>OU795041.1:12973619-15430990 GCA_917208275.1 Patella pellucida
CTGATTTGAAAAACCGTTCGATTATATCACCGTTACACCCTAAGGAAGGTTGAGTTCGAATTTCGGAAAAAATCGGACCAAAATTACCATACAAAATGGCTGTCGTTCGTACGCGAATACTGTAAAATATGGTTTATCAAGGTTGTGGACCCTGTAGAGATCACAAGTTTAATTCGATTTTGATGAAACTTAAAATGCATGGTTATAACCCAAAGATCTTGGTTTCTTTCGATATTTGCGCATATCGGATCGTAACTATCTGAATTACGGCCCCTGATTGTCCGAAAAATCGCCTATATAAGCACAATCTCTGACGCATGTCTGTATCTCAAGGCATAATTACAGTGAACATCTGTGAAGCATAATATTTCAATGTAAAGCTAGTCTCGTCGGATCCCTGACGATATTTAAGAGAAGGAGTTACCAGGTGCCACATCAATTACAATTCCATGTCAAGAATTGCAATGTACTAATAGGCTGTAGTATATGAAACTTGGTCACCAGTTTAGACTTTTGTGTTTTCCTCATTGTGCCATTGATGTTGAATATTGGCAAACATCCATCTGTTACTCGATCAGGAATACAGACACTAGCTGTCATCGATGCAGAGGACATAGACATACTTGTTTTATCCGCATGTGTTGCAAACACGATCGACGGTGATCTAGCAATCAAACGCATAGCAGTTATCATTATTCCACTACATATGCACAGTGGGTGTGATACGACAGCTGACTTCTTTGCACATGGAAAGACCACAATTTATGACAAAGTATCTGCTTCAGAGGATGTACGTGCAATTCTACGCTCAGTTGGCAAGTCACTCCCTGTACCACAGGTTGTACTGGATGAAATGGCAATATTCACCATCAAGTGGCGGCCATCTTGGATTTTTTCCTCTGACGGAGTTAGCCCACATTTTTGCGAGGGGTCCCCCCGCTCATTTTGTTCAGCATCCTCAAATCATCTAAAATCAACCTTCAAACCATGATACTGGGAGATTGGTCACGGATTCTGTGGCAGGGTCCTCTACTATAAGCGCTGACCACACACCAAACACACTATAACACAAAACGCACATGATAATGTCCTATTTAAATCTTTGAAAAGATTGGTATTTAAATGAAGTTAATGTTTCAGCAGACTTTATGTGAAAAAGATCTAGCACCAAATGATATTCGGTGCTAAACAGTTTGTAGCATCACCATGTTTGCTGCCCGTAAAGATGAAGCTGTTGATTGATGTATAGCCTCTGAATGGAAAATGTGAACACAATTATTTTCCAGTAGATTGATGGTATTCTACGAGCGTAAGACTGAAAAGAAAATGACATGAAACCATCTTCCAAAAAAACGAACAGACAGTTTCATTATCAGCCAACTGTTGGATGAAAGGTCTCAGCAAAGAGGAAAAAATATCCCATTTTATACGGAAGTGGGTATGAATTCGATAGGGTGTTTTGGTATAAAGGCTTCAGATATCATCTAGCAGTTGTGTTTGCTAGTCACAGCTTATGTGCATAGGGACTATGTATTTATATATAGACAGCCGGTCAACAGACGTACATCATGCAGACATCCGGGAGGGGGGGGGGTAACTCGGAAGAATTGAGATTGTTCTAACCAAACACTGACCTGTACAGTTCAAGGAGTAAGTATTAATGGTTTTATATAAAAAAAATAAA
Organism: Patella pellucida; assembly: GCA_917208275.1. Lineage (NCBI taxonomy): Eukaryota > Metazoa > Mollusca > Gastropoda > Patellidae > Patella > Patella pellucida. Next base: position 12,975,304 of record OU795041.1, read on the forward strand.
AATTAGATTAGAACTATATGATGTGTCCATAGTTTTATTTGAACAGCGTAACGCGGTTGTTGGTCGTATTGTTTACACAATAGTTAGGTTCAAAACAACAACCATACTTCTCATCTTCAGAATAGCCAATATCTATCTGAAAGCAGTGTATTATCTTGTATTTTGCTGTCCACCCTGTTACAAGAAAGGTGCCAGAGTATGACGCCAAATGGGTAAATAGGACACTAATGTTGCCAATAAAATCAGAGAGGATGTTGTGGAAGGGGGGGGGGCTAACGTGGTATAATTTTATTTTAGTATGGAACTTTAGCAATGGAAGTAAACTAGGCAGACTAACCCTAACCAACTCTTTATCGCGCTCAGGATCGTAACCACCCCACTTGATTCATAACAGAACTTAAGAACTAAAGCGCACTGGTTAAGACACCTCAACCATACAAGTGCACAGAAGCACCATATGCATGCGAAACTTGATCGCTTGCTTTAATATGAAAACAGACGTCAACAGGACATGAGATACTTATGTGCTTCTGGGATATTAGCCATTGTGATCGGTTTTTAATGCGGACGTGCAGTAGCAATTGACTCCTATTATTATTTCAGATGTAGGGATTTGTGTATTTTATTAAATGTCATTTTTTAGCATCGATTACGTCCATTAGTTTATATTAATGTAAATATCAATTACAGTTCATCAAACAATAAAATCCAAACTTTTATTGATGCAAGAAATAAAGTATAGGATGTTATGTAATCAATCTAATATTCTGTTTGGTTTTTCCAAATACACTAAAATGATTGCTTAACCGGACTTTTAAAACATAATTGGTAGATATCATCATCTTTGTGTGTATTAGTAGTAATAATAGCAAATAGTAAGGACAGCGTCTGTTTAAATGGGTAAACGAACCTAAGCGTATCACACGTTTGGATTATTTGTTAGTTTAATTCCTGTTTGGTTGCCAACCATAATTCGCAAAAATACTTTTGACATTGGAAAATCATCTAAAATCACTACAAGGAATATTAAACAAACCCGAAGTGTGATTATCTTTCCTAACCCAAACAATTTCAGGACAATCTCAAGAAATAAATGAATTCAATGTCGCGTAGTGTGATGTGGACTTTGAGATAATATAAAAATCGCTAAACGGTCACTATAGGGAATATGGTTGCTGCACAGACGCAATGTTGACAAAGACGTGGCGAACGAAGGAAAAGTCGGTGGCAATATGTGGGAGAACGAAAGAGAAGAGAAGACTTTAGGCCAGATTAATTGATCTTAACTCCTGTGGCTCGGGTGTTAACAATCAAGGACAATCATTATGTCACCATTGGTACTCGTCAGTATATACATTGTGTGGTGCTGCCATGCTGCCCATGGGGGTACCTCGGATGATTTGCGGTCCTTACAAAATAAACTCTTGACCAACTATAGTATTTCTATAAGGCCGTGTTACAATCACAGCCCAAAGACTGTAGTCATTTGTGCTTGATAACGACATTTGTGCTTGATAACGACAAGAAGATACTTGTTGAAACGTTGTGCTATATGTATATAAACAGTGATTGTAATTTCCATAAAAATTGTGTTGTGTTTGACTGTAGTCAGCTTCGGACTAGCTATCGTTGATTTGGTTGAACTGAACGAAGTCCAGCAATACCTGACTGTATCCTGTGCATTTTCTTTAAGTTGGACAGACGAATTTTTAAAATGGGATCCAAGTCCCTATGGTGGAATTAATAAGATGCAGGTGGATTCTTTTAATATATGGAAACCATATGTGAATCTGGTAAGTTCCCTCGAGGACGGACATATGTTTGGTGAAGACCGGTACCGACTAACCATCTATCACGATGGTAAAATCTCATGGAAACCAACCAACAAAATAACGGTAGCATGTTCAATGGATGTTTCCATGTTTCCATTTGATACCCAAAAGTGTCAACTAAAGATTGCGCCTCTCCATTATACAAGCGAGGAAGTTCAGCTCCAGCATGATGCTGAATTTACAAATTGTTCTGTATTTAAACGCAATGGTGAATGGAAGTTGGTCTCTCCCACTGTCAGTCCTAAAGAGAGTCGTAACATTTGGTTATTAAAAACATCTGTTAAATTCGAGCGAAGGTATATGTTTTTTATTTGGAATTACATGGGCCCAATTCTTATGTTATCGATGCTGAACCTGTTAACATTTTGGCTACCAGATGATTCTGGAGAGAAGACCTCCTTTTCCATCACAGTTTTGTTAACTCTTGCTGTGTTTTTGACAACCGTGAGCAACCATCTCCCACAAACATCTTCAAAATTGGTGTTTTTAACAGCCTGCATCAGTTGTCTGCTACAGCTGAGTGGTCTGACGGTTCTAACCACTATTGTTTTATAATCCTTGAGTGGCATTTAGCGATTGAATACATAAAAAACACAACACAATTTATATGGAAATAACAATCACTGTTATTTCCATATAAATTGTGTTGTGTTTTTTTTTTTTTTTTTTTTTACTATTGTTTTGTTGTACAAGAGAAAACGGAATGGGGTTTTGAAATGTACATGCCAGAATCAAATCAAGGACGAGATTACCCAGACGAACAGGTGTTCAACTGGAATGAAACTCATCTGTAATACAATGCAATGCCCATCAGACCGTGACGGTGGAAGGGGGTGTACAATGGGTATATTGTTATTCATAGTGTTCTCCGCAACTTGGTGTACAGCTACAGTGGTGTTCTTTATGTCAGTTCTAGATAAACAGTTTGGTGATAAGATTGGAATGTGGTTTAATCAATTCTTTGATTAAAATGAACATTTGCCAATAGAACAAAAAGAACAACTTATTACCAAAGCTAGAATTAAATGTTTAAAGACGTTCATTAAAACGTGATATTGTTTTAAAGAATAATTAGATTTGAATTGCTAAGATTAAAACGAGATAAAAAAAATAGATCATGCTTAAACTAAACTAAAGACATTGGAGTGAAGATGAAAAAAACAAAATTAGGAACATAAGCATCTTCGTCAACATCAAGTAAGCTTTTCCCAGTAATAAACGTATTGTGAACATTACCTTTTAATTATCAAATAATCTACAAGCTAGTTTCATTTATGTTTATCCTTATTATTTGTCGCACATAAGTGTGTGCATCATAAAAAAAATTAAACGAAAAGATAAATCAGGTTGTGCTAGTTTGAAAAGCAATAAGGACAAGTTAAATTTTATTTTAGGATATTATAAAACCCTGTCCCTTTACAGAAGCATTCGTCAATACAATGTAACTCTTCAGATAATAAACTATGTCATTGTCGGGTGTTCGAGGATGATCCTACATGGTGTCACATGTACCTAATTTGTGATATATCCTTCATTCTATTTTATTCATTGACTTAATTGATTAGCAATACATCTTTCATCATGAACTTTGGAGTTGCTGCAGAGAATTAGAACGTTAAACACCATTGCATTTAACCTCGCCACTAGTGAGTCTTCAATGCGTCTCAGCTTATATGGGACGAACCCTGTTGATATTCAGCGTTATAACCCCACCCCTAGATCCGCCGAAACCCTAGCGATGGGGGTAGAGGCTATAGTTTAAATAAGAATTACCTCCCCCGCCCCCTTTGCCGAAAACCTTGTGATCGAGATATAGTCACCATGTTAGAGGCTACATTTTCAAGTCGGATATGTAAGCTGTGAGGCCATGTGTGGATGAACTCTATCGATATTCAGCGTTCTGTGACTTATAACCCTTTGCTGCTATGAAAGTTACATGTTTTTCATTGTTGCAAAAATGTTATTTTGTTTATTGCAAAATTTGTGTTATTTGTATTATTGCAAAACATGGCTCACTCGACGTTCTACTTTTGCCGTGTAATTTGACATTTTAGCTCTTTCCCTTTTTCATACTTAATGTCATACACCCTACCCCGCCAATACAAATACAAAAATTTATTAAAAAATTTTGACCTTGAATGTAGTTATGTATGTAAACAATTTAGAATTTGTAAGCAATCTATTTATAGGCCGCTGTATACAAGGCCCAATGTGTTGGACGTGTTTTCTATATCTAATAGTGACAAGCTGTGTATTGTAAGTGCGCATGCTCACATACTGATATTTGCACACGGTTCACAACCTGGGCTGTGAATGGTTGTTCTCTAAAAGGGGATCAAGTAATTTCATTATTTTCGTTTCGTCTGTTCCAATTTTCAATGGATTTCGAAAAGTTAGAATCAGAGGAGATGGATAACAAAAATGATAAGGAGGTTGGTATCGTTATTATCCTAAATATCCGACATATATTCGTCTTTTTTTGCGCCACGCCCTCTTTGACGTTTGTTCATTTTGAATATTACTGAACAATTAATTTTGTCCCATCTTTACGTTCGGTAAGAATGATTTTAAAATAGTCAACCAGTTTTAAACATTCGGTAAATAATGTTAGGTAAAGTTGGAACGCTAAGTAATTCATTGCGAAAGTAAATACTGTGATATATTCATTCAGGCGAAACTGGGAATACCTGTTTCAAATGCACTGGTGGCTGCCCACTTTTGCACACCGTCCACTGATACGGGTATAAGGTGTAGTTTGCAAAGCCAAGCAGAAAATGCTTAAACACTTTGAACTGAAACTTTCAAAAAAAATATTGAGCCTTTCAGAAAAGATCCCAAGATTCGCTTAACGGTTTAACAAGGACATGAATGTGACTTGATAATCGGGGCGATCAAGTGTCGCTATAAAGTCGTCATGGTTTTCCCTACTGTGCAATCTGGGTACGTGTCGGCTTCCCAAAATAGAAACCTAAAGTTTGTTATTTCTGCGAAATATATCAGAGTAGGATCGCCCACAGAAGTTTATCTGTTCATTAAATAATGGGATCGTCTATAAAGCTAAATGACAATGAATAACGACTGATTGCTAGGGTGGCCTAAAGTGCCGGGATTCGACCTTTAGCTGGCCGGTCCCACTGGCTTGAGGCTGTGGTTTCGAACCCTGGTGTGAGTGTGTGTGGCATGGGGACGCCTTCTCAATCTCGTGGGTTTCCTCAAGGTAATCCTGTTTCCTCCCACAGGAAAGAAGCTGCGCTTGCGCTAAGATAATACAAATGAAAAATAGGACACACACACACAACGACTGATTGCATCAAACAAGCTTAGTGTTGCGTGAACTCGAAAGACAAGTGATAAGTGATATATGTATCATATATTGTCTGCCGGGATGACGGCGACACAAGAGCTTCCCGGAGCTGGATTAGGGGAATACGGTCAGCTCGATCCGCGATATGATATCGGCTGGTGGCGTTCAACTACCCCTTCTGGTTTTAGTGCTCTACCCTTGTAATAAATGTTAATGTATCTAACGGCAAACCCCCAAAGCAAATGTGCTCGCAGCGCCTGGCAAATAAATATATCACCAGAAATGTGGGATTGGGCTGGTGGCGTTCCACTACCCCCTCTGGTTTTAGTGTTCTACCCTTGTAATAAATGCCAATGTATCTAACGGCAAACCCCCAAAACCTATGTGCTCACAGCGCCTGGCAAACATATCACCAGAAAGAGGGTTTACCTATAAACCATTCCCTGTTTGAAAAAAAGGATTGTTTAAATGGTTTCTTGACTGACAATAAAAAGGCGCCTAAGTGGTCTGCCCTCCCCTAATTTTCAAAATAAAACAAAATATGTTTGTGATATGTTCCGGCAATCAGTATCTTCTAAGGTGATTAAATCCCACATCCCTATAGAGTCATAATCGTGCATTCTGCTGTAAACCTACTATAAACAAATAACACGTGAATTGTTTGGGTGTAGGCTCAAGGCGGCAAGAATATTCATTCACTTTGATTTACTCTCTCCATTTGACACCTTTCTCTCAGTTCGGATAAGCTAGTGATTTGGCGACAGACAGTTTCTGGTCAAAGTCTGTGTTTAAAAGATTTCGGGGGAGAGGCCTTGAATACCCATAGTTGAAAGTCCCGCGTTTGCCCCTGTAAACATAAGACTGCCCCAGACGTACCTCTCTACCCACCGACCAAGTCGCCGCTGCTTAGGCGCATTGCCGTTGGTTGATAGGAAGTGAGCTACCCCTTCAAAGAACAGCTATTGGTCGATAACCGAAAGTTGTCACCCTAAAACTTTTTATGTTTAGGTGATAAACAGATTTCGATAGTATGTGTTGATGGAATGCAAAAATGGACCGTGCTATTACAAACTTAAATTGTTGCTGCACAAATACAGATTCTTAAAAGGTGTCATGCGTGGAGGTTCAGACCCTGATCTCCTTTATTATTATTTTTATTTGCACTGTAACCTTTTATTGTTGTAATTCTACGTAAAATATTATCACCGGGATGCCTGGCTATCAAACTGTATTTTCTTCTACGAGTTAAACTGGTAAATGCCCGACCAAGGCAAGTGTTACCCTGAATTGTAGTTCTATTCACAACAATTCCTAGAAGATCAGAAGTCTCGATTGAAAAAGGACTGGGAAGTTTATATCGAAGTTTATATACGTTTTAGTTTTAGTTAAATATGCATTCTGCAAGAGCTAAATCTGCCTATTGCTGGTCTTTGTTTGGGCCTGAAATGTTATATAAATTATCGATAGCCTGCGATGTTACTGGGTTTGAATACATTTCGTGATGAATAGTTTAACGTACAATTCGATAATCGAGCATGGTATCATATCAACGTCAGTAATGACGACCCAGACTATACTAAAATATCTTGGTTCGGTGTGAAGCAATTTGACTGAAATTTCCAACATATATTTTATTTTCATTATCTAATTTTAAACTATTTTACTCTTATCTTTTCTTACCTAATGCCTCTTCACGTAAACTATATACAGTCCCTTATGTACCTCATTTAGTTTGGTTTTATTTTAATTCCAAGTTAAATGTCCAATGCAGTTCGTTTTAGTTTCGTCTAGTTTTCCGTTTGCACAAAACCATAACATTCTAAGGACGGATTGAGAAGACATGGCTTTTTACCGTAGAGATCTGATGAAAATCATTCAGTTAATAGATTTTTGTTTATTTGTAAAGACTGACACTAGGCTTACTCTCGTTGTTAGTAGTAAAGCCCTGGCCAGACTATAGTTTTAATTCAGTGGATCCAGTGAAAAAAAGACAAAAACTGACTGAGTGAGATCGATGAAATATTTTTTAGTAGACTTAAAGCAAGCTTAGTCAACAGGATACTATAATTTGGGGACTAAATTGTAAAAACGTGCTTTTATTGCTAGTGTGGATGACTTGGCTGCTTGTTATTTCATTTTTCATGTGAATTCCTTCAACCGTCTCTGAAAATATAAATTTGTTTTTTCAGGGAAAAACATACATTTTTAACATCACTAAGGTAAGAACTTGCGTATAGTTTTGGTATATACATATAACTAAAATGTTAGGTTGTATTAATCAGTACTTTAAAATGTTAACGTACATATCTATATATGTTTACAGTGACTGATAGTTCACCACATGACACAACATCTCGCATGTTAATTTAATGAAATTGATGAAGGATTATCAAAGACAAGTGGCTGAAGATCTTCACTAACAATCTTGTACATGACTATTAAAATTTAATAAATGACCATCCTTCTTGCTTCCAGCTTTGAATTTACATATTTTATCCATATTGTGCATTATTTCACACAATATTTCACAGATATTCATCTTTTTAGATCGTCATATATGTAATGTTCAAAATTATTGAAACAGTTTATATAGCACTTTGCTTGTTACTGCACCTTATTCACTTTTTTTTTCAAATGATCAATACTTATCTTCTCTTGAATAAAACACTGTTTAAAACAATTCACTGCACTAGCACCCATTGTTTTGTTCTTCGGACACAGAGAACAAATTACTTATGAAGTGCAAAAGATTTTCTCATTTTACCTTGAAATATTTGTTCTAGGAGTCATCTGTTCAGATTGGCGAGAAGAACACCATGGTGTTGTCAACTAGAGAGGCTAATTTTGAAACACAACTTTTACGTCTAACAAGGTCGATGCTTGTTCAACTTTCGGAGATGAAAAGATCAATCAGCCATCTTGAAGTCAATGTCTGTGGCAACAAACATTCGAAAAAGCCAAAGAAAAGCGAACGTGACGATTGTCACACCCACGATACGGATATAGAAGAATGGATCGGAGATAGGGAGACTGAAGAAGAAGGTGAAGAGGAGGGGTCGTCAGATGCTGAAGAGGAATGCAGTTATAGTGATGGAGGGTCGTCAGATGCTGAAGAGGGCGGTTATAGTGATGAGACAGATGCTGAAGAGGAAGGCGGTTATAGTGACGAGGGAGAGGCAGATGCTGAAGAGGAAGGCGGTTATAGTGATGAGGGAGAGGCAGATGCTGAAAAAGAAGGTGATTATAGTGATGAGGGAGAGGCAGATGCTAAAGAAGAAGGCGGTTATAGTGATGAGGGACAGGCAGATGCTGAAGAGGAAGGCGGTTATAGTGATGAGGGAGGGGAAGATGATGAAGCAGATCCTGAAAATAATGATGTACGCCATCGTTCATCATTAGATGACTAGGTCATCAACACTTTGCAGATGGGGAGGTAAGTTGAATCGAAATGGTCACCTAATGAAAGGTGTTTTTTTAGTATTATTATAAAATACCTTACTAGTAAAACTTTTCAAAGGGCGAAAATCATGTTTTATCTAAAAGAGGTGTAAACTTTTATAAAACAGGACAAACTCACATACAAACAGTAGAAACGGCAACTCTACTAGGGATAGGGGCAACCCGGAACACCAATTCGTGTTGAAAAAAATATATTAAAAGTATCAAAATCTATTTTTGGACATTAAGAAAAATAAGGGAATAGTTACACCTTTACAGCCATATTGCCAAACTTTGATGTAAATGGAAGCAAAAATGAAAACAAGTTCCTACCTGGCCACGACATGATTTTGCAATCGGTGTTCTGGATTGCCGCGGTAATGACAGTAGCCTGTAATGGGTATTTTAAACAATGTCTTTATTTATATCTTTTTACATTTCGATTTAGGTGAGAGAAGAAAGAAAAAAAAGGAAATATAATGTTCCCGTAAAATGGGAGAAAAGGTGCTACATAAAGCCTAAAGCTATAATAATATCCCCCAAGAATGGGAGAAAGGGTGCTAAATAAAGCCCAAAGTTATAATAATATTCCCCGAGAATGGGAGAAAGGGTGCTAAATAAAGCCCAAAGCTATAATAATATTCCCCGAGAATGGGATAAAGGGTGCTAAATAAAGCCCAACGTTATAATAATATTCCCCGAGAATGGGAGAAAGGGTGCTAAATAAAGCCCAAAGCTATAATAATATTCCTCGAGAATGGGAGAAAGGGTGCTAAATAAAGCCCAAAGCTTTAATAATATTCCCCGAGAATGGGAGAAAGGGTGCTAAATAAAGCCCAAAGCTATAATAATATTCCCCGAGAATGGGAAAGGGTGCTAAATAAAGCCCAAAGCTATAATAATATTCCCCGAGAATGGGATAAAGGGTGCTAAATAAAGCCCAAAGTTATAATAATATTCCCCAAGAATGGGAGAAAGAGTGCTAAATAAAGCCCAAAGTTATAATAATATTCCCCGAGAATGGGAGAAAGGGTGCTAAATAAAGCCCAAAGTTAAAATAATATTCCCCGAGAATGGGAGAAAGAGTGCTAATTAAAGCCCAAAGTTATAATAATATTCCTCGATAATGGAAGAAAGGGTGCTAAATAAAGCCCAGAGTTATAATAATATTCCTCGAGAATGGGAGAAAGGGTGCTAAATAAAGCCCAAAGCTATAATAATATTTCCCGAGAATGGGAGAAAGGGTGCTAAATAAAGCCCAAAGCTATAATAATATTCCCCGAGAAAGGGTGCTAAATAAAGCCCAAAGTTATAATAATATTCCCCAAGAATGGAAGAAAGGGTGCTAAATAAAGCGCAAAGTTATAATAATATTCCCCGAGAATGGGAGAAAGGGTGCTAAATAAAGCCCAAATTTATAATAATATTCCCCGAGAAAGGAAGAAATGATGCTAAATAAAGCCCAAAGTTAAAATAATATTCCTCGAGAATGGGAGAAAGGGTGCTAATGAAAGCCCAAAGTTATAATAATATTCCCCGAGAATGGGAGAAAGGGCGCTAAATAAAGCCCAAAGCTATAATAATATTCCTCGAGAATGTGAGAAAGGGCGCTAAATAAAGCCCAAATCTATAATAATATTCCCCGAGAATGGGAGAAAGGGTGCTAAATAAAGCCCAAAGTTATAATAATATTCCCCGAGAATGGGAGAAAGAGTGCTAAATAAAGCCCAAAGTTATAATAATATTCCCCGAGAATGGGAGAAAGGGTGCTAAATAAAGCCCAAAGTTAAAATAATATTCCCCGAGAATGGGAGAAAGAGTGCTAATTAAAGCCCAAAGTTATAATAATATTCCTCGATAATGGAAGAAAGGGTGCTAAATAAAGCCCAGAGTTATAATAATATTCCTCGAGAATGGGAGAAAGGGTGCTAAATAAAGCCCAAAGCTATAATAATATTTCCCGAGAATGGGAGAAAGGGTGCTAAATAAAGCCCAAAGCTATAATAATATTCCCCGAGAAAGGGTGCTAAATAAAGCCCAAAGTTATAATAATATTCCCCAAGAATGGAAGAAAGGGTGCTAAATAAAGCGCAAAGTTATAATAATATTCCCCGAGAATGGGAGAAAGGGTGCTAAATAATGCCCAAATTTATAATAATATTCCCCGAGAAAGGAAGAAATGATGCTAAATAAAGCCCAAAGTTAAAATAATATTCCTCGAGAATGGGAGAAAGGGTGCTAATGAAAGCCCAAAGTTATAATAATATTCCCCGAGAATGGGAGAAAGGGCGCTAAATAAAGCCCAAAGCTATAATAATATTCCTCGAGAATGTGAGAAAGGGCGCTAAATAAAGCCCAAATCTATAATAATATTCCCCGAGAATGGGAGAAAGGGTGCTAAATAAAGCCCAAAGTTAAAATAATATTCCCCGAGAATGGGAGAAAGGGTGCTAATTAAAGCCCAAAGTTATAATAATATTTCTCGAGAATGTGAGAAAGGGTGCTAAATAAAGCCCAAAGCTATAATAATATTCCCCGAAAATGGGGGAAAGGGCGCTAAATAAAGCCCAAAGTTATAATAATATTCCCCGAGAATGGGAGAAAGGGTGCTAAATAAAGCCCAAAGTTATAAAAATATTCCCCAAGAATAGGAGAAAGGGTGCTAAATAAAGCCCAAAGCTATAATAATATTTCCCCAGAATGGGAGCTAAATAAAGCCCAAAGCTATAATAATATTCCCCGAGAATGGAGAAAGGGTGCTAAATAAAGCCAAAGTTAAAATCATATCCCCGAGAATGGGAGAAAGGGTGCTAATTAAAGGCCAAAATTATAATAACATTCCCCGAAAATGGGAGAAAGGGTGCTAAATAAAGCCCGTAAATATAATATTCCCGTAAAATAGCGGTAAATATTCCCCTTGAATGGGAGAAATGAATGCGTAAAATGCGCTAAATAAAAAAAAGAGCGTTAAAGGGGCAGTCATTCTTTAAAGTTCGTGATAACTAAAATAAGTTGAATTTTATAAAAAAAAAAACAATTCATTGGACAATACGTTACGGAGAATATATTGAATTTATGTACAATTGAATGTACATATAATATATCTATATTCATCTGGTCTGAGATTTGTAATCTATCCTGACTTTTACCAAACACTAACTTACATATATATCAATACTTTTACAATTTCTTTGTGACGTTCATACCGTCATAAACTATTGGTTGAACACAGCATACCTGTCGTCACTAAAATGGAATGGGGTGTTGTTAAGATCAGTTAACAAAGTAACAACCATCTGTTTTTAATTTTGCGGCCAGGTTTTGTACTTTTCCCAGGTTTCTTCCGGCTCTTATTACATGGATTCTCAACGACAATAACATGCGTTATCAATTTATTTTGTTAACATGTTTTGACTACGTTGCGCCTGACTTAAAAGAATCAATTTTCCTTGCCTTTACCCACTTTCGTATATTTCGCGGCACGTGTTAAGCCAACGAAAAAGTTAAATTTAGCGTTCTTTGAAAATTAGTAACCCAGTCGCCAATCTTTACCCACTTTCGTATACTTCGTACTTCGTGTAAAGATGACATGTGTGTTACTACTCCACATTTTAAAGAATATTAGTCCCGAAATGACCCGGTTTGTGTCGAGTGGACTTTAAACCCCATTTCTATCTATCTCTATCTTAAAGAATATTGGCCAACGTGAAAGGACATTTAAGAGTATCCGGAAGTTAAGCGTAACGTTTTGTCCATCGAAAACATTTCATGAGAATTTCATTAAACTGAACTTATATAAAATATATATGTTTATTAATTTAATTTTTTTATTCATTTATATTTTATTTCATTTTTTTTTGGGGGGGGGGGCAATATGCAAACAAACAGTTACACAACATAGGATGAGTGCCTTTTTAAGCCCCACATATATAGTGGTAATTAAACGCCATAAATATGGCATTAGGAAAATTACATATGATGAGCACAAAATATTGCTCTGCGTTAAAGAGGATGTCACCCTTTTGAAATTAATAATCAAGGAAATGACATATTTCACAATTCTATCACTAAACGGCCTAGTGTGGTTTATAATACGAAAATATTATGGCAACACACTAAACGTTATGTCTGTAACTTAAAAAAACAATTTGCAAATAGTCTGAACACGGTTTCAGATGACGAACAGGGTGAGATTCTTTTTAAGCTTGTAGTTCTTAAAAAGAACAACCCCCCCCCCCCCAAAAAAAAAACTGAAATAAAAAGAAAAACTAATCTTGAATAATTAGTCTTTGTTGTATGTTTTTACTATTTTCTCCATCTCAATTCAAATCATCGACCCATGGACTTGCCAGCAGTTTACCTGGAGTTGTACTGGTCCTAACGTGTCCTTACGCAGGTAACGATAGTGTCAGGGTCGTTTTAACGAATGGTTATACCAAGTTGGCCAGGGGGGGACAGGGGGCCAGTGAGGGGGGGGGAGGGTCAGGAGATCAATCTGACTTTTAGGGCAGTGAAAAGAAAAATATCATCTAGTTGGCAAAATAAAGTACCTGGAATCAAGTTAAACACGTAAAACACTTATTACTTTGCGTTTTGCATCAACACTTCTCACACAAATCCAAAAGTTTTAGTAATTGTAAATTCATATTGTGCCTACAGTTTTCCGCCGTCTCCAGTGTGTCCTCCGTCGTTTTGTACACGACCAAATAAATAATAGTATATGGGTTATATTTCATATGATGTGATAGAGACACTGATACTTGATGCACTAAAATTAACGTAAAATCGGCGTTTTTCGAAATTTGATCAGAGAAATCCCATGCAAAGCAATAGTCGCTCCTCGTAAGTTTTTCCCCCTCTCTCCCACAATGCACATTGTTTTCCAACGTTCACCATGATAGCTAGATATAATATTATATTATATCAAATCCTAATAAGCGAGATCAAGCCCTGTATTGAAGATGACGTTCAACTTGATAGCTACATATATACACCATGTGTATTATGTTGCGCTTGTCTACGTGAGCGTACAAATAAACTGGTCTCAACCGCATTTCAACCAGCAGACGACCAAATATCAAATTCAATGGGCTAAATGAATATCGTGCATCGGTGACATCATATAAATATATAGAGCCCTCTATTTTTAGACATTTGGGTTTGTACGTTCTGTTTTGCACATGAGCGTTGATCACGATCGCCAATCAAATAAGTGCACGTTATCCAGCGTTATCATTCATTCTAGCTATTATTTCTACTTGCAGCACATTATTTTAGAAATTATAGTTTAATTTTGCTTTATTTTTGTTTCGTGTTTTTTTTCCCCGTTAATTTAAATTATAATGGCATCCGGGAATCTGATAACAGCGGATAATGTAAAGGTACGTATAAATGAAACATGGGTCTAAATTATTTATGTATCCTTCGGCTGCCGTGGTAAGAAAGAGAGGCAGGCGTTCACTCGACACAATCTAGTTCATTTTGGGAATAAGTCGCCTGTGCGTAGGGGTGATAGCGGTGGGAGGAAACTTAGGCGGTGTGTGGCTAGGTCTTATCCTATTTTCCTGCAAGCTTGGGACTAAATATGCTGGGTGAATGGATGTCATTGAGTCAACCGGCGTGGTTTCGATTCCAAGGTTGTGCGTCACAGGGAGTAGGGTCGCCTGTCCAACCTCGTGGGTGATCTCCAGGTTCTCCGGTTTCGTCCCACTGCTAAAGACCCCTATGCGCAAGCGAATTGTTAAAATAAAATTGAACCATATGTTAGTCCCGAAATGACCTATTATGCGTGGAACAGATTAAGCCTCTGTACAACCCCTCAAGTTCGACCAGCGGGTAGCACTATAGGGCGAGGTAGCACTGTGTCCTCTATTATTCACAAAAGGTCATGCACGAACACAGAAACACCATCACACATAAATCTGACATCTTCTGTTTAGCGCGTAAAAGGGGAATTCCCACTAGAATTCCCTGAACTATGACCGTAAGATTTATATTTTCAATTTAATCAGTATTGTATGGAAATTTCTTGTGGGAATTTCCCCTTACGCGCTAAACAGAAGATAAAGAAAGATAAAGAATTATCTATAGTTTACTTACATAAGACAACGGGTTCAAGAAGGGGAAATAACCGTGTTATGTTTCGTGCATATATTATAACCAAGCATTTGAACATAATGCTTGGACGACATATTTTTCTTGTATTCTGTATATTCATACATAAATAGTTCTTGTCATTTTATTATAACAGAATATTAAACATTGTAAATTGAGACCAGACACTAATCTCCTAGCTTAATTGTTTCAATATAATTATGTATTTATTGTTTTAATCTTAACAAACAAAAGTCTTATTGCATAGTTGTTTTAAGGATTTAGTATTTAATTAAGCCTCTTCTACACCCTTACGCATTGTCTTATAATTAACATATTTTCATTTAGTATACGTCACTGGTGACGACATTTTGTTTATCTTCAAACTATTGGAGATGAGTGTCTTAACAACCATATCATATAAATTAGATTAAAGTTTCATATATAGATATATTATTTTCATCCTAAAGAATGCACGTCGTCTTGTTCATTCCTTTATAGTTACAGGTTGAATTTAATGTTGTAAATAGTAAATAAATACATATCCAGATTACACAGTTGTTCCTGATTTTATGGAAGTAACCCACTAGGTTACACAAAGGCCAATCTGAACCTCTAATAATATAAAAACTGTGTGTGTCTAATCACTGCTTTGTTAATTAAAGTCACAATATTTCAGACTAAAAGACCAATGTGAGATTTACAAAGAAGTCATGTCAAAAGCATCTCTTTTCCAAAAAATATTAAATTTGATCAATCCAAACGAAACTAAAGATATCTAAAATCACAGGAATCTGACCTTCTATCCGTATATAGATGATACACCATGTCGTACCAGACAATATATATCTTTTTTATTATATATTGTCTGGTACGACATGGTATATGCATATATATACGGATAGAAGGTCAGATTCCTGTGCTAAAATCCGTATTATTAGCATTGGTTTCAAGACGTCATTCAGCCAAAGACGAATATCTCGTTTCTATCCCAAGAAGGGGGAATGAAGGGGGGGGGGTCGTCTTGATTAATACGCAACGAACATATTTATCCATATTTGTATGTGTATTTTTTTAATTTATAGAAGAAAAAGAACTTAATATCCCTAATGAGTGTGCATTTTTTTCCTTGCAGGGTGACACCTTTATCTTCAAAATATATACAAAGGTAAGGAATAAGTATGTGTCTTTTAAACCACTTGCGAGAGCCAATGTATCTAAGTAACCAGGGGGTTCCGGTTTCGTGAATTTCTAACCTTGCTCATTGTGAGTGATGCAGGATGGAGTGACTGACAGGGAAAATCAGAGTACTTAAAAGAATGGTGTTAAACCGCGTTTCCTTTCAACGTGAACAAAGGTTGTTAAAATTTTGGGGATCTTCTGTGGTGTATAAAATCAGAATTGGCGAAACGAAATAAAGATATTATTTTAATTACCATATAAGAGATAATGTTTATTTAACCCATAATATACCATTTATCTATACCTCATGCTGAACCATCATTTCGTTGTAGGACGCAACAGTTCAACTAGGAGAGAAGAACAGCATTGTGTTTGAACCTCCTGAAGGAGTTATAAATACCATACAGGAATTGAAGAAAAAGGTGCAGGACCTTACAAAGAGCGACCTGTCAACAAAACTTCAACTGTCTCTTTTAAAACGAAGTATTGACCGTGTCGATGTTGACGTCACTGTCAACAGGAACGCCAAACTTCCAAAGAAAAACAAAGGAGATGACTGTCATACAAATGGAACAGATGAGGAATGTGGAAATGGAGATGAAGATTGTGACTTAAGCATTTATGAAGGGGGTAACTATAGTGTTCAGGAATGGGAGGATGGTGACGGTGATGGTTACTATAGTAATGACGTAGAAGACGATGATGAGAATAATGGTTTTCGCCCTGATCTGAACGATTTTGGAGAGTATGCTGAAAACGAATACGATGAACTGAATGATGATGATGGTGGTGATTTTGAGGAGAAGGAGGGGGAGGAGAAGAAAGAGGGGGAGGGAGAGGGTGCCGAGGAGGAGAAAGATGGGGAGAAGGAGGTAGCAAATAAGAACGAGGACCTGTTTGGACATATATATGATAATTTCGATGACGATGATTCTGATTGTGAAATGTCAGATGCCAGCACCGGTCGCAGTTTACATTCCCCGGTAAACCAATGGCTGACAACGAAGCTGTAGATGCGACGGTAAGTTAACTTTGTAAACCAGTCAACTTTCAGTGTCAACTCTCTTGTTTAATCAACTCTTTGTATTGAGAGGGGTATAATTGTTTTGGATGGTTGTTTGGATTAGGGGTCTTTTTTGTATTGGGTTTTAGATTGGGAGAGGGGGGGGGGTAGCTTAACAATAAACTTTGGAACAGACTTATGTAGGATATATCAATTACAATTTTGTTAAAAGGGACAAAAAACTTGATATTAATTTTAAGAAAATACAAATTGACATCCCATTTTCTAATTAAATTTTATATTATTCACAGGTAACAGGGTCGCTGTTGTTATCAACTAACGACTAGTGGTGGAACTCAACATGGTATCCCAATGGCGGAGTGATAACCACTCCAGAGCTCACACCCGGAACTACCTCTGAATGGGAGATGCTGTACTTCTGTACTATTTATAGTACGTTCAACAAATGAATGGAATGTACAGAAAAGCACGATTGTAGACCATTTACGTTAAAAAAAACGTCACAATTATGGGTAATATTCCATGTAAATGATGGATTGTATTAAATTTCGGGATGGGTGTCCCTGAAATTAAAATTAATACTTCCAAATCTTAAGTGTAATTGTGGTACACGCATTGCGCTATATTATAATGGTTTGACGTTATTGAAATTCTGAATAGGTGTTGAAATGATACAAGTTTTTATCTAATAACTTCCGAACTAAGAGAAATATGTAAGCATATTTTCACTGCTATATTTTCATTAGTCGGATTGTACTGAAACTTGTGAAAGGCGTCCCTGGCAATAAATGTCCAAAATACAAAATTGGATATATATTGTAGCACAAGGATAATGCTATAGTATAATGCTGTATTATAGTGCTACTAGTCGGATTGTTTGGGAGCTAAACATGCTGACCAACAAGTAGACTGAATGACTGAAATGTCCCGGAAGTTTAAATGTATATTGATACTTATAAATACTTCCAAATTATAGTGGACTTTAAAACAGTCTAACTATGCTTTTGTTTCGTGTAATTAAAATGGAATTAATGCATTGAAATAAACTTCAATTATATCCAGGCTACGAGCTTAATTGTGGCAAAAATGTACGCAACATTTATATAACGACTGGATTGTATTGAAGCCCGAGGTGACTAAAATTAAAAGTTTATCTATGTTTAGTACTTACTCATTATTATAGATAGTGTAGCACGCCCAAACTGCGACATTTTCCTGTAATAGTTGAAGTAGTATTGAAAGTAGGGAAGTGTGTCCCTAGAAATTAGATTTACTTCAAATACTGAAATGTCCCGGAAATGTTAAAGTTAAAGTTAAAATACTTTCAAATTATGGATACTATTTTGAATCGTATTAAAACTGGGGAATTGGGTCCCTTAAATATAAATTTACTTAAAATGTCCTACATTATAGGCATATTGAAGCACATCCTTTATTCTATCGTTTATAAAGTAACACATAGGCTGTATATAAATGACTTTAAATACAAATTATGGGCGATATGAAAGTTACACATAGTTTTTATTGTAACTCCGGGTGGGTCACTACTTAATATATCCTAGATTTTAGGCATATTGAAGCACACCCTTTTATGCATCGTTTATAAAGAAACACATAGGTTGTATTTAAAAAAAAAGACTTTAAATACAAATTATGGGCGATATGAAAGAAGCGCATAGTTTTTATTGTAACTCTGGATGGGTCACTACTTAAAATGTCCTAGATTTTTAGGCATATTGAAGCACACCCTTTTCCTATCGTTTAAAAGTAACACATAGGCTGTATTTAAAAAAAATACTTTAAATACAAATTATGGGCGATATGAAAGAAGCGCATAGTTTTTATTGTTACTCCGGAGGGGTCACTACTTAAAATGTCCTAACATTTAGGCATATTGAAGCACACCCTTTATTCTATCGTTTATAAAGTAACACATAGGCTGTATTTAAAATGACTTTAAATACAAATTATGGGCGATATGAAAGTTACACATTGTTTTTATTATAACTCCGGATGGGTCACTACTTAAAATGTCCTACATTATAGGCATATTGAAGCACATCCTTTATTCTATCGTTTATAAAGTAACACATAGGCTGTATTTAAAAAAAATCAAATACAAATTATGGGCGATATGAAAGTTACACATAGTTTTTATTGTAACTCCGGGTGGGTCACTACTTAATATATCCTAGATTTTAGGCATATTGAAGCACACCCTTTTATGCATCGTTTATAAAGAAACACATAGGTTGTATTTAAAAAAAAAGACTTTAAATACAAATTATGGGCGATATGAAAGAAGCGCATAGTTTTTATTGTAACTCCGGAGGGGGTCACTACTTAAAATGTCCTAGATTTTTAGGCATATTAAAGCACATCCTGTATTCTATCGTATATAAAGTAACACATAGGCTGTATTTTAAAATGACTTTAAATACAAATTATGGGCGATATGAAAGATGCACACAATTTTTATGATAACTCCGGATGGGTCACTACTTAAAATGTCCTAGATTTTAGGCATATTGAAGCACACCCTTTTGCTATCGTTTAAAAGTAACACATAGGCTGTATTTAAAAAAAAACTACTTTAAATACAAATTATGAGCGATATGAAAGTAGCACACACTTTTTATTGTAACTCCGGAGGGGGTCACTACTTAAAATGTCCTAGATTTTAGGCATATTGAAGCACATCCTTTATTCAATCGTTTATAAAGTAACACATAGGTTGTATTTAAAAATACTTTAAATACAAACTATGGGCGAATTGAAAGAAGCGCATAGTTTTTATTGTAACTCCGGAGGGGTCACTACTTAAATTGTCCTAGATTTTAGGCATATTGAAGCACACCCTTTTGCCATCGTTTATAAAGTAACACATAGGCTGTATTTAAAAACTACTTTAAATACAAATTATGGGCGATATGAAAGTTACACATTGTTTTTATTGTAACTCCGGATGGGTCACTACTTAAAATGTCCTAAATTTTAGGCATATTGAAGCACACCCTTTATTCTATCGTTTATAAAGTAACACATAGGCTGTATTTAAAAAAAAACTACTTTAAATACAAATTATGAGCGATATGAAAGTAGCACACACTTTTTATCGTAATTCCGGAGGGGTCACTACTTAAAATGTCCTAGATTTTAGGCATATTGAAGCACACCCTTTATTCTAACTGTGACATTTACCTGTAACAGTTGAAGTAATATTGAAAGTAGGGAAGTGTGTCCCTGGAAATTAGTTTTACTTAAAATACTGAAATGTCCCGAAATTGTATATTTATAGAAGTTAAAATACTTTCAAATTATGGATACTATTTTGAATCGTATTAAAACTTGGGAAATGGGTCCCTTAAATATAAATTTACTTAAAATGTCCTACATTATAGGCATATTGAAGCACACCCTTTTTTCTATCGTTTATAAAGTAACACATATGCTGTATTAAAAAATACTTTAAATATATAAATTATGGGCGATATGAAAGTTACACATAGTTTTTTTAACTCCGGATGGGTCACTACTTTAAATGTCCTATAATTATTTTAGGCATATTGAAGCACACCCTTTATTCTATCGTTTATAAAGTAACTCATAGGCTGTATTTAAAAAAAAAGACTTTAAATACAAATTATGGGTGATATAAAAGAAGCGCATAGTTTTTATTGTAACTCCGGAGGGGTCACTGCTTAAAATATCCTACATTATAGGCATATTGAAGCACACCCTTTATTCTATCGTTTATAAAGTAACACATAGGCTGTATTTAAAAAAAATCAAATACAAATTATGGGCGATATGAAAGGAACAAATAGGTTGCATTGTAATTACGGATGGGTGACCCAGATTAAAAGTCTATCTATATTTAATACTAATTAAAGATAGTGTATCACACCCAAACTGTGACATTTACCTGTAATAGTTGGAGTAATATTGAAAGTAGGGAAGTGTGTCCCTAAAATTAGATTTACTCAAAATACTGGAATGTCCGAAATTTAAATTTATTTAAGTTAAATATATAGGATATTTTAGCAATCCCATATTGCTATATTTTCGTGTAAATTAAATCGTATATTTTAACTAGGGAATGTGGTCCCTAAAATATAAATTTACTTAACTGTCCTACATTTTGGACTTTGTTGAAGCATACCCTTTTTTTTATCAAATAAGTTGTAACTTAACCCCGGATGGTTGACTTAGATTAAAGGTGTATCTATGTTTAACAATTACTAATTATATTTACTTTAAATACTGGAATGGCATATAAATTTGTATATATTTAAGTTGAATACTTTCAAAGTATAGATAATATATTGAAATCGTATATAAACTAGGGAATACATTCATTTATTTAGATGCCCCTCAGCATTGGTATATTGAAGCATACCCTTTATGCATATACATGTATCTTTATAAAGTAACCAATCTGTTGTATTGACATACTTAAGATACAAATTATAGCGCAAACAGTGTTCCATATAATTTGAAGGGCATTACAACTAAGGAATTGTGTCCGATAAATTGAATTATTATGGAATTTATTGTATCACACCATTTGTGCAACTTATTTTCCTAAAACAAAACGGTAAGCAATAAATTGTATTGAAATACAGGATATTTTTGTTTTCATAAATATTACTGTTAACTTTAATACTGTACCAATGCTTTGCAAATAGGCACGTATCATGTATATTAAGTAGCATCAGCGTCTCGGTTTGACCAATCATTTTATGTATTGTATGATTATAAATGTATATTTTGTTAATAAAAAAAACAAAATAAAATTAATGTTTCTGTTGTTACTTGTGTATGTCCCCTTTATTGTGTGGTCGGATATTGTCGTCGTTCACTTAATATGCTCGAGTGATCTCAATAATCATTGCTTGCAATGTATTAGTACTGGACGTTAAACCCCATTTTCTCTCTCTCTCTCTCTCTCTCTCTCTCTCTATCCCTATTATTAGTGTCACGTGTGACGTCAATCATAATGTACTTCCACCTAACACCAAGGCCGAATTAACCAATAGACATAGTAGGCCATTGGCCCACGGGTATCTCGGGGCCCTCTGAACGAAATTTGATGCTTAACCTGCCAGTGTATAACCTTATTTCAAGTCGTCTACACCAAACATTTCATTACAAGGAATTTTAACGTCCGACTGGGCTAATGAAGACACGCATACGCCATTTTGTGCTTTGGGGTAAATTTGGCCATGATACCGTGCACTTATTCTTATATCAAATTCCAATTACCAAGAGATATTTTGCGTGTACAATGGACCTTGGTGTTCAGTCAAATCCAAACGACTGTACGCATTCCCTTATCGGGCCCTCTTTCCTACACCACTGACATGGGGGAACCAAGCCGGATAACCTGATGAACTTTCTTGGCCAACGCAGGAATAAAAAAAAACATGACCTCTAATTAAGGGCTCGTCTTCAATAGGTATAGAGCCCGAAGTATGGACACTTTTCTATGCATTAGGAGGCCAAGGTAAATCCCGCCGATCCCGGCTCATCACAGGTATGTAAATCCGACCCATCCCGGTCCAAAACTGGTGTGTAAAACCGGCCCATCCCGGTCTATCATAGGTATGTAAAACAGGCCCATCCCGGTCTATCACAGGTATGTAAAACAGGCTCATCCCGGTCTATCACAGGTATGTAAAACCAGCCCATCCCGGTCTATCACAGGTATGTAAAACAGGCTCATCCCGGTCTATCACAGGTATGTAAAACCAGCCCATCCCCGTCTATCACAGGTATGTAAATGCGACCCGTCCCGGTCCATCACAGATATTTAAATCATACCCATTCCGGTTCATCACAGGTATGTAAATCCGGTCCAATTCGGTCCATCACAGATATGTAAATCCGGTCCATTTTGGTCCATCACATGTCTGTAATTCCGTACCATCTCGGTCCATCACAGGTATCTCCCATATTTTAGTGATTGCTCGTTTTCTGAATAATATATATGCATTATACCTTGTTTATGCATTTAGATAATAAATTTTAATAAAAAAATCCCCGGTAACAAACTTCACGGAGATTTTTTACTATGATTTATCTACAAGGAATGGTTTACTGTTTTTCCTCGGATGCATCACTGAGATGAGATCCAGAGTTGCCTGCAATGTTATTGGGACTCTTCCACCCTTCCTTTCCTTCGAGTGTGGGGGTTTATCGTCTCCATCTTGAAATTATTTATATTAGATAATAATTAGGGTGTTGATAACAAATCGCCCATTACGAATGATCTGTATTTGAGATCAGTGCTAAAAACAAATTTTGGCTAAGCACTAAAATCAAATTTAATCTTATCCAATCCTAATACTAAAATTTGTATTCTATCTTATATAAAATTTCGTGAACACACAAGAATGTCACCTGGACAGACAGCTGCTGAAAGCGGAACACGGGGATACACCGAAACGACGAACAACGGAATGATGGCAGGCGACAATGGACTTCGGCACACTATATGATTACACCCCCCCCCCTTCTATGTATGGTCTTAGGATTCTAGTTTAAGTAACAAATCATTAATAACATTTATAGGTGACCTTGTATAGATCTTTGGGGAAACGTGTAACTTAGCCTTTATAGCTTGCTGGTCACCTCTGGCTTGTACTCCGGGTACTTCAGTTTCCACCCACATGAAATACCCATGCGCGTGCTCCAAAATAATGAAAATGAAAATAAAACATCTTGTCTGCGATATCAACTTCGGTGCCAGTGGACGTTAAACACTAATAACAAAAAGATAGGGGGTCGTCTTCGGGTGGTGTTTTCTGGGAGCTTAAAGCGAGAATTTCATATTTTCTAAGAAAGTCAAAACATAATTATTTCTATGTCTTCTGCGCAAAAGGTTATCAACTCACTCTTATACGACTTTGGGCATTATTTCCCACCCTTAAAAATCATGGACACAGGAAATAATAACACAAGTACCTACATTGTTTCCCATTCACTCCATGCATAAGCTCTATTCAAACGTTGGAATTTGAAGTTGAAAATGATATTTTTGTCAATTTCTCAGCCGGCAATAGTGAATTATAGGATTAATAGGATTATTCTTTAACAAGATAGGATTGTTTATGGATACCATCTATTTTAAGGCTTTACTTTAATAAATTTTAAAAATATAACTTAAAATATGAAATTTTAGCTTTAAGGGAGGGGGAAATCTTGACAAGCCAGATTTCAAACGCCCCTCCCAAATCACACAATGCCAAGCATTTAATTTAAATATACTTTCCCAGAAAGATATGTATCGACCCTATACATGTATATCGAAATTAGAAATATCCAAGCTTACTAGAAAATACTGGATTCCCTGGAAAAACACTCATGGAGCGCATACAAGACAAACATGTAAAGTTTTCCCTAATCGACAATCCAACGATAAGCGGTGTCTGCGCTGAGATTGAGCGCTTGATGTGCATGTTGATAAACTTTATTAAGAGTTAGACGTACAACACTTTCGGAGATAAAAAAAAATCACTGGAAGTGGAGACGCGGGAAGTGGATATTCCGAGATTTTAATTGGGATTCGATATTTGTTTAAAAAAATAGTCAGCGATTAAAGACAACATCGTCTTGTGTATTCGATGAATTCTCCTCCGACTTCACACCCGAAAGAGGTAAGTCAGGTGGCACAAACATTACCTCTTTTGATCGACTTTTTATAGCAAGGGTATTGTCTGGTAATTGCATTGTTTTGAGAAGGGTTGGAAGTAAAATTATGATGAATTAATTAGTTTGAATATGTTTTTAGTCCAAATATATCATTAAATTACCCAGTTTGTACGCTGGAATGCTTTTTTAACCTTAAATTTTCGATATATCATTAAATCCCTTAAACTTTCGATGTAGAATATGCATACATAAATATAGCACATTGTCCTTGTCAGCCACTTTTTGCAGTACTGTGAGCGCTATTGACAAAGCTGTTGTCGGTGCTATTAAGGACCAAACTCTAAACTCTCTCTATTAGGTTTCGCGGCTTAATCACTTCATACCTTTGTATGTGTCACCTCGGGGCTTATATTTTGTTTGCCTAGAAATCCAATGGGTATTCATGTAAGACCTTCATAAACTGTTCAGTGAGTGTATTAAAATTGTAAAATTGCAATATGTGTGTAAAGAAAAAAGTCCGTTATATATTATCCCAATCAATGACAGCATCATATAATGACTTTATTTTTATTTTTGCCTCGAGGGTGTTTGCTATTCCTTTTGATAAACCCAAACCATTGATCGCTAATCATTTGTGATAATTCAAATAACTTCTCAATTTAATGTAAACCGCGTTTAAAGAGAAGGCATGGAAGGACGTGTGTGTGTGTGTGTGTGAGAGAGAGAGAGAGAGAGAGAGAGAGAGAGTATATATGTTAATTCAAACAACTTCTGAATTTAATGTAAACCGCGTTTAAAGAGAAGGGGGAGAGAGAGAGAGAGGGGGGGAGTATGTGTTAATTTTCACACCACTTCTGAATTTAATGTAAACCGCGTTTAAAGAGAGAGAGAGGAGGGGGGGGGTCATGAGTGAGAGGGAGAGAGAAGTATGTCCACTCGACAAGAACTAGTTCATATCGGAACTAACACATATATATGGTACAATTGTATTTCAATAATTCGCTTGCACGTAGAGGTATGAAACAATGTGTGCAAACCCCCTTTAAAAGAAAATGAAAGGCGTTCCTAAACAAGTTTGAATTAAACAGACATATATTATTTTTTTAACATTGTCACAAACATGGATATATGGGACCAATGCCTGCTGCTTTACTGTGTCTGTAGATTTAATGATGACGTTGTAATCTAGTGTATTTCCACTAGCAGTGCTGGATTAACCATAAGGCAAAATAGGCACGTGCCTTAGGGCCAGCCAAAAATGCAGGCCACAAAATAATGAAGAATGAAGTAAAATATTTTTGATAATTATCAGGTGGTGACAAAAATGCTTGCCTTTTTTTATGTTAATAAATTGCAACCTTCTTCATCTACGCGTTTGTCCCCAGGGGCGTTTGTCGGAGCGGCCCCTTTTACTGGCCGCGGGTCCAGGACGGTGGTCCGTTGCTCTCTCCCGGGAAACTTTTGAAAAGTGAACCCCAAATATGCCATTTGGTGACATACATGTATCTGATTTATGGGGGCGGGGACTGAGATAACGTTCTTTTGCTGAGTTAATAAAAATGTCAAGAAATGTTTTAAACCAGCCTCAGGAAACTCAGGAAAGTGTCTCGCACTCATATTTAGCTATGATCAAACTTGCTGAGGCCTTAAAATTAAATGTATTTGGGATCCCAACAAACAGGTGACTTGATAATTAGTAAATTTACGGGCGACAGTGTTTGGTGAATCCGATAGAATAAATTTGATGAAATTCGGAACCCCATTGCAGGATTCCGAATAGCGACCCACACCAAGCACACCCGGCCCAGAAAGTCTTATTATACCAGCCCATTCCAGACTCCAGTCTTGACTTGGCGGCGCGTTAAAGCCACCAGCCACATACAGCTCTATGGCGGGTCCAATAATCCCCCCACCCCATATTTAAGACGAATTGGACAAATATAAATTGTTCTTTTTTTTGTCCGACCGGGCCCTTGGGCGATCGTCCGACCGGCCCCTCGTGCGATCGCCCTATGGGCCAATCCGGCCCTGTTTGTCCCTAAAAGCTTTCCATACTCTGACAAACGGTTGGCATGATGTTTCGTCCCTTTACACACTTTCATATTTTTAAAAAAAATTTCCATTGATTTCGCAATTGACATTATGTATTTCACGTACCCGAATTATAAACATGCATAGACCAACATAACGAGTGAAACATTGTAGAAAACAAGCTAATATGACTAGGGAAGCGAAGTTTGAAGGTGAAAATTCTGATGGTGGTTAAATAAAACGACAATCCTCAGCCTGGCCAGCCGTACAAAATGTCTTGGTATACTGGCACTTCTCTGCATTGGAAGTGATTTACTTCATAAATTGATTTTAAAAATTTGCAGCCACAAAAGCACGCAAAGTTGTAATCGAACTATGCAGTGAATGGGAATATGTAGGATACTTATATTAAATTCCTTTTGTCAATGGGCCCAACATGTCTATATTTTCAGGCCACCTATCAAAATGTGCCTTAGGGCCAGCAGAGCCTTAATCCGGCACTGTCCACTAGTCGAAACTTTAGTCTTGCAAGTAATTTAAATGGCTTTTCGATGCCATTACATAAACTTAACAAAAGATCCTTCCCATCATTTATAAGTATTTCGTTCGTTCGTTTCTGGAGTTTAACGTCCACTTCCATCAGGGATGATATCGTAGACAACCATAAGTACATGATTATTCCAAGACAACTTTTGTCTAACCCTTCTACTTTATTGTGTTAAACCAATGCCATTATAAGGGTCTGAACTGCTGCCAAATGAATTTCTCATTTTGTGAAATATATAGCATATTCGTAACACATAAATTTGCCTTGGCCGCCCCATCACTGTACATTCTACATACAGGGATCCATTTACTTCATACTTTGATAACAAATCTTTGTCCTGAATGGCCGCCATTTCCTCCAAAAAACTAAATAAACTTATTCAATTCCATTCACTGGAGTTTACTTCTTGTTTTTTTCGATTAAAGTCGTCGATTTTGGACTAAAAATGTCGGTATACTAGCTTAATGCCTGTTCTCAAGCGAAGATGGGGGATTGGATGACCGAGTGGTTAGCACGTGCGCGCTGTATCATCAAGTCAAGAGCCTTACCCATATATATAAGGCTCTGATCAAGCCGGTCATTGAATAAACTGGCGTGGTTTCGGATTCCCGGTTGTGCGTGACAAGGAGTAGAGACGACTGGCCAACCACGTGGGTTATCGTCGGGTCCTCCGGTTTTCTCCCATTGTTAAAGACCACTACGCACAAGCGAATTATTTAAATAAAATTTAAACCGTAGGTTAGTCCCGAAATGACCTAGTTTGTGTCGAGTGGTGAAATGACCTTGTTTGTGTTGAGTGGTTGTTATCTCAATTCTCTCTCTCTCTCTCTGCAGACAGACATCCATTGAATTCTCTCTTTAAGCCTAAACTCGTACAACCAATCATATCTAGTCAATGAATGGATTGAAGGGGTGTATGCGCTGGTGATGAGCACGCTCCACGGATATATTTTAAATCTTAGAATACAATATTTATTAACGGGTGGACCTGTACATGCTAGCGGATTATTTCTTACCCTTTTGTTAATTTCTGCATCGGATATAAAACGGATCAGTGTTCCAGTTAATTGAAATTCTGTCAAAATGAATTAGGCAAAATTGTTCATTTCTGCTTCGGATATAAAACGGGTCTTTTTTCCGGTCAATTCAAATTCTGCCAAAATGAATTAGAAACGAATTAGACAGCAAATTTTCTAATTTTAATCAGATGAGCCATTTCTTTTTCAAAGTTTTGTTAGTTCCGAAAATAAGTTCATCTAGTTATTGGATTTGTGAACTTACATTGGATTTCAATTGAAATAAAAACCAATTCACGATGAAGATTAAAAGGAGTATCTATTTTTTGTATATTACTGGCATCTTTCTAATGTGTGTGTATTGGTATAACCTTAACGGGGGTTTATTGTCAAGACAAAATAAACTAGCTGCGAGCAAAATCAAAACAAGAAGTAACCATTTTGATAAGTTGAGGATATTGCAGAATACCTCTCTTACAAGAAAATCAACACCGGTTAAACAAATTCCTAGGACAACTGAGAAACCAAAGCCTCGACGTTTAAAATCAACTAAGTTCGTGCCTGGAAACCAATGCGCTGTTAACCTTTCGTGGCCAAACGGCAGTGACGAGTGGCAAATGCTTGATAGTAATATTACGTTTGTTTATTCGGCTTTTGCAGTACCATTGGAAAATCAAGTGAAAATAATGGGAATACACCGCACTTATATACGGCCTAAAAGGCATTATGTTTGTTGGTTTTATAAGGATAGACAACACGTATCACAACTACAAACATATGGCACAATATTTCTTTTGAAGGACCACCATGGGAAATCGTAAGTTTATATTATTTGTTTATTTCGGATGGTTATCATTTGAACATGTATATATGTTTGAATATTAGTGACGTTAAAGGGGCTAAGTCTCTAACTCAATATCATCCAAAATCTTCAACAATGAAAATACGATTTATTTGTCAAATTAAATGAATATTGGTGTTGTGGTCTTACCGGAAAAACATGGGCTTCTGATATCCAATATTTAAGACAAAATAAACTTTTTACCATTAGGACGTTAAACCCCCATTTCATTTTATTTTCTGAGCTAAACAGCCATACAGTGTGCTATGGGAGAGATTTTGCCAGCACAGCGGTACTATACGGTCTAATCTTATATCGAATTTCAACTGTCAATTGATCTTCTACGTGCAAGCCATTGTGTACACGGGACCTGGGGGAGGGGGGGGGGGCGTCACGTCCGAACCACTAGACAGCTGTCCCTGTCAGGCCGATCCATCCTGCATCACTTGCGAGGGGGATCCACGCTGGAAAATCCTGATGAGCTTTCTCAGCCAATGTATTGGTCGAACACTCGACCTCCAGGCAGCGTCGTACCCACTAAGCCATCATGATTCCCGGTTAACATAGAAAAGTAGGACATTAAACCTCATTTTATTTCATTATATTTTTATCTTTTCTAACCATTTTTCTATCTTCTTACCATCCAGGTATGGGAGCATGATGCTCACGTGTCCTCTTAAAGAAAATAACAATTGGTATGCCGTAGCTGTTTCAATTTCAATGAAAGACACACCACTCAACTATATGCTTTTACATTATCCAGAGAAAAAAATTAAAAGAAATTTTACTCTTTGCCTGTCGGTTATGCATTCTAAATATAGTAAAGTTGTGGAACTCATAGAAACTTTTGAGTTGGACAAAGCCCTTGGGGCTAACCATTTCGTTTTATACCACCGCTCTTCGGCTAAACAAAGTAACGTCGTTTTGAACCATTACATTAAGTCTGGCGAATTAACCCTTTTGAATTACACCGTACCGATCCCTACATCGAGGATTCATTATTTTGGACAGATCGCTGCTGTTAACGATTGTGTATACAGATCTCGCGGTATCTCGCGTTATGTGTTGGTGGTAGATATTGACGAGTTTTTGATTCCATATCAATTTAACAACTGGATGTCCATGATGGACAACCTGACTTCCGCTAACCCGAATGCGTCTGCTTTTATGTTCAGAAGTACATTTTTTGATACATCAATGCCAGACGACATTAGGGGATTTCGTCTTGGAGATAAAGCAACTCGCTATAAATTGAAAAGGTTTTTAAAAGTGTGGCGGGAAAATTTCATTTTTGGGTATTATAATCGCTGTAAAACGCTCGTGATGCCGGAATGGATCGACAAAATGGCTATACACTGGAGTGAACGAATAAAAGGGGGTCATAAACTGCTACAAGTGGACAAGTCGGACGCATTGTTACATCACTATAGAAGATATGGGTCTTCACGATCTAGAGTCTTCAATGACGAAACACGAAAATACAGTGGAATAGTGGTGGATCGTGTAATAAAAACATATGAAAAACTTAAACCTTGTGTGCGCGATTTATAATTTATACCTATTAATCGGGTCTTTTAGGAGGCACAGTTCATGGTCATCCACCAGCTGGTGCCCCTCTAGAGATTTAGTGAAAGGTGAATCAAAAAAAAAATAGTCTAATTTATTATTTTATAAGAGGTTTAATTAATACACTATACTTAAAAAGGTGTTATGGTTAAACAATTTTTTATTCATTTGAAAACGACTGCACGGTCAACAGGCAAAGCCTATATATTTTCTTTCCCAAGTGTGTAGTAGAGAGAGAGAGAGAGAGAGAGAGAGAGGGAGAGAGAGAGAGAGAGAGAGGGAGAAAGAGTGAGAGAGAAATGGAGTTTAACGTCCACTCGACACAAACTAGATCATTTTAGGACTAACATAAGGTTTAATTTTATTCCAATAATTCGCTTGCACGTAGGGGTCTTTAGCAGTTGGAGGAAATCGGGGGACCCGGAGAAAACCCACGAGGCTGGACAGGCGACCCTACCTCTTGTCACGTACTATTATGCACCTAACCTGGACTAATAGAAGACGGACATACGCCATACAGTGCGCTATGAGGGAAATTTTGCCCGGGCAGCGACGCTACGGCCTACACTTATATCGAATTCCAACTGCCAAGGGATCTTTTAGGTGCACTCCAATGTGTACACAGGACCTATTTTTCAGTCACACCCGAACGACTAGGCAGCTGTCCTTGTCAGGCCCTCCTTCTGCATCACTGACAAGGGGAAATCACGCCGGAAAATCGAGATGAACTTTCTCGGCCAATGCAGGGATCGAACGTGGCAAATAGAAGTGTTGTACTGTTATGTATACCAGACAGTATACCAGATTTCGTCGTTAGGTGCAATGATGCTTTATAGACACAGAAAAGATACAGTTTTTTTGTGGATCTAACAGTACCTATAAACCGACAAGAGCTGTCGCGTGTCCAACCAAGTGGGTTTCCCCCGGGTTTACCGCTATCCCCCCACTGCTAAACAGCCCTAAGCGCAAGCGAATTATTGAAATAGAATTAACCATAATTCGTTAACAACCCATATCTCTCTCCCTTTCGTTCTCTCTCCTCTCTCTATCTCTCTCTCTCCTTCCTCTTTCTAAATCTAAACCAATTGGAGTGGATTGCGATGTGACATAAATATTTTTCGTGAGAACCTTATCAATTTTCACTGATTCTATTATATCCATCTCTTTAATAATACGATTAGTCAGCAATTGTGAATGTCGCATTTTTATCATAACCTCCATTTTGTTTGCCGACGCAACAGAATATAATATAATTGTATACAATAGCCTATTCATTGGACAAATCTTCCAATAACAAGGACTGTTATGATTATAATGTTTTATTAATCATTCGTTAAATGTCCACAAAATCAAATAAAGCTGAAATGATAAGATTATTTTGACAAGGGTGTTGCGGCGAGGATGGTCGCTATTCATTTTTATAAAACAGAACCATGAGAAACTTCCGAAATTGTGCTGTTTTAAATTACACGGTTAGTCATTGATCAATTTTTTTCCGTTTAAAAGTAAAAAAAGACTTATTGAAAGGTAAACATTTGTTTCCATCCACCGGAGCCTGGTAGTATAACGTCATATGTGGATGTTGGTTAGGATAAGTGTTAGGGTAAGGGTTGTGGCCTGCAGATTTCGTCAGAGTCTCGAGATGTAGACAGGGCTAGCCCATTCGGCAAACCTGGACAGATTCCGGTGCCCTACATCTAGACTCGGCCGTATGATGAAGTCCGCCATTTTGGAACTATTTTAAAGGACCCGGATAAACATGGTTGCCCCCAGGAGATGGGTGCCAGTCAAGTCGTCCACAAGCGAAGTCGTCCACAACCGTTGGTGGAGTCGTCCACAAGACATTGGTGATGTCGTCAACAACTATTAGTGATGTCGTCCACAACTAAATTTGTTTATGAATTTGTTAATGAATTAGTTATTTATGGAATAAAACGATTTACTTTGTTGTTTATTCGCCGGGAGAAAGGGTGACCACGCAGAAAAAAAAACTATACTAATTAAAAATACATCGTGTGGACGACTCCAAAAAACTTATTACTATTACAATATCCAGAAATTATGTACTTTGTTGTTTATTTACCGAGAGAAAGGGTGACCACGCAGAAAAACTATACTATTTACAAATACATTATGTGTCCAGAAATTATACTAAGTCGTGTGGACGACTCCACCAACGGGTGTGGACAGTTTAACCAGACTTTGGGACTTTTTTGTAAAAGCGGAACGTTTTCCTGTTAGAGTAAATCGGTAGTCGACAAGCCGCATCGCAAATGTATGGTCGTAGGTACATATCAATGACTATCATACATCCGAGTCTAGATGTAGGTTACGGAGAGTACCGGAATCTGTCGAGGTTTGCCGAATGAGGGCTAGCGATGTCATTAGAAGCCGGCAACCGGCAAATTTCGCCGTTTACATTAGCTCAATTTCCGGCTACTTTTCAGCTAAAAAAATCAGTAATTTAATTTTAATAAAATAAAACTAATTTAATTTCGAAACGCCAAGATGTACGTCCGATTGCCCAGCTACATGGCTATTTCGCGAAATTTGTATTTTTCATTCATTCTTAATGTCAACATAGACTTTGTTTTTAGCTAGAACCATTTCCCTTCTCGTACTGTGTAGGAAGAGAGCACGCGTTCCCAACCGACACCCAATATTTTAATCCTTTTCGATTCACTGGACAACAAAATACTCCGTCGGCTGTTATCATACGAAAGATTCCCTTCGATGTACGCACTGTTATCAGATATAACACACCAGTTTAATTATTCTCCTTTTAACAAACTAGAAACACGGCTAAACTGGCACTTCCAACGAGCCGCTCGCATTGCAAAATGCCTAACTAGGAGGTTTCATCTTGGCGGGAAAAAAGGTGTCACGTGAGCAAATAACAATAACATGGTGAGCATGGCTGCATTCCTACCGGCGTCGATGGTTCCCCGATGGAAATCTAAATTACTATTTTATAAAGAAGACAAACAATCTTTTGACATCACGAACTATTCGCAGAATTGACGTATTGCCTTCGTGTTCTGTCGTCTAAACGAAGACACGAAATTTGAGAGGAATGCTTTGGCGTAGATATACGGGTGGGCACGTTTTCTTATTTTGTAGGAATATTATTGCAGACGCAAATTTGAATACCGTAGAGGAATTAATTTTGAAAAATAGCGACGGGCATCTATTTGTATTACATATGATATTTTGTTGACAGGTTGTTTTTTTTATTATAGTCGGAATCCGTCTTCTTAAATGACGATAAAATTGAAGCCCCTTTATTTTCGGTAAATATATATATGTGTCCGACAAGAACGATTTAAGTTTTAGTGTAATAACCTAGCCTTTTCTACATTGCTGTACATGCTTGTCTTACTTTTATTTTTGATATAATATAAATATTATTAACAAATATAGGATATGAAAAAAAAAGTTTATCTATTAAAGTCATCTCCCATGTAGGTATTTAACAATCTGAAATAGAAATGTTCAGCATGCACCACAAGTTTATTTTAGGCCTAACTTCGGAAAAAAAACTCCTTTTCATTCGTACGGCGCCTGTGGGACGATGAGCCATAACGCAATCGCTACGGTTTGGTTTGTTTGTAGTTTTGGATATGCGACTCTTAAAATTTGCTGCCGCTTACTTTACCAAAATTTCCTGTTACTTGAAAAGTTAGTGACACTGACATCCCTGGCTAGCCCTAACCCTAACCCTGGGCCAAGCCTTACCCTTATCCTAACCCACAATCCAAATATGACGTCATACCACAAATATGTAACTTCCGGCGTAGAAAGAAGACGCATTGCGGTGGATGACCGCTTATGGATTATGCAACAGGTTTTCAAAATATGCACATAAGATACTATGTGGCAGATCTTATATCTTATTTTGTATTAACTTTAGAAAGCTGGCACAGGAAGCAGGGCCTGGAATGGAAACACGCCACGTCGATCGGATATGACCAAAACAGGAGCTCCATCCATACATTGGCGTGCACGTCAAAGAACCTATGAGAGATGGAATTCGATAAAGAGTAGGTGGTACGGCCGCTGCCCATGCCAATTTTATTCTCATATCACTGCATGACATAATATGCCCGTCGCCATTAATTAGTCCGCCTTTGGTGATCATGTTTGATCTGACACCTTTTCTATTCCCATCATTTATACACCGAAACACTAGCGGTTAGTGACCGGGTTAGCCGTCCGTACTTTGTCCACATCGAACTCCCCAAATTCTATTAAAAGGACCACGTGGCTAAGTTTGTAAGGTGCTCGCTCGCTAGCCTGGTGGTCGGGTGTTGGATCCCTGCATTAGCCGAAAAAGTTCATCTCGATTTTCAGGCGTGGTTTCCCCTTGTCAGTGATGCAGACGGAGGGCCTGACAAGGACAGCTGCCTAGTCGATCGGATGGGACGAAAAACTGGGGTCCCGTGTACACATTGGCGTGGACGTAAAATATCCTTTGGCAGTTGGAATTCAGTTGTTGTCCGGGCAGGCAAAAATTTCCTCATAGCACACTGTATGGCGTATGCCCGTCCTAAATTAACCGAGTTTAGGTGCAGAAGCGTACGACGTTAAACCCCATTTCATTCAAGCATACTCTCTATTAGGGTTATTGTCAGGTATTTAATATCAAAACCTATAACACAAAAATGAGAGTCACATCAAAGAATGCCTCTGATTTATCTAGTGTTGTGGACAAAACAATATATGGCCTACCAATGGCATGATTTTAACCGTTTTTGTCTACATGCAATATAGCTAGATTTCACATTTGGGCACAGCTTCGTGTATTAAGGTTAGCCAAACATCTTTGAAAAGTTAAGAACTCGACAAACGACTAATGTATAACGTGAAGTGTGCCAGGATGAGAATCTTAAAGTTTTGAAAACATCCAAACCATCGAAAACTTGACAAAAAGTGTAACAAGGGCCAAATTGGAAAAAGGACTCCGGCCTAATTTGCTACCCTTGTAAAATGACGCGATTATTATTATTACACTATAATAATAAGTGGAGGAGGACTGCACTACACGCAAACAAAAATATACAAGAAAAACATGCGGACAAGACAGAAAATAGACATTGCAAAAAACACAAACAATTATCAAATCAGGTGAATGGATCCGGGGGCCAGCCGTAAGCGTCCACTGCGCTGTACAGTCCTGGGCCTGTTGTAAGTGATAACCTAAGATCAATTTAGTAGATATAGTATTTATTTTCACCGGGAACAGGAACATAATACACGGGAACATAAATCAAACAGTAGCTTAAATATATCAAGAACATACACCAAAAAGGAATTTGACACTTGAAGGGATGAAATTAAAACTTCTTACTACTGCCGGACTATATATAACCATAGAAATATATACTATTTCTATGATATAACGCAGTATATAGCCTAGTCAAGCAGTGGTAAGAAATTTTATTTTAATCTGTGAGGCATACGGCATACAGTGTGTTATAATATGTGAAATTTTGCCCGGGCTCTTATATCATTTTACAATACCTCGGAAATAAAATTGTTATTTTTTATTGCAGTGTTTGGTATTTCTATCATACGTAGGCCTACATTTTTGGCAAATAAAAAATGTTCCAGATTGCAGATGGCAAAGAAAATTGTTATCCATTTTGGTGGTGTAGGGTGGGGGGATTGAAAGCCAGTGTGAGCCCAGGGCCCGATTCCTAGAAAATTCTTAAGCACGCTTAGATTTTACTTTTAGTCGACTTTGCATTTAAGTAAACTTGTAAACCTTATTTTGTATTCCCAGAAAATTCTTAAGAACGGCCTTGTGCTTAGATTTTAAGTAGACTCCATTGTAAGCACAAGAACGTTAACGACAAATTTATGACGTAATTCGCATACCAAAGTTGTTTTATGACGTTAAAGGGCATCGTAGTCGCAGTGTGTGGTAAGCTTTACCAGTCACAATGTGCTTAGACTTGTACTTGACCTGTGCTTACGTGAGGTACTGAAGATGATCTTGAGAATTTTCTAGAAACAGTATTTTTATAAGATTCTTAAGTAAAAGTGAAGTATGACTTTGTGCTTACTTTAAGAATTTTCTAGGAACCGGGTCCTGAGCTCGGACTCCCGAGTCGGAGGAATGTGGTAACATATTTAAATAATTAATAGACGATGCTCTTGCGCTGAGACAATTTAAGTTTAACTGACTCTCAAGTTCAAAAAGGAACGTTATTTCATATGACATATGTATAGTAGAATCTACTCCCAAAATCCATGGAAAATGACATTTAAGTTTGTATTGCACTATAATTATAAAAGCAAACATAAAGTCAGAAACTGTTAAAAAGCATGACCTGGGCTTCGACCGAGGTGTATGATGTGTCGGAAATTATAATAAGCCCCAACATTATAGATTGTTAATTTGTTTATAAACCAATCTTTCATCTTCCTCTAGTCCCGAGGGTGGGGGTTTGGAGGGGTATCATAAATGGAGTTCTAAATACAGCAAGAAAATTGAATAAAGGGAAACAACTCCACTTTAGTTTCCGTTCTGATACTTTTCTCCTCCGACTGGGATAATGAAGACGGGCATACGCAATACAGTGTGCTATGAGGGGTGTGGGTCCTCGGTTTTCCCTTCCCATCCAAACGACTAGACAGTTGTCCTCGTCAGGCCTTCCATCCTGCAACACTTAGCCAACACGGCTCCCCATTCTGATAGAATGGAAATAAATGCTAAACATTGAGTCAGATTTACTGGTCTCGGACTCCACAAAAATAGGATAAATAGGTAAAACAAATATGAAAAAGTTGTTTCAAAATACAAAACAAGTTTTAACATACCGGTAGTCTTTATTTGACATAAGTCATGAAACCACATAATAAAAAAATAGCATTATCACAGGTAAAAATATGGCATTAAATATCACAAAAATAAAGTTCCTGATGATTACACAATTAATTGGACTAGAATACATCAACAAACAAGGAGTAATAATAATAATAACTTTATTTCCAATCAAGGGTCCACAGGGGACATGGTACAGATTAAACAAAGAGAGAGAACCCAAAAGACAGTCAAGTAATAAAATATAACATTATACAACATATAAGAACCGTATAGACGGTATTAATAAGAACATTATTAATGAAAGGGAGATAACTCCACTTAACACTTAGTGTTACAGACCTATAATATTTGAATATTAATCCAGAAATTATGCAAGACTACATGTACATATTTTTCCCTGTATTGTGCTTAACCAAGATAAGGACTTATGGCAAGTTCTTGTGCAAAAAGCGACCAAGTTCATTTAATATGTCTACATTTTCACAAGTTAGTAACCAAACATATTTGTTCAGACTACTCAAGTTGATAAAGTTAGAATTGGATTTTTCGATAACCTCAAATAAACATTTTCTGTCTGTTGACAGATGTGCACAATCAATTAAAAAATGTACTTCGTCCTCAACTTTCCCCGACGGGCATTTTTCACAGAGGCGTGATTCACAATTTAATCCTATATACCTGCCCGTTTCTATTTTGAGTCTATGTGAGGATATTTTGAGCTTGGTGATATCCCTTCGGAATTCATATTTCCTCAAGGAATAGGATCAAGAGCACAGGATCCAAGCTTGAATGAATGAAATGGGGTTTAACGTCATACGCTACTGCACCTAACCTGGGCTAATTATACAGGGAAAATTTTGCCCGGGCAGGAACTGAATTCCAACTGCCAAGGGATCTTTTACATGCACACCAACGTGTACATGGAACCTCTGTTTTTAGTCCCATCCGAACGACTAGGAAACTGTCCTTGTCAGCAGGCACTCTGTTTGCATCACTGACAAGGGGAAACCACGCCGGAAAATCGAGATGAACTTTCTCGGCCAATGCAGGGATCGTACACCCGACCTCCAGACTAGCAAACCAGCACCTTACCCACTTAGCCACATGAACCCCCTCCAAGCTTCAATGCTCAAAATAATTACTCAACAAACACTTTATGATATTCCACTCTCTAAAACCAGTCTCTTTAAGTTAAGCATAAATATTCAATATAGAATAAAAATCTTATTTTCATATCATTTTGTGATATATTTAAAAAGTTAATGCTGCAAATCAACATTTTGTGTACATTTGGATGGGCCTTCGAAAACCTTTTGATTTATGGTGCACAACATAGATAAGCTCACATTTCGAGAAACCAACCACGTCCAAAAGGTACTTTTGAAACTGTTCAGGCTTCAGATTAATATTTTGAAAATTATTCTGAATAGTTAATGTCAGATTTTTCCTTTTTTTGTAAGACGTCCATGGTTGTGGTTCTAATATCAGTCGTCCTCCTGGCCTCAGATGTCGGAATATTCTCTGAAAAAACATTTTGATACCGACATCGCCATTGTTAAGATGTATCCATTTTGTCACACTCAGAGCAAGTATAGTATCATACTCCTCCTGCACTAGGGTTAACTGTTTGCTGTTATTTAAGACATAGTTTCCCTGCTTAAAAGATAAGTTTTCAGGGAATGAGATATTGGTATCATTCAATGCACCACTATTGATGGACGATGCCTCCACATTAGCAGAGCAAGGTAGGCCTACATGTACCACGTTTTCAGTTTCTGATAGGCCTACATCTACATTATTTTCTTTTTTGACATCAATATAATATTTGATATTTTTCCTGGCTGTTGATATTAAATTACTATCAATGTCCAAACCAACCATTTGCTTAGGAAGAAATCTTTTAGCAATTGTCATTGTTACATGGCCAACATTACAACCGATATCAAGAACATCCTTCGAATTAAACCACTCTCTTTTGAAACTCAACAACCGAATGTCTTCTTCCCCTGACTCGGGTTTATTTCTATATCCATAATACCTATTATAATTTCCATGAATAAACTTTGGTTTATATTTTTCTTTCCTTATTCTAGGCTTTTTTAAATTGGTTGGTTTTCCATTATCTTGATTTGTTGTGGGTTGATTAAAGGCGACCAATTTTTCACTGGTGTCATGGCTTGTTAGGGTATCATTGTACCTATCAATTGATAAGTTTGCTGGTGTAGCTGTTGTTCGAGACACTTGCACAGTCTTGTCAACCATCTTAAATTATCATACACTGGCAGTCTGTAAAGATAAAAAAAAAATGTTGATTTCTTCAGTTACATGTACGGTACATTGAATTCTTAATTCATTTCTCACTTATTTACTTAACTGTAGAATGGGGACTGGTTAGCCTAAAGGAACTAGGTTAGCCTATAGTCAATAGGCTATACCGGGATTATAGTCAATCGACTCAATCGTATTTTGAGGATTAAAAAAAAGCTGATTTTTAATTCTCATTTCCACTTACATGTACGTTGAGCCATCCGACCATTTGACATATTATAGCTATGTTTTACTCGGATACTAATTCACACAACAATTTTATTGCGGCAACGAAGTAAAACGTTATCACTTCGTAGAAAAACGAACTATTTTAATACGCTAAATAGAGTTACCTCCCATGCAGCATGAAAACAAGTGGTTGTAGCCTTGATTGTCCAATATACAAACTTTTAAAAAAATCGTCTGCTGTCGTGAGTTATTTCTATTCATTCATAAATCGGTAATTAAATTGATAGAAAAATGGAGATATCGAGGAGATGGCTTATATAGTTTGCGAGTTATTAGTACAGAATACATGCCATAATTAAAAAAATATATATCAGGCAGTCCAGCCCTCAAAACTCCAATGCTGCGTGAGATAGACGTCACGTGACTTCATTCAGAATAAACCAGATCGTAGGAAAAGACCGGTAGCGGTGAAGTATTATTAATAGTAGCCCATCTCGAAACAACGGTTGATCTCAAAACTTGAGCTCGAGGAGAGGACAGCACACAGATATTAAAGGTGAGGCATTGCATGATTCCATTCTTTTATCTTTTGTAGACATGTAAAGGTCTACTCATCTAGTTAATACGGCGTGCACCGTGTACCAGCGTGCCGTTACGGTGGTTACACAGTGTTTAGTGCCAAGCATGATACCGTAATATTCTTAAAAATTGCACAATTCCATAAGCAAGGGTCAAGGGAATTTCAACTTGTGATATTATCTTACCATTCTTCGTGAAGTTGTGACTGCTTAAAAATTCTCTCGAAGAAATAAAAAAAAGGCGTATGCCAACACCATAATACAGCATATAAAATAGGGCCTACTAATAAAATAATAATAGTGCCTTATAGTGCCATATATCACACGATCCAGCATATTACATAACTAGTAGCTTAATTAAGGTTTATTATGTAAAGTACAGTAGTTATTTGGTTATATAAATTATAAAACTTGGTTTATATATTAACATATTTCTGAAGCAATGGCCAGAGAAATCCCTCTCTGGGATTGTATCTAATCAAACGGAACACTGCAAGGAGTAGAGATATAATGATGACATGAAAGAGCAAACATGTAGATCATCTAATTATTTTGATTGTTATCCCACAAATTTTCAGTGCTATGAAACATCTGTATAATGTCATTAATGATTTGGTAAATCTTGATATAAGAATGTAGGGGGGGGGGATGGCCTAGTGGTCTATAGAGTGCTGCGCATCGACCTCTAGCTGTCCGGCCACCTCTAGCTTGCGGCTGTGGTTTTGAGCCCTGGTGTGAGCGTATGTGGCATGGAGATGGGGGCGCCTTCTCATCCTTGTGGGTTTTCCTCCCACTGCTAAAGACCCCTTCGCGCAAGCGAATTATTGAAAACCATATGTTGGTCCCGAAATGACCTAGTTGTGTTGAGTGGACATTAAACCCCATTTCTCTCTCTCTCTCTCTCTCTCTCTTTCTATGAGAATGCACTGTACCCTAAATGTTAATGTAGTTAATTACATGTAAGGCGCTGCTCGCAACAAAAAAACAGGATGAGTTGTAGAGTAGTACTAGTCGAGAATACCTTGCAAAATTATTACTTAAACATGCATCATGCTCATGCAAGAGCTAAATCTTCCTATTTCGGGTCTGAACTTATTTTGACCATAATCAACTCTTGATGTCTATGCTAGTAGCCTGCAATATTTACTGGACTGGATTAGGATCCGATTTGCTGCTCAACTTTCATTTATAGTTTTTAACTATTATAGTGAGAACTGCCACAGCTCTTTATCTAATCACCCATAATGGATCTTAAAATGTACCAAGTATATGTCATATGCAAGTGGTTTCCGGTCGAAACTTTTAACCAATGAGCACTTTTATATCTATCAAATTTCAGGAAATCGTCATTAGAGATCAATTTGTATTTTCAGCACCACATAATTGAAATATTGCTTTGTTAGGCCTCTATTATTATTTAGTAGGCCTTACATTTTAATAGTACAATAGGTTTATTTTGAGTACACGATTTACTGTGACATATGTATAGGCTAATCTGTTTACAATTGAAACAGAATGCTATCTTCACTACAATAGGTCTACTACAAGTGCCTGATAATGGTGATCCAAATGTCTAAACTTCTGTGCAATTGTACATATACGCAGTGTCATGCAAATGAGGGTTAAGTTATATGGATCTCTATTTGAAATGGAATACACTACACATTGATATGTATGGTTGGGGAATCACATCAATAGAGACAAATATGAGTTGGCTTAGTGTTGAGATTTATCTCTCCTCTCCTATATTTCAAAAACCTGCTGAAAGCATG
This sequence comes from Patella pellucida, assembly GCA_917208275.1. NCBI lineage: Eukaryota > Metazoa > Mollusca > Gastropoda > Patellidae > Patella > Patella pellucida. The sequence continues at coordinate 13,017,506 of OU795041.1, forward strand.
GTCAGTATTGGTTGGTATAAAGAATCCCTTAATAGTATTAAGATCCCACCCTCCAATAGTTGTCAAGTCTGGATATAAAAGTGACAAAAGCGTCAATCACAGTTCACACGAATACAGGCTTATTATAGGTAAGAGATACAATCATAATAATAAAAGGATATTGCTACAAAACATAATGTAGGCCTGTCTTCTTCACAAAGACTGTATGCCCTGATAAACAATTTGAAAGGGCGATTATGTTGTTTTGGGGGTTCAAAGATGTGTTAAACTGATAGGAGTTTGATTTGAATGGAATATTAGAATGGAGGAAACACTGATATATGTATTGTGGTTCTCTTGATCATTATTTTCCGTATAAATTGACCAAAATGCTACCCCATTCTATTTTGTTAGATTGCTTACGACTGAACTCCTCAGAGATAAGGCGGTCCCTGTATTTTGTTGAAAAAACATAAAGATGATTTTGTAAATTTCATACTGGTGCTATTCAGATGATAGTGTTCATTGTAGATTGTACATCTATGTGATGGAAGTTCCCATCAATGTGTAGTGGTTAGGGAATCTTTAAAGAATCCAAATCGCTCATATTTGGGACCTAGAAATTGACACAAATTGGTCACAAATGGGTCACAACGCATATACCGTATATTTACATTCAATCGTTTCCGTTTTGCCCTTTGTTACAAATGGCAAAATGGGGTTTTTTTTGTCCTAAATATTGGATATTAGAAGCCTATTTTTACCCGGTAACATAACAACATCACAATGTTGATTTAAATTGACAAACAATTTGTGTTTTTAGTGACGAAGACTTTCAATGACATTGAGTATGAGACTTAGGTACTTTTATAGTACACCATGATTTGTTGTCCCCTTTAAAAATTACTAAAAGAATTTTCCTTTGCTTTGCTCTCTGTCCTCCAACGTGAAACCAGGCTGGAAAAATCATGGATATGAGTTTTATGAAATAGGTGCAGTAATTTTTGTGTCTCAATACCAAAAGGGTTATCAGTGATGTTTCTTTTATTCTATCAGATCTCAAAGTGTTTTGTTGTTATAGAGTCATTCATTTCTTTTTGTATACTTTTGTATATTATCCACACTTGGTACAAATGCTTAAACATTGTACAAGAAATGCTTAAACATTCATCACATATGTTTAAACATTGTATCACAAATGTTATAAACATTGTATCACTCACAAATGTTTAAACATTGTATCACAGATGCTTAAACATTGTATCACAAATGCTTAAACATTTACAATGGCTTAAACATTGTCCTTCAAATGCTTAAACATTGTTCTTCAAATTCTTAAATATTGTACAACACATGCTTATCAGATTGCTTAAACTAAACATACATTAATGCAAGAGCTAACTCTGCCTGTTACAGGTCTTTCTTTTGGACTGAAATGTTATATAAACTATTGATTAGACATTTATTAAAATGACAAAACCTTAATTAACTCTGATGAAATGGGATATCTCTGATATTCAGTAGATTAGATCGACTCAGCCATATATTGAATTAATTTTAAAAATGGAGAAGTGAGGCTTAGCTTCGAACATCCAGTATTTGTTGCAATTAATGCAAACTTACATCTTGTCAAACCTTCAGACTATTATAGCAAGAATGGTCAACTCTTTATCTAAATCTTCTATAATGTACCTTTAAATCTTGTACTTTAAATGCTTATAATGCATTGTAAACAAATGCTTAAACATACATTACCGTATGCAAAAGCTAAATATGCCTATTGCAGGTCTTTATTTAGGCCTGAAATGTTATCTTATTAATAAATAATTATACATAAATGAACTTATCCAGACCATTATAAACTCTTGATGTTAACGCTAGCCTGCGATATTTACTGGATTAGGAACCTATTTTTTGCTTAACTTTTATTCATGATTTTATATCATTTAATTGTTAATCAAGACGATGTTTTTTATCCTACTGACTTTAGTAATGATGATCGATTGGACTAAAAGTTTTAGCAAATTCCCTTTAGATTATCTAGTTTTTAACTATTATGAGAACTGCCAACTCTTTATCTAATTTCCCATAATGTATCTTTAAATGTTGTACTTAAAATGCTTATACTTATTATACATTGTAAACAAATGCTTAAATGTGGTACAAATGCTTTGTTCAGTATATAAAGGTGTGTGTATTCACCTGTAATATTTTTATTTTCACATCTGACAAACTTCATTCAATACTAGTTGTGGGCTTGTACATTTAGGGCAAAATCAATTATAAAGTGATTAAACAAACCTCATACAGTATGTGCAAGTCCAGCGTACTTACATATTGACAAAGGAACAAAACTTACAGTGATTGCTTAAAAACCACTGATAAGCGAAGGGGAGATAAATGGGGTTTAACGTCCACTCCACATAAACTATTTCAATAGTTCAGTTGCTCATAGGGGTATTTTGCAGTGGGAGGAAACCGGAGGACCCGAAGAAAACCCACAAGGTTAAAGGTTTGACAGGCGATTCTACTTCTTGTCACGTACAACGGGAAAATCAAAACCACACCAGTTGATGTTAATGAGGGGGGAGGGGGTCTGAATGCTGTAACATGTCATTTATGTCATAAGAAATTCTCTTGTTGAGTCAAATGCTGTGGATACAATCACAACAATTGTTCGTGACCTGATTATTCCAATTGTACCATAATTTTATGACATATAGTTTGTATTGAATAGACATTAATCACTCTGTCTCCTTTTCTCCAATTTTACAGTGCATGAACTGTTATATTTTTTCCAAGTTTGTGATGACTGTTTATAAGTTCTATTCTGTTGAAACATGCATTATGCAAGAGCTAAATCTGTCTTTTGCATGTCTTTCTTTAGGCCTGAATTATTATTTAAATTATTGATTAGACATTAATTAACTTATCCAGACCATAATCAACTCTCGATGTCGAGGCTATCCTTAGATATCGACTGGATTGGATTCCTATATGCTGCTAACGTTCATTGATAATTAAATCAAAACAATGGAAAATCGAGACTATAATGCTTTTTAACTTGCTTAGTAATGATGAACAAGGCTAGACGGAAATGTCCAAAGCTAATATCTCGGTTCGTAGTGGATAAATTTGACTGTAATTTTCAACGAATTACCTTTACATTATCTAGTTATTAACTATTATAGAGAGAACTGTTAGCTCTGTATCTAAATCTTACATAATGTATCTTTAAATGTGAACAACTAATATTAAATGATCTGCCACACGTAAATGTCAACGTCCACAATTTCCAATCTTCACTGTGAACAGTCGTTTAGATTGTTTAAAGGAAATATGCTGAACATTTCAGTCAAATTGCTCCACTCTGATAAGGGATATTAGCGTTTGAATTTTAGGCTTAGCCTCGGGCCCTCGATCATCATTACTAAAGTTGGTACGGTATGATTAAAAAATAGTCTTGACTATCCATTTGTGGATTAGATCATCAATGAGCACTGAGCAGCAAATCATAATTCAAATCCAGTGAAAATCTGACACATAAGATGGCATTGGGAGTTGATTAATGTCTAATCAATAGTTCATATAACATTTCAGGTCAAACCAAAGACCTGAAATAAGCAGATTTAGCCCTGGCATATTATATGTTTGAATTATAAAAAAAACATTAATTGCTGTGTTAAAATAATAACGCCAGTAAGGTGATTATTATTATTGGCTAAACACTATATCTATTTAATGCAGTTATTATGTGAGTGTGATAAAACTTTAGTAACTATCATCAGAGCTTTGTAGTTCTATTATTTATTACAATGAACTCAACTTTCGTACCTGAGTGTGCATCCATTAAATTATTATATATTACAGTCCTGTATATTGACACCAGACACTCTAGTCTAATATCCATATACATGTATTGGGTCAATTATATGTATCTACCCACCTTTCACTCCTACAGCCAGTATAAAAATCCAATATCCTGATTGTGGATTTGCATTCGAGTATAGTGTATTGTTCAGATTCTTGTAATGAATAATTAAAACACACTGAAATCATTTTATAATGAGATAATTAAGGAAGTAATTAATGAGTATTTTCTGCAGTAATTAAATCATATTATTTTTATTGGAGGCATGCGTCATTGATAAGCATGTCATCTACTACAAGTAGCAGTATTGTTATTAATTTTAAAATAATCAGCCTTTGCATGGAGTTAAAATTGGTCATCTACATATTTCTGAGGCAACAACCACAAGTTTTTCAACATCTAGACATTGCTAGGCTGGTCTGCAATTCTTAAACTCAAGGCTACATTATCTCTTTTTAACTCAAAGACGTGAACGATAGCGCCAAATTAGAGGATCTGACACAAGCACACTCAAATCAAGCATGGCGATCTCCATGGAAACCCTGACATTGAACAAACCTTGACCTTTGCAACTCAGTTATCACAGGTAGACATTTTAGCTGGAAAGCGCAAGACTTAGTATTCACATTGATTAAGCGATCTGATGGGCTCCTCAAGTGGGTCAGTAGTTAAGTGTGGTTTAATGGTCGAGGGCGAGACATTAAGTAATACATGTATATTGTAACAAAAAGAGGACCGTCAAGTCTGAGTGTTTTTACAATATATTAGGCAATGTCTAAGCCCGAGACGATTAAACTACTTAAAATACAGACACTCGGCACGTGCGTTTACTGTGTAAAACGCCATGCCATGCCAGTTCAATATTGTTATAATGTACCCTTGGCAAGTTGCCCGTACCTTATTTGAAATAATAGAACGCCAACATCAAAGGATGACAGCACATCTGTATTTTAATCAAAATTAGTGCTGAAATATGCAGGATATTACGTGATTAAGGGCTTAATAAGATGAACGGAGTTAAAACAAGATCCAGCTTTCTATTGAAGATTTATATTGTTTCAGCACTGCTACTTATTAAATTGATTGGCTACCAAACAAACTTTATTTACCGTAAGAATGGCGTTTTCAAAGAATGAACAAAGGACGCTATTCATTAATAATGCAAGTACAGGTGCTTAAACAGTCAAAATTAATTTGTATTTATCAAAAATTTATATGATTAAAGGCTAATTATTAATTACTACAGTTGTTCTGAATTTTATAGACTCATAACCTGTTAAAAGAGGCAGTGTCCTGAATCTTGAATCAATAAAATTTCTTGTCGAGTCATGTTGGCAGCGGACGATTCCAGAAGTCTGACGATACAAGACATTATTGTTTGCAAAAGAACAGAGACCTCTGATTACATTGTTTAATCCGTTAAGACATTTGAGAATATTATACATTACATGTATATACCTGTAGGTTATATATTATATATGTACTGTCATGGGGTGTATTGATTGTAGGTTTTTTCATGGCGGTTTAACAATGCATTGAAAAAATATGATCGTTGTAAGAGCTAAATGACACTAGACAAATATTCTTTATTATTAGGAATCACGGGCAGGCCTCAAACTCTACACCTTGTCTAACACATATGTCAGTGATTGTTATTTTCTTATTTCATTAATACATGTGTCCGTGTTGTACAGGGTAGTGAGAGGATTAACAACTAGATTTAAGAATCTTACTTTCACTTGAACTGATCATATTACATGTGCAGTGAAAAGGAATGTCGATCAGGTAAGCTCATCAGGGTTTCCGCCAGAAAAATCTTGAAGGGGGGTACAATTTATACGGTAGACCAATAAGCGCCCGCCTAATACCACTAATAAAAAGTCAAACGAAGGCAGGGCGTATATGTATCGACCTGAATGGCAGAAAAGATGCACTCTATCACATCTTGAGATGTTATATGATATTTCGTTAGTTACAGATCATTTAAACACTCTTTCTCCAACACAAAACACACTTTTTGAAAACATTCTTCAAGCAAAGGGGGGTACGTGCACTCCCCACTGGCTGAAACCCTGCTCATATAGTATTACAAATAATTAAAAGATAGATTCTGAAATTTCATTTAAGAATTCCAACTGATTTTTAAAGTCAACATAACAAATATTTGAATAACAAATCAAGATTGTTTACAAAATTTCACATGCACAGACGAACATTAAGGGATTAACAACTAGATTTTAGAATCTTTCCTTTCCAGGTAAGCTCATAGTAATACAAATAATTGAAAGATAGATTCTCAAATTTCATTTAAGAATTCCAACTGATTTTTAAATCTTAAAATAGTATACAAGTCAACACAACAATTGTTAGAATAACAAATCAAGATTTTGCTGAGTCATTGTTTGTAAAACTTCACATTGCGCAGGACAATAATTAGGGGATTAACATCTAGATTTAAGAATCTTTCCTTCATTTGCATGTGTACTTGTGCAATGCAAGGATTGTTGTCCAGGTAAGCTCATAGTATTAGAAATAATTGGTAGATAGGTTTTGAAAGTACAAAAAAAATGTAGAGGGGTCTAAATTAATCAATCGTGCTTACTGTTTGTTGCATGGAGCATTAAAATATATATTTATAATTCATAAACATATTATTATTTTACATAGTTCTTCTTTTTATAATAAAGAATAACTTTGTTGTTATTTAGTATTTTTGTTTAAAAGAACATTCCTTGTAAAACATGCCGGTTTTTTTATTTCTACATTTGGTATTATAAACATTTTTTGATTGGAGTAATAAATTTTTGTTTTGTTTTGTGTTATCTGCAATAGGTGACATCAGACCCTTATAAGGCTCTGGGTGAGATTAATGGATAATCCTTTAATTAACACCAGGGATATGCTATAGTCTCGTTAATTGGTTTAGGAGATTAGGCAGTAATTAACATAATTAGCTCTAGCGGTCAATGATTTAAAGAGCTTGACACAACAAGGTAGGACAGTTTATGGATTTAAAGGCTTTGTTTTAATAAATTATAAAAAAAAAATTGAAATTGGAACTTTAATCAAGGAAACAGACTACCTCTTTGGGATATCCTCACATTTGTGCCCTGTGCAAGCCCCATAGCTGTTTTGCAGGGAATCAAGTACAGGTATTTATCGAGTAAGATTGGGTCTCTCATATATTGATCCCTATACATCAAAATTGTCATAAATGCTTCCATGTGAATGCATTTTTAAATAAAAAAACGTTCACTACATTTTAATGTATCAGTACGACAATTATAATATTCTATTCACTCAAATATGAATTCAAAGATCCATTATCACAAAAATATTTATCAGTTGGTTATTTCCAATAAAAGTATGGCAAATTTGGTATGGGAAGGAAAGACGACCAATGTTACTAGAAAATTACTGGATTACCCCAAAGCACACTTGAGTGAATCACTAGGCAAATTTGGTATGGGAAGGATGGACAACCAATGTTACTAGAAAATTACTGGATTACCCCAAAACACACTTGGGTGATTCACTGGGCAAAAAGGTCAGGGGGGTCACGGCTTATTATCTCAAAGATTAATTGACTTAGGGAGCAGTTGTTATTTTATGATCAAATGGTTAGTAGTTTGGGAAAGAGTGGGAGTTGTAAACAATTAACAGACCCAATCTGACAGAAAATAATTCAAGTGTTTACTTAGGCCTCAGTATGTATGGTAAATGGAAAGTAATTAATGATAAATACATTCTTAAAAATGGACCCTCCTTCTATCAAGTTGGGTGACAAACATGGTTTCTAAAAATAGATTTTTTAATACCTTGGGGTATCTCATCACAAGTACAAAGTTTTGAGAGGGATTAGAAGCAAATATTTGATAGATTAAAATAGTTTGTATATGTTTTTTCTCCAAATATATCATCAAATCACACAGCTTCTATGTGGGATGGTATCTTTAAGTCATTCTTATACATCTTAACCCTCTATAGCACCTACATTGTACACACCTCAAATCTACAGTTCCCTCTAAATCTAGCCCCCAAAACCACCTATGTCACATAAGGAGCTAGTTATGAACCTCAGTAGGTCTATGGGAGTAGTGTATTTGGGGCAAAATGAATTAGAAGAAAAAAAGGTCACTTTTCAGTTGATTCTTTTATAGAATTTCGGGAGTCAATATTTACATTTACCAAGTGCTTAAGGGTCAAACCAAATTCTAACAAGCTGTTACATGTATTCAGAAGTGGACTGGGTTATAGCTCTTAGCCGTTTGACTAACTGTTTCCTTGGGGGTCCCCATCGTGGTGAAGAATATGTGACATGACGAGAAAAACGAAACTAAGCTTGTTTCACCTTTCCATGAAGCTCACTCATTATTTTCTCCTCAAATTTATGCCATTATATTTTTTTCAGCAAATGAATAGTCTGCCCCTATGTGTATTGCTATTGTAGTCTAGATGTATTTGAAGTGTTAGGCTGAACTATTTATGAATTGCCTATACACTGGTTTTCTTTCCATTTATGATTCGTTCAGTACTGGGTTTTATCAAGCTACTTATCTTGTTAGTGGCAACTTTTAAGAATCCAGGAAGCCATAGTAACTCGGCAAGTAAGATGTTGGCTCACTAATTAGGGGGTCTTGTTACTTCACTAACCAGGGGGTCGTGATATCTCACTTAGTGGTCTTGATACCTCACTAATTAGGTGGGTTTGTTACCTCTGTAACCAGGGAATCTAGTTACAAAGTAACCAGGGGGTCTTAATACCTCACTTAACAGGTGGTCTTGATACCTCCCCAACCAGGAGGTCTTGATATCTCACCAACCAGATATTGATACCTCCCCAACCAGGAGGTCTGCATACCTCACCAACCAGTTCTTGATACCTCACTAATTAGGGGGTCTTGTTACCGCTGTAAGCAGGGAGTCTTGATACCTCACTAACTAGGTATTGATACCTCACCAACCAAGTGGTCTTGATACCACATATAACAAGGGGGTCTTGATACCTCACTAACCAAGTGTTCTTGATACCTCACTAATCAGGTCTTAATACCTCACTAATCAGGTGGTCTTGATACCTCACTAATCGGGTGGTCGTGATATATCACTAACCAGGTGGTCTTGAAACCTCACTAATTAGGGGGTCTTGATACATCACTTATTATGAGGTCTTGATACCTCACTAACTAGGTGGTCTTGATACATCACTAATTAGGGGGTCTGGTTACCTCAGTATCCAGGGAGGCTTTTTACTCAGTAACCAGGGGTCTTGATACTTCAACAACCAGTAGGCCTTGATACCTCACTGACTAGAAGGTCTTGATACCTCACTAACCAGGTCTTGTTACAAGTGAGAATCAGACATTAAAAACTCTTGGCATTCTTGTCGAGAGTACCCTTACTGTTTGATTCCCACAGTCCATAAGAGTACCCTTACTGTTCATTTATCGCAGTCCATATACTAAGAATTGTTTTAATATTTGACTATCTAAACACACATTTTTTGCCCTCCATATTTTGGTTAACAGCAATTTTAGTTTTCTATCTGCTTACATAAACATTAGTGCTGGGTATTGCCACTGAAGTCATGATACAGTGTGATTCGTTTTACGTTTTATAACCAGTTCAATATTTACCAAATAAACAACGGGTGGTACTTTTTACCGCCGACTACCGCCGACCAATACTTTTTACCGCCGACTGTCGATATATTACCGCTGACCAAATACTTTTTACCACTGATCAGTGACCATCGTGAAATTACCGCCGACCAAATACTTTTTACCGCCGACCGCATTGTAATGACTTTCGACCGTTATATAATTACCGCCGACCAAATACTTGTTACCGCCGATCAAATGCTTAATGATTACTTGTTACCGCCGACTATATAAAATTGATTAAATCATTAGTGACAAATAAATAGATTTTTTTAAATACACAGAGTTTGATAAAAACAAATATAGATTTTATTATATATAAATATGGTCGACAATCGAATATGGCAAGGTGTGATTTTCAATGTGCAATTGACTGGATATCCCAGAAGGCTCCAGCTCTGTATGTGTGTGAATTTTCAATTAATTAATTTAAGATCTATCCTGTATTTTTCTGGAGATTATGAACTTTGTGGTCTCTATAAAGCATATTCTATTTCCGAACAAAAGTGGCGTTGTTTCAGCGAAGAACAAAACGAAAAATGTGTAGAAGTGTTCGCACTAATAGAAGATGGGCCTAATAAGCAGAAGCTGATATATTTGCTCTTCAATATCTAAACTGTACTATTGTCATTACATATCCTTCCATATATATGTATGTTTTGGACAGTTGTACGGAATTACACCTCAAATAAAAGAATAACATTCTTGTTCAACTTGTTGTATTCTTTTTTTATTTAAAAAAAAAACCAAACGTAAATTGGTGGCAGTGCCCGGTTAACCTTGTGGGGGCTCGGGACAATTTAGGAAGTGATTTCATTGATGTTTAGAATTCGTTGACAATTTGAGTATTTAAAACAGACTTTTTCTCTTATGTCCCACTTCGAAAGTCATTACAATGCGGTCGGCAGTAAAAAGTATTTGGTCGGCGGTAATTTCACGACAGTCGGCGGTAAAAAGTATTTCGTCGGCGGTAAAAAGCATTTGGTCGGCGGTGGTCGGCTGTAAAAAGTACCACCGCACTCGGGTGGTCACAATTTTGATCCAATTTTGATCAAACTTGAAATGCATGTTTATAACCCACAGACAACAGGATAAATGAACAATTGATATTTTAGTCCTGCTGAAAATATTGATCACAATGTTGATGTGAATCAAAATAAGGACCAAAAGAGCATTTGTGATTGTCTTAATTTAATACTCTTTTTATTTTATTTTCTAATAGACATTTTATTCTTTCAGGTTATTTTTGTAATATTTAGACAGAATGGAACTAAGAGCTAATTGGAGTAAAAAAGTTGAATATATCTTAGCTGTTATTGGATATGCTGTAGGACTTGGAAATGTCTGGCGATTTCCTTATTTATGCTACAGGAGTGGTGGAGGCAAGTCAAAATTATTGAACATTTTTGCGAAACATTTGTTGCAAACTATATTAAGGAAATTTTGCTGATTGTGAAAATGAAATGAAATGAGGTATATAAAGTCATACTTGTCAATACCAACTAGGTTTATGATGAAGCCCAGGCTGTGCTAGATGGAGCAGTCTGATTAAAATACAAATATTTTGTTTCATTTTTTTTATACTTTTGATGGTCTACACTTCATGAATATCTGACAAGTTATAGGGGGAATTTACATCAGTGGTCAAACAAACAGCTTTTGACCCTATGATGTCAGGCTTTGTTAATCAGTCCACGTTGACGTGTCTACGTGTCTAATGGTTTACCCGCAGTTCCATGCATCAAAAGGCCAAAAACTCGCCACAGCCCACAACAGACCGTTTCATTGGCTAATCCCTCACAATATCCAGAACATGTCAATGATAATACCTCTTCCAGATCCTTGTGTAGCAAAGACAAGTAATTTTAAACTATAAAAATGAATTGAAATAGGATCTGTACTTTAATCAGATTGGCCAGGAAGGAAATTTTGCTCATACAGCAGCGATTCAACCTATTCTTCATTGAATTTCAACTGCCCAGCCGGTTTCTTCTATTGCACACCAATGAGTACACAAGACCTTAGTTTTCATCCCATTTAAATAACATATTCTGTATATTAGACATTAACATGGGCCAACAAATTCTAATAAATACTTGATCAGTTTTTAGTGTCTTGTAAATGGTTTCATTACCGATAATAGAATGAATGAAATGGGGTTTAACGTCCTACTATTACGCACTTAACCTGGGCTAATGGAAGACGGACAACTCTTTTGGATGACTTAACTGATGTGGGCGTATGTTTCTTTGTCTGTAAACCCATAAATAGTTTATTAATTTGCCATCATTTTTGTGTCTTTATCTGTGACAAGGAAACCGGAAAACTCACACAGTCACTTAGACAGTTGATGTAATTCCATGTCACATTCTGACATGTGATTAAAGCCCTAAAATTGGACTTACTGACAGACCTTATGATCTAAAGTCCTACACATTTAGACCCCTCGGACACAAAACACTCTGTCAATCTAACTAACAAATATACTTAATCTAAATAAAACCTGTGAACCAAGTTCCAGGGTTTGAGTTAGTGTTATTAGGATTGTTTTTAGTTGCTTTCAGGACATTCAAACAATGTTCACTGATGTCAAGGATTCAAAATGACATTTAAATGTCAAAGCAAACTGTTTACGTTTAAAAGCCATAAAACCTCTATTTAATAAAAAAAACACTGTTTTGACAAGTGTAAAATGTCATTTGCTGTAATGAATATATTACACACTAAAATAGATACATATACACTTGAATGACATCTGTTGTTTCCAAACTTTTGAAGTAAAAGTTAAAAGCATCAATTAGTAATTATTAGGCTAAACCAAATTGATTTTTATACGCCCATATTTAGAGTCTCTTGGGTGTGTGTGGTTAAGTGTGAGTGGACGAATGGTTAGCGTGTGCGCGTTGTATAATAAGGTCTGTCATTGAGTCAACTGGCATTGTTTCGATTCTTCGGTTGTATTGTATGTGACAAGGAGTAGGGTCGCTTATAAAACCTTGTGGGTTTTCTCCGGGTCTTCCGATTTCCTCTCACGGCTAAAGTTCCCTACATGCAAGCAAAAATTAACCATGTGTTAGTCCCGGAATTACCTAGTTTGTGTCAAGAGCATGTTTCATTCCATTATAGAGAGAGAGAGAGAGAGAAATGGGGTTTAACGTCCACTTGACAAAGCTTCACTATAAATGAAAACATACTCAGAAGGAGGCAATCTGTGAATCAGAAATCAAACGTCTCTATCGTAGGCCACAGATTCTATATTTGGGACTGATGATCTGTTTTTAAAATACAATTCCTTTTGGGAGACGCTAGAGCAGGGGTGTCATACGTGTTGATAATTCTTCGAAACAGGCGGTGGAAATCATTTAATATTGTTTTCTGGTTTCAGTAAATCTCTGACTTCTGTACTGTAAATGAAATAAAATGGGGTTTAATGTCCTACAGTTCTGCTCCTAAATTGCGCATATCAGATTGTAACTTAATGAATTATGGCCTTTGATTGTAGGAAAAATCACTTTCTGTTTTGCTTGTAGGAAAATCACTTTCTGTTTTGCTTGCTCTCTATCCATCTCTCGAAAATGTGGTGTATCCTGCCTGGCAGCCGCCGACCTATTTTGTAAATGATTCAGTAACAATTACCTACAAAAGAATCAATATGCAGCAACCCTTGTCGACTTCTCGACAAATTGAGCTGCTGTGGGTATATGTTTCATTTCCTGGCAACCTATCTTAGTTCCTTGTAAATGCTTGTTAGCTAAAATGAATCACAATCTTTTAACATATACAAACTGTTTGAACGACTAAGCTGCTGTATGTGGACAGTTTGTTTTTTCTGGCAGTTTATCGCAGCTGTAGCTAAAATTTTATCGATAGCGCAAGAAGCACACTTTAAAGATCTCTTGATATGTTTATTTTTTTCAGGAGCATTTCTGATTCCGTTTTTCATCATGTTATTTCTATGTGGTGTACCACTATCATATATGGAGATGGCAGTTGGTCAATATACAAGACAAGGTCCAGTTGGTGCACTAGCTAAACTATGTCCTTTCTTTAAAGGTAAGTTTCCTCACAGGAATCTGACCTTCTATCCTTATATATATATGCATATACTTTGTCGTACCAGACAATACATAATAAAAAAAAAGAACAGGAATGCAATTGCTTTTAACCCTTCCTTAGCGCATAAATATTCACTGAGGTAGCGCAATATTTTTAGGAAAAATGTGCCAAATACTCTATGCAATATTAAAATTAGTCCAGCTAAGTAACTAATGAATATAGAACTTTCAAATTTTTTAAGAACTACTTATCACTATCTCTGGTTGTACTTGGCATGTTTTTACCTACTTCTACCAAGTTGCCATGGTAATCAGGTATTCCAAGATGGCCGCCACTTTTTGAAAAATCATATTTTCAAGATAATCAAGTGCTGTAGGCTATAAAATATATATAAAAATAGTGCCAATTGTATAGAATATGGGGCCTGACATGTTTCCAATATTTTACCACCAAAACCGGGGGATAACATCTAAAATTTAAAAAATAATTGTGTGATAACTAATTAAAGACCGATTTTTCGAGAATTTTTTTTTTCGCACAAAGACTTACAAAAAACATTTATTTTGTCATCAATAAACTTCTAAATTGTTTTTTGAACAAAATATATAACTACCTCATTGTGAACAAAGAGAAATATAAAATATGTTATGGGACATGTTGGATCATCGCCAAAACTAACCTCATCTTGCCGGGGGGGGGGCAGCGAAGGTAGGCGGGGAAGAGCGAAGTCGGCTGATCAACTTGCATCGGTCCAGGAAAATTGGCAGCTATGTCATCAAACGCTTCATTATCTGAGCTTTCAGGAGATATGTCGTTTGTCGGTATATCGTATTCACTGCCAAAGCTATCGTGCCCTCTATCTTCGTCATCTGAGCCGTTGAAAATTAAATCTAGGGCGTGTTGAAATGCGTAGTATTTGTTGATATTTTAGTCGGATGTTTTGGTTGTTTTTTACCCGGATGTTGGCTATATTCGGTCGCTAGTAATACTAACACACGTTACACACTCCCGAGTTAGATTTCACGTGATACAAGGTCACTGAACCATGCATTCTAATTTCCAGACATTTGTCATCAGACTCTACCAGCGGTCAAAAAAGTTGCTGACAAATGTCGGCAGACGCTAAGGAAGGGTTAAAGACTCGACTTTACCTGTTCTCGCTTCGACTAATTTTTTTTTCAACAATTCATAATGTCAGGCAATCAAACCTCTGTTGATTCACTCGGATATGTTTTTCCTTCAATCCAGTCGCTTTGATTTGCATAAAAACTCACACAAAATGATATCATAGCCAATTGTTTCCAATATTTACATTATTTTCGTCCATTTCCATTTTGTCCTCAACTCCATGAGGAGATATTATTTGTACTAAACCAAAAGCTATTTGTTAATGATAAAGCAATTTAAAAAATAAAACAAATGTAATTTCTAAAGCTGCTGCAATAACCAAGAAGCTAAATTTTACTGCTATTCAAAATCCTCAACAATAGATTTTTTACGGCTGATATATTTGTAGAGAATTGCATGTGCCATGACTCAAAGAGAGTGCGGGGCAGCCAGAAATCACTTCGAGACACGCAACTGAAGCGTGCACATCGAGAAGAACTTTCTGTAGAGTGCACCGGTCAGTCGGGTCACCCTATCTGTGGTGCAAGAGTGAGAGCCTGACAAGGACAGCTGTCTAGTCTTTCAGATGGACCATATAAACATGCTTCCATGTATAGATTGGTTTGCACATAAACGATCCATTTGCAGTTGGAATTCGATATAAGAGTTGGCATATTTCCGTCTTCATTAGCTCAAACAGAGTAGAACAGTAGGATTAAACCCCATTTCATTTTATTTTATTTAAAGTCAAATTGACCTCTCATCTTATCATACATGTACACTAGGCATCTGTTCTTATTGTTAAACTACAAACTTAAAACATTTATAACCTGTTTGATTTATCTTATCGTCTATTCCGATTTTTTGTCTGATCTGCTTTTCATGTTTAACCCATTTCTTAAACCACATTTGTAAAATTGATCAAATTAAATGCGTTAAAGTGTTCCCATTTGATAAGAGAAAACACTAATGATAAAAATAATTTTGAGTATAGCCTGTCTATGCCCAAAGCTCCTTTTACAGTAAATACAGAAACGATTGAAATTAAATATTGCATGATTATATGCGTTGAGATTCATTGATTCATTCGTGTCCATTTCTAGGTGTCTGAGAATAGAGAATTAACCTTGATTGGTGTCATCAATCAATTAATAAATTTATTACAATAAAATATATTCTCCTGGGGCCAGTTGCTCAAAGCTCTGTTATCTTTTAACGATCCGTTAACTTTAACGGAGAGAAATATTGTAGCTGGAAATAAAGGCCCCGAAACATTCTGTGGTGCAAATTTTTCCTACAAATTATGCTAATATAAAAAATGAAGTATTCTATAGTGTTTTCTGTGGTAAATTTAACGGAAACTTAACAAACAACACGTTACCAAGATATGTCCGTTAGAGTTTAACGGATCGTTAAAATAACTTAGTGTTTTGAGCAACTGACCCCTGGTAGATTAGATATATTATTCAACACTTAGCAGAGTAATTACTTTGCCAATTATCAAGGGAATTCATTCATTCGTTTTTATTATTTTAAATCCCATGTGTATATTTGAACAGTTACCAACTAATCTGAATATTGACAGTTAGAAATTCAATACAAATACCACACTAGATCTCCAATCAAGCACGAAAAAAAATCACAGCATAGTATTAATAGTTCGTAGTTAGTGGAATCAACAATGACAAAGGGGTTCACAGTTAGTGCAATCAACAATGACAAAGGGTTTTCGCGGATAGAAATCTGCTGATTCACTGTTTTGACTTATGTGACAGTTAATTTTAGAATATTCTAATTTAATTTTTGACAAAAAATCAGGAGAAATTATTTGACCTATTTTATTCTATTATTTGTGCTACCATGTGGGCAGGGGCGTTGGATAGCCAAATGCTTAGCGTGTGTATGTTGTATCATAAGGTCTGTCATTGAGTCAACTGGAGTGATTTCGATTCTCCAGTTGTATGACAAGAAATAGGGTCGTCTCGTTTTCTCCGGGTCCTTCGGTTTCCTCCTACTGTTAAAGACTCCCTACATGCAAGCGAATTATTGAAATAAAATTGAACCGTGAGTTAGTCCCAAAATTACATAGTTTGTGTTGAGTAGACTAAAACTCTCTCTCTCTTTCTCTCTCTCTCTCATTTGAGTCCTGTTTGTTTAAAATTTCCACATTTAAAACTCTTTTAACTAATAGCCTTTGAGTCAACTGGCGTGGTCTTGATTCTCGGTTGTACATGACAAGGAGTAGGGTCACATATCCAACCTCATGGGTTTTCTCCGTCTCTTCCCGTTTTCTTCCACTGCTAAAGACCCCTACGCGCAACGCAAATTATTGAAATAAAATTAAAACATAAGTTTTTCCCCAAATGACCTAGATTGTGTCGAGTGGATGTTAAACCCCATTTCCCTCTCTCTCTCTCTCTCTCCCTTATAGCCTTTGAGAAGAAAAAACAAATACTATTTGATTTTGAATCGTATTTCTTTCCCCCTGAAATAAAAGCAGCATTTTTCAGCATTTCCTGAAGAATAAAAGTTTAAGTTAGTGTTGTAAAAATATGATTAAAAAACAGATTCTATTTCGTTTCGTTTTTTCATAGTTCTCAAAATTTTGTTTACGACACTAATTTTGCAAGAGTTGATGTGACAAGTTAGCCAATAAAATGGTATGTTCCGGCAATTTCTTGGCGTGCGATGCATGAAACTGTGGGTATCCTACCAGAAATATCAACACTGATTGCTTAATCAAATGTCTGATGTGATAGGGTCAAAAGCCGCTCGTATGAAGAGACCACCGAAAGTATAAAAAAAAGTATAGACCTGTATTTTAATTGGATTGCCACTTCAATGTAAAATGATAATGCTTATCTGTCTTTTATTTTAAAGGTGCAGGATTGGCAACTGTCGTCATTTCATTTCTGTTTACAACGTACTACATTGTTATCATCACTTGGGCTTTTTATTACATGTTTAATACCTTCCAATCAAAATTACCCTGGCAGTCATGTGATCATACCTGGAATTCGGAAATGTGCTGGGACGGCAGTAACAGAAACAGTTCTATCTTCAGTTCTGCCATTAACACAAGTATGTCTCTACTAAATGGCAATGGAACAAGTCCAGTCGATAACAATACCTCATACAACTTCACCAGAAGTCTTGGATATTTTCGACCAAATAACACCCGTTCACCTACAGAAGATTTTTACATGTAAGGTTTGTTGAGAGTTTGTGAGTATTTATGAAAAAGACATAACGGGTAAAAAAAACAACCTAAAATTTGCTTGAAGTAATAGTCATGAAAAAATATAATTGAAATTGGATCTTTGTTTTGTTATGGTTTTAATTTTTGGATGTGTTGCTGGCTCTACATATAGTTCTAACAACTTCAAATTCTTTATCAGTTATATGGTCCAGCCAGAGCAGAAACTCATAGTAGGACTCTAAAACCCCAATTCAATTCTTTTCTATATAAATTCTCGGCCACTGTGATTAGCTAACATTATTCCCATCGAAACCAAGGTTTATTATTAGCCTGAAGATGACCAAAAAATGCTGATAGGTTTGACTGTACTGTGAATGTTAAAAGATAACAAGAGTTGTCGCATATTTTACTTTTTTCGGTAATGAAACATTTATAATACACTAAAATCTGATTAAAAGTAACAACTCATTATGTAATTATCAGAAAATCATTGGAATTTGTTTGGCTTTGATAAAGTTCTCCTCCATGCTGTTCAAGTTATCTAAATTCATTGAAACTCAATATACTTGTTCGTCTCATGACCTTCAACAATTTATATAAATTTAAAGTCAATCGGATATTAACTTTAGCCTCTAGAGCGTCCACAAAATTTTGAAAGTGATCAAGGGCCATAACTCAGTCAGTAATTATTTGAAATTGCTGAAAATCAATAGGCTTCTTCGTCTCATGACCTTCAACACTGTGTATAAATTTAAAGTCAATCGGTTATTAACTTTAGCCTCTAGAGCGTCCACAAGATTTTTATAAGCGATAAAGGGCCATAACTCTGACAGTAATTATCAGAAATTGCTGAAAATCAATAGGCTTCTTCATTTAATGACCTTAAACACTGTGTATAAATTTAAAGTCAATCAGTTATTAACTTTAGCCTCTGGAGCGTCAACAAGATTTTTTTAAAGAGATCAAGGGCTATAACTCTGATTGTAATTATCGGAAATTGCGGAAAATCAATAGTCTTTTTCGTCTCATGACCTTAAACACTGTGTATAAATTTAAAGTCAATCGGTTATTAACTTTGGCCTCTAGAGCGTCCACAAGATTTTTTTAAGTGATAAAGGGCCATAACTCTGAAAGTAATTATCGTAAATTGCTGAAAATCAATAGGCTTCTTCGCCTCATGACCTTAAACACTGTGTATAAATTTAAAGTCAATCGGTTATTAGCTTTAGCCTCTAGAGCGTCCACAAGATTTTTATAAGCGATAAAGGGCCATAACTCTGACAGTAATTATCAGAAATTGCTGAAAATCAATAGGCTTCTTTATTTAATGACCTTAAACACTGTGTATAAATTTTAAGTCAATCGGTTATTAACTTTAGCCTCTGGAGCGTCAACAAGATTTTTTAAAGAGATCAAGGGCCATAACTCTGATTTTAATTATCGGAAATTGCTGAAAATCAATAGGCTTTTTCGTCTCATGACCTTAAACACTGTGTATAAATTTAAAGTCAATCGGTTATTAACTTTAGCCTCTAGAGCGTCCACAAGATTTTTTGAAGTTATCAAGGGCCATAACTCTGACAGTTATTATCGGAAATCGCTGAAAATCAATAGGCTTCTTCGTCTCATGACCTTAAACACTATGTATAAATCTAAAGTCAATCGGATATTAACTTTGGCCTCTAGAGCGTCCACAAGATTTTTTTTAGTGATCAAGGGCCATAACTCAGACAGTTATTATCGGAAATCGCTGAAAATCAATAGGCTTCTTCGTCTCATGACCTTAAACACTGTGTATAAATTTAAAGTCAATCGAATATTAACTTTGGCCTCTAGAGCGTCCACAAGCAATTGTGGACGCCGGACCGACGGACGGACGGACCGACGGACGGGGGCGACGGCAATATACGACCACATTTCAATGTGGGCGTATAAAAATGGAGAAAAAAAAAAAGAGTAAAGTCTAATATTGCACATAGCCGATAGTTTTAATACAGGTAGCTGGTAATCTCGCTGTCTGTTAATTTGTCCACACTTTTCTGTTAACAATTTAGAGATGACAATTACCGTTCAAGCTTTATGTAATTGGTTCAATTGTTATACCTTTTGAATACAAAATTTTTTTGAACTCTGGATTGAAATTCCATGAAATTTGAATAGATGATGTTATAGCAGAGTAGGCAAAAAAGCTACTGGTTGAAGAATTCTTGGTAACCTGGCCAATTGGCCATCTATATTTTAGTTTTGGGTAAAATATAGTTTTAAATATTGCACCTAGAACAAATGTGTTGGAAAATGTTTACATGTATTTAATCATATTGGATGTATGTATCTGCCATCAATTAAGTTTTTAACTTCAAGGAACATTTTGAAGACTAACAAGCAAATAAAATTCATTACTATAGTTTAATTTTGGCTAATAGTGTTCAACTTGTACTTGTGTACAACTTACATCATAGTGTTTAATTTTGATTACCAAGCGTCTAATTAACTAGTGTTTAATTTGTTAATTAGACACTTGGTAATTAAAATTAAACACTTGGTGATCAAAATTAAACACTATGATTTAAGTTGTACACATGTACAAGTTGAACACAAATAGACGAAATTAAACTATAGTTATGAATAATTCTACACAGAAGAGAAATTAGGGCTATTTACACCAAGTTAAACCATATCAAGTTTCCAGTGACTTTTGAAGACTAACATGCAAATAATATTTTAGTTCATACAAATCGATCAATACCAATAGTCGTTATGGTTATCTAAAGTACCCTTTTTATACGCCCACATTTTCATGTGGACGTATTATGTCGTCGCCCCTGTCCGTCCGTCCGTCCACAATTGTTTGTGGACTCTCTACAGGTCACAATTCTTACCCGGTTTCGACGAAACTTGAAATATAGGTTTATCCCCCAAAGATCTCGGCTGCTTTCGATATTGGCACGTATCAGATCAAAACTTCATGGATTATGGCCCCTGATTGTACGTAAAATCACGTTTTTAGCTTGTGGACCCTATAGAGGTCACAATTTTGAACCGATTTTGATGAAACTTGACATGCATGTTTATATCCCAAAGATCTTGGTTCCTTTCGATATTTGCGCCTATCGGAACGTAATTTCCTGAATTATGGCCCCTGATTGTCCGAAAAATCACCTATTTTAGCTCGTGGTACCTCTGTAGGTCACAATTATTATCTGATTTGAAAAACCGTTCGATTATATCACCGTTACACCCTAAGGATGGTTGAGTTCAAATTTCGGAAAAATCGGACCAAAATTACCATACAAAATGGCCGCCGTTCGTACGCGAATACTGTTAAAAAATGGTATATCCAGGTTGTGGACCCTGTAGGGATCACAATTTTAATTTGATTTTGATGAAACTTGAAATGCATTGTTATAACCCAAAGATCTTGGTTCCTTTCAATATTTGCGCATATCAGATCGTAACTTCCTGAATTATGGCCCCTAATTATACGCAAAATCGTCTTTAATTAGCTTGTGGTCCCTCTTGAGGTTACAATAATTATCCGATTTAAAAAATCGTTTGATTATATCACCGTTACACCCTAAGAAAGGTTGAGTTCGAATTTCGGTAAAATTGGACCAAAATTGCCATACAAAATGGCCGCCATTCGTATGTGAATACTGTTAAAATATGGTATATCAAGGTTGTGGACCCTGTAGAGGTCACAATTTTAATTCGATTTTGATGAAACTTGAAATGCATGGTTATAACCCAAAGATCTTGGTTCCTTTCGATATTTGGGCATATCCGATTGTAACTTCCTGAATTATGGCCCCTGATTATACGCAAAATAGTCTTTGTTTAGCTTGTGGTCCCTCTGGAGGTCACAATTATTATCCGATTTAAAAAATCGTTTGATTATATCACCGTTACACCCTACGGATGGTTGAGTTTAATTTTCGGAAAAATTCGGAACAAAATTGCCATACAAAATGGCCGCCGCATGTACGCGAATACTGTTATAAAAAGGTATATCAAGGTTGTGGACTCAGTATAGGTCACAATTTTGATTAAATTTTGATAAAACTTAAAATGCATGGTTATAACGCAAAGATCTTGGTCCCTTTCGTTATTTGCGCATATCATATCGTAGCTTTCTGAATTATGGTCCCTGATTGCCCGAAAATTCGCCTATGGTCCCTCTGGAGATTATGATTATTATCCGATTGAAAAAAAGCTTGACTCTATCACCGTTACACCATACCGAAGGTTGAGTTTGAATTTCAGGGAAATCGGACCATAATTGCCAGACAAAATGGCCGCCGTTTGTACTCTAATAGTGTTAAAATATGGTATATCAAGGTTGTGGACCCAGTATAGGTCACAATTTTGATTCGATTTTGATGAAACTTGAAATGCATGGTTATAACCTAAAGATCTTGATTCTTTTCGATATTTGCGCATATCAAATTGTAATTTAATGAATTATAGCCTTTGATTGTAGGAAAAATCACTGTTGGTTTTGCTTGTTCTCTAACCATCTCTCGAAAATGTGGGCGTATCCTGCCTGGCAGTGCCAGCTTACTATCTTTCTTTTAAGAATTCGGACATTAGATATATATCACGATCGATTCATAATCATACTTCCATAAGTTAACAAGAAAATCAGGATTATTGTTTGTATTTCATTGTAGATGGACTTCCTATCCTGTTGTGAATGGTTTAAATATCCATCACTGGCATATTATAGCATTATTTTAATCCTATCCTTCTCTGACTGGTTCAAATACCCATTACTGACATATTATAGCATTTGATCCGATCCTCCTCTAAATGGTTTCAAAACACAGCACTGGCATTCATATAGCTTCTGATTCTATTCTCATGGGTTTCAATACCCAACATAAGCATCTCATCCTTCTCTCAACACCTTCAATACCCATCATAACGATCTGATCCTACTTTCAATTGTTCATTAACCAGCCAGCAATAAGCATATTTGATAATTTTGTTCTATACTGTAACTATGATTATTTTATAATGATACAGTGAGAATGTATTGGAGAGATCTAATGGTATAGATGAACAAGGATCTATGAGATGGCAGCTAGTATTAATATTATTATTAGGATGGATTATTGTCTACTTTTGTATATGGAAGGGGCCAAAATCTACAGGAAAGGTAAGAAAGGAAAATTTGAAAATATTAAATATTGCAAAATAATTGGAAACATAAATAAAAAAAGAGAGTAGAATCACTTTAAAATGAATAAAATGGAATGATAGGGATGGGGTGTGTCTCTCTTTTTGCATTGACCCAGACAACAATAGAAATTCTACACCAAGTACCTAAATTTACTCACAATCTCAAGCTGAATACTCATTATTTAACAAGTAAACTATTGACTACATCCATATGACACGGGTCATTCTTGAATAGTGTTCATAAAATAGTTTTTCATGGATTACAGGAAGTTAGTGATGTATGTACATACTTATGGAGATCCTATTTTGGAGCATAAACAAGGTGGTCCTGGAATATTCCCAAAGGTTTTCAAGGCATGGCTCACAATACAGATGGTCCTTTATTCAATCCTGGTATTGGTTTTCTAGCCTTGTCTTGTTTCCCTTGCCGGTGGGGTACAGGACGAAATGTAACAGTTTATTTCTAGTCACAAAATCATACATTTGTGAGGATGGAGGGCCTGGCAAGGAACAGCATCTAGTTGTCTGACTTAAAATACTTTAGGCACTCTGTGTACTCATTGGCACGCACAAAGTACCCTTGACGGTTTGTATGCCATTGATGTGCGTAAAAATGCATCTCATAGCATACTGTATGGCATTTTCCCCTCTTCATTAGACCAGCAGTGTTACAGGAAAATAGGATGTTAAACCCCATTTCATTCATTCATTCATACTGTTGCGTAACTACCCGGCTACCATAGGAGGCCCACTCCCTACCCATTGCTATCCTACAACTTGTCATATTTTAATGAAATTCACATAAGAAGGTGATTAGATATCATCTTTATCAGATGTCATCAAGGTCTGGAAATCACAGTTTTAGATGTACCTGACAAAATGTCTGGCACTAATGAAATAGTACCTGACATTTTCAACTTAGTGCCAGACATGTATTAATAATATCAACAAAATAAAAAGATTGGTGCAGGACAAAATGACAGGCACGGGAGGTTTTGTGCCTGACATTGTCTGTGACAGGTGCCTTATTTCCAGGCTTGGAGGTCATTAATTAAATGTCTGCTCACATTGAAAGTTTTATGATATGTTTTACAAGTAAAGGCTATAATTCAATCATCCACATAAACCAGTGTTTAAAATTTCCGGCGGCCCGGCGCCGATAAATAACTTGGCGGGCCGACATTTTTTTATTTTGAAGATGGTTGGTCGGCCCTGAGGGCCGACTGTTTTTGTCGGGAAAAATATGTGTCATGGATATTTTGTTCATGGTTAATGGTTCTATCAAATTCTCCTTTGAAAATATTTATATTGCCCCTATTTATATCCGGAATATATTTCATCCAGATATTAAACAGTATTTTGTTATCGGAAATGAAAATAAACTTGTCCACTGAAACAATTAGCGCGGCAAGACATTATCGTTGTAGGAGTGAGGTCCGTGCTTGCAAATATCAGCACACTCCCCGAGCTTGGCTGAATATTATTTAACCATTTTGATCAAGTGAAGTGTGGAATAGATAAGTTTGTGTTCCGATAGAATGCCTAACCTGCGGTCTTTTTTGTCTTTATCCGTGCATAATCCGGCATAATCCGGCATATTCCTTCAATTGTGAAATCCAACGTGTGTGCTACTGTGCTACGAAACTAGGTCAGTCCATCTACTGTACTGACTGTCATGATCAAAGAATAAAAATTCACGTGATATAAATCCTTGTCTTGTAAAAATGAAATTGAAAAAGCAGAGCTGAAAATTCCCTGAAAGCCTAAATACTGGTAACAGTAACAATTAAATTCCAGCAAGAAACGAATGGCTTTTCCCGCCATTCTTTCTAAATCTCGTGGTTTATTATCAGACTTGATTATCAAGTCTATTTCGTTATGAAGAATCTCACTACCTTAATGGGGGGAGAATAATACCAAAGAGTTTATTGTTTCATAAATATGGGCTAACCCAACGTGTGACATCAGGTCAGTTTAAAAATAATAAAAAATGATGTGTCGTTCGTCAAACAGCATTGATAGTTTACTTTCATTTTGAAAGAGGTCACGGTCTTCCATTTCACAGTTTCACACGTTATGATGAGTAAAACAAATCAATAGATTGTTGCTACGGTGGTTGCTACCGGACAGTAAATTTAACATGTTTATTGAAATGTAAGACGTATTAATCTATGTCTCGTAGGACCTTGGCCTTAAATGCCAGTTTCATTTTATTTAAATGTACAATATTTTCTGTTATTTTTTTGAGTGAAGCACTAAAGGCAAAGGCCAATTTTAATCATATTCTCAGATTTCGATGTGAATGGAATTTCGAGATAAACTGTCAGTACCGGTACTATAAAGTAGACCTATAATTAACACTTAGATTATTACAAGTGAATATTTATTTATTACAGAAAAAATAAATATCATGTCTGGGCTAAAATAGGGGTGGAATGATTTTTTTTCTTTCTATACATGTATTAACATTAAATCCTTCAAAAGTTAAAATTGTAATGTGTACCAGTCAATCAATATTGAACACGAATTTTAACTTTTAAACCTATCCCAAATGGCTGTAGGTACAAGACACCTACGGAATTTAAGGCATTTGAGGTGGGGTAGTGTAGGTGTGTTTTAAAATTTGTTAATATTTATTGGACCCACAAGTTAATGTTAGGACCTACAACTTTCATGAATGGCGTCTACCAGCGGGTCCTGTTGGCCTACAACTTTTCTTGACGAATTTTAAACACTGACATAAACTGATTATCAGTATACAAGATGGCTTGTCTGCGATATCATTTCTGTGGTAATGAAATGGGTTTTTTCATGTCCTACGGTTCTGCTTCGATATTGTCTAAAGAAGACAGACATACACCATACAGTGTGCTATGAGGGGAATTTCGTGCGAACAGTAACACTACGGCCTACTCTTATATCGAATTCCAACTGTCAAGGATCTTTTATGTGCATGCCAATATATACACAGGACCTGGGTTTTTTTCATCCTTTTCAGGCCCTCCGTCTGGCATCACTGACAGGGGGGAATCAGGATGTACTTTCTTGGCCAATACAGGGATCAAACACCCGACCTCCAGGCTAGGAATCTAGCTCTTACCCGCTTAGCCACCCCCCCCCCCCCACTTCTGTGAAAGCAGATGTTAAGTACCAGGGAGATACAAGATGGTGTCATATAACGAAACTTCTTTATATTTACAGGTTGTTTATTTCACAGCATTATTTCCGTATTTTGTTTTACTGATTTTATTAATACGGGGTTTAACACTACCAGGAGCTATTGATGGTATAAGATTCTTCATAGAACCAAGATGGGAATTATTACTGGATGCCAAGGTAAATTAACTATGAAAAATAAACTGCTATGTGGCTGTGGTAAATTTAGGCACCTCTGCATAGCTTTTTTAAGGAACAATATTATTACTAAATTCCAAAGTAAATTTCTTCACTAATAAGAGAAACAAGCTAACAGTGAGGCTGATGTCCCCCGCCAAAATCCCAAAATAAATAGATGACACATATTAATTAATCGCACATTTATTTTTTTAAAAAGTATTGAGCAATCAAACTATACACTAAGTTTCATCACTCTCTATCAGATAGAATCAGACAATGTTCATCATCAAACTCCATCAAGGCATTCACCTAATGAACGCCTACACCTATTTCGAACATTCTACCTTAATTAGAAGGAGAATTATTGTGTTCCAAAGTCTAGACCTATCAAATTGCTTATCGCTCTGCTTTCCCTCGGCAGAAAATGTTAATTATTGAACTTAGTCAAGGTATTGACGAAACGAAACACTTTCCCAAGTTTCATCACTCTCACTTAATTAAAACTTAAGTTATTGCGTCCCAAAGCATCAACCAATCAAATTGCTGCTTACTCTAAATAGAAAATGCTCATCTTCGAACTCCATCAAGGTATTGACCTAATAAACATCTACATCAAGTTTGAATATCCTAGCTCAAGTAGAAGGAAAGTTATTGTGATCCAAAGTCTCGGCCAATCAAATTGCATATCGCTCTGCTTACCCTGAGTAGAAAATGCGCATTATTGTACTTAGTCAAGGTATTGATGAAATGAAACTATATACCAAGTTTCATCACTCTAACTTAATTACAACTCAAGTTATCGCGTCCCAAAGCATCAACCAATCATATTGCTTATCTCTGCTTACCCTAAGCAGTAAATGCTCATCTTCGAATTTCATAAAGGTATTGACTTCTAAACACCTACACCAAGTTTGAATATCCTAGCTCAATTAGAAGGAGAGTTATTATGTTCCAATGTCTTGGCCAATCAAATTGCTTATCGCTCTGCTTACTTGGAGCAGAAAATGCTCATTATCGAACTTAGTCAAGGTATTGATGACATAAAACTATATATCAAGTTTCATCACTCTCACTGAATTACAACTTAAGTTATCGTGTCCCAAAGCATCAACCAATCAAATTGCTTACCTCTGCTTACCTAAGCGGAAAATGCTCATCTTCGCGCTCGATCAAGGTAATGACCTGATGAACACCTACACTAAGTTTGAATATTCTAGCTCAATTAGAAAGAGAGTTATTGTGTCCCAAAAAGTGTGACAGGCGGACAGACAGACTGACCGACGGACGAACCCATTTTAATAGTCCACTGCTTTCTTCGAAAGGCGGGGGACAAAAATGCTATGTAGGTGGGGTAAATTTAGGCATCTCTGCATAGCTTTTTCAAGGGAAAATATAATTACTAGATGCCAAGGTAAAATTTCTTCACTAATATGAGTGGGGTTGGATGGTCGAATGGTTAGCATGTCATTGAGTCAATTGGCGTGGTTTCGAATCCCGTTTGTACATGACAAGGAGTAGTGTCGCCTGTCCAATCTGGTTGGTTTTCTCTGGGTCCTCCCACTGCTAAAGAGCCCTAAGCGCAAGCGAATTATTGAAATAAAATTAAACCATATGTTAGTCCCAAATGACCTAGTTTGTGTCGAGTGGACGTTAAAATAAACCCCATTTCTTTCTCTCTCTCTCACTAATATGAAAAATAATGCTGTGTAGGTGTGGTAAATTCAGGCACCTCTGCATAACTTTTTCAAGGAAAAAAAAAGTTTTAAAAACATCACAATTCATTAACTACAGCAATTAAATCATGTGTTTGATTTGATGTAATGATTGACAGATGATAAAATATTTTGAAGCCTTATTCCCCAATTTATCACTTTATCTGTCTGACAGATAAGTTGGGATCTGCTGTGGGCTGTACACATCAATCATGGTCATTTATTAAAAAAAACCTTCATGGTTACTCTTGAAATTAATAAATCATTTTTTGTGACATTTGGAAATCATAATAAAATAAAACCAAGTACGAACAATCCAAACCATTAGACACAATTGGAACTCTTAAAAAAACGGTATAGGCAAAATAGTGTAATCAGCATTTGAACTGTTCACTGTGTACAAAATAATCTATGATCAGGGATCTAATTTGATCCCACAATGATCAGACAAGTTTAGTCATAAGTGGATTTTTAAATGTCAAAGAATAGTGGGGATCAAGCTTACGACAATTTTTTACCTATCCCCAAAATTGTTATTTGTAAATGGCCAAGAGTAACGTCAGTAAATCAAAAAGCTGTACTGGTAATAAAATTAAATGATGTTTAATGTCCCACTGTTCTGCTCTGAACTGGGCTACTGAAGACGGCACATGCAATACAGTGTGCTATGAGGGGAAATTTTGCACAGACAGGGGCACTACGGCCTATTCCTATATCGAATTCCAACTGTCAAGGGATCTTTTATGTGCACGTCAATGTGTACATGGGACCTCGATTTTTTGTCCCATCCAAACGACTAGACAGTTTTACTTGTCAGACCCCCTGTCCTGCATCACTGATAAGAGGGAAACACGCCTGAAAATCTGGATGAACTTTCTCTGCCAATGCAGGGATCAAACACATGACCTCCAGGCTAGTGAGCAAGCATCTTACCCACTCCTGTACTGGTAATAAGATTTTGTGACTAATTATATGAATCGTTTCAAAGCAATTTCTGTCTTCCATTAGCCCAGGTTAGGTGCATAATAGTAGGTTGTTAAACCTCATTTCATTCATTCAAAGCAATTTATTTATTGAACTGGAAAAACGCAAGTCATGATTAAGTGGAATAACAATTACTGCTAATTACTGAGTGACATTTCCACTTGGCTGCATCTCTACATGGAATACAATTACTGCTTATCACTGAATCATGTTTCCACTTGGCTTCTCTATATGAAATACAATCACTGAGTGAGATATTGACTAGTATTTATCAATAACATGCAGTTATTATATTTCATAGAATTGTAACATGTAATTATGTTCAGACGAACAAAAATCTGCTATAATTATTTCATAACAGCCACAGTAAATAGTTTATTGATAGTCATATGGATATCAACTAATTAAATAACTGAAGCGAATTTTTTTTTTATAGCTAATACATGTAGTTTTATTATTTCATAAGCTTGAAATTTGTAGTATCCATTTCCAACTAACTGCATTTCATATAGTCAATAGTCAACACAGTAAATTACTCTGTCATTAAATTAGTTCAATACAACATTCTGCTTTAATCAATTCCATCCACAATGATATGATATCCATCATTAAACATTAAATATAACTTATAAGGCCACTGTATTTGAATGATTTGTTTTTCTGAAAAATAGCTAAATTTAAACAACTAAAAGCACTACAACTTTGGGTAAAGGATTGGATGGTCGAATGGTAAAGCATTGTGGGCGCTGTATCATAAAGCCTGTCATTGGGCCAACTGGCGTTGTTCGAATCACTGGTTGTACGTGACAAGGAGTAGGGTCGCCTGTCCAACCTCGTGGGTTTTCTCCAGGTCCTCCAGTTACCTCCCACTGCTAGAGACCCCTAGGCGCAAGCGAATTATTGAAATAAATTAAACCGTATATATTTGTCCCGAAATGACCTAGTTTGTGTTTGTGTTGAGTGGAGACTAAACCCCATCTCTCTCTCTCTCTCTCTCTCTCTCTCTTACAATTTTGGGTATCATGTAGTTGTGCTGTTTAAACAGAAGTTTCTGTAGTTAATGCTTAGTTTCAAACTATTGTTGGTAAACAGTTCAAATGTGTTGAGAAAGAAGGAAAACCAGGGATCTTAATCGGCTGTTTTTTGATTAAACAATGAATGGGCCACTATGGTTTCATATATCAATCTACTTTAGGTCGATTCCTGGAAAACTATGGGGTTTCTAGTCTACTAACATTTAGTTTAAAATGATCTGTCTAGATTAGATAATGAGTGTTGGGGTTACTACTGTTAACTTTCTCAAAAGGTGTTGAGTAATTAACAGATTAATTAATTGCTAAACACTGCGCGTAAAAATGTATTTTTATCAGAGTTGTTTGTCTTGTTACTTGATTGAGGGAGGGCCCATTTACAGGTTGTATTTTTCATTATTTGTTGTCCATTTATACCATACATATCGAAGTCTAATTAAAATCTGACACATAACATCTTTTCATGTTAATCAATATATATCTAATTAATAATTTAGAAAACTTTCCAGCCTCGAAGAAACACCTGCAGTAGGCAGATTTAGCTCTTGCATAATGTATGTTTAATAAAATCGACACTAAAATCGCGTGTTTATACATCATACGATTCTCGTTTCTTGGCTCTTGGTCGTTAGTTATATCATGGTTATTGGTAAAAATGAGTTTTATGGGTTGAACAGGTGTCCTTTAGTGTGCATTCTCTTAATTAATAATATTATATACCAATCAATTTTACAGATTCTAACACTCCAAGCTCTATTACTTGCAACCATTTTGAATAATATATATCATAAAACACGAGTTGGAGATTTTATTTATCATCCAGTCCTTTCTTAAATTAAATGCACAAATAAATAAATATAATTCTTTCCTATAGATTTCACCTTTACTGAACCTATTTACATTATAGCGTAGTGATGATACATCATATTTTGACAGCAGTTTAGCTATTGCAAAGTCCTATATATTGTCCCAGTATTTCCTTGAAGGTCAATTAAATAAAACCAGTTTCTTTTTTTTTTCTTTTTT
The DNA here is from genome assembly GCA_917208275.1 of Patella pellucida. Taxonomy (NCBI): domain Eukaryota; kingdom Metazoa; phylum Mollusca; class Gastropoda; family Patellidae; genus Patella; species Patella pellucida. The sequence goes on from OU795041.1 coordinate 13,048,645, forward strand.
AAAAAGTCACTCTTTATCATACAAACGATGTCTACTGTCAAATGTGTTATTGGGTTATAAATATTGGTTATCTCTTGATAATCTCACTCACTCACTATAAATAAGCAAGCGCCATTTTGGTTACCAACTAATATTTAAAATATGAGTTTTCATGAAGAAATGGTGGATTTTACTGTAACCAATATAACTGTTAAAGAAATTATGCTGCTCTGCAAGTAAATATATGCTGGACATGGACACGTGAGCAAATTTGACGAAAATATCTAACAAGCTATATACAAGCAATTGATCAGTCGAATGGTTCGCTTGCCTGCTGTCCACTTTAAAAAGAATTAATGCTAAATACACGAGATTGAATGATACACGAGTTACAGTGTTTGATGAATTGATTACAACATTGTTACTTTGAGAATACAGTGCCTGTCGTGTTTAAGAGTGCCCTCGTTTTCCCATTAATCAAAAAACCAAGCTTAGATCCGAACTTGGACAAAAATTACCGGCCGGTGTCTAACCTTAGTTTTCTATCAAAAACTCTAGAGAGGGTGATAGCTAATCAAATTACGACCCATATATCAGAACATGATCTTATGGAAGAATACCAGAGCGCATATAGAAAATTCCATAGTACGGAAACAGCGCTACTCCGTGTCCACAATGACATTACCATGTGTCTAGATAAACGTGAATGCATTCTGCTAATCCTGTTAGATTTATCAGCCGCATTCGACACCGTTGATCACGATATCCTCATGTCAAGATTAGAATGTGACTTTGGAATCCAAACTAATGCTCTGAAACTCATAAAATCTTATATAAAAGGTCGTAATCAAACTATTATAGTTAATGGTGTATCATCTTCTAAAATGCCTCTGAATTGTGGTGTCCCGCAGGGGTCAGTATTAGGGCCGATTTTATTCAGTTTGTACACTTCTCCTCTTGGTGTAATCGTTAGGAAATATGGACTTTCGTTTCATCTATATGCTGACGATTCACAAATTTACATTTCCTTTAAACCTCAGCAGGACGACCACTTCCATATTTCAAAATCAATTTTGGAACAGTGCATACTAGAAATAAAGTGCTGGATGAGTCAAAACTTTCTCAAACTCAATGACGATAAGACAGAATATTTGCTTATTGGATCTAACAAAAATTTAGAGAAATTGGATAAAAACCTAAGTATAAAAGTGGGTGATGCGGTTATCTGTCCCTCTAAGTCGGCTCGGAACATTGGGGTAATTTTTGATTCTCACCTGTCAATGGAGAGTCATATAAATCATGTATGTAAATTAGGATACTTTAATTTGCGAAATATTAGAAAACTGAAACCGAATGTGTCTGCAGACTGTGTGAAAACTCTTGTTAATGCATTAGTGACATCTCGCATTGATAACATGAACTCTTTATTATATGGTATCCCTGCTAAATCTATCGATAAACTACAAACATTACAAAATTCTGCAGCTAGGCTTATTACTGGTGCTTCTTATAGAGAACATATAACCCCAATCCTTTATAATTTACACTGGCTCCCGGTTCAATCTAGAATAACCTATAAAATTGTATTGTTAACTTTTAAATGTTTAAATGGTCTTGCTCCATCTTACTTATCCAATCTTTTAACTTTATATTCACCAACCCGAACTTTACGTTCTTCTCAAGATCATTTTATTTTAAAGGAGTCAAAATCGAACCTTTCCACCTGTGGCAATCGTGCTTTTTCTATATGTGCACCAAAATTATGGAATAAACTCCCATACTGTATACGTAGTTGTATTTCACTCCCTGTTTTTAAAACAAAACTCAAAACCCACCTATTTACGCTTGCTTTTACATAATTCTTTTACACTTTTATATCTTTATCTACATTAAATATCTGTGATTTTATTTATATTTTTATTTCTTTATTTACATGATTATTTTACACATTATCACTTTATCTACATCATTAATGATTACTGTTTTTTTTTTTTTTTTTTTTTTTTTTTTTTTAAACCCAATCTACAGTATATATGTTTATTGATATTGATTTCTATATTTCTACATTTTTATTTTTTTTTTTAAAAAACCCAATCTACAGTATATATGTTTATTGATATTGTATTTTTATCCATTGTGTTATGTTATTTTTATTGTAAAGCGCATCTGAACATGTTTATCATGAAAGGAGCGCTATATAAATATATGTAATAATAATAAATAATAATAATATAGGAATTGTCCCGAGGATATAAATATAACCCACTTTTTATAATATATTAGATCAACTGAGTCTAAGCCTTCAGCTCTGCTTTATGTGTTTTATATACCCACAAATGTCTCATATATTTCTGGGGGGGGGGATGGCCTAGTGGTCTAGAGTGCCGCGCTTCGATCTCTAGCTGGCCGGTCACCACTGGCTTGAGGCTGTGGTTTCGAGCCCTGGTGTGAGCGTATGTGGCATGGAAATAGGGGCACCTTCTCAACCTCGTGGGTTTCCTCCGGTTTCCTCCCGCTGCTAAAGACCCCTACGCGCAAGCGAATTATTGAAATAAATTTTAAAAAAAAACAACATGATAGTCCTGAAATGACCTAGTTGTGTTGAGTGGACATTAAACGCCATTTCTCTCTCATATATTCTGTTACCCACTTCCTTCCGTTGTTGAGGGTTGCATGGCCGAATAAGTGAACTGATGTGATTTTGATTCCCTGGTTGCACGTGACAAAGAAATGGAATAGCCTGTCTTACCTCATGGGTGTTCTCTGGGTGCCAGTTTCTTCCCACTGCTAAAGATCCCCTACATGCACGTGAATTATTCTGAATTAAATTGAAATATAGTTTGTGTCGCATGGACTTGACTGACTTGATTAAATGCATTGTTTAAGTTCATGAGACAGAGAAGCTTATTGACTTTGAAATGAAATAGGGTTTAATAAGCTGCTGTTCTGCTCCAGGTAGCGGCAATACAGCCTACTCTTATATTGAATTCCAAATGCAAGGGGATCTTTTACCAGCATGCCATTGTATACATAGCTCCTCGCTTATTCTGTCAATCCGAACGACTAGAAAGCTTTTCTTGTCAGGCCCTCCTTTACAGCCGACAATGAGAAAATCCTGATGAACTTTGTCGGCCAATGCAGGGAAAAAACAAGCAAACCTCGAGGCTAGCAAGTCAACGTCTTAGCCACAGGCCTTTAAGCAAGGGGGGACCTGGGGGGCGCATCCCTCCCTAGAAATAATCTTGCCGCCCCTGACAAAAAGTTGTCGACCATATGGCCGGGGGAAGAGAACCATCTCGGGCCCCCCCTATCAGCCGAATTGCCCCCCCCCTCCGCCAGCAAGCTGGCTACGGGCCTGCTTAGCCACTGTGTCTCCCTCAATATCTTGCATATACTCTAGAGGACATTACATGAAATTTCTACACTGTGATTATGTTCATGAGATGGAAAAGCATATTGGTCAATTTGAAAATATTGTGGACACTCTATGGTTTTAATGTGGGTGTTATCACCATCAGCATCAATCTGATTAAAACAGATCTTATTTCGTTTTGATTTTGTAGTTCAAAATATCGTTTTACTTGTCTTTACTAGGATCTGGAATAGTTGTTATCATTGATGTTTTCTGGATTATGTGAGCCAATGAAACAGTCTGTTACAGCAACTTCTTGGCCTTTTTTTGCAAGGAACTGCGGGTAAACCACTAGAAGTGTCAACGCTGATTGATTGAGCAATGTTTGACATCATAGTGTCACTATAACTTGTCAGATCTTCATGTAGTGTAGGCTATCGGAAGTATAAAAAACAGAAATATAGATCTGTATTTTAGTCCAATTGCATCAGTATTAAATTGTTCTAGTTTTGTTAAGCTCTAGTATTAACATCATTGTCTTTATTATATTCTAGGTTTGGATTAATGCTGCAGCCCAGACTTTTAATTCACTTGGTGTTGCTTTTGGTGGCTTGATAACCATGTCTAGTTATAACAAATTTAACAACAACATTATTAAGTATGTTAACTTTTATTTTCTGTAAACTTCGACTTATTCATAAATTTGATATTAACAAATGAATTTTTGTGTCCTATATGGGCACTTCTGTTTTATGGGCTTTTAATGAATTTTAAGGGTGGGAAATAATGCCCATGATCGTATAATAGTGAGTTTATAACCTATTGAGCAAAAGACATAGAAATAATAATGTTTTGACTTTCTTAGAAAATTTGAAATTCTCGCTTTAAACCCAATTCCAGATCCCCAAAGTGCAAATACTTTTGATTTTTTTTTTATAGGTAATTATGTTGTTTCATATTACAGAGATGTTGTAATATTAGCAGTGGTTGATGCCTTTACTTGTTTACTCGCTGGGTTTGCTATATTTTCTATACTGGGTAATCTAGCCTACAACCAAGCTACAGATGTTGAAAGTGTTGTCCAGGAAGGTATATTCTTTTATTTATCACTCCATACAATATCACAGGGGGTTTTGATGGCTGAATAGTTAGCATGCGCGTGCTGTATCATAAAGCCTGTCATTGAGTTTCGAATTATTATAATCCCCGGTTTTACGTGGCAAGGAATAGGGCCCCCTTCTAAACTCGTGGTTTTTCTCCGGGTCCTCCGGTTCCCTCCTACTGCTAAAGACCCCTACATGCAAACAAATTATTGAAATAAAATTAAAAACCATATATTAGTCCTGAAATGATCTAGTTTGTGTCGAGTGGATGTTAAACCCCATTTCTATCTCTCACTCCATACAACGTTATAACCAAATAAAACTTGTATAAAGTTACAAATTACAAATACAAATAAACCAGGCAGATCTACACATGAAGCTCATTATTTATAAGAATGCAGGGTGATGGTATGGAAATATATGAAGGGGTGGAGATTGTTACAAAATATATGTCCAATCTCATGGGTTTTTCCCGGTTTCTTCCCACTGCTAAAGACCCCTATGCGCAATCGAATTATTGAAATAAAACTGAACCACATGTTAGTCATGATATGACCTAGCCACCCACCCCCCTCTTTCTCTCTCTCAAAATATATGGAAGAAAAATACCATCCTTGTCATTAAGCAGCCTTAAATAGTAGGCTACATCTAGAGAAAGAACATATTCGAGAGCAAAGTTCTTCTTATAAATTAAGGTAAGCATTTTGTTGTGACTTTAATATGAACTGACAAATAATTCTTATAATTTGTTCTTGTAGGTCCTGGTCTGGTATTTGTTATTTACCCAGAAGCCTTTGTTTCAATGCCAGTTGCTCAACTATTTGCCTTTCTGTTTTTCTTCATGTTAGTTTGTCTAGGCATTGACAGTCAGGTGAGAATCAGGACTTTGTAAAATTCGAATGGACTTGAAAAGTCGTCAAATATTTGGTGTCCGCCTATTTAAACAAAACTTATTAGAATTATATAGGGTAGGCCAGAGGGTTGGGGGTGCGCTTTAGATCATAAAGTCTGTCATTGAGTCAAGTGGCATGTTTTTTCATCCCACACATGTACGTACCCAAGCTTGTAAATTTTCTCAAGGTCTTTACTGTTTTCTTCCACAGCTAAAGAATCCTATGCACCTAGTCTGTGTTGTAAACTTCACACCCCATTTCTCTGTGGGGCTAGTTCTCTGGTTTACCATGGATGGCATGGATTAAAATGTACTGAATCTAAAAAACATGTTTATTCAAGCTCTCTAAGCACAAAAGATTCCACACATGGGAAATAACTCGCAAGCTCTCCAATAAAAAACAAAGGGAAGGGGACTCTTCCATGAAACGTGGCATTAATACATGACATTAGAAATACGCTCCACCCAATTTTTTACAGCAAAAACAACCAACTTATTCAACAAAAAAGAAGAATGGAAGGTTTCCTTCCATGTTACAAATATTTTTTGTTTTGTTTATTACAGTTTGCGTCTGTTGAAGTTATAGTCACTTACATCCAGGATCATTTTGGGGAACAAGTTCAGAAATATCTAAAGAGGAAAGAATTTCTAGTCATTGTTGTTTGTGTTGTTTCATTCTTGTTTGGTTTACCAAATCTATCTCAGGTTAGTTAAATTACCAGGCCCCGAGTCCCCCAAGTCACTTATTTAATGCTGTATGAATATGAATCATGCATATTATGCTTTGTTTAATATGTCATCATGAATTTAAAAGAATTTGCCCTGGGCCCCAAGTTCACAAAGCATTCTCAGACTTAAGTTGAGAATTTGCTCAACTTTCAATCACTGTTTTTGAGAAATATCTTTAATGCAGACACACAAAACTTTGCACATAGTTTCTTATTTATGGATTTGATACATTCAAACTACAAAAGTTTTATAAAGGTCTGTATTTCAGTTAGAATAAGGTGAACAATTTTAAGTAAGTTCTCAACTTAAGTCTGAGAATGCTTTGTAAACTTGGGGCCCAGGGCAAATTCTTTTAAATTCATGATGACATATTAAACAAAGCATAATATGCATGATTCATATTCATACAGCATTAAATAAGTGACTGTTCCTTGTTTTGTTCTGCATACAGAGATCCATCTACTTCATTCTTCGAGAATAGATCTCTGCCCTAAATGGCCGCCATTTCAAAAATTTAGTATGCGGTTTTGTAATGCGTTTCTACTCCTTTTCACATCTGTCATGCACACAAAGACTAAGTAAACTTTCTCAATTATATTAAATTGAAGCAAATAAAAACTCAACAAAATTCTCGAAAGTATACTTTGTGTTTCGACTAAAATTTTTGATTGAGGACTTAAAAAGACTGTCCACTAGCTTAGTGTCTGTTCTAAAGCGGAGCTAGCAGTAGACAGACAATCTATGTTTAGTATATATGGTTCTCATAATGATACAATTTCCCAAGAAATCACTTATTAAGATGGAAAACTTGAGTCTTTGACGGAGCGTTCCATTCTCGTTGTCCAATCAAATCTCTCCTGTGAGAAATATAGGAAATTTTCAAGACTTAAAATTTTTTTTTAGTGTTTGTTAGCGCTGATTTCAAGAAGCGGATACTGTTTTCTTTTTTTATTCGTAAAATGTTCATAACTATAAATGTATACTTTGTGTATATTTTAGGGAGGAATTTATTTTTTTCAACTTATTGACTATTATGCAGCAGCTTTGTCTTTGATGATTCTTGCTTTCTTTGAAGTCGTAGCTATCACATGGTTTTATGGTAAGTATATCTTATATTAAAGGATACCCATCAAAAGATTTACCTTGGGACACTGACTTGTTATTGTTGTCTGGAATGGATGCCAAATATTGTGAAAATTTCAGTTCATCATGTCTTCGTAAATTGGGGCATATATTGGAACTATTCAGTTCTAATCCTTCTAAGACATATAGAAATAGATTTCACTTAAAATAAACACACTTATATGGATATACTACTTCTGAATTTTACTAATATGTTACGCTTTAATTCACATACAAATAACGATAACGATACCTGTATGTCAATTGAAACGTAGCATGTTAATAAAATTCAGAAGTAGTATATCCATATAAGTGTGTTTATTTTTAGTTCTAGTATAAATAATTTTATATTTATAGGAGCAAGGCGTTTATCAAGTAATATAGAAGAAATGACAGGGAAAAAACCTCAGTTGTTTTTTATTATTTGTTGGTATGGATTATCTCCCTTACTTATACTGGTAAGTTAAATACAGCTAGTGCTTGCTGAATGTTGCATAATGTCCGCAACCTTAATAACAATATAAATAGAGAGAGAAATGGGATTTAACGTCCACTCGACAAATACTAGGTCATTTCGGGACTAATATATCGTTCAATTTTATTTCAACAATTCGCTTGTGCATAGGTGTCTTAAGCAGTGGGAGGAAACTGCAAGGACCCGGGGTAAACCCACAAGGTTTGACAAGCAACCCCACTCCTTGTCAGTACGACCAGAGAATCAACACCAACGGCAGATGACTCAATGACAGACCTTATAATACAACGCGTGCACACTAATCTTTTGGCCATCCAACTCCCCCATGATAACAATATAAATAGATTACATAAAATGCTCAATATCGAAAGTGAAAAATGAAAGTTTAAAGTCCATGCAACATAAAGCAGGTCATTTTGGGATTAACATGGTGATAATAACGAATTTTCTACTTCAATTATTGTGTTAAAAGCATTTTTACAGATTTTGTATTTCAAATTTCAGGGTGTAATGATATTTAGTTTAATACAGTATAAACCACTGTCAGTAGCTGGTTATATATATCCAGATTGGGCAGTCGGATTAGGCTGGTTTATTGCCCTTATATCCGTTGTATGTATACCAGCTGGTATGGTACATTCTGTTTATCAAGCTAAAGGTTCTAATATATGGAAGGTAGGTAACAAAATCCTGTACGATGCCAGAGTTGACAGAGTCAACTGTTTATATTTCAAGCAGTGATCAAGAACACCCTGATTCAACTTCACAAATTAAAAGACATTTTATATTGATATGAATCGTGAGGTTAAATTCTTTTTTTATTTCCCCCCCCCCCCATAAAAATTATTTAATGTCCTGCTTTATTGTATTTGTTCATTAATTTCAGAAATTTTGCACAAGTCTAAAATCCACAATAGTAGAAGAGGACCCAGTACAATTAAAGTCTGCAGAGTTTATGACCTCAGAAAAAATCTAGTTTATTTTTCTACAATAATTAATGAATATACAAATTAATCATCAGTAAATTACTGTTAGTTAATCATTATATGTCCACGTTTTAGTGTTGTCGCAAATTCTCATCCCTCGTAATTGATATCGTTGATATTTTTTATACACATTTTATAAATGTGTTATATCTTTTTTAATATTATTGATAAAGAAACAGCATTTTTGTTTTATTTAAATTTAAGTTTTCAAATGCCAAAACATTTGTCTATTCAAAATTTAAAATCAGTATGTGACAGGAATTTGATGTTCTTTAAACAAAAAACAAAGTGTAATTTAGACCAGTTGTTTTGGTCTTTGGGTTGTGTATACACATAGAACTAGGATGTATTCTATAGTATACAGGATAATATCTTGTCAAAATAATTTGTGGAGAAGTGTGAAGTTTTCATGTAGCCTATACAGTAGGTATCATTTCACTAATAGCTATTATGCAACATGTTCTGGCAGATATAATAATTTGTTAGAATATACAATTATTTGTTAGAATATATAATGATCTGTTAGAATATATAATGATTTGTTATAATATACAGCAGGGCTGGCCACGAATAAATTGATGGCGAGCAGATGACTGCTCACGCAAATATAGGTTTGGGCGAGCAAGGCGAGCACAAAATATTGCTCACGCAAAATGTTGTCAATTTTTTAATTAATTTTACAGATTTTTCTTAAAATTTTGCGCGAGCAACGAACTGCTCCCGCAAATGTAGATTTGCGAGAGCCCAGCGCGAGCCCGAGCAACTGCTCGCGTCTCGTAGCAAGCCCTGTACAGTGATCTGTTTGTTAGAATATAAAGTGATCTGTTTGTTAGAATATAAAGTGATCTGTTTGTTACAATATACAGTGATCTGTTAGAATATATAATAATCTGTTAAAATACACAATGATCTGTTTGTTAGAATATACAGTGATTTGTTTGTTAGAATATACAATGATCTGTTAGAATATATAATGATTTGTTAGAATATACAGTGATCTGTTTGTTAGAATACACAATGATCTGTTTGTTAGAATACACAATGATCTGTTTGTTAGAGTATACAATGATCTGTTTGTTAGAATACACAATGATCTGTTTGTTAGAATACACAATGATCTGTTTGTTAGAATATACAATGATCTGTTTGTTAGAATACACAATGATCTGTTTGTTAGAATACACAATGATCTGTTTGTTAGAATACACAATGATCTGTTTGTTAGAATACACAATGATCTGTTTGTTAGAATACACAATGATCTGTTTGTTAGAATACACAATGATCTGTTTGTTAGAATACACAATGATCTGTTTGTTAGAATATACAATGATCTGTTTGTTAGAGTATACAATGTAATGATCTGTTAGAATACACAATTTGTTAGAATATACAATGATCTGTTGAATACATGTATTGTGAGAATATACCTGCAGTGATATGTATGCAAGATGATGTGCTAAATAGGGCATAATATAACATGTAGAAAATTATAAAGGGGGGGGGGTGTATTAATTAAAGGGACAGTATATTTTTTTTTTTTAAATTCCATGTGATCTCAGTAAGTAAATGAGGAAATATACACTAGGGATCTGGTATCCTTTAACTTGGTTGTTTTGCAGTTTAATTAATATATTAGCCTTTTAATTTCAAAGCATCCTTTGATAATTGATAATAACCCTTTAAATTTCAAAAATGGTTTAATTAGTATTATGGCTTAATTTAATGGCACACCATTTAATTTTATAAAGAGGGGTTTAGAAATGGATGACCCATTTAATTATCTAAAGCCTTTAATTACAAGCTGAGCAGAAATTAAATGGTGTACCATTAAATTAAGCCATAGTACTAATTAAACCATTTTTGAAATTTAAAGGGTTATTATCAATTATAAAAGGATGTTTTGAAATTAAAGGCTATTATATTAATTAAACTGCAAAACAACCAAGTTAAAGGATACCAGATCCCTAGTGATAAGTCCTGACATGTTAGTTTTGGATCATTCTGTGTCAAATAAAGCAAGAGTGGTTCTGTATTTAAGCTGATTTTTATATGATTTGGTATGGTCTCCTCAAACTGGACTGCTGGAAATAATTATTTCAGCTCTTTTTAACCTTTTCAATTGTGCAAGCCATGTGTTAAAGGAGCTAAATCGCTAACATTTCGGACCTAAAAATTGACCTTAATGGGTCGCAACGCATATAATAATATAATCTGATGGTATATAAACTGGTTTACATTAAATTGTTTCCGTTTTGACTCGAATTTTAAATCAGTTATGTCCAGCGAAATACGGCAGGAGTCTTAACCAAAGAGGAAATTATAATAGTGTCTGGTTATTCCAGTCTACTGCGCATGCCCAACAGATATCATATGGCCTCATAGTTTAACAGGAGTTGTTGAATATGTCTAGCCTCGTTCTTTCTTGTCACTTGTTACAAGTGACGCTAAAACGCCCTGTGGTACACGATTCGTGTACCAATGGTAAACTGTTTATCTTGTTTTAAATATTGGATATCAGAGGCCTACCGTTTCCAGGTAAGATCACAACATCAATGTTGATTTAAATTGACCAATAATTCGTGTTTTCCATGTCGAAGATTTTCGAGGATTTTGAGTTACGGACTTAGGTCCTTTAAAATATCATTAAAACACTGTAAACAGACAAATTTGTACCGGAAGAAGGTCCCAAAATGACTTAGTTTGTGTCAAGTGGACGTTAAAACCCATTTCTCTCTCTCTCTCTCTCTCTCTCTCTCTCTCTTTTGTACTGGACCAATAACAGGCAGCATAAAACAAATTTGTACCTAACTATGTCTGTGACAAGTGTCTTATTTATAGAATGATAATAATTTGCAGGAGCCAAACAAAAACATTTGACGCAGAAGGACCCTTTTATGTTGTTGTTTTAAGTCTCTGTTTCAGATTTATTTTTTTATTATCATAGCGTATTTATTATTATATTTGATAACAATTTGTAGGATCTAAACAATAACGGTTGACGCAGAATAACCCTTTTATATATGTTGTAGTTTATTCATAGGTAGAGGTTATTATGCTAGGCCCTAGCAACTCGTCAAGGCTTGGCAACTTACCAACTAGTGGTTTTAGTAGAATGTAGTTAAATGGCAAGTTTTCGTGCATGGAGACTTAAAATTTGTTTCCATAGCTTTGTATTGAAATGAGAACACTGTTGTTCCATGCTACATCTGTGACTACCAGAAAGCTTAAAATGGCCGGACGAAGGCATCTCTAACAAATCATTTTGATTGGTCATATATATTTTTGCTACTGGTGTTATTAACTAGTCTCTATCAAAAGGTCATTGGCTAGATTATCCAGTCTTTTTACATTATCATAAACATAGTCTAAGGGAGGTAAACTAGTCCTAAAACAAATTGTTGAGACTGAAATAAATTTAAGAATGCCATTTCAGAAATTTCATTTGATTGCATTGCCAGTTCAATATCCAACACTCTTTAATTTTTTCATTGTAATATATCTCTCTTCATGGGCCATATCTATGTTTTAAAATCCTGGTTACTCATGGGCAATGGAACTTTTTGTCAAATATTGATAATGGTGCCAGACCCTCCGTACGTTTGCAGACAAGGAGATTCTGGGTGATTTAGACTAGTTATAACTAGATGTAGACATCAGCTCTGATTATATCATGTTTTAATACTATATATTTTGTATACCAATTTTTTGGTTGTAAAAACAAGGATTTTAAATCCTTACAAGTGCTTGAAAAATAAGGAATTTTATCAGAATATTATTAAATACATGGTTTGACCTATACTTTAAGCATTTATTGGAATAAAAGAAAACACAGACTTTGCACTTTAAAGGATGGTGTCTATATTATTAAACCTTGGAAATTGAGGAAGAGTTTGCAACATGCTTTCAAGGCAAAATTCTCTTGGGCATATCTTAGAAATTAAAAAAAAGCTTAATCTATTTGTTAAGGCCAGCTCATTTTTTGTTCAATGTAGCCGAGATGTAAATAAGGTTAGGGCACGTGATTGTTGGAGAGATTGTAGGTTAGGGTAAGCATTGGGGTTAGGTTAGAATTAGAACTAGCCCTGTTTTGATCTTGTGACCTTTGACCAAATAAATCTTACCAATAAAAACTACCATATCCAGTGGCTGGCGCAGCCGCTGACCATATCATGTCATGATATAAAATACGGCATTTCATTCCATGGGTATGAAGATATTCAACAACAGTAGTGTAATGATAATACTTAGAAATATTTTTTTAACCCAAATATAAAAATTATAGTATTCCCTTTATTTTTTAAAATATATTTAATATGAACAGATTTTAATTTTGTTTTATCCCAAAACTATTTGTCTTTTTATATTATATAGAAATGTACATTCATTGCACTCTTTTTTTTCCAATCATTTTATTATAGCATATATACATAAATGTTTTAATTTTATTTCAAAAATATTGAAACCTATTTTTGTTATTATTCTTAAATAAAACCATATTGTTTTATTTACTGGAAATTTATTTCGTAGCCAAAACCAAATCAAGTCTTAATTAAAATCAGCTGTTAATTAAATTTTGTTTTACTACATCTGATAAAAATTGTTTGAAAACGCAGTGAGATACTGGATAGCCAACGAAAATGTCTCTAGTTTACTCCAAGTGTTGACAGAGATGGCTCGAGATTTTCCAGTTTATATTTTCCTGCCAACTGGTGCAGCACCTCGCAAGGAGAGTAGACAAGAAATGGGTTTAAAATCCATTTGACATAAACTAGATCATTTCGAGACGAACACATTGTTAAATTTTTTATTTCAATAATAGGGGTCTTTGGCAGTGGGGGGGAAACTGGAGAAAACCCACTAAGTTGGACAGACGACCCTACTCCTTGTTAGTAGAACTGGGGAATCGGAACCACGCCAGTTGACTCAATGACAGACCTTTTGATACAACACATGTGCTAACCATTTGCCCATGCCTATGTATACATGGAACCTCAGTTTTTCGTGCCATCCAAATGACTAGACAGCTGTCCTTGTAAGACCCTCCATCCTGTACCACTGTCCAGGATAAATCACATTGTAAAATCCTGATGCATTTATCCACCGTGGCTCCCTTTAGGAATTAAGGGGTAGGGTTAGCGCAAGCACCGTTTACATCTCTTGACTGACAAAATCTGCAGGTGGCCTTTATATCTCAACCTAACCATAGATCTGCCAATGATTAGTGCAGTGTTTACACTTGCCAATAGTCTTCCTCTACCTATGAAATGAAATGGAATAGGGTTTAACATCCTACTGTTATGCACCTAACCTTGGCTAGGAGGGAAATTTTGCCCGGGCAGCGGCACTACGGCCTACTCATATTAAATTTCAACTGCCAAGGGATCTTTTACGTGCACATCAATGTGTACACGGGACCTCGGTTTTTCGTCGCAGGGGGATCATGTGGGTAAGGTGCTGGCTTGCTAGCCTGGAGGTAGTGTGTTCGATCCCTGCATTTGCCGAGAAAGTTTATATCAATTTTCCGGCGTGATTTCCACTTGTCAGTGATGTAGACGGAGGGCCTAACAAGGACAGCTGCCTAATTGGTGTGCACGTAAAAGATCCCCTGACAGTTGGAATTCAGTTGCTGACGGGCAAAATTTCCCTCATAGCCCACTGTATGGCGTATGCTGGTCTTCAATTAGCCCAGGTTAGGTGCAGAAGCGTAGGACGTAACCCCCCCATTTCATTCATTCCACTTTTGTCCCATCTGAAGGACTAGACAGCTCCCCTTGTCAGGCCCTCCATTCTGAATCACTGACAAGGGGAAACCATACTGGAAAATGGAGAGAAACTATCTCGATCAATCGACCTCCAGGGTAGCGAGCCAGCGCCTTAATCCACTTAGCCACGTGATCCCCCCTCTACATAAGACTGGACTGTTTTGCTAATTTCAAAGTTTACCCACAGAGTCGAGAGGTGGATTGAACGACACGTACATATACATTCGGCAAACCTCGACAGATTCTGGTGCCCTACATCTAGACTCGGCTGTATGATGAAGTCCGCCATTTTGGAACTATTTTAAAGGACCCGGATTAACAATGGCTGCCCCCATGGCCATGGAGATTATATCAACAAACTAAAAAATGGCTGCTCCCATAGAGATTATATCTAGAAAAGACGCCATTTTGGGACTATTTTGTGAAAGCGGCACGTTTTCCTGTTGAAGTAAATCGGTAGTTGACAAGCCGCATCGCAAATGTTTGGTCGTAGGTACATATCAATTACTATCATACATCCGAGTCTAGATGTAGGTTACGGAGAGTACCAGAATCTGTTGAGGTTTGCCGAATGAGTACATATAAAATATATAGGTCGATTATTTAATATTGAATATGGAGTGGAAATATGTCAACATTTTCGTTCTCCTTCAGCGTACGTAGGTGGGTCTATATCTATCTGGGGATTATATTTGGACAAAGGGTTGAAATATTACATCTGTTCCTCCTTAAAGATACATCTGTCTATTGCAGGTCTTTCTTTAGGCCTGAAATATTATCTAAATTATTAATTGGGCATTATTTAAATTATCCAGACCATAATCAAACAGAATCAACTCTTGATGTCAATGCTAGCCTGTGTTATTTACTGGATTTGCATCTAATTTGCTGCTCCATACTCTTTGATGATTTAATCAAGACTTTTTATCATACAGACTTTATTAATGATGATCGAGGCAAGGCCTAACTATTCTATTATAGTGAGAACTGCCAGCCCTTTATCTAATCTCTCATAATCCCCCTTTGATACATAACATAAAACAATTTTAATCTTGCAGTAGTAACTTTATTAACATCTTATAATATTGAAAATAATACAGGTCACCTCTTACTCACATTTAGCTGCCTTTAAGAGAGAATAACATTCAAAATAACATATAATATATGAAAATACTATCATTTAATCAATTACTCATAAGTATTCAGAATAACAATTTTCCAAAACTTCAATTACGAACAGAATTATGGAGAAATTAAATCTAAGGTCTACCACACACCAGGGCTTTCATTTCAAAATATGACAATTTGTTCATACTAGCACATTTTTTCAAAGCATATGATCAACAAGTTTCAGCATGATCCCAGTTTGTGTATTTTTTTTAAGTGATTTTAGACAGTTGTTGCTTTACAGTTAAATTCTTTGAAATTCTAATTTAGGACGGACGAATTTATTTTTGCCAGTCAAGATGTAACTAAAATGAGAGCCCTGTACCATACACCCATTACCTTTGTACTTGATGCCCTTTAATTATGAACAATAGTATTTTGTAAGTACTTATTTATGAATTTATATCATTAGCTGAAGTTTCATGAAACAAACTGTAAATAGATGAAAATGAACTTTGTCTTCTCAGTAAATAACAAATTGACTAGATTCAACCCATTTTGTTAAATATGTAAATGACTATCCGATACATGCATTAACATGTGGGCGTATGTTTCGTTGCCTGGCAACCTATCTTTGTTTACAATGTAAATGACTATCCGATACATGCATTAACACATTAAGTCAATATTATAGACTACGCATGGAAAAGTCTCATTATCCTATAGGATGCTCTGATGAAATTTGTACAATTATTAACTTCCTATAGTATATATAAGATCTACAGTCATAGTTGAAATAAAATTTGAGCAAATATTTTATAACACGTTTAATAGTTATAGCCGATATCATATTCGGGTTAATTCTGTGAATAACATGTTACCACTTGTACAGCATAACCATTCTGTACAATAGATGAAATTATGAATATATTGCATACAAATACACGAAACTATTGATAGCACTTAAATAGACAAATGATTTAATAAGTAGAATGTTCTATATAATACTTTTTGATCATCGAATATGTTAAATGTAGCTGATGGAACCACTTTTGTCGAAGTTTTACCAACAAACGAACAATGAAAATTAAGGTGTGCACATAGTTACCCCAAAAAATGCAATAATTTATTGAAAACCCCAATTAAATAGATGACACATAACCCTTAAAATGCAATAATTTATTGAAAATACTTTGCCGTCAACAATTTGCATAATTTTCCCCCAATCATCTTCACCAGATATTTTCTTTTCCAAATAATGCTCATGTATTTAGTTTTACAGTTTAACAATACAGTTTTAATGAGCATACAGGAAATCCTGTGCTGAAATTTTTTTGAAACAATTTTAACTTTCCATTCATACAAACATCTTGAGCATATATTGGTTACTTTCGCATACGACTAATTACATAAGATGACTGTAAATTGAATACAAGAGATAAGTTTGCTGCCTTAGCATACATGTTCATAAATTAAATGACGGCTTTAACACACAGGCTGCTGATTATATAGAGACAGATTATAATAATGAATAAAAAGAAAGTTCCAATCTATTCAAATATATAATAAATGGCTAGGTTTCAGCCTCAATGTTTTTCGTTTTAATTAATTTTAAAAAGTTCAAACTGATATGTTGAAAGGTTGAATTTATGTTGAAAGGTTGAATTGTGAAATTATTTATGAGCTAGGATGAGAATGACTCGATGTATTGATAATGTCGTTAGCTTCTTTATTTACATATCATGTTCTGCAACACTCTGTTGTAAATATTCCTGGTATAAAGTTTGCTGAAAAACAAAACAACCTGGCATTCAAACAAATGACATAAAATTATCTTGCTTCCAAATTAAATAAGATTTTAAAGACATGGAATCAAACAAGCAAACAGTTTCACACATTGTTTAAAAGAAAGTCCATAATTTTGTTTGCAAAATCTCAAAGTCAATAATTTTGTTTCCCCAAGTTTCAACCAATTCGATTGAAGTATCTACTTCTTCTCAGCAGAAAACGGTTAATCATCAAATTTATTGACGACATTGGTGTAATGAAAGCTTGCACCAAGTTTCACGAATTTCACTAA
The DNA here is from genome assembly GCA_917208275.1 of Patella pellucida. Lineage (NCBI taxonomy): Eukaryota > Metazoa > Mollusca > Gastropoda > Patellidae > Patella > Patella pellucida. Next base: position 13,066,235 of record OU795041.1, read on the forward strand.
AAGGGAATCACAGTCATTAAGCTCCAAAGTCTCGGCTAATCAATTGCTCATTACTCTGCCTACATTGTGAAGAAAATGCACATTATTAAACTTTGTCGACATTTTTATCATTCTTACTTAGCCCAAGCAGAGTGCGCATTTTGATCTCCATGAAGGCATTCACCTAATAAACACCCACACTAAGTTAGACTATTCTAGTTCCATAAACACAAATAAATCATTAACTCATTGAACCCTAGACCTGAGCCAATTAACTAGACAATAGCTTATCTCCCTGGAGCTAATTAAAGGATTATCCATTAATCTCATATACTGTAGATTAAACAAAATAACACGGAAACTATCACTCCAATCAAAAAATGTTTATATTATCAAATGCAGATAAAAAATCAGGCATTGCAATGGTATAAAATTTAATCAATAATACAAAATAACAGAGGCTTTATTTAATAAAAAAAAACATAAGTAAAAAAACATTCACATTACAAGATTATACATTTTGGCAAGTCAATAATTCTTCCTAAAATGTCTTTTTAAGTCAACAATTTGAAAAAAATAGTAAGGCCAAATATATATAATAATATTATAGGTTTACAAGAATATCAGTGTGGATTTAGCCATTTGATTTGGGATTTTAGTTCACAACAGATTATAAATGTTTAGCACTGAGTAAAATTCATCAATCAAGATGAAGATGTCTGTTTACAACACTCACAATACTGTTGTTTTATTAAACCGGCAATTTTGTAATTACCTAAATAATAGTCTCGCGACCAATACATATTACTTCTTGGCTGCGTTGATATACTCATAAACACACGTAAAGCCAAAAATTCTCGAATTTCTTCCGGGATCACGTTTCTCCTATTCTTCTCTCCATTTTCATATTTTTAGCATAGTCACACGTGGTACCGATTCATTTCATCAGCGATTAACGTGTATAAATTTAATCCGACAAACAAACTAAATAAATCAAACTTGTTCTTTCCCTCTTCTAATATATTGTTGGCCCATGCTCAGGCCCTAAAAATGACTGAGTGGTCACTTAATGTTGTTTGCCAAACTCGTTATACTGCAAGACGGGCCCCCGCCATGCTGGTTTTCGATGGCCGTTGTTTATATCAAGATTCTCGCCTTCTTCGCTCGAAATGTCGGAAAAATCACTTCCCACGGCATTAATAATATGGATATCACCATCCAAAATATCTTCGGGTAAAAACCCTTCGAATTCTGAGTCCGTATCACTTTCCATAATGAAGATATTGTAAGAAAACAGAGCGCAGTAATAATCGATAATAATACGTAACAAAACAATATGGCGACCAGTGAAAAAAATTTGACCCGCAAAGTTCATGACCTTATAACCCCTAAATTTTTGTTGTGACGTATGCATTTTTTGTGGTCATTCGTTAGCCAAAACTATATTTGATTTGATAAATTACTTTTAGTTAGCCAATTGGCTTTTATTTAACAATTATGGTTCGAGGAAACAATGCATCAACGGGACCGCGAATTTAAGTCTCTCGGATATGACACTAATAAGCAATGGACCGTATATTCAAGCAATCGGTATTAGAGAGGGGTTTAATTGGCCCTTATATTTAAGCAATCGGACCCAATGAGTTAATTGCAGTAATTGGTATTTCAAAGTTAGATCATGATAAAATATGAATAACTGTCAGTTCAGCGCATTTCCCAAGAAATTTCTGAAACTAGCTTGAAATGTCTTTATCCCAAGAAAATTGCTAAATCTTTCATCTTGTTTCCTTTTAAACTAGCTGCTTGTATTTTTTAGAAGAAAGATTGACGAAAGAATAAAATATTCAGCTTACCTTTTTGGATTTGACAGTACCCTGAACATAATCACGAACCTCTAACAGATTTCTTTTCTGTTTTCTACTTAATGTTGGACTTGTTCTGTTAAAAATAAAACATATTTTAGTTGATATAAAAAAAAACATATTTTAGTTGATATATTAAAATTAGAGTCCCCCTTTGACCTCAATTAAGGATTACAAGCTGATTTTATTAATGAAGAATGCCCAAAAATTTCTTACTGGAAAACAATAAACATTTACTATATTGTCAGTGCAGAATAGTCTCCCCCTAGACCACAATTGTTGAGTGGTTCGATGAATAACATGTTATAAAACCTATTTCTAGAAGGTATATTTCTATTTTTTGAAAGGATCAGTGGTTCAATATTTCTCTAGTGGGTTAGTCCATTGACATAGAGAATTACCAATTAATCTTCAAAAACACAGTATACAAACTAGTTCCTTTACAAGCAGTAAATAATTGTCTTTGGAAATGAAATGAAGTTTAATGTTGGGCTGAAAATGAAATGAAGTTTAATGTTGGGCTGGAAATGAAATGAAGTTTAACGTTGGGCTTTTCTGCTCCCAACATGGCTAATGAAGAATGGCATACTTAATACAGTGTGATATGAGAGTAATTTTGTCTGGGCAGAAGCACTATGACCTACTCTTATATCAAATGCTAACTGCAAAGGGATCTTTTACGTGCATGCCAATGTATACACAGGACCTAACAACTAGACAGCTGTACTTGTCAGACCCTCCCCGGCCTGGGCCACTGTAAAGGGGAATCCAAGCCGATAGTCCCGATAAACTTTCTTGGTCAATGCAGGGATAAAACGAGAGACCTCTGGGATAGCAACCCAGCGTCTTACCCACTTAGCCACTGTGGCTCCGTCAGTCTACTGTTGCAACTACAGCTTAAGATTCCAGAGACATTTATCTGGGTTTGGTACTGGAGACTAATGTACACGTTTGGCTTCAACAGGAAATGTTTTTTAAATTTACTTCCCTTTACCGTGAGAGATCTCAACGTTTGACAATTCATGAGAATGTAAAAAAAAAATTCTAAATGGTGTCATGCCGCCATTTTTAAGTGATATATTGTTTAGCTCTATGTAATAAATATACTAACCTGGATGATAATTTGGCTATTAGCAGTAATATCAAAGCTAATACGAGAATTCCAACAATAACATAATTAGTATAAGCTTCGGGTATCTTTTGCCATGCTTTTGCCAATGGACCCTAAAAGGATAAAAATATAAAATAAAATTGAGAAAACAAATTAATTGTCCAAAGTTCCATTTGATAAATTTCATTAGAAATTAGGTCGGGGTTGTGAAGCCTATATTTTTATTTCAATAATTCGCTTGAGCGTGGGGGGGGGGGGGGGGGTCTGGAAAATCGGGAGGAAATTGGAGAAATCCCACAAGGTTCGATAGGCCACCCTACTCCTCGACACATACTTGCTTGGGATCAAGTCAAAGCTGATCATTTATGTCTTGAGCCAATCGTTATTATTTGGTGTGCGAGAAAACCTGAAGACTACGACAAAAATCGTTTGACATGGAACCCTCTAAGCACAATCTTGTGAAAAAGCACAGTTGTGTGCTATTTGTGAAATTTTGCCCGGAAAGTAGCACTATGGCCTACTCTTATATTGAATTCTAACCGCTAAGGGATCTTTTATGTGCACGCCAATGTATGGACCTCGCTTTTTGTCGACTAGAAAGCTGTCCTTGTCAGGTCCTCCGTTATGCAACACTGAAATGGGGGGAAAACACGTCGGAAAATCCTGATGAACTTTCTCGGCCAATTTAGGGATCGAACATGCAACCTTCAGGCTAGTGAGCTAGGGTCTTACCCACTTAGCCACCGTGGTTTCCCAAATCAAATGTGAAGGACATTTACTTACCAAATATACACTCATAGTGACAACAATGGAATCTCCTACAACTGAACTAAGTAGTTGATGACTGGTAGAGATGAGAAATGTTGCTAGTAATAATAATGGTAATAACATACCAATCATACTATAACATAAACCTCGTACACGTGCTCGCAGATTAGATGATGTTTGATCACTGTAAAAAAAATAATTAAATATTAACATTCCATAATTACTTTTACGATCTACGGGGTATTATATAATTATTTAAACGGTGGGTTACGCGTAAAGGAATTTGGAAGACAAGGCAGTTAGCAATTCAATTTTCTTAGCAACGTTGGCAAAAAAACTCCTAAGAGTTGCAGGTTTGATGGCTAAGGAAATGTCTTCAGTTTTCTCAGTTTTCTTTTAGCCTTGGAAACCTGAGGTTCCTTATTTACCACTGGAGGAACAGTAAAGAGCCTCAGACATTTAAAATAAGAGAAGGCAGGTGCACACAAAAGAACTCTTATTAACAGTTGGAAATGCAGCTGTGTAGAAGAGACAAAAATAAACTTTCAGAGAAATTGCCAGAACGAAAAAATAGCAAAGTATGTTTTAAGTATTAAGCCCTGGATTAGCCACTATGAACCAGCCAAGAAAGGAAAGTTGAAGTTTAACAACCATTCAAAACAAAATTATGTCATGTCGGGATTAAAACCTGGTACATGTTTATTTTAAAATACGATTTAGCTGTGGGAGATAAACAGATGATTTGAGAGAAAACCAATGACGTTGGGCAGGGGACTATCCTCATTTTATGTACAAGCTACGGATTAAAACCATGTCTCTAAAACTCAATAACAGACCTTATGTACTAAAGCACACAACTTAGAACATCATCCCTATGTATTAAGGTATACATGTCAGACCATAACCCTTGCCCCATCCCGATAAAGTTGAAGACCATCAACCTCCACACCACCCACACCATACCTGTTTTTTTGTAATTTGTCTTCGACTAGTTCAGCAATTTGATCACAGTTTTTCTCTAACTGATTGAGCGTTGTTTGTATAGTACCATTGATTGTTTTTTCTATATCCTTACAAACTTCTTCTATCTGATTGGCACATCGACTACCCTGTAATATTATAAACATTTTTTTAAAATTATACCGTTCCTATTCTTTTTATGATTAAGTCTACCCAAAAGATAAGACATCCAATTACTGTAATATTTGCTTTCAACCTTTTAACTTGTTATGTCCAAAAGTCATTAGATCTATTTATTGTTTTTACTGGAATTAATAAATGTTCAGAAAACATTGATTTATCTTTGTAACTTTTGCCTGAACCACACCGGTAATCCTGTATTTACCTGAGTAAAATGTTTCCATATTAAAAAGATTTTGCATTTTCAGGTATTGTGATGTATTAGAATATGTCTCACCAAGTTGCCTGATTTTTGATAGCATATAAGCTGCAGAGATATGATTTAAGATTTGATTTCAGCTCCAAATTGATTCCCTAAAATTAATTCAACCCTAGCGGTTCAATTGCCCCCTAAAGAGTTAAAAGAGACAGGAATGGAGTTAATATCCAATCAAAATAGGTAATTTGCTATTTCACTAATTTGCTTGCAACAAAAAGGTTGAAAACACAATATTCAACTCCCTAATGAGCATTTGTAAGACTACTCATCCACCCAATTCAATAAGATATCCATTCTTTTGGGACAAATTTAATTAACCAACAGTGACATCTTACCTTATTGTTCATATTAGGTACATAGATTGTTGGCATGTCGAATCCTGTTTTATTTAATCCAGGTCTCTTACATAATTCCTGTACAATCTGCATCATAACTCTCTATAATATAAAATACAATTAAACTGATCAGCATAACATTAGGGAGGAAAAGATGATCAAGAAATTACAGTCGGCTCCTTTGTCAATTTTACTTTAAGCAAATTTATTTATTTATTGTAAGAAAAAGATACATTCAAGACAAAAACACAAAAAGATTGAATTAGGACATGTCATGAATAATCTGTTTATTAGGTATAAACCTTTAAAAGCAGCAAAAATTACACAATTTTTCCTGGTTTATTTCCAATAAGTTAAATCTCGGACTACTTTGTAGACCAGAGATTTTACTTCATTTATTAATTTTGACTATGTTTTAGGATTCTGTTTTACAACAGGAATACATAACATTAGCTTTATGTATGGAAGTTCAATTTTAAACAAAGACAGGTTGTTATCCAATCCAGAAAAACCTCATAACTGAAGTCAAATGAAATCTAGTTTTACTTGTAATTCATTACATTTGATAACTTTTGAGATAACCATTTGATAGTTAATACGACTTATGAGGTATCAATTACTGTCAATCATATATACTATTTACCTGTCTGTCACTTTCATGACCAGCTTCATCAGCTTTACTTAAATAAAATCGGATTCGTTCAGCATGTTTCTCATTTAATTTCTCTACAATATTTAACGTTCTCTTACATAAAGCTTGTCCAATAGGATCAAAAAACACAAAGATCAGATCAGCTAAATCACCTGAAACAATAAATTTATATCGTACATTTTCTGAATACTAGTTCACCAGCACGGTATAATCGAAAATTTGACTGAGAGTAGAAACTGATACACGAGGTAAATCGAAGACAAGGGGCAAACCGACTTCCCCTTCCAAGAAGTTGTTGCATGCTGTCTGTGTGCATACTGACATCACTAAATTCTGTTAGTCTTGGTTATCCAGAATATCAAGTCTTTAACATATGATACATGTACCTATTCTTAATCCAAGTACACCAAGGCAGCACAGTGTAAAATTTGACCAGTAATCCACGGCCGACATGAACTTTCTAGAACTACAAAACTTTTAAAGTTTAGCAAGAGAGTAGAAATTGGTACATGAAGTACCATTAGTAGCAATGGGGGTGGGGGACAAATTTTGCCCTACAAGAATGTCATCCCATGTTGTCTATATACCTGAAAAACAGAATTTAATTCTGTAGGTTTTGAAATGTGATGACATCTTCGTGGAAGGGGAAATGATGTTTTTTCTTGAATAATGGGTTTTATTTATCTGGTGAGTGGAGGTGATTTTTAACATTTTGATACATTTTTAAATAACAATTAGCTAGTTTATTCAAATAATAATAATAATCTCGTCATTTTTCAAGGGTAGCAAATTAAGCCCGAAGCTTGTTTTCAATTTGGCCCTTGGCACAGATGGTGTGAATGATTTTGATCATTACTGCAGGAAGAAACCGAAAAACTTGGGGGAAACCTGTGTGATCGGACGGGAGACGGAATATCCCTCTCACTTACAACGATAAAGTTGTTGCCCCGAGCTAAGATTGAACCCTTGATGCATTGGTGAGAAGCCGCCTCTCTATCGCCACGGCTATCCGACCAGCTCAAACAGGTCTCAATAGCAATTTTTACAATTCAGACAGTATAAAAGGGTTTGGGTAAAAATATTTGATCATTTCATCAACTGTGTTTTCAAAGAAAACTGTCAATTTTTACCCCAAATCTTATTTGAATACTGGTATGCTAAAATATCTCCAATTGCAAATACATGAACCCATCACTGTGTAGATTCATAAATTAGCAACTTGATTGAAACAGGATGCAGATTGTTTATATAGTGATTACCTAGCCATGCAATGGAGTCGTTGACATCAAAAGGATATTTCATATCACCATCAACTAATCCTGGTGTATCAACAAATGTAACCAAACTAAATTTCTTCTGTTTAGATGTGGAGATTTCTGTAGTTAAATAGTCAATAACACCTGAAGAATAACAAAATCACAAAGTTCAAGAAATTTTCATAATCTATTTACAGAAGTGCACTATTACTTACTAGGGCTGCAACGATACGCCAGGTCACGATACGATGCGCATCATGATTCATTGCCTACGATACGATTTGCATCGCGATATAGAAAATAAATATAAAAAATGCTGTTAAATTTTGACAGTCTTTCTCTGTGAAAATTCAAAGGTCTGCTTGTAAAGATTTACTTTATATAAATGTGGTGTTTACTAGCTAGGTCAACTGACCGGATTTATTTGCTGTCATTCTTAACAGAAAATCCTAAAAATTCCATACTTTTTATGTGACTTATGCTAAGGGTGATTTCGATCTCATTCATCTCAATAATGCTTTTGTCGATCGTGCGACTTCAATTTGGTGTATTCATTACAAGTCTAAAACAATAAAATGCATCCATTTTTGCTGCGACGAAAGAGATCTATGTAGGCGAGTTTAGATGAGATATGAAGTGGTCAAGGTATTTTCACCAAGAAGATGACACAATTATCATTCATGGAAACAAGATTTATCCTTTATAAGGTCTGTGATTTACCGAATAAACATAATAATTCATCAGTGCAGCCATGTTGCTGCAGCGAGAGGCGATCGGTCATATTACTTGATCTTGATATAAGCGGCCCAGTTATTCAGCCAGCGGTAACCGAAGAATTCCGAAAGTATGGGCTGCTTATATCAACAAGTCATAAATGACGACACATGATCGAGATTCAATTCAATGATTTCATTGTTTTTTGATGGCTCTCGGATTCAAAAGGAGCGTGAATATGAACACGCCTGACATGAAATTTAGATGCGCGAGCGCGCACCTAAAAAAGGAAGGCCCGTCAGAATATCAGTCTATTTTTGTAAAATTATTATTTGGATAACGAATCGCGATGCGACCATTGTTTATATCGTGCATTTTTTAAACATCTCGATTCATCGATGAATCGTTGCAGCCCTATTACTTACAGGATAAATGTATTGTCCCAAATAGAAAAGCTTGGATTATGATTAATTTTTATTTCTATTAATTTCTATTTTTTTGGGATGTTCCACAATTTCATTCTATCTAATTAACTTGAATAAACGCCAGACTAGCAATGTTCTTGAAATGGTCGTCGATGCAGGTCTAGTTTCGTGTGGGACTTTGCTTAAGGGAGAACTTTGTGATCGCATAACAATGACCAGAAAATTTGCTTGCAAAATCACTTTAGTCCATGCTTTAAAAGCATGTGTTTGTAAAATGATCGCTAAAAACCCAGTAAAAACAATATTTCCACTAGAATTATTCATTTACTTTTATCAATATGCAGCCATCTGAAAATTAGTCTGTCACGGATTCTGCCAGAAATGGAGACATAAAATCTACTTATTCTATATTATTTATATACAAGCTTGTTGAATACACAAAGAATCATATTGAGTGTGCATACGGTATAAATTCCGTTTGAAACACAAAGATATAAATTCTAATTGAAACAAAAAGATATAAAATATTCTTGAATAATCAAAGACTTAAAATCTGTATACTGCATATTCATAAGATATAAAATATTTTTGAATAAACTAATATATATATAAAATATTATTGAATAAACCGATATATAAAATTATTTTCCAATATGTATGCATATTAATGTGTCAAAAAATAACCTGAACTGAAAGTTGAATTTTTCTGGCCAATCACAGCCCTTCATTTGGCAGCTCTCCAGTTAAATGAGACAGCTAACCGAAGGAAGAGCTAAGACAAACCACTTCATTAATGATGAGGATTATGATTAAAAATGGTATATGATATATCAAATCTCCAACTTCGACATTCTTCGAAGGAAATGAAGAAGACTTAATTATTCCATCGGGAGAAAATCAAAGTTTAAAGACAGGTCAATCACCCCGCCCCCAACATCATTTGTCTATAAAAGTATGCTATATTTCTAATGACCAGAAAAGTATATGATGTTCATTAAGAATCTAAACCAGCGGCTGCCAGGCAGGATACGCCCACATTTTCGAGAGATGGATAGAGAACAAGCAAAACCGAAAGTTATTTTTCCAACAATCAAAGGCTATAATTCATTAAATTACAATTTGATATGTGCAAATATCGAAAAGAATCAAGATCTTTAGGTTATAAACATGCATTTCAAGTTTCATCAAAATCGAATTAAAATTGTGACCTATACTGGGTCCACAACCTTGACATACCATATTTTAACACTATAGCGTACAAACGGTGGCCATTTTGTCTGGTAATTATGGTCCGATTTCTCTGAAATTCAAACTCAACCTTCCATATGGTGTAACAGTGATAGAGTCAAACGTTTTTTTAAATCAGATAATAATCGTGACCTCCAGAGGGACCATAGGCGATTTTTCGGACAATCAGGGGCCATAATTCAGAAAGTTATGATCTGATATGTGCAAATGACGAAAGGAACCAAGATCTTTGAGTTATAACCATGCATTTCAAGTTTCATCAAAATTGAATCAAAATTGTGACCTATACTGGGTCCACAACCTTGATATACCATTTTATAACAGTAATCGTGTACACGCGGCGGCCATTTTGTATGGCAATTTTGTTCCGAATTTGAAAAATTCGAAGTCAACCTTTCTTCTGGTGTAATGGTGATATAATCAAACGATTTTTTAAATCGGATAATAATTGTGACCTCCAGAGGGACCACGAGCTAAACAAAGACGATTTTGCGTATAATCAGGGGCCATAATTCAGGAAGTTACAATCCGATATGCCCAAATATCGAAAGGAACCAAGATCTTTGGGTTATAACCATGCATTTCAAGTTTCATCAAAATCGAATAAAAATTGTGACCTCTACTGGGTCCACAACCTTGATATACCATATTTTAACAGTATTCGCGTACGAATGGCGGCCATTTTGTATGGCAATTTTGGTCCAATTTTACCGAAATTCGAACTCAACCTTTCTTAGGGTGTAACGGTGATATAATCAAACGATTTTTGAAATCGGATAATTATTGTAACCTCCAGAGGGACCACAAGCTAAACAAAGACGATTTTGCGTATAATTAGGGGCCATAATTCAGGAAGTTACGATCTGATATGCGCAAATATTGAAAGGAACCAAGATCTTTGGGTTATAACCATGCATTTCAAGTTTTATCAAAATCAAATTAAAATTGTGATCTCTACAGGGTCCACAACCGGGATATACCATTTTTTAACAGTATTAGCGTACGAACGGCGGCCATATTGTATGGAAATTTTGGTCCGATTTTTCCAAAATTTGAACTCAACCTTCCTTAGGGTGTAACGGTGATATAATCGAACGGTTTTTTAAATCGGATAATAATTGTGACCTCCAGAGGTACCACAAGCTAAAATAGGTGATTTTTCGGACAATCAGGGGCCATAATTCAGGAAATTACGTTCCGATAGGTGCAAATATCGAAAGGAACCAAGATCTTTGGGATATAAACATGCATGTCAAGTTTCATCAAATTCGGTTCAAAATTGTGGCCTCTATAGGGTCCACAAGCTAAAAACGTGATTTTTCGTACAATCAGGGGCCATAATCCATGAAGTTTTGATTCAATACGTGCCAATATCGAAAGCAGCCGAGATCTTTTGGGGATAAACCTATATTTCAAGTTTCGTCAAAATCGGACAAGAATTGTGACCTGTAGAGAGTCCACAAACAATTGTGGACGGACGGACAGACGGACAGGGGCGACGACATAATACGTCCACATGAAAACGTGGGCGTATAAAAACAAAGGCTGGAAATAAGGCGTCTGTTGCAGACAATCAGGAACAGTCCAGGAATTGTCCGGCACAGTTAGACTGTTAAGCCCAGGCAGGTGGTTTCTTTTCTCTTTTTGATCAGGGTACATGTAAAACCAAAATCATTATTTACGGAGGCAGTGATTAATGAAATAATTTAAGAGTATTTTTAATTGCCAACCTAAAAAATCTACCATTTTAATACAACTTGCGGGATTAGATACAGCACATAAGATAGTAAGCTGGCACTGCCAGGCAGGATACGCCCACATTTTCGAGAGATGGATAGAGAAGAAGCAAAACAGAAAGTGATTTTTCCTACAATCAAAGGCCATAATTCATTAAAGTATCAAGATATTTAGGTTATAAACACGCAATTTCAGTTTCATCAAAATCAAAATTAAAATTGTGACCTCTACAGGGTCCACAACCTTGAAATACCATTTTTTAAAAGCATTCGCGTACAAACAGCAGCCATTTTGTATGGTAATTTTGGTCCTATTTTCTCGAAATTTGAACTCAACCTTCCTTAGCTTGTAACGGTGATATAATCAAACGATTTTTTAAATCGGATAATAATTGTGACCTCCAGAGAGACCACAAGCTAAACAAAGCCGATTTTGCATATAATCAGGGGCATTAATTCAGGAAGTTACGATCCGATATGCGCAAATATCAAAAGGACCCAAGATCTTTGGGTAATATCCATGCATTTCAAGTTTCGTCAAAATCAAATTAAAATTGGGACCTCTACAGGGTCGACGACCTTGATATACCATTTTTCAACAGTATTCGCACACGAACGGCGGCCATTTTGTATGGTAATCTTGGTCCAATTTTTCCGAAATTCGAACTCACCCTTCCTTAGGGTGTAACGGTGATATAATCAAACGATTTTTTAAATTGGATAATAATTGTGACCTCTAGAGGAACCACAAGCATAAATAGGTGATTTTTCGGACAATCAGGGGCCATAATTCATGAAATTACGTTCCGATAGGCCCAAATATCAAAAGGAACCAAGATCTGTGGGTTATAACCATGCATGTCAAGTTTCATCAAAATCGGTTCAAAATTGTGACCTATATAGGTTCCACAAGCTAAAAACGTGATTTTTCGTACAATCAGGGGCCATAATCCATGAAGTTTTGATCCGATACATGCCAATATCGAAAGCAGCCGAGATCTTTTGGGGATAAACCTATATTTCAAGTTTCGTCAAAATCGGACAAGAATTATGACCTGTAGAGAGTCCACAAACAATTGTGGACGGACGGACGGACGTCCGGACGGACAGGGGCGACGACATAATACGTCCACATGAAAATGTGGGCGTATAAAAATATGATGTAGTATAGTAATCAAATGCAATACACGATCTGCATGATATTTTTAATTCCAACAGTCTATAGTTCTTTTATGGGCATGCCAATGTGTATACAAAGGGACTTGGGTTTTCCATCCCATCTGAAGGTCTGAACCACTGACCAGGAGAAATCATACCAGAACTCAGAATTTTTTCGGCCGACACACAGAGCAAACCCCGAGACCTCCCGGTTAACATCTTACTTACTGAATCACAATGGCTCCCAGTTAAATTAGAACACCAGACTAAATATAGTGGAAATTAAGCCACCAGACAAATTAAATTCTTGACAGTTTGATGGATTCCATGAAAAAATAACTGATTACTAAATTACTTTATAAGTACACTCGTCACTGTTTGGGGAATGTGAGCAAGAATTGTGACCAAAGACAAGACCAGCCATAACAATAGTATCTAAACTACAATTATATAAGAAACAATTATAATTCCCCATTGTTTCACTCATTAATAACTTATTCTTCAGACTCGTGAGAAAGACCAGATGTGCTTTCCACCAGACTGTACAGCTCTTCATCAGGCAGCTTGATATGTTAATACAAGTCTACCGGAAGAAGAGCCGTAAGTTCAGTCGAATTCGTCTTGCAGGAACAATTTTAAATTTCAAAAGTTATTTGCTAATAAACTACATAAATTCTTAATAGTATTAACATTAACATTAATCTAAATCTATCACAAGAAAGGCAGAAAAGAATTTGTGAAGCTACAGAAAAAGCTGATAAAAACACATATATGGCAAATATCACTTTATTAAAATAGATCCCATTCTTACATTTGTTTTCCCACTTGTGCCAGCTGATTCAAATAGATTCAAAAGTTAGTTCAATCAACTAATTCAAAAGTTAGTTCAACCTAGAGTATTCTAACATATCCACCTTTGACTTGAATAAGGGCACTCTTTCACAACTGACTAGATGAAATATGTGCTCATGCCTATATTCTTGCATGCTATTGGCTATTCTTGTCACTAAGAGCTTACAAAGAGAGAGAAATGGGGTTTAACATTCAGCACAAACATACAATTCAATTTATTTCAATAATTTACTTGTGAGTGAGGTAGACAGCAATGTGAGGAAACTAGAGAAAAAGATTCAATAGTTTACCTCCTACAAGTACAGGCAGGGAATCAAAATCATGCCAGTTGACATTATGATAAAGTAAACACAGTAGACCATAGGCCACCCAAACCCAATCTCATGTGAAGTGAAATGAAAGGGGGTTGAACGTCCTGTTCTGATCCTCAATGGGCATACACATGCAGTGTGCTAGGAGGATATTTTACCTGGACAGCAGCGCTATGGCCTACTCTTAAATTGAATTCCAACTGCCAAGGGATCTTTACATGCATGCCAATGTATATACAGGGCCTCTGTCTTTCGTCTCACGTGAATGACTAGACAGCTGTCCATGTCAGCCTCTCCATCCTGCACCACTAAGGAGAAACCACACTGGAAAATCCTGATGAACCGTCTCCATCAACTTATGTCCTGCGACCTCCAGAAGTGTGATCCAGAGTATTAATCCCTTAACCACCACGGCTCCTAATAATACTGTGAAGAATATGAAGTCAAAACTTACCATCAATCTGTCTTAAAGGCTCAAAATGAGGATATAGATGAAGAGTTGCATTTCCCTGAAAAAAAAAGTTTTAAAAAAAGTTTATGTACATGACAATATTTTAGAACGTGTAATAAACGAGACAATTTGCAGTACTTACGTTGTTTTCTAAGGGCTACATTACTTTTAATTAGACGAGTTCTGAACACAGTAATAGACTACAACATGAAGTTGGCATTTGAATCTTTCAACTCTTAGTAGAAACATACTATTTAAGGTAGTCCCACAACTTAAATGGATGTTCAATAAAAAAATTGATCCAAAATAACTGCATCTTCCATTTCTTCCATTAGTATTGCCCTCAAACAACATAAATGGATGTTTGCCTAAGGAGCTGCACGTAGCTAACAATTGAAATTTATAGGGATATCAACCTAAAGTGACAACCTTTGATGTCTGAGTGATATAGCAATGCAGATGGGCCTCAAACAAATGAAAACTTTAAACCATTGCATGCTCAGAATAAACAATTTTGTATGCAAGGTGTCTCAGTAATTCCAGCCATTATCATTTTCAGTCGCTAAATAAATGTAGGAGCTAACCAGTGGCCAAGTCTTTCTGGCTAAAACACATCAAGTTGCCATCCACAAAATCTTATTTAATACCTCTCAAACCAGTCATAATACAGCTGGACAACCCAATCATTCATATTCAGTCGTTAAATAGGAGCTAACTAACTGGTAGCCCACAGTCTTTCTGGCTAAAACACCACCAGTAATTTGCCACCCGCAAAAAACTTATTGTAGCCCTCAAACCAGAGTAATAATACAGGACAACCCTATAAATGCGTATTTGTAAAATTCAAAATAAAGTGAATATTTCCTGAACTTGAAGTTTTGTTATCATTTATTTTTTTCAGAGCTGTTCAAAGTACGAACTACAAATGCAGAGAAATGTTCAAAGATCAACAAATAGATTTACATTATTATATTGTATCACTTAAACTATCAACAATTTCCTTTTCACATTGCCAAAGATATCACACATCCCACAAAACCAATTTAATATTATAAACACAACATTGTTTCAGTTTTAAAACTTCAATAACTGAAAAAGCAGAATATCTGAGCCTTTGTAACTCCATATTAAACATTCAGTAAAACTAGATCTAATTCTCTTAGAACTCAAAACAATGTAGAAATCTTAACTAAAATTATGTCCAACTGAATGACAAAAATACATGTACCATATGTCCAATAATTACTTTTACTTAGGGGTTATCTAAGTTCATTGTCACATCTTTTCCTCCAAGTTTATTCTTTGTTGCACTTTTTGCTTTTCATTTCCTCCTTTAGTACAAACTTGACAAACCCTGACAAACCAGGCCAAATAGATTTAATCATAATAGTTCTGTTGGGGTCTTAGTAAATTTGAATTAAAAGCTTTTGAAAATAACCAAAAATATCTTTATCTTATATTTGTTCCCAAAGTAAATATGAAATATAATTTTAAATTAACGATGCACTATTTGCGATCGTTGCTAAAATATAAAATTTCTCCGGCTTCCACACTAATATGTACCCGGATTGATTATTGAACACACGGCTTAATCCACAATAAAAATTCCAGATTTCTAACAGGTCTATCATTAAATGTTCAAGGATAACAAAACCGTGGCACACTTATTGCATCGTGAGCAGCATAGACTGTTGATAAATCCATTAAAACATATCTTGTTAAATACTAAACGGAACTGAATCATTATCAGACTGATATTCCCATCACAGTTTGTAAGCGATTCCTAATGCTTAAAATAGTGTATCAGGAGTTCAATAATTGTTCCTATTGAACAACATTCTATTTAGTTTGGCCTTATCAAGTGAATAATAAATTCTATCCTTCAGTTTTATTACTCCAATCAACTTCTTAATACAGATTAATGCTATTTTCAAATAACAAGTATGTCTTTCTTTTCTTTTCTTTTAAAAAAAAAAAACAGGATTTATATTTAACAGGCATTATACTATGTCTGTCTTTTTCCCTTTTCTTTTAAAAAAAACCCCAGGATTTTTTCTTAAAGGACATTATATACTTCCTGCTTTATCTTTTTTAAAATTCTATCAACATCATTATTATCTACCATGGTTTATGAAATTTGTTATACATATACTACAACAAAGTTAATTGAAATTACCATATCAGTATAATTCTTCAAAAGACTGCTGAGGAAAATTCTGGTCGATTCTTGTTAGATCTAAAACAAAATATTACCAGTACATGTTATATCCAAGACAAACCCATGTTCCTGAAGCAACGCCTGTAAGATTTTTAACATCCGGGCTTAAATCCAATAAAACTTAGTATTACGTGAAGGGCTTGATAAGATGTACGTAGTTAAAGCGAGATCAAGCCTTCTATTGAAGATGAGACAAACCATACATGTATACATCACAACCATCCCCGCGTACCTTTCAATAACAGAAATTATTCATAGAAATTTAGACCTCAGACATACCCTAACAAAATCAATTTCTTTCATAAATATTATAATAAATGGTCAACTCTCAACAAGGAATGTCATTCCCTTGGGCATTTTCCTTTAACAATACTGACCAGACATTGACCATAATTGAAGGCAAAGTGACCAGACACAGTACAGGTCAGCATCTAAAAACAGAATGACCATGAACAGACGGCGGGAGCATGCATGTCGAAAACAACTAAATCAACATCAGAACAATGCTTATTCCAGGAACCAAGACACAGACCTATCGTCTTTGATTTGAACGATCAGAACAAGAGCTGGCATACATATATTGCCTTTAGCATATTCAATCTCGTACATCGATTTATGCAATAGAAAATATTGAAATCTATCTTCTTACTATCTAGCCTGTGCAATAAATTTCCATTGAGACAACTCTATGTGTCACTGTATTCAACCTAATGATCTCCCGGACTGAGGGGGCCTTTATCATTGTCATAAAAGCAAGAAGAGAAATTACAGTATCACGCCGTTATTTAAAAGATATATTAAAATGAACACCAATCCTGTGTCAGAGCAGCCCCTTTTACTGACCGCTGAGCCCGGACAGGGGTCCAGTGGCGCTCTCCCGGGAAACTTTTGAAAAATGAACCCCAAATATGCCATTTGGTGGTATATCTGATTTATGGGGACGGGGACTGACAGAAGTTCTTTCCCCAAGTCAAGGAATGTTGAACACCAGCCTCAGGAAACTCAGGAAAGTGTTTCACTCATATTTAGCCAGCAGACCAGCTATAATCAAACTTACTGAGGCCTTAAAATTTAATTTATTTGGGATCCCAACAAACAGGGTGCAGACGATAAAATAATTAGTAAATTTACGGGTGAATCTGATCAAAATGTTTGATGAAATTCAGAATCCCCATTGCAGGATTCTTATTCCAGCCCAAACCAAGCACACCTGGCCCAAAAAGTCTATTATACCAGCCCATTCCAGATTCCAGTGATGGCCGGTCTAATACCCCCCCCCCCCACATATGTTCATCAGAAACGTGGGTTTTTTTTTAGACGAATTGGACAAAAATAAATTGTTCATTTTTTTGTCCGACCGGTACCCTCGGGCGATCACCCGATGGCCCTATGGGCCAATCCGCCCCTGCCAATCCTAATGTCACAAGGTCTTGAGTACAAAATGTCAAATAATTAATATTACGGTCTGATGTGCATCCGATGAGATTTGTAGCTTATTACATGTGTCTAAACTCCACAGCCTTCAGGTGTCCATTTTAATAGTCTTCTTGCGATATTTGAAATAAGAAGTAGACACATGATTTTAATATTTAATAATACTCTTCACAATCAATAAGCTTGTCCATCCCAGACAATACAAGAGTGCATCATGAACTTTACATAACAGTGTGGCAAGACAAATTTTACAGATCTGTACTATTGATTTCGTCTGGGATGTAGCTCTACTTAGATCACATTAATAATCTGCCTGCCTTTAAAATGTCTACCACCATACAGTAAATGTTAAAATGACGTTGATTCAATGTTTCTAATGTCTGTGAAATAGTTTACTACTATTAGGTCCTAATTAGCTTATTGGAACTATATAACCTGTAGATTTAAAGAGGTACTTCCACCATCTTGACCACAGTCTAACACACCATCACTAATTTACCAGATTCAATTGATAATACGGGGATGTAACCACGGCGGACACCTGCGCCCGGCATTATTTTTTGCTGCCCATCACAAAGAAAAATCAAACAAAGCCCCCCAGGCGTATTTTAACTCTTTTAACTTTCTCTCACTACGCAAACTCGGCGCTCGAAATTTACCACCCACCGCAAACGTCAAAGTCATGGTAAAAGCCCACGCAAACTATGTCTGTCACATCATTATTTATTTTTGTGTGCCGTAGTAGACCCTATCATTCCAAATTAGTTTTAAGAAAGAAGTATTGGTATTTTGTTTATTTATATTTAGAAGTTGTGTAGGTCACCCACACCAATTTACGACACTCCAATGTTAAAAGTTTGGATGTTGTAAAAGATGTTGTATTTTCGGTTTTACGATTAATTTTTAAGTACTCATTCTACAGTTCATTCTACAGAATCTATACTAAATCATAGCCTATCCACAGTGTCAATGTCTCTTATTTTATTTCTTGACTGCTACAGCACAGAGTAGGACTAGGAGGACGATGAGAACTTTCTCAACTTATCTGGTCTGATTCTCATTCCATCGTAATAATATAATTTGTGATACACAAGTAAAATGAAACATGACCTACAACAGGTAGATTGATTATTAAAATTATCAATATATACCTGTTGTCATAATTTGTTGTACTCAAATAAAAACACAAAAAACGTTTTATAAAATTGATTTACACTGAAGCAAAAAACACAGCAAATGCTCTCAAAATACATCAATAAGTGTTGAATTTTCATAAAAGACCATGCCCCCTCCCAAAAATATTTTTGGGTCGCTGCCCTTGTACACTTTTTTCCGCCACTCAGCAAATCCTGGCTATATCCCTGTAATAAACTGGACAGTATAAATCACCCAACGTCTTCGAATTTTTCTTGTTCAATAATGAATCAATACTTTCATTCAATAATGAATCAATACTTTCATTCATAAGATATAGTGAGTGCAATTTAATGATTTCATTGAGAACAAATGAGCAAGTTCATTAACAATTTAAAGCTGTAGTGATTTCCCAACAATGACGATAATTAGAGATTTATATACCAAAATGTCAACAGATAAGTGAATTAAAATCCAAAGCATTAAGTTGAATACCACATTTAAACATTTCCATATAAATGCGAGTTCAATCAATTTACTAATTTGATGATAATTTACTAATTCGATAATAATTAATTACCGAGTTCAATGGTAACTATCGGTAATATGAATGAATTCAATGAAAACAAATTGGTGAGTTAATAATAATCACTCAATTTAAATTCAATGATGAGTTATCAATTTGATGTAGATATGAATATTTGTATGATTAATTATAGTAATAACTAGACAGAGAAATGTGGTTTAATGTCAACTCAGCACACAAAGTCATTTTGGACTAACATATGGTTTAAGTTTATTTAACTAATTCATTTGAGTATAGGGGTCCTATATATTAAGCAGTGGGAGGAAACTGGAGAATCAGAAGAAAACCTGCGAGACTTGACAGGCGGCTCTACGTACAACCAGGGTTTAGTTCAGCTCTGAACGTCAGTCTCATAACACTCACCCTGACCATTCAGGGACTGTTCCATTCAATCAATGTCGAAAATAATTTGAACCCCAGTCAATTTTACTGGGCAACTTTTCACTGCCAAACGATGGGGTGTCAATTTGTGTGGGCGCCTGTACAATTTTAACAAACATCTTAGTGAGAAAATAAAACCCAACTTGCTTCGCTAG
The DNA here is from genome assembly GCA_917208275.1 of Patella pellucida. Taxonomy (NCBI): domain Eukaryota; kingdom Metazoa; phylum Mollusca; class Gastropoda; family Patellidae; genus Patella; species Patella pellucida. Next base: position 13,086,400 of record OU795041.1, read on the forward strand.
AGACAGTATGAGCGACACAGCACGCTGTTAAAAATATGTACCTTCCCATCAAGTTACATTTCCCCGCCATGATACTCTTAACTGCAGGTCAACTTCCACATTCAGGAAGGTCGGTCATACAAGACAAAACAAAATGTACAGGCGTTACATTGTACATGCTTTCACACGGATTGACACCCAGTCGTTTAGCAGTGAAAAGTTGTCCAGTAAAATTGACTGTTCTCCAAACTTTTTTCGACATTGATTGAATGGGACAATCCCTGAACGGTCAGGGTGAGTGTAATGAGACCGACGTTCAGAGCTGAACTAAACCAGGGTTATGTAATTAACACCAGTTCTAATAATCAGAAACAGCTGATTAACGACCCAACCATTTTCATTTCATTGCCCTTTGTTCTGATTATTATGAATACAGTGTTTTATGATAAAACAATTTTGGTTAGTGGGCCTACTTGTTTAGAACATTTTGGATAATTCAGTCCCACAAAGTAAAGACAATTCCTAAAGTGATTTTACAAACTAAGAATTTATACACAGTAATGTTAGTATGAAGTCAAAATGAAAATTAAAAGCATTGCAGTCTGAAATATTTGTTAGGTATTTAAATTGCAATAAATGATTGCTTGTCATCAAAGGAATGCTAAGTATTGACTATTTGTCCTGTATCTAGGATGTGGTTTTCCTGTATTTGTGTAGCCCAATTTAACATGTATATGGTTTCAAACAAATGGACAAATTGATATGGGTTGGTTCTTTAAAGATAGAGAAATGGGGTTTAACGGCCACTCGACATAAACTAGGTCATTCCAGGACTAACATATGGTTTAATTTTATTTCAATAATTCACTTGCGCGTAGGGTTCTTGGCAGTGGGAGGAAACCGGAGGACCTAGAGAAAACACATACAACTGGGGATTCGAAACTACGCCAGTTGACTCAATGACAGGCTTTGTGATACTAACCATTCAGCCATCCACCTGTTGAACACAAACTTGATCATTTCAGGATTAACATATGGTGCAAATTTATTTCAATAATTCGCTTACACACAGGGCTTTTATTAATGGGAGGAAACTTGAGGAACTGGAGCAAAACCAACAGGGTTGGAGGGCGGCCGCCCATGACCCAAAGACATAAAGTGCACACGTTAAACAATTTGGACCCTTCTTTAATAGGCAATTAGTAATTGTTTGATAAAGACGAGAGTATCCTCGTCGAAACATCACTTAGTATCAAACTCAGTAATTGTGTAATTATAAAATTGTTCCTCGTGTTAATTTGGACCCTGTAAAGGTGAGTTTTATGTACAACTATTAAACAGAATAGACAGATACTTGCGGATGAATTGGAAAAAACAACAGGGTTGGACAACGGCCTACTCCTCGTCACCGGCCATGATATACAGTGCCCCACAAACCCCCTGTAAAAGGCGAGAGTTACGTACAACTATTAAACAAAGTAGACCGATTGTGAATCATTTTTAAAGTATGTGTACCGGTAGTTAGATGTAGATATAATCTATATAAAGAATATTGATCAGACAACATGTGGTCTGGTACTTTACATCAATATTCCATTTTATCTACTTGTAATACTCCCACCCTCTACCAGCACAAAATATAATTATACATCATCAGCACATTTTACCACAGGCTTTCACTTGGGATTCACAATAGGTGCCGATTGTAGCAATATAAAGATGACACCTATAGATGTAGTCATCAATACAGAATGGGAAATGTTTATTAAAACATGGGAGGTATTATTTATCGGAAGTTGATTGAACTCAACCTCGACTATTGCCAGATGTTTTTTGTTTTGCTTCAAATGTTATATAAATTGTTAGACATTTATTCACAAGGGCTCTAAACCACTGTATGGCTTTGATAATGAGTGGGTCAGATTTTATTTTTTATTTCGCATAAAATGTAAATATGTCCAGAAAATGTCGATAAAAAGACAGGCTTCAATTTTTCTATTCTAATGTAGTTTTATTTAAGTTCTACTGAAGTTTAATCATTTGGGGAAAGTTCAAATCAGCTTTGTTAAAATGACGCATTTGCTTATACTAGATATATATACAATGACCATTTTGAAATCATTTGTGTCAACTTACTGTTAAAGATTCCCGTTTTCTTCCACTTGTCACAAAGGTAAAGCCTTGTGTTTCTATGGCAACACCAGTTCTCTGAACATGTTCCTCCACATACCTAAAATAAAATTAACATTATCATTAACCCGTTTTATACAAAGTTCTCTTGATCACACTGCAATAAACATCAATCTCAATGTTTATTGAGGACTCAAAAACAGTGTTATCGCCCATGTTCCTGAAAGGACTACAGGTTTTACATCTAGTAGTTGCTAGATTAGTTTGAAATTCCCAAAGTTTTGGGTGGGTTATCTCCCTTTACCACAGATACACAATGCCAACACAAAGGAATTGATTTTTCTTTAGTTGAAACACTAACAGAAAACCAAAGAAAGGACACTTTTATAATAAATGGCAATTGTCATTTTCCAAAAATGTGGGAGGGATATTTTGTTTGTTTTTTTTCTATAAAATATACAAAACAATATTTCAGGAAAAAAGTTATCTATATTGCCAAAAAACAATACATTGATTGTTATTTGCATAATTGTTCAGCTTAATCATTTAAACTTTAGATCTTCAATCATATTAAAAAGAAATTTTACAGAAGACTTCTACCGAGACATCGACAGTGTCCACGGTAGCCCAACTACATTTTGGCACTTTCACAATTTGTTTTAACTATTGAACCATCCCTACTTCACTCACCAATTCCAGAGAAAGTCATATGATCTAAGGTTCAACTTACCACATGTAATTTTTAATTCAATTTGAACCTGAACGAAACAAACTTAAACTCTTAATACATGGGTAAATAAATGACCCTCCATGTTGGTCTGAAAATGGTGAACTACTGTCGACATGTCAATTACCATCAGTTTCACAATGTAACATTTTGTCATGCATTCAAAAAATCTACCTATTTTTGATTTGTGTCTGAACCTCAATATAAGCTTTTCAATTTTAGGCGATCCTCTATTGGCGTTACAATAAAAACAGTCTTGATGATTATCCATTTTTGATTTTAATCATCAATGAGCGTTGAGCAGCAGAAAGAATTCAAATCCAGTGAAAATCGAACACATAAGATGGATTCATGATTCTACACCTTCCAATTCCCTAATGCATTAGTTTCTGTTCCTCTTATTATATTTTATTCACTTATACGATAAAGACAACGAATACACAAGTGGTAAGGCAAGGAATGTATATGCAAATACCTATATATCCTGCTATGTTAATGGGGGAGCATATGTTGCAGCCATAATAAATACATACCTTTGTAATAATACTCTACTGTTTGATGGTGTTAACAATTAATAATTGTCATTCTATTTAGTCAGGTATTTTACTATTTTTAACCATTAAAATATTATAAATTCCTATACATACATGTACGTAAAGTCAGTATGTTAAAGCTAGTTAGAATAAATAATTGACATGTTATACTCTTATAGACAACATTCCTTAACTGTGAATCATAGCTAGGCATACATAATTTGGCAATGAAATAATCAGTTCACAGCCAATTGCTACTTCCGATAAATCTCAAATAGATCAGCTACTGGTCTATTATAATCTTACTTTAACTTTTACACGCTGGCAGCAAAAGAATAATTTTTCTGCAACCGTTTAAATTTACAGTTATTTTTTCAAATAGTTTTCCACAAATTCAGATCTCGGAACTATGTTTTGACAGGTCTATGATAATTTTAATCTCTTGTATGGATAATATATTATTCTATTAATGAAGTACATTTAAACAATTTGAACACCACAAATACCTCCCCAATTTTGATGCAGAGCACAACAAATTTTTTCGGTTCTCGTAATGAAGTACTTTTAAACCATTTCACCACCATAACGACATCCTCAATTTCAATGCACAGAGCAGAAATAAATGTTTTTAGTAATGATACAACATTTATGTTCACTTCTATATTATTACGGAAATTCTGAACTCTTGCTAACAAATCGAACACCACATAAACCTGCACAGAGCAGAAATAATGTTTTTTTTTTAACAAATAGCACATTTTTTATGCTGATTTCTATATCTTTAGAGAAATTCTGAACTCTTATTAAAACATAGATTAATTTTTCATTAACACAATATGCCGAAAGCAAGTTGGTGTTACACACAAATAAAATAAAGTATAAATTTAAGTGAATAAAAATAATGGCTAACAGTTAATGGTCCATACGCCAAGAAGACCTTGCCTATTAAATTTGTACCAGCTTGCAATCTTCTTTAAAGATGCCATAATTTCAGTATTAGACATCTAATACAAGAAAACTTACATTGAAATGTTCAATAAATACCGATATATATTTCACAAAAAAAGATATTCCCCTAACCAAATTCTGGAAGCTGAATTAAGATTTCACATTTCCCAACATAGACGTACATATTCTTCAAATATAGCATCTCCTTAATCAACTTTGAAACAAGCTGTGAATGAAAGTATTAATGGAACTTTTCAGTGGAATAAACGATCTCACTCCCGTCTGAGCCAAGGTATTCCGGAAACTGTACTTCGAACAGAGATAAAATTTGCAGACAGTCTTACATTAGCATAATTATATTTATATTTAAATCCATTGTGTGGGTTGATCTAAGCATATTCACAGACAAGAACACCAGAATTTCCTCAAAAAATTAAATATAGAAGCCCTCTGCTGTAGACCTTTGTTTCGTTCTAAATGATGTATAGCACCTAATGGGAATTGAAACTCATCGGAAATAATTAAAGATATATAAAAATGACCTGACAAATTTAAAATCAATCGAAGGGAGAAGTTGGTCTGGACAAACTACATAGTACATAGAGGTAAGGCAAGTTAAAATAATGTGCACTACAGATATAGTTGAAACAATACACTAGAAAATATTAGATAATTATCTAGACTTTATCCAGCATATTCCTGTAAAGATGATAGACATGGGTTTTTTTTTTTTTAACTCCAGTGTGGATACTCTCAATGAAAAGTTTCTCAACAGTATTCAGACAATTTGTTTCTAGATAAACAATTTTGTCTTTCCACGATGTCTCAACAGAAAACCTTGATAGAAAAATGTTTTGTTCAACAACCGAAACATTGTTATACTTCATCTTGAACCAAAGAAATATGGCATATTAACATAATTTGAATAGATAAAATGAAGAATTATAATGGATATTCACAGTAATTAAATTCCACCATGGACGTCATGTTTTATAAGATACTAATTCCCTGACGACATTCTTGACATGGGCCTGCTTAACATAAGACGGCATAGAGTTGGCTGGTGTATTCCTGCAGTGAACAGAAAAAAGTATTAACAGAAGCGACCGACATAGAATTTGGACAACATATTTCGAAGAATTGTTGGGGAGGAAAAAAGTGTGGCGGTAATGATTATGGCCATTGAATGTAAGCAAATGGGAAGATGTCACAGTGCCCCCTTGCAGGAGAAACCTGTTGTCTGGAACAGTGAATAATGGTTTGACAATTTGCCAACAAAGACATTACAAGTCTACAGGCTTAAACTCTTGACTTTAACCATACCAGACGGAAAATCAAATTGGCCAGAAAATTAAGTTCTACCTTTTGTACACTTGTGCGGCATAATCTCGTATTATTAGCACTAATTATATCATTAAAACATGTTTATCTCCCTTTAGTTGTAGACCGGGTGGATGTAATGATGTTTACTACAATAACAAACCTGTTTTTATGGGGAAGAATTGAGGAAACATCCAGATGGATTCTGGCAAAATTAGGAAGAGAAGCCAATGAAGAGCGTATAAACAATTTGAAAACATTGTACTTTCTTTTATTTTTTATTATATTATAATAAATGTTGAAAGCAATAATTAAAAAAATAATCTTTAATTTGACAAACTGTCCATCGAGAAGCTATAAAAAATATTTTTAAAACTTAGTTGAAATAATGTCCCTTTAAGAATGGTGAATTACAATAATCTATTATTCTATTCAGGTGCTGATAGTTTAGACTAGACGGGTTGTGGCAAAACTTGACAAATGAAAATTTCACTCCAATACATTACTTCCAAATAAAGTCTAAATTAGAAATTGTGTAAACCACTGTCATAAATCTAAATTCCAGAGAGATTGTAGGATTATCAAATGGTAACTGATCTTTTTGCAGCGATCTGACAAAATTGACAAAATAGCGATGATGTGTATGTACGGACTAAAGTCGTTTATATTTTATCAGGAGATAGGTGACAAATTGGTCTACTGCATTTAACTGGATAATAAATCGCTAATAAATGGGACTTGGAATATATAAGGCATATAATAATGGCAATCTGTTGTGTCTGGTATTCCAGTCTACACCGATACATGTAGAATTGATTGCACATGCTCTTCAGATAAGAATATGACTTCACCATCTGACATGACTTGATGAATATGTCTACCATCGTTCTTTGTTTCCCTTGTTACAAATCGTCAAATGGCGCTGAAACGCATTCTGTTACACAATTCAGGTAAAATGTTTATTTTGTCTTAAATATTGAATATCAGAACCCCATATCTTCCCAGTAAGATCACATCAATGTTGATTTAAACCGACAAATAATTGTGTTTTCAATGTCAAAGACATCGGATGATATTGAGTTAGAGACTTAGCTACTTTAATGCACACAGGCTAAACTCACACAAGCGAAACTCATGATGGACATCAACCTGATTTTTGTCTATATCACCATAAACCATCCAACATACACATTTTACATGTTGGAAAGTACCGATAAACTGTAGTCGTAAATTTAGATGTTCTCAACTGTGTTGAGATATGCAAGCAAATTACTACAGAATGTGTTTGACAAACTCCCAAAATTAATTCATGCTTGAAAGCAATGTGATTCTTTCCCAACTCAAACATTATTCAGACTTGAAAACAATGAGGTACATTAGTTTCCATGAAAACTTGTGTTCCATAGCGCAAGCAGGAGCAGGCATGAAAATTCCACAGAAAACATCACCGAGAAGAATCACATGCTTATGCAACGATGGTTTAAAAGTGTTGGATCTATATGCAACTCAAAATTCAAATATAGCCATAAAGCATGTGTGGTGAACACGATATACTGTGGGTATGTGATTATCTCCAAACCCATGTGTAAACATGATTGTCTTCTTAGGATAAAGTGTATCCACAGGTGTCTGGAAGACCACTCTCTTCATATTAACTTCCAACTCCATCTTATGCCAGTCTGTGTCCAGTATTAAAATTATATATTTTAATTCCGATTCAATCAGGAATATACAATCATTTTAACAACTTTATAATTATTTCCATTTTTTAAATTAGTCTGGATGGTGAAATATTTAAGAAACAGTTGGAAAATAACCAGGGTCAAAAATTCAGTAGTCTAGACAACCAATTTCAATTCCTTTGTTAAAAAATTAATATGACTTATTTCTCCACAAAATGTCTTTAGATGTATTATATGTACATATATCCAGACTGGCTGGGTGAGAGAAGTCTAATTTTATCACAAGCGGAATGAGAAATTTAAGACGAAAAAAGTATGAGATTATGGAAAAGAGAAGTATTCTGTTAAATACAAAAATCAATAGTTTTGTCTAGAGCTCACCCTGACATCCACAACTATCAATTTTACATTCCGCAGACATTCCTACGTTTACATTCCAATTAAAATAAATTCTACCAGACGGCAACAGCTTTTATTTTTGTTCTCCTCGGAAAAGACAATTTTGAGAAATACATTCTTGAATATTTAATGTCTGACGTCATATATCAATAGATGATTTTGCCCAGGCGGCAGACTGCCCTCTTGTTGTTCCTTAAGTCAAGTGTATTTAACACTTGCATAAAAGGATCTAAATGTTCAGAAGTCAGACGACAATTTTCTTACAAGAGTTGTCTAAGGTATGGAAGGACCGCCTACTTCTAATAATGAATAAGAACATATAAGAGTGTAACAATCAAACAATTGTCTACGTACACAAGACTACCGCACTCTAAGCTAAAGCAGTCTTAAAACTCATCTCAACTGTATTTGCTTAAAGCCATTTCAGTCTGGTCGTCTGTGTCACTTGTACAATTTAAGGTCAAGGTCACTTTGTCTGGGAATTGACCTGTAACTGACCTGTTAGATTCTCTATGACCAATCAATGAAGTCAATGCAAACTGAATTGGCCAATAAATGAGGTAATAAGTAAAATACAGTATTGGTGATTTTCCAATCATATAACATCCGATTACATAACTGATGTTTAAACAACCATACTGATCGAACCACTCCTGAAACAAAGCTTGACCATGTGACAAAAACATGATCACAATAAATTATCAAATCAACAAGGAAAAGAAATCTGCCGATTCAGCCTTTTTTCCTGTATTGTCTATTATATCAATATTAATATTTATAGGAGTATTTGAGAGCGAGTCTGCGGTAGACTTGTGAATCTAACCACAGTACAAGTTTCTAGGATATGTGGACATTAACGTTCATTTGGTTCTATCAAAAAATAATCAATAGCAACTTGAACACTCTTATATCCCAGTCTCAGCCACCTCGTAATATTACATATTCTACAGCATTCCACCAATTTCTATATTCTACGCATTTATTACATGAAAGCGATTCTCATTTCTGCAAAGAAACATATCTTTTGCATGCTGCACACAATCAGCTGTAGGAATTGTAAGTCCACGCCAAAAAAAAAAGGATTTTTGAACAAAAGAAATGAAGTGGGGTTTAACGTTCTACTCTTCTGCACCTAACCTGGGCTAATGAAAGGTGGGTTGAACAAAAGAAGGTTTATCTATATTACTTATATTTATAAGATTAAGATGCTAGAAATTGTATAAGGAAAATACTACAAGACTGAATATAATCAGTTTACATGTAGGATCTCAGTGCAAGAAACGACAGTTTGTCTTCCAGGAAGACTATTGCAATCAACTGCAGACAGGGGTTGAGTAGGAGGGGGGGGGGGTATTACATACTATAAATCAAAAGTAATTTATTTTGATTAAACGAATATATGTAGACAATTAAAGATTCTTAATATACTGTCCAGATGAAAAGTCATTATGTCTTCAACGAGATCTACCATGAATAATTTGTAATCTACAGTCTAGAAAGTCTCGTTCTGAGAGTCTGTTTTATAACAGATTGGCAAGATCGTTTCAGTCAATGTGTTTCAGGAGTTCTTATACCATTAGGATGAGGACAAGTAATTCTCTCCTAACTGACTTCTATAACAATTGTTTTAACACTCTGATCTTAATCTATACAATCACAAAGGTCAAAAATGACAATTCAGATAGATATGTGACACTTTAATAAACACTTCCTCTATATTGAATGGGGTGTACCGTCTTTCTTCTATGACCTACAGGATAAGGATACGACGTCACATCTGTACATAATTTCCCTTATTCTTGTCCCTTCTATTCTTGATCCTACCGTCTCTAAATCATGCATATTCACCAAATTCTGAAAATTTTAATTCAGCACTTTTTCTCCAATCCTAGCCTAGCAACAAGTCAACAAAGGCACAAAAAGGGGGAAAAAAGAAAGAACTACTATATGAACTCCTTACTTGGACCACTGAACTATGGAGAAATAAATTAAAAGTCTGCTTGGCATTCAGGAAATAGGGATTCCAGTTAATGGCAAGATTGGCAAAGCATTATCAAAATATCTCAGCTGCTTTTATTTAAATCAATTTCAGAAATATATAGAATTTAACAAAAAAAAAGATAGCAGCAAGTGTATAAAATAACTGAACTGAATCCCAAAGACTACACCTACGTACCGTTCCTGAACTTTGCAAAATCAAACTATTAAAATAGACATTAAAAAGTTTATTACTTATATGCTGACTCATCATTAATAGAAAATCGGTACTAGTCTGGGTCAACAAGTCCACATGTACCTGTACTATAGTATCTTATACAGATATACAATAAGCCTGTCTCAATAACTACAGACTTGGCAAGTTCTCCACAGAGTCTACTTTCAAAATTCACCACTCGGTTTCATGTTAAGATAATAAATAATAGCAGTTCCATTATTAACACAGTTCTGATGAGAAATCAAATATTCGAATGGTCTACATATTTCAAGATGGGCATTCTCGATTACTAACATCCTTTTATAAGGCTTTCAAATTTTATTATTTATATATCAGTCCTAAATTACCGGGTAGCCGTACTTACTATTTTAAGTAAAAGCCTGAAAGACAATAAAAAAATTCAAATACTTCAATTCTTTAAATTTAACTTTGACAATCAATCATAAAGCCTTTGGAGCAGATGGTTGCGGATCGCGGAATATTAATTGGGTATGAACACAATGCTTCACATTAAATTTGGAAAATATAGAATTATTGGGTTCACAACTCCAGGTTTTCATAAAATACGACTGCCAGGCAATGAAACATATGCCCACAGAAGCAAAGGGCATGTCAAAAGACAGAATAATCCTGAAACGAAAGGTCTGATACTTAAGTTTTGTCTAAAAACTTATAGGGATTCAATTTGTGATCTCAAAGTTTCACAAAGAAAATGAGAACAGACGCTTGGGCAACGGTAAAAATATGTCTGTATAAAAATAAAAGTTGAAATGGCTTTAGAAAGATCATGATGACATAGCCAGCACTAAGTAGAACCTGCTCTAGAAAACCCACAGACCTTCATAACTCACTGCGAGTTATATTAATAACTCTGAACTAGAGATCAATAAATAACTATCTACAAACAATTTCTCTCATTGTGGTTTTTAAACCATTGTAGGTTATTTCTAATTTATCAATTTTTTAATACATACATGAAAATCGAAAAAGGTGTTTTTTTTTCTAGTATTTTGGCATGTAAATTGAATACTAACTTAGTCCTGCGTACCATCGGTCAAATTTTAAGACAATCAGCCCCAATCAACATTTGACTTAAGGTGGAACCTGTGAAAATCTTTGTCGCAGACTTTAGACGTTCATTCAACAGTATTTGTATTCCATAGAATTGCAGCCAGTATATTTCTACTTCAGATACTAAATGCCATGGAAACAAGTTTATTAAATATATACATTATCTTAAATAAAATCAATTTTTTTTACCAACTTTAGTTAATTGAATACGAGCCACTTTCAATTTGCTGTTAGTGCATTTGCATTTCCAGAGAATGTGAAACTTTCAAATCAATACATTTTCCAATATTGCTGAACACCTACATTTTAATATTACCGGTAGTCTATATTTCACTGTATTAATATTTTTTGTATAGCTGATAAGAACATTAAATTCCCTTATTATTAACTGTTATCAAATGATGAATCTGCCTTGTCACACTATTGTATTGAATGCCTACATTAAACTTTTTATGTGCACTAACAAATTTATAATTTACATTTAGAAACATTTCTGTTAATAATCATAATTTCTTCTGGGTAATAAACCTGGGTTTCCACTAAAAATATATATTCCTAAATCCTAGCACTGGAATATAAATATGCATAAATACTCTATCCAGATATTTCCAGCTTTAATAAATACACATTATGCTATATTCAGCAAGCCTTTATTTTTTGGTCTATCAGTATTGTTTAAAATTCTATGGCTAGTCCCATACACACACTATCAACCAGATAATACTTGTTACTATAAATAGAGCATGACCTACTAACACAGTGAAGAGTAAAGGGGTAAATGACCTCAGTGAGCACACATACTGAGCTAACAATCCTAGGCAGTTTGGGTATGCAGGCTGGATAGATTGTGCTGGCTACATCTTTATGTTAATGTATGACAAAATGGCTGGCTGTTGTGTCTGGCAATAAACCCGATGAACAGATATACCGGTAGTGTAGAAATTATGTACAGCTTCGTAAGAGTTTCGATTATTTTCTAGAATTTCTGAATGCATCTAAGTGTATAAAAAGCTCATCTATTAAAGGACATAAACTTAATCAAAAGCACTGGTTGAACTATTCAATGCATACTATACTGCACATTTTCCGATTTTTCAAAATGTTTATCTAAGCGCCTGAGGGTTAAGAAAGAGTTTTTTTCTACTTACTGTCTACACAATGTTATATTGGAGATGAAAATTATGTTAATTGCATGCAAATTAATACAGAGGTAACTTTGTAGGCTTAAACTTAAACAATACTTTTGAAAGATGGGTGAAATATAGAGCTATTTTTACTAGTCTAGCGCTGGTTGAACAGTATTGTTCTTCTTTTTCAACAAATAGTGCAACCTGCAGGAGAACGGCACAACACAATTAAACACAAAAATATTCAAGGACACTAAAGACAAAGTAATAAGAGATCAAATAAAGTGACTGGAATGGATTCATGGTCCGGATGTAAGCTTCTACTGCAGGATGTGTCAAAATTCATATTTTTATTATATTAACATATCTAATATCCAACATGTGGTTATTTATGGAATTTATAATGAAGCTTTATTTCCTTGCAAACTTGGCCAAACTTACTAGTCTACATGGTATTTTGTAGAAAATATAAATATGTTTAGGGATGTCAATATACTATAAGTACATTTAGGTCAATGCTTCGATTTTAGAAATAATTAGTTTAGACAGACCATGGTGATTTTAAATTTAATCTTCAAAATTAATTACATTTTCCCCCCGTTTAGATTTGTTTTTCATTAAATGCCCATACAATGTACAACTTTCAATATATTGGATAGACATGTCCTTACTCCTCAATAGTGGAACTTAATTGATCCAGTCTAAAAACAAATGTCAGGAGGGAACTGGCACACCAAAACCATGACAACCACTTACCTGCATGCACAAGAAACAATGTATTATCAGTTGATCAGGAGGAGTTAAATAAGGACAAAAATCAATGACATGTATAAAATGTAGGCTAATTTAATGTCGGCTGGTATTATCTAATTTAACATCATGTGACATGTAATCAGATATTTTACAGTGTTAATATTCAATATTACATTTCATTAAATGCCAACTTGTACCATCTAGTGGAAAACATAACTTGGGTCATCTTAGTTCAATTATCTGGTAATTTAAACAATAAAAAATGGCATCTACGTGCTTGATGTTCAAATTAAATCTAATTTAACTGTTTATTTCTATTAATTATGAAACTCTATGCTTATGTAAATTACAAATCAGGATAATTATTTGTTCAGATGAGCTTACCTAGTCTGGAATCAATGGAATGTACATGCAGTGCTTTAATTTAAAATTGAGAACAATAACCAAAACCTGTTTAATTAGGCCACACAAAATATTATGGTTCTCTTATACAGCCGTGTCATCAAGAATAAAGTGGAGTCACGCATTTTTATTTTTTGTTTACAATTCTGCTAATTCATATTTCCAGCAATCAAGGAAAGTAACTACATAAAGATTTTTGAAAAGAGAAACTGAATACATGTACAAGAATATGAAGTACATGTGCACATCCATGGGAAAACTATTGCACCTGTCTTTTTTTACAATCATACATGTAATGCCTTCTCCAGTGGACTTTTTATCTTTCCCCAAGAACAATGACTGCGACAGATGACCAAAAGTATTGGGAGCACAGACTTCAATTTTAATCGCAAGAAAATTTCTTGCTTTGACAATGAGTACGGTATCGATGCCACATAATTGTTGCCAATAGTAAAATGGTGGATTTGAAACTATTTTTTCTCAGGAGTTAATCTGAATGAAATTACAGAATTGTTCAACAATCTACGACCACATTGAAATGTGCGCGTATAAAAACGCACTCCCTCATCAATTTTTCATAAGGATTGTCTGAGAACCAAAATATTTGTTTTGTGTGGCCTAATATGATTAATCACAAAACTATGATTACAAAATCAATATGTATGTAAGTTTTTATTGCCGAATTTAAACCACGATTATTATTTTGTTTAGGTGCGATCTTTAGTAGACGGGTATCTGTGCAATGTAAAAATAAGTAGAGTAGACATGGGTATCATTACGGATTTTTTCCCATCCCAGTTGACAATAACAGGATTGTGCATGTCAGAGATAACAAAGGGATGACTAAACTGAACATGTTTTTGACCAATCCTTTGTCTGGCAAGCAAATTCATACAAGACATAGAATGGACATATTGGGACTAACAAGACCTTGTGTTTGGAGGAGCGTTGTTTTTGCACCCATTTTACTCAATGATTTGATGTTTGAGAAAAGAAGGGAACATACATGTAGTGCATGCTCGGTTGATGAATATTTGTAGTCGTTATGAATCAAATCTTTTATTTCACACTTTCTCATTGATACAATCTCAAAGTCAAATAAACTTTCGAGGTGTGCACAAACCGATGTCTTTAAAAAAAAAACTTCAACAATTTGAAATATGCTGACGGCTGTGTAGGATTGCTTCAAATTCTTAAAATAAACATTCCACCAAATGTAACTGTGATTTGTTTACTAGACACAATACGATCAATTCTTAACATAAAATCTATTTGGTGAATTTAATTTGTTATTGTGTCCTGACAAACATGCATGATTGACTTCATTCATATTGTTAGAGATTGTATAATACCATTGGCAAGTTAACAAGATTTACTGAACTGTGCGAGAAGCAACTCCTACTCAACAAAATTTGCCCACAGCATCTAAGTTGTCTCAATTTTGTTCATTGTCGGTGGATAATGAAACATTTTTAGAATTTGATACGAATTTGTTTGGCCTCTAGTTTTGCTCCCTGCTTACAATTAGTATACAAAACATTTAATATCCTGGATTTAGCTTTTTAAGTTATCAAAAAATATTGAAAATCAAATTACTTGTTCGTCAAGACTTTAACAGCTGTGCATCAATCTAAAAGTCCATGGAATTATTACTAATCACTATGGCCTGTAGAGCATCCGCAAGATTTGTCGAAGTAATCAAGGGTCACTCTGACCTTAAACATTGTGTATAAATTTAAAGTAAATTTGATATTAACTTTAGCCTATACAATGTCCACAAGATATTTCAAAGTGATCATGGGCCATAACCCTGGATGTAATTATCAAAATCCATAGGCTTCTCTGTCTCATGACCTTATACACTGTATAAATTCAATGTCAATCTAGAGCGTCCAAAATGGAGTGTGAATGGCCAGACCACAGGATGGAGGCAATGACACTATGCAACCACATTCCACTATGGGCATTTATTTTTTGAACAATAAAATTTATATAAAAAATGTGGACTATTTTATGGTCTTAAAATGTTACACGTAACTTGTTACCAGTCGTTTGCATCTTTGGTTCTCTCTCTTGTCGGCAGCATTGTTGAGCAATGGAAAAATCACAGAGGTAAGAGATGATAATCAGACACAAGGTTTGACGTAGCTACGAGATAGAATAAATAATCTGCAGTATGTTCCTGGCTGTATGCAATTTAGTGCATTCTTAATAGTAATTCAATTTGATTAAAACACAGATCCTACTTCGTTTCATTTTTTATAGTTTTGTTTGTTTTGCTTGCCTCTACTACACTAGCATCCGGAAGAGTTGTTATCATTGAAGGGTTCTGGATGATGTGACGGATTAGCCAATGAGGCAGACGGATGAGGCAGACGGTCTGTTACAGGCACTTGGTGTGAGGTCCACAGAACTGTGGGTAAACCACTAGAAACGTCAACGATGGTTGAACCCCCACTATCACTTGTCAGATCTTCATGTAGTGTAGGCCATCAAAAGTATAGAAAAAAACGAACGAAATATAGATTGGTATTTTAATCGGATTGAATAGTACATGTATATTATGTTCCAATGTGCAGTACTTTAAGTATGTACCGGTACCTGGCAGTGTGCAATTTAGTGCATCATAACTGGTACATCTATTTTATGTATGTTTCTAGAAACATAACCTACTGTGCTTATTGATGGAAGAACCAGCACACTGTTTCATGCTTTTTTCTAGGTATTTGCAATGCCAAAAAGATGGAATATATTACATCTTATGCTACAATAATGTACTTAAATCAACGACAAACCTGTTTGTCAAAAAGAAAATAAACAGGTCTCAAATAGTTTAATTTGGATTAACCAAATTCATAAATAATTAAACTGATCACTAATATCACTTACAAACCAAATATGCATTGGTAACAAGCCTGGAAATACGGCACCTGTCACGGACATGTCAGGCAAAGATTTAGGATTTGTCAGACACAAAACCTCTGGTGCCTGTGTTTTTGTCCGGCACGGATTTGTCTTTTTTAATATTATTATTACATGTCCGGCACAGAGTTGAAAATGTCAGGTACTTTTTCATTGGTGCCCCGACATTATGTCAGGTACATCTAAAACTGTTGTTTCCAGGCCTGTTGGTACAATGTATAGCCTTTTTCTCCTCTTCTGGAAACTTTTCTCATTGTCAAATTGAACTAGTAGTACATCATAAAAATATCAACTCACCAATTTATGAAGGAACTTTTACCAGCAGAATGGTTACCAATCAGAAGAACTGTAATTTTCTTTCTTGGTGCCAACAATGACAGGCCCAAACTTTCACCAATTCTTACCAATCCTGCAAGACAAATTTATTTCAATCAAATTTAAGAGTTTGGCAACAATAAAATATTAACTACAGTACTTAAGAAAGGTTGCCAGACAAAGAAAAATCATCCCAAAGTCAAAATCTTTTGATGATAAACTGTAGTAATATCATTGTTGAAATTCAAATAGATTAGGTTTTTTTTTAAATATTTTGAACACACATAAATTTCATACAGATTGGGTTATTACATTTGTTATTAGATTACTGGAGAGAAACAAGGACCATACTCTAGTGGTAATTTATAGAAAGTGTTGAAACTACATCGCCTCCTTTGTTTCACCAATAATCAAATGCAGATATTGATGTCAAACAGATCATGCAGGTGATCACTTTTGCTATTGCATGTCAGATACAGATACCGCCATTTTTTATATCAGCTACGATCCTACCAAAAATACAGCCATGTGCAGTCTCAGATCTCACTACTTTATTCAAATTGGTGGTGGGTATTTTTACCAATTAATTATCATAATTATTATTACTTAATATTACTATTGCAAGGCCGGCCCATACAGATGGCGCCATCTTTGATATAAACAACGATCCTACCAAATACAGCCATGTGCTGTCTCGGATCTCACTACTATGTTCAAATTGAGGGGGGGGTTACTCATTACTTATAATTATATTACTTAATATACCTATTATTAAACATTACGTAGAAGTTCTGTGGAAACTGAGAACAGACAGGACCGACGCTAGAGAGACTAACTACATTCGCATTAAATTTTGGCACAAAAAAAGTTACATGTAGACAATTTCAGACAGTTAAAAGAGAATAAATTTTAGAATTGACCAGAATAGACATTAAGAAAAGAAACTTGTACTAATTGCTTCAAGAACATAATAACACCAGACCGAATATTTTGAAAGGATAATAGAAATCCAGACGTGAAAATCATGTTTCTGTCAATTTCGAGGAAAAAACTACCACATCTATTCTAAGAAAATACTTTTTACTGTCTGTCTGGTTAGTTTTAGAATTTAATTTATATTCAATTCCAAGTCTAGACTGTGCTTTTATCTTGTATTAAATTGGACATCATTTTGCTAGACTGAATTTCCTCTGTGAATACCAATATGTCAACCTATTGACAATCCACAAAAATAATTACTTATCTATTTTTTTTCTTATTCTTTCCGTCTTCATATTACAAACTACTCTTAATCAATGTACTGTTAACTAACCTTAAAGTAACATTTATAGTTTAATACAGAAGACCATTTTATGACACTATATATTTAGTAAATTTAGAGAAAGAGAGGAATGGGTTTTAACGTCCACTTGACTAGCTAGGTCATTTCGGGACTAACTATGGTTTAATTTTATTTCAATAATTCACTTGCCTGTAGGAGTCTTTTGCAGTTGGGGGAAACCGAAGAAAAGGGAATAATATTGTCCAAAACACTAAAGTTACTGAATAATAATCTACGTCAATTTATCATCCAAAAAACTGTCAATTTATAGTTGAAAGTATCTACTGTCCAATTAATCATTCAAAGTGCCGTCCAATTAATCATTCAAAGTGCCGTCCAATTAATCATTCAAAGTGCCGTCCAATTAATCATTCAAAGTGCCGTCCAATTAATCATTCAAAGTGCCGTCCAATCAATCATTCAAAGTGCCGTCCAATCAATCATTCAAAGTGCCGTCCAATCAATCATTCAAAGTGCCGTCCAATCAATCATTCAAAGTGCCGTCCAATCAATCATTCAAAGTGCCGTCCAATCAATCATTCAAAGTGCCGTCCAATCAATCATTCAAAGTGCAGTCCAATCAATCATTCAAAGTGCCGTCCAATCAATCATTCAAAGTGCCGTCCAATCAATCATTCAAAGTGCCGTCCAATCAATCATTCAAAGTGCCGTCCAATCAATCATTCAAAGTGCCGTCCAATCAATCATTCAAAGTGCCGTCCAATTTATCATTCAAAGTGCCGCCGTCCAATTAATCATTCAAAGTGACGCCGTCCAATTAATCATTCAAAGTGACGCCGTCCAATTTATCATTCAAAGTACCAGCCAATTTATCATTCAAAGTACCAGCCAATTTATCATTCAAAGTACCAGCCAATTTATTATTCAAAGTACATGTACCATCCAATTTATCAAAGTACCATCAAATTTATCATTCAAAGTACCATCCAATTTATCATTCACAAGTTATGGTTCACAATCAAGAGACAACCAAGCTTGAAAAACAATGAGGCTGCGAGACTAATCACAATAATACAGCAGGATGAAATCAGTTGCAAGGAGTAAATTCAATTGTTCGGATGTCATTCTAAATCAAAAATAGTATTTTCTTTTTGTTTAAGAGGGAAAGTCTGTAATGAATGCAGAAACAATTCAACTGATGTAACATTGAATAACTACATGGATAGACATTTTGCTTAGACATCAAATAAGCAACAACCTGTTGAGCCATATTAGTTCGGACTGTCCTAACCTGTAATAGGAAGAGTTCCTATATCACTATAAATCAACAAGTATGTCTGACCTAGCCTGGATGCTGGTCCAAGCTTCATTATTCCAGCAAATAGAAATATAGACTCACTCTCGGTATCACTATATACAGGAATAAACCAATGCAGATGAAGCTCGACAAACTAGTTTCTTATCGAGTCTGTCCTGAAACTGGACGATTATTGGATTTTCTTCTTCCAGTTTCCACTTGTACAAATAATTGTGATATGGCACAATACATCAAGTCAAAGAGCAAGCACCTGTGCCAATCCCAAAAAAATTTCGATAATAAGACAACTTGTCTAGTACATGAACCTATAGGGGAAGAAAGACAGAGAAATGGGTTTAACGTCCACTTAACACAACTAGGTCATTTCGGGACTAACATATGTTTAATTTTATTTTAATAATTTCGCTTACGCCTCGGGGTCTTTAGAAGTGGGAGGAAACCAGAGTGCCCGGAGGAAAACCACGAGGTTGAAAAGGCGCCCCTATCTCCATACAACATCCGCTCACACCAGGGCTCGAAACCACAGCTGCAAACCAGAGGTGGCTGGCCAGCTAGAGGTCGAAGCGCGGCACTCGAGAACACAAGGCCATCCCAACCCCCCCCCCCCTATAGGGAAAGAATACAATAGACCAACTTTAACTTTTCCCCATATGCTCATAACAGGGATGCAGATCAGAGACTTTATACGAGAAGTGTTCTATATTTTATGTTCATATCAAAAGGTGATTCACCTACCTACATGTATGTTAAAAGTTAATCAATAAAAGTCAGACACTATTTCACATAATCGCTGACTCAACATTTCCTCTAATTTCAAACAAATATTAACACCTTTGAACCCATAACAATGAGACCATTATTCAGAGACAACACGAAACTGTCTATATCCTGTTACCCCTATGCCGGTTCCATCAACACTTTCATTATCAATAACATTGACAGATACATGTATTTATCGAGGCAGTTGCAATAGTGTTCCAAAGTTTCAACGAATCAGACCGACGTCTCTACTTTGCCTATGCAGAAATGAGAAAATACTGAGCATCAAACTTTGTTACGGTGTTATGAAATGAAACTATGAACAAAGTTTCTCCACTATTATTTAATAAGAATAAAAAAAACGCTGATCTTACACCAAGTTTCATCACTGAATCATAACTAATAGTAAGTGCAGGAGGACCGCACTACAGGCAAAACAAAAATATACAAGATAAACCTGCGAACAAGACAGAAAATAGACATTGCAACAAAAATAAACAATTATCAAATCAAGTGAATGGATCCAGGGACAGGCCGTAAGCGCCCCAAAGCAACAACAAATCAAATTGCTTACCCCTGCTCACCCCAAGCAGAAAATGCTCAACAACGAATTCCAAAGCATTCACCTACTAAACACCCCCAGTTCTACACCAAGTTTCAACATTCTAGCTCAATTAGAAGAAGAGTTATTGTGTCCCACAAAGTGTGATGGATAGACCCCGTTTAATAGTTCTCTGCTTTCTTCAAAAAAAGTGGGACAATCAACGGAAATTGTTTAAATGCAATAGACCAAAATATAACCCTGATTTAAACAAACCTGGCACAGAATAACTACTGATAGGAGAGATAAATGCTGATAACCCCAATCTCATTTTCCTTGGTTACAAAAGGTTTCAAAAACATGTGCAGCAGAAAATCTTATCAAAGTTAGGGTGCCCCACCATAAATAAATATCTCCAAATATCTCAACAATTACTCCACAATATTTATATATATACCAAGCCTTAAATCAGTTCCACACAATTATAGTCACTAAATAAACGACCATGCTGTACTTAATAAGCTAATGATCATTTAATCATATAAATACTAGACTGAAAACTGGTTCCAAGTGTTGTCCATAACATCCAGCACTTTTTGAGTAAAAGACAGGTTACTTGCCCTTGTTTTGACCTTGGTCTTGCTTAACCAGTCTACCAATCATTCTAGGTTTGATTGACATGTCGGGATAATCAAGACTATAGTTCTTACGAAACGTTAAATAAAGCTGGGCGGAAAATTGAATTTAGAAATTAGCACGTCTGTCAACTCAACACCTATTTTAAGAAACTTGTAAAAGTAAATCGAAACTGCTGCGAGTATCATGTTCCGGCCTAAACCAAGCTTTTCAGAGATATTATTTCTACTAAACCAAACGATAGCACTCCTAACGGTACAGTTAATAATAAAGCAATTTAAAAAATAAAACGAACGTAATTTCTAAAGCTTCTGTAATGACAAAGAAGCTAATTTTACTGCTATTCGAAATCGTCAACAACAGATTTTTTTAGAGCTCTAATAGCTGAAATATTTGTACAGAAACGCACGTGCCGTGGCTATTTATAGTCTCATACACTCCGGCGCTGACCTATTATCATAGTTCGAGACACAGCCACCCAAGCGTGCACGTGGCCGTGTCGAGACCAACTTTTTGTAGAGCACGGGGCATCCTATCAAAGTACATGTACTGGTACATGTAATAGGATACTATATGAAAGGAACACACAATTTGATTATTTTCAACACCCTGAATTAGTCACCCCAAACAGTAAAACTGTGGTGAAAGCTGAAACCACTAGCTCAAAAAGGTAAAAAAAACTTTTTAATTTTGCCATGCAGATGACATGTGTACTCCAATTTCATAGTTATTACTAGACTTAAATGTTCTGAGAAAAATGTTATTGCTTTTTTTTTTAATAATATACTTGGTCATCATAGAAGTTCACAATATCAGCAGGTAGGTTTTTTTTCAATAGAAGGCTTGATCTCTCTTTAACTATGTGCATATTACAAGGTCTTTTCGTAATAAACTGCATATTTCGGCACTAATCTCGATTGGGTACAAGCCTAGCTTGTCATCGCGAATAGCAAGTCTCACTCTTTCAAGCAAACATATCTACCAAACCTGTGATAATGGAGTTGCAAAGTTCAAGCAATGTCAAGGTTTCTGCAGAGGTCGCGCAGTCACATCTGGACGCTTCTTTACATGTGTCTGAAGATAACGTACAGTAGAACTTGTATAAGGCAGGCACCCAAGGGAAATTTCAAAATGCTTGCTTAATGGAGATGCTCTTTGAATAAATGTGTACAATTTTGCGCCAACCCCTACCACAAAAAATAAAGATATAGGCTGCATATATTGCCCCAACCCCTACCACAAAAAATAAAGATATAGACAGCATAAATTTTTATTTATGTAGTAATACAATCAAGGCTTCCATTTCGGCCGTATATGCCGGTCGGGACCTACGGCTCTGGAAAATGACCTACACCCGAGCAGACCCGTAGGTCATTTTGCATGCCGGAAAAATAGCATATTTTGTGCTTAATCATAAAATCCCGGGATACGAAGAATCTCTGTGCGTGTCGTGATGTAAACCGTCGTTACTTTATTTGACTCAATGAACTATTTACGCTGGCCGCCATTTTAATACAATGTGAATCAATCTTTACATGTTATCGAGTGCAAATACAAGAGCGATCTTCTTTGAGCTCCCCAAATATTAATACGAGTAAATAATATATTAATTAGTTTAAAAAGTATGTTAATTATTGTACATTGAATGACTTAATAATTTAAATGCATTAATCACTCGGAACTACTTTTCACCGTGTATGGAGAAATAGTCAACAGTCTTACTTGTCCCGTACACGAACAGGTTAATTAAAAGATCGTTGTTAGAAATATAACGCCAAGAATAGTTTTGTGATTATTCCCAAAATTTTTGAAAGTCGGCTTTTGTAGAGCACACTGTCTCCAGTGACAATAAAACGTCACATGAACACGAATATCGACTATTTAAAGATGTTATACCACAACAGTTCCATTTGAGATACGACGAGTATATACGGGTGATGTTGTAAAAAAAGTAAGAAAATAGTGTACTTGCGAATGTTTCTTGTTGTTATATTTTTATATTATATAAATCTATAAATGATAATTGGTTACATGATTGTGTTCCTTTATTGAGGGGGTGGGTGGGTATAAATGCCGACGTGAGATTAAATTTCTTTGTGACTGTCCTTGACCCAATTAAACCCGAACGGCATTTCAATATCATGTTGTTTAATGGCTTCTTATTTTGTGCTAAAAATACCATCACTTTCTCCACAGGAAAAATGACCGGTTGAGAAAATTTTGAAGTGGAAGCCCTGATTACAATAACAATACATGTCCCTTTTTATCTAGTTGTGAATTCAAAGTAGTCTTGTATACATGTTAATAATACAGCCAATATTTCTTTAACTTTCATCATAGCGTCTAAAAGCGTTTCAAAATGCTGTGAATTTGAGTATTTCACACCCCAACTATTTTAGCTATTACGTGACCACTTAATAAAATCTAGGTGTTTTTTGTGCGGACATAAATTAATTCATTACGCTTGGGTGCATTGGGAACGAACATCAATACTTGCATCGATAAATTTCACCGTCACTGAATCTTGCGGCGAATGAAGATTATTTACTAAAATCTCGAACTAACTTCGGTAACCTAACCATGTCATTCTGTACCAACCTTAGATACTACTGTTTACCATTGTGATGCATTCGATATTATTTATCCTTTTTTGTGAAGAAAATCGATTATTATTTTATTTTATAAAAAAAGCACATGGACAAAAAACATTCACTGATTTTATCTCTGATTTTACAGGGGATGTAACTCTGTATGTAATATTATAGGAGGCGCTAAAAACGTCTGTTAAATAACTCTGTATCCTTTCATTTTTTCAATCAGTATCAATCAGTGTCGTTACGCGTGAAAACTATGATCAGGTTAGTCGTTTAATAAAACAAAAGATTAACAGATAATCCCGAATTGATTGTTATTTTTACATTTCTTTTTAACTGATCAGTCAGGTTCTAGTTAATTAACTACTACTCACGGGATTAGTGGGAGTGTTATAAAGAACGAAGGACAATGGCTGTTGAATAGCGGATGTTTTGTTGAATTAGTATAACCGTGATCGTTGAAACAATAGAATTTTGACGGGGGGAAAATAACCATGATGCCTGTTGCACGCGTTATCATTTCAGACTACAAGGTTTATCTTGTAGATTTTTTGTTTTGCGTGTAGTGCAATCCTCCTGCATTTACTATTAGTGTTAATTAGTGATAGTAGTAATCTCAAGCTAAGCAAGTCATGTCAAAGACAGTTCAGTATCGTTCGCTTAAGCGAGAACGTAATTCTCTGCGACAGTTCACTCTCGTTCGCTCAAGCGAGAACGCGGTTCTCCGAGATGTGCTTGCTTAATGGATGAAATAGCATGATCAGGAGCTAATATAGGTTGCCGTTGCATGCGTTGAACAGGTGCGTGTTTAGTAGAGGTTAAATTACTTAAAAAATCCTTCGGGGTGGGGGGGGAGGGGAATTTTTAGGTGTTCGTTGAAGCAAGAGTTCGCCGATTAGGAGTGCACGCCGTAGCAAGTTCTACTGTAGTTATAAGTTTGGAAATTGTGAAGTAATCTAGCAACGTCAAGATGTTGTAAAAGTCGCAGTTGTCGTTTCAGGAACATGCATGTAGGTAGGCCTACTTGTGTATCTCTGCTTGCCACACTATGAATATAAGTAAATTACTCATTGAGTAATGAATGCTGTAACAAAAGAGTCAAAAGGACTTGGTAAATACCTTTAAAATATCATTCAAGTTTGAACAAATCTTTATTTTGCTTGACAATCTGTATTTCTATTTAGAATAAAAATAAACAGTGCAAAATCCTTAACGTACATTGAATTTATATTCTGTGGTTCGAGCGTAGATAACTCAAATTCTTTACTCTGGTACCACCTCTGAAAACTGGAAGCGTCTACATTTGCCCTTACTTTGTTCGCAGTTGCTGATCGTGAAATAGTTCAAAAAAATTCATTCTAATTTACTGGTATTGTCTGCACATAGTTATAATGCAAAGCTGTTTAGAAAAGCGGAAAAATATCTGCCATCACCGTGATAATTTTGGGGCGTGACTAACTTGACACTGCATTGTGTACACAACAGTAAAAATAACCTGATCAAGCACGTGTTTTATGTAAACACCATAAATCACCGGTCATTGGCAAAAAGTCAACTTTTGCCACTCCAGTAAAGTGATATATAATATGCAACCGGTTTGAATTTTTCATAAATGCTTATAATACAAAATATCTACTGTGGTGCAGTTACATTGATAGCAGAATAACCCACATGTCTAAATAGGTGTAGATACTTCACAGTGTTATAAAGTACATGTAGTGTCAATCAAACAAGCATGTAGATGTGTGAAATTTATTATCATATAATTTGCTGTGAATTTAAAGGTGTCTGTTGATGGATACTGTGTGGCGGGGTTGGTCTGGGATAATAAAGAGTGACAGGTTAGTTACTGAAGTGACAAAAAGCGACAATACATGTAGAACAAGATTTCTATAAAATTCTTGAAATGGAATAGTTATAAATGTATATAGCCTCTTCACATGAAAGCAGGCATAAACCATGACTAAAATTATCTACAAACAAGTGTAAGTAGGCCTAAAGATTAGTTGGAGCAGGTCCTTTAATATCCCAAAGAGGCAAACCAAAATAGATTCATCAAACATAAAGTAGACGGTCTTCATTTAAAGGAGATAAATCTTTATTTATTGGAACTAACTGGATGAAGATGGGCTGAGAACTTGAGCACATATTAAAGGGCCAATCCCGATTTTTGTTTTGGGAATAAAACTGCTTAATTTTGTGTTAAAATCCCTTAAAATATTCGAGTCAAGGACCGAGCAACTACTTCAGTATTTATGATACGTTTTCAATTGACTTTAATTCGTCAGTCTTCATCTGAAATTTGAGACCGGTGCCCCAAAGTGTATTTTGTGGTATCTGGATAAAACCAAACATTTTTTTTCTATAAAAATAATGTGTAGTTGAAATTTGCCTTTCTTCATCAAGTACGTCACACGGGTTATTCACTGCATAACCCTCTCAAGTAACCGTAATCGGTTATAAGGTCACCCAACGAAACAATTGAACTGAAATCTTAAAAAGGCTACGTGTCCAGATAAGCAGTTTTGGCGTTCACAACGGATAGCTGTGGCGATAGAGAGGCGGCTTCTCACCAATGCAACGGGGGTTCAATCCCAGCTCAGGGCAAGAACTTTATCGTTGTTAGTGAGAGGGATATTCTGTCTCCCGTCCGATCAGACAGGTTCCACCCCCCCCCCCCCGAGTTCTTCGGTTTCTTCCTGTAGTAATGATCAAATCATTCGCACGATCTGTGCCAAGGGCCAAATTGGAAAAAGGCCTCAGGCCTAATTTGCTACCCTTGTAAAATGACGCGATTATTATTAATATATGATGATAATATATAAAACCGATTTTTATTACAATATTTCAATTTTTTTAATGTAATTACGAATCAGTTACTTTTGATCGCAGACCAAACAGAACAGCAGTCATTTACGTTAAAAACTGTAAGCTCTTAAGCCTATTGTGTTAACAAGGTTTTCAGAAATGGGGGGGGGGGGGGGGTAACTGAGGAATGAAGAGTTGCAGAGTGGAAAATCAAGACCGTTAATTCTCATATTTGTCCTTAAACTTGAATAATTTTTTAATATTTAATATTAAGAACTACACTGTGTTTCCTGATTTGTTGTTTGCATCACTATATCCCAACTATGAGTATACTTCCAACCAATAGAATCCGGCAACACAAACCAATTAGTCCTACACAGAAGCAATTTTGACCCAGTCAAAATGATGCAATTTATTTGTGGGCACAAAAAAAATGTTTTCAAAGTAAGATAAAATAATAGAATTAATGTCAAAGATCATTGATAATATCGAGTCAGAACTAGATTTACCGGTAACTACTTTTATGTTGAGTGGGCATCATCAGCGCTAATGACGTACATTCAGCACATTTATTTAAATTCTGTCATGTCTCAATAAACTGTTTGAAGCTAAGGCAACAAATCAGACAAAAATAATGTAGTTCTCAATATTAAATATCAAAAAATTATTTAAGTTTACAGGTTTTATAACATTGTATTTGAAGCAAGGGCAAATAACGGTTTCATTATTCTTAAAGTGAAACAGACATGTACAAAATGGAATTAATAATAATTAGCCAGTTTTAGTTTCTGGAATCCAAGTCTGTCAAATGAGGATATTTTCTTATTATTGATGAAAGACCCTTCTCAATGATTTCAAACTTGAAATTAAGTTTTCATAGCATAGTTTACCCCAACAAGTAACCCAGACACATCGTTATTAGCATAATGATATGTAAATCATATAATTTCAGATATATTTCCAGACAGTTGACAATGGAAGAATTCCAAAATCTAGTTTTCTGGGGGTTTTTCAAAAATCTTAAACAGAAAAACACACCCAAACCCTAAAAAAATTTCTGATTGTATTGTGGTGCTCTGACTCTGTCCTATCCTAATTTGATGCATCTACTGGGTTGACAGTCAACAACAATAAATATGTGATAACTTTTATTTTGTTTAATGAAGATTTATAATCAATTTAATATTTAAATTTTCAGCTGGTAAAAAATATCACGACTGTAACACATGACTCACAAACCGAGTATATAACGACCTTTGATCAGCTGGGACAAAAAGTAGTCGAGAGTTATATTTAGCTCTGTTGAAATCGAACTAACAAAAAAGTGTCTGGAACATAAAAACCTTGGCGGAAATATTTCTGAAAACAGATAGGTTCTTTCCTCTTCATAAATTAACTTTATGTCTGGCAGAAACCCATAAAATGTTAAATGTTAATTTATTTTTCTAATTCGGGTCCACGTCAAAAAGAACGGAAAAATTGTCTGCATTGCCTGCTGCAATCGTCATCGTCTGGCATATATTACATAAGTTACTAAATTAACCGCAGTTTAAATCGGTGAAAATAAAATACATACCATTTTCCGGATCAATGTACAAACTATGACACTCTTTCAGAATTTTTTCATTTACGGTTTGCGTGGCAGAATCGGCGGTATTTGCTGACGTCCTGGCTTTAACTTTTCCCGACATCTTGCTTGCTGCTGTCAAAAGTGGACAGACCAGTCTAGGCTCGTACGGATCTTTAAACTTCGATTTCCGTCTGGAAAAATTAACCTACCTAAACCTG
Organism: Patella pellucida; assembly: GCA_917208275.1. Lineage (NCBI taxonomy): Eukaryota > Metazoa > Mollusca > Gastropoda > Patellidae > Patella > Patella pellucida. Next base: position 13,114,649 of record OU795041.1, read on the forward strand.
CAAAAAACAAGAGTTACTTAACATTATAAAATGTTCAGACAATTATGAATTAACTTTAACAGTTGCTTGCAATAAAATATAATTGACATTTGTACCAACAACCACCTTCTATACTCACTGACATTGCAACTAAATTCCAGACGATCCTTTCGGAGCTTTATAGAATAGTGTGGCGACACCTATATCCGTCAGCTGATCGACGGGTGATTTGTTCAATGACAAAGAAGACGACCTTAGCAAATCCTTATTTTCATAAGAACGAATAATTTTCACCTCTTTCACCCATTTATGAGCTCAGTAATCTTTGATTCTTCATTTTCTGTATAAAACTCAAAAATAAAATCCGATATGGGCTCGGCAAAAGTCGCCGGTAATTTTGACCAATCAGATAATTCGCACCTGATTAACTGCTCGGCTGTCACGGCTGTTTAGCATTTCCGCTATGGCGTCGTTAGTTGCAGATTATTCTGATTCTTCTAACAATGACAGTACTTACAGTGATTCTGATTCTATTATTGGAAGGTATACAATTTAATTTATATAAATCGAATACGCAGTGGTTGTTCGGACTGTTTTTACATCGTTTGTATTGCTTAGAATGCAAAAATTAGGTTGTCAACGTGAACAGACCTCATTTTCAACATTTTCCATTTTGATTTTTTAGTCATACATCATTAAACCACTTTAACAAGATAGTAACACCACAGTTCGGAAAGCTTTATATTCATGAACATCTGAATTATGATTGGAAATTGTAATGTACTCCCTTTACTCCCTACCGACAGGACCTCTCAGTCAAAGAGGAGTGTTTGTGTGACTTCGGACTGTAAATCAGTTAAAAACTTAATCCCCACTCTTATCCCTATTACTAAGTATTACTTTTATTATAATAAGGATAGGCTATAAATATGAATGTATTCAGGCCAATAGTAGTGACCCTTTGATAGAGGCCTTAGTTTAAAGTCACAGGAGGGTATCCCTATAGAAACCTCATGACTCATCTCTTAACCCTGGCTGGGATTCTCGACATAGAGATGGTACTATAATATACTATATCAATCATGTGAATCTGAAGTATCTAATCAAATCGGAATTTAAGCAAAACTGTCAAATTACATTATTAGTAATTTGGTTAGGTGTGAAGTATTTAATTAGGGTTTAACCAATCACCTAATTAGCTACATGTAGTACTCACCTCCTCTTTTTGAGCCTACAATTAATTGTTTGGATTGATTGATGTGATGAGGCTTGTTATTTTTTTTATCTTTTTGAACCCAAGTTCAAATATGTTACTGGTATTTATCCAATGAATGATAGTCATTTGGTAGAATTTGTAAAAAAAAAATGTTTTTTTATATTAGCAGACCTGCAGTTGTTTGGATTGCACAATAAACATTTTAATGTAATTGTAATTGGATGAGTAGTTATTATTTTGTCTTGATCTAGTTGAAACCATGTTCAAAATTGTTATATTTATCAACCCGTCTTCAATTAGCCCAGGTTAGGTGCAGAAGCTTGGTTTGAACTTATTGGATTAGGGCGTAAAATTGTGTTTACATGTAGCTTGTAAATCCTCTAGATATCACAATTTGTATACGATTTGGATGAAACTTTAAATATATGTTAATATCCCAAAGATCTGGGTTCCTGTCATACTTGTGCATATCGGACCGTAATTTCCTGGATTATAGGCCTGAGCGTACAAAAAAGTTTATTTGGGCTTGTTCTCTATCCATCTCTTGCAAAGTGTGGGCATATCTAGCATGGCAACCGCTTGTTACCTACATTCTCGTAGCTAGTATATGCGTTTATATTTTTATTTTGTTTCCTTTGATGAATATTTAATATTGAGTAGGCCTATATTGAATTGAGCCAGGAGAAACTAGATATTGTCCCCCCCCCCCAAAAAAAAATTCCAAATGATGAATAGCAGCTTTAAATTAGACGCAGCCAAGGTTGCTCAGTGGAATGCTGGCTCGTTAACGAGGTGAGATACCGAATTTGCCCCTGGTGTTGGTCATGAAAATTCATGATTTTCCATGGCAGGTCTGGCAAGGACATTGTCTAGTCATGGATGAAAGATCAAGCATAGTTGCTCCTTGTCAGCTTTGCCGAATAGAGAGCCTGGCAACATACTGCATCTAATTTTTCAAATAGGATGCAAAACAAAGGTAAAGTGGACACGTACAATTGTAAATAGATTCAGGACAGTTGAATGAATGAAGAGCAGGCAGAAACAGCGCTATCTTCTGTCATAGCGCATTGCATGGCATATCGCATTCTACATGTCTTTTTTTGTTCATTAGGTACAGAGGAGTAGGTCGTTATGGTTCATTTTGATAATGTACTTGATTGATTTTGATGGTTTTCTTTTATTTTCAGAAAAGAGGAATTAAAAGATGTCACAGAAACAGAAGCCTGTAATTTTTTATTTACAACTAAAAAAGAGGATAGTGATTATGATGAAAGTGACAGTGAAGATTTAGATAATTCACCAGAATCTGAATCAAATAAAAAGACAACTGAAAAGCTACCAAACCCTCTTTTGGGGGATGTGCAAACATCTTCAGTGTTTGTTAATCCTTTTAAACAAGCAGAATTAGACAAGCAGTCTGTGTTAGAAAAACATGTTCAAATGACAGAGAAACGGAATTTATCCAATAAGAAAGTTTGTTTCAAATTCAAAAAAGGAAAATGCTATAAGGGGAAAGGCTGTCGCTTTTTACACGACATAGACACAGTAAGAGGTACAGTGTATAATTCTAGTGAAAACTCCAATAATCATATCCCTGGTGCAGCTATACAAAGGTTTATTGAAGAACCTGTCGATGATGATAATTATCTACTGAATTCAAAACGTAAGAAGAGACATGGTGTTAGTGATCATTTGATTCCTCCTAAGAAAGCTCTGTTGTCATTAGAGGAACAAAGAAGCAAAGAAAGACCTTGGACAATAAAAAAAAAGTAAAATGAGTGGACAACTAACTTTCCTTTTTAGTGATCATTTGATTCCTCCGAAGAAAGCTCTGTTGTCATTTAGGGGACAAAGAAGCAAAGAAGGATCTTTTTAAAAGGCAGTAGTGAGGACTGTATTAGGATATGATTGTCGAAATGTCATCCTTTTATAATAAACTAGTGATTGTATCCCATAAAAAGTGTGTTCTGTTAATATGATTGTATGCTTACATATTTTGAGCTGAATCAAATACTCACAAAATGGCATTGGCTCTTGAACAATTGACAAATTGCAAAAACTGTCAGCTCAGGGCTTCTATTTTTTTATAGACATTATTTCTGTCACTTTAAGGGATATTCTAAGGAGGTTCTTCAATGTGTGAAGTCTATTCCAGGTTATCTGGTATCCAAACGGGAAAGCAATTTAAAGATGTAGTTGTAAGTTTTATAGACTTTATTTATGTCACTTTAATGGATATTCTAAGGAGGTTCTTCAACCAGTAAGTTCTATTCCAGGATATCTGGTATCCAGACAGGCAAGCAATTTAAAGATGCTGTTTATTGAATTGAGGTTGCTAAAATTGACTGAAGTTTTCAGCATATTCTCTTTTCATTATGTATTTTTTAACTATTATACTTTATAGTTATGGTGATCACAGCTTTTTACCTAATCTTTATGTCATTGACACTGAACACTTTTAACTCTTAAGGTCACAAGCGTCATGTAGGAATGTCAAACTACTCAAACCCTACTTGTACCAACAAAACTGATAAAAAATTACGGTAAAAAAAATTAGCATCCAAAGAAATAGAGATATTACTCCTTTTTGACAGTACACACCTGTCAAATACAGTATATTACTAATATTAGTATTATTAGACATAGGCTGATGATAGGCCTACTCATATTCTTCTTCAATAGTACATGTGGGTGGAGTCAGTTTGTTTAGTCAATGTTAGATAAAATCATACTAAAACGCCATGTAATAGTGAGATTGCCAGTTTACAGGCAGCACACTTCAAATCTGTTGTTATATTACTTATATTATGATCTTTATCGATTGTTAATTTTTGTTATTTATTTCCTCAATCCGAAATAGTGAAATTGTCCAGAATCGAAAATGCACCGGTTTGTTTCAATTTCATAATGTCTTATAGAAAATACTTTTTTTTTTCACCATATCCAATCATCTAAAATTACATAAATAAATATAGCTTGTTTCAAGGTACATAACATGTAGTATATTGTCGTCACCTGCCGTTCATCTGGCGTCCACCAGCTCTAGAGGCTACATTAAATATCTGATTGACTTTAAATTTAAACACAAAAAAATATGTGACAACCCTTGTTAACTGCCCAGCTGCTGTACGTTTATTATTTACCTCTGGCACACTGCCTTGACATACTTATCGGTAAATGTTGGGAACTACTATTCAACACATACCCTATAAATAGCTCTTCTTTGATTGGCATTTAGTTGTTATTGAACATATTATTAAATATTAACACAAGTATAATTTTTAGGATACACAATTGCTGAGTGACTTTTCAATGAGGATACTCTTGTCTTTATCAAAGGTCGCTTAGTATCGATTTCAAACTCAGTAATTGTGTATACATGTACATAAAATTGTACTGTGTGCTATAAATACTACATGTATTTATATTATTTTGACAGAATACCACTCACATTACATGTACCTTCCTGTATTACAATTGTATCAAACAAGAGTTAGGGTTTTACTTTAGCTGTTTGTGGATATTTGTGAATGGATTCGGAAACCACTTTTCGCATGTAGGTAGAGTTGCAGAAGAATACATTTTATTATTTAGAAAATATTAGAGAGGTTTTATATAGGCTCTATTGCCATTACCTGATCCCTTTGAAATTTAAATATCTTGAATAAAATATTGTACAGAAATAAAAGAATATTTAGAAAATATGTGTGCCTACTTTGTATTCTGTATTAAATGAATGAATGAAATATTATGCACCTAACCTGGGCCAATGGAAGACGGGCATACGCCATACAGTGTGATATGAGGGGAATTTTGCCTGGGCAGCAGCGCTACAGCCTACTCTTATATCGAATTCCAACTGCCAAGAGATTTTTACGTGCACTCCAATGTGTACACAGGACCTCAGTTCTTAGTCCCAATCGAACGACTAGGCAGCTGCCTTGTCAGGCCCTCCTTCTGCATCACTGGCAAGGGGAAATCACGCCGGTAAATTGAGATGAACTTTCTTGGCCAATGCTTCGGTCGAACACGCGACCTCCAGGCTAGCGAACCAGCCCATTATCCACTTAGCCACCAAGGTTTCTGTTTTATGGGGGTTATTATATGGTGACCAATATCAAAATGGTTTATTTAATAGCAAGGTGGTACATTAGTTAGGAAAAAAATAATCTTGTTTGGCTTAGGAATGGTGTGTTTCTAAATTCAAGGAATGTGCATACTCTTTTAAGATGTTTCTTTACTGAACATCTGATGACACTTACTTGACAATCTAAAAAATAATTCCCTACACTACTTCAGAGCTAAGACCAGTGGCCCCTCTTAACTTTTCAGAATCTTGTGAACACTCCAAGAATAGAAGCAGGGGTTGAATTGCCAAATGGTTAGCACGTGGGCGTTGTGTAAGGTCTTTCATTGGATCAACTGGCATGGTTTTGATTTGCCAGTTTGGTTGTATGTGACGAGGAGAAGTGTCACCTGTCCAACCTCATGGGTTTTCTTCGGGTCCTCCCACTGTTAAAAAAACCTACACGCAAGCACATTATTGAAATAGAATTAATCCAGACTGGTCTTGAAATGACCTAGGTTATATCAAGTGGACGATCAACCCCATTTCTTTCTCACACACCTATAGGTAATTCATCTTCATCAAAAAATTACTGACAATTTACTGGTACTGAATAAATATGTTTTATTTCTGTTAAAAATACACATCCATGTCAGGCCATCCTGATAACATTAATTAATGTTGTCTGAAAACTATGAAGTATACCTTACATGTATATCTAGAATTACCAGTAATTTGTTCATATATCTAACATTACACACACCAACAATTTTACATTATGTTACCAGTTATTTGTCCCTATATCTAACATTACTAGTAATTTCACCTTATAGCTGACTTTACTAACAATTTCACCTTATAGCTGATGTTACTAGCAATTTCACCCTCAAATCTAACATTACTAGCACTTTCATATCTAACATTACTAGCACTGTCACCCTCATATCTAACATTACTGGCATTTTCATATCTAATATTACTAGTCATTTCATCTTATATTTAACATTACTAAATGTTTCACCATATATTTAACATTACTAATCATTTCATCTTGTATTTAACATTACTAGTTGTTTCACATTGTATCTAACATTACTAGTTGTTTCACCTTATATTTAACATTACTAATCATTTCATCTTGTATTTAACATTACTAGTTGTTTCACATTGTATCTAACATTACTAGTTGTTTCACCTTATATTTAACATTACTAATCATTTCATCTTATATTTAACATTACTAATCATTTCATCTTGTATTTAACATTACTAGTCATTTCATCTTATATCTAACATTACTAATCATTTCATCTTGTATTTAACATTACTAGTCGTTTCACCTTGTACTTTCATGTCTAACCTTAATAGCAATTTCACCCTCATGCCTAACATTGCTAGCACTTTCATATCTAAAATTACTAGCAGTTTCAACTTACATCTAACATTAGTAGTTGTTTCACCTTGTATCTAACACTACTGGCTATTTCCCTATATATATATTTATATATATAACATTACTAGCCATTTCCACAGAATGGCATTAAATTCAGCTCCTACTTCTACTGATAAATAGAAATGACTAGTATAACTGATTGTTGGCCCTCATTTCAGTCATAATGGCCAGTTGTGGCTAGCTGGCTTCAAAAATTAAAATACGATTTAATTTTATGGCAGATATGTTCTTAGGCCAGTTAATTTCACTGCTACTCAATTTAGTAGAATTAAAAATCTGACTGAAACATGAGCCCATGTTGGAACTGGCAATGGATAGACCTAGCATCCTCTCCTACCACCAAAAGAAATCTGTCCCATTTAAACCCATATGCTATCGTTTAGGATTACAGGCTTAAAATAGGTTCCCATTTAATACATCCCTTCACCAATTACCGCATATATAGGCAACTTTATCTTGTACACAAAAATTAAAAGGCATAATTATGCACTTGTCTTAATTTTTCCAAATATAAATATTTAATTTAATTTTCGTATATAGACAGGACAGGACAGGAGTACGTAGATATTTCTTAATTGCTGTTTGCCTCTAATGGACCTTCTACGCATGTACAATCACCCTAATATATATTTATTTAAGTCTGAAAATTCTTGAAACCAATGGTATTTGACATCGATTTTCAGAATCCAACATTACCCATTCGACCACACACCAATATATTAAACATTCTAATATAAAAATATTTCATACAAATTCCATTTGGTTATTTATTTGTTAATACTGTGTAAATATAATACTTGACATTTAAAATATATAAATATTATTGATACAATATTTGAGTAAATATTACTACTCTTTGGCTTCCCAAATAAAATTCAAATTATTGCTCAATTTCGCATATCATAGGGTATGGTTCCATTTTAGCAAAACTATGGTATACTATAAATTCAAACATCACATAAGCACCAAGAAAAAGATTATACAATAAAAATGATGATAATAGGTTGTAGAAAAGTAGGATGTTAAACTCAATTTCATTTTGAAATTTGCCTGATTAAAGTCCCGATTTTTGTTGTTTGGACCATGATATCAGTACTATTAGTGAAACATTTTCGAACGTAAAAAAATTCCTACGATTCCCTTTTATCAAAATCTGTATTTCAGTTAATTGATAAGATATATATAAATATAGGTATTATCTAATAAAAATATAATATATAATAATCTCTATGTATATTTAGTCAAGCACAAAAAAGCATTCATCTATATAAATACTGCACAAATATTTAAGATAAAAAAAACAAAAAATCAAAACCGCAAATTGCACCAAAAATCACATCAACAAATATAACACACTTTGACCAACAAATCATTTAATATTGCATCAGCCCTAATTCAATCTCCGCCCGTCTTTTGATTAAAATTCATGACGGCTATATAATTTAGGGAGCATCGCAAAAATGTCAACACTTGTGTCCCAAAAAATAAACTGCTGAACGAGATGGGGGGGTTGAACAAAATCGCGGATAGAAAATGATCCATTAAATGCTGAACCATTAATGATTTGATCTTTCCAAGAGTTATTGTTTGGATGCAAGTGTTGACATTTTCGACAATCCCAAATTTAGTTTATTTGTTGTGGCAGCAGAAGATAAACCACTAGCTTCAACTTTCTTATCATTTTGTTATTTGAAAAATTTATAAGATATGTGAGGTTAAGATTATGCATGTAATATAAACATGTGGAGACCATTTGAAATGTAATTAATGTAAATATACAGGCATTCTCATATCAAGTTAATCACAGCTCTTGATTTGGTGTGTTAGCAAGTAGAAGAATCAAATTCTGGATACGAGAATGATATTAAAAAAAAGTCTATTTGGCAAGAAATATATGTCTGAATTGAAATCTATTATGATATAAACCCCTCCGTTTAGAATTTAGTGGACTGTTATTGTTTATCTAACAGAAGCCGAGATTTAATTTAATGCAAGCGATATTTCTTGGTTTACAGTATGATATATCCGCAGCGATCCCTAATCACCGGGGCTAATCAGAACGAAGAAAAGTTGATCTGAAAACATTACATAAAAAATACGGATATAATATGACATGACATAATAACTTTATCTACATCTTAAACATCAGCTGCCTTGTGGGCCACAGTCGGTACTGAAGCAGTACACACACTGTACATAAAATAATCAACATCAATATATATATATATATACATAACATATAAAGCAGATCTATATTTCACCACAGACACTTGAAGGGATTAAAATAAAACTTCTTGCTACTGATTGACTATATATTATAGTACTGAAGTTATATTTTAACCCCTTCAAGTGCCTGTGTATTTCACCTGTACTGGATCCCGTTTCATGGCATTATATATAAATTACATGAACTATAAGTTATACTGTTTTTCATGATAAATGCAGAGCTTAAGTGCAGGGGTACCCCCCCCCCCCCCGTTTTTTGTTTGTTTTGCAAGTCGCCTCTCTTCTTCTTGGTTTATCCCTGCTTTCAAATATTCCTGTAAGTTCAAGAGCAGTCCTAGGTTGCAATGGGTATCTTATGATACATTTTGTAAGTCAACAACCCATAATGTGAAAAAATATCTTTTACCTTTCAATTCAAAATATTGAGCAATTCGGAAATAATTACTAGATTTACTTCTTGAAGTAAGTATCTTATTTCAAGGAATTTCATTGTTCTATAGTAGGGATAGTCTTGATAATAGTGACAACTATTTAGTACTAAAACTTTGACAAGTACGATTTGGTTATCCAGGCATTCATCATCAAGCAAACCACACATTGGTATGCGAAAAGTATCTTAGTGATTCACTGACATGCACAAGACTTAAAATAATCAATTCTAAGAGTTTTTCACACTAAAATTAACCTGCTTTTTTCCAAAACTATATCTCAGATGGCTCTTTTAACCCCAGGGGTGTATTACATTGGATATATATTCTAAAATAGAGCCCTTTCTCAGGAATTAGTATTATTTTCAGGCAACATTATATGATAAATATCAGCTCTCATTAATATATTATAGTCCCCCACACCTCTGTATATGTTCAGTAGGCTTACGAGCAGATGTAATTTATATATATGACATAAGATTGGACCCTGAAAATTAACATATATGTAACACAATTCACTACATACTAAAATATGACAAGTAAGTATTCCTATCAGATACTGGCATTTTTCATTGGTCAAATTTCAGTAGTCCTGTGTCAATAACCATGGAAACGATATAATTCCAAGACAACAGACTTTTCATACAATAAATATTTCATTGAAATTTTAATAAAACTTCAAAATATGGTTTTAATTTTTGCGTTTAACATTCTCTGATGCTTTTTGTTTATAAAATGAAAACATCAACTTATTTACAAAGCGAAATTTTATTAAAACTTTCCATATTTTGCAAATTTTACTATTTCTATGGTTAATACACAAAATTTAAATTATTTTCTGGAACAACTAGGACTTGACACAAAATTTACATGTATTTTATGACTATTTAAAGGAAAGAAAGTAATTTGACTCATAATCTTAATTGGTACCGAAAATAGAAAGTAAATGCACTTCATAAGAATTATTAGTATCAAAAATTATAGACCGTGTACCCCTGGGTCTAGGTTATGTATAGAGCCTATACTACAGACTAACACTATTAATATTGCTCTATCTTAAACATACATTATGCAAGAGCTAAATCTTCCTATTGCAGGTCTTTCTGTAGGCCAGAATTGTTATCTAAATTACGATCGCCAGCCTGCGATATTTATCGGATTACATTACATCATTTGAAAGATAATTAAAGATAAAAATGGATAACCGAGACTTCGTTTTTTATCGTAACGACTTCATTTATGATGATCGGAACTAGCCTAAAATTCAAAAGCTTATATCAGTTCAGAATTGAAACGATTCTATTTACATTATCTATTTTGTAACTATTATAGCCAAAACACTCAAATCTATATAATCTCCCATAATGCCCCTTTAAATAGAATTTGTTCAGACATTATGATATAAAGCAATATTTATGAGAGACTACACATTACCTAGACACTTGCGGGGTGCAACACAGATCCATCTTAGTACACAGCCTATTCTAGTAAGTACTGGAAATTACTTTATCCACATAAAAAAATTTAAAATAATTTCCATGAGTTATTTGAAATATAATACTGAATGAGTGTGGGAAAAAAAATAAGAAGGCACAAAATTACTAATAACTCGTAACAGTATATTCAATTATGCAGCCACTTCTTTCTTTTAATAAATTCTTTGGTTTAGCAATAATTCTCTCTTTCATGAAACTTCTAAAATATCAAATTACAGTGTTCCTATCTATTATATTCTTGAAAAGATGGAAGCTATACATGTATTATGTTGTTTCTTAGAAAGTAAAATGTTATTCTTTTTTTTTGGCCATGGCAATCATAAAAATACCTTGTGCAAAAATTCATTCGATTCTTTGTAATTGCATAATTTCAATTGTAAAGAAGTTAAAAATCTATGAAGTTAATAATATTTATAAAAATTATGTAAATGTTTTAGGCTTCATTTTCTCCATTTTCCTATTTAGAAGTTAATAATAATTATAAAAATTATGTTAATATGTTAGGCTTCATTTTCTCCAATTTCCCATCTTCTTATGAACAACTAGAAGTCACATGACTGGAATAATTTACAGATTGCCTCTATCAGCTTGATCTGTTTCTATAGCTTCAAACAGAGATTTAAAATTCCCAGCACCAAATCCCTGAAAAATAACCAAATCATGTAATAATATAACTAGTGGCATTAGTTGTGATCTCCCTGTCCAACAGGCTGTTTAGAAAGAAATAAACATAAATTTATCAATCCGGTAGTTGTTTGGACCCAGAAGAACCCTTGAGATTTTGAATTCAATGTAAGGGTAGTGCTGTTGTCTGGGCAAAATTTCCCTCACAGCACAGTGCATGGCGTATGCCTGTATTTATTAACCCAGTAGGATGACAAATGTCATAATCTTGTTTGTTAATGAAACATAAAAGTTGTTTTATACTTTTAATATGGTGACAATTCTGCTATATTCTTAAAAGTTTTAAAAAACATAATTTTCTAGGTCATTCTACGGAGACTGAATGAACAGGGGTTACAGATTAGACCAGTCCACTATGGCAGTGATTATATTGTGGTAAGGATGACGGGTTATAATTGCTCTTAGCTGAAACTCAAACATCAAACTTCATTTTATGCAATTCGATTGTGGTTCCATAGTTGCAAGAACCCACCTAGATTGCTCCATAACCCAGAATTGTAATGATTATTACCTGATGGTTGTTTCTCTGGATGACTTCCAGGAATAAAGTTGGCCGATCTTGCATAGGTTTAGTAAATATTTGTAGTAAATAACCATTATCATCAAAATCAACCAGTATATGAAGTCTTTGTATCTGTATCAAATCAAAGGAATGTTTATTAATACAATTAACCTAATTCCAAGTGCTCACACAATATTTGAACCCATTCAATTTGACTAGTTGGAATGATATGGAAACCAAGATCATATGTACACAATGGGAATGCTCGATTCACAGTCCAGAATGTCCAGAATTGACAGAATTGTAATCGAGTGATGCGCAACTCAGTCCTGTCACAGTTCTGCCAGTCCAGACTACGGAGGCGGTGTAAGTAGAATTGTAACGTAATTTAAACAACGAATAGGTTTCGACTGTATGATTGGTTGAGAAATTAACTTAACCGTCAAAGTATGCGTTGTAGCCCAAATACCCCTTTTCACTTGCATGTCACTGTTTTGGGGATTAAGAGAATTCAATTCTGGAATGTTTAATTGAGTAAGCCCATTGTCATGCATGTGAAAGAACCCATGACAATTGGAATTCGAAATAAAAGTAGACTTGAATGCCCTTGACAACTGGGATTCAAAATATAAGTAGGCCTAGGCTTACAGCACACATCTCATTGAACTTTAAATTAATTAGAGTGAATAACATTGCAGTCCTTGTTCTCACCTCATCAAGATTTTCCTTCACTTCTACTTTTGAATTCTTTAATTGATTTCGTAGATTTTTATAATAAGTAGCAGGAATTTCCAGAAATTTCATTCCTCTAGCTTTAAGATTGATTATCTGAAGTAAAAGATTCAAACATATTATTTAAAACATTCATTATGGAAAGGAATAATATATTTAGTCTAGAATGACGAGAGGGAGAAATGGGGTTTGACAGCCACTTGACACAAACTAGGTCATTTTGGGATGAATATATAGTTAAATCTTATTTCAATAATTCACAGTGGAAGGACTGACAGGACCCGAAGAAAAACTATGACAGACGACTCTACTCCTTGTAAATTAAAGGATTGTGCTAGGGAGTCTGTATTAGTGGAAGGTACCAGAGGACCTGAAGATTACCCACAAGGTTGAACAGGTGGCCCTGGCCCTACTCTTTGCCGTGTACAAGTGACTTGAACCAATGACAAACCTCATTATCTAAAGCACATGTTTTATAAAAGTACTAAAATATACACATTCATTCAGAAGAGAATAACAGATTTGAACTAGAAAACGAGTAAAATAACAATACTGAGATTGAATTAAAATAGGAGGAAGGGAGCGATAAACAGTTTTTATTAAATATTTAACCCCTCCTGCACAACTAAATCTTTAGAAGTCCAGACATAGCTCTTTACAACAATTTCACCCCCAACTTTTATGTGCGCGCTGTATCATAAGGCCTGTCATTGAGTCAACTTGCATGGTTGCGAATCCCCAGTTGTATGTGACAAGGAGTAGGGTCGCCTGTCCAATGTCGTAGGTTTTCTCTGGGTCCTCTTGGTTTCCTCCCACTGCTAAAGACACCTTAGCACAAGCGAATTATTGAAATAAAATTAAACCATATGTTAGTCCCGAAATGACCTAGTTTGTATTGAGTGGAAGTTAAAGGGGCCATCCCGATAACATTTTGGGGGTTAAAACTGCTTAATTCTGTATGAAAAGCCCTTAATAGCCTCTAACTTAGATCCGAGCAACTTCTTCAAGCTAAGTGATACGTTTTTAAACAACTTCCAATTGCCGGTATGGCTTGGTGGCCGAAGACTTGTGTTCTGTTTGCATTACACAGAAGTGTCTGGATAAAACGAGTCTATATATATGTGCAGCTTTCAATCTAACCCTATTGACTCAGTTTTAAAGCTCTCTATTGATTAAGTTAAAATTGGTATCAAATATAGTCGCCCTTATCAAGTAAAACGACCATAACAATTTAAAAGAAAAACTTGTCCAGTTAAGCTTTTTTTACATTCACATCCAAACTACTCAATATTTTGAACTGAAATTTTCAGACAAGGTAAATACACTATTCCGCTATATTTTGGCGTTTAAATTTCATACATTCATGAACGTGTAATTTTCAGATTCTTTGAAATTCAGGCTGGCCCCTTTAAACCACATATCTCTCTCACTCCATAACACTGATTCAACTAGAAAAAAACTTTTATATCCGTCTCACATAATTTATTTGAACATATTTAATTAGTCTAACTGCAATTTAATTAGTCCATTGCAATTAAATTAGTCTATTGGCAATTTAATTAGTCGTTTTAAACTTACAGATGTTATTATGTCGTTGGTTCTCATGGCGATATGTTGGACACCTGCACCACCATTATAATCACAGTATTCCTGAATAGATAAATATAAATCATTACTAAAAAATTATTATCTAATATACTTATGTCCAAAAGAAAGTATACACACTGTTTAGATTAAAAATATTTAATAAAACATTACAGAATTTGTCTCTTGCATCCAAACTCGACACATACAGCATGCAATGGAAAAACGACTTTGGTTGATGCAGCATGACAATGGTTAAGTATTAATAGACACATGAGGCACTATCGCCGATTCTTATATCAAATTCTTACTGTCTGGGGAACTTTTACGTGCACACAAATGTATACACACTGACAGATCCTCAGTTTTTTGTCTCATCAAAATGACTAGACAGCTGTCCTTGTCAGACCCTCAGTCCCGCACCACTGACAAGTTTCCAACCCTGTGCATAAGCACAGTCAGTTAGTTTTTTTTTGTCTTGATAATGTTTTGTTTTGAACTAAAATCTTTAGAGATCCGTCACCAAGCATTCTTTGTTGTAAAATCTGAAACCCACCCTCCTCCAAAGAATGAGGAGACAGTTTGGTGTCTCCGAGAACAAAATTCAAATGGGTGTGGTTTTAGATGTATGAATTTCTCCTACCTGAATCTGACTCTTTCTCTTCCCATTAGCTGGTTCATTAATAGGCATTTTAATTGTTTCTTCATAGTTAGTGACAACAATAGATCTAAGAGAAGAAAATTCGGTGTGTATCTGACTATCATCCACCGACCAGAATCTATGAAACATTAAATTCTTCTCATACCTGTAAAAATGAAAACAGTTAACAATAGACTGGTGTAATTTAAATTTTACTGATATATATATAGCATGGACTGGGTTCTTTATTAAACCTATTCATAGTCCAAGAAATAAAATCATTCAACTAAATTGCTGTCAAACCTGGGTTAAAATGCATTGTAGATACACTAAATCTACATTACAATTGATGTTCTGTATAATATCAATAATTCTAAGCAAACACAGCTGTCATACTAGGCTATGAATAGAAACCCACAACTTGAGTGCATGACAGAGAGAAATGGGGTTTAACGTCCACTCGACACAAACTAGGCCATTTGGGGAATAACATAGTATACAGGTTGTTCGCAGTGGGAGGAAACTGGAGGACCCGGAGAAAACCCACGAGGTTGGGCAGGTGACCAGGGATTCGAAACCACATCAGTTGACTCAATGACAGGCCTTATGATACAGCGTGCACTAGCTAACCGTTCAGCCATCCACACACACCCTGGAGTGCATGAATAAAGCATTCAGTGTTAGCAATATGCATACGAAGTTGAATCTCAGAAAGAAATATCATTTGTGTTCATTATTTACAAATTTATGATATAAACAAGCCAGTGCCCCCTATAAGTATCAGGTTAAAATCTGTTTGAGGTTTCTCTTTTTAATCTTATTGAATCCAAAATATGGAGACTGTCATCCGTTCATGTCGTGTTCTTGTTTAATTAAATAAATGTTGAATTTACAAATTGAGTAAATTTTAGCAAAAATGATAACTTACCATTCAGCAGCACTTATCATAGCATCATTAGGTTGATTTCCTACCAGATGATCTATAGCTTGTAGTCCAATCTCCGGTCTATATGTATAGTAATACAATATTAACAATTAATATAGGCTACAATTTGAGAAAGATATGATCTCGTACATGGTTCATTTGACGTGAGACTAGCAATATGGCCTGGCAGGCCCTCTATATACCAACCAGCAGCTAAGCTGCCCATGATAAATCTAGAATCATTGTCAATAAATCTTACAGAACAAGCTTTGACTTGGCCAATGAAGACGGGCATCGTCATACAGTGAGCCATGATGTAGATTATATGTAGAGATCAGCACTGTATACAGTCTACATTTACTTCATATACCAACTGTCAAGGTTTCCTTTATTTGTCCCGTACAAATAACAAGACAGTGTTCCGGCGCCATAATGTGACAATGCCAGAATATCTTGAAGAACTTTCTTGAACTTTAGACCTCGAGGCTAGCTTGCCAGCGTGCTATTCTCTTTTTTGCAGGGTGACCATTTACTAAAGAGATAAAACCAAAGCATTTCTACAGGGAAATTATTAGATGAGAGAGAGAGAGAAATGGGGTTTAACGTCATCTTGACACAAACTAGGTCATTTCGGGACTAACATATGGTTTAATTTTATTTCAATAATTCGCTTGCGTGTAGGGGTCTTTAGCAGTGGGAGGAAACCGGAGGAGCCAGAGAAAACTCACGAGGTTGCACAGGCTAACCATTCGGCCAATCAACCCCCTATTAGATGTAGAAGAGAAGAAGTGACTTCTTGTATAAATTCTACTGTATATCTGTAATACTTACAGTTTAGTTAATATTGGATCTTTATCTTGTAAAAGTTTAAATCCGGGTAGAAACACTCCTTTATAATTTGATCTATCAACAAATGTGTGAGTTGTATCACCGTAAGTTTTAATGGTTGCCATGCGAACAGTTCCATTTTCATCTTTTTCTTCATATGGTTCATTTACAACAACAGCTCCCCTCTCTACAGCTCTCTACAAAATAAAATTTGAAAATTACTTTAAAGAAATTGAACAGTGGGAATGAAGTCTGCCGCCTCAATACAGAATTAAATAGATGACAATCAGCAGTTACTACTCGCATAAACCATTGAACAATCAAATTACTCATCACTCGGCCTAACCAGAGCAGAAAATGCTCATCATCGAACATGGTCCAGACATTCACCTAATGAACATATACAGTTTGAAAATTCTACCTCTATTAGTAGAAGATTAATTGTGTTCCAACCGTTGTGATGGACATCAGACAAACTCTGTTACTGTTAGTGTAGTAAAGACAAGTAAAACAAAATTTTGAATTATTAAAACGAAACGAAATAGGAGCTGTGTATTATTCAGATTTATATAAACCCAAGAAGATAAATGTGTGGTTTTCATTACAGTATTACAATGCACAGCTATATTTTGCCAACCAGATTTCAAGTTCTTCTCATCTTGTTTACCTTAAAGATGGCATCTAAATCAACAACTTCGAAAGCGACATCTTTAGCTGCATCTCCATGTTTTAGCAGGTGTTGTCCAAAATCTGTATAAGTAAATAGAAAATATAAGTAAAACGACAGGAAAACAGAACTATCCTGTAGCATCTCTTTCCAGGCAAAATGTCACTCATAGAACAATGTAATTCATTTAAAACTCTACCGGCATCATAGCTCATTTAGTCACTGCAGAAGTGTAGGACATTAAACCCTATTGGATTTCATAGCTAGTTTAAAGCATCAATAATGTTATTAATTCTTTTAACTCAAATCAGGTCCAATATTTAAACCGTCAACTATTATGTGTGGCTTAATGGCCGTCACGAGAGACATGTAAGACGTAATATCTTGATATTGCATGAGGATGTCAGTTCTGAAATTGAAGTACGCTGTGTAGATGGAAACAATGCTGCATTCACATAAGTTCTCCAAACTTGAGAGAAAGAAATGGGGTTCAATGTCAACTTGACACCAACTAGGTTCTTTAGGGCCTAACATAATATGGTTTAATTTTATTTCAATAATTCAATTCGGCTTATACAAGGGTCTTTAGCCTAGGGAGTAAACCGGATGACCGGAAAAAAAATCATGAGGCTGGAAAGGCAGTCCTACTCCTTGTCACGTACAAGTGGGGAATCGAAACTATGCCATTTGGCTCAATGACAACCCTTCTGATCAAATACACATGCACTAACCATTCGCTCAAGCTCCCCCCCCCCCAGATGAATGGTAAACATTATCATAGAAATGAAAATTACCCTTCTTGTCTCAAAAGGAACATATTGTGATAACAAGACATTACACCCTATTCCATTCCTAACAAAAGATTTTATAAAAGATTGATATAAAAACAAACCTTCTGGTTGAAAAGGTTCCAACATGCTCTCAAATACATAGATAATCTATGAAAAGAAACAATGCAAAATCATAAGCACGTATTACAATTTGGGAGGATTGTATAGTTATCTATATACAATAAGAAGAAAGCTGTCATAGTCAAACATGCAGTGGTCTTCTCTTCTGATATTTGGCACTCAGGAATGAGTTGCTTCTCAGATCACTTAAACTTTCTACCTAATTTTATTTGGATTAGATCAAATACATGTATAATTTTGTGAAATATAGACTTTTTATACCTACTGCATTAGATATAAAATAAATATATATATAAATGTGTTAACCTAATAAATGAAAACACAGACTTTATATATACAATTGAAAAAATCTGGTAGATTGTTGAAATAGGTAAGTAAGTTACGATATATCTACCTGTTGAGCAAATAAATGACATAGTAATTGGCAACGGTAATAATTTAGTCTAATCTCTTTGTAATTATTACACTCCATCAGAATGTGATCAGGAGCAACAGAAAGAGTAACATATGTTCAGTTACATGTACTTATTGCATAATTACCTTGTTTTGTCGGACGACATGTGCTGCTGTTTTACGACTACCTGTTTCAAGGCCTTTATATGCCAGTGATTCAAATCCCATGCGAGTACAGTAATAAGATGCTGCCTGCAAAACATAATTATTAATTCTAAAATAAACAAATCACTTTTTTATGGGTTTCGATACAGTAAATCCCCGTAGCTTTGTTGTTTTGGAATAAATTCTCTAAACAATATCTGTAATCATAACATTTGACCAACCAACCTGGTTGATACACTCGCTGAGAGGTTAATAAAGGGCTGGCTGTTATTTCTAGATCAAAAAAGATAATTGAATTTGAAAGTGGTGGTAATTTCATAGTTAACAAAGGTGTGTGAATCCCTTCAATATCTAAGTCATTATTAGGGTGAATTAATTATCACAAAAAAAAGTAATTTATTTAAAATGACATCATATAGAGGTTTAACATCCTACTCAGGGTGTGCACAACTCAGAACACTTAAAATCCCATAAGTTTTCCATGAGTTTTTTACCATTAAAACAAATTTGAATCCAACTGCCCAGGGCAAGTATAGTCTACTATAAGAAAATAGCCCAGGTTTGATTTCCACTAATTAATCCATCGGACAAAGTGGGAATGCTAAAGTCTTAACAAAATTTGACACAATTTCAATTCCATAATCTGCCATATAAACGTAGATTCATAATTTTGAAGGAATATTCGGCTACTGGTGTGGATTTGAAGAGACATTCGATGACTACTTTCGTTTTATATTTTAAAATTTATAGTGAAACCACAAATGTTAATTTCCCAGGAGTTTCAAGAAGTAATTTGATTTTTCCAGTGTTGGAAATCACATTTTCATTTTTCCAAGATTTTTTCAGGGGTTTCAAAGAGTGTGCACACCCTACTACTATTCTGTCCCTAACCTGGGCTAAAGCCTAATGAAGACGGGCATATGCCATACAGTGTGCTATGAGAGTGATTTTTCTCAGGCAGCTGCGCTACAGCCTACTCCTGTATCAAATTTCAACTGACAAGGGATCTTTTACGCGCACACCATACACAGGACCTCGGTTTTTCGTCTAGACAGCTATTCTTGTCAGGCCCTCCGTCCTTCATCACTGACAACAGGGCACCAGTCACCAAGCCAGAAAATCTGGGTGAACTTTCTAGACCAATGCAGGGATTGAACATCCGACCTCTAGGTTAGCTAGCCAGCGTCTTACCCACGTGATCCCATATCTTGAGTATTTCGAGGAATAATATTTCTGTTCCATTATTAAAATTGAAAATGTTTATTTAGTCTTTGTGTATATGAAAGATATTAAACAATAGAACCACATTATTATAACAGAATAGTATACTAATTTTTAAATATACATGGTGGCTATATTAAAGGGACAATAACACTCTTGCTGGCTTGACAGATCTAGAATTTTTTTTCAGCCTTATTCTAGCTACAAGATGTTTGTGTAAATTACCTGTTGTGTAAATTATCCATTACAACCTATCTTACTTGTCCAGAGGGTTCGAAAATATGTTTAAATCCAAGTTGCATTTGAAAGTGTTTACGTAAGGCTTTTCAAACCATGCTACAACATGAAGTTGAATTTTTCCAATTTTTAAAATTAGGTGTGTTAAGATGAAATTTGTATCATTTTTTAATTGAAATATTGTAAAATAGTACAAATTGTTGACCAGAATAAAGATTGGAACATATTATTCAGTTACAACAAGAGTGGTATTGGGGCTTTAAGGGCAGATATATATTCTCATTATGTATATCTCTGTGTACAGAATGATATATTATACTCCAGTTATTCTAACAGTATGTTACCCTTCACGGTACAGGGATTATGGACTAATTATGCAAATACAAACCATTAAATAAAGCTGACACTGTAATTGCTGACAGTTTAGAGAGAACAAACCAAGGTCAGTCATGTATGTCAGTCATTCATGATGTTATTATATGAGTCTATCAGCACATGCATAACTCTAATAATAATGTCTGTTTTGATTTACAACATTCCGAACCCCTCAAAAAAGTTTAGGCTACATAAGGTATTAAAATTTCATATCACTGATCCATTTTTAAACCAATGGGTCACAAATGTTGGGTGGGAGAAATATGATACACATGTATCTAATGGCAAATATAAGTTTTTCAGACATTTCAAATGTCAATGGATGTTTTCATGACCATTTGGTCTACACATATGTAGGCCAGTGATTATTAAATAACTCCACAGATATAAATTAAATGCAGTTAACGTCCTACTATTCTGCTCCAACCGGGCTTATGAAGACGGGCATACGCCATACAATAAACTGTTAGGGAAATTTTGACCGGGGTTCAGATTTAAATTAAATGCGGTTAACGTCCAACTATTACGCTCCAACCGCTACTCTTGTGTTGAATTCAACCGCCAGGTGTTAACAGGCCTGGAAATAATGGTTTTAGATGTACATGTACATGTACCTGACAAAATGTCAGGCACTAATGAAATAGTGCCTGAGATTTTCAACTTAGTGCCGGACATGTATTAATAATATCAATAAAAAAGACAGGTCAGTGCAGGACAAAATGACAGGCACCAGATTTTGTGCCTGACAAAGCCTGAATCTGTGCCTGACATTGTCAGTGACAGGTGCCTTATTTCCAGGCTTGCATGTGTACAAGTAACTTTTGTTTTTCATCCCATCCAAATGACTAGTCATCTGTCCTTGTCAAGCCCTCCGTCCCAAACCTCTGACAATGGGAAACAAACCAGGTCAACGAAAAATTAATAACTCCACAGACAGACATACAGGATAGATGATCAATCAAGTACACTGACGTAGGACCGACGTAGGTAGTTCATTATACATGTACATGTAGTGCATTCAATTAACCAGATTGAAGTTTCTATGGAGGTTTGATCAAACCAGACTAAGACTATAATCTGTATCATACAAAATTAGCTGTCTATCTACAATTACTTGTGCTTAAGAACAGACACATACAAAGCCAATTGACAGACATTTTAATTTCTAGATCAACAATTTTATCAAAAACACTAAGTAGCCTATATTTAGTGAATTTGGGGAGAAGTATTTATTTAAAGACACATTAGTTAAGAGTTTAATAAAGAGTTGGTCATTATTGTTATAATAGTTAAAAAAAAGATGATAAAATTAGAAAATATTTAAAATTTCAGCCAAATTACTTCATTCTGAGCCAAATTATAACTGTTTTGACAAGATGTGTGCATAATGGTAAATAGCACCCTGGTATATTCGTGACTAAGCATCGCTTTCCCCTTTTAAATGGTGAACTGTTCTAATCTTATTAATATCGCAAGTATCTGATGCCATCGAGAGTTGATTATGATCTTGTTTTAATAGTTTAGATAACACTTCATACCTAAAGAAAGACCTGCAATAGGCAGATTTACATCTTGCATAAGGTATGTTTAATAAAATGAAATATAGTCATTTCCATTTGGTTACAATTTTCCATTATTGAATTTGTTCAGTTAATCAGATATCGTTTTTTGTCCCACTTTCTGAACTTAATGCATGCTAATAATCAAGTCAACAGAAATATTCAAAAGATAGTAAGCTGGCACTGCCAGGCAGGATACGCCCACATTTTCGAGAGATGGTTAGAGAACAAGCAAAACCGAAAGTGATTTTTCCTACAATCAAAGCCTATAATTCATTAAATTACAATTTGATATGCGCAAATATCGAAAAGAATCAAGATCTTTAGGTTATAAACATGCATTTCAAGTTTCATCAAAATCGAATCAAAATTGTGACCTATACTGGGTCCACAACCTTGATATACCATATTTTAACACTATTAGAGTACAAACGGCGTCCATTTTGTCTGGCAATTATGGTCCGACTTCCCTGAAATTCAAACTCAACCTTCGGTATGGTGTAACGGTGATAGAGTCAAGCTTTTTTTCAATCGGATAATAATCATAACCTCCAGAGGGACCATAGGCGATTTTTCGGGCAATCAGGGGCCATAATTCAGAAAGCTACGATATGATATGCGCAAATAACGAAAGGGACCAAGAACTTTGGGTTATAACCATGCATTTTAAGTTTTATCAAAATTGAATCAAAATTGTGACCTTTACTGAGTCCAC
This sequence comes from Patella pellucida, assembly GCA_917208275.1. Classification (NCBI taxonomy): domain Eukaryota; kingdom Metazoa; phylum Mollusca; class Gastropoda; family Patellidae; genus Patella; species Patella pellucida. The sequence goes on from OU795041.1 coordinate 13,137,651, forward strand.
AACCTTGATATACCTTTTTATAACAGTATTCGCGTACATGCGGCGGCCATTTTGTATGGCAATTTTGTTTCGAATTTTTCCGAAATTAAATCTCAACCATCCTTAGGGTGTAGCGGTGATATAATTAAACGATTTTTTAAATCGGATAATAATTGTGACCTCCAGAGGGACCACAAGCTAAACAAAGACGATTTTGCGTATAATCAGGGGCCATAATTCAGGAAGTTACAATCCGATATGCCCAAATATCGAAAGGAACCAAGATCTTTGGGTTATAACCATGCATTTCAAGTTTCATCAAAATCAAATTAAAATTGTGACCTCTACAGGGTCCACAACCTTGATATACCATATTCTAACAGTATTCGCGTACGAATGGCGGCCATTTTGTATGGCAATTTTGGTCCAATTTTACCGAAATTCGAACTTAACTTTTCTGAGGGTGTAACGGTGATATAATCAAACGATTTTTTAAATCGGATAATTATTGTAACCTCCAGAGGGACCACAAGCTAATTAAAGACGATTTTGCGTATAATTAGGGGCCATAATTCAGGAAGTTACGATCTGATATGCGCAAATATTGAAAGGAACCAAGATCTTTGGGTTATAACCATGCATTTCAAGTTCAAATTAAAATTGTGATCCCTACAGGGTCCACAACCTGGATATACCATTTTTTAACAGTATTCGCGTACGAACGGCGGCCATTTTGTATGGTAATTTTAGTCCGATTTTTCCGAAATTTGAACTCAACCGTCCTTAGGGTGTAACGGTGATATAATCGAACGGTTTTTCAAATTGGATAATAATTGTGACCTCCAGAGGTACCACGAGCTAAAATAGGTGATTTTTCGGACAATCAGGGGCCATAATTCAGGAAATTACGTTCCGATAGGCGCAAATATCGAAAGGAACCAAGATCTTTGGGATATAAACATGCATGTCAAGTTTCATTAAAAATCGGTTCAAAATTGTGACCTCTATAGGGTCCACAAGCTAAAAACGTGATTTTTCGTACAATCAGGGGCCATAATCCATGAAGTTTTGATCTGATACGTGCCAATATCGAAAGCAGCCGAGATCTTTAGTGGATAAACCTATATTTCAAGTTTCGTTGAAATCGGGTAAGAATTGTGACCTGTAGAGAGTCCACAAACAATTGTGGACGGACGGACGGACGGACAGGGGCGACGACATAATACGTCCACATGAAAATGTGGGCGTATAAAAATCAAGATGAATAAGTCTGAGGTGAGTACAAGGTTGTTGCACCGGTTTTTGCACCCGATTAAAAAAAATTCCAATAATAAATGTTATAAAATAGTCGATTATGATATATTGCACATACATATATTTAAAAAACTTAACAAAGTCTGCCATTTCTTACATAACAACACACTGTTAAAAACGTAAGAACTGTTGAATTTCAGCATCTATTTATCTTAATAATCTTTATTAAGATTAACATGGAATAAACACTACAAAAAAACCGACATGGACATACATAAATCTTGTTGTCGTAGATTATTTTTATTCCTTATCTGAAGATAATAAACATGTAATCCTATTACATACATAATTATCTAGGTCAGCTTTTACTATTAATATATTAACCCAAAATACTGACATTGACATTTTTCTCAATGATACATGTACTGTAAAAAGACAAGGAAACTGAATCAGAGATCTATAGCCAAATGCTTAACACATTGTCTGTCTATCATTCTTAACAAATAGGTTTTGCAGACAAACACAATATACACACCAAAGGCCACATAAAAAAAAATTGTCATCAGGAATTGTGTAAAAAAAAAATTACCCTGAATCAAATTTATCTTTTGTCTAGTAAATATATTACAAATTTTTATAAATTATTGTTAAGTAAAAAAACGACCTGTGCAATGTAATGTTTCAAAAAAACATGGGCTGTAGCCAACAGCACTTGGCCCTAAATATATTGGGATTAAATGGTATAGTATTGTACCGACTCTGTACTAATGCTTGCTTTTCTTGGGTTTATCTCAGATCCTAAAATTTCAAACTACGGTATGGACGTATGAGAAAATAAATATAAGTTTTGAAAATGGGATCTAGTGACAAATTCTCGAAGTACTGTATTTTCTCAAATTTTAGTTCTTTGTAGATCTGGAAATTAATTGATTATGGAATTTTGAAAATAAAATCAGAATTAAGCCTACAAAAATCATTACACTATTATTACAGGCAACAAATAGCTGTAACAATTAAAACCACGTAATTAACTGTATTTTCTCAAATTTTATTAGATCTAGATCTAGAAATTAAATGATTATGGAATTTTGAAAAAAAAATCAAAATAAGCTTACGAAAATCATTACGCTATTATTACAGATAACAAATGGCTGTAACAATAATTAAAACCACGTAATTTACCGTATTTTCTCAAATATTAGTAGATTAAAGATTAGATCTAGATATTAAATGATACATGAATCGCCAATTTGGAAAACACTGTGCATTGTGGGAGAGAGGGGGGAAATTTTACGAGGAGCGACCATTGCTTTGCATGGGATTTCTCCGAAAGTGCATAAACTATTTGTGTCTCTATTACATCATATGAAATATAACCCATCACTAAAATTAACGTAAAATTAGCGTTCTTCGAAGATTGGTCAGAGAAATCCAAAATATAGCAATAGTCGCTCCTCGTAAGTTTTCCCCCCTCGGCTTGGGAGAAACCATTTCATAAATGGGGGCGATGCGATAGCATAGGAAATCCAAATGATTCACGACAATTCAATTTGGTTTAAGAATGTTGTCGCCCCTATTTAAGTAATGGTTTATCCCGTGCGTGACATAACTTAGCTTCCATATTGATATTTTTCTAAGCCAAAAGTTTGTTGGAATTCAATTTTTAAAGAGAGTACGACGTGTTTTAATGGTTGTGATAATTAGTCGTGCAATGAATTTTATTTAACGGGAGTTGATTTCAAACACACAGGTAAGTTTATAATAACCAAAGTTAACAAGTTTGTTGATAATTGAAGAAATTTGTTTATTATTTACCAACCATGGCGAAGACAGTAGTCTAGTAGTAGTACTACTATTATTATACTAATAATTATTATATTATCGCCTATGATGATGTAATTTATAAAGATTATCAATATTGACATTGTGTAAAAGACAGATATACAGAATTCATTAGTAAATAAAAATACAAATACACATACCTGTTTGGCATTACCAACCCAAAAGGTAACATGATCAAAGGAAACAAATCTACCGGACTCCGGCTGCAAATAAACAACAGTGCATCGATTAAAAACTAGTAAACACACGTGCAACGCGGTCAAGGTCAGCGATAAAGTCAACATAAACAAGCTTCGATATTTAGTACACAAACTTAGCAATTAAAAACAAAATGTCACCTACCTTGGGACCTTTATCTGTGTACGTAGTCTGAAATAGAATCGAATTCGAGTGTTTATTTTAGAAAAATTGAAGGAAATCACAGTGAAATCCGTAAAACCGATGACAAAATATGAAAACTTACCATTTTGTCAGAAGTTTTGCCACAAATACACTTCTCGATTATTGAGTCTATTTCATAAACAAGGATAACTATTGGTTCACACCCCCAATATTTTGACTAATCGTCTATTCGTATTACGATCACGCCTCCAGAAATATCCAATGAATGCCAAGATAAGATACACTCTCCATTTCAAAAGGTTAATGTCAAAGGTCAAAACGAGACACTGCATATTAATATAATTATTATTTTTATCTATTGAACAAAGTCAGCAATAAAAGTTGCATGAACATTATATTTTTAAAACAACCCTCAACTCTAACAATATGGTATAATGTGGTACTCGTAGAGAAGGGCGGGGGTAATACGTTACATTAATTAGGAAAAACAATTAAATTTTGTGTTCTGTTGAATCTGTTCTAGATAATATAATAGTTTGTGCAGGGGGCGGATCCAGGAATTTTGCAGGATGGGGTTTGCCAGGTTCCTGTGAAGGAAATCTGTCATCACCGGCTCTAAATTACATAGGCATACATATAAATTGAGCTTTTTAAAGAGAGGAATCATTTGTGTAATGATGTAGGATCACATTGTGATTTAATTTCATTGATGCAAAGCATTCAATTATTTTTGTAGCTGAGCATGGGGGGGGGGGGCGTCTTCATTAGCCAAGTCGGAGCCGAAGAGTATAATTAAACCCATTTTTTTTTCATTTTTAGATAGTCGCATAACATTAATATTACATCCTTTTAATTGAATGATGGAATTTGTACTGAGTTGACTATAGGGCCTACGAATTAATATTTTGTCTTGAACAACTCTGGTGTGACATTTTTCTAGTGTCGATCATTATTTGTTTCAACATTTTTGTGGGATTTACAATTGACTATTGGATTAAACTTTAAAACATTGAAAATCTGTGTAACGCCAGTCGTTACTGTGTTTTATGCTCAACAGATTTTGGGGAATTATCATGGTGTCTGCCTTCGGGCATCATCATTATTCATCAGGGGTGTACACTGGACCATTTCTAAATTGACACCCTTTCAATTCCTATTATAAAATAATACACTTCATTATAATCCAACAGTGATGCTCTTATTGCGGCACCGATCAGTCAGTTTTAAGGGCACAGACACGCCAATGGGTACCTGATTCGTTTGACCTGATCAAACTTTCTTATATTACTTATCGCGACCACAGGTACAGGCACGGATCCGAGGGGCACCCTACAACACAATGGATGATTTCAGCGTATTCCTTGACCCCATGAACATACGTTTAGACACCAATTTTTCATTGGAAGTTTATAGTAACCGAAGTTCACTCAGCAGATTCCGAAAGAGGACACCATGCCCAGTGCCGGATTAGGGGCTCTGCTGGCCCTAGGGCACATTTTGATAGGTGGCCTGATAATACAGATATGTTAGGCTCATTGACAAAAGGAATTAAGTTAAATTTAGCAACAGAAAATTTATTACAAAAATATTAGCAACAGAAAATTTATTATAAAAAAATTAGCAACAGAAAATTTATTACAAACAAATTCAGAAGTTTGCCAGCTGGACCGTATCTAGCGGGAGTGCAAGGGGTACATTGCACCTCTAGAAATATAAGGCGCCCCCTCAAAAGATTTTATCACGGAGTGATACTCCATTTAATCCAGAAAGAAAAAATAAAATCTTAACGCTAGATAATGTGTCGGGGTGGATTCCATCGGGATTTAAAACTCACGTATTATTAAATTTTCGTGGACAATAAAATGGCGGTGGATTTATTGCATAATAATATAGCGAGCAGCACAAATCAAATAAAATTTAATTATATAGGCCCCCTATATCTTTTTAAGTACTGATTTCCTGGCTGGCTTGTTTTATCTTGGTGCAGAACGGTGGCCGTACAAGGACAGCTGTCTAGTTATTCGGATGGTACGGTCCTCCATTTGGCAGTTGGAATTCGATATAAGAGTACCTATGCCGCTGCCCTGACAAAATTGTACTTATAACACACTGTATATGGCGTATGTCCGTCTTCGTTAGCCCAACAGGAGCTGAACAGTAGAACGTTAAACCCCATTTCATTTCATTTAATCTGAATAGAATTGGCCCTCTGTCCGGCTGATTACAGATTTATCTTTATCTTTCACAATATTGTTATTAGCGCATGATTCCTATATTGTTGCGCCAGGGTAAATTAGGCAATGACCAGTTCCTAGTGTCCTATATATTATGAAATAAATAATCTTGGATCAAACCTATTTGTTAAGGGGGGTAAATATAACGGGAAATAGTTAGTGGTGATAATGCGCATGGGGGGTGGGGGTGATCCGCTCCGTACCGGCAGCTTTGGATGTGCAGTAAAAACTAACAATGAATCTTTATTCCGCAAGTTTATCATGGAATAATGCACAACATCGTACAGGTTAAAACATCAGTTGAAAAGTGTTCGGTCGTATTATTTCGGGCGTTTGTGGAAGTGGAGACGGTGAATCCCCAGCTAGAACTAATATGGGGAACGGAAGGCCGGTGGGGGGGCGTAGAAGCCCGACGATCGCACCAATTGCCCCCGGGTAAATGCGGCCCCACGGAGTAAGGGGGGGGGGGTATTGCGACCCCTGGACCCTCACCTATAAGGTCCTAGAATGGACGCCCCCCCCACCAATCAAGAATAAGGCAATGATCAGTTTCTTCATATGGTGAAATAAATAACCTTGTTTCCAGATAAGAGGAAATGTCAATTTCTCCTAGCAAAACTATGTAACCTCGATATTATTGATTGCGATATACTCCCTACTTGGAAGGGTGTAATGATAACGGGAAATGTTAAGAGGAGTGTGTGTGTGTGTGTGAGAGGGGGGTCCGCTTCTTCGCTGCAGCTTTGGATGAGCAGTAAAAACGAACAAATGAATCTTTATTCTGCATAGTTTATCATCGACTAATACATAAAATTATGATACGTTGTCGATTGTATTATCTCGAGCGTTCGACTTAGTATATCGAGCGCTCGACTTAACTATCTCGAGCGCTCGACTTAACTATCTCGAGCGCTTGAATATTTTTTTTTTTGCGTGTCCTTAATCAGCCACCGTAGAAACTCTTCCCTTTAATGAGAATATAATGTGTATCCTTTAACGTAGACTGGCCCAGTCTCTTCTATTTATTTTACATTTCGATTTATATAAAAGTATTAATTTTTAGTAAACCAACACTTTCGTTTCCATTTGTATAAAAAAAACTTTGAGTAAACCTGTAACCAGCACTAGAGACTGGACAATTTGCGAACTTCACAATAAAATGGTCGTTCTTGCCATGTTTTTCGTCCTACCTTATTTGGAATGATTGACAGTTATCAAGCACGACCCGAGTCACGTGACATGAATCATGCGTCTCGACAGGAGTGTAAAGCAGTCATGCTGAGACCCAGTTACGTTTGGCTGAGACCGTCTGAGGGTTGATGTCACGTTGTTGTTAGATATGTCGTGATCACGTGCACGACGTCACACGACCTACATAATGCAGATTGACCTACTAGATGAGATTGAAGCTCTATTCGCCCAATCTCTAGAGATTACGGGGTTTTTTTTGGAGAGGACTGGCCAATTTTTGGTGTGTGGAGAAGACTGGCCAGTGGCCACCAGTCTACCTTTAACGTTAAAACACTTCTTGTAAAATTCATCTTGTCCTGGTATTGGAAATGTGGTACAAGCCAAGAACATGAATGCAATGCTGTTAAATGGCACGTCAGCTCAAACCGGGCCATATTGCGCGAAGTACATAACTGTATTCGGGTAATTAATAAGGCCTACTATATTAGAGTAAAAATAGTAACAATTTATATAGTGTACGCGTTTTTCGAATATCGCGATGACAGCATTGAATTCTAAAACAAAAACTTCCCATGGTGTTATCAATGGCGCAGAATATAATATACGATAGAGCAAAAAGATACACGACCGTACTTTGTGATGGAAATTGTCGACTTTCCGGATATAATTGATCTGAGGTCCCAAGGACTCGGCCCACTGTGAACCCGTGACAAGGGCCCATAAAAAAGAATTAAAATATTAAATAAAAGGCTTCCTCTTTTTCAGTGTGTGAGATAAACAAGTGATTATTATACCAAAAAAAGTGGATTCCACAAAAATGGCGGTTTGTGAACGGAATTATCTGTCGTACATTCTAAACATAGTTATTGCATTTATGGCTCCGATATCGAATTTGCCAGCGTTTTAAATGGAGTCTATTTAGCACATACTGCACACAGCGTTCCACCTACGTCATCACCAGAATGAAACACTGTGCTAATTGGAGTCCATTTTAAAACGCTCGCGTCATCAATTTGGGGCGGGGCCATGGAGGTGTGGGCGGGACTTATCGAACTTACGTCACCTGTGTTTACAAAACAGAGTGAAAATAGACCGTCGCACATCGTTTTTGTAAACACAAAGTCAAATTTCAAGTTCTGCCACTCGGCTAAAACCGATATATAATATGTGCTATGGGTAATATTGCAATACATTCTTTACCATTGTAAACTGTCTTTAAAGTTTCAATATGTTTTTCTTTCAAAACAAGGCCTAGATACGCCTAAATTTTTCTTCGCAAATAAAACCGCATCTGTGAACTTGTCGTCTATGGGGGCCGCCATGTTGAATAATTAAGGGACTTTTTTGTGGTTCGGCTCTTGATCAGTTTGACATCTTTCATACACACAACGGCTAAATAAACATATTTAATTTCATTCAATATGACAATAGAAGAGAAATAAATACTTCTCAAAACTTCTAAAAGCATACTCGGTGTTATCGACTAAAATCGTCGATGTAGGAATTTAAAATGGAGGGTAATTAGGTTAGGGCCTATTCTCAGCCGAAGCTAGCAGTAGATTGGCAGCCTAAGTTTGGGATGTATTTAGCACAGTGTTTCATTCTGGTAATGACGTGGAACGCTGTGTGCAGTATGTTGTAATTCGACAAGAAAAGATCGTAGCGCCACTGTCGATCTTCATAAGCCCAGTCGGAGCAAAACAGTAGGAATGAATGAATGAAATGGGGTTTAACGTCCTACTATAATACACCTAACCTGGGCTAATTGAAGACGGGCATACGCCATACAGTGTGTTATGAGGGAAATTTTGCCCGGGCAGCGGCGCTACGGCCTACTCTTATATCGAATTCCAACTGCCAGGGGATCTTTTACGTGCACTCCAATTTGTACACGGGACCTCGGTTTTTCGTCCCATCCAAACGACTAGGCACCTGTCCTTGTCAGGCCCTCCTTCTGCATCACTGACAAGGGGAACAAAACAGTAGGACCCTAAACTTAAACCCCATTTAATTTTATATATTGTTATATATTGAACTTGGTTTGGGTTATATATTTACGAGTGTGTATTGCCCGCTTTGTAATATATAACTTATTGCGATCAGGGACTTAGTGAGAGGGACGTAATGACGAGCTTTGTGTCATGATGTTGATTTTTTGCGCCCCTTGAATTTCTGAGCCCCTAGCACAGCGCAAAAAATCACGCTGTTTCAATGCTGTTTTCAGAATTATATCCATAATCATACCCAACCAGTGCCCAACATATACGGTGGCTCAGATATGCTACAAATCGACTCTAGCATGTTCCACAGAGCCCAATATTACCTCCGCGGCACTGAGAGGGTCTGCCACCTCACCCGCACACATATATATTGTTTTTTGAGCTCAGACGGGATTTTGTTCTACATTTAAACTCACGGGTCAGCACGTCCCTGATTTGAGTTTTTAGAATGGGTTTTTTGGTAATTACAATAAAAGCAAATAAGATTTAAAACTGGTTACCCGAAGAGAAATAACTTGCTTAAAAAATGATATATTATTAGATGAGGTCATGGAGCTTTGGTAAAGACGGTATAATAAGACTAAAGATACTAAAGATATGTTCCAATAAACAGATTGGCAGGCTATCTAGTACGCTGCGTTCCAAAGCTTGTCGTTGAAGGAATCCCATGATATTATTGTATGGATTCCTTTCGACACTGGAATGCTGTCAGGTGGGAAGATATACACTTAAAATGACATTGCAAAAAACAATTATCGTTGCAGTTTATTAAAAGATTAATTCATTGGTTCACCCAGTTCCATCCGATCTTACTACACAACTCATGAAAAAGAAAAAAGATTTTGCGACAGTCCCTTTGTGTTGCCATCCGTAAACACCTAGATAAGGTAATTGTTTTATTAATAGCCTATTAATTTGACTTAATAAAGAAGCTATTTATATCCACGATGTGTTCTACTAAATATGTTAGGCTTGGTATAGTTTAATACCCTTCGTTGGTTTCTGGAGTTTAACGTCCACTTCCACTGGGGATGATATATCTTAAACAATTTAGACCCGTATATGATTATTCTCTGTAGTAGGATATGATTATATCGGAATTGGGAAAAGTTTTATTTCTATGAAATTTTGGTATTTTTCTTTAAAATAATACACCTCCACAAAATACATACTTTATGTATTTAATTTTTTTAAAGGTGCGATATTAGGCCAAGATATGATTTTATCTAAATTTGAAAGTGTGTTATTTTTATGAAACCTGAATATTAATAAGAATAATAAAAAAAATGTGGGAAATTAGGCCAAGAGGCGCGCCTGACCGTTTGCCCTTAGGTAAACATACGAATGGTAAAAAAAAAACCCAACGTAAATTAGTAATGAGTTTGACACGTGGTATAGGTGTATACAGAAAGTGATGAGGAATTTTAAGACTCAGTGGTCTGATTCCTAATACATCATAGGATAACTCTTTATGATAGTCTTGCTCTTCATGACACTTGTGTAGAATCCGATTCCTTTTTGAGCATTGTGATGAACAAGGCTTTAATCTTGTAAACAATCATGGCTGATGTTTTAGAAAATTTGAAGAAGAATGGCATTTATAAGAAGATTTTGTATCCAGGAGAGGGCGAATTGCAACCATATAAAGATGGATGCAAGGTTAGTAATACTCAGTAAAACGGAACAATAATTTTATGAAAACAAATGGACAGAACTAAAATGAAATACTGAAAAACTATACAAAATGACTACCGTACACCATTATTATTAGCGACCGGCGCCACCGCTAGAGGGCTCAGACAGTGTTGCTCACAGCTATGGACGATTTTCAACCCCACTCCGTCTGTTTTGGGGTCATATTTTCGCCGAGCTAGTACAGACTTGTCTGAAGGAATTTGGATCGGAAAATGATTGATTCTCATAGAGGGTATCCAAACGGGTCTGAAAAAAATGTTACCGGCGGTTGACATGCGGTAAATTAGCTTTTAATAAATTGTTGAAGTTTTCGTTTTTATTAAAATTGTCTGATACGCGATGATACGCTCACAATTTTACTTACAACTATGAAAATAAACACTAAATTAGTGATCTAAAATGTTGCTGAGGACGGAAACCCCCGTGGAAAGTGGCAAATCTTGAAAATCGGCACCGTGTCGGATTCCAAAGGGACGCAACTCCATCAAAATATGGGTACAGACCACAATCAATACCTCAACTATTTTATTGAAATTGTCTGATATGCGCTGATAAGCTAAAAGTTTTACTTACAATTATAACAATAAACACCAAATTAGTGATCTAACATGTTTCTGAGGACGGAAACCCCTGTGGGAAGTGGCAAATACTGGAAATCGGCACCTAGTCGAATTTTTAAAGGGACGCAACTCCATCACAATACGGGTACAGACCACAGTTAATATCAACTAACTTTGACAAAAGAAAATGTTGCTTGTCGTTCAGTGTGTATTATTAGATGTAAGCTTAAAAATAAGTGTAATTTAAAATGCAAATGCAATTTTGAAAATGGAATCAATACAGTGCATTAAAGTTTTCAGCATTTATTGTTCCATTATTCATGGGAAGAAAATATAGTTGTACCTGTTACATAAAGGTATCAATTTTATTTTACAGGATTGTGTATAATGAGTGTGCGATTAAAATAATTTTAATATATAGATAATAAATCATAAATACATGGCAATAAAGTTTGGTATGCATATTAGTAAATAATAATTAAAACGGTTAGCTTCATAAATAAATATGATCCTGATTAATAATTTTATTTTTAAAGTAGTATATTCTTATTCTCTTCTGAATACTCTTCGACGAAGTTTTGTTTTACATATTTTGATTATATTGTATTATTATTGATTATGATTATGTTCTGTAAAAGTAACTATTTAATTTTCTGTACCGCTATTTCAAACCTCAGAAAATAAATTATTCAAGGTATGTGTCATGTGCGTATATCGGTGTGTTGATATATAAATAAGCTTAATTTTGGCTAAACAATTATGTCTCTAGCTTATTTCCTTTCTCATATATGGAGTGGGACTGAAAATTGAAGCAAACTGACTGATTTCGCGAAAAGGAGGGTCTGCCAGTTGGCGTTACTAAACGGACAATAACTCCGTCAATTCTGCTCTGAATAAAAAAAAATAAGTGTTGTTACAATGCAGAGATTTTCAGCTTTTGGGAAATAACAAGGTTATCGACAACAAGTTAATGTTTTAAAAGAGCTGCTTGTAACTAGTTCAAGTTTACATAATTATTTAATCTTCTGTACGGTAAATTTAATCTTCTGTATGGTTAATGCTAACATTAAAAAGTAAACTAATCGACCTATGGGTAATGTATTTGCATGATAGCATTAGTGCGTAAATGAGCTTTATTTTGGTAAAATAATTATGTCTCTAGGACTTTTGGTTTCAGAGATATAAAGTGGGGTTGAAAATTGAAGCAAAATGGCTAATTTTGCGAACAAGGTGTCTGCCAGTTCGCGTTAATAAATGGACCATAACTCAGTCAATTCTGCTCCGATTTTCATAAACTTGGTGTTGTTACAATACTAAGATGTGCAGCTTTCGGGAAATAACAAGTTTCTGGAGAAAATAATAATATTTCAAAATAGCTGCCGGTCGCTATTATTATTACCAATACCATCATTATTATCATTTAATTGATTATTATAATTATAATCATCAGACATCAGTCAGTTTACTATATATAGACCTCTCAGACCAAAGACTGCTCGGACCCAGACCTGTGCCACCTGTGGGACCAAAAAAAAAAAAATCCAGTCGGACCAAAACAGAGAGCACCCGGACCAACCTAGAGAGAAAGAGAGAGAGAGAGAAATAGAGTTTAACGTCCACTCAACACAACTAGGTCATTTCGGGACTAACATGGTGTAATTTTATTTCAATAATTCACTTGCGCGTAGGGGTCTTTAGCAGTGGGAGGAAACCGGAGTGCCTGGAGGAAACCCACGAGGTTGAGAAGGCGCCGCTACATGTATCTCCATGCCACATATACGCTCACACCAGGACTCGAAACCACAGGCAGCAAGCCAGAGGTGGCCGGACCAATCAATTTTGGTGCTGAAAATGTATTTTTTTGGTGAGATTCCATTTTACACCTGATCTCCGTTTTGCTTTAATATGATTTTTTTTTTGTTAGCTTTATTTCCACTATAAAACAACAAAGTGTAATGAAGAAAGAACAGTTATTGATGATAGTAGAAAACATGATAAACCGATGGAGCTGATCCTAGGAAAGAAATTTAAACTAGAAATTTGGGAAACATGTTTAAAGACAATGATGAAAAAAGAAGTATCAGAATTTATTTGTGAAAGAACTGTAAGTATAAGTAAACGTTTAATATCAGTAACTACTTGTATTTATTTATATTTACAAATCAGAATTTTAAAGGCATTATGGTCGTCTAGAGTTCCTAATGCTTTCTGTTGATAGTATGATGTCATCTTTTTCTGTCTGGGAAAATCCTAATTAACCTACATGTAGTTCTTAGCTTTTTGGTTGCTATTGAAAGAACAGGTTAAACCTCAAATTTCTTGGTTAAATATAAACAATGTCTATTAGGGCATTGAGGCTTAAAACTGCAGATCGAAGGACGATTATAAACCAGAATCTATCTAGGTATCTTATAGGCTTATAATAGACTTATCATAGACTTATCCTTCTCAGCATTTGAAACACATTTAAATGTAGGATGAAAGTTATGTACATGTTATACATAAAATAATGAGAAATCCAAGTAAACTGTTTTTTGATTGGTTCGTAGAATCAACCTTATGATCAAGGGCAGATAATTTGAATTTGTGAAAACCCCAGTGAATGGACCCACAGGTTACTGAAGAAGAATGGAACTATATCACTGGACTGAGGATGCTGTTGACTGGTCTAAAAAACATCCTTAGATGTTCTATGGTTCCTGGGCAAGAACCTCTTGATACACAGAGTGAAATTGTGTCTTAACTTGATAGAAGTTTCGAGCTTATGGGTTTTTTGAACAAATTTTTTTTTCAGCACGTAGCTACCTACCCATTAGTATCAAAGAGTCTACGAGCAATTCATCATCCAGATAAACACAATCATAAACATGAAGAAAAACAACATTGTTGTGGTATGATGTCGATGGCTGATCAAGGCACAGGTCATTCTGATTTAGATGAACTGATGAAAGATCCACAACCTCTCATATTCACATTAGGTATGTAAATCATAAAGGGATGGGATGGGGTGGGTGTCCTAATGGTAAGCGTGTGTATGTCATTGAGTCATAAGGTCTGTCATTGAGTCAACATGCATGGTTTCGATTCGCCGTTTGTACTTGACGAGGAGTTGGATCACCTGTCCACCCGTGGATTTACTCCACGTCCTGCAATCTCCTCCCACAGCTAAAGATCCCAATGCGCAAGCGTAGTATTGAAATAAAATTGAACCATATGTTAGTCCCAAAATGACCTAGTTTGTGACAACCCCATTTCTCTCAATTGTCCTGTTCAGGGTTCAGGTCTGTAATGAAATATACAGTAATGTCTAATATATTGTTTTATAAATGGAATAAAATACACTTGAACTTGCTATTAAAATAAATCAAATAAAACTATTTCAGAACTAGTTAAAGTTGAAATGCCTGAAGATTTTGAGAAGGAATCATGGATTATGACAGATGAGGAAAGGTTCAGTTCGCTACCCAAATTAAAAGAAGCTGGAAATCAATTATACAAAGAGAAAAAATACGAAGAAGCTGCAGAAAATTATTTTAAAGCCCTCGGAATTCTAGAACAATTAGTATTAAAGTGAGTTTGAAATTGTTATAATACATGTATATCCTGTCTTCATTTGCCCATTTCGGAGCAGAACAGTAGGACATTAAAGCCCATTACAGTTACAATACATAATTGAAGTAATTACAGTGTGGTTGATTTTATTAAGTAGAACATCTCACTCAATCTTTGGAGAAAAACACCTCAAAATACCAACTATTCATCTGGAGACAGGTTATAGAACTTTTATGTGTGGTGCACCATATTTATGAATCATTTTCCTCTGAAGTTAAGAGTTTCAAAATCCAAGCTCAAAATATTTCAGTTCCGAAATCTCTAATGAAAGACATAAACTAGTAGTAACTCTGGAACCAGTTTTTACATTTGAATTATTGTGTTTTTGCGCTTTATAAATGTTTATATATTAATTATATTAAACTACTAATAGAATCCGCATAGCTTGACTGATTTCAAATACTATAATGTTATTTAGAGAAATAAAGAACATGTCATGATTCATGACCACCATTTTATGGTTGTGAATCATGACACAGAACGGGAATAGTCAACATATATTTTTTTAGGGCAGTTTGAGAATAAAGGGAATGTAACTGATCCCTGGCCAAAACAATTTGGGTCTGCATTACACCATAGAAATAATTCACCATGTGTAAGTCTCATGTTGAGGAGACCAATCATGCATCTATGAGTCTTACAAATTTCTGTATTAGCCTTGACTTAGTCTTCTCCAAATAACACCAACACATTCCTGAATTTAGTAAAAATAAATAGAAAAAAGGTTTAATACTTAAACTTTAGAATGAAACTTTGAGATAATAAGAAGTTTTTTTTATGTATTAACAGAGAGAAGCCCGGTGATGTAGAGTGGGAGAAACTAGAGGATATGAAATTTAGAAAAAAAATATTTAATACTTAAATTTCAGATAATAAGAAGTTTATTTTATTTTTTAACAGAGAGAATTAAATTTCAGATAATAAGAAGTTTATTTTATTTTTTAACAGAGAGAAGCCTGGTGATGTAGAGTGGGAGAAATTAGAGGATATGAAAACACCATATTTATTAAATTATTCACAATGCCAGCTACTAAAGGGAGAATATTACCCAGTTATAGAACACACAACATCAGTATTAAAACGCGATCCTGGTAAGTATTGCTTTTAGTAAAAAAAGGGAATTTCTCTGTAGGGAAATTGTTCTCATATATTTGGTTCTTACCTGTCAAGGGGGGTTGGATGGCTGAATGGTTTGCGTGTGCACGCTGTATCATAAAATCTGTCATTGAGTCAACTGGCATGGTTTCGAATTCCCAGGTGTATGTGGCAAGGAGTAAGGACTCCTGTCCAACCTCGTGTGTTTTCTAACCCCTCTTCCGGGTCCCGAGTTTCTAAAGACCCCTACGCAAAATTAATTATTGAAATAAAATTAAACCATATGTTAGTCTTGAAATGACCTAGTTTGTGACGAGGAGACTTAAACCCCATTTCTCTTTCACTCTCTCTCTCTCTCTTACCTGTCAAGAATCTTTCCAATCAAGATCTGTTATTTATTAAATATGAAAGAGCATTGATTGAATTGGATATAAAAATTTTATTTGTTAATTTCTCTGTGTCATTTTTTAACCATGAAGTGGTTTCTTATGCTTTGTCATATTCTTTTTTTTTCTTCCAATTCGAGTATGATTATTATGAAACTTTGCATAATTGTTCAGATTTTTGATATGACTAGGATGACGTCTGGGTCAGTTCATGTTTATATTGTGTGTTTGTTTGTTTTTTATTCTGAGAGGGTCTAATAGTAAATTAGTGAAATAAAATTGAACCATATGTTAGTCCCGAAATGAACTAGACTGTGTCAAATAGGCATTAAACCCTGTTTCTCTTTTTAATATTTTGCGTTACTGGATAATAATTTCTAAACTTTAAATGTTTCTCTTCAATGGTTGTTATTTATTATTTAAAAAAAAATTAAAACAACTAATTTCAGACAATGTAAAAGCCTTGTTTAGAAGAGCAAAAGCCCATGTTGGCGCATGGGATCCAGAGGAAGCAAGAAAAGACTTTAATCGTGCACGAGAACTTGACTCCAATTTATCAAAAGCCGTTGAAAAAGAATTGAAATCTTTAGATGAAAAATTAAAAGTGAAAGAACAAGAAGAAAAGTCGAAACTGAAAGGAATGTTTTGATTTTAAGTGAATTGTGTTCATTTAAATTTCTGTGTTTATGTTAAAGTGGTGTTAAATTTATGTCATGAAGGTTCTATGATAGAATCATTACATTTCTTATTATTTTTAAACAACAAGTGAATCTTAATCAAAGCATTATACTTCAGTCCAAGCTGTCGATGGTACATTGTGGATTAACAAGAGAAAAGAATTGAGTGACAGTTAACGTTTCGTTTGTCGTATTGGATAACTATCAACAGTGTTAGTATTTTCTTCATTTCTCACTCCAGACATTACGGATAGACAGTTTACATATCATGTCTAGTCTTAGATATTATAAAACAGTTTTTCAACTAAAGATAAGTGTTTATAAACCTGACTGCTAGACAGGACTTGGTACAAAGAAAAAAATCGATTTGCTAATAAATGGAACCAAACTGCGAACATGAGGCTGAAAAGTTGGCAGATGAGAAGAATTACTATAGAAACAACATTTGTTCACGTCTGCTGAAGTCTTTATTACCCACACTTCACTGGACAAAGGGTGTCTACTTGAAACAGCCTGGACATAAATGTCTAAAATTTTATTTTTAGTAACACACGGAGATGTGCAGTGATGAGCCAATAAATTATAAGAGGTCATGTCATAGTGAGTCCAAAGTTAGACTGAAAAATTCTTATGGTATTTTTATAACCATATTTGAATTTTGGGTTTCATGCAACCATTATGTGTGCCTGAATACTTTCTGGCATCTTGTGGCAAACCCTGGCTGCCTATACACGTACTTTGATCTTGCCACCCGTTTGACTATAAACTGATTTAAAACTAGATCTATAACTAAAAGTCATGCATGTTTGTTCTACTAAATTTCTATTCAATCCTATTATATTTTCCCAGAGCTCAAAATACAGTAATGAATTATTCCTTTAGCAATAATTATTTTATTACAGTCCACTGACATTTTCTTGCCATATATCACAGGAGAGATACATAAAAAAATAGTTATATGATTTTGATCCGTAGGAATGGTCAGGTTAGGTAATATGTTGTAGATTTCTAGAAAAAATGATGTCATGATTCATTGCATAAAACATACAAAATTATTGTAAAATGGAAAATATTATTTTACTTTTTATCAAATTCAATATTTATATAAACTGTTATAATGAAAGTGATTTTTAGGAAATAATATTTGAGGTTATCCTATATATTTTTTTCTTGTAGCTGTATAACTTGTGAGAAATATGAAAGCATTTGACTATAATTCCTGACATGAAAAAGTATCTGGAACAATGTTAAAACTAAATGATGGTTGATTGGTGGTTGATAAGTATATGAGAATGTTGACAGAAGTTTTTAAAACATTAAAACCATCATTTCTCTGAAACTGCTCATTGAAGTATTTCAAACTCATCAACTTCGTTTTTCTTATTGATTCATACAGAATTGTCTTTGATACAAGGACATAAATCATTGTGATAATATAACCATTACGGATTGAAATACTTAAAAATTATATTCCCAGTCAATTTACACCATTCTCAATTTCTATAATTTATTGTTTTGTTTACTATCAAATTTATACCCTACATTTTATTGTATTATATATTGTATTTTAATTATTGGAATAAAAGTTATTGTTATAAACTTTATTAATATAGTCTTCTTAAATACAGATGGGACGTCATCCTTTGATGTTGGCACCATTATTTCAAGACATTGCATTATATATAGTTATTGTCCTTGTGCTATCGAAGTAATCCATACTTAATTTATGTCTCACACTCGACCATTAAACTACACTAAATGATGAAAAATGGATACATGTATAATAATACATACAGAAGACCTGAGAGCGATTGATAAAACATGATGGTAGCCATCAGTTATTGTTTACCAGATTGATTTGATATGGCCAACATTGGCCTTTGGCCTATTTAGAATTATATTTTTTTTTTACAGCCACATATAATAGGCCTACAGGTTTAACTTCTCAATGGAATATTAAAAATGTGATGTGTTTGTACGTTCAGTCCCACAAGAGAACACATTAAAAATCAAAGATTTTATTTCATGGGATTATCTTTTAACAATGTTTTAGGCAGTGCATTAATGAAAAAAAAATGAAGGCAGACTACCATTAAATTTCATCATCTCGGTACCCTATAGTGGGGATCACGTGGGTAAGGCGCTGGCTCGCTAGCCTGGAGGTCGAGTGTTCGATCCCTGCATTGGCCGAGAAAGTTTATCTCGATTTTCAGGCGTAGTTTCCCCTTGTCAGTGATGCAGAACAGAGGGCCTGGCAAGGACAGCTGTCTATTTGTTTGAATGGGACAAAAAAAAATGAGGTCCTGTGTACACATTGGCGTGCACGTAAAAGAACCCTCATAGCACACCGTATGGCGTATCCTCGTCTTCCATTAGCCCAGGTTAGGTGCATAACAGAAGGATGATAAACCCTATTTCATTTCTTCTATCTATAGCAATTCTCTCCCGGTCTCTTTCCTCCCCTTTTGCATGCCCATTTTTGTTTATTTTTTGGTGTAGAATGGATGAAGAGGGCTTGAATTAACATCTTCTGCAAGGTTTTGGTAAAAATCATGATTTTGAGGTGGAAGGATAACAGGGTTATCAGGTTGGCTACAGTGATATGTACAGCAACTACAGTAGTTACATATTTATAGAATGCTTCTTTAAATTTGTGTATCTCAAAATTTTGCAAATTTTAGTGCAAAGACATGATTATTTGTTCCTCTATCTGTAGTTAAAAGCATTCAGCCAAACAAAAATTTTGTGAAAAGTTGGAGGTTGGCAAAGAGGCCAGAATAAACGTTGAAGGCAATGGGGAAATTAATGGTGGTCTGCATCCAAATGAAGTTGTCTCCCCTGCACCATTAAATTATAAAATTAACCTAAATAAAATTATGATTACAATAATTTCTCTATAATGACAGCTACTTTGACAATCATCAGAATATGGTATATTATTTTCTGGATTTATTTCTCTTTTTACCTAATATTTTTCATTGTTTTGTAAATTGTTTGACCGAGGAATATACAAGAGGGAGTGAACAAAACCAAATAAACCTCTTTTCGTGAAGAGCTGCCAATATGGCTGACAACAGGTAGATATTTTTAATTATTATTAGAAATGGCCAAAATTTGCAGTAATTAACATACAATTATTAGATTTTCATATTTTTTTCGGGATAGTCAATAGTTTATTTCTTCTGTAATTAGTATTCTTTTTAGATGTACTATTTCAGGATATTTTTATTTGTATGTTTACATGAAGGGAACATATTTATTGACATTTTCGTCGGGTTCATAATGAACTTCATATTTTGATGATTTGGCATTATAATTATATGTAGGCAGAAACTAATCTAAATTTTAATGATATCACTTATTACTGTATATCTTAATTGGTAAATCTAAATGGCAATGTCTGTTCTTAAGGCTAGCATATTCTTTTAGTTGTATTATACTTCGACCGCATGTTGAAAAAGGAGAAAAGAAAAATTCAACCAAATGGGGGGGGGGGGGTTGATACTTAATAACATAGTCATAGAACACTATATGTTGTCATCTAGTGCACACTCAAAATAGATTTGTAGCTGAAATTACCTTGGTATTGAAATACGATTGAACTGTATGTTTTGTTAGTCCTGAAATGACCTGGGGCCTGTTTCACGAAATTTTAACTTAAAATACAATCCAAATTTTAGTACATACTTAAATCTGATTGGCTAAGCGCTAAAATCAATCTAATACTATCCAATCGAATTACTAAAATTGGATTTTATCTTAGTTAAAATTTTGTGAAACAGGCCCCAGGTTTGTGTTAAGTGAACATTAAGCCTAATTTCTCTCCCTCCCTGGACATATATACGTACACTATAGGCATCCTGGACCCATTTTTTTGTAACAGGACAAGTTTCTCAGCAAATAACTCTTTCTTTTTTAAACATTTTATATATATAAAAGCTCTTTCTATAATAAGGGTTTGCCTTCAGATGTCAAAGAAATATTGTTGAATGACATTTTAAATAATAAAATTATTATTCATTTTCTTTCAGGGACTTGCGTTTTCCTGGAGGGCAGCCAGGTAATATTTCTTTATGTACAGTATTTTTTAATCCTAATGTAGTTGTCCACAAATTGTGACCAGTCTTACATTTTTCTAACAACACATATGTGAAGTGTTGCCTAGTTCTTTGAATGGAGCAAAAATTCTCCTCCCTCGCACTGTACAAATGTCCATCGAAAAAAACTGTATTGATTTGATTAATAATGCGACATAAATTCCCATTCTTTCCTTGCCTTAAAATGTTAAAGCAGTTCTTGACTTCTTGCCAACGCTTCACAACTCTTGCTATTAATATCAATGAAATTCTTAATATAAGCTGTGTTCAATTGTGTTTTCTTTTTTTTTATTTATTAAAAACAGTTCATAACCAATAAATAAAACATTATTTTTTTGCCAAAGTTATCTTTTAGAAGTATGATTTTTAAGCAATGTATCTGATAGAATTTCGTCTATTGTCACATATTATTGACCAAGGCAAGGACATTATAATTTTCTACGTAAAATGTTTCAGGATTTAACAATATGATATCTGGTACACCCCAGTATATTCAGCCAGGTATGCAGGGATATCCTATGATGCAACAACAAATGGGTATGGCTCCAGGAATGGCACGTCAAATGTACCCAATGCAGGTTTGTGTAAAATATTCGCCAATATATATAACTGTTTTTATACTTCACCAAAACAACAAATTTCAGTGACTGGTATTGAATGAAAGATTTGTATTTTACTGGTAATCACAATCTGATTGAAACACAGATCCTATTTCGTTTTGTTTTTTATAGTTCAAAATTTTGTTGACTGGTCTTTACTACACTAGGATCTGGAAGAGATGTTATATAATCATGTTCTGAATAGTGTGAGGGATTAATAATAATGATAATGATAATCGCTTCATTTTACAAGGGTAGCAAATTAGGCCTGAGGCCTTTTTCCAATTTGGCCCTTGGCACAGATCGTTCAAATGATTTCGATCATTACTGCAGGAAGAAACAGAAGAACTTGGGGGAAACCTGCCTGATCGGACTGGAGACCGAATATCCCTCTCACTTACAACGATAAAGTTCTTGCCCTAAAGGGTCTGTTTTAGGCTTGAGGTACACAGAACTGTGGGTAACGGTAACCCACTAGAAACATTAACGCTGATTGGTTAATCAAATGGCATAGGGTCAAAAGACGCTTAAGTATGACCTCTGACGCAACCTTCAATTGACTCCCAGTCAGATCTTCATGGGGTTCGAGAGTATGAAAAACAAAACGAAATATAGATCTGTATTTTAATCAGATTTTGGTAATCAAATATAGATCCAGTTTTGCTGCTTTTTTTATGTTTATAATGAATTGTTTTTCAAGGTGACTTGGATGGCGAGGTATTATTGGGCAGAAAAAGAGGACGTGTATCCTTTTTCATTTCTTTATAAAAAAGCATGCCTAACATTATACTTACCGGTATATATATCTGTTCAATATTTGTGTGACTGTTGATGGTTTTTTTTCAGCAATATCCCATGGCCAGACCAAGAATGGCTCCTCCATCTTATAACCAGCATATGGCAACTAATATTAACAGACCAAGGTATGGTTTAAACAATTTTTATAATTTTATTAATGGTGACATATCTCCAGATGCCACAGTGAACTTAACACAACATAACGCTTAAAATGGCTAGAGTCAAAAACAAAATTGATGATTATATTAGATTTTATGTGATAAATTGGTTTGTGTTTTGATAATCTGTCAAAAATATTTAATCCCTAAAGCTATCCCTGTCATTAAATTAAAATCAACTCAATTAAACAATTTATTTTGACTAATACTAGGTTCTTACTGTCATGTAATGTGTTACGATAGGATTGTCCCCATTGAGTCCATGATCTGTTACATGCAGATACGTTCTGATACATTTCAATATGATTGACATGATTTCTATGACTGACATCCCGATAGGATCAACACGATTACTGTACATTTAAAACCATGATTTCATTCAATCGTAGCACAAATCATGGTAGTGGGAACCTAGCATAAGACATTAACGATAGATATGTCTGAAATATCAATCACCATATTCTTACCCTTTTCAGAGGTGGAGCTCCAGGCACTGGAGCAAGACCACGACAGCCACCATCACAAAAAGACATACAGTTTCAGATGCAACAACAACGATTAAAGCAGTTCGGACAGACTAAACATGTGAAAGCTGATGCAGATAAATTTATAGAATCCATGTTTGGAAAGACAGAAAAACCAAAACCTAAAGATTTAAGACAAAAACAGCATTCGAGCGATATTTCTAATCAGCCTGGTAAAGTTTATACTATAATCCCTCTATTTTAAAAAGCCCCCAAAAAAGAGAAATGTTCAGA
This sequence comes from Patella pellucida, assembly GCA_917208275.1. NCBI lineage: Eukaryota > Metazoa > Mollusca > Gastropoda > Patellidae > Patella > Patella pellucida. The sequence continues at coordinate 13,160,928 of OU795041.1, forward strand.
AATGTAATCTTGTGGAATTATTAGAGCTTCAGATACTCATCACTAGAAATAATATATTCCTAATCTGACTGGTTAAATTTATACTATTACTACTTTATTCAAAAACAAAACAAAAAAAAAGAGACAAAAACGTTATAAAATGTATTGTTGTGGAATCATAAGAGCTTGAGATACCAATCTCTAGAAAGTGTAATGCTAGTACCATTGTTGTTATGCTTCTTTCGAATCCCCGGTCGTACGTGACAAGGAGTAGGGTCGTCTGTCCAACCTCATGGGTTTTCTCCAGGTCCTCCAGTTTCCTCCCACTGCTAAAGACTCCTACGTGCAAGCGATTTATTGAAATAAAATTAAACAATATTTTAGTCCCGAAATGACCTAGTTTGTGTCGATTGTGCGTTAAATCTGATTTCTCTCTCTCTGTCTCTCTGTTACACTTCTTGGTGACCGGTCGACTAGAGCCTAAAGTTTGACACTCGAGACTACTAGGTCATCCAGCTAAAACCATTACAGACAGCCACTGATAGTTATTTGAGGATCTGGAAAACAAACTACAATATTGTGAAATTTGAGTCTCTCAAGTAAATGGTCCAAAATTTGTTCAATTCCTTTCAATATTTACAAATATGGGCATCCCCTGCAAGCTAGGGTCTGCTATTAGTAAAAGGTGTAGCAGTCATTTTCTTGAACCACTATTTAATTGGAATGAATCCTAGCTGTGATATTAATTATCACTAATGTTGTGATTTATATTTGTTAATGAAATTGTATATAATCCGTTTCCATGGAAACAAATTTGACAGGATGTTGATCAGTGAGTATTCCTGTTTCAGGTGAATCAGTTGAGGATGATGACGGTTTTGGTGATTTTTTACAAGGACCAATGACGGCAGCACCCACTCCCCCAGCTCAAGTGGTGCCAGCCACTGTTAGTAATATATCTCCAGCACAGCTCAGTACCAATACTACAGATTCTAGTCTAAATAATGTACAGGTGGTTACAAAAATAGCAGTGACCGCGCCACAAATGCCTCAACAAGAAAAGAAAGGTAATAGTAATTTATGAAAAGAAAAATGACTATTAGAATCTGTTTAAAATCATCTTTGAAAAATTGTTTTTTAAACTTAAAATTGTACATATATTTAAAACAGAGCAATTACAAAAACAGCAATGGCCTTGCCGTAAATTCCTAAACAAGTAATGGAAGGTATTTGTAATGTACAAAAAAAAATGACTCTCAAAATCTAATTAAACATCTTTTAAAGAACAATATTATACTGGGCTTAAGTGGTTTGATAAGCTAGCTGCAGTGGTTGAAAATTGTTGATTCTAAACCAGGGGGGGGGGGGGGGGGCAAACTCCTTTCCATTCAGGGGCCACATGAATTAAAATTTTCCATCCTTACATTAAGTGGGCAAGAGATAGACACAAATATCAAGATAAAGAAAATAAATGTTATTGATTTGTTAGACTGGTTTCAACATTTAACCCCTAGTGGGCAGGAATCTGGCTCACAGACAAATGGTTTGACAACCATCTTACAGCAAATATAACATTTATTGGCAGCAATCAGACAAATGTACTATTTCCGAGGCAATATGTATTGATAAATTCAGACAAAAGTTTTACAGTTATATAATGTCTAAATGTTTATATTCTGCAGATTTGATGACGATGATGATGGAATGTTCTGATCTCAAGGCTCCGCAGAAAGCCAAGTCGTTTCAGAAACCTCTAGTCAAAGATGTCAAAGTTCAACCACATAAAACCACTACATATCATCAAAGTCAACAAGCTAGACAATGGCAGGTGTCCGCAGAACTTGAAGATCTTTTTCACGAAGACAGTAAGTGTTTAATATGAATTTCGCAGATCGTTCTAGAACTTGAAATTTTAACTAGAAATTTAAATCTACAGAATCTAAGACTATATTAAATCAGAAGTATTTATATTTACTTAGATCCAAATCATGCCTTTTTATGCCCATTTGAAGTTTACACTAATGTTGCAAGGAAATTATGGGCTTGGATGGCTGAATGGTTAGCATGTGCGCGCTTTATCACAACGTCTGTCATTGAGACAACTGGCAGGGTTTCAAATCCCTGGTTGTACTTGACTAGGAGTAGGGTCGCCTGTCCAACCTCGTGGGTTTTTCCAGTCCTCCGGTTTCATCCCACTGCTAAAGACCCCTACACGCAAGTGAATTATTGAAATTAAATTTAAAAACCACATGTTAGTCCAAAAATGACCTAGTTTGTGTCAAGTGGATGTTAAACCCCATTTCTTTCTCTCTCTGCGAGGAAATTAAACCAAATTCTGACTCTTCTATTTTATTTTAACACAAAGTAATTGTTTTATTGTTCTAAAGTTCCACCAACACCAGCATCCCCGCCAGCTCCAACTGAACCCAATACTGTTGCCATGACAACCAGTCCTGTATTGCCACCAACAACTAACATATCAACGAGTGGAGGTGTTTTACCAGACTGGTGTTTGTTTGTAGGAGAAAAGTTACCTCCCCTGTATAATATGGTTCATGAGGCTGCACTAGTGTAAGTATAATATAATAGCCATTTTGTCCTACTTAATTGATAGACGAAGATTAAGATTGAAAACTGTTGAAGTCCAATGTCAACTTTGTGATAATGTCAGCAACATCAAATGTGGTCCTATATTTCTGTCATCCCTGTCTGTTGTTTAAAAGCGATTTCTGATAATTACTTTCGGTGTTATGGACCTCAATAACTTAGGAAAATCTTGTGGACGCTCTAGAGGCAAATTACTTAATAAATTAATTAATTAATGGGTTTCTTCTCTTGATCAATGCTTCCATTGCTTATTAAAAAAATAAAAGTGTGACATTCCTTGTTGACTACTCTGACTGTGGGTATATGTTTCATTGCCTGGCAACCTGTCTTTATTATTCTATAAAAAAAGTTATTGTCTTATTTCATTAATTTAATACACAATACTGATGAAGAGAGAAATTAAAAATTCAATACTGATGAAGAGAGAAATTTAAAATTCAATACTGATGAAAAAAAAAGCTTTCTCCTTTCATGTAATGTAATCACATCGTCTCTTTAAAATATATAATTTTGGTATATGTACTAATATGAACATGCAGGTGTGACCCACAGGCACTTGAAGGGATTAAAATAAAATTTCTTACTATTGCTTGACTATATAGTAAGTGCAGGGGGACTGCACCACATATGATTTACACAAAAGACAAACACAGCGACAAGACACCATACTCAAAAAACAACAACAAACAAACAATTCAAAAAAAGCGAATAGATCCGGGGGCTAGCCGTAAGCGTCCACTGCGCTGTACAGTCCCGGGCCTGTGGTGACACAGACTTCACTCAATTTGAAAACAACTGGGAATGCAACCCAAAGAAATAATTATATAGTGTCAGCATGAGTCATAATCTATTATAATGTTGTAAGAATTACGAATGTAAGTATATTGTTGTATAAATTCCGCTACACAAGTAACCACATAGTTAAATGTATCAGAAGTAGGCCTAGTTCAAACTAAATCAAATCAATAAAAGGATTGAAGTATATTAAATGCATTTAGGACACACATTACAACCGTCACAGAAACAAAAACAAAACTGATTACAAGAAGCAATGGAATATAGACTATCTAGGGAGACAGCCGAGCCGTCTGCTGACTGAGTGGCGTGACGTGAATCTGCCGTAATAGTTGTTATGACGTCGTGGTTTAGAAGGTGCAATTTCCCGATAAAAAAGGGCGATAATCTAGATAAAATAACGTTGAAATATAAAAAAACTATTAGTTTTTAAGACCATGCAATTGTACAAACCATAGTATAATTATTATATAATGTCCCACGTAAGAAATGCAAAACAGGAATGCTAAAGAAATCGTAAGTTATTAGTGTAATCCTAAAGGCATAAAAATAAGGGCAATAATCCAGATAGGACTAGACATCTAGAAGCAATTTATATAGAGTCATTATCCAATATGTAGTCAGTAATATCGTTATAAGAAATGTCAAACTTATTATGTTGAAGAAATGGAAGTTTTGAAATTTCTTTCAAAATGCGTAATTGTGTACCACCTTTGGCCGTGCACTTAAAATTAAGAGTTTTTATTCGGGAAAGAAATAGTTCTTTATTGTTGCATATTTTTAAAAATCGTAATGCCTGTGAATAGAAAACATTGTATAGTGTCGTATCTGGTATGTTACTATGAGCTGACGGGTATTTTACTACTTCAAAACCAAATTTGTCCGTTTTATCGAATATACCGACCTTAAATTTGTTATTAATTATATCGATGTCCAAGTCAAGGACAGATGCATTTATAGTGCCCGAATTTTCTTTATTTAATATAAGTTCAGGAGGATATATTTCATCTTTGTATTTATTGAAATTACCATTATCATTGATTGGTGTTATGTCATCAATGTAACGGAAGGTATAATTTAGACTTTTTGCTACCTTGTAATCTGTTTTTCTTTTATGGTCTTGAAAGTCAAATTCGTATTTATATAAATGTGCATTTGCCATAAATGGGGCGGGGTCAGTTCCCATTGGTAAACCAATAGTTTGCTGTATTATCTGATCCCCAACCTCAAATATGGCATTGTCAATGAGAAAATGTATAATACTTTGAAATTTTTCTTTATTGAAAACTACAGTATTGGCATTGCGCGGTTTTATGATCCATCTTGCATCTTGTGAGTAGATGGCCATCAGATTTCTGCCTTTTCCGAAAGCACCATTAAAGGCCTTATCCACGAACCAATCCAAATTCTTTTTTAAGGTCTGCATGTTGTAGCATAGTATATAAGGTAGAAAAGTCGAAAGTTTCTATTGATTTTGCATTGCCTTTTTGATTGATTTTATCTAAAGTGTCTACTATTGGTTTATTTTTATCAATTATGAAAAAGCTATTAATTCCAGTATAATTGCGAAGTGTTTTGCACCAAATGGCATGTTGGGCCTGGCATAATTTAAGTCCTTTCGTTATAGTCACTGCTAGAGGTTTTGTCTGGCAGATGCTGGAGGAAATTATGTATCTGAATTTTACAGGATTTTTATGAAATTTCGGTATAGAATAAATATATGGAAGGGCATCTACTTTTACATTGTCTTTTATATCATTACTCCTGTTAAACGAATATTGATTTTGTAAAATATCTAGTTTAGATAATTCCGTAATACATTTATAAGTGTTATTATTGGTGTTAGGCCAAAGTCCAACTTCGGTAAGGATATTTTTAATGTAGTACTTTTTACAGATAAAGGCAATGTTATTGCTGGCCTTATCGACAGGTGTTAGAACAAATTTCTCTTGAAGAGCAGAAAGACATTCAGCTGCAGATGCATTTTTTAGGACTTCGGGTGGTGGATGTCTTGGGTTGTTTTTAATATGTTTGATTCTCTTTGATAAGAGGTCAAAAACAGTGTTTCTCCATTCTCCAAAAGATTCTATTGGTGCACGAAATTTATCTGACCAAGCTACTATGCATTTCCGGATTTCTGATTTTAGATTATTATGTAATTTTTTGAAGTTAGTTTTATTAGCTTGTTCTCGAAATTGTGGTCCAAAGCGAAATAGTTTTTTAAGATTATTGTCTTCAACAATATCGAAGTTTCCTGTCAGTACATGGTCATGAAAGAAGAGTTATGACATTGACATGTGGTATTATCGTAGCTGTTAATAAATTCTTGAACGTTAAGGTTTGCTATAGTTTCATGGTAGTTAAATATTTTATTACGAATTGGAGGTAAAAATTTATATACGACTGTAGGTGAAATTTTAGGAATAGTATCTGGTATAGATTTAATTACAGATCTGTCTCGGAAAATTCTATTTAGTCCAATATCTTGTATATGTTTATCTGTAAAAAGTATTTTACATAAAATATCAGGTTTTTTCTTATGTATTTTATTTGGCTGTGCTGAATGTTTAGGTGAAAATGTACTATTTATCAAATCGGTAATAGCATTGTAATATTGAGGAAGAAAGCTTTTATTAAGTTGATTAGAATAGATAATATCCTGTATGAGGACACCAAGTTTCTTAGCTGTTGATTTTTTCAAAGTATGTACAATTTGTCGAGCTAGATTAAGTACACAAGCTGCACAAGACAATTTGTCAGAAGTATGGCATTGGCATGCAGAATACAATTCGTTCAAAATACTTTCCGGATCTTTTTGAAATTTCGATTTTTTTATGGAACGTTTTTTATTTTGTAAATTATGGTCAAGTTTTTTGTAACAATTTCTGGTGATCAAAGTGTTTTCATTCCGGTTGCTATAATCAATATTTTTAAATCTATCATTAAGACCATAAGGAAAAATGGTCTGTAGCTTGATAATCCAAGTTTCTTCAGCGTGCGTTCTTATTTGTGTAACACCAGGGTCAATTTTACCATTGGTGAGGTGTCCGGAACCGGGAAGTTTTTCAATGATTTGAACACTGTACCCAAAATCTTTACAGGGACTATTTTTAAAATGTTGATATAATAATTTATGTGCGTTTTCAGAATTTCCTGCAGATCTATGACCATTAAACCTCGTTTTACAAGACTTACTTGTTTCCCCAACATACTGTAATCTGCAGTAATTGCAGGTTAATAAATATACTATGTTTTGTGTATTACAATTAATGTTGATATCGGTAGAAACATGGTAGCACCTACCAGTAACCGAGCTACTAAACGTGTGGGCTTCATTATAATCAGTACACAATTTACATTGCCTATAGTTACAAGCACCGATAGACAGTTGACAAAATTCACAGTTTATATCTAAATTATTAGGATTTGGTAGGTTACCCTTATGGGTAAATTTTGTTGTCGGCTCTAGCGAAAACAGGCGCTTCTCGCTGGTGGCTATTTTAAGCTACGACCAATATCAGATGAAAAATCAAATTTTTGTATGAAATGTGTTTTGGCCAAAAATAGATCGAAAATACATTTAACTTTCATCCCTGAAAAAGAGAAAGTAGAATTCCACTCCAAAATTGTATTTTAGAAGAGATTTGTCAAGGTATACGTTCAGAAGTTATGTTTTTATCCAATAAAAAGTAAAAAACTCCACCAAAATCGGACATTGTTTTGAATTATTTCGCTTTGCTCGATTGCTAAATAACTTCTTCCAAACTCCGCCCCCTGACGTCAACTTTCCAAATATGGTAAATTCATGCATATTCAATAAGATCTAATGGCGCAAGGGCCAGTAGTATCGAAGCTTACAATCTGTCCAGCGCTGTTAAGAATGACCTTTTGTTGCTAGGTCGTTATTCTTTCAAAGACGCTGATTGGCCAATCTTCCCTTGGGCATGCGTTAAGATGTACTTGTGTTTTATGGCACGAGAGAAATTGAAGCAGGATTTAAACCCATGCCATAACATTGCTTGCCTTACTTCGAGCGATATATGAATAAAGTGTGAAAATAATAGTGTCTTCCGCAAATTCTGCCGTAAGAATAGCTCGTATGCTAAATTCCATCCGGGAATTTGACATTGGAGACGAAGAAGTTCTTGGTGTGTTTGAAGATTACTTTTCGGCTTCGTGAATCGTATGATGAAGGTAGGCCTAATTATCAATAGACACCTGGACAGCAAACAAACTCGGTAATAGTGTCAATGAAACGTTTATAAATATTTTAGTGTATCTCAAGACTGTAATTATCAAAGTATCAAGTATATTTAAGTAATTAGAAACTTTCGCTGAAAACCACGTGGTAGATCTGATTATCCGGAACTTGTGTAGCCTACCGCCATATCTCAGTAACAGTGAACTGTACGACTTGTCCAGCCTATAATAAACTGCTCCAAATTACTTTAGAATTAATCGTATAAGTGATAATTTTATAAATTCTATGGTGCCCTTCCCATGCCTGTGACCAACTTTATTTGTTTATGTTCGATCATTAATCTAGTGTCAAGTGGGCAGCCAATAAGTCGTTGTACCGTTGATTTGAAACCTTGTTAAATCAGAGTATTTTGTGATATAGAATTGATCTGTTTACATTATTGTGTTGTGGAAAAAAGTAATTATTCTTTTATAAACGGTTAAAAAAAAAGTAATCCGGGATATTTTCAAATTCAAGATGGTCGTTCGGTTCAGCTGTTGCTATGGTAACAGTCGGTGACGCTCATATTATTATGCTAAAGATGTGTTATTTTGTTTAAATAAATTTTATTCAAACGGAAAAACGTAATTATTTTTTTATAAACGGTTAAAAAAAAAAAAAAAAAACACCCCCAAACCCACCCACCCTCCACCACCCGGCCTTCCACACACACAAAAATAAATTTGGGATGGAAATTTTATTTTTAATGTGTTGAATTGATTTTTGATTCCACACACACAAAAATAAATTTGGGATGGTAAAAAATTTTTTTAATGTGTTGAATTGATTTTTGATTTGATTCAAACGTCATTACACATTAGGGCAGACTTTGGTGGAGTTGGCTTAATTTGGGACATTTTCAAATTCAAGATGGTCGTTCGTTTCAGCTGTTGCTATGGTAACAGTCGGTGACGCTCATATTATTATGCCAAAGATTTTGTTTATATAAATTTTATTAACAACGACGCTGTGTAATGGGGTTTCTTTTAGGTGTTGGATCTGTATTTCAAACTTTAACCCATATTTGTGATTTGAGCCGGATCTGAGAAAATTGATAAAACTTGGTCATTGTTTGACTAATCATTTTTTTTTTTTATAAAATATTTTTTTATGTATAGGACTATCATATGAAGAGAAATGATCAGAGCTATGACTGTGACAATTTTCAAGTCATTTGATTGATTTATAAGCTTAGTTGCTATGGACTTTTGAATGAGATAATACTTTCTTCGATCTTAATATTTGGCGGCCATTTTCTCAATTTCTCAGTCTGCTGAGTTCTAACCCAGAAAAGGGTATAACTTACCGAATTTTTTATCCGATTTCAAAAATTTATCCAATTTAGAAAGCTCTTGTTGTGCAGAATCCAATTCTCTCTGAATCTCAATTTTGAAATTTTGCAAGAAGAGCCTGTTTTTGCCAGAGCCCCTCATATATTATAATAGAGTAAAGGTATTTCAGTCGCCATCTTTGTTTTCATGTCTGCAAGACATTTCGTCTGCTATAATTCCACAATATTCACTAGTTCTAACACTTCCCGTTGTTTTTAATGACAATGGGGCTTAATTTGATCATTATTCAGCTTCCGATGTAATAAAATTGGTCATTTCAAAGCGTTATTAATGACAAATCAATTCGAAGTGCTATCGCTTGCCTAAATCAAACTTCGTTGGACTTGAAATTACATAAACTATATAGACTTATGTACTATTCTGAACATACAGGTATGTATATAGAATAGTAGGATTGTCTCTTTAGAATATATATGTTTTATGTTTACAGTGATGGTAAGATAGATACAAATAGACTTTATCCTATACTAGTATTAAGTAATCTACCAAGAGAAGTATTGGGATATATTTGGTCAATGTCTAATACCACGACCCCAGGTCAACTGATACAGTCAGAATTGAATGCTATACTGGCACTTATAGCTTTAGCTCAGGTTTGTATTATACATTAATAGCATGTGCGCATTGTATCATGTGGTCTGACCAACCTTGTGGGTTTTCTCCGGGTACTCTGGTTTCCTCTGAAGAACCCCTACATGCAAGTGAATTATTGAAATGAAATTCAACCAATTGTTAGTCCCGAAATTACGTAATTTGTGTCAAGTGGACGAACCCCATTTCTCTCTCTCCCTCTCTATTCTACATTAAAGTCTGTAAAACAGACTTCCCTTTAAGCTAAAGCAGATGTAATCAGATCATGAATAAGATCGTGTACCACCCACCAACCATTTTATATATGCCCACATGGGAGCCACGGTGGCTAAGTGGGTAGGGCGCTTACTCGTTAGCCAAGAGGTCTTGTATTTGAGTCCTGCATTGGCCGAGAAAGTTCATTAGGATTTTCTGACATGGCTTCCCTTTGTCTGTGGTGCATGATGGAGCGCCTGAAAAAGGGCAGCTGTGTAGTCATTTAGATGGGATGAAAAACCAGGGTCCTGTGTACACATGGGCGTGTAAGTAAGAGATCCCTTGACAGTTGGAATTCAAGATGGCATTTTCCTGTTTTGATTAGCCCAGTCAGTGCAGAACAGTAGGACATTAATAAACCCATTTTCATTTCTTTTTCGTGATATGTCCACACGGAAACTTAGTCATATTAGGTCATTTCTCCTGTCTGTCTATCGATCCATTAAACACCATTTCATTTGATTAAATCATCGTAATAATCATATTGACACAATATATATCGTTCAAGAAGATGAATCTCTTAATCATGGATTATATGTTTTAGAATAATCATAGCATCATGTCCATTGATATACTTAAAAGATGTCCTCAACCACCCATTCCATTTCTGGCTCAGAATAGTTCTGCTCCATCACCTGTAGCTCAACAACAGCAACCTAGTAACCAAGCAACAGTCTCTGATACCCCAGTTGTCAATAGCAACCAACCTCAGGGATTACCTAATACCCAAGCGGTAATGCCAAGTCCCAGTGGTATTCAAGCTACCATTCCTAGTCCGTCAACCAGTTTCCAGGTTGTGGCACCGGTTCCTCAACCAGTTGAGTCAGGTAAGAATCTTATTTCTTTAATGTTTTGGTTTGAAACTTTGGATCTGGGTTTGTCTTTGGTGGAAGGGATTGATGACTAATGTTGAATAAACAAAACACAGAAAAACATCTGTGCAACTGTTAAATATCGTCATTTCAAATCAGAAATTTATTTTTTCATATTTCTTAAAAATACATTATTACTTAAAAAATATTACATAGTTTACATTTCCATTACCGGTACAATTGTGCATATTCACATTAAGTAAACAAATTTATGTTATATAACAGTAACACATATATTCACTGAAATATTTTATTATGGCTTGTCTCAATCTTACAATTTAAGTATATTTCGTACATAAAGCATTATGAATTATTATTTTCTCAATTTCTTTATTTGTAGAATTTTTTAAACTTTTTTTGTAGGCATGAAACCTAATTCTTCTCCATCTACTATCTCTCAACCTCCGCGATCTTTTCCTACTCTATCTGAGCCTGCTATTATAACTCATACATCAGAAGATGATTTTGCTGAATTTCAATCAGCAGATAAACCTACAGGTAATCATTTAACAGATTTTAACAAGCTAAATCGCTAATATTTGGGGCCGAGAAATTTTTTAAAAAATGGATCGCAACACATATACATGTAATATGAATGTGAATAAACTGATTTATATTCAACCATTAACTCTAATTTCAAATTAATTCTGCAAAATACGCCAGAGGTCTCAATTGAATAGCATTCTCTAGCGCTGGGTTATTTCTGTCTACACAGATAGTATTTATTGCACATGCTCTACAGATAAGAATATGGCGGCACCGTTTGTGAAATATGTCTAGCCTCGTTCTTCAAACCCTTGTTGCAAATGGCGCTGAAACGATTTGTGTATAATGTTTATTTTGTCTTTGATATTGGAATACAGTAAGATCACAACATCAATGTTGATTTAAATTGACAAATAATTTGTGTTTTCAATGACGAATACTTTGGATGATATTGAGACTTGGCTACTTTAAAGAAAAGCTCAAAGTTTACAGATTCTCACCCACAGATAATATGCCTTTTCTATTATTTTTTTATTGATGTACTTGAATATACAATTTGCAGTCTTATGGGGTATGTTTATTGTAGATTAAGACAAATCTGTTAATCCATAGACATTTGAAGAATAATTTTATAGTTGTCTCCCAAAAATTCTATACAACTGCTCTTGTGAATACCATAATAAATACATAGTCAAGCTGTGATCAGAGATTTAATCTGAATGTGTACTTGAAAGTTTAGTAAAAAAATTTCTGAAGTTCATTCATTACCTTTTACTTGAAGGTTCAGAATAAATTGGGGAGGGAGGGGGGTTCTTACAGATACATTATGCATGTTTTTTTTCGGGTTTTGAATATTATATAGATTATCATTTTGATATTTATTCTCATTACAAGCCCATAATCAACTCTCTATACTATTGGTACTATTGTATGGCTGAGATATTAGGTGGTTTAGAGTCTTTAGACCATATATGTGTGACTTAATTGATTAACGCAAAAATGAGCAATCAGTGTCAATAATGTGACTGCTGGCTCATGCAAACCTGAAGAGAATAAAAAGTGATACAATGTATTACAATATGTTTGTATTTACAGAAGATGAATTTGGTGATTTTATGGGAACTAGTAATCCAGCCTGTATAACAGTTGAAGAAAAACCTCCGTAAGTTATAATGGTTGGCCCCAGACTTGAGCGTTCGAGATTTGAATAAATTTACTAAAATGAATTAAGCTACCTGTTGTTTGTGCATTTGAATATTTTTGTATGGATGGCCGAATGGTTAACATGTTCGTGTTGCATCATAATGATAAGGTCTGTCATTGAGTCAACTGGCGCGGTTTTGATTCCCCGGTTGTACTTCCTGGGTTCTACGGTTTCCTCCTACTGTTAAAGCAATGTTAGTCCCGAAATGACCTAATCTGTGGTGGGTGGACGTTAAACCCCATTTCTTTCCTGGATACAACCTTTGGCAGCAATCATATGTTGCTCAGCAATTCATTATTTCATAGTATACCGACACATGATTTACACTCAATATTATGGTTAATCTAGGATATGATTAGACTTTAAAAGTTTTTTTTCCTCTGGTTTTCAAAAAGCATCGCCAGTACCCCCAAATGTTATTGCAAAAAATTTTATCGCCAAAATCAAATTTTAATAGACACTTTTATATTTTTATCGCAAATAGCGACTTTGCTGTTCTCTCTCCCTACTATCCACTAACTGATGAAAGTTTTATTGTTTTTATGTAGATATGTGATCTCAGTACCGAAACCTGATCCAAAGATAATCGATCAAATGACGCCAGATGAAAAGTATAATTCTAATGTACAAAGTTTTTTTGGAAGTAGCGGTTCGTCAGGTAGAATTTTAATGCTATCATAGCCTACTGTATTTCTTTTCCTTTTTATTAGATGGGTCTGGTCTTCTTTTTAGTATTGTCTATACTTTCAGCAACTAGTTAAATATGTTAAAGGCAATTCTACTTAACATGTCTTATTCTGTTATAACTTTTTAAAGATCAAAGTTCATTTATCGTGTTTTGTAATTCAAAATTTAAGAATTTTTCTGAAACCGTAAATTTGACTTTTCATGTATTTCATATATTTAGTACATAATTAGTTTGGAAGTTTAATATATTAAAATTGATTTGATTATGAACTAGATACTACTGTACATACTTTAAGATTAAATGTTATTTAGTAGAATTGTCTTTGCATACAAGCTACAGTAGATGTTCCTTATAGAATTAGCTGTATATTTAAGGTTTACAATAAGAGAAAATATGTTCGAAGTTCAAATTTACAAACAAATATAATTATTTTTTAGGGGTCGACATGCGAGTAGTGATATTTCTTTCGGTTTGTAATAATAACAGTGATATTTATGTAGTATATTCTTCATACCAGTATCCTTAAAGCAAATAAGTGTTGTTCTGAATGTGATCAATTAGTGTAGAATACAAACAGCTAACTGTATGTTAAACCATAGTGACAAGATCACCCAAACCCTGTTTGTACATTAAACATAGATAGGGATTAAACAACACAATTTTCCTGGGAAATCTACCACTAGTTTTTTCTAAAAGCACTACATTTCGACAAGTATTCTGTTATCGTTATCAAGCATTTTATAGACATGGTTTCAGTAACAGGTCTGGGAGTTAATTTGAAATTTTGTATGATTATTCCATTTGTGTCATGTTGTACTTTCGAACAAATTTTCTGTTATTGTAAATTATATAGTTTACTCCAAGATAATCTATACGAATACTCAGTCGGCCACAAATCGATGATATTCAAATACATATTGGTATTGATAAAGAGATAGGATAGTTCGTATATATAGATCCCTTTCTACTTTCACTTTGTTTAATATTGTAGAATGTAGATGTTAATATTGTGGGTATATTTCGTAAAACAATAAGCAGAAAGATGAAGATGTTAATAATCAAATGCTATGGAAAATTTTACTTACTTTGGCCATTTTTAAAAAAATATTTAATAAGAAAGCTGTAAATTATGTTGCATGTATATTTAAAAAATCCCCTATCAACAGCATTTAAAAAACAGACTTTACACAGAAAACATATGTGGTTTAATAATCATAATGTTGTAGAGTAAAAGCCCTTTATCAAATTGACTGTTTTAAATAATCCTGTGACACTGTATATAATGAATATTAGTTAGAATGTATGAAATCTACCGAGGTGGGTTGGATGGTCGAATGGTTAGTACATGCAAGCTGTATCATAAAGACTGTCATTGAGTCAACTGGTGTGGTTTCGAATCCCCGGTTGTACAAGACAAGGAGTAGGGTCGCCTGTCAAACCTTGTGGGTTTTCTCCGGGTCCTCCAGTTTCCCCCCACTGCTAAAGACCCCTACACGCAAGTGAATTATTGGAATAAAATTAAACCATGTTAGTCCCGAAATGACCTAGTTTGTGTCGACTGGATGTTAAACTCCATTTCTCTCTGAAATCTTCTAGAGTTTATCTGTCAATATCTTTCTTATTCTTTCTGCTCCATTGAATTAAAAGCTTAATTTTTTGAAAGGGAAGATTTTTCTCTGAGTTTTTCTGAATTTTTTTTGGCAGCACTGGTTTATTAACATCTTCAGCTTCTGTTTTATTTATTTCTAATTTCTTGTCTTTTTTCTTGTTTTTTTTTCTTTGTTAATTTATTTAAATTTTGTGTGGTTTTTGTTTTAGTATCAACTAATTTGCACCATATTCCAACACTAAAACGTTCATCGTTTAAAGGTACTTTGTATAAATTGGTTTATTTTTGATAACATATAACTTGGCCTTTTTGCAGGTACATGTATGTTTTATTAACACATTTTTAGATTATTAATTGATTTTATTAGAAGTATTAAGGGACATATTTGGTCAATGTGACTAACATTCTTATACAATATGCATGTGCTGAAAGATTATTTTTATGTGTGTCTTTTGTTCAGTAAATCATTGTTACCTGATTTCGTTATATACTTTTATTAAACAATATGAAACAAACTCAGTTCACAGAAGAAAAAAATAATTTTTTTTTTCCGTTGAATGGTAGCTTTGGTTTGGACAAGTTTTAAGAATGTTTCTTCTGGTTTGAACCAATTTTAAGAATATTTCTTTTGGTTTGAACCCATTTTAAGAATATTTCTTCTGGTTTGAACCAAATTTAAGAATATTTCCTCTGGTTTGGAACAAGTTTAAGAATATTGATTCTGGTTTGAACCAAGTTTAAAAATATTCTTCTGGTTTGAACCAAGTTTAAAAATATTTCCAGTTAAGATTACATTTTTTCTGTGGCATTGCAGGGATTAGGGCGGTTTGGCTGTATATTTTTGCTATATGTTACACAATATTTTTGTCTGGTTGGAGCCGATTTCAAGAATATTTCTTTAGATTTGAATATTTCTTCTGGTTAAGACCCAGTTTTATCCGTGGCTTTATGGTGGTTCGGCTATATACTCTTGTTATTTGTTACATGTAGATTTGAATTTATGGAATATTGGTTTGCAGAATAAATTTCGTTTTGTTTTGGTTTTACTCAACTTAGCAAGAATTTTTTTACTAGTGATCAGGAAGAATCCTATTAAAGAGTTGAGCATGAATTCGAAAATTGTTAGCCCCAGAGTTTGCTGTTACAATTAAAAGCTTAATATCTTCATGTATATATAAACTGTCTATATAAATAATTTAATACCATTGTCAATGTACAGATAGAAGTCTAATATATCGCGGTTGTCTTATTGTAACATAATTTTAACAATGTCTGCCTCATTCTGTACCATCAGTGTCTGTTTGCCTTGGTTCCTATATTGTCAGGAAGAGGTTGTCAGACTAAGGCAAACGTCTGCATTGTTATTTATATCTATCCTGTAGTGCCTGCTTTTAAGTTATTTCAGTATTAGTGTACTCATTCTCTCTTTAGCTTATATTAATTTCTTGTTACATATATAGAGAGAGAGATATTTAATCATTTATTAAACCTGACTGTCAATTTTTGAAGAATATTTGACAAGAATTGTCTGAGTTTTATGAAGCGGCAATCCCTTTGATAAAATTCTACTTAAAGATGGGGATGCATTTCTCAGAAAAGATCTATCCACTTTATATTTTAAGAAAACAAATCCAAAATATCATCGGAAGATAGCCTTGCATCTTGGTTTCAATTTTTTTTATCACAACACTGAATGCAGTTGATCGATTTTTGGATTGATTCTTATTAATTTTAGAGAATCATATTTAACATTCGCCAGGGATTCAAAATCAGAGACTTGAGTTTGTTATTACTTGGTTAAATATATTAGAATTTCGAATTCAACTTCGTTCTGAATTAGAAATATATGCAGTATTCATGTATTTCTAAGATTAGGTCACCTTATACTGTGTCATCTCAGTGTATGAGGGAGAACTCTGGTCATCTGACCCCAATGAATATGAATTAACACTTGTCTTTGATATTTTAGGCCATACAACTCCCAACAGTCTAGATGAGGAGTATTACACCGATTGCCGTGACAGTACAAGTCAGTTGAGTACCTCAGAGCAATCCGAGAGTGAGGATATTAAGAATTTTGAAACATATGTCGAAGAATTTAATCGCAAGAAAGAAATGCTTCATCCAGAGAGTCCCTTACACAATCCATTTCCACGGTTACCAGTTGTTCAGCAGACATCCGCAGATGTGGTTATTCCCCCTTTGCCACCAGTTCGATCTGGTTTACAACTCAGTTCTGAAGCCACATCATCCAAAGAATTCACAGATTTTAAATCAGCCCCTGTTATAACATCCGCACAAGATTCAGATCCAGATTTTGCTGATTTTCAAGCAGCGCCAAAGTCTTCAGGATCAGAGCCAAATCTTTTAGGGGAAGAGGACAAATATGGTGCTTTAAGATCATTAGTTATTGACGAGCCTGCTTCAACCCCTGAAGCAACAGGTTCAAGTGAGACTATAACACCTTTTGCTAAGTTTGGTGAAGAAAGTGACCAGAATTATGAAAGTGAGGGCGATTGGGCAGATTTTGCCAGTGCAGTTCCAGAAGAGGATACAAACACAGAAACTTCGGACAAAAATTCACTAAATTTAATTGCAGATAATGTTGAAAGTGACTGGGCTGATTTTGGCGACACTAAAACTCCAACAGCCGGTGCAGTAAATGATGAACCTTCCTGGAATCCCTCTTCTTCAAGTTTCCTTGGAGCACCTGTAGTAAAATCCAACATAACAGCCAAATTAGTTCAAAATGAGCCACCGAACAGTCTGTTTCCGAGTGTTGCAATAAAAACAGAAAATACTGATGATGATTGGAGTGATTTCTCAGGAGCGACATCAAATGATCAGCAGACACCCATCCCCAGTGAAAACACAGATGATGATTGGTTCAACACTCCCGTCTATTCTGATACTAGCTTATCCAGTAACAGTGTAGTCACAGTCAAAAAGTCTCATTTACAATCTGATGAAATTTTGGGGATGTTCAAAGTACGTGATGATCTAGGAACCCAAGCTAGCTACAAATTACCCAACCTGGAACAGAAGGTCAACAAATTTCGGCAACCTTCATTGGATGATGACAATGACCCTCCACCTTTGGATTACATTGATGATGATGAAGATCATGGATTCTCACGTGGTTATGATTTGGATGAGTATAATAGCCCCTCTCCTGTTGGTGGCTATGGTTATGGAAATAGTAACAAAGGTATGTTCTTGAATCAGGTTGCTAAAAAAGTTGCAGAGAAGCGTCTGGATGACAGAGACAGAAGTAGTCTCTCCCCAGAGACTGAAGATGATGCTAACAGTTATTCTTCTAAAGATACAGATAGTTATAACTGGAAAGACAGGTCTAAACAGCTTCGGGAAGATTCACAGTCTGTTTGTAGTCTTGAATTACCAGCTAAAGGTAAGCCAAATTAAATGTTTAAGTGAAGTTTTTTTGCAATCTGATTGAAATGAGAAAATGATTTGTCTGATTCTTACATTGTATTATCTAACCAGCTTTCTATCATCTATTTTAAATCAGATCAACGTTATAACCCCTAATCCATCCTGAATCATTTCCATATACTGGTACATTTTCCAATACATCACAACCTGATTAAAACACACATCCTATTTTGTTTTGTTTTGTACAGTTAAAAATTTCGTTTTACTTCGTCCTGGATGAATTGTGGCATTAGTAATGAAACGGTCTGTTACGGAGACGTCTTGGCGTGCCATGCAGAGAACTGTGGGTAAACCTCAACGCTGACTTATTAATCAATGTCTGACGTCATAGGCTCAAAAGCAGCTCGTAAAACGACCTTCCAGTACAACTTGTCAGATCTTCATGTAGTGTATATGGGCCATCAAAAGTTTATCTAATGTCGGCTCTTTATCTAATGTTACCTAATGCCTCTTTAAAGAAATTGCCTTGAAATAGTAAGTTTATGAAATAAGATATAGATGATATTTCGTTTGTACGATTTCTCATCAGATCACTATTGATTTATTTTAGGTAATTCAATAAAAACTAACTCTGATAATGGTGGTAGCGACAGCCAATCGGTTTCCAGTATGGAATTTTGTAATTTTGAAGGATCATCAAAAACGCCAGTCAGTGCTGAATCTAAATCTCTTGATAGTCTTGATTTTCCTCCAGATGGCAATGACAATGAAGGTATTGAAGTAACAGATGTAGAAAATACAGGTAAGTCTTGAATCTTTTACTTTTATTGACAATATTACATGTATAGTGTTGGTTACTTAGAGCATTGACATTGTGTTTTGGGGGAGAATGGATTTTTTATACGACACAAATGGGTTAGAGTAGTTTTGAGGGAGAGTAGAGATGTTTAATAAGAGTGGCTAAGAGTTTTATGTTTTTAAGGAGCATGTGGATTTGTAATGATGCGCTAGAGGAGTGTGTATTGAGGGAGACTATAGTTTTGAGAGAGAGTAGAGTGAGTAAGAGACAGATTGTGCTCGGTGGGAGAGTACACGTGGATGAAATAACTGTAGTGTACAACTACAAGTGCACTTGTTTAATTTCTTGATTGTTAAGGGATAATAAAATAAACAGGAATCTCGTTCGTTGATATTTCTATATTTGTATACAATTAATCAACATTTCACTGAATTTTTAACCATTCTGTTGCTCAACACTCATTTATGATAACGGAAAAATGAATAAATGTTATTTTTTTTATTGTACCGACTTGAATAATGCTGATCGAGGCTAGGCCTAAAATTCAAACGCTAATATCTTGGTTCAGAGTGGAGCAATTTGACTGACATTTTTAGCAAATTCCCTTTACATTATCTATTTGTTAACTACTATAGTGAGAACTGCCAGCTCTTTTTCTAATCTTTAATAATGCCCCTTTAAAATATTTACAACAATTTATATACATGCACGATACTATTTTTCTTATTTTAATTTCGTAGACTTGGAAACTTACTGCAAAGCAAAAGAAAATTATTAATCTGAATAGAAATCTGAATAGAAATCTAAAATATATTTATTGGTTGTAAAGGGAGATAACTGCTCAAACATTGGATTTTCTGGACTAACATATGGATTTGATTTTTTATTTCAATAATTCGCTTGTGCGTAGGAGTCTTTAGCATTTCTGCAAATTAACGAATATTCGTTGCAGTAATTAACCTAATGTGCCACTATTTGACAATATTAGGTTGTTAACTGATTATATTGGGTAGTATGTGATAAGTATTTGGTAGTATTTGGTTAGTATTTGCTTGTTATGTAGGGAGGCAATTGAACAGCCAGACAGCGGTGCAGCATTTAAAGTACAATTCTTGCGGTGTAACTAGTTCTTTTTAGTTTTTTTAATTGATTTGCACATTTTGAATCATTATGTTGTAGTACTGGGTAGTATGTGGTGATATTGAGGTGGTATTGGGGTGGTATTGGGTAGTTTTGGGTAGTATTGGGTAAATCGTCTCACCCCTCTGATATATGGGAATTCACATAAACAGGTGTCTGCAAATATACAAACACCAGTACATGACACCAACCATGAACATAAACATTATGTAGATTTAACTCAAAGTGTGTTTGATGGTACAGTAGAGTGGGTGAAAGAACTGTGTTTGGTGGTATAGTGGGTGAAAGAACTGTGTTTTGTGGTATAGTGGGTGAAAGAACTGTGTTTTGTAGTATAGTGGGTGAAAGAACTGTTTGTGGTGTTTGGTGGTACAGTAGAGTGGGTAAAAGAACTGTGTTTTGTGGTATAGTGGGTAAAAGAACTGTGTGTGGTGTTTGATGGTACAGTAGAGTGGGTGAAAGAACTGTTTGGTGGTATAGTAGAGTGGGCAAAAGAACTGTGTTTTGTGGTAGAGTGGGTAAAAGAACTGTGTTTGGTGTTTGGTAGTAGAGTGGGTGAAAGAACTGTGTTTGGTGATATTGTAGTGGTGGTGAAAGAACTGTGTTTGGTGGTAGAGTAGTGTGGGTGAAAAAACTGTGTTTGGTGTTTGGTAGAAGAGTGGGTGAAAGAACTGTGTTTGGTGGTACAGTAGAGTGGGTAAAAGAACTGTGTTTTGTGGTATAGTGGGTAAAAGAACTGTGTTTGGTGTTTGATGGTACAGTAGAGTGGGTGAAAGAACTGTTTGGTGGTATAGTAGAGTGGGCAAAAGAACTGTGTTTTGTGGTAGAGTGGGTAAAAGAACTGTGTTTGGTGTTTGGTAGTAGAGTGGGTGAAAGAACTGTGTTTGGTGATATTGTAGTGGTGGTGAAAGAACTGTGTTTGGTGGTAGAGTAGTGTGGGTGAAAAAACTGTGTTTGGTGTTTGGTAGAAGAGTGGGTGAAAGAACTGTGTTTGGTGGTACAGTAGAGTGGGTGAAAGAACAGTGTTTGGTGATATTGTAGTGGTGGTGAAAGAACTGTGTTTGGTGTATGGTAGTAGAGTTGGTGAAAGAACTGTGTTTGGTGTTACAGTAGTGTGGGTGAACGAACTGTGTGTGGTGGTAAAGTAGTGTGGGTGAAAGAACAGTGTTTGGTGTTTGGTAGTATAGTGGGTGAAAGAACTGTATGGTAGTAGAGTTGGTGAAAGAACTGTATGGTAGTAGAGTTGGTGAAAGAACTGTGTTTGGTGTTTGGTAGTAGAGAGGGTGAAAGAACTGTGTTTGGTGTATGGTAGTAGAGTTGTTGAAAGAACTGTGTTTGGTGTTTGGTAGTAGAGAGGGTGAAAGAACTGTGTTTGGTGTTTGGTAGTAGAGTGGGTGAAAGAACTGTGTTTGGTGTTTGGTAGTAGAGTGGGTGAAAGAACAGTGTTTGGTGATATTGTAGTGGTCATGGTGAAAGAACTGTGTTTGGTATTAGAGTGGGATAGAGCACTGTGTTTTGTGGGTGAAAATGTATTTCTTTGAATCTTTTCGCTCCGCATGATTTAGATTTCAAGATTTTGCATGGTGTTGTCCATTTCCTGTTACATATTAAGATGTCACAAACATCAAACTCGAAAGTGAATAAGTAAAGAGTAACTAAAATTTGTTGTTATGAAAACTGACATCACACGTATTTTGTTTTATTTATTGATGCACTAAAAACCAACTTGATATCTTCACACACCGAATATAAAACGTAGTCCAGGTGTTTAAACACCACAGGTATTTGTCAGCTTTGGATATTGGTTATACAAGAGTGAAACATAGGACCCAGGGTTGTGACTTTAAACAATTATTTAAATATAATGCTATTGTTTAATTGTGACTTAAACAATTGTTAAAATATAATGCTATTGTTTAATTCTATTTATTGATTACAAACTGACTGGGATGGCTTTCACACATGTATCGGATATTTAACAAGTTTAGGTATATTGTGGTTGAGTATATATATAATCAATATTAACATATGTTACATATATATATACTTTATATATAAAATACTTAATGATAGTATGTTTATATATAGTTCTGTCATGGATACATCAATGTATAAAGATAAGGTAGAACAGGATATTAAAGACCGGAAACAGTCAGTTACAAAGTTTTTTGTTTTAACTCAAGTTTCTTATTTATTCTACACAATAACTGCGAACATTTTATGAACCATGGACAAAGATTGACATTATTTTGAATTACAATATGCTACATAATATTGAGTCAATGGGTAGGTTGTATCCCCAATGACCCAGTTCCATAAACATTCTGGAAATATTGTCATCTTTCATACATTTATGTGTTTTAACCAAATCATTCTACTTTATGCGTTTTTTGAAAGGTTTTGTAATTTTGAATCCGTTTTCTCTTGTTAGCAAATTAGCATAAAAGCTTAGTTAATCTCACTGTAAACCAGGTATCATTTAATCTTGTGTAATTTCTTTTACATTTGTTCAATATCAAATCTTTGTTTAAAAACTCTAAAAAAAACCATTTAAAATGACCATAAATCATTTAATTTGTACTTGTGTTCAGTTTAAAGCTGATCATTCAATTTGGATAATGAGTGCCCAATTATTGTTTGTATAATTGTAGGTATTGTAAACAGCAGTAATAGTATAAGTAATAATATGTCACAGACTGCATTAGCTGGTGGTACAATAAAGTCATTAGCTGATAAATATAATATTACAGATGAAATAGTGGTATGTTATATTTAATCTTATATCTCATAGATTCTACTACTAACCTGCCAAAAAGGGGATTATGATGGCTAAGTGGGTAAGACGCTGGCTCGCTAGTCTGAAGGTCGGTGTTTGATCCTCGCTTTGGCCAAGAAAGTTCATCCAGATTTAAAACAGCGTGTCTTACCGCTCTGCTCATATACAGGGCTAAGGAAGATTGGCATATGCCGTAAGGAAAATTGTGCCCGGGCACTATGGACTGCCCTTATATATCGAATTCCCTCTGCCAGGGAATCTTTTACCTGCACGGCAATGTATACACGGGACCTCTCCTCCTTGTAGCATTCGAATTACCCCAACTGACAAGGGGAAACTACGTCTGAAAATCCTGATGAACTCTCTCGACCAATGCAAGAATCGAACACAGACCTCCAGGCTAGCGAGCCAGTGTCTCCCCCACTTAGCCACGGTGTCTCCTTGAATCCTAAAAGGAACATCATTCAAAAAATGGTTCAGTTCCGTTCAATATTGTCACAGATTTATATGATCATTTCTAACACAATTGTCACAGATTTGAGTGCAACACGTATATCAAATAAACAAGTAACTGCAATATACAGTTGACATTCAGAATCCTCTATAGACAGGAGGGTTGGATGGCTGAATGGTTAGCACTGGCGCGCTGTATCATAAAGCCTGTCATTGAGTCATCTGGCGTGGATTCGATTCCTGGTTGTACGTGACAAGGAGTAGGGTCGCCTGTCCAACCTCGTGGGTTTCTCCGGGTCTTCTGGTTTCATCCCACTGCTAAAGACCCGTACGCATGCAAATTATTGAAATAAAATTAAACCATATGTTAGTCTCGAAATGACCTAGTTTGTGTTGCGTAGACGTTAAACCCCATTTCTCTCTCTCCCTATAAGTGTTAGGCAAAATGTTTCATGAACTCTAAAGGCAAAGGTTATCATCAGATTACCTTCAAAAATAAATATGTGACAACCTTTGTGGATTGCTCGGATGACTTGGCTGCTGTGGTTGTAATTTTTGTTGCCTGGCAACCTATCCTTTGTACTAAGATCTGTTTATGTTTGTGTATTATAGACTAGTGACCGGTATAGTTATGAATGGGAGAGATGTTTAGACAACTGTTGGAGAATGATTAAAGATTCTAACACTATATTTAATTCTATCAGTTCCTCCAGTGTATGTAATGAAGTTTTAAAATCATCCCAAGGATCATCTTATATAACTGGTAAGTAAACATTATGGAAGCCTATAACTACCAGTCATACTTTCTATTTTCACCCCTTCAAAACTCGAAAGTCAAACAGTAGAAGTTACGACAAAATGTGAGTTGACGGCAATCTATATAAGCCAAAATCTACTCGTGAATAGGAGATTAAGAAATAAAACACTGAAAAGTAGAAATTATGAATAGTAGTTTTAGACTTCCATAAAACATAGAAATCACTAGTAAGAATATGTTTACTGCGAAAAAAATAGTGATATGGGGAAAGACCAATATTTACAAATTTGATCCAACCTTAATTAAGTCTGATAATAAATTTTATAAGTGGGGTTTTATGATACAGTTTCAAGATATGTATATTAAAAAGAATTCAGAAAATACTAAGATTTGGATGGAAAGACTATATTTTAATTACATTTACATATTTGCCAAGATCTTTTGGCCTCATTGCGTCTTCAGGGCTATGTATAAAAGACAATAATGTCGCTTAGTTACATAAGTATATATATACAAACAAGCAAATGATGTTTGTTTATTGTTTATAAACCTCTATGGAATTAGAGGTACATATAATGATATACATGGATTACCAGAATCTAACTGTTTAGGAATTAATGTTACATCTTTTGATATTTAATAAATGAGCATGTTTAAAGAAATCGTATGTATATAGTGCAGGTGGGTTTCAGTATACAAGTGAGTTTGAAGTGAATTTAAAGTCTAGCATTGATTGTCCTCCAACTGGGCAATTTATGCAAATTAGAAGAGTCATGCTGTAAAAAAGTTTGTATTTTGTATATTTTATAGGTATTGTAGAGATTTACAGGGTTGCTTGTAGAGTTATGACTGCCATGAAAGCACATAGTAAGTACTACAAATATTTCTATATGTGGCCCATGAGCCCCTTTCCCTGAAAGATGAATTTAAATTTGCCAATCCATATCATGCCATCAGATGATCAAGATTTTAACAAAATTAGAACAGTTCGGCCATTTAATGATATAATTTAAAAATTGAGAAACGATGCTAAGTCTAGAATATACCAGTGCCTTGGTTACGATCAATCAATGCACACATCTGGTAGAAACTACAAACAGTGATAACTTGGCTCAGAATAAAGTAATTTGATCCAAATTTTCAATATAGTCATATTTTTCATTATCTATTTTTAAACTATTATAGCAAGAATGGCTCTTAATCTAAATCTTACATAATCTATCTTTAAATTTATTATTTAACATTTGGTGCCATGAGCAGGTTTTGTGGATATAGCGCTTTATAAATGGACATGTTATAACATAATCTCCCTAATTTCCTGGCTTGATATTCTTTTGAGAGATTCAACTTTCACAATATTGTAAATTTCAAGGAATTTCATAATATAAACCTTTTTTGTGATGTAATTTAGATTGGGATAGATTTTATTACTTTTTGGTTACAAATAGTTCTTTCCTTATTTAATGTTCAATGTGGAAAATTTACTGAAACAAATTAATGATTCTATAACAGATCTGACAACACCCGCTCTAGAGAGATTATTAAAAGATATAGATCTAGCCTGGAATAATTTAACAGCATTCTTTGTCGGTGCTTCTGTTTTGGTAAGTCTATATATGCTGTTATACTTTGGGGGATCACAGTGGCTAATTGGATAAGGCGCTGGTTTGCTAGCCTGGAGGTCGGGTGTTCGATCCCTGCATTGGCCGAGAAAGTTCATCTTGATTTTCCGACATGATTTCCTCTTGTCAGTGATGCAGAAGGAGGGCCTGACAAGGACAGCTGCCTAGTCGTTCGGATGGGACCAAAAACAGAGGTCCAGTGTACACATTGGAGTGCACGTAAAAGATCCCTTGGCAGTTGGAATTCGATATAAGAGTAGGCCGTAGCGCAGCTGCCCGGGCAAAATTTCCCTCATAGCACACTGTATGGCGTATGCCCGTCTTCAATTAGCTCAGGTTAAGTGCATAACAGTAGGACGTTAAACCCCATTTCATTCATTCATTTACCGTTATACTTTCATAGATATAGTTGAAATGTTATGGAATTTTTTCAATGTTGAATAAGTAAGTGAGGATCCCCTAACCCAAGAAGAACAGAAGCTGTGTTGACAAGATGGGACTTATCGAGGGGATCCTTTACTTACTTATTCAAGATTACTGACTGATCCGCCAAGCATCTTTAGATCCTCGAGAAGGCAGTTTCTACAGAGATTACTTCCACCTACTTCACTGCTTAGTTTTTAGAAGTTTTTCTCCAGTCTAAGGCTTCATTTTTTGCCACAGACTTTATACTCAATTTCTGCGATTTGTACGGTTGTCTTGTTATGTATAGTTTGATCGAAATATATTGAGAACGGAGAAAAAATAATATTGCAATTTTAGTATTGTTATTATTGATTTGAAACAGAGTCTGTTATTTAACAGCAAACTAAGGATGTCAAGGATGTATTTAGCCTAAGCATAGTACTTTAAAGGGACAATTCCGATAATATTTTAGATAATAAAGCTGCTTAATTTTGTGTTAAAATCCCTTAAAATCCTCTACCTTAGGACGGAATAACTAACTCAATATCTGTGATAGGTTATCACACAACTTAAACCTGTCAGTCTTCATCTGGAAATGGAGACCAGTGTCCCAAGCTGTATTATGCAATGTCTGGATAAAACCAGACTTTTATTTTATAAAATAATGTGTAGGTGAAATATACCTTTTGTTACCAAGTTCAACACATGGGCCAGTCAATGAATAGACCTCTAAATGAACGGAAATCGATTATCAGGTTTACCCAACGAAACAATTGACCCGAAATCTTATAAAAGGGTTACGTGTTCGGATAACCAGTTTTAATGTTCAGTTCCAAACAACCCCAATATTTTGAGCTTAGATTTTGAGACATGCTAAATACAACATTGCCCAATATTTTGGCGCTTAAATTTTATACGTACTCAGACTTTTATTTTTGAACCTCTGTTCAAATCAGGACAGTCCCTTCAATAATGAAATTGAATTGTGGATTTCCTGTAAAATGACCTAGCTGTGAGTTCACAAAGCATCCTCAGACTTAACTTAAAGAGTTTACTCAACTCTCAATCACTGTTTATGAGAAAATATCTTTGATCCAAAAACGCCAAACTTTGTACATAGTTTCTTATTGATGATTTTGATAAAAGAACAAAATTCAATAAATGTCTATATAATTTTAGTTAGAATAAGGCAAACAACTTTGAGTAAATTGTTGACCTAAGTCTCAGAATGTTTTGTGAAAACAGGGCCAGATATCAAATCTTTATTTTTTTTAATTTGATCTTGTTTATTTTCAGCCGGACATCAAAGCTTTTGATTTTAAGTGTGGTGTAATGAAATCTGATACTGAAGAAGCTCAATTCAATGCATGTGGCGTCTGCCTTTTAAATGTCGATGTAAAAATAAAAGCAACATGGTGTGATGAAGATGTGACCAAATTAA
This sequence comes from Patella pellucida, assembly GCA_917208275.1. Taxonomy (NCBI): domain Eukaryota; kingdom Metazoa; phylum Mollusca; class Gastropoda; family Patellidae; genus Patella; species Patella pellucida. The sequence continues at coordinate 13,188,392 of OU795041.1, forward strand.
CATATGGAAGACGACAGTATCATGCCCCGTGTGCTAATTTCTGGGTGAATTGTGTTGATTCTACTTTACCAGGTTTACGATTGCCAGAATTACTGTGATAAACAAAAGTTGGTTTAAATTACTTTACCTAGATATCAGTTCCAGAGTTATATCAAAATGGAGACCTAAGAGTTATCTTTGCAGCGTTGTGACAGAGGAGCTATTTTGAAAACAAAATAAATACGGCTAAACCTGATTGTGAAATACTGGTCCTGTCACATATCAATGCATTGTATATTTTATCAAGCCTTCCTTCATCTTGGACTCAGAAACCTACCTCTGCCATTGCTCATGCTTGACTTTCAACAAACAAGCTTTCTATGGTTAATATAGCAGTGACATTTATCAAGAATAGTCCGTAAATAAGAGCAGTGTTATTTGTTATGGGACACATTTGTAGTTCTTCATAGAGCTTTGTTGTAAGAATATTTCTCACATTCCTGATTCAAACAGTATCTTTTACGCGGATTTTGAGTCATGTTTCCACTGAACAGCATTTTTCAAAAGGGGTGATTTGGAGCAGGAGCTCCCAGAAAAAGAACTAATTGAGGAGATTGGGGGCTGATGTATCTAGAAAAAGAGGAGACTTAGGGTACAGGAACCTAGAAAATCGATATTAGAGTCACAGACATCTAGGAAACAGGAAGATTTGGTAATGGGAAGATCGTTGGCACATGCACCGAGGAAACGAGAAGATTAAAAACATCCAGGAAATGGTACGATTTGGGACACAAGCACCTACCTAGGAAATGGGAAGATTAGGGTACACGCAACTAGGAAATGGGCGATACCCCAAGATATAAAAAAATCTGATATCATAAGCCATGTTTGGTCATGTAACTTGATTGAGGCAGGGCCCATTTGCAGAATGTATTTGTCGTTCCTTACTTGCAAACAAGCCGTTGGGCTGAGAATCAGTGATACCATGCCATTTTTACTCAGTATTTGCCCCATTGGTGTTTATCAGGGAATCTGGTACTTTCCTAGTAAAACTTGGGATACTTTTATTGGAAATAACTACCCAATAAATACTCTTTTGTGGTAATGTATCTTTAATAGGTCACCTAGTGCTACTAAAAAACTTGGTATTGAATTTAAAATACTTTTGTGGGAATGTACCTTTAATAGGTCACCAAGAGCAACTGGAAAACTTGGTATTGAATTTAAAGTAATATATGTAAAGTGCACAATAAATACAACTCAAATATTTGTAGATGACTGATCATGGTGATAAAATTCACCTGTCACTAGGATATAGTCGAAGTAGTTTTGATATACATGTAGTTTTTAATCGATTGTTATGACAATTTAGGTCAACGGTCAAAGATATATTAACTTTAGATATGAAAAGTGTTTTGTGATATTCTAAGATTTCCATTAACTCTAAGTGTTTTCCAGCTATGTTTGATTCTATGTATGGGTGTGGGTGGGTTGGGTGGCCGAATGGTTAGTGCATGTGCGTTGTATCATAAGAACTGTCATTGAGTCAACCAACTGGTGTGGTTTCAATTCCCTGGTTGTACATGCCTGTCAAACCTCACGGGTTTTCTTCGGGTGCTCCCAGTTTCCTCCCACTTATAAATACCCCTACACGCATGCAAATTATTAAAATAATAAAATTGAAATGTATGATAGTCTTGAAATGACATTGTTTGTGTTGAGTGGATGTTAAACCCCATTTCTCCACCTCTCTCTCTTTAAATGTTTTAGTTGTATATTATAAAGAACAAATGTATATATATATATATATAAATGCACAATGTATTGTTTTGTATATATTACTTACTTATGTATATATATAGTGTATGTGCTTAGCTTTAAAATACTGTGGTGTAAAGTTTTCAAATTTAATATATAAACAATAAACATGTATATATAATTTATTGAAGTACAAATTATTTTATATAATCATGTATATATATATGTATCTTAGGTCAAGGGCACAGCAAATATATTTGTTCACTTAGTAGTGAATTATTCTCAGCAACCTGATCACTATTGCTTCATTCATTTTCACAGCGTAAATATCATATGTATTTTATACACGGTGAACAGTCCATATGCTAATTACACTATTTTGCCTGATTACATTATTTTGCCTATACCGTTTTTTTTTTTAGGACTTCGAATTTTGTCTAATGGTTTGGATTGTTCGTAGTTGGTTTTATTTGATTTATAAATAATAACTATAAAAAAAAGTATTACAGAAATTCAATCTGATTAAAACAAGGTCTTATTTCTTTTTTATAGTTCAAAATTTAATTTTACTTGCCTTTAATGCACTAGAATCTGGAAGAGTTGTTATGCAACAGGCGTCCTAATTGATGTGAGGTATTAGCCATGAACAGTCTGTTGCAAGTTCTTGGCCTGGGATGCACAGAACTTTATGTATCCTACTAGAAACATCAATTCTGTGATTGGTTAAAAGCTGCTATTATGACCCCTGACGCGACAACACACTACAACTGGTCAGATCTTTATGTAGTAGAGCCAGAGGCCATCGAAAGTATTAAAAAAAAAAAAAATCTGAATTTTAATCAGATGACAAAAATTGTTATCTGTGTAAACTTTCAAATTCAATTCCAGAAGTGGTATCCTGTGCCTACTAAAAGCTAAATGAAGAGCATTCAATTACATTTTAATATTAAATAAAATGTAAGCTTATATGTTTTATCATCAATTAATACAATTCAAGTAAATTATTTAGATTTTCTACTTCTTTCAAGTATATTTCAAGGTGTAGAAATATCCGAGGTAACCCATCACATCTTTTAGGGCATCTTGAATTGTTGATAGGTTCCTTTAGATAAGTACATGTATGCATATTGATTGATATATTTGAGGTATATAATAGCAGGTCCCGCCTTTAGAAGCTGTGGGTCCAATTAGAAACATTTATATTGTGTCCGAAGCAGTGGTGAGATTTCGCTCTTATATTCCGGACATGTCCGACGCCGTCTTTCAAACTACCTGCTAAAATACCGATAAGAGTTATGTCCCTTTAATTTCAGTAAAAAAAGTCCGACAAGAACAAATTTAAAATCCTATCACTTGTCCGAAAGTTCACAACCAAATTTTGTTTTAGTGGAATAATTTTATTGAAGATGACCATAAATAGCTACTTATTACCACTTGGGTTCAAAACGTACTTAGGTATAAGGCAGTTTACCTAAGCGTAGGTCTTTCACACAGGCCCTTTTGCAAATTATTGGTTTGTTTTGCTTAAAGAAGACCATGTTCTAGAGTTCTATGAAAATTAAACGAGAATACGTATTTTATTTCAATTTTCGTGTGTTTGTCATATTTTAAGATGTTTGTTTCTGTAATATATTGTAAAGATATGGTAAATCTTTGTTGAAACTTTGTTATTTTCATCCTGTTGTGTTATTGTCTGTATTTTTTGTCAAATATTAAAATAATTTCAAATAGAAGTAGTGGTGTTTTTTGGTACTTCTATAATACTGTATAATGTTATTGCTGTTCTCAGAGGATATCCTCGAGTTCTGGAAATGCTCAGGCTCTTTATTCGTTCATGTCTTCTTCATTAGGACACTACCAGATACTGTCGACATTTCCGTTCTATCAAACAATTTCAATGATTACTTCCTCGAAACAAATCACAACCATTCGAAACTCGTTCGGTACTCCCGATGAACAATCCATCACCACAACCTTTCCTACATACGGTGGTAAAGATTTATCCACCCTCAACACTCTCTTAGAGGATGAAATCCTCAAGATCATTAAGTACTCCCAAGCCAACATCTTGTGAACTTGATCCACCAACTTACTTCTGGCACATATTGATGTTCTCCTTCCAGTAATAACACCCATCATCAACGGTAACTTGATATCTGGCCACAGCACCGTCGCTTTTCAAACACGCACTTGTTAAACCATTGATAAAAAAAACCAGCATTGGACCAAATACTTTTTAAGAACTATCGACTAAGTCAAATTTGACCTTCCTTCTAAAGTTCTGGAAAAAAGCAGTAAAGAATAACCTCCTTGAACCAGGCCCGTAGCAAGGAAGTTGTTTTTTCAAAGATGTTTTCGGGAGGGCAAATTATTGTTGTATATTAGATATCAAACATTACAAAATACATGTAACCGATAGTGAAACTGGAGTGAAATTCGACTGAAGCATTTAATGGAGTGAAATATAACAAAAATCATCAAACATTACAGAATACTCGAGGCTCCTGCTCAAAAAGGAATGAAATATAACAAAAATATGAAACAATATCGTCCAGCGTTACAACAAACGGCGATTCTTCATTAGACGGAACTTCTCAATGATATTGCTCCTGTCTATGTTTCTGGCTGTGGCACCTTCAAATGACAAGAGAGTCAACGCATTGAAGTGTTCATTGAAGAACGCATGCGAGTCTTGATGCGCTTCACGGAGGAGAAGAGTCGCTCCACAGTAACTGATGTTTGTGGGACAGTCAGCAAAATCCTGAGCAGTTGATGGATGCTTGGGAAGATGTCCTCATCGGCCAAGTTGAAAATATCAAAGAGGGTGGTTTCAGTTGGGATTGATCTTTTAAGAAATAATTTAAAAACATCGATTTCACATTCCGGGATTGTGAACCCGTACCCTCCTGACACACTGTTGAGCAGTTTCACATCCATGAAATCTGGGCTCGATTGACAGAATGCTACAACGACCCTCATAACACCTTGTTGGTCGTGGCCAAATCTGGCCTGCAGCTCACCAGAAATGTGGCTGATTACCCGTTTCAACAAGATGACCAGATCGTCCACTGACGACTCTGTGTTGTGGCCGACCGTCGTCGTCGCGTATGAAGTTCTCAGCGCCAGTGGGAGGTTCCTCCGCCTGCTTGACACCTGCACACCGAATTCCGTTATCTCAAACTTTGCAGCCAGTTCCATGCCATATGTAATTACACGTTGAAGTTCGAATTCCCTAAGCTGTTCCTTCAGCGTTTGAATTAGGATGATCGTTGTTTCGACGTTGACACTTGTCTTCTGCAGGCCTTTGGTGCAGAATTCAGACATGTCAAATAATTTATTGAAGAAAACCAACACAATTACAAATTTTTGATTTTGGATTGTTTTCAGCAACGACATTGCTGCACGTTTTGTGTCAGTATCCCTGTCATCCTCGAACAGGGCCAACGTGTTTAGGATTCAGTCGAATCGGCACAGAAAACGATCCATCTGAAGTGATCGGGAAGACCAGCGTGTCTCTGATGCTTTCACTAGCTCCACAGCCTGTTTTGTCGGGTACATTTCCTTTTGCACTGCAAGGAAACGAGCGTGACGTTTGACACCTGTGAAGAAAAAATACACACTGTCAAGTATATCAAAAAACTTTTGATGGATGGGTCCATGGTGGCTACTGAGCTCAGGACGAGGTTCAGGCGGTGACTGGCGCAGTGGTAATACAGGGCTCTGGTGTACCCAGCATTTCGCATGAAGGTCTGGACACCCCCATATTCACCGGACATGACGCTTGCACCGTCATAGGCTTGTCCCACACAGTCTTTTGGGAGGTTAAAGGGTTCCAGAATTTTGAGAAGTTTCTGCGTGATGCTCTCTGCACTTAGACTCTCCAACTCAATAAGTCCGACCACTCTCTCTTTCACTCTCCCATCGAGCACATAACGCAATGACACACCTAACAACTCTCTCTTCGAAGCATCTTTAACTTCATATGCTAGTATGGCATATCTTGTTGCTTTCCGAACTTCTGATTTGATTATGTCTAGAAGCTCCTGCTTGGATGCTTCAAGCAATTCATTCTGAATATGAGGACTAATCAGCTTCGAGTTGGCAGACAGTTTGTCAAACCTTTCTTTGACAGTTGGGTCATATTTGCATATGAAGTCAAAAAGCTCCAGGAAGTTACCTCGATTCAACGAGTCTATCGTTTCATCATCACCCCTGAATGCTAACTCCTGTTGTGCAAGGAACAGAATAATGTCTAACACAGTTATGATGTGTTTCTTATGTAAAGTAACAACTTCATTGTCCTTAAACTCCGGATCAAGCTGCTGATCCACTCTCCCTGCTTTTATAGTGTTTCGGTACATCTTCCAGCTTTCGTCTGCAGTCTTATGGGTGGCAGACTCACTGTGTTTTGTACATTTTTCACCAATGTTCTTCCATTTATTAAACCCTGTATGGGTAAATGCATCATCTGCTTTTGAATTCTTCGTGAAAAATCTACACGGCTTGCAGAATAAACTGTCCACTTTGGCACTGTACTCCAGCCACAGGAACTGTTTGTACCAGTGACTGGCGAATTTTCGCTTGTCTGTTGTTGTGAACTGGATATCTGGCTGGCGCGGAGGCTGGTGCTTTTCAGAGAGGTCAGATGGTGCTCGTGATGCTGTCCATGGGGATGAAGGCGACTCTGTATCTTGGGGTCCTTTTGTCGGTGTAGCTACCAACATAGCATTGGCAGAGGAGGATGAAGGAGGCTCTGCAGCGGCATGACGTCCTTTTCCCACGGAGACAGATTCCTCTTTCGTACCCGTCGTCGACGTGGCAAACTTTTTAACAAAGAATGATGTGATAGATCTGGAGCTAGTTTCCTCGTTTTTTCTCTTCGGCATGGCTATAAGCTACCTGTGAAAGAAGAACAAAATGAGTCCATAAGGCTGAATATTTTTACTTAGACATACACACAAGCGCGCACGCGCAACCGCACAACACACACTCACAAATATGCAACTCACACACCCTTCTTTCAACTGCAACACCCGAATTTTCGCTGGCCATAATTTGGCACCTTTCTAGAATCTAGTGACAATGTTCTTATTTGGCCCACATCTAGTGCGAAAACAAGCCCCAAACATCGACGCATACGCCACCAACGTCAACCTACCACCACCCTCCCACCCCTAAATGGATACTCCCAAGACCCAAGACCCAATCACCCCCTCTCTCCTCTACTGTCATCAAATGAGGTCAACACCTGCTAACCCAGCCTTGGCATTGGCTTTGATTACGATAAGAATAGCCACCGAGGCCCCAAGAGCACGGGAGACTACCTGGCAAATCCTTGAAATCCGGTAATACGGTTCAGTAGGGTTAACTCATCTCAAGTCAAGCCGCATAACTTGGCATAATAATGAATTAGTGATCAAATACATCAAACACCAACTCACGACACAATGATGGATTTTTCTGTCCCAGGGTTTCACATTCACACAGAAATCACAACTGCCAACACTAGTAATGTGTCAGTTGTGCCAGGTAGTGTGCAGATGCCCTGCCAAAACAATATTGAAAATACTAAAAAAAAAAAATTGTTTTCTTGTGATATTGGGGGGGGGGCAAGACTCAGTATTGGGGGGGGGGGGGGCAGTTGCCCCCCCGTGCCCCCCCCCCCCCTGGCTACGGGCCTGCCTTGAACATCTAAGTCAACAAAATCTGTTGTGTGAATTTCAAACTGCATTCAGATCTAAACATGGTACGGAAACTGCCCTCAATGGCATAATAAATAATCTGATCTCATGTGTCGATAGAGGGGAAATATCTCTCCTGGTCAGTTTGGATTTGTCAGCCGCATTTGAGACCATCGACCACTCTCGACTCCTGGAACGACCGGAAACAGAATTTGGTTTAACCGGAAATTGCTTAAATTGGTTCGCTTCATACTTGTCGAATAGAACTCGAAAAAACATCATCAAATCAGTGCCCTCGCCCGAGACTATTACAGTGCGGTGTCCCCCAAGGGTCTGTTCTTGGTCCATTGCTGTTTACCATGTACATGAAGCTGCTCGAACATCTCCTTAAATCGCTATCAATAAAACATCACTTCTTCGCTGATGACTCACAACCTTTTGACTCCTTGGTTCTGGATATAAATCTTACAGAAATACAATGTAAAATGACATCTTGCATACAGAATGTAAAATAGTGGATGAACATAAACAAGCTGAACTTAAATGAAGAAAAAACGGAAATACTTGTCACAGACCGAACGAGCCGCGGCGCCGGGGAAGGAGGGAGGATTTTCTCTCCTATTGGGGTTGAGTGGGGTCTGGGGGTTATTCCCCGAGAAAAAACGATGAAATCTGACCCTAGAGCTGGTTCGGTGACGTCACATGGTTATAATATAGTGATACAATTATGGTCACATTTCTGGTATTCCTCGTGCTAGCAACAAATATATATACCACCAACTTGTATTTTCTTGCACTACTGTTTATAAACAGTTTAGAAAACACTTTATTATTTAACACACAACGTGAAGTCCAAATAAGGGCCAAAAACCGGTCATACATTCATTAAATCTTTAGAAAATAGACATAACGGGAAGTCCAAAGTGGTTCAATGTTGATTTGTGTGTAGTGCTTCACTTCATAAAATCGTTCATGCCGGGATGTCCGTTATATAGGGTTAAATACAGCCAGTGGCGGTGCTAGCCGCCAGTGGTTGGAGGGGCAAGGCTGGGGCAAAGTCCAAGGTTAAGGGGGAAAAGGCACGAGCTTCAACTAGAGGCAGGGGGGTTTCCCCCAGAATTTTTTTGAAAAACAGGCTGCCGTAAATGCAGCCTGGCAGTATTTAAGGCACTGGTCGTTGAGATAAATTGTCAAACGAACGGACTTGCGAACCTCGACGAAATCCTCTCACGAGTCCCAGAGTAGGGAGTCCTTGTGGGGGATATTTTGACCTCCCCAAGAAATTTAAAAAAAAATAAATGTCGGAAATGCTGTCTGGGCGTATTCAGGCACCGATTGTAGAGATATATAGAGCTGATCAGATGCCGTCTGTCGCCTGATCACTAGTCTATCCGACCCCAGTGAGGAAATTTGCGAACCTCAACAAAGCCCCCGAAAATTTGAAAAGTAGACTGCCCGAAATGCAGTATCTGGCAGTATTTCAGGCACTGATCGTCGAGATAAAACAAGCTTACCAGATACCGCCTGTCGCAAAATCACTAGTTTATCCGACCAGAGAGGAAACTGGCAAACCGACGGAGTGAGTGAATTAAATTGAATGAATATTTTCGCCACAATATTTTACTAAATAAACTGCCGGAAATGCAGATACTGGTCTTCGAGATAAATAGAGCTGACCAGATACTGTTCGTCGCCAAATCACCAGCATATTCGAAAAAAGAGGGAGGTGTCAAACGAACGGATTGGGGATATCAAGTGAACCTGTAAACCTACTATAAATTATTTAAAAATTATTGGGGGGCAAACAGAGGGCATACCCTGAATACAGCAATACGCAATAAAGAGTGGTTAGCATATACTTTACTATCCAAATGAGAAGTTACATCGGGTGTTCTAAAAAGACTATACTCAACCAGGAGTACAGTTGGTTAATGCTAGGTTCCCACTGCCGTGCGATGCGTTACGATAGGTTATGATACGTTTCTATTCATGTGCGATCAACGCCATTGCTACGTCTGACCTCAATATAAGACCTGGCAGGAGAGAGAGAGAGCGAGAAGTGGGGTTTAACGTCCACTCAACACAACTAGGTCCTTTTGGGACTAACATATGGTTTTTTAATTGTATTTCAATAATTCGCTTGCGCGTAGGGGTCTTTAGCCGTGGAAGGAAACCGGAGTGCCCGGAGGAAACCCACGAGGTTGAGAAGGCTCCCATATCTCCATGCCGGGACCCCACGACTACTCCTTGATTAAAAACCGATATTCAATCATTCAATCACAGCATGTGTCGCGATAGCGGGAACATAACATTGTGATCTTTCATAGCACCGTTGATTAGTCTAGAGAGAAATTAGGTTTAACGTCCACTGGACACAAACGAGGTCATTTCGGGACTAGCATATGGTTTAATTTTATTTCAATAATTCGCTTGTGCGTAGGGGGTTTTAGCAGTGGGAGGAAACCGGGGGACCCAGAGAAAACCGACGAGGCTTGAAAGGCGACCCTACTCCTTGCCACGTGCAATGGGATTCAAAACCACGCTAGTTGACACAATGACAGGCTTTATTACTGACCTGTTTCGTATAATTTCCTTACACCCGATATAGTTTTCACCACACCCTCAACAAGTGATAACATATATTGAATAATTGACGTTACATGTCATATTATGTAACGTCAATTATTTAATATAATTTATGTTATCACTTGTTGTGGGTGTGGTGAAAACTATATCGGGTGTACGAACAATTTGAGAAAGAGAATAAATGTACATAGACAAGAATTATCCCATAAGTGCACATATTGATACCTGTGCGAAGGCCAAAAGCCCTAATTCTATAAAATGTTTACATCTGGGGATCAAAGAAAAATATTTCATCGATAAATATAAACCGAAATTAAATGGTTTGATTTGAACTCATTCACATAATTATTCGCCAGGAGGTCGGGTGTTCGATCCCTACATTGGCTGAGAAAGTTCATCCCGATTTCCGGCGTGGTTACCCCTTGTCAGTGATGTAGGAAGGCGGGCCTGACAAAGACAGTTGTCTAGTTGTTCGGATGGGACGGAAAACCGAGATCCCATGTACACATTGGCGTGTACGTAAAAGATCAATTGGCAGTTGTAATTCGATATAAGAGTAGGCCGTAGCGCCGCTGCCTGGACAAAATTTCCCTCATAAAGCACTGTATGGCTTATGCCCGTCTTTATTAGCCCAGTTAAGGAGCAGAACAGTAGGACGTTAAACCCGATTTCATTTTATCTCTTCATTATAATGACGTTATAACGTCGCACTATTGTTTCTATACCTAGTTAATAACATTACTTTGAAAATTATATGAAACATGTCAGTAATAAAAAAAACTATCTAGAAATGACGCATTTACTTTATTTTACGTATATTATCTACTTATAATGGAATCTTCTAACTACTTCTACAATATCCATTACGATACCAATTTCAGTCACGAAGAATTCCCATAGATAAGCCAAATCCTGTGGACAAAATTCAACTTAATCGTTCGCTGCCTCAAAATACATCATGCAATATCATAAATTAATAATGAAACATGTTCGAAATCAAATAAAAAAGTTTATTGTTAAACGTACAAAATTACAAAAGAAAAAATGTAACAAAAACAACAACATTGCACAACATTTTGTTAAACATGACCTAAGATTTCACAAATCAATTATAACTTTCATCAAATTAAAGTAAGAATAAAATATTCAAGGTACTGATCCTCTTCACCTATCATTAAAAACCAACTTCGTTATGTTTAAAACGATTTAACGTAAACTGTTGCGTAGCCAGGATTTTCGAGAATGGTGACGGGCTTGATTTGGGAAAATATTAACAAAGAGAAATATGAATGAACAATTTAAATTATTGAAGGTCAATCTTGCTTTTAATATAGGCCCCTATTGTTTTTAGGGGCATCACATGACACGGTTAATAGCTATATATAGCAGCCTGCCCCCACCCTACACCCACCTCCCTGCATTATTTGCAATAGCAAATCTTTGTACATTACCGGTAAAGAACAAATAAATAAAATACAATAAAACATATGTAAATAAAATGAAATAATAATTTACAATGACTATAAAACAATCTAGATTTATACGATATAAAATATATTTACAAATTTTTTTTTCTCCAGAAAATGAAAGGCGCATGGTCATACCAAGAGTTAGTCTCGAATACCAGACTAGATGTTATAACTTAACTGTGCATTTTGTTATCAAATAATTGTACTCTCCATATTTGTACATCCGCATATACCATAACAAAATCCCGGTATAATAGTAGTCTAGGTCAACCGACGACCCTCGGACCGATGTCCCCAGACCTCATATTAGCCGACATCCTTGGTATTCCCAGTGGGCTCATGGTGGAGTAGAACGGAATGAGACCACTTCGGATACCGATGATGATTAGCCGAGGGAGCACAGACTATATAGCTCAGGTGCATAGAGACTAACCTACGACCCTCGGACCGATATCCCAAGACCTCATATTAGCCGACATCCTCGATATCCCAGTGGTCTCAAGGTGGAGTAGAACGGAATGAGACCACTGTGGATACCGATGATGATTAGCCGAGAGAGCGCAGACAATATAACTCAGGGTAATGGAGACTAACCATGGAAATAACCTAAATTAAAGACGAGGACATAAATTCGTGAAATTTCATAAAATAAATTATCGAGGCTCGTTTCCACACCCTTTCTTGAACCAAGCTGCGCTATATGTTTTAGGATACCCATCTTCTACGTATCGTTTATTTGGATTGAATTTTCTATACCTGTAAAATAACAAAAACAGAAATAAATGAAATGGGGTTTAACGTCCTACTGTTCTGCTCCAACTGGGCTAATGAAGACAGGGAAAAGAACAACATAAATAGATATAACGAACAAGAGTAGTACAAAATATAAAAATTAGTTTATTTTTCGAAGTTTTTTATTAAAATAAAATAGTTTGAGTCAGGGGTATTTAGGCGGGCAAGAGCGGAACAATCTTGTACAAAGGTCCAGAGAAATATTTCTTCCGATCATCATTTTGTTTATGCACGATATCGATTTAGCCTCAGATTCCCCGCATAAAAGATCACCGCTGCCGGAACATCGCAGCCAGAACACAATATAAATGGCCGCGGACGTCCATTTATCACGACGAACTTAACCAAGGGAGCTTTGTGGCGATTCAGAAATTATGATTAAAACAACTTACTTCATTCCTTTAAAGAAATAAATATAACCATCATTGTGCTTAAATGCCGCTTCCAAACTATCGGGAACTCCTGTCCAAAACTCCTTAATATTCATCGTTCTTACTACATTCTCGCTTCGGGGATCCCACTGCCAAAAATATCGATGCTGAAATCATAAAAAAAAATCTATATAGCTTCCCGTTAATGGACGTTGTGTTATGATAAAACGAATTTAACCTGATTCAACACTACTATACGGATCCAGGACTTTTTACAGTAGAGGGTTTGGCAGGCAGTTGACAGTTGACAATTCATGATACTATCATCGTCTCCGAATTACATAGGCATACACACACATTAACCTATTACAGAGAGAAATCTAACACCCCGTTTGATGTCAATTTTGATAATGAAGTAATAGGATCACATCGTGGTTTAGTTTCATTGACGCAAAGCAATAATTATGATATCACACATCTCTATATATCATTATTTTGCGCCTTGAATGCCCACCCCCATCCCACCATTTGAGGATAAGCACACGACCGTTATACTTTTCTCATAAAGTGATAAAATGTAGTGCCCCCCCCCCCCCGCCCCTGTATACTATTATATATAAATGAGCCGAATTACCCCCCCCCCATCCCGGTTAACGTCTGATACACACCATAATGGTACAATTCTATGGAATATACATTTATTGAATAACGATTCATCAAGAATTCCTTGTCTTTTTCAAGTTATATCGACTTTTTAAATTAGAAATATAATGTCATTGAAACCGCAAATTTGAGATATACTATTGGGTAAGTGAAATAATACTTACACCGAAGAGGAATAGGGCATTTTGTATATAATTATCACTATACCACATAGCAGCATGGGGTTTCTCAGGGAAGTTTGTCATATCAATAATTTTAGGATAGCCAGCATCTAATTTGAAATATGTATATCTCCATAACATACTTCCTGAAATACAAAAATACAAAATAATGTTCTATGGAGTTGTATGATAAAATGTTCCGTTTACGTGTACTTAACCGCCTTCATTATCGCAATCATTGCAACACTGTAGGAAGTTAAACCCCATTTCATTTCATTTCACGTTGAGGGTGCTTTGTGAAATGCAACCGAAGGAAGGGTAAGTCATCAAGTAAGTTGTCCTCGTAATGTAATTAGTGACCATTTACCATATCATCATGGTATCGTAATCACCTATGTGTGATGCGTTTTAGTATCCCGCCACCTTCCCGACGTGGTTTCCCCTCTTGACACTGATGCAGAGACGAAATATCGAGGTCCGGTATACACTTTGGCGCGTACGTTAAAGATGCCTTGGTAGTTGTAATTCGATAAAAGAGAAGGCCATAGTGCCGCTGCCCGGGTAAAATTCCCTCATAGTACACTTCATTGCGTATGCCTATCTTCATTAGCAGTCGGGACAGAACAGCACGACGTTAAATCCCGTTTCACCCCCTCCCCCCCGTCAAATACACCCTCTCGCTATTGTAATTACACTCCTTTATTTACACTACTAGGGTACTTATACTGTATTATGTTAAGATTTGATTACGCACATCATTCACTTTATAAAAAAAGATTTAAGAAGCAGTGGATTAAAATAACATTAGTCATCATTTCGAACAGTGCGTTGGGTAGAATATCACTCGAGTAGAGACCTAGTTGGTGGACAATTTGTGACTAATCACTAAAATCGTTTAAAATATGTTAGATCACATTTTAGCTGGTGACGTATATATGTACTAGTGACAGGAAAATGGCTCTTGGTTGAAGGTTACTTCAAATTCAATGACTCGTCTTCCCATTACTTACTTACTCGCCCAATATATCGAGTGTTTCCGATTGCAGTAGTGAATGACGCGGTATAACACCGATAAGCAGATTTGAACTAAGTAAACTGATACTCATTTTATTGCTATAAACTTTATCTTAATAATTGCTGTATCACTGTTAAATAATCTGCAGTATCGGTAAAACAATTTCATTGCACCGATGCGAGTGTCCAGTTTATGTCTGAAATGATCTCGTCTTAACCCTGGAAGGATGTTAAGGAGTTTGAAACTTTTATCTACAACAACAAAAAGGCAACCGTCACCCGCCCCTTATCTTTGTTTTGGATTTTACAGTTATAATTGTATATAAAAGTAAATTATTACCTTTAAACATGTAGGTTTGTCTGGCTGAAGGAGAATATGTAACAGCTCTTATTCTACTGGGGGCACCAGGAAACACAGAAGTAATAAGTTTAGGAAAACCACTGACCAGACCGTTCTCATTCATTTTATAAATCATGTTTCTTCGATAACCATATACGGCTCCATCTGGACCTAAAATCATAACATGGTTTAAATAACTTAAATATCAGTGAAAGAATATGTATGTATTATTTAGCTACGAGAGACCATGATATTCGGCCCCATCAAACTCTTCCTGGATATAAAAATTTGGTAAAATCACGTATGTTCTAAATATAAGACGTGACAGATGTAGGCAACTAACTTAGAGTTCAGAGTAGTCTATATATGGAAACAGAAATAAATAAATAAATTATACCAACCTAAGTCTATAGCGTCCATTTTCATATCACAGTAATCGGGTCGCTCTCCCCTTGGTGTTGGTCTTGTTGGCGGTGTTGTTCTTGTTGGTGTTGTTTCAGTTGGTGGAATGGTTCTTACACGTGGATTGGCACCTAAAGAAAAATTCAACTAATAAGTAATTGTTGATTGTGATTTAAACAATATTCTATTAAATGTAAAGTACAATGGGTCAATATACCAAGAATACAATGATACTATAACAAGCTAAGCTTATAAACACCGCTTTCTCAAAGTAATGTTTATGTACGGATATACAAGTTTATGGACTCGTGGAAGGTACTGAGAGTATTTCTATTACAGCTTGATTTTCAGAAGGTTGAAACCTCGCATTGTAAAAGTAATCTATTTAAATTTTCGATCCATTCAACTCTTTTACACGAATTGGTACATTTCGAAATTATAGAAAAGCGCTGCCCCCTTTGGTTTAAGCGAAGCCCCTGTCACCTTTCGACGACTTACCATAAAGGAACTGTATAGCTCTAACGTCATCGTCCTCTAGTTTCAGTTTAGGAGAGTATTTATAGTATGGTGCCATGAGAGCGGGGTTAACTTGAGAATGGCCCAAACCAAGTGCATGGCCAAATTCGTGAGCTGCAACGATTTCTAAATTGCTGCCATCATCTCCCTGTAGGGTCCATTTTTCGCCTTCATCAAAATGGGCGTCACCATTGAGGGGTTGATTACCAGGTCGGAAAGCGTGGGCCAATACACCACCTAAAATATAACCAAGTAGAATATTTATTATCAATAACGTATTTGCAAAAGCAGAAATTAGTATTTACAACAGCTACCTTCGGTTACATTCACCGACCTTAAAACTAATATCTCCGCACCAAAATGACCAGTAATTTTCAGGAATGTATTAATCATTGTTTCAAATGAAAACTGACCGATTTGAACCAGTTTACAGACTCGAATTAAATAATGCCCTTTTAGTCATATATTTAAATGTATAATTAGTTCGAACTAGTAAAGAGGCCAAGAGAGCAAAAATTAACAAATTATCTAATAATTAAACGACAATTAATACGACACTTTACACATAAATGAGTGTTTAATCTTTAAACTGTATTCACCCACGATTCACCTTCACATGTTAAACAAATAATTATTTAACAACACGCCAGGCCAGATTCATAACATCATATGTTAGCTCTAGAATGTGATTTTTTCGGAATAAAGTTTGTAACTTTTTTTTTAGAATAACATAAATTCATAAATATATGTCGCTTATAGTTGACAGTCGCATAAAAGATCACAGTAATGTGAAATTGGTACTGTTTAATTGGTATTGTTTAATCATTGCACAGATAGTAGTTATTCATTGACAACATTATTTGCCATTAGAGCATTTGCTAATTTATAAAATTAGTTTGTTCTTTTGATCAAATAATGACATTATCATGATCATCAATTAGACATGCACGTACTATAATTAATGATTATTATTCGCTTTAATCCACCCTTTATTCTTAAAAAAAAAGTACGAACAATCCAAACCATTAGAAAAAATTCTTATAGTGTAATCAAGCAAAATAGTGTAATCAGCATATAGATTCAGGATTATATAACTACCCGGTTCTCTGACTGGTCGATGCGCAAGAATAACATCGTTTTGAAACACAAGCTACGATGGACAAAAATAGTTAAAACTAAAGATCAAATAGCAGAAAAGCGTACCTCTTCCATCAAAACTGTTATAAACACCATCGCCGTGTTCACCATAAGCAAATTTGATCTCAATATCGGCTACACCTTGTGTATATTTAAATTCTAATGGTGTTACTTCAGCCCAATGATCCAAAGCCTTCTGTATGGCCGCTCTACAAGTTGAAAAAAGAATTAATTAAATAAAAAAATAAAATAAAAGAAATGTGAACATTTGCTCATATATCGTACATTTCAAATTTATTTTGCATCGTGTAACATAAAAAAAATAATTTATTATATAAACCTACAATTGTTCAGATCCGGACAGTTGTCTGGTATATGATACAGGCTTCCATGTGATAACATTCTTTTCCCATTTTGTACCTAGTAAAGTAAACAAAACACAAACGTAAATAAAGGGTGTCTAAATTAAAGACACGGATATACGATGTTTTTTAATAAATGTTGAATCTAAAACTCTTATGGATAGGCCGACGTTCTATATTTTATGATATTAACGTGTTTTTCTTTCAAAAAACAACGCTCGAAAAGCATAATTAATTATGTATGTAATTTCGGCAGTCTAATATTCAAAATTCGTTAAAATATAATCAGCGATCATCATTCAAAGTTACAACTCACCTAAAGTAGTGAAAGACAGAGGCGAATTAGGATCGAAGTGTTTACTGGTGTTTCTAATGATATCAGGAAAACCACATCTTGGAGCTTTCATTTTATCAATAGTATCCTTGTCCAGATAACCAGTTTCTTCCAAACCATTAAATTTCTGGAAATCTCTGGAATAAAATCAACATTGACATGATACACTACCACTTTTTAAACCAGTATTAGTACATTCGAAGCATATAGACATTCGGAAAACAAAATGAAATAGGGTTTAACGTCCTACTGTTCTGCTCTTAAACTGTGCTAACGAAGACGGGCATACGCCATACAGTGTGCTATGAGGGAAATTTTGTCCGGGCAGCTGCTCTGCAATAGTTATAGTACAGATACTATAGACGTTAACTAGTAAAGCGTAGAGCTATTTGACAGAGCGTTTAATTTATTCAAAAGAAACGAGCCCCTTATTATATGTATAGCCTAACCATCTAGTGATTTAGAATCCACTTACCGAACAGATTGTAGGATTTCAAATTCAGAATGTGAAACCCCCGGTGTATCAGAAGTTCCTAGGTAACCATATTTTTCTAGAAATTCCTGTAGAACAAATCAAACATACATGTATATTAGATAACTACAGACATATTTATAGAAATGAAATGAAATGTCAAGGAGTTGAACGTCCTACACGGTGAAGACAGACATACGCCATACATTGTGCTACGGGGAACATTTTGCCCGGACGGCGGTACTACAGTTTACACTTATTTCTAATCCCAACTGTCAATGGTTCTTTTACATGCACACCATTATATAAGAGATTACACGCTGCACCTTGATAGACCCCCCCCCCCCCCCGTCCTGCATCAGATTTATAGAACTGTATGATATATAGGATCATAAATGATTAAATAATAACTCATAGTATTATGGATGATTAAAGAATACTCTATGGTTAACGGTCATTTGAATTAGATATAATCAAATGTGAATTTCAAGTCTACATAAATTAGAAAAAAATGTTTATACAATGAATAAATTTGTAAACAATATAGATTATATCAAATATTCATAAATTGTATCACATTCATTTCTTTATTTATGCAATATTATTTGAATACGTTTTTATAATTTGTATCAGATTTTAGATTTGAATTATTATATCCAAATTGTACATTATTTGTATCAAAATTGTACATTATTTGTATCAAAATTTTACATTATTTGTATCAAAATTTTACATTATTTGTATCAAATGTTTTAAAATCTGTATCAACATTTAAAACATTGTATCAAAATTGTATAATTTGTATCAATATTTTATAGTTTGTATCAAATGTTTTAAGATTGTATCAAGATATTATAATTTGTATCAAAATACATTTAAACTGCTCTAAAACAAATATTTTAATTTTTTGAAATTTTTAAGCGATAAAATTGAAACTTACAGCAGAATCAAACAGCGCCTCAGCTGGTTGAATAGGAGGGAAACTGTCCCTCCCTAGCAACGCTTCACCTAAACTCGCCCCGTAAACAACAGAAATCATACATAGTGCAGACAAAAGTCGCAACATTTTTATACACTTTTCGATAGAAATATCTAATATTTTTCTGTAGATAGAATGAAATATCAATTCATAAAATTATGATGAATTACATGATCTACGAGGCCTTAATATACCCCCAATCATCTTCATTCCAACCAATCGCAGCATAGATTACAAATTTTTATTTGTCATTCGGGATGAACCCCCGCTTCGGATATTAGTTTTCCGGTTTAGATATACATTAGCTTAACTTACGGAGTGCCCTATATGGAGTTTAAATTTTCAGACCACGTGAGTTGTGGGTTGTTTCATTTCATTCATAAATTGAGAAGTATATTTTGAATGATTCAAATCACGCTCGAGTGATTAAGGTCCCTTCGACCCACGAGGTTGTTTACAACCAATTTGACAATGGATTCGTGACATAATTACTTATCTTTAACTCAATGAACTCACAATATTACAAATGTCGCATTTTCTGCCGCATTAAGAAGTAAAGAATAATGAGAACACTGAAGACCGGATAAAATAAACAGCATGGATAGGTGACAACTCATCTATTTTCGACATCCTAAGCATAATAAAAACCAAACATTTCTTCATAGTTCGCCGACAACAATAAAATGATTTACATTATCTATAAACGTGAACATAGTATAAATCATAGTATACATAGCAACACATAAATATCATGATATACAGAGAGAGAGAGAGATAGAGAGTGTGGAGAGGGGGGGGGGGATTAACACATGGTCCAATTTGATTTCATTAATTCGCTAACGCTTAGGGGTCATTTGCGGGAGAAAAACGCACGAGGTTGGACAGACGAACCTTCTCCTTGCCATTTAATGACAGAACTTGTGACAAAACGCGTTAACTAGTCGGCCACTCAGTCCTCCATTATAAAAAGAAGCACACGTGGTATAAAATCATACTATACAAAGAAGCACACGTGGTATAAAATCATATTATACAAAGAAGCACACGTGGTATAAAATCATACTATACAAAGAAGCACACGTGGTATAAAATCATACTATACATAGAAGCACACGTGGTATAAAATCATACTATACACAGAAGCATGAATGAAATGGGGTTTAACGTCCTACGCTTAAGCATCGTACCTGGGCTAATTGAAGACGGGCATACGCCACAGTGTGTAATGAGGGAAAGTTTGCCCGGGCAGCGGCGCTACGGCCTACTCTTATATCGAATTCCAACTGCCAAGGGATCTTTTACGTGCACTCCAATTTGTACACGGGACCTCGGTTTTTCGTCCCATCCGAACGACTAGGCAGCTGTCCTTGTCAGGCCCTCCTTCTGCATCACTGACAAGGGGAAATCACGCCGGAAAATCGAGATGAACTTTCTCGGCCAATGCAGGGATCGAACACTCAACCTCTAGGCTAGCGAACCAGCGCCTTATCCACTTAGCCACCGTGATCCCCATATACACAGAAGCACACGTGGTATAAAATCATACTATACATAGAAGCACACGTGGTATAAAATCATTTTATACATAGAAGAACACAGGGATCCCGGTGGCTAAGTGGATAAGGCACTGGTTCGCGAGCCTGGAGGCCGGGTGTTCAATCCCTGCATTGGCCGAGAAAGTTCATCTCGATTTTCCGGCGTGATTTCTCCTTGTCAGTGATGCAGATGGAGGGCCTGACAAGGACAGCTGCCTAGTCGTTCGGATGGGTTCGAAAACCCGCGGTCCCGTGTACACATTGGCGTGCACGTAAAAGAACCCCTGGCAGTTGGAATTCAGTTGCTGCCCGTTCAGATTGTTGATGCCCGGGCAAAATTTCCCTCATAGCGCACTGTATGGCGTATGCCCGTCTTCAATTAGCCCAGGTTAAGTGCTTAAGCGTAGGACGTTAAATCCTATTTCATTCATTCATAGAAGAACACATAGTATAAAATCATACTTTACATAGAGGCACATATAGTTTGTTTTCTGTGATTGATATACTGCAAATATATGACCTTTTGGATGGAGGGAAAAACTTACATATTGTTTTTTGTAGTGCACGTAAAAGACCAAGTTGAAGTTGGTAGGGATTGGAATATTTAAGCGGAAATATCATCCAATTTTGTTAACAATTCTTTCAACAATGTTAGTCCCAAAACGACTAAATTATTTCGGCAAGGAGAAGTTCGGGTGTCTTCATTTCCTTTTGGCAAGTGTACTTTGAACCGTATAGTATCCAAAAATAATTTGTACTATGGTCAACCGCAGTAAAGAGTGGAATTTTAATGTTTACACGTATTGACTTTCAATATTTTGGTTAATCTGGTTATGCCGATGAACAGATCCGTAGATGAATAATAAAAGGAGAAGCTTCCACAAAGGGGAATAATCAAATCATCCTAAGATCGAACCCTGGTGCAGTCTCAAAGGTCATCCTGTTACGATTTCACCACTAGCGGATTTACGGTCCATCCCAGGATATAGATATTAATAAAATATAAAAGATGGAATTATTAATAGAAACTAGGAGGATGTAACGCATTAGAGGGAGCATTACAGGGTTAAAGAAAGGTGTGGGGACGATTTCAAATAATGGTGCAAGATTTGATATCTGTTTTCAGTTCCTCATAGGGACAGGGTTACAAAGCAACTGCTTCATTAACCCTGTGATTTTCCACCCCGGTTTCATGGATCAGTGGTGTGAGATGTAGGGCCTGGTTAACGAAAAAAGTGCTTAATTGTTTGAATGGGAAGAAAAAAACATAGTAGAAAATATACTTCTTGAATTATTGTCGATATAGATATTGAATAGGGGAGAGAGAGAAATTGGGTTTAACGTTCACTCGATACAAACTAAGATATCGTTTAATTTTATTTCAATAAATCGCTTGCGCGTAGGGGTCTTTAGCAGGGGGGTCACAAGGTTAGTCACCGAGTCAAATGGAGTAGGGTCGCCTGTCAAACTTCGTGGGTTTTCTCAGGGTCCGCCGGTTTAATCCCATTGCTAACAACCCCTACGCCCAAATGCATCATTAAAATAAAATTTGAACCATATGTTAGTTCCGAAATGACCTTCTCTCCCCCCCTCCCCTCTTGCCTTTTAGACCCGATTTCGCCCATGTTTAGATTTCAAAGAATAGAGCCACACGCCCTTTAACATTGCAGTATATTACGAAAAGAAAACCCAAATAAACTGCACTGGGTGTAAACTATTTAGAGGACAAGTGTTGTATTTTTGCCACTCGACATTGCGGGGAGCCTTCGTGAGTAATACATGAACGTAGCTAAACACTTATGTGTCTTATTAATCATGTTCAAATCAAACAATTTTAACTTCTTAACTAAATTGTTTCTAATGCTATAACACAACCAATACACTTTGTATTTGTCAGCAAATGAAACGAAAAGGGGTTTACCGTCCTACTATTTGTCAGCAAGAACCCACGCGAATAAAAAGCAATCCTTGAATAGAATGTTTTGTTTATATTGTGAGTCTGTCTTCATCAGCCTTAAGATCGGAGCAGAACAGTAGGACGTTTAAACCCCATTTCATTTTGTAAAATATAATGAAATGGGTTTAACGTCCTACTGTTCTGCTCTTAACCGGGGCTAATGAAGACAGTGTGCTACGAGGGAAATTTTCCCTACTCTTATATCGAATTCCAACTTCAAATTGATCTTTTACGTGCACGGCAATGTGTACACGGGACCTCGAGTTTTCGTCCCACCCGAAAGACTAGACAGCTGTCCTTGCCAGGCCCTCCTTCCTACATCACTGGCAAGAAGAAACCATACCGGAAAATCTGTATGAACAGATTTCATTTCGTATTGTGAACACCACGTAACCGCCTCTGAAGTGCATCTAGATTATGTTTCTGTTATTGAGTGCATTAAACCTAAATGTAAACAGACAGCGACTATTTACTCACGGTGGATAAATGCATAAGTCGGCTGAATTGTGTACCGAGTAGGTCTACAATCACATTTGAATAGGGGAGACAGATAATTGTTTGCCAATGTATATTCAACTTGTAAATAGATCTAAATAGCTATACAGCCAATTAGGGCAAATTTGTTTTATTGGGATGTTACAATAAACATTTACGAGTTTTTTTTTGTAGCATCAGGGTAAGGTAATTTAAAAGTATAACCCTTTCCGATATTTACATCACACACAGTGTCTCATTAGCTATGTTTTATTTTTTCTGGTTCGAGGTGGGATGAAGTTGGTAAAATCTTTTTTTTCGGGTAAAAAATTCATTCGGACTAGAAGAAATCCATGGCCTCCAGCAAGCTTCGTCAAGTTGTATCAATGAACGACGCACCCCAGTTGAAAGGCGAAAAAGGATAACACGAGCGACTAAACCAGCGTAAGGGCATACAACATTTATAAAAATAAGTATATTTTGTACACACGGGCGGAATCACGCATGAGTTGTCTTGTGCGATTCGGATATTATTTGACAACTAAATCATAATTTAATAACTACTACAAAAGATGTGTCAATCCCCAAAGGCGAGATGAATATAAATTTACGCACTATTACTTTTCATAATAATAATAATAATAGCCTTATATATAGGCCTAATAATAACAACAGCAACGTAAAATAAGTAAAATCATAACTGATACACTCAGTGTACTTGAGTGGATTAAAGGGATAGTAAAGTGATTGAATTAAAAACTCTCTAACCTATTTTTACTTTGATGACAAACGCCATTTAACCGAAAATACAAAAATGGGGGTCACCGTTTCTTTGTACTATTGATTCGAATATTATTCTTTAAATATTTTTGTTTTAACTTGTTCCTTAAGGTTTAAAATCTGTTCAGTGGAAGACATATAACAGTCTGGTCGTTAGGTAGCACGCTGAATAGTTTAATCGTTGGGAAGAACGCGATTGCCCTGGACAGTTTAATCGTTAGGAAGAACGCGAATGGGTGAATAGTTTTAGCGTTAGGAAGCACACTATTGGCCTGGATAGTTTAATCGTTAGGAAACACACACTTGACCAGATAAGTTTAATCGTTAGGAAACACACTATTTGTCCGAATAGTTTAATCATGAGGAAATAAATTATTTGTCCGAATAGTTTAACCTTTTTATTTAAATGTAATTTTCTATTTATGTATCTCTTTAACTGTGTACAGCGCATATGGGCACTTAACAGTGGAAGCTATGCGCTTTATA
The DNA here is from genome assembly GCA_917208275.1 of Patella pellucida. NCBI lineage: Eukaryota > Metazoa > Mollusca > Gastropoda > Patellidae > Patella > Patella pellucida. The sequence goes on from OU795041.1 coordinate 13,212,640, forward strand.
AATTTTTCAATAATAATAATAATAATAATAATAATAATATTTGTCCGAATAGTGTAGTCGTGAGGAAACACACTATTTGTCCGAATAGTTTAATCGTTAGGAAACACACTATTTGTCCGAATAGTTTAATCGCGAGGAAACACACTATTGGCCTGACTAATTTGAACGCAATTGACCAGGCTAGTTTAATCGTTAGGAAGCATACTATTGGCCTGAACAATTAAATCGTTAGGAAGCACGCTATTGGCCTGATTGTCCCATATACTTAATGGATTTGTTTTGTCCGAAATTACCCGGCTAGATCTATTTGTTAAGGCCGGCTCATTTTTTTCAAAGTCGCTGAGATGTAAATGAGGTTAGGGCACGTGATTGTTGGCGAGATTATAGGTTTGGGGCTAGGTCCAGGGTTAGGGTAGAGATTAGCGCTAGCCCTGTTTACATCTCGTGACCTTTGACCCAATTTGAAGTTGGCCTTATCAAATAGATCTAACCTGAATTACCATTCAGGATCTATTATATTATCGATTAAAGGGATATAACGATCTGCACATCACTGACTTTACCGGAGTTATACACTACACTGAATAGGCTATAAGGTTAGGATTGACTTTTCAACAGAATAAAGCTCACCAAGGGAAGGGTAAAGGCAACGATATTTTTTTTCCAGTGCCGGATTAATCTTATTGCACGGGGTGTGTGGGGGGGGGGCGAATAGTAAGCTTGCGCGCGTTGTATCATAAGATCTGCAGGGCCGGCGGAAGCAATTCTTGAGGGGTGGGGGGCTTCCATTATAGGTCATTGTAGGCGAGGGTCCAGGGGCCGTTAAACCCAATTATAAGGTGACGCACAATAAACGACACACACTAAATAATCAAAACTCACCAATTTATCACAAAATACATATGATGAAAGTAAAAGAAATATTGGGGGGCCAGTATTACTAAACAAACATGTATACGCGGCTACTTTGAACTCACAGCTAGATAAAAAGTACATATATTGTTATTGTTATACTACAAGAATAAAACAATATATGCAATCTATAATCTATAAGCTTATCTTTATTTTTTGTGGTACGGGTTGAGGCAATCGTGGATACCTCAAGTCAAAGAGCACCTCCATTAAGCAAGCAGTTTGCTTAATACAAGTTCTACTGTACAACATGAATATTAAAATACATTTATTTATTACATAGACCTGTAGTGTTAATGAGAATAATGATAAGTACGCGGGAATACTTCATTATTGGAATCTGGAAGTGGTCAGCCTTTTGCGTCAATGACATTTACATGGCAGTCTCTATTACCGTAGGTATCATTAATTTGCAATTAAATGAAATTATCATTGATTCTGCGATGAGAAAATATGTGAAAAAGCTATTTTAATTCCAGCATAAATGTTTGTTTTTCATTTCCAGAAATAAAAATCATTTTGTTGTTTAGCACCGTTTATATTTTGAATCACATGGGTGGCACCATAATCTATTCAATGCTCAGCCCAGGGCTTTTAAAGAACTTAATCCGTCCTTGTTTGATAAGAACACACTGAGTTTACTCTACGTTAATCTCGGAACTTCAAATAAGTTCAGTTATGCACATAAATGTACCAAATCGACCCTAACCCCCACCCCCTCCTTCGCTTTTTTAAAATAAATATCAGGCGATGAATTAAATGACTTGGTTTTCCAAGAACTCTTTATCTTACTATTTTTATTACTGCACATAATCAAAGGCTCTTTCCGTTAAATTGTTATAAATTTGGTACACGTATCTTTGTTTGTAAACACTAAAAAACATATTACAATAGACGCTTTACAGGTGCGCTCTGTTTACATTCAACCCACGTCATCCTGTTTAAAACATCGACAGAAAGAATACTATGTGGAGAATGGGGGTAATTCCCATTATCTGATCGACACACAACCATTCTTCAAGGTCACCACACCTTACCGATATGTTTTTATCCGACGACATTTTCATGTGGACGTATAATGCCGTCGCCCCTGTCCGTCCGGACGTCCAGGTGTCCGTCCACAATTGTTTTTTCAATCTCTAAAGGTCACAATTCTTGTCAGATTTCGACGAAACTTGAAATATAGGTTTATCCCCAAAGATCTCGGCAGCTTTCGATATTGGCATGTATCGGATCGAAACTTCATGGATTATGGCCGCTGATCGTATGAAAAATCATGTTTTTAGCCCTTGGACCCTATAGAGGTCACTATTGTGAACGGATTTTGATGAAACTTGAATTGCATGTTTTTAACCCAAGATCTTGGTTCCTTTCGATATTTGCGTCTATCGGAACGTAACTTCCTGAATTGTGGCCCCTGATTGTCCGTAAAATCGTCCTAGTTTTAGCTTGCGGTCCCTCTGGAGGTCACAATTATGACTTGATTTTAAAAAAAAAACGTTTTATTATATCACCGTTCCACCGTAGGGAGGTTGAGTTCGAATTTCGGAAAAACGGACTAAAATTGTCGGACAAAATGGCCGCTGTTTGTACGCGAATAGTGTAAAAATGTGGTTTATTAAGGTTGTTGACCCTGTAGAGGTCACAATTTTAATTCAATTTCGATGAAACTTGAATTGCATGTTTATAACCCAAGATCTTGGTTCCTGTCGATATTTTCGCAAATCGGATCATAACTTCCTGAATAATGGCCCCTGATTGTCCGAAAAATCATCCTTTTTAGCTTCTGGTCTCTCTGGAGGTCACAATTATTATCTGATTAAAATATAAAAAACCCGTCTGAATATATCACTGTTACAGTTACACCGTATGGAAGGTTAAGTTTGAATTTCGTAAAATCGGTCAAAAATTGTGGACTCTCTACCTACAAGTGACAATAATCTTATCCGATTTTGACGAAATTTGAAAAATAGGTTTATCTCTAAAAGATATCGGCTGTTTTCGATTTTGGCATGAAACTTCATGGATTATGCCCCCAGGTTGTACGAAAATCCACGTTTTTAGCTTATGGACCCTATAGAGGTCACAATTTTGAACCGATTTTGATGTACCTTGCAATGCATGTTTATAACTAAAAGATCTTGATTCCTTCCGATTTTTGCGCATATCAAACTGTAGCTTAATGAATTATAGCCTTTGATTGTAGGAAAAATAACTTTCTGTTTTGCTTGTCCCAAGAGAAGATATAAAAAGTATTATTAAGATATTTAGAACCATCTTGTTTAGTGGCATTTTATTAATATATTTATCGAATAAAATGACAAAATTTAACCGAAGCACAATATTGATACATTTATCAATTTGTATGCTTGATAACGACCAGTGAAGTCTTGTCGAAACGTCGTGTGTATATAATATATAACTGTGTTTACCTATATGCAAAATCAAAAAGGCCTGCTTAGTTCCAGGTATTTCCTTTTAAAGAGGTGACCCATAAAACACCAGACACAATTCCATTATTTCGATATAACGAAATTATTCGTTATTATAAATTATTAGTTCGTTTTAACGAAATGATTGATTAATTTAAACCAAATAATTAATTAATTTAAGCCAAGTAATTAATTTGTTTTATCAAAATAATTAATTCTTTTTAACAAAATAATTAATTTTTTTTAACAAAATAATTAATTCGTTTTAACAATATAATGAATTATTTTTAACAAAACAATGAATTTGTTTTAGAAAAATAATTAATTCGTTTAAACAAAATAATTAATGATTTTGAGTAACAGTTTAAAATTTTATCATTTATCTCCAGTTTTCTGTTTAATTTGTGACCGGATAAGAGTGTTGGTCATGTTACCTACTCGAGCTGTTTCCTGTTAATTACTAATAGAGTGAATCACAAGATTCATTAGTAAAATAACCACATCATGTAGATTTCCACAGGACAAAGCTCTGTATGGAATACAATTACTGTTTATTATAGCCTTATTTCGCACTTATTAAAGTAATGAGATATTTCATTATAAGCGTACATTTTTGTGTCAAATTCAAACCATAATTTAAAAACATGCAGTTTTCAAAGATTTTTATAAAGAAAGAAAATTAACGATATTTTAATTCAGGTAAGGCAGAGGGTAGATCTATATGTCAACAACCCCACCCCCCTTTTAATTCTATGAGTCATTTGTATTTTTCGAAAAAAATCACACCTCGCACGGCTTAATCTTTATTGTACTCCATTGATTAATTAACATAGCCCTTGTCAGTGATGCAGAATGGGGGGCAAGACAAGGACAGCTGTCTAGTCGTTCGGATGGGACGAAACGATCCCTAGGCAGTTGGAATTCGATATAAGAGTAAGCCGTAGCGCCGCTGCTCGGGCAAAGTTTCCCTCATAGCACACTGTATGGCGTATGCCTGTCTTCATTAGCACCGTTTATGAGCAGAACAGTAGGGCGCTAAACCCCGTTTCTTTTCATTTATTTAAAATAAGCAAAGTATCAAAGGTAGGTATTCTCCACGGGCACTTGTAGTTGAGGGGATTAAAATAAATAAAACTTCTTACTACTATATATAAGTTAGGACAAGGTGTTTCATTCGCCATCTTTGTTTTCACGTCTTCAAGACAGTTCGTCTGCTATCATCTCACAATACTCACTATTTCTATCACTTCCCGTCGTTTTTATTGCCAACGAGACTTTATTTAATCACTATACACCTTTCAATGTAATTAAATTGGTCGTTATTATAAAAATTACAAATCAAACTTGAAAGCGTGATCATTTGGCTAATCGTATGGCTTTCTTGTTCTGATGGTTAGTGGCAAGTACCTGAACCTCATTCCAGTTGACTCTGTGTCGTGGTTGATTCTGGAGATGTTCTGCTATGGCTGAATTGTTAGTGGCAGATTTGGACCTATGTTCTGCTATTCTTTTGCAAGTATCTGAACCTCATTCCAGTTGACTCTGTGTCGTGGTTGATCCTGGAGATTTTCTGCTATGGCTGAATTGTTAGTGGCAGATTTGGACCTATGTTCTGCTATTCTTTTGCCAATTGGACGTTCCGTTTCACCAATATAAGATAGATCACAGTTGCAAGTCACTTGATAGACGACTCCTTTGGGTTTAATCGGGAGAATTGGTTGTAGCTTGCCATTGGCTTTCAGTAGTGTCGATGTTGGATTTCTTGAGTAGATTGCTCACCTTGTACGTTAGACTACCATAAAAGGGCAAGGTTATTCTAAGATTTTTGATGATCCTTTTTAGTAGTTTTTTTTTGTTTGATTAATCTGCTTATTCACAAGTAGGGGAGGGTAATTATTCAAGTTACAAAACACATGGCGTAAATGGTTCAAACTAAAATTAAGAACGGTGAATAAAGAGCTGTTTGGTGTTCCATAGATAAAACTCGCGGAAACTTTTTTTGTTTAATGTCTGTTCTTGCTGTAATATATTAATAAGGAAACAATTTGCCCTTTGTTCAGGTTGCTCAGAAAATGAAATATTGGAAATTCGTCAACTGATTGTTTGGATCTTTTTAATAAATAACATTTAGTTTGAAATATGTCCGGTTACAGTGCATTTTAAAATAGCTTAACAGATTGATTTCTTGCGTACTTATGTCGCGTGCCAAATGACATGTCCTTAAACGATAGCGGTCCAACCTCGAAGCCAGGTCCGGCTTGTATGAAAATTAGTATTTCATTATCGCACGTTTCCCTCAGTTGGGATTTCTAATTTCTAATAAAAAGTTCCCTAGCTCTATAATGCATTAAATATCCCAATTTCGAAAGTGCTAGCTAGAAATCTCCCTTCCTCCCCACCACCACTTGCCGAAACAAGTCAGATGAACCCCACATCCTCCCCATAATACACTTTCCTTTTCTCTTTATCAAGCTTATGACCTGTGTCCCCGTCTTCATTAGCCCCGTTTAGGAGCAGAACAGTAGGACGTTAAACCCCATTTCATTTCATTTATGACCTATGTCAGATTTCACCTATCTGTTGGCCTCTAAATGTATAGAAATGACCATATTCGACAAAGCGCTACCCGAAAAAGCAGTTTCATTTCACCATGGCTATTGCTACACACGGCCCTGCTTATGGCTACGCTATACTGCCCAATATATTCAAATAATATCATACTAGTTGTCATTCAGGGGCCAGTTGCTCAAAGCTCTGTTATCTTTTAACGATCCGTTAACTTTAATGGAGAGAAAGATTGTTGCTGGAAATAAAGACCCCGAACATTCTGTGGTGCAAATGTATCCTACAGATTTATGCTTATATTTCTAAAGGAAAAAATAAAGTATTCTATATTGTTTTCTGTAGTAAATTTAACCCAAACAACACATTACCAAGATATGTCCATTAGAGTTTAATGGCTCGTTAACATAACTTAGTTTTGAGCAACCGGCCCCAGATGTTTAGAAATGGTGTTCCCAGTTATTTCTTGATTGATTTAAATATGATCTATTTGCTATAAAATATCAATGACAAGACACGCTTACAATGATGAATAATAGGAAATAATGTGGTTTGACTGTATCAGGTATATAAATAGACTCAATACTCATTTCCTATAGGACGGGTCTGTTAATAAAACTTGTGGTCATCGATTAGTTGGAGATCCTTATCACATGATAAAGCAAATTTGATAAGTAGTTATGGAAAAGGGTAGCGATTGTTGGATCAAATCCAGGAAGAGGGATAAGATGATTAATCCGACCTTAGCCCAGTAAACTCTATATTTTCTGCATAATTTTATCTCAAATTTCATTTTCAAAATAACCCAGTGTCTCATTAACGGACCAAGGCTATGAATTTGATACAGGGTTCCTTCTTTTTTTTAAAACTAAGGTCAAATTAAAGCTGTCAATTACTGTTGATCTGATGTGTCACTATGTTATTATCGGACCATTAACATAAGTAAAACAATTTAACTGGGGTTAAGGCTTTCAATTGAATTGATGTACTATTTTGAGTTGGTCTGATATAATTTTTATATTGAATTGATTGGTTTTGTTATTTAGAGTTGATCTGATGTGTTCTGTCCAGCCTCGTGGGTTTTCTCAGGGTCCTCCGGTTTCCTCCCACTGCTAAAGACCCCCCCCCCCCCCGCGCAAGCGAATTATTAAAATAAAATTAAACCATAAGTTAGTCCCAAAATGACCTAGTTTGTGTCGAGTGGACGTTAAACCCCATGGTGACCTTTTGACCTCGATAACTCCTGAACGCTCCATCACCTAACTGATCACCCACCATTTTCGGATTCCTGAGGAAAAATGATTCTAGAAAAGTCAACTCAGGGGCGGATCCAGGATTTTTTGCAGGGGGGGGGGTAGGTTGGATAACTTCTTAACTAATTGCCGAAGGCGCTATTTGGTAAAATAGATTCAATTTGGTGCATTCTGACGTATTTCGGGTAGCTAAATTCCAAGACTACAGGTCTAAAAATCGACAATAAAATCGCATAAAATGTCCATTAAATGTTGATTGGGAATACTCCCTTCACAGGTGAGGAACAAAATATCTTCAGATACCATATGAAGAGCATAAATCAATGATCGGATTTACCCTACTGACGTCATTATGTGTTTTATTCCAAACTTGGTGCGTTACTTGGTGTGCGAGAAAAAGGAGAAACGAAAGGAAGGGAATTCGACAATTAGGCTAGTTATCAACGCTGTCGATAAAATTAAAAAGTAAACACAACAATATTCAACGTCACCAGTCGAACAGCGTTAATAAAACTCTTAAAATTTCAATAAACTTATATTTTCATACTGACGGTATTAAAAAAATTGCCGTCGTCAATAGGCGATTCGCCGAAGGGTCAATTGGTCCCGACGGCAATTTATGCTGTCGACGATTTTGGATAATTGCCCGGGGCCGGTTGTTCAAAGCACCGTTATCTTTTAACGATCCGTTAACTTTAACAGAGAGAAAGATTGTTGCTGGAAATAAAGGCCTCAATGAATTTTTCGTACAGGTTTATGCTAATATTTCTAAAGGAAAAAATAAATTATTCTTTAGTGTTTTCTGTAGTAAATTTAACAAACAACACGTTACCAATATATAGGTCCGTTAGAGTTTAACGGATCGTTAAAATAACTTAGTTTTGAGCAGCCCCAGAGCTGTATGTGACTATTTGTTTTTGTCCATAATGGAATGAAAGTCATGACTCAACTCAATGTATACAAACTCGCACCCTTCATATTTTCAAGCCTGAGCGGCCGTGAATTTTTTCTCATAAAAAGTGTTGAATTTTATTTTTTGTGGCTGAGCAGTGGGGGGGGGGGGTCACCACCCCCCCCTCTGGATCCGCCCCTGCAACTCCCGTTTTTTGCCCATCTTTCGGATAATACCCCCTTCTCCATCTGGTCTATATTGCGTTAATCTGCTGTGTTATATATTGATTTTATTCGATGTGTTATAATTATTGAGTTGATATAATGTGTTATATTGAGTTGATATAATGTTATATTGAGTTAACCTGATGAGTTATATTGAGTTGAGGGATCACGGTGGCTAAGTGGATAAGGCACTGGTTCGCTAGCCTGTAGGTCGAGTGTTCGATCCCTGCATTGGCCGAGAAAGTTCATCTCGAGTTTCCGACGTGATTTCCCCTTGTCAGTGATGCAGAAGGAGGGCCTGACATGGACAGCTGCCTAGTCGTTCGGATGGGACGAAAAACCGAGGTCCCGTGTACACATTGGAGTGCACGTAAAAGATCCCTTGGCAGTTGGAATTCGATATAAGAGTAGGCCGTAGCGCCGCTGCACGGGCAAAATTTCCCTCATAGCACACTGTATGGTGCATGCCCATCTTCAATTAGCTCAGGTTAAGTGCATAACATTAGGACGTTAAACCCCATTTCATTCATTCATTCATTATATTATTGAGTTGATCTAACTGATGACGTCAATTGAGTTGATATGATGTGTTATATTGAATAATTCTGATGTGTCAAATTGAATTGATATGATGTGTTATATTGATTTAATCTGATATTGATTTAATCTGATGTGTTATATTCACTTCTCTGATGTGTTATTTGATTTGATCTGATGTGTTATGCTGAGTTGAATTATATTTTGAGATGAAAAGACGAACTTTAGTTTCATTTCTTACTCTACTGACAGTTTATGACCAAATAGTTTATAACTCAAGGTGACGAGGGGCGGACAGAGACTCGGGCGGTCCACGTGGAACGAACTTCCATCGGTTCCGATTTGAACAGAATAATTTACATGTTACAAATGTTTCAAAATATATAACATTCAGCTTCAAATCTACTGCAGAATATTATGGTATGGCAATTAATTATTTTTGTCCCGGGGTGTGTGGGGGGGGGGGGGGGGGGATGGGCGTATGGGGGTTAGATGGGCGAAAGGTTAGCGCGTATCACAAGGTATGTTATTGAGTTAACTGGCGTGGTTTCAATTCGTGACAAGGAGTGACAAGGAGTGGGGTCGCCTGCCCAACCTGGTGTTTTTTCCCGTCCCCAGGTTCCCTCAACTCCTAAAGACCCCCACGCATAAGAGAATTAATGAAATAAAATTGCAACATAATACATTAGTTCCGAAATGACCTAGTTTGTGTCTAGTTGATGTAAAACTCTCTCTCTCTCTCTCTCTCTCTCTCTCTCTGTGTCTCTCGTTGGGTGTTGTTTTTTACAAATTGAACGTCCAATACATAAGGCAAGGCATGATATTTTGTCGTAAGTGGCCGCGGGGGGGGGGGGGGGGTGGGGGGTCGGAGGTTGCATAGTCGAATAGTTAGTGTGTTAGTTCGTTCGTTCGTTTCTGGAGTTTCAGTTAGTGGCCATGATCCCGAAAACTAGAAAACAAACATTCTTCAAATGTCGCTGATCGGTAACTAGTCGTTATTTGACCATTTTAGAGGCCACAGAAAGGGGGAAAACGGTTCCGAGTGACTTCTCCCTTCATCTATATAGTTTACTTCCAGATTTTGGCTAAATGGTACATCAATCAACTTACAATTTTAACATTTAAAACAAGTGAAATAGTTTGGTTGCTTATTACATTTCACTTTATGGAGTTCCCTCCCCTGAAACGATTGGGATACAATTGTTTTAAATGTACGCGTATTTCCAACCTTTCTTTGGAACATTCTACATATTCGAGTTCCTATAGATTGTTTTCATATTCGCAAGGATTTTTCATTTGTTAGCTTATAAAGGCCCACACACACGATATGGAGAGAGAAAGAGAGCGAGAGAGAGAGAGAGAGATCTGGGGTTTAACGTCCACTCGACACAGACTAGGTCATTTTGGACTAACGTATGGTTTCAATTTTTATTTCAATAACTCGCTTGCGCGTAGGGGTCTTTAGCAGTGGGAGGAAACCGGAGTGCCCGGAGGAAACCCACGAGGTTGAGAAGGCGCCCCTATCTCCGTGTCACATATACTCTCACACTAGAGCTCGAAACCACAACCGCAAGCCAGAGGTGACCGGCCAGCTAGAGGTCGGAGCGCGACACTCTAGACAATTAGGCCTACCCAACCCCCCGAAATAGAGAGAGAGAGAGAGAGAGAGGGGAGAGAGAGAGAGAAAGGGGGGGGAGAATGAGCTTTAACGTCCACTCGACATAAACTACTCCTTGTCACGAAAAACCGGGGATTCGAAACCACGCCAGATACAGCACGCTCCATTCGGCCGCCCCCAACACGATACGAAGTATATTCCTTGGTGGAATGTTTTAAAATGCGACGGGATTATCAATTTGGGTACATGGAGGATTGTTTACATGATGGGGTGGTTAATAGCGGCTTAAGGGTAAATCCTACTCAAATACAAAACAATTCGATGGTATATTTCGGAGCTACGCCACTCCTCCACTGCTTACTTTCGAAATTCTATAATCATGAGGTATTTCATTGAGCGAAGTTGCGTGGTTTAGATCCCCAGCTTGTACGTGGCGGGGAGTAGGGTCACCTGTCCGAACTGGTAGGATTTCTCCAGGTCCACCAGTTTCCTCCAACTGCTAAAGAACCCTACGTGATAGCGAATTGTTGACATGAAATTGGACCATGTTTTAGCCCCAAAATGACCTAGTTTGTGTGTGTCGAGTTGACGTTAAACCCTCTTTCTCCCCTCTACTGCAATGTATATGATGAAGAACGTAGAGATCATTCCTTGTCCTTGCCTATAGAAAATCACGTCGCTAAGTGGGTAAGACGCTGGCTCGCTAGACTGGAGGTCGGGTGTCCGATCCCTGCATTGGCCGAGAAAGTTCATCCAGATTTTCCGGCGAACACGTAAAAGATTCCTTGGCAGTTCGAATTCGATTTAAGGGTAGGCCGTAGCGCCGCTGTCCGGGCAAAATTTCCCTCATAGCACACTGTATGCCGTATGCCCGTTTTCATTAGCCCAGTGTAGGAGCAGTGTAGGACGTTAAAACCCATTCGTTTGTCCTTTTCTTCTGTCACCATTTGGTAATCATTCATATAATTATTTCCATTTAAAGTTTCACCCTAACAGTCTGCTTCCCAGGTGGTCTGTGACCACAAAGATTTTGACGGTCATTACTAATAAATTACTATGAACGCTACCTCGTGTCTCAATGAAATAAAAGGTGAATGTATGTTTCCCACCTTTATGCCTTGTATTATATGAACTGTTTTAAAGGGGGAGAGAGAGAAATAGGGTTTAACGTTTTCTCGACACAAAATAGGTCATTTCGGGACTAACATATGGTTTTAATATCATTTCAATAGTTCGTTTGCGCGTAGGGGTCTTTAACAGTTGGCGGAAACAGGAGGACCGGAAGATAAACCACGGGATTGGACAGGCGAGTATACTCCTTGTCACGCTCAACCGGGGAATCGAAACCCCGCCAGTTCATAGGCCTTATGATGCACGCTTAACATTCGCCCCCCCCCCTTTTAAACGGTCTAAACCTCTAACTGAATGTTTTCCAAAACGACCGTCGTTCAAATTGATTAGAAATTTTTTAAAAGAGAAAATTGAATATAACTCACTTTACAATGCTTTCATGTTACATTTATACGTGGTTTTAGACCCATTTCTCTCTCTCTCTCTCTCTCTCTATCTTTTCATTTTACATTAATATGTGCTTTTCGTATATTTCGAGGTCCCAAAGAATGGAGTCATCGCCCTATAAGAAAAAGATTAAACGATTTTTATTCTTTTTTGTTTTTTAAATTCAATGTTTTAATGGATTAAGATATGTAGAATATGAAATGATGTATAACAGGTGTTTAATACTGTTTAATGTTCATATCGGTGTTGCGAGGTTCTGTTAAAAAGGTCGTGGTGTTTGTGTGGCTAGGATAATAAAATAAATCGGGTTCAATTCCCGGCTGAAAGATACTTCGGGATTTTCCAAGCCCGATTTTTATTTGTCAATGATATCCAGTCGATCGGATGGAACGACAAACAAGGATTTAGTGTACAAATAAGTAGTGCATATCCCAGATGTCAAACATACAAAATCATATTTATCCGACCAGTTCCATTACAAAACATCTGGCACGCAATTCGTAATATTAGACCAACTTTCATACAGCAGTTTAAACATAATTTATCTAATTTTATGTAGACAATGTGACAAACAATATGTAGGGGGCTTGGGGGGGGGGGGCAAAATGCACTTAGGGAAAGAATTAACGTTCACCGGTCAGACATAGCAACCAAACTATGACATTTCTCATCCCATTGTCATGCCAATAGAAAATACTAAGAGTGGCTTTGATACTCCAGAAGAAATTAAAACGTTTAGGCTAACTTGAGAAAAAATCCCATTTAGCGCAACAGCAGCAAGTGCGTCCGAAACACTCTGAAAACACCATACTGATCAACACCTTAGTGCACAGTAAATAAGATTAAATATGACCAGTCCTCGCCCTAACCCAAAACAAACCATATCAAATTCTAGCCGTAACCGTTAGTAAATAAAATCAACTAGATATAAGAATCCCTAGCCCTAACCCAAACCCAAGAATATATCAAACCCTAGCCCTAACCCTTAGTAAATAAAACTAGACATAAGAATCCCTAGCCCTAACACGATAATAATAGTGTAACACACACATTTGAGAAAATTCAATTCTTAGTAAGAAACACACTAAAGTGGCTCTAAACCGAGAGCCTCAAATTTATTATTTTTTTCTTCGGAATATCACACGCACCGTCAAAGGGAGACCATCCAAAACAAAACGGGGAAATCACCATTGTATATAAATCTAATGTATTATATGTGTTGTTTTTATATCACTAGGAAATATCACGAATTAAATTTTCATCATCCTAGGTCAGTGCTTATGTAGAGACTTATGAACTCTTCCCCAAATTCTTAAATATAACCATGACTACCCGCTAACCCTAAATCAGCATTACCGATAGGAGAACTTCCAGTATGGAAATGACATCCCCAAATAAGTTGAAAATAGATTAAATCAAAGAGAACCCACCACAAAACCATTATGGAGGAGACCAGTTGAAAGTGGTATCAAATGTTTAGTGAAATTTTGATGATTTCCGACCGTCAACGGTTCTTTTACTTGCACGACGATTTGTTCACGGTACCTCTCTTATTCGTATTATCCGAACGACTAGACACTGTCCTTGTCGTTCACGGACATACATTACAGAATAAGAATAAACATACCGATTAATAATATATTCATCTCCCCCTACCATTAAAAACTAAAATTAGAAATACCAAATCATGGGTATTAAATTGAGAGAAACACATCTTATGCACTACTACTATCTGAAAACACAAAGGAATTATAATTGATAATGTTAAAATGTTTTAGTTTTTAATGTCAGTCTTGAAAACGGTATGGTAATTTTATCACTCGTTTTGATTTCCTGAAAGAATTTCTATCACAAGAGTGTGAATTATTATCATTTACCATAGTTTTGTTAATTTCAGCATTTGGCAGTTTATTTACGTGAAAACGATTTCTTCGAAAGCTGCCGTTGAAGTTTCAATCGCATAAGAACAAGGAGAAACTTGTCGCATGACAAAACCTTTTTCATTTCTGTCTTTTAAAAATACTGAATCGCCTTCGCACAATTTTGGTAGATTTTTCACTGAATGTCTTTTATCAAAATTTACTTTTTGTTGGTCGCGTAATTTAAGTTCACATGATTTTAGCTTATTCACATCCACCAATTTACTCTGTAACTGTGATGATATAACGGGTAGTTTAGAATTAAGGCTCCGTACCATTAATAATTCTGCAGGACTGTATCCATTACGCAAGGGTGCATTTCTGTAATTTAAAAATGCTATATATGGATCTGTATTGTCCATTACTTGTTTTGCGGTTCTGACAGCTCGTTCAGCTTCCCCATTTCCAGAGCTATGTAGTGGACTGCTTGTTTGATGATTAAATCCATAATTTTTCGCGAAATAAGCAAATTCTGCTGAGGAATACTGGGTACCATTATCACTAATTATTAGTTCAGGTATTCCGTGATGTGAAAACATTGATTTAAGATGGGTAATCACATTATATGAAGTTAGGCTTGCAAGTTTTTGCTACCTCAATATAACGAGAAAAGTAATCTACTACAAGTAGGCAATGTGCACCTTTAAATTCAAACAGATCAGATGCAAGTTTACACCATGGTCTTGAAGGGAAGTCTGTAGGATTCAACGGTTCAAGTTTATTTATAGCTTTCGCAGAACACACATCACAGTTCTTAATAAAGTCACAAATAGTATACTTTTGCTGATGCCTGGCCACTAAACGGTAAGTTTAGCTAACTCGCGGGACTTTGTAATTCCAAGATGTCCTTCGTGGATTTTACCCATGATATCAGTTTGTAAGGGTTGAGGGATAACAATTCTGGATCCACAAATTAATAAATTGTCAACTATACAAATCTCATTTCTGTATTGAAAATAGGGTTTTACGGCAGAATTAACATTTTTAATGTCACGAGGCCAACCATGCATGTAATAGGGATACAATTATTGACACACATCATCATTATACTGTTCAGTGAGGATCTCTTGCAAACGTTTATCTGAGAAGGGAAAGTTTGACACAACTAAATTGACTTATAACGTAACAGAATTCTGGAAATCAATGTCATTTTCAGTCGGTCTAGAGCTTGGGGCTCTGGATAAACAATCGGCTGTGGTCAAATTCTTACCAGCAACGTGAACTATTGAATAGAAATAACGCATAAGTCGCATTCTGTATCTCTGTATGCGTATTGGTAGATTAGTTAGATCTTTAGTTCCTAATAATGAAACTAAGGGTTTGTGATCGGTTTCTATAAGAAACGTTGGTTATAATCCAAGTAGATAATCTTCAAACTTTTCACATGCCCAAACTGTAGCTAAGGCTTCTTTATCATTCTGGGGGTATTTTTGCTCAGTGTCCGCCAAGCTACGCGATGTGTATGCAACAGGTTTCCATCCACTTGAATGTCGTTGTAGTATGACAGCTCCAAGTCCAAATGAGGATGAATCTGCACTCACTATAGTTTCCAATTCCTGATTATACAGACTTATAACTGGACTGTTGGTTAAAGTTTTTATGATTGCTTGAAATGAATCTTCCTGTGGTGTGTCCTATATCCACAATAAACTAGAACGAAGTAAAGCTCGCAACGGTTTCGTTAGTTCAGCCAATTTTTCTATAAACTTTGAGAGCTGATTGACCATTCCCAAGAGTCGCCTTATGTCACCAACATTTTCAGGTTGTGGGAAATTTTTGATGGCGGATATTTTGTCAGAGTCTGCTTTGATTCCATCTGCACTGACAACTTGTCCCAGAAATCTGATCTCTGATGTACGCCACTGACATTTTGATTTATTCATAGTAAGTTTATGTTTACGAAGTCTATGAAGAACAAGATCAAGATTCTTGTCATGCTCAGCATTTGCTGACCCGTACACCACAATATCATCCATGAGACAGGCTACTCCATTAAGGCCTTGTAATATTCTGGACATTCGCTTCATGAAATGTTCAGGACCACTGCCCCACTGGAAATCCCAAAGGGTAGTCGGTTATAACAGAATCGACCATAGGGACTCATGAAAGTAGTGAGGAGGGCTGACTTTTCAGTTAATGGGATTTGATGGAATCCACTGTTTGCATCTAATTTTGAAAAAAACCCGTGCTCCTGCCATCTGGCCTAATACATGTTCAATAGAGGGTAACATCTGTCTCTCGCGTTTGACAGCTTTATTTAACCTGGTTAGATCAACACATATGCGGACAGCAGAAACTTTGTGTTGACCGGTGACTCGGTTTTTGGTTGTTTTAGGAATGACGCATAGAGGTGCACACCAAGGTGTAGGGACATCAACTGGTTGAATGCCACCTAAACGTTGAAGTCTCTTCAACTCTTCTTCGACCTTAGTCATTAATGGCAAAGCTACACGTCGAGGGGCATCCGCAGAGTAAGGAACAGCTCCATCTGCTAGCTGGATTTCAAATTCTCCATCTAATTTACCTAAACCAATAACAAGTCCATGAAAGTTTTCTTCTATCGAAGCTTGATCACTAATTTCACCCATAAAAATTATTACACCCAAGGATTGACAAGCAGTATTACTCAACAATGGCATTTTGAGATTTTCTATGACAAAAATAATTTCAGCACGAGATCGACCTCGCCATGATATAGTTGTTTTGAAATAACCACAGATATCTAAACGATGATTATCAGGACCAGTGAGTACTCTATCTGAAGTATGAAGTCCATGATGTTGAAAATTTTTCCTGTGTAGCAATTTTTTAGGGAGAACTGTGATGTCAGCTCCCGAATCTGCCCTGAAGCGTAATTTGGTTCGATCCACTGTAACTATGACGCTCCAGTCATCTTTTATTGGTTGAGAGTGTGAGTATTCAACAGCACCAATAAAAGTGAAATTGTCGTTGTCCACTTCGTTACTATTCTCTGTTTCAGAATCTGCATTGGTACTTTTATCTAATTCACCACCATTGACAGCACGAACTCTGCTGTGTTGACTTCTGAAATATGATGGGGATTTTGACTTTGCCTGACACTTTTTACAAGCTAGGCACTTAACATTACTAGCTGGACAAAGGTTTCGTTGATGCGGCTCGTTACCACGATACTGACACGTTGAATGTCTGTATGATGAGTCAGCCTTCATGCTTGATTGCCTCGGACCGGTGGATCTGGAGTGACTGTATGAAGAGAATTTTGGAAAAGCTGGGTTTCTTTGATAATTATAATGAGACTTGTCATGACCATGAACTTGATGAAGATTCCCTTCAAATGGCGGTTCAACCACAGATGTTTCCTGATGATGCTGTATTGATATACTTCGATGTAAAGTGACCTCTGCGGCTTTACAGTATTTTACAGCTTTCGTTAAAGTAAGGGTTGGTTTTCTCAACAAATAAAATAAAAACCAAGTACGAACAATCCAAACCATCAGACAAAATTCGAAGTCCTAAAAAACGGTATAGGAAAAATAGTGTAATATGGCAAAATAGTGTAATCAGCATATGGACTGTTCACCGTGTACAAAATACACGACAAACACTGGTAACAGGTGTCCGGAAGAGTAAGCTTACCCTGCTGGCATGCCACACCCGCCATAGCTGCATCCAATCTATTAAGCGAAATCTCGGTAAAATAGCGTGATTGGCCAATAAACTATCGGTATGCAAAATACACGTGAATATTATAGATGCCACACACTATGCGATCTTTGATGAGGGAGTCATGTAAAAGAGACAATTCACATCGGTTGGCCACTTTACAAATAGCGGAGTAAAATTCTTCAAATGGTTCATCTTTACCTTGATATCTGGTATTAAAATTAAATCTTTCAACTGTGAGATTTTTCAAAGGAGTACAATATTCTTCAAACTTGTTCAGAATATCTTCGGATTTCTCTTTGTCTTCGTTTTCCTTCCATTGGAAACCATCAAAAACTTGTATGGCTTCGGGACCAATGACATTCTGTAAGATGTTGGCTTTAACACGCTCTGATTTACTATCGGGGCCAGCGGCGACGAGATATACTTTAAATGCTTGCTTGAATTGACGAAAATTTTCTTCTAAATTTCCTCGGGAGGAGGGAGGTTGTTCATAACTTTTCAGAATATTTAGACAATATAGACTCAATGAAAATCTCTTTCAAATTTGATTTTTAGACGAGAAGAGTAAGCTAGATCTGTCATTGCCTGAGAGTGAGACAAAATGGCGGAAAATTTTCGATTTTACACGCGGTTGAAATTCCTCTTTTGATGTAAAATCTTGATGAAAATTTACCATTTAAATAGCTCCCCACAATCCTCCACTTCTGACACTTCTGATCAATTGGTCTTCAACAAGGAGTTGGGAATAACAAAGAATAGACATAATCTTGGTTAGTCTCGGTCACCCAGAACCCACTAGTCTTCAACGTACGGAGGGTCGAGGTAGGTTCTAAATTTTTGACGAAAATTACTGGATAATCTACCGCATAAAAAACCAAACTCCCGGTTACGCAAGTGCAATGGAGCCTTTTGGCTAAAGTCTCGATAAGTGATATTTCTTACATTGCCGCGCCGATTTTGCTAGATTCTATTGGCTAAAGTCTCGGTAAGTGATAGATCTCATGAAGCCGGGCCGTTTTTGCTAGATTCTTTAAAGCGAGGTTGAAATATATCCCACAATTCACGTGGCACATTTATTATTAGAGACGTTGGAAAAAGCATGAATTGCGATGTAGAATAAAGATGATTGTGAGAAGCCATACGTCTAATTCATGACGAGAGAAAATTACCATTTCAATTAAAACCTTTACAAACAAAATTTTAAAGGTTGTCGTTGTTGACAAGCGAGCTGTTTTGATAGAGTCAGTACGTGGTAATTTAAAAGACTGGATGATCCAGACAATGACCGACTTTCCGTCAAATTTTGAGGACCCATCCAGACTAATATTCGTAGAATATTTGTTTGGATGATAGAGACTAAATCTTGGTGACTCTTTATTAAATTAAACCACATGTTAGTCCCGAAATGACCTAGTTTGTGTCGAGTGGACGTCAAACCTCAAATTCTCTCCCCCCCTCTCTCTCTCTCCCTCCTTCTCTCTCTATCTCTCTAATTATATTAGAACAGACCTATTTCCTTTAAGACGACTTTGCCACAGAGAAGTTTCTTTTGATCTTCGTTTATTCTCACGCGAAAACACATTGTATTTTTTATAATCATTTCCTTGAGAAGAACATATATTTTTTACCAGACATGGACATAGTTTGTCTTTCAGGTTTCTAGCCAAACCCAAGGTCATCTGGGTACAATACCATTCCTGGAATAAAAAGAATAGGATGACTACAGTTTTAATCCAAAAAAAAGGTATCTGTATTATGTATATTCCCCTGACGTATGTTGGTCACGCCCATATCACAAATTATTTCTTTATAAAAACTGAGGAAACTGGTGCAGTCCTTCATTTATTGACATTACGTATTTTGAACTCAAATTGATTTTTTCAACATTAAAACATGCATTGCGTAATATTTAGAGAAATAGCTGGCAGTTCTCGCTATAACAGATAATGACATTGGAATATGGTCTTGGCATGTTAATAAATGTCTAATTGATAATTTATAGATAACATTTTAGGCCTGAAGAAAGACCTGTAGTAGGTAGACTTAGCTCTTGAATAGTCTCTTTAGTAAAGAAAAACATAACCCTAACCCTAACCCAACAGTCCCATGAAAATATCCTTTGGGAAAAACCCTCGCTATTTCTTTTATAAGACTTATTTTAGAGTTAGTAATATTTTTCTAAAAAGATTTTTTTTAATGAGACAAACGTGTTAATTGATATATAAACCTGGTGTAAATTACCTTCATCTGAAGTTTATATACATATATATTATATACAGATGGAAAATGACCAATAGCTGGACATGTGTTTTACAGAAATATGAAATTATTGGGTGAAGGTGGCACATGAATAGGAAGCTTTCTAAACTACGCTGTATGTCTAGGTTGATTTCAGACTCAACAAAGGACAGAAAACATACCCCCTTTCACTGTAACAGCAGGACGTTAATCCCACTGTATTTAAATATTACATCGGAAAAGAATTAATATTAGTCTTTATTGTAGAAAACTTGATTAGTTTCGTATCTGCCTATTACAGTTTTTTATTTAGGGCTGACATGTTATCTAAATATCACAGTCTAATGATGGCATCGAGGGTTGATTATGGTCTGGATATGTTAATTTATTATTAATTGGACATTAATTAACACACCCAGGCCATAATTTACCCTCGATGATATCATTAGCCTGGGATATTCAATATATTTACATACACTTTGCGGGGGGGGGGGCCTAGTGGTTTAGAGTCCACCTCTGGCTTGCGGCTGTGGTTTCGAGCCCTGGTGTTAGCGTATGTGGCATGGAGATAGGGGCGCCTTCTCAACCTCGTGGGTTTCCTCCGGGCACTCCGGTTTCCTCCCACTGCTAAAGTTCCCTACGCGCAAGCGAATTATTGAAATAAAAAATTAAACCATATGTTAGTCCCAAAATGACCTAGTTGTGTTGAGTGGATGTTAAACCCCATCTCTCTATATATATATACACTTTGCGATGAATAATTAATGATAATCAAGACTTTGATTAATATAGTAGCAACGTTAGTAATGACATTCGAGGCTAGCCTAAAATTGATTCGCTAATATCTTGGTTCAGAGTGAAGCAGCGTGACTGATAATTTCAGCATATTCTGTTTTCGTTATCTATGTTTTAACTTTTGTAGCCAGTTCTTTATCTAATCTTACCTATTTCCCTTAAACATGATATGAAAGAAAAGTAAATAACGGCAGCCATCTTGGAAAATGAATGTCATTTTGAATTTCAAGTGGCTAACGGGATGGTTTAAAAATATGACCCGCTACCGCTTACGTTTATATCGGATTCCAACTGTCAAGGGATCTTTTACATACGTTTTCTGAGACAACCGAACTACTAGAAACTAGAATCCTGCTTTGAAATACTTTTTTCAGTTGCTATCCCTGGACCTATTTCTTAAAACGTGATTGTTGGCAAGATTGTCGGTTAGGGTAAACGTTAAGGTCCAGGGATAGGGTTAGGGTTCGAATTTGCATTAGATCTTTGACCAAACTTGAGGTTGGCGTTAATAAATAAATCAAACCGAGCGTTAAGTGCGCCACAGATGGCGGTATTGACACATAGCTACGACCACTGGCTATTCACTATCCATGTTCGACATTTAAATCAAAGTCGAAAACTGCCACAACTGTTATGATGATGCCGTACGCGGGCAAGGTATTTATACTCGTTCTAGGAACCTGATACCAGTTTTTATTTTATGTTGGAAATTTCACGAGTTTTAATCAGATTTATCACCCAATAATACATTCTGCATGTACAGTAGATATTTTTTGTGATAAATTTCATAATCTACTGCGAAATCTCCCCGTTTTTACTTTACCGACTTGTGTTGATATTTTTGATCTGAAAAGACTCATAGAGGGTTTACTATGTATTTCGATTAATCGTTTTAATTGTTGGTGAATAATTCACAGTGCATGATGCAGATCAAGGACACCCTTGTTTTCTGTAAAACAAAGGAACCGATTATCATAAAGACACTGGCAACAGATATATCTGACATTAGTATGAAATACGAATAAAGGCTTTCTGAAACGGATTACTTCGTTTATTTACATAGTGTTTATTACGATCAACATCCACGCCCTATAAAGTACGTACCATACAACATGATATATCCGACTACAACGACATCTGGCGAGAAATCTCGACCAGTGCTTCACGTAAATTTAGAGATAGTGGCTAATGGTATTGAAGTGAACTTCCGGTAACTGTGATGGCATCTCGGCAGATTTGACGTAATATTTTTATTTCGAAATCAAAGCATTGTGTTCGAAGAATATTGTACTTGATTTACATTAGAATATATAACGTAATAATTATAATGCAAGTAAATACAAATAAGAGTTGGTCTTTTGGTAAGTGAATTTAACAAATGAAAAGAAAATCTAATGCGCTGAAAAGATTGTTTTATAATAAAGAATATAATGTAGCCTACAATACGCAGGAGTTAATGGCGATAGGGATTTACACTCCATTTTCATTTAATGCACATAGACGGGATCTCTCGGTTTCTCATATCATCTGAACAATTAGTCAGGTCATCATGCCCTATTTTCGCGACCTTCATCCTTATTGACCCCCACTCCCACCTCAGCACCTTGCTCACTGAGTTATCGCGGCTTTGTAATCTCAACTGTAGATAAGGCTCTAGAAAAATGAAAACATTAAACTTTTTTAAATTCATATTAGGAAACATAATTATTTGGTATTTTCACATGATATTCGTAGACCACCTTATACCACAGTATAGTTTTAAGTTTGTGTTTTATGAATTCAAAATACCACCCGAACTCCACCTTTATGAACGTGTTTCGTATTAAGACAGGTTTCAAACTCCACTAAGGTACGAATAATCCCACACAGTCCCTTTTACAGACCAACAGTCACTAATAAAATACTATAGGAGAAACCTTTAGCTTTAAAGAGAGAGGGAAAGAAATGGGGTTTAACGTCCACTCGACACAAACTAGGTCATTTCGGGGCTAACATATGGTTTAATTTTATTTGAAAAATTCGCTTGTGCGTAGGGGTCTTTGGCAGTGGGAGGAAACCGGAGAACCCGGAGAAAACCAATGAAGTTGCACAGGCGACCCTGCTCCTTGTCACGTACAAGCGGGTATTCGATACCACGCCAGTTGACTTAATGGCAGGCTTTATGATACAGCACAAACTTGGTAACTATTCGGCCATCCAACCCTCTTTTTTAGCTTTAAGTAGACCAAGTTTCGAACCCCAATAAATCGTATCAATTTAGAAGCTTGTATTCAACCCATTCGTCCCACTCTGCCCTCCCTAGATCCTGTACTGTCCTTAATACGTTTTTAAAATTAAAATCTAGAGACCTTGAGATAATATACTGCTCTATTTATTTTTAAATTATGGTGTCGTAAGGTCCAAGTATTGTTAAGTGCATTGTTGAAATAGGATTATTCAGGAAGCACTAACACTTATCTCGGGTTACTTATTATAAAAACTGCTGAATGAAGTAAAATCCTAAAGTAGTAGCTAAATTAGTCGATTTAAATCCGGCAAAAAGAAAATTTCCAAATATATATTTACCCATTGGCATTTATTTGAAAAAAAAACCCCACCACTTTTTATTTGACATTAGTCGTTTTCAAACATTAGTCGATTTCAAACCGGCCAAAAGATAACTTTTACATTTTACTGACTTGCATTTATTTGAAAATTACATTTTTATTAATATTATAGGAATATCAAATCTTATTCAAAACATTTTGATTCTAAATTAGCCTAACTTAAATATGTCAGATTTCATAAATATATGCACCCACTAGCACATACTGGAAAATCAAATCTTATTCAAAACGCAACACATGATGAAATCTATGATACTTGAGGTCAGATGTGGCTCACTTTTTTACATGCCATTACCATCAATTTGTTCAAACACGAATTCAGATGTGTCATACAACGCTAGTAGACCTACCCATGTCTACTTCTGGTAAAACTATGTTTTATAGACGGGACAATTGGAGAACAAAGGCCAAGCTTTCCTAGTTTGACTCATAAAGCGTGATGTAAAAGACAAAAACTTTCGCTATAGAGGATGTGCACGGAATTATGAAATCGCTAAAATTAATGAGTAGATTTTTCTGAAAACATGCCCCCCGACTTCACAAACCATTCTCAGACTTATGTTTACTCAAAATTGTTCGCCTAATTTATCTAAAATAAAGTCCTTTATAAAATTTGTGTTGTTTTTATTTATCAAGTACATCCATAAGAAACTATGTGTAAAGTTTTGTGTTTCTGGATAAATGATATTTATCATGAACAGAGATTGAAATTTGAGTAAATTCTTAACTTAAGCCTGAGAATGCTTCGTCAAGCGATCTCTGTACTGATATAGTACATGCCATATTTAGAAAGTTGTCACTGAACTCTTGTTAATATTGGCCTAATAATTATTAATTACTGTGACCTAATAATACGCCCTTACTTGACATATTTCACTTAGTTCAACAGAACTTCAGTTAAACAGTTAAGATCATTGAAACAGTATGGTTCAATATTAGCCCAAATGGGCACTCGCCAAACCTCGACAGATTCCGGTACCCTACAGCTAGATGTAGGGTACTGGAATTTGCTGAGGTTTGCCGAATGACCACAAGGGGTGGTCAACATTGTACATACTGTGCCTGAATTTGTATCACACTCGAATTCAGAAGTGCCACACAACCGCCGTCTACATTAACGATAAAAAACCTCCTTTCCTAGTTTTATCCAATGAGCATATTTTTAAATGAAAAAAGGTTAATGTGAAAGAAGATAACATTCGCTAAACTGGTGTGCTTGATATAATAAAATCGCTAAAAAAAATTTTAGCTGGGTTATACTGCCGTATTTTATTATTATATACCCATCTTAAAACTTCGGGTTTGGGGTTGGGGACAGGGAGTGTATGGCCGAATGGTTAACACCAGCGCTGTATATCATAAAGTCTGTCAATAAGTCAACTGGCGTGGTTTCGAATCCCCGGTTGTCGGCTGTACGTGACAAGTAGTGGGGTCACCTGTCCAAACTCGTGTTTTTTTTGCTACTGATGAAGACCCATACGCGCAAGCGAATTATTGAAATAAAAATGAAACCATCTGTTAGTCTCGCTCTCCCTCTCTCCCTCTCTCCCTCTCTCCCTCTCTCCCTATCTCTCTGTCTCTCTTTCTCTCTCTCTCTTACCGATCCAAACCGAGGGCACGATGTATCAAGACGGGTTATTTTAATATTTTAAACGTAATTAAATGCACAAATGTTTGTATCTGCCGTTTCCTGGCCCTGAGGATATACCTGGGTGGTCTTCATAAAGCATAGCTACGAATAAGCATAATACATATATTGCACAAAATATAAGTGTTAAAAAAATCGCATTATTTTCATGTTCAAATCGGTATACAATTTTCAAACAATATATATATATATATATAGAGAGAGAAAATTAAAAAATGGCAAAAGAAAACTACATATTTTCAGTTAGCGCTTTCACAACTTACGTTGCTCGTCAGACTTTTAATATCACCACTATATATATAGTACAACTTTGCGGTTGTGCTAATAATTTTGGATATATATATATATATATCCAGATCTACGAATTAAATTCTTATATTTTATTAGCCCGCCGTCGACATACAATTAAAGTCAGGGAAACTGTACAAATCAAAGGAAACGATACTCGATACAGAACTACGTAGATCCAGGTTTTATGTGTAAGATCCGTTAAAAATAATTACTGAAAGACGCGAGTTTTAATAAAATGGAATTCGATAAAAGAGTAGGCCACAGTACCGCTGACCGGGCAAAGTTTTCTTCATAGCACACTGTATGGCGTATGTCCGCCTTCATTATCCCAGTTCAGACAAGAACAATGGGACGATAAACCCCATTTCATTTCTTTTTTATCTCATTAAATAAAATCAGTATTATCTTTTTAGATATTTATTAAATAAAAAATGATTACGAAATGTCATGTTTTGGGTACGAGATGTCATCGAAATTTGCATACGAAAGGAAGTAATATTGACTACGACATTGATTCAGTGAAATATTGATTCACTGCAAAGTTTCGTATGTTCATATGTTTAAATAATTGCAGCCTTAGTGATCGGCCTAATATTTATCAAGTTAACACAAAATAGAGTTTAACGTCCTACTTTTCTGCACCGAATTCGAAAATGAAGACGTACATACGCTGTACAGTGCGCCGTGAAGGAAATTTTACCCCGACAGCAGCACAACGGACAACTTTTATTCTGAATTCTAACTGTCAACGAATCTTTTACGTATAAACGCAAACTTGTACGCGAAACCTCGTTTTATTGTCCATCCGTACGACTAGACTCCTAATTATTGAGCTAGTTCCTTACTCACAGAGAAAAACGGATCTTTGTTAGATTGAAGGCGCCTTATAATTCATTTTTACTTAAATTTATGAAAAAACTAAATATATATAATAGCATCACCGAGCATCATATTGTTGGGGAAGTGAAAACGCCCTACAAATTCATTATTACAATATATCACTGTTAGGAAGTCGTTCGAAGGACAGCTTTTATATCTGATGTACCAAGCTAGCATACAGGATCAATTTCCGCATTGTTTTTAGACAAATATCATATCTCAGTACATCTTTTATTCCCGCCATTTTTCAACACGTGTTGTACACGTGGGTTATGTGAATGATATACTGATATACCATGGATGCTGCCGTATATAAACATATATATATATATATAGGTTATTCCGTTCTATATCAACATGCATTATAATACATGTTTATCATCTGGTTAATATTCTACACTAGAGAATTGTAACCATGTAGGAATTACTAGATGTATTTTTATTTGGTCCGAATTAAAGGGATAGATAGAACTTCACCTGCGAGCAACTAGTGTAAACTTGGAGTAAAACATGATAAACAGCCGATCATAAAATGCAATCAAATTCAAAAGAAATAAAAGGAATTAGGTTTAACGTTCACTATTCTGCATCAACCGGGATAATGAAAACCGGATAAATTTTTATCAAATTTAAATCCCCTAAGTACTAAAAGAAATAAAGTATATATTCTAGATTGTTGACATTATTGTGGGAGTAATAGAAGTAGCGTTCCAGAAGAAAGATAAGCGTACCCTTCTTCGTAAACGCCATCCTCCACAATCGTTTATGTGAACTATAAAAAAGTAAGTGTCATTGAATACATTTTCAGTGATGGTTGAACAAAACACATCAATCTTTTCGAAGACGCTTAAAATAGCTTGATGAAAACAGAAGCTATCGACAATTAGTTGCCGTGCATAATATGCTAGTCTATGCTTACTCTTTCTAGAACACGATATACCACTCCTCATTTATTTTAGGTTCTCACAGCTAACAATTTTCGTCGTATCAACGAAATAACTCCGAAGGTGTACAGCAAGGATCCTTATTATGACCTTTCGTATCAATTAAGTACGTTAATGAAACCGTGTACATGTTGGCGTGCACGAAACCCCCCCCCCCTTGACATTTGGAATTCAAAATAATACTAGGCTTTAGCACCATTATCCGGACAATATCTTCATTAGTCGACTCGGTGCAGAAAAGTAGGAGAGTAAACCGTATTTAATAAAATTTGAGAAAGAGTTTCCTCAGCGTTATTCTACAATCTTTTTATGAGAATTATTATAGAAAAAAATGTCGTCACAATCTTTTCTTGGCATTTGATTGTATTTATGTGTTGTATTAGCTCTTGTCACACAGGCGTTGTTTCGTATCCCCGGTTGTACGTGACAAGGAGAAGGGTCGCCTGTCCAACCTTCTGGGTTTTCTTCGGGTCCTCCGGTTTCCTCCCACTACTTAAGACCCCTACGCACATGTTAGTCCCGAAAGTGGAAGTTAAACCCACTCTCTCTCCCTCTCTCTCTCTTGTTCACACCAAACTCAAATCGGTAAATGTAGTTATTTAAGTTGAATACTGTATTCGTTCTTTAACTAGTTCAATCGGCCAGTGTCCAGTTTGCTTCCGTGCAGCGTGAAGTCACACTTTCAGTCAACCCGTTGTCCCGAATTGTCTCAGAGAGGTTTTATTTTTGTCGGTTCTTCAAGCGTTGTCATTTTTTGAATAAAATATTGTTTTTTTAAAAAAAAAAAAAAAATGTCTTAATGGTTATGGCACCTCTTCACTTAAATATATTTATATATTTAATTACTACAATATGCTGAAATAACTACATTAACCAGTTTACCCCGCCAAAAAAACAAGATCACCCCAACCTCGTATCGGGATGTTCCAGTACCAAGGTGAAGGTCCCTATTCTCTGTTTAAAATAAATATTACACAGACAGTAAATAAATTAAAACACGTGCGTGCGTTATAGCTGATTCTAAGTATATCAAATAAATATTCAGTGGGTTGATAGTATACTGTTAAGGGCGGGGTCTAAATGACAAGGGCGTAATTTGTGAGTGCAGACCAGATCGTCATTTACTTTTAAAGTAACAATGCGTCATTTGCATTTTTTCGAGATAAAACTTAAAATTTTGCACCTCGTGGTTTTCTCCGGGTCCCCCGGTTTCTTGCCACTGCTAAAAATATAATTGAACCATATATTAGTTCCGCAATGACCCCATCTCTCTCTCTCTCTTCTCTCTGTCTCTCTATCTCTCTCTCTCTTTTGGTTTGCATCATGTACTCTCTGATCGCCTTGTGAATATTGGACACAGCAGCTTCTGAAATCCAGATTGAAAAACAGACGCTCATGTGGGGTATTCTTTGAGAGATTCTCACGATTAACACCCCTTTCTTTTTACACCACAGACTTGTCTGTTTGTCTAATTTACAATTGCTGCAGTGAAATGAAATGCAGTGGTGTTTAATTTTCTACTTTTCTGCATGACCGGGCTGATGAAGAATTACCTACGCCATGCAGTGCTCTATGGTGACATTTTGATCTGATTCGGGCGCTATGGTTTAGTAATATTATAGTGCATTTATGGTTTAATGGTCAAGAGCGAGACATTACGTAATATATTGTAACAACAAGAGGACCGCGAGGTCCGAGTGTTTTTACAATATATAACGCAATGTCTTAATATAAGCTCGAGAGCATTAAACAACTTAAAATACAGACATTCCGCACGTGCGTTTACAGTGAAATACGTCACTCCAGTCTTATATTTTGATAATGTACGATTGGCAAGCTGCCCTTACAATATTTGAAAAAATGGTACGCCAACATTAAAGGGTGACGTCATATTTGTATTTTAAATAGATTTAATATACATGATAAAAAACAGACAAATAACGGTCTAATTTTATTTCGATTTCCAACTGTCAGCGGATCTTTAACGTGCTGCCAATTGTATATTGCAGACCTCATTTTCTTGTCCTCTCCGACCGACAAATTTCTTTTCCTGCCATGTTCTCAGCTCCACTTTAAAAGATCTGCAGACTTCTTGCATGCAGGCATGGCATCTTTATACACTTACATACCACAGACACCGGAACTGTACATTATAGTTGTATGTAACAAAGATGCGCTACAGATGGACACACCCCTTTGAGGAAATAAGAAATGACATTGTTTAAAACAGGTTTAAACCGAGACGGTTCACACGTCTAATATTGTATCGGAAAAGGACAGCTGACATTTTATTTAAGGTGCACTGGTGCATCACGGAATAAAAACTATTTAAAACAGATTGATGCTGTATATATCAGTTACTGATGACACTTTCATTAAAGTACGTAGATTATGCATAGGCGAGCCCATTAGGGGGGGGGGGGCGTTGTCTTACATTTTGTTGGGCTAGCAAGCAATAATAAACAAGCGAGATGCTTGTCAGAGAGAGAGAGAGAGAGAGGGGGGGGGGTTGAGCGTCCACTCGACACAAACTAGGTCATTTCGGGACTAACACACGGTTCAATTTTATTTTAATAATTCGCTTGTGTGTAGGGTTCTTTCTTAAGCAGTGGCGTACTTACTGGGCTGCTGCGACAGTACGACGTACGACGACCAGAAAATACAAAAGGTCATCGGAAAACGTGAACATAACGCAAGAAAAAGTTGCGTTCTCACAGTTTTCCAGGTCAGATCGCAGATGGAGACCACAGCACGATATTTGGCGTTTCCACCACGCTTTTACCAAGCTTGTGTCGATCTTGATGCGCTC
The DNA here is from genome assembly GCA_917208275.1 of Patella pellucida. Lineage (NCBI taxonomy): Eukaryota > Metazoa > Mollusca > Gastropoda > Patellidae > Patella > Patella pellucida. The sequence goes on from OU795041.1 coordinate 13,242,365, forward strand.
TAGGGCCATTTTCCGTCGCCGTAGCAGCGTAGTAAGGACACCATCCCGGTCTGACGGGGGTATAACGAAGATGTGATGTCTTTTTACGAACCGCAAACTGATCATGCCTCGAGTAGGTGACACTAGCCCAACATCTTTTTTCTGCTATTTTTTATTTCAGTCTATTGAAATATTAATATATAGTAGATAGCACCTTTCATGACATAAATTAGGACATCGGTAGGATGGAGTCACTCTGATTAAAATACAGATCTATATTTCGTTTCGTTTTTTATACTTTCGATGACCTGCGCTACATGAAGATATGGCCGGTTGTAGTGGAAGGTTGTATTAGGGGTCCTACGGGGGGCTTTTGACCCTATGACATCAGACATGGATTAATCAATCAGCGTTGACGTTTCTAGTGCAATACTCCCAGTTATATGCATCGCACGCCAAGAACTCGCCGTGACAGACCGTTTCATTGGCCAATCCCTCACTTCATCAAGAACGCGGGTTATATAACAACTCTTCCAGATCATACTGTTGTGAAGACAAGTAAAAACGAAATTTTGAACTATAAAAAAACGAAACGAAATAGGATCTGTGTTTTAATCAGATTGGGATAGAGAGAGAGCGAAATGGGGCTAAACGTCCACTCGACAGGTCATTTCAAGACTAACATAATGGTTTAAGTTTATTTCAAGAATTCGCTTGCGCGTAGGGGTATTGTGGCCGGAACAGCTAGATTTTTAATATTATCATTTAATGTGTACCCTTCGTAATTCATCGTATTTTTCTAGGTACAAGTATTTTGTGTATTTATTCTTATTTAATCTTGTTATTTAGTTAATTAGGAATCATCACCGATGTAAATTATATACGTGCCTAATTATGTTTAATAGCGCCGAGTAATTTTATGCCATGTACTTATCCCATTGTCTAGCATAGGCGAACATATTGATTTCATCGGCAAGGATCGGCAGTAAGTCATTTTCATGTTTTTATTGTCTGTATTTGTTGGAAATGTTTTTCCGAAGCGGTGCCTATTTGTATTTTTATTGTGCCTTAACCGTGCCGGAAATTATAGCCATTTTTGTATTTTACTTATTGAGTAAAAGAAAGGTTGATCCAAGGGAGATAATTTAACTACTTAAAATTTAATATTTTGTAATTTGGTTTGTATGTTATTAATTTCTATAGTTTGTATTATTCTGTTATTCCAAAACTCAGGATATATGGTATTTTCATCGCCCCTATTTTGTTTTAGTTGAGGCGGGGGTTCGTTATGTTATTTATGTATGTTGTTTGATATGAATATGCCACTCACTTTTGTGACGCTTGATTTAAATATGTAAGGCTTCGCATACAGTGAAATTGATCTGGTCTGACAATCCAACACGTCTTGTTAAGCGACTTAAAAGACTGATTCATAGAAGATAGTAATTTTTGTATGTTTTGAAGGTATTATGGTTTAGTTGTATTTTTAATGTGGGAATACTTTATATTGTTGTTGTACCTGACGATTTAATTAAAGTGAATTATTTTTAAACGTTGTTTTTATACATTGTTAGAGACGTTGACAAGACGTCCCGTCCCATTCGTTCCGAATTACCCGAATTGCTGCTGGCTAATCCCCAACCGAACGAATATTTACTATTCAAAATATATAATTTCTTAAGACAGACGGTGTGCGGGTAACACTAAGTTTTAAAATGGTGGCTGGAGTGGGATTTGTCATCAGAGTGTAAAGGGTAAAAAGAGTTTTATCGAAGATTTTAACAGTTTTAACTACGATTTTTGAAGATTTGAGAGACTCGGTAAGTGATGATGTCTTCTAATAGCAGACCGAGCTCCCGGGAGTTGTGTGACGCTGTAGACAATCTACAGAGATCTTATCAACGAGACATCGAAACTTTAGAGGGAATGCTAGTAGATTGCAGTGTCGGTACCAGACGCAATCATACACCTGCACCAAGGGTATTAGCGTCAGACACGTTTGCAACACCAACATTCTCGACGCACGGAGGCAACAGTCGTGGTATGCTCCATGATTCTACACTTCCTGGTAATGCATCTCAATATATACGTCACTTTGAGGATAATGCATCAACGCCACTGACATTTGCTATGCCGCGTGTCAGGGAATCCACACTAACAGATTATCCTGATGAAAGGAACGGTGCTTCTCAGAGATCAACACTTCCGGTGATCGATCCATCTCGACGCTGTTCTAGTCGTATACCAGATAGTGCATCATTTTCTGCACCTGGGGATTCAACCGAGATATCACAAAGGCTATTGGCGGAACCTCCATTAAGGAAGCGAGTATCCACAAGAAGAGTTCCAGATCAACAAAATGCCGCGGAAAGTAGTATGCATAATGACTTACATGTATCTCAAATTCCCCGTAGGCATCCATCACACGGTATTGACATACCACCAGCTGCATACAACAGTAGAAGAAATAAACCTATAGCTATGCCCCCCAAATATGGTGGTGAGGCACGGTTACAAGATTATTTCATCCAGTTCGAGGTCACAGCTCAGATTAATGGCTGGGATGAAAATGAAAAGGCCCAGTTCTTAGCCATAAGCTTGATTGGCAAGGCAAGTGACATTTTCAGCACAATGAGAACTTCAGACATACACAGCTATAGCCAATTGAAAGCTGCCCTCCAGCAAAAGTTCGAGCCTCCTGAACTTGCCAATTTGAGCAAGGTACGTCTGCGTGACCGACGCAGAGAAACTAATGAGAACCTTTCCGATTATGCACAGGCTATACGTCGTCTAGTTAAACTGGCGTATCCCACAGGGAGCGAGGCAATGTTAGAGGAGATCGCCAAAGACCACTTTGTACAACACATTGGCAATACACAGATGCGTATGCATATATGTCAGGCGAAGCCTGTCGATCTTAATGCAGCTCTGCACCATGCCATGGAGTTGGAGGCAATACTTTCTTCTGACGATACTAACCAACGATCAGCAAATACAGCCTCGTCTAAGCCTGCAAAAGCTGTCAAGAAGAAAGAAACCCAGGAGTCAGACGAAATAAAACAACTGAAGAGTTTGGTAAAGAAATTGGAAGAACAGATGAAAAAATTGACAGATAGGTTTCAAGAAACTGAACAGAAGAGATTAGATGAAATCGCTCAATTACAGAGAGAAGGAGGGACTAGGGGACGAGATATTTCAAATGTGACCTGTTTTAAATGTTATGAGTCGGGCCACTATGCATCGTCCTGCCCTCAAAGATCACATTTTGTGCGAAACAACAATCCCTATGACACAGCTAATCAAGATGAATCGGGTATACCCCAGAGAAGGATTAGCATTGTTAGTCCTGCAACATCTGGACTCTTTATAGAGGGATCACTTGAGGGCTTTAATTCCGAAATATTAGTTGACACCGGAGCCAGCCTATCAATGTGTTCCTGCGACACGTACAATGAATTTGCAAACAAGCCCGATTTGCTTCCAGTAAATTGCCAGATCACACAGGCTGACGGTTCGCCATTGAATGTCATCGGTAGAGCGATGATGAGTTTGAGTATAGGTGGATCTGATATAAAGTTCCCTTTTGCTGTGGTGGATATGCCGACTCCAGTTATACTGGGACTTGACTTCGCCAAGCATGCCAATGTCATCATCAACGTTCCGAAGTCTGAGATTTATCTAAATGGTGATATCTTTTCCTGTGTTGTTAAGGGTGGTATTGGAGTTTGTCGCATCAAAATGTCCGAAGACATAACTGTACTTCCGGGATGTGAGCAAATAATAAATGGTAAAGCTGATATTCCTGATGATGCAGTAATATTGGGTGATAGTATTGTAGAACCGTTAAAGGACCCACCGTCTGAGCTTCCACTGGTTGGTAGAAGTGTTACACAATTGGGATTAGACGGACTTGTCCCTGTAAGATTATTTAACCCAACACACGAAATTACAACTCTAAAGAAGGGAACTACAATAGCTCTTTTACAAGATGTCGATAGAGTTGTGAATCATGTTACTATGAATCAAGATGGAGTTCCTTTTGATCCATTATTGGCTAATTTATTAAATGACAGTAAAGGACGTTTAACTGCAGATCAATTTTCACAAGCAGCAGACATGCTTTCGCGGAATTTAGACGTATTTGCAAAGGACGACGACGATGTCGGTAGAACATCTGTCATGAAACATACCATTAATACCGGTGATGCTTCCCCAAAAAGGCAACCACCAAGGAGATTACCATATCAAGCCAAGGAGGATGTTCGTAAACACCTTCTTGATATGACAAGAAGAGATATGATAGAGCCAGCTTCTGGGCCTTGGTCGGCACCAATTGTATTAGTTAAGAAAAAATGTGGCTCAACCAGATTCTGTGTTGACTATAGGCAGCTGAACAAAGTTACTATAAAAGATGCCTATCCGTTGCCCAGAATCGATGAATCGATCGATTGTTTATCGGGTTCATCATGGTTTTCGTGCATCGATCTTCAGAGCGGATTCTTTCAGGTTGAGGTTGAAGAATCTGATAGACCGAAAACGGCCTTTACGACACCATTTGGCATTTATCAATTCAAGGTAATGCCTATGGGACTTTCCAACAGCCCTGCAACGTTTGAGCGGTTAATGGAGACCACACTTACTGGACTCCATTGGCAAACCTGTCTCATTTACCTAGATGATGTTATCGTGTTTTCTGCAACTTTTGGGGAGCACATTTTAAGATTGGAAGAAGTCCTCCAGAGACTGCTGAACGTCGGATTGAAACTGAAACCCAGCAAAAGTCAGTTGTTCAGGTCTGAGGTTGTTTACCTAGGGCACACGATTAGCTGTGACGGTGTTTCTACAGACATATCCAAGACATCAGCAGTTGCAGAGTGGGAAACTCCCAAATGTGTCTCAGAAGTTAGAAGCTTCTTAGGTTTCTGCTCTTATTATAGACGTTTTGTCAAAGATTTTGCCTATATAGCAGAACCCCTTCATAGATTAACAGATAAAGGTGCCACGTTTCAATGGAGTTCGTATTGCCAGGAAGCCTTTGATGCCTTAAGAAATAGTTTATCTACAGCTCCTGTCTTAAAGCATCCAGATCCGAAAGCTGAATTCATACTTGACACTGACGCTAGTGATGTCGGTCTTGGGGCAGTTTTGTCACAGTGTGATGAGGATGGGTACGAGAGGGTAGTTGCATACGCCAGTAAAGCTATAGGGAAGTGCCAACGGAACTATTGCACAACAAGGAAAGAACTCCTTGCTGTGGTTGTTTTCCTTCAGCATTTCAGACCTTACCTATATGGGCAGCGATTTTTATTACGTACGGATCACGCCTCATTGCGTTGGATAATGAACTTCAAGGACCCACAGGGTCAATTAGCACGTTGGTTACAGGTTCTTTCTGAATTTAACTTTCGAATTGAGCACAGACCTGGAAAATTACATGGGAATGCAGATGGGTTATCTCGGAAACACTGCAAAAAGTGTTGGTGCTTCGACGGAGCTGATTCTAACAAAGATGAACGACCTGTTCTTCGTCTACAGCTCATGCCCGATAATACCGAAATAGCTGATGCTCAAATTAAGGACTCCGTAATTTCAGAAGTTCTAACGTGGTTCGACACTGGAAAACCCAAGTGGGACGAGATCTCAGGGAAACATCCTGATCTGAAATCCATTTGGTCACAGTGGAAACTTCTAGCTGTTAGAGATAATGTTCTTGTTCGTAAGTGGATTGCGTTACCTGACGAAAGTGAGATACTAAAGACGGTTGTTCCTAGATCTATGAGAGAAGGAATACTCAAAAGATGTCATGATGAAGAGACTGGAGGTCATTTAGGAGCAGACAAGACTCACTCCAAAATTGCCCAATTTTATTACTGGCCCGGTTTGAGAGATGATGTGCGACATTGGGTTAAGACTTGTTTATCTTGTGCTAAGAGGAAAGCTCCCTGTAAGCGTCCTCATGCACCTCTACAACCTTCAAGCAGTGGTTATCCGATGGAGCGGATTGCCATCGACATAATGGGACCCCTTCCTGAATCTTATAATGGGAATAAATATATTTTGGTAATCCAAGATTACTTTACTAAATGGGTTGAGGCGATTCCGATGAAAGATATGAGAGCTGAAACCGTGGCAAATGGATTACTTTCAGTCATATTACGTTTTGGAGTACCCGGAAGCATCCATTCAGACCAAGGCAGCCAATTCGAATCTGACCTGTTCCATCATTTATGTAAACTTATGGGTACTACCAAGACAAGGACTACTCCATATTATCCTGCTTCAGACGGCCAAGTCGAGAGGTACAACCGTACCTTACAGTCGATGCTTAGCCATTATGTCGAGGAATTTCAACGCGACTGGGACACTCATGTAGATACAGTCTGCCTCGCCTATAGATCCTGCGATCACGAATCATCTGGATTTTCCCCAAACAAATTAATGCTTGGCAGAGAGGTAAATCTTCCTGTTAACATGCTTGCCGGACGACCCCCAGATAATCTATTCACTCCTGTTGAATGGATCAATGATTTGATTCGTCGCATGGATGCGGTACATGAATCTGCCAGACAAAATTTATCATCAAGTGCCCGCAGAGCAAAGAAACGTTATGATCAACACAGCTTACAAAATCATTTTGCTGTGGGGAGTCAAGTTTGGATCTATATTCCTAGAAAGAGAGTGGGGATTTCCCCCAAACTTCAACAATTTTGGACCGGTCCTTATACAGTCAGAAAAAAATTGTCTGACCTTGTTTATTTAGTTCAGCATAATGAACTTGGCTCGAAAATGATTATTCATCACAATAAGTTAAAAATCTTTCAGACCCGACAAAACATCGGAACAGATTCCATTGAAAGTACAGTTGTATCTAATAGTGAATTAGATGTTAATACTGCTGCTCCTCCGGATCCTGTTGATGATTTGTCGTTTGAAGATGACTTCAATGAATCACAAGTGTTATCCGATTCATTTCTCAAAGAGAATCAAATAAACCTTCCAAATTCTAGCGAGGTTAGGACGAGAACACGAGTTGTACGGCCTCCTATGCGCTATTCCGATGATTGTTAATTTTAGATTTAAGATGTTTTGATATGTTTGTTGATGTTTTGAAGATTACTTTTGATTACTTGTCGTACTGGTAGTAGTTCCGATGTTTGAAGTTTTGGCCTGTCTACTTTCAGAATGAGGAGATACAATACCAGCAGGAGAAACGACAGGGGACGATCGCCGAGACGTAGGGGAGATGATAGGGATAGGAAGAGGTCGGAGAAGCCATATCCTTACGAGTGTGTTCAATGTAGATCGTCATATGCCAAAAAAGAGGAACTCTCGGAGCACCAGGACAAGTATCATAAAGACGAGGGTAACTGCCTGGATTGCCCCGTAGAGGATTGCCAAGAGAAGTGTAATAGTCCTTATAACTGGCGAAGACATCTTGCAACTCATTTACCAAAAACTTCAAGAGCTAATGAGATTTATGCCCAGATGGTTGTGAACGAAGTTGGTAAAGCTAAAACAGATCAGCAGCGGACGCCTGATCGAATTGTTAGAGCTCCAACTTCTACCATTACAAGCAAGTCTCTTGGATCATCTCCTGAAAGTATAGTAGACTGGGATGCCACACAACGTAGAGTATGTCATATCTCTAACAAACCTCTTGATACTTTTATGCATGTTCCTATAGTCAATCCTATGGTTTCATCGATACCGTCACCACCTAAGAGTCCGTCTTCTGTTTGTATGGAGTCAACCAATCCTGATCTACCTCCAACAGAGTTGGCTGATTTGGTACAGGCTTTGAATTCAACCGCCAGAGCTGACGTTCCAGTTGATTTATCCACCAGCACTTGTAGCCAACAAGCTAAAGTAGTAACGCCTTCTAGTATGCCAGTAACTGTTACTCAAACATTTACTCCAACTTATAGTCCATTTGCCGTGCCACAAATTAGATCGACAACTACTGGTTCAATAAGAAATTCTGTTTGTAGTTCACAGTCAGAGATTACAGAATTTTTGCACACGATAAAGGTTCTTCTGGTGAAGCTATTACCTACAGGCTTATACCAAGATGGGGTCAGGAGGTAGCCAATTTTGATTCACAAGGGAATGTAACAGGATATACAACTGTTCTTCACTCTTTATATTGGCCTGTCGGAATTCCACCACCACCACCACTGGAAGCTGCAGAAGAATTGCGACTACGAGAACAGACCATGAGGAAGATGTAACGTGTTACAGTATTTTTGGAATTGTTTAGCAAGTAATTATTTGTGATTGAAGCTACTACTAAAAGGAAATCATAGTGTTATACATACGAATATGTAATATGATTTCATAATAGTGTTAAATACATGTGTGATATTCATAGGTTGGATTACGCGATGTGGAAAAAAAATCCGTTGATTGGTGTGACAAGTAACAATAACATTAATTTTTATTTCCGTGTTCTAGTTCGTTCGAGGACGAACGAGTTTTCGAAGGCGTGTGTAGTGTGGCCGGAACAGCTAGATTTTTAATATTATCATTTAATGTGTACCCTTCGTAATTCATCGTATTTTTCTAGGTACAAGTATTTTGTGTATTTATTCTTATTTAATCTTGTTATTTAGTTAATTAGGAATCATCACCGATGTAAATTATATACGTGCCTAATTATGTTTAATAGCGCCGAGTAATTTTATGCCATGTACTTATCCCATTGTCTAGCATAGGCGAACATATTGATTTCATCGGCAAGGATCGGCAGTAAGTCATTTTCATGTTTTTATTGTCTGTATTTGTTGGAAATGTTTTTCCGAAGCGGTGCCTATTTGTATTTTTATTGTGCCTTAACCGTGCCGGAAATTATAGCCATTTTTGTATTTTACTTATTGAGTAAAAGAAAGGTTGATCCAAGGGAGATAATTTAACTACTTAAAATTTAATATTTTGTAATTTGGTTTGTATGTTATTAATTTCTATAGTTTGTATTATTCTGTTATTCCAAAACTCAGGATATATGGTATTTTCATCGCCCCTATTTTGTTTTAGTTGAGGCGGGGGTTCGTTATGTTATTTATGTATGTTGTTTGATATGAATATGCCACTCACTTTTGTGACGCTTGATTTAAATATGTAAGGCTTCGCATACAGTGAAATTGATCTGGTCTGACAATCCAACACGTCTTGTTAAGCGACTTAAAAGACTGATTCATAGAAGATAGTAATTTTTGTATGTTTTGAAGGTATTATGGTTTAGTTGTATTTTTAATGTGGGAATACTTTATATTGTTGTTGTACCTGACGATTTAATTAAAGTGAATTATTTTTAAACGTTGTTTTTATACATTGTTAGAGACGTTGACAAGACGTCCCGTCCCATTCGTTCCGAATTACCCGAATTGCTGCTGGCTAATCCCCAACCGAACGAATATTTACTATTCAAAATATATAATTTCTTAAGACAGACGGTGTGCGGGTAACAGTATGTGGCAGTGGTAGGTTGGACAGGGACCCTACTCCTTGCCACGTACAACCGGGGATTCGAAACCACGCCAGTTGACTCAATGACAGGCTTTTTAATACAGCGCGCACGCTAACCATTCTGTCATCCACCCCCACCCCCCCAGATTGGGATGGAGTAAAGTTTGAGCATCGATATATATTTTTCCTTTAATACGGTCATTCTTATTACTGATTTTTTTCTGCACTTACCTTACATGTAACTTATATGTTCATTGTCAGTGGGACACCGGAAGAAATCATTGTTTTGTAGTATGATTCCAGGACGCCAAAGCGTTTTTATTTTGATTGTGTCAACGTGTACTAATGTCAACTTAATAGTATTTTTAATAACCGAAATTTTGTAGATAGATCCTATTACATTATAAACGATTTGACTATATTTTTTCTACTTTTATTTTAACAAAACAATAACCAACTTCTAACAAGTGTTCAACACACTTCGAACATTTTTGAAAACACTTAAAGGGTGTTTTTGTGAATGTCAACACTGCATATGTCTTTGACTATGAAAAGTAAATAGTGTTTCGCTGTCTCTCCTCCCGACCATTTATTTCTTGTTTTGGTTTCCTCCAACAGTTTGATATTTTTATTAAATCAAGATTTGAGTATTTCAATTAAATGCAACCCCTTTTATAAGGTAAATAAGCTTTCTGTGTGGGGTATTACGTTCTGTGACAAGAAAACACGTGCCGCACCTTCCAAACAGAAAACCATTGGTTTCAAATTTTCATAATGAATTCCATGTATTGCATGAGGATGTCAGACATCGACAATCTTTTATATGTTCTCTGTGTTTTCTTTAAAACTGATAAAAATGATAGTTTTTATAGTGACTTTGCGTGGGCACGATGTTGACCCTTGCCTCCAGTAATAAAATAGTATGTAAAATGGGTGTACTTTACAATAAATGCGTATGTGAGTAGTCGCAAGTTAGCGACAATGAAGATGGATCGAAATTAGGGGGCGGTACAATCTGTTTAAAATACAGATCTATATTTCGTTTCGTTTTTTATACTACATAAAGCGTTGACGTTTCTCGTGGATTACCCACAGTTCCGTGCATCGCACCCCGAGAAGTCGCCGTAACAGATTATTTCATTGGCTCATTTCCCACGAAATCAAGAAAGCAGGTTATATAACAACTCATCCAGATCCCAGTGTAGTTTAGGTAAAACCCAGGGAAATTTTGAACAATAAGTAAAATGGATGTATTGTTCCAGAAATATGTATGTGAGTATTGTCTAATCATTCACGATGATGATGAAATATATATATCCCAATGTCTCTCTGAAATATCATCAAGCTATGTTTGTATTGACCAGATGTGAGAGAGAGATGGGGATTAACATCCACTCGATACAAACTAGGTCATTTTGGGACTAACATATGGTTTTTGGTTTTATTTCAATATTTCGCTTGTGCGTAGGGATCTTCAGCAGTGGGTGGAAACCGGAGGACCCAGAGAAAACCCATGAGGTTGGACAGGTGACCCTATTCCTTGTCACGTTCAACCGGGGATCCGAAACCACGCCATTTGACTCAATGACAGGCCATCCAACCCCCACTAGATGACCTCGCGCCGGGTACCGTTCGTGCATTATGCGCGAACTCTTAGTTTTTCTATTACTGGCACGCGTACGGGCACTATTTCTTTATATTTTACATGTACCAAAATCTGGGATTTTGCGCGGAGGTATTTTTGAGGTATTAGTCTGTGAAGTAGAACACTTGCCACTGCACCTGTGTATCGCTAATTATAAACCGAATGTGCGAAGACAGTTAATATATATCACTCACAGAATTTTTAGTACAGAGTTGATTCAAGACGATTTGTTGCTAAGCAAACCAATGGGATTATTTTCTCAACAGTGTATGAGCTTATCCATAGCGACAATATCCTTACACCGAGAGAAATTATATAGTCTCGGTGAATAGAACCATGGTTGTCTGGTAGAAAATTACTTTTGTATTTTTTGGAACGGAAAACAGTGTTTTTAGAAGCAAACTAACCTGCCGCACACGAGGAAGTCATTATACTAATAATAAAAGGCGAGAACTCTTTTTGAGTAATAGGTCAAGGTTAAAACATACAGTACGCGCATCGCGGAGCTTTGACGAAACACGATATTACCGAGTTTTTTTATCGTGGAATTCCGTGAATTACCGAGTGAATATCGAGTGACATGATAGTATTGACAGAGCAGCCCGGAGTCGAACAATCGCCACCCGAGCTGTCTTCGTCAGCTAGTTTCAAAAATGGCGTACAACCAGTGCAAGTGGGAAAAGACGACAATAAAATCAGAAATATGTTATTTATTATTGCCTGACTTATTACATCACTCCTGTCTAACAAATCATAAAGCTGTGGTGTTACGGTGGCGGCATAGTATTTCACCGTAACACCACAGCCACTCTAACCATTCATAATACATCTAACTATCACTACCTACACGTTTCCCCTCGTCTACTTCCCAGACGTCAACAACACATCTCATTCATCCATTCCGCTGATTAACCCTTGTATCATGTCTACTGGATATGAGGTAGTAAGTGTAAAATGGATATATTTTACAATACATTCTCGATGTACTTCTCAATAAATGGGTATAGTGTCTAATCAGTGTCGATGAAGATGTAACACAACTGCTTACTCTCTGAAATATCAGAAGGCTAATTGGCGGGTGGCAGTGGTATCACTTTTATCTAATGATAATACATCTATATGATCTAAAACAAACCGTTTCTAGGATATAGTGGCCAGAAGGTCCAATTGGCGGCCATCTTGGATTTATGCTAATTATGAAACACGCTACAGGTTTTCAGCGGATAATTTTAAGTGGGGAGTCCTATAGGCATCCCTTTACTAGATTTCAGTGAAAGTTATTCTTTTGCAATTTGTTATCGGTAGTTTTTTTTATATCTCTCCGTCTTAATAGTTATAATATGGATCTGAAGTTTCGTTAATGCATTCGAGATAGTTTATATTATATTAAACGTTGATTTCATTAAATATAAAAGACCTAACCGCTGTCAGGAGTCATTTGCATTTAAGGCTAAAATAAAAGCTAATATGTACTTTTATATTGAAATTTTAATAATTTATAAAGAAAAACATTCATATCTGTTCTGTCACAACGAAATGACGATGTTCTTATTACATAGCGAACAGCATATATTGATCGTTGAAATTTCTATTCAACAATTCAACGTATCTTTGCAAGGGGGTTGGGATGGCCTAGTGGACTAGAGTGTCGCGCTTCGACCTCTAGCTGGCCGGCCACCTCTGGCTTGCGGTTGTGGTTTCGAGCCCTGGTGTGAGCATATGGGCATGGAGATAGGGGCGCCTTCTCAACCTCGTGGGTTTCCTCCTGGCACTCCGCCCCCCCCCCCCACTGCTAAAGACCCCTACGCGCAAGCGAATTATTCAAATAAGGTTAAATCATATGTTAGTCTCGAAATGACCTAGTTGTGTTGAGTGGACGTTAAACCCCATTTCTCTCTCTCTCTCTCTCTCTCTCGTATCTTTGCAAATACGGAACGGAATTGAACCATTTGTTATCCGATATTCGTTTTGTTGTAGATCCACCTTTCACAATGTTGTAGTTTGCATCACGCCATATTGACGCAATGAGGCTTTAACAGCCGGAAGAAGATAGTGGACTGTGTACAGGTTCTAAACCTGCTGGAACACATGTTTCTAAAACCTAGCGTGGATGTAACAGTCCAACAAACTTAATAACATGGGTGTCGTTATTATCCAAAATTCCTTTACTCATATAAATTGAAACTAATAACGTACATTTATTATTTTTATGACTCAAAAGATAAATAATGATTTTTATTTTGGACATTTGGGAAGGAAATGGACGGATGTTATCATAAATTTTAACAAATTTCTAAGAAACTGAAACAGAAGTGGAACAGTGTTTTAAAGTCTTCACTGTTGATATTTAATAGAACTATCGGCACCGCCCAGGGCAAGGTCCAACTATAAATAAAATGGAGTTTATTTGAAGTTTTTTAAGGATTTTTTCTTTAATACGACTTCAATTCTGAACTTTTGCTGCACAGTTTGCTCGCATTTTCTGTTAGATTTGTGTCTAGGAACTCGGTAGTGAGCTGGTTATTGGTTAATGATTTCGTAGTCTCTGTGGGGTTACGCGTGCGGTTTAGATCATAAGATCTGTCAGATTCACGTGTCGTGGTTTCTAACCCATGCATGCATATAACAATGAGTATGATCACCTGCATACCCTCGTGAGATTTCTCCGGATTCCTTTGCTATACTAATAGTTTGAATTGGTCCATCCTCAATTGTCGATGCTTGGCTATGTCTGATATGAAGATGCCAGTTATGTCAAATCTGCTCTTATTGAAAACCGACTCTCATCTGGCCAGGGGAAAACGCCTACGCGCAAGCGAATTATTCAAAATAAAATTAAACCATATATTAGTCCCAAAATGACCTAGTTTGTCTCGATTGGACGTTAAACCCCATCTCTCTCTCTCATTTGGATCAGGGGCGGAGTGGGTAGTTCTAGGGCCTCGGACCAACGGATATCCGTGGGTCCCCATCAAGACGAACAATATGTGACAAGATCTATCTATCAATAGCAGATGTCGATTCGACAAAGAAAAATGAAACTATCTTAATTCATATTTCCCGCACCCCCATCATATATCATTTTCCTCGGATTGATGCCATTATATTTTGCTTTGGATGCGAAGATGGATTTTATTTATATGGAATAATTATGTAAATATGTAAACTTTTTTTCTGCCGGTGGCGATGGTTCCGAGACCCCTCTGGACGCTCCGGCGGTCCGAGGCTAAGTTCGCGTCTGATTTGATCAAACTACTTTGACCAGCATTTCCCTACTTGAATTTATCAAAATAGTAATAAAGATAGTTGTTAATATGACCTCACTCTAATTAACAAAATATGAAATTGATTAGTTTTCGATAGTGATGTTTCCTTCATCTTCATATTGGTGCAGCAGTTGGATTTATGGAAAGTTTGAAGAGTTAAATTTTTTTGTAACCTATACGTATAATGTTTTATCATTTTATTGTTCTTTAATATTAACAAAATAATTCCGATACATCCAGAAATTTGTTTTCCAAATTTTCAATTTGCACGCGTAGTGGAGAATAAGCTTTCAATATTGCTTATAACATGATAAACTTGTTACATTCGCCAGTATACAAAAGTATATAAAAACCATGGTACGTACCTCATACATATTGCGCCCTAAAGCCTATCAAATTCTGATGTTTGCCATGTAACAATTACTGATTAGTTTATATAAAATAAAAGAAATTAAGCGACAGAGGGTGATGGCGGTGTGGGAATGGGGTTGGAAGGAGGGTACTTCAGTGACCTAGTTGGTGTCTGTCAGCAGCAATTGGTCAGGTTTCGACAATGAAATAGATCAGACATAAAAAATTGACACTGCTAAAGACCCTCACACCAATAAAATTATCAAACAAAAAAATGTACCATATGTTAGTCCCGAAAGTACCGAATACCTGACCCATAAATTATTTTCACGATTTTATATCTAGTTCTTCCTGGTGCCTGCTAGTATCTAGTATCTTGGGTCTGAACATGGTAACAAACTCAAGACAGACAATTATAGAATAGATAAATATGATTTTTTTAAGATCATAACCAAAACACATGGTTCCCAGGATCAAACACAAAACGCTCGTAACTTAGTCTATGAATGAAAGCGTCGCCATAAAGATCAGAATAGTCATAATGGGGTCAACCATATACCAATAGGTCACCTGATAAACATATCGGAACTTATAAACTGGTCAGTATGTATATAATATATATATATATATAATATATATATGTATGTATACATATATCACCATGGTTAATCATCGACTTACCAATGAACAGAAAGGGATATAGGCCATTCTTGGTAAATTTCCGGAGAAGTTTAGTACGAAGAGAAAGTGAGCTAAGTCAGCCATCGAACTAAACGCCGGCAAACCCAAGACTGACATAGTTAACCATTTATACTATATACATTTATAAGACAATGTGCACTACAGCCGCCGAGAAGTAAAAGTTGTAAGGGGTGTGCTACAAGGCTATTATATACCTCCTATTTTCTTCCATATATTACCAATCCACGTGGTCACTTGTTTTAGACTTTAACACTGAAACTAAGTTGGATTTTTTTGTAATTTAATTGTGGGTTCTTCTATGACGGGAGACGCCGTTTATGCGTGTCTCGTGCAATAACCCTTTTAATTATGTGGTATCTTGGGATTTTAGCCGCATTTTTCGAGGTAAGAATTATTAAATACATTTTATTTATCTGATTTTTATTTTTATTATTTTTTACTTGATGGCTATAGTTTTGGATGGCTATCAAAATATTTTCAATTTATTTTTGAAAACATGTTTTACATGTATGTATAGATCTAAACTGAAATATTATAATGCAAATGAGGACAACAATTTCAATTCAGAATAGACAATGGAAAATTAAAAAAAAAATACGAAATACGTTTCGTGCGCCTATTTGCTGCGACTGGTATTTATCATGGTTAATTTTAATTTGGACGTGTGTATCAAGATTGTGGGCTGACGATATAGTACTGCTGATTTTGCATTTATCAAGAATTGTGCTCGAAAGCTATTACGGAAATCGCCACAAAGCTTTTGACCATAATTTCTCTAATTGTTGGAAGCTAATTTACAAATAGGACTGGATAAATCTGAAAATGTGAAGATATTAATTTGAAAAAAAAATATGTCAGTGTGTGTCCCTGGACATCTTTACAAACTTTAATTGGACACATGGAATACGTGAAAATTAGCCGCATTTATTTTAGAATGCGATGTACAATGTTCATTTAACCATTAGAAACAAAGCGGCGTTTCTGGAGAGCGTAGAAACTTGACACACTGTTGTGGTACTTAGGACTTACCGTTCGCTTCCACCGAAGATGATATTGCAGACAAATTGTCTTATTTTCATTGTTTTTATAATACCGCGCGAGTAGGGTCTTTCCTGTGAGTACACCAATGCCACATACGCTCACACCAGGAATCACAACCACGACCGCAAGCAATATGTGACTGACCAGCGAGACCATTAGGCCCCCCAACTCCCATTTATGTTATTTATCAATAAATCCTAACATAACGATAATACCAATTTGTCGCAATATTTTCGGTTTCTGATTTAAATCGCTCAATAATACAAGACGCAAACCGTTTTAATG
Source organism: Patella pellucida (assembly GCA_917208275.1). Classification (NCBI taxonomy): domain Eukaryota; kingdom Metazoa; phylum Mollusca; class Gastropoda; family Patellidae; genus Patella; species Patella pellucida. The sequence continues at coordinate 13,259,096 of OU795041.1, forward strand.
GCTACACTTTTAAGTTGAGATAACGCATTGCTTAATAGGTCTGATGACAGAGCACAAGGGGGCTGCATGGCCGAATGGTTAGAACGTGCGCGCTATATCATAAGGTCTGTCATTTTATCTACTGGTATGGTTTCGATTCCCCGGTTGTACGTGGCAAGGAGTAGGGTCGCCTGTCCAACTTCGTGGGTTTCTCCGTGTCCGACTTTGTGACAAGTGGACGTTATAACACCATCTCTCTCTCTCTCTATTTCTCCCTCCATTTAATCAAATAGATAACAAAATACAGATAGTAAATTAAACAAAAAGATAAGACCATGTACCAAAGAAGTGCAGCACAAACTGATGATGACTTACTAAAAGATGGATAAACACGATAATGATTCTTTGAAGCACGATACCCGCGGAATCGAAAACACATCTTTCTGCTGTTTTTGATATAAATAGTTATTCCGGAAAACCAAATACCTTCGCTTATTGTTCTCCAGATATAAACAGTTCTATCAGTTAAGTCGATTTTTATTTATCAATTGATCAGGCTATATTATTTGAAACAAATTAATTGGCGTATATCGAATTCCAACTGTCAAGGGGTCTTTTCCATGCACGCCAATGTGTACAATGTGTCCGAACGAATAGACAGTTACCCTTGCCAGGCCCTCCGTCCTGCATCACTGACAAGGGCGAAACCATGCCGGAAAATTACGACGACCTTTGTAGACCAGCACCGGGAGCGAACCCACGACCTTTAGACTAGCGAGCCCGGGCCTTACTCACTTAGCCACCGTAGCTCCTTCACATAACAATGATAATTTGGGACGGCCATTCTTTTTGTCTTTAACCACAGCTAAACTACCAACTTTTGCTGCTAAACAGCGGTGTCATGTTAGTCAATCAAGCATTTTAATTTTTAATATTCAAATAAAGCCGAGAAAAATCCTAAATGGCAAGGTATGATAAGACATCTAAACGATATCCGTAATAATGCAGGTTTCAATTGAACGTTTATTGAAAACTGATTTTAAAGAGTAGTTCTCCTTTGTAGAACGGGTGCCTCGCAGGGACAACGCATAGTCCTTCGGATGGGACAAAACTACAAGGTCTCGTGTACACAGTGGAGGCACGTAAAGGAATCCTTGACAGTTGGGATTCGAAATAAGAGTATGCAACATTTCCCTCACAGCACACGTTGATAAGAAATTGTAAGTGTGTGTGTGTGTGTGTGTTTGGGGCGAATGGTTACCATGTGAGCGTTGTATCATAGGTCTGTCATGAGTCAACTGGCGTAGTTTCGATTCCCGGTTGCACATGACGAGGTATAGAGTCACCTGTCCAACATCGTGGATTTTCGCCGGGTCCCCCGGCTTCCTACCAGTGCTAGTAACCCCTACACGCAAGCGAGTTTGTTTCGAGTGGACTCTAAACCCATTTATCTCTCCCTCTCTCTCCCTGTCTGATAAGAAATTGAAAATGTAACAATGTATAAAACCATTCATGTAATTTATGAAAGGTCGCGTCATGTAACAGGCATTTCGACAATTATGGAAAGCTGAGACGGGTTGTAACAAATTCTGGAAGCGAAATACCGGCTACTTATTGAGTGTTAAATATTGTTGAGGTTTGTTGACACCTTATGGTAACAATTGAAACTAAACATGGATATGTGTCATAGTTACCAAACATAGTGCTCACGTCATGTCAACATGCCTCGATAATCTAAAAATAATACAGGTATCTGAAATAAAAACGAAGTAATCGAGTCCATGCACTAGGCAGGTCATGTTTATTCTTTCTGGAACACACGTCTGCAACTTCTTCCTCGAGCATACATCTATTTTAAACTATCTGAAACATCTTTTTGGAACAATTTAACACATTTCAAATCAACTTTAAAGGAGCTCAATCGCTAACATTTCGGACCTAGAAATTGACAAAAGTGGGTCGCGACGCATAGAATACTGTAATATGAATGTATATAAACTGATTTACATTCAATGGTTTCCGTTTTTACTCCATTTTCAAATCAGTTATGTTCGGCGAAATAAGCCAGCAATCTCTATCGAGTGCAAAATTTCTAGCGTCTGGTTATTTCAGTCTACCAATCTTTCCCCATCACCTTTGACAACTTTCTGGGGCATCTTTGTCGCAACACCTTTCTAGAACACTTTTCTGAGATCATAATTATCTGTTATGTTAGGGATGCTCGAACACCTGATACCAATTCTGATTATAGGTGTTCAAATAGCTAACATATTTTGGTTTGAATTGCTGAATTTAAATCGTGAACATGTGACTGTTGGTTACCCGTGGTCATGTGATTATCGTAATCGATGTATGATTCGGTCTGAAATCGTTCGATGTGACACGAAGAGGCTGAGTGTGCTTATTCTTCTAAAAGACATGATGCCACATCTCGTTTGCAAAGTTCATCTGGCATTGTTTTGCTCTAATTAGATATGAAAAGTCTCAATGCGTAATTTTAGCGCAGTGGTAGTCTCTGGCAAATTACAATACTGTGGAAGACGATTCTCAATTTTTCGAACAAATTGAAATATCATTCTAAAAATGGTTGAATTCCGGCTTGTCTGTGTGGAATTGAAATTTCATCGATCTATCCTGTTAGGTGGATTTGTAATAAGCCTATTGTCATTTTGTTTAATGCGAAAATTTATTTGTAGGCCTGTTTTAAATTCGATTGATTCCAAGCCTGGATAATATCTAAACTGTCTAAATATACATTGGAGGTGCTAGTGGTCAATAAGGTGGACAAATGTCGTTGTTTTAAAATAAAATCATTTGATTTTTTGCAAATAAATCCATTTTAGCCGATTTTCTTAACAACTTGTTCATTTTTCATCATTTTATCATTTTTATCACAGTGTATTTCAATTTCATTGTTCTGGTCTAAAAAATATGCAGATTGGGTGAAATGGTACTTGCACACCCTGTTGCACTAGGGGGGTTTGGATGGCCTAGTGGTCTAGAGTGCCGCGCTTCGACCTCTAGCTGGCGGCCACCTCTGGCTTGCGGCTGTGTGGTTTCGAGCCCTGATGTGAGCGTATGTGGTCTGGAGATGGGGGTTCCTTCTCAACCTCGTGGGTTTCCTCCCACTGCTAAAGACCCCTACGCACAAGCGAATTATTGAAATAAAATTAAACCATATGTTAGTCCCGAAATGACCTAGTTGTGTTCTGGTACGTTAAACCCCATTTCTTTTCCCTCCCTTGCAACATCAGTAACGTAAATGAACTACCCAAAAACAGAGAAGTGTTATCGAGTGTTCAAAAAAAAAGAAGAAATAGCAAGTTTTTCATCGCGACACCCTTGGTTCCCTTACAATTGGATTCGAAAAGTTTATTATAGTATTTTGATAAGTCAACGACTTTTGAGAGCCGCCATGTTAATTTATGTAGTTATGCCGTAAGGTTACATGTATAACTAATATAATAGTTGAAATTATCTCCAGATGCCTTGAATATTGTGGACTAGAACTCGAGTCTGTTGTCGACTAGCTGAAGGTATGGTTTATAAAAGATAGGCAAGTATTTGTGTTGTGACAATCGAGTTTCCGCGCCACTTATTATAACCATCTGAACACAGTAAATATTTAACAATAGAACCCCTTGTGTATATTTAAATTAAACATAACATGGATTTAAATATTAACTGTTAAACTTGTAGATATATACCATGACTTTGACTACTCCGAACACGAGACCAACGTTTAGTGAGCAAACGTCTTACTCAATGAGAGGAGGGGTCCTTGGCTATTCCTTTATGCCCCCTCCCATTCCCACCTTCACGATTTAAATGGATTTAAATATTAACTGCCTTACTTGTAGATCTATACCATGACTTCGACTATTCCACGTTGGCTGAACACTAGACCCCACGGTTAGTGAGCAAGCGTCCTACTCAATGAAAGGAGGGGCTCTTGGCTATTCTATTAATGCCCCTCTCCCATTTTCAACCTTCATGATTTAAATTGATCTAAATATTAACTGTTAAACTTGTAGACCTATAACATGACTTCGACTATTACACGTGGATCGAACATGAGACCCCACGGTTAGTGAGCAAACGTCTTACTCTATAAGAGGAGGGCTTTGGCTATTCCTTTACCCCCCCCCCCCCTGGCCACCAGCCCCACATTCCCCATCTTCACGATTTGAGGGAGATGAAAAGGTGTCTTAAACACAATTGGGTAAAAGCAAGGATGATGTTAAGACTACCCATAAAGGTCATCAGGATTTCCCGACATGGTTTTTCCTTCTCAGTTGTGCAGGGTGGAGGGTCTGACAACACTGACAGCTGTCTAGTCGTTCGGACGAAACAAAAAACCGGGGTCCCATGTACACATGGGCATGCACGTAAAAGATCCCTTTGTAGTTGAAATTCGATATGAGAGTAGACCATAGTGCCGCTGCCCAGGCAAAATGTTCTTGATATCACACTGTATGGCAGGGGCCCGTTTTCATTAGACAACAGTACGTGTACCAAAGGCTTGTGACATTGACGAAAGATTTATACACCGTGACAGGAGGCTAGAGGTCTTGAGGCCCGAGGCATTAGCGTGCCAAGCCTATAAGTAAATCCGGCACTGTACTTATATGTTCCGACTATAGTCCATGACAAGTGATTGAGTGAATGTAGAGCTTGAATCGTATATTAAGCTATTTATGAAAATAGCACCCGGAGCAGAACAGTAGGACGGTAAACCCCATTTCATTTCATTCCAATTCAATTAAAATGTGTATTAGGTAATAAATTTCGGTGCTGATCCGAAACGTGTTCAGATTAAATCAGTTGTTTACCATATCCTGCGGCTCCTTCAATTCTTGTTGGTTCATCTCCATGCCGCCATTTTTGAAAATTCCTGTTACGTCTTCCAAAAGCTATTCCAGTCACCGAATTATAATTACTTAAACACGAACCGGCTATGTCGTCGTGTCGCCATTTTGCAAACTCGGGGCTTTATGTTAATTATTAAATGAAACTTTCCCAATATATCAGACTGAAATACAGTCATTTTTTTTACGAATTGCGCGGGTTTCCTACGACTTTATTTATAATGCTATAAAAGACATTAAGTTGAAACTGTCATAGGTTGGTCATCGACGTGTCATACATTTCCTCCCTTCCGGCGAGTATCCTTCCCCAAAAAAGCCCCCACAACATCGGTTTTCGCTTCGTCCCAGCTTGGACATTTTATATAAGGCAATAGCCTGACCGGTAATAATATATGCATATAAGTTGACAAAATAGTCAGCTGAGAATGATTAATTCTACCTTTGACGGGAAGGAGTATGCAATCAGAAGCCAAAAATAAATTTTAAAAAAAATTGATACTTCACAAACTTTGTAAATGTATTGCAGAAGTGCATGTACTTGTAGACTCGTGGTGTTAATGTGAGAAAAATGCAATCAGGTGCAGAAAGACCCTAATTTGAATAATTTAAGCAAACCGTAGACCTCCAGTCTTCAAACATGGCAAGAAATACATGTACTGTTGTGCTAGAAGGAGAGCGAGAGCAAATGGGGTTTAACGTCCACTCGACACAAACTCGGGACTAACATATCGTTTAAATTTTTTTTCAATAAATCTTTTGCGCGTAGGGGTCTTTAGCAGTAAAAAAACCGGAAGACCTAAGAGGTTGGACAGGCGCCCCTACTTCTTGCACGTACAACCGGGGATTCGAAACCATGCCAGTTGACTCATTGACAGGCTTTACGATTTGCTAGACGGGAAAGTTTGCCTGGGCAGTTTTCTTATATTACTACAGTTTTGGGGCCACTGTACTGCTTTTTATTTCCGCATATGAGAATTGATTATAAAGGAAAACCAAATTTAAAATTTCTAAATACAATGTGGCAAATTATTATTATATATAGAATGTAGACCTTTCAATTTGATAATGTGATCGAAATTTTTAATTGTCAATGGGATCGAGATTTCAATTTGTCAACGTGATCAAAATTTCAATGTGATCAAAATTTCGATTCGTCAATGTGATCTAAATTGCAATTCGTCAATGTGATCGAAATTTCAATTTGTCAATGTGAACGAAATCTCAATGTGATCAAAGTTTCAATTCGTCAATGTGATCGAAATCTCAATGTGATCAAAATTTCAATTCGTCAATGTGATCGAAATCTCACTTGTAAATGTTATCGAAATTTGAATTTATCGATGTGATCGAAATGTCAAATATTTTGCGGCAACCACGTGTCCCGGAAAAGGTGTTCAAAGTTTCATTTCGTTTCCTTTGTTAAAACATGTGGATATGAACCTTGACTTTGAGAATCGTCCCAAAGTGACACCGAGATATTTAGAAGTATAGGTTATTATGTCGGGGAGGGGTGTTGTAAATTGGTTGGTAAAACATAGTATAGTATTATTTAGATGATATAAATGTTAGCTTGGGTTCACAATCTGGTCGCCACATGCTTTAATATTAATATGTGTATATAAATATTATATCTATAAACACACATCACAGCTAGCTTTATGGTACTACAACAGAGGCGGCTTCACCAAACTGATTAATACACAGATCCTATTTCGTTTAGTTTTTATAGTTCAAATGTCGTTTTACTTGTCTTCACAAAACTAGAATCTGGAAGAGTTGTTTTTATAACCCGCGTTTTGGTTGACGGGTTAGCCAATGGAATGGTCTGTTACGGTGAGTTCTTGGCGTGCGATGGAATTGTCTGTCAACACTAATTGATTAATCGATGTCTGACGTCATAGGGTCAAAGCCTAAAGGCGTTCGTATCGAAATCATGTATCGAAATCGTGTCACATGACAGACCTTACGATCTAACACGCACGCGTTAAACCCTTTCGTTATAACAATAACAACAGCTAAGAATAAAACATATATGCTAGTGGATACTAGTAATGGATGTCAGAATGACACGAGCAATCGGAGCAACATTAAACAGCATTTATTTCAGTTTAAAAGCATTTTTTTTCTCGACATCTGTTAAATTTCATTTGGATTATGCCTTCTTAATTGGGCAATCTTATTTTAATATTAATAGTTAGTACAGGAGGACCGCACTACACGCTAAACAAAACCGATAAGATAAACTACATAGAAATACGCAACAAAATATCAAATCAAGTAAATTGATTCCGGGACTAACCGTTAGCGATAATAAAATAAAACTAAGTACGAACAATCCAAACCATTAGACAAAATAGTGTAATCTGGCAAAATAGTGTAATCTGGCAAAATAGTGTAATCTGGCAAAATAGTGTAATAAGTATATTGACTGTTCACCATGTACAAAATACACGACAAACAGTGGTAACAGGTGTCCGGAAGAGTAAAATGAAGCAGGCTCACTCAAAACGAAAAAATAAATATTTTCAAGACTTAATGCGACCAATCGCATGCAGTGCCGTGTGATGCATCTCGATTGTCCCTATTGTGTCCACGATCTGGTACGTGTAGATACGTTCGGATACCTTTCGATACGATCAACACGGTTGCTACGGCTGACCTCAATGTACGATAAGACTTGATATTATCATCACCATTATAATTACTACATGATTAAAACAAAGACTTTAATCGTAGCGCGAATTGTGATAACGGGAACCCAGTACTAATAAACAATTATCACTAAATGAGAACAATATTAGAACAATTCGCATAAGTATGTACTTGGTAAAATATTTCAACAATGGGTTGTCTATATGTATTATAAATAAACGGACAAGGGCTGACATTAAGGGCACCACCAGTTGACCTGTTCAGTATGTGATATATTAGACCCATTGGTCAGTTCAATGACTATGTCCGAAATGCGATATCACTGACCATCTCCCACAGTGGACACCACTATCTAGGTATTGCTTGTTTCCGTTTTGCAAGTATCTACAATAAACGCAACCGGATAATGCTCTTCAGCCAGTCTCTTATTCAATGGACGCCGCCATTTTGTTAGAACACGTGGTTGTGGAATGGGTCCTACCTTTGGACCTTAAAGTGACAGTTTTGTAATGTTCACTATGATTAAGTGTGTTATAAGGGGTAATATGCGAAACGTTTGTGTATCGCATGCTTCTTTTATTTATTTTCAATTAAAAACCAGCAAAACCAAATATTTTCAAAGTGACAATTAGCTTTCGAAACGATCACTCCAAATTTCCAGAGATCGAGTGACAAAAGAAGTTGGATCTACAGACTAATACTAACTTCGTAAAAACTCGTCCCGGTCAAAGTCCCATACTTACTGTTTAAAGTTGATCACATTATTTTAGAATTTCTTTGAAAGATTGTCCACACAGTTAAGAAACATCCATCAAACGTCGAACTGTTTATAATTCTAAACGCGTTTTCTTTCATTTTTATTCCCAATGCAACAATTAACAATTCAAATTTTATGGAAGGACCTGTCCGATATTTTGAGTTGAAGTTTTTTATCACGTGATCCCGGGATAGTAATAATACCAATACCTTGCCTTTTATAGCAAAATTTGCAGTCTCAGCTATCATTTTAACCGATGTCTTTCTTTGTAAAGAGCATTTCGGCCGTAGCAGAATTAATGAACTGTTTCAGATCTCTATTTCACCTGAATGAAAACTTTTAACTGACCATTTATAGAAAAGTAAACCAACGGCAGTATTGTGTTGATGCGCCAACCACGTGGCTAGTGACAATATTTACCCTACAACAAATATATCTGTGTGATTTCATTTTGTGTTAATGTATTCAGAGATTTTCTACTGATGACAGAACATCTTAGAACTAATTAAAAACGACGACGACTTCCGACGATAAGATATTTGTAAGAGGGTTGACTTCCTAAACAGAGTTTGGTACAAATGGAGTTAGGGGGCTGGATGGCTGTATCATAAAGCCTATCATTTAGTCAACTGGCGTGGTTTCGAATCCCCGGTTGTACGTGGCAAGGAGTTAGGTCGCCTGCCAGGCACCGTGGGTTTTCTCCTGGTCCTCAGGTTTCCTCCCACTGCTAAAGACCTCTGTGGATGGGCGTGTGTTTTTCGTCAGAAAGATATATATATATATATATATATATATATATATATATATATATATATATATATATATATATCCAAAATTATTAGCACAACCGCAAAGTTGTACTACTTTGTTTCACGGTAAATGATGAATAGATAAAAAGGTATGCCGACACAAACTGATTTCAACACTGGTTTAATAACATTTTAACATTTTAAAGTACTTTTCGTCCGTCTTGGGACTATTCATAAAATAATGTCATAACATATAGATGGACAATATAGTGTATTTATACATATTTATATTTACATAGTAACACTGTGGTTTTAAGTGGCTATAGTTACCATAGAACGGGGAAGATGAGGTTTAACATCCACAAACTAGACCATTTAATTAGTTTAAACCCTTTATAGACCACACCACTGATGTTTCGTTCCTCGAGATTACGTCACAAATATTTAATCGGTGTGAATAACCGCAGTAGATCATAACCACACAAAATCTGCCCGTATTATTACGGAAAACACCGAGGACTACCGACTGCTTCCAGCATTGTTTAATACGTTTATGGTCTTTATTAGAACGGTCTTTACAATACCCCATGATACTTCCGGAACCACCCACTCTACTGGCCCGGTGACATGAATAAAACACGGCTTGTGTCTGGATTATTTTGTTCTCACATAGTTAAAGGCGGGGCATGTTAACTTTGTCAAATGGCAAACATTTGTCAACAATTGTGTTTAGAAATACCAAATAACCACAAGCTACAGCCATTTACAAGTCATTTACTGTTTTGTTTTCTTATTTATACATAGTAGTTACATACAACGACCTTTTGCCATAATCCCCGACTTTCTAACATATAAAGTACGATAGCACAATACCAGACTGGTCTCTATCATGCACATGGTATGAAGGTGCCATAACTGCCTAGCCTGCGTCCTACACATTATGGGAGTACGATTACGGACTGGTCCCGGTCATTTTATTATGCTACGACGTTACGTTGACGGACAGGTTAATCTCTACCCCCATGATACGTCAATAGACTTGTCTGTATCATACACACACTTTGATGGTACGATAACGGACTATGGCTTTATCATACACACTATGATGGTACGATAATAGACTAGTCTGTATAATACACACTACGATGATACGAAGATGACAGACTAGTCTCTATGATACACACACTTTGATGGAACGATAACAGACTAGTCCCTTCCATACACACTATGGTGGTGCGATAACAGACTATTCTCTATCATAAACGTAATATATATGATGGTACGATAACAGACTAGTCTGTATCATACACATAGTATGATGGTACGATAACAAACTATTCTCTATCATAAACGTAATATATATGATTGTACGACGACATACTAGTCTCTATCATACACATAGTATGATGGTGCGATAACAGACTATTCTCTATCATAAACGTAATACATATGATTGTACGACGACAGACTAGTCTCTATCATACACATAGTATGATGGTACGATAACAAACTATTCTCTATCATAAACGTAGTATATATGATTGTACGACGACAGACTAGTCTCTATCATACACATAGTATGATGGTACGATAACAAACTATTCTCTATCATAAACGTAGTATATATGATTGTACGACGGCAGACTAGTCTCTATCATACACATAGTATGATGGCGCGATAACAGACTATTCTCTATCATAAACGTAGTATATATGATTGTACGACGGCAGACTAGTCTGTATCATACACACCATGATGGTACGATAGCACACTAGTCTCTATTATACACACTATAATGTACGATGGCAGATGAGTCTTTATTATACGCACTAAAATGGTACGATGACAGACAAGTCGCTATCATACATAATATGATGATACGGTGACAGTCTATTCTATGTCATACACACACTTTGTTGGTACGAAAACAGGCTATTCCCTTTCATACACATAGCATGATGGTGCGATGACAGACTATTCTTTTCTTTCACACACATAGCAAACTAGTCTTTTCATACACATCGATTAGAACACCGCGGCCATTTACGAGTTTAACAATAAAATAGAGCATCGATTAACGCTATATTTTGCTAAAATGTCAGACACTCATAACTTCGCACAGAATATTGTATTTGAATGATATTTGCAATTTATCACCCAATAATACATTTGACAGTAGATATCGCTTGTGTGTTAAATGTGATATCTACAGTGTGGTGATATCACTTTAGTGATATATACACAGTGTAGTGAGATCACTTTACATAAATTTGATTGGTCAATCAAAAAGGAACTACCTTCTTTTATTTTAAAGAAAACACTTGGTTAAGTAAAGAGTGACTTTTAAAAAAAAAAAAAGAAACTGCTTTTATTGACATTGAAGGAAAAAACTGGGTCAGTATACAGGGCTATACAATAGCTAAACTGCTGTCAAAAATTGATGTATCACTACGCTATAATGTAAATAGGATCGGTAAAAGTGAAATCTTTAGGAAAGAATTATATTTATTTATTTGTGCATGTAAGAAAGGATTGGGTGATAAATAAAATCTCCAACTCGTGTTTTTGATACCAAAAAATATCAACACTCGTTGATAGCTTTTCTTTCACCTTTCTTCATGGTGTATTAAAGTATATGTACATGGGCTACAGGTTAGTCGCCTGTCCAGCCTGGGTTTTCTCCGGATCCTCCCACTGCTAAAAACCCCTACGGGCAAGCGAATTATTGAAAAAAAAAACCCAACATATGTTAGCCCCGAAATGACCTAGCTTGTGTCGAGTGGACGTTAAACCCCATTTCTTTCTCTCTCACTACAGGTGTGTCCATTATACCACCATATGGACCTTAAAGCAACATTATTAATGCCGATCAGACATAACTAATCTTCTTTACTGAAAACACGAACAGCAGTATTGTCCCTTTGGCCCAAATTAACGTGAATGAAGGTACATGATATCTTATTATTCAATTCTTGAAAGTATCAACACAACTATTATGATCTTTAAAGAAGTCCACACCTCGTTTTTGTTCTGTTTCTGACATTTTTGGGTGTTTGTTGTGAGTAATATCTATTCAGATAAAATACACCCAGGAAATATAAAGTTTATTTTAAGAGGTAACGCCAATTTTTCAGACAATCAAAAATAGACTTGAATTAATGCTAGACAGAAAGCATCGCAAACTCTTCTTTTGAATTATTTTACAAGAACATTCCAGAACGTAAATAATAAAAAGTGTATTCAAGTAACTATGCGCCTTTGTCATGTTTTTAAAAACCAACTTAGATTTGAACTTATTTAACCCTTGGAAATGTATAAGTTCTACATGACGCGCATTGTAGTAGTAGCGGTATTCCGTGGAGAAAAACATTTAGATCGAGCACTTTATTACTTAATAGGACAATGGTAATTTGAGAGACATGATTCCTTTTCGAATGTGATATCCTACGTTTCTTTTATTAATCCAAAAGTACGATCGAACTCAAACGGATGTAGGTCTTTAACTTAGATATATCTAAGAAGTTTTTTGGTAAAATTAAAAGCAGCCCAGTCGACATTATTCTTCGGTATCATCAAGGACATTGAAATCCGATCTGTATGAAGTAGCGCATGTCATGTATTATCAACTTACTTGTTATTATTTTAACATTTACACTACTTTAGTTTTGTATCCCTTTAGTGGTGACATTATCTTTTATGTATTTTTCTTTTTGTTTTGTTTTCAAAACTATAAAATATTCCGTTGACTAAGAAAATAAGAGGTGAGGATATTATTATTATCCAGCATTTAAAACCATTTGCCCAACAACTATTCCACGATACTTCCAATTGCCAGGATCTGAACGAAACCTAATCGGTCATTAATTGTTTTTTTTTAAACAATAGTTTATTTAGAAATTGAAAAGGATTGAGGAACAGCAATAGCCCACATGACCTCTATCCTATATAAAGAATAAATATGGATATATATATATATATATAAGAAATGAATAAACAACAAAATAATAAAATGAATTCTTAATCAACAACATTTTGTATATACCTATTTGCACATTGGCTAAGGCAGTTGTTCAGGGTTGCATGCATTATTTTTGGGCTTCCGATGACGTCGACAGATTTTGATCAGGCCAGTGTGGGACTCTAATTACGTACTACTGAAATGGCGATAATAAATGTTAACTGTTTAAAGCACATATCATATCCGGGTGAAAAAAAATGCCCAATTTATCGGCGATCTACATCCAAAAATAACTAAATCTGTCTTGGGTCAAGGTGAATGTTTAACTAGGACTATGCACATTACAGAACTGACCATTATCAAATGTTGAGAATTTGAAATCATTCAGTAGAGCAACGCTGCAATGGCTAGATTCGCTTATGTAAATCCTTTGCAAACAATCGACTTGCATGAATACTGTGACATAAAACGTTGGAGTAATTCCTATTATGGACATTTCTCACAGCCTGAATAATAACTGTGTCAGATATATTGGTCGTATTTTATTTAAGGATACGACCTCTTGAATACGACTAAGTAGTGTGGTTTCCGTATACAGATAAGTTTTAAGATATATCAACGAATATGATACTTTCACCTCATTCTTAGCTTCCGTATTAAAACAAGACTACAATATTAACGGATAGCAACTTCAACTTTCCAGATATATTTTAAATGCAATGAATGTAGTCTCGGTCACCCAGAACCCCCTAGTCTTCAACGTACGGAGGGTCTGGGTCGGTTCTCAATTGTTGACGAAGTTTACTGGATAATCTACCCCATAAAAAACCAAACTCCCGGTCACGCATGGGCAATGGAACCTATTGGTTAAAGTCTCGGTAAGTTATAGATCTTATGAAGCCGGGCCGATTTTGCTATATTCTATTGGCTAAAATCTAGGTTAGTGCTAGATCTTGTGAAGCCGGGCCGATTTTGCTAGATTTTATAAAGCGAGGTTGGAATAGATACGTCGGAAGAAGCATGAATTGCGATGAAAAATTATAATTATGAGAAGCCATACGCCAGATTCATGATGAGAGGAAATTACTATTTCAACTAAAACCTTTACAAACAAAATTTTAAAGATTGTCATTGTTGACAAGCGAGTTGTTTTGATAGATTCAGTACGTGGTAACTTAAAAGACTGGATAATCCAGACAATGACCGACTTTCCGTCAAATTCTGAGGACCCATCCAGACTAATATTCGTAGAATATTTGTTTGGATGATAGAGACTACAATGAATGAGGTTTCAAGCTCCAGATTTCTGAACCAACACGATTCTGCGATTCTGAAACGACTGGGATAATGCCGGATTTTCAGCTATACTAGAAGTTTTATATTTATTGGAGAGGGAGAGAGAGAGAGAGAGAGAGAGAGGGCGAGAGAGAGAGGAAGAGAGGAAAATGGGGTTTAACGTCCACCCGACAAAAACAAGGTCATTTTGGGACTAATATATGGTTTCATTTTTTTTCAATAATTCGCTTGTGCGTAGGGGTCTTTAGAAGTGGGGGGAAACCGGAGGACCCGGCCCCCACCCCCACGAGGTTGGACAGGCGACCCTGCTCCTTGTCACGTACAACTGGGGATTCGAAACCACGCCAGGCTTTATGATACAGCTTTATATTTAGGAGTTTTGGTCGAGTGATGATTTCGCCGCTTCCAGTAGGATACCTGTCACTACATATTACTAATAGGGATAGTTTTAACTTGAAATTCAGAATCAGGGACATTTACAAATATACAATGTGAATCCATAGCTATGTGAACTTCACAGATACATGAGAAGTTGCACCATGTGGGATTGAATAAGTGAGGCTATAACTAATAATTACACAAACCGATTAAGTTAACTTTTCAAAACACACATAACAAAACCAATGCAGACACATAATAGAACCAATAAATAACACAGTCATTATACAAAAATATAAAACAGTCAATACAAAACATAACACAATCATTACAAAAATAGAACACAATCGAGACAAAACATAACACCTAATAAAAACATAACTTAAACAATACAAACACTTCACACAACGAATACAAACAAATAACACAAAAATACAAAAAAAAAACCCCATAAAATAATAATTACAAAAAAATAACACAGTCCATAACATGTTTAACAGAACCAATGAACATAGCACGACCAATACAAAAAACAAAACAAAATAAAATCAATACAAAAACAAAACATAATTATTAGAAAAAAACATAACACAACCGATAACACATCTAATATAAAACATCACACAGCCAATACAAAAACATAGCACCACCAACAAAAGGATAAGACAACCAATGACACATCTAATACAAAAACACAAAACCTAAAAAAAACCGTAACACAGCCAACACAAAAACATAACACAACCAAATCAAAAACAGTAAAACGTAACACATCCATTTCAAAATATAGCACAACCAATACAAAAACAGAACACAACCAATACAAAAAAAACAACCAGTTAAACACAACACATTCATTACAAAACAGAACACAGCCATTACAAAACCACGATATGGAAAACATAACACAACCAGTATAAACAATTAACACAATAAATACAGAAACTTAACACCACCAATATAAAAACAAAATACAACCAATATAAAAACATAACAGTATCACTAAGAGTGAACAATATAAACGTTGACCTGCTTGCAAGAGTGGCAGGCAGCTATGTATGAATGAAAAGAACCTGGGCTAATTGAAGACGGGCATATGCCATACAGTGTGCTAAGAGGGGAATTTTCGCCCGGACAGCAACTGAATTTCAACTGCCAAGTGATCTTTTAGGTGTAAGCCAATGTGTACACAGGACCTCAATTTTCCGTCCCATCCGAACGACTATGTAGCTGTCCTTGTCAGGCCCTCCGTCTTCATAACTGACAAGAGGAAACCACGCCGGAAAATCGAGATAAACTTTCTTGGCCAATACAGGGATCGTTATAAGGGACTGAGTTTCTGAATGTCTCAAATCAGTAGGCCTGACATTGAGTTAATTTAGCGTGGTTTCGATTTCCCACTCAAACGTTGTTGTTTTTCTTTTGGCCTTCCAATTTCCTCCCACAATTAAAAAACCCTAGGCGAAAACGAATTATTGAAATAGGGTTGAACCATATTTTTGTCCCGAAATGACCTAGTTTATGTCGAGTGGACGTTAAACTCCATGTTTTTTCCCCTTTCTTTCCCTTTCTCTCTTTTAAGATATTAACATGAGCGCACAAAAAGTCACCAAATGCCGTTAGGTAACAGCACACATTTATTTGTGACATATTACTACATGTTTCCTTTAAAGGGACAATAGCACTTTTGCTGGCTTGACAGCTCCCGAAAATAAATAATAACCTTATTCTTAGTAATAGATGATTAAGTGCCGTACCTGTTCTGTAAATTATCCATTACATCTTGTTTTACTTGTACAGAGGGTTCGAAAATATTTTTAAATCCAAGTCACATTTGAAAAGGTTTACGTTAGGCTTTTCAAATCATTTATTAGTTGAAATTTTCCGGTTTTTAAATTAGGTGTGTTAAGATGAAATTTGTATCACCAATTATTTGGAATATTGTAAAATAGTACAATTTGTTGACCAGAATAAAGATTGGTACATATTATTCAGTTACAACAAGAGTGGTATTGAGCCTTTAAGTTAGAATTATAAATCTGAAAGTCATGGTAACCAGAAGGTCAAATAATGTATGTGTATACTGAATTGTTCAAAGGACAAGACAGTATTGTATTACATACTGTGTAATATCCGACACGACACGATTCATGAGAAAAGTCGAGAACACATGTTTGCACCTCACCAGACATTCACAATGTTACTTAGTTTCATTCAGATATAAAAACCCCTCGAGATGTGAACCGGTTACATTTCAAATATTAAATAAAACATGTATGTATGTTATTACAACAGAGAGAGCGAGAGAGAAAGAGAGAGAGAGAGAGAGAGAATAGAGAGAGAGGGAGAGAGATAGA
This sequence comes from Patella pellucida, assembly GCA_917208275.1. Taxonomy (NCBI): domain Eukaryota; kingdom Metazoa; phylum Mollusca; class Gastropoda; family Patellidae; genus Patella; species Patella pellucida. The sequence continues at coordinate 13,276,091 of OU795041.1, forward strand.
GAGAGATTGGGTTTAACTTCACACAAACTAGGTCATTTCGGGACTAGCATAAGGTTTTAATTTTATTTCAACAATCTTTAGCAGTGGGGAAAAACCGGAGGACCCGGAGAAAACCCACGAGGTTGGACATGCGACCCTACTCCTTGTCATGGACAACCGAGGATTTGGAATCATGCTAGTTGATCCAATGACATGCTTTATGATACAGCCATCCAATATAAAATAACACATGATACAACGCACACACGCTAACCATTCAACCATCTAACCCCAGTAATCGTATATAACTACCGGGCTTGTATGTTTAAATAACATACATACATACATACATACATGCATGTATTTTATTAAAACATACAATCCCGGTAGTTATATACGGGGGTTAGGTGACTGAATGGTTAGCGTGTGCGTTGTATTATAAGGTCTGTCATTGAGTCAACTGGTGTGATTTTCAGTTGTACGTGACGAGCAGTATGGTCGCCTGTCCAGTCTGGTGGGTTTTCTCTGGGTCCACCGGTTTCCTCATAGTGTTAAAGACTCTTAGGCACAAGCGAATTACTGAAATAAATTGAACTATATGTTAGTCCCTAAATGACCTGGTTTGTGTCGATTGGACCTTAAACCGCATTTCTCTTCCATATACTTTTTAGAAATGAAACTACTGGAAATGAGGTTTAACGTCCTGCTTTTCTGACCCGACTTAGCTAATGAAGGCGAATAAACACTATAGAGAGTGCCATGAGGATGTTTCCCTTGCCAGCCAAATTCGCCCCCGCCCCGACCCCAGGTGTTAATTTAAGAATTGTATTCTATGATTACAAATACTACCAAACCCAATAATCACAGACTTTAGAAAGGAAACAATTTCTTGGTCATTTTTGGGGGGACGGTTAACTTAATAGTAAATGCAGGAGGACTGCACTACACGCAAAACAAAAAATCTACAAGATAAACCCGCGGACAAGACAGAAAATAGACATTGCAAAAACTAAACAATTAAATAAGAATCTTAAAGATATATTATGGAAGATAAAAAGCTGGCAGTTCTCACTAGATAATGTAATGGGAATTTGCTGAAGATGTCAGTCAAATTGATGCACTCTGAACCGAGAATAAGTCGTTACGATAAAGACATAGTCTCGATTATCCATTTTTTGATATAATCATCCATAAGCGTTGAGCAGCAGATTGGATTCCAATCCAGTAACTGTCGCAGGCTATCGATCACACCCGGAGCTGCTTATGGTCTGCATAAGTTAAATAATGTCTAATTAGTAATTTAGGTAACATTTCAGACCTAAAGAAAGAACTGCAATAGACCGAATTAACTCTGGCAAAATGTATGTTTCATCATTGCTATTTTTTCTGGTTTCAGATTTTCGTTTTCGTGTCTGGATCGGGGAAAATTGAAGTAAACTTTGTGACGTTCTTAAATCGAGAAGGAAAGGATTATGGTGGTTCATGCTGTGATCCTTCAGGTTGGGGCTGGTTTTCCAGTTCTACGGATTGCGAATCGGATAAATGTGATCATAAATTCACCGTATGTATTGGAAACATAACACAGTAAGTCTTGTTCTATCGTTGTTTTGTAATTTAAAGATGTATCTACTCAGCATTATTGGTCCCGAAATTAAGCAGTGTAGTGGGGCCTTTACCTACACAACCACTCACAGGAATAAAAGTGTAAATGATTGACATACCAGGCGCGGATTAAGAAGACGGGTTGCCCCCCCCCCCATACACACCTACTGCTCAGAAAAATTATTGTTTTATCCTTTAACATCAGATAGTGGGTGGGGTGGGGTGGGAATTCAAACCGCGGGATAATGATATAGACGTGATATCACAATTAATGCTTTTCATCAATGAAATGGAATAACAATGCGAACCTATTAATTCGTAAGTCAAACACGGGGTGTTGGATTTCTTTCTTTAAAACTCTCAACGTGCCTTCGTAATCTGGAGACCATAATAGCACCATGCCGCCTTGTCAACTGTCAATTTCCATAACAGAAACCTGGCAAACCCCCTCCTTAAAAAAATACTGGACCCGCCCCTGCATATACAGATTAGCTTGGGTCCGCTTTGCTAGTGGGGCCGGGGTGAACTGCCCATTGCCGTGCGTGTATCTGCTTGAATCGAACCTTGTTAAATCCCCACCTGATTGTCATCATAATATGAGGTTTTCCTATATTCTTTAAAATGCTAAGTTGAAATATGAACACAATTGATCATATCAATGCTTTTAGTTGAGTAAAGCTGAGTTAGTGTTGAGTTTGTGTGGAGCCGATTTTGATTTATTCCAACTGCCAAAGGTTCCATTCAAACCGTGGAGATAGAGAGGCTGCTTCTCACCAATGCAACGAGGGTTCAATCCCAGCTCAGGGCATGAACTTTATCGTTGTAAGTGAGAGGGATATTCGGTCTCCCGTCCGATCAGGCAGGTTTCCTCCGAGTTCTTCGGTTTCTTCCTACAGTAATGATCGAAATCATTCGCACGATCTGTGCCAAGGGCCAAATTGGAAAAAGGCCTCGGGCCTAATTTGCTACCCTTGTAAAATGACGCGATTATTATTATTATTATTATAAACTTAAACATCATAATCGAGAATCTAGTTCCCCACTGTGGAAATTGTTTGTACCGAACAATTTAAACCACTTCTATATCACGTGTTCTTTAAACACTACAATAGAGAAATTATAATTGTACATTTTTTTCAGGTCTAGTGACATGAAATCCTGTGAATTTGGGCGAATACAAACCGATCCAGTTGAAGCTAATGATATAACATTTAATGGTCAGATAGGATTAACAAAAAATCCGTTGATGTTCGATTTTAAACACTGGCCGGTAAGTGAGACAAGCGTGTACAGCCCAGCCAGGGGTGTATCTAGCGGGCTTGCAAGGGGTACATTGCACCCTCAGAAAAATAAGGCTCCCCGAGAATCCCCCCCCCCCCCCCCGACACAAAAAATTGACAGTCTTTCAATTATAAAATAAAACACTTCATTATGATCAATATCAGTAACTTGGGAATTATATTGGCGCCCCACCACTCTGCTGCTCCCCCACTTTTAAAATCCTACATACGGCACTTAGTGCAGTAGACACCGTTTTATTGTTTAACAAATAGAGACAGAGAGAGAAATGGGGTTTAAAATCCACTTAACATAAACTAGGTCGTGTCGGATCAAGCCCCCACCCCTTAGCGCATTGTCGTAAACGTAAACCAGTAACTAACTTCTATCCTATATTTCAGGGTACATTAAAGATGAAAATAGACGTACTGGACGACGACGATGGTTCTGTAGAATTTATAGATCATTATGAATATGTATATGGAACGAAAGAAACGAGACGAGAAATTGATGCCCCCATTAGAAACCTGGTCCTTAAAGGATCCAGAACAGAGTGAGTATATAATCTACAATATCACTGAAACTTTACCCTGTTAATGAAAAAAAACTAATCCCTTCTAGAAATCCGGATTTTCAAATTCCTTATCCTTGTCAGAATAGGTACAAATTTCATCTTATCATCAACGGAGAATGCTAGTATATTGGGGTTTAACTCGAATCATACTATATCATTTCGGGACTAACATATGGTTCAGTTATATTTTAATAATTTGCTTGCGCGTAGGGGTCTTTAACAGTGGTAGGAAACTGGAGAAATCCAACGAGGCTGGACAGGCGACCCTACTGCTTGTCACGTACAAACGAGGAATCGAAACCAAGCCAGGCTTTATGATACAGCGCGCATGTGCTAACCATTCGGCAATCCAACCCCTTTTTTGTTCCTGGTGTTGCAGCTAGCATCTGTTAAGGAAATGTGTCTAGTTCGGACACTCTAACAGTTGTAAATGTAAATGAAAGTAGGCTATAGCAAGGGGCAGACTGGGATTGGAACCGTCGAACGTAGTCCGAGAGACTCAGCGGGACAAGCGAACTATCGCCCCCGATTGGAAATTGTTTTCTTTTTCATGCATTGTTTTCAAAATAAATCAAATACATCTTCGCATCCAGTGAAAGATATAATGGCTCAAATCAGAGGAGAAATAATAATCTATTACCGAAGTTCATCAAGTTTCGTTTTCTCGCGATGTCAAGTAATTTTCACCGTGATGGGAGCACACGGAAAACAATTGGTCGGAGAGTTGAGAGCTGGCATCGGCCGTAGCACCAGGCAAGATGACACAGAAAAGCGAAAATGATATGAAATGAAATGGGGTTTAACGTACTACTGTTCTGCTCCGAACTTGGCTAATGAAGACGGACATATACCATACAGTGTGCTATGAGGGAAACTTTGCCTACTCTTATATCGAATTCCAACTGCCAAGGGATCTTTTACGTGCACGCCAATGTGTACGCGGGACCTCGGTTTTCGTCCCATCCGAAGGACTAGACAGCTGACCCCATCCGGCCCTCCGTCCTGCATCACTGACAAGCAAAAACCACGCTAGAAAATCGGGATGACCATCTCGGCCAATGCAGGAATCGAACACCCGACGTCATGGCTAGCGAGCCAGTGTCTTGCCCACTTACCCGCTAACCCAACACATAAAAGCAAAACGTTAAACCTCATGTTATTTCAGTGTGTATGGCTCTATATTTTTAACCTTGAAATAGATAAAAATGGTTCAAAAAGCATATATTAATGTAATATAAATGTATGTAAAGTGATTTATTCTTGAAATACGTGAACAATCCAAATTGAACGACAGTCGTTTGCACCTTCTTAGTACATTCTACACGTTTTTAAAATCATTATTATTTTGTCGTTTGTGAATCAGCCTTTACTTATTACTTCCACATTATGTTGTAGGATATGCTTGTATTTGCTTATTACAAAATGGCATCCGAAACCATAGGATACACGACTCGTATACTAATTATAAAATGTTAATTGTGTCTTAAATATTGGATATTATGATCGTATAGTTTCACAGCAAGATAACCACCCCAATATTGTTTGAAATTGATCAATATTGAATTCTTATTAGTGGTTTTAATTTCGAATATTATGAAAAATTTTGAGCCAGAAACTTAGCTCAGGCCCGGATCCAGGATTTTTTCAGCAGAGTGCCGCATGTATTAGTGGTTTGGTGTAGTTCCCAGAGCCTTCGTCGCATTGCTAGGGCAGAGACAATGCAAAAATCAGTTTATAACATCAATTAAAAAGCGGATACACCAGTCTCGCTGGGGCTGAGGGGGGGGGCACGGCCCTCCTGCCCCCCCCCCCCCCTGGATCCGCGCATGTAGCTCCTTTAAGCGGGGAAGGGGCGAATGCTTAGTACGTGCGTGCTGTATCACAAAGCCTGTCATTGAGTCAACTGGCGTGACAAGGAGTAGGGTCACCTGTCTAACCTCGTGGATCCTCCGGTTTCCTCCCACTGCTGAAGACCCCTACGCGCAAGCAAATAATCGAAATAAAATTAAACCATTTAGTTAGTCCCGAAATGACCTAGTTTGTGTCGAATGGGCGTTAAACCCCACCCCCCTCTTTTTAAGCGGGTTGTTTAAAAGACTGAATTGTGACAGATCAAATCAAATAATTATTGTTATTCTTTTATCTTTAGTTTTAATCTGAAGCTCAAAGTATTTTGTGATAAGAATTATTATGGAGAAGAATGTCTGGTTTATTGTGAAGCTAAAGATGATGCTACGGGACATTTTTACTGTGAACAGGACACGGGCAACAAACTATGTTTAACAGGTAACGTGTGGGAAACGTTTATCATACGGGACCGTCGCAAAATTTCAACACTTGGGACAAAATCAAAAATAAACCGTTGATCGAACTCGATCCACTTGTTCACCTGCCCATCTGCGCCGACGGAGTATAAGAAAATGTTGACACTTTGGCGTTCATGACTCAATATAAAGAGGTTCAGATGCGTTACGAAAATGAGGTGAAGTCGTTGTCATCTCGGAAGACGTGACGAACTTTCACGGCGGGCCTATAGCCAGCTGAGGATGTGGCCAGCTAAGAACACTCCTAAGAAATAATTATTGTTGGTTATTTTTTTTGGGGGGGGAGGGGGGGGGGCTAATTTGATTTCTTGGGGGGGGGGGGCACTTGGGACTTCAGAGGTTCCAAGACTTTTTAACGACTGAGTCTGTCTGCTGACGTAGGGGAATCCCTCGATAACTTATGACGTAGCAAGCAAAATGGAATCACCTTGTTCTCATTCTCGTTCTCGAAACGCATCTGAAGTTCTCTATTAAGTTATAACCGTGATTTAACTTATTATTTTTTATCCACGGTGTCATTTCACACCCCGTCCCACACCAAAACATAGTTCCGCGGGCTGTTAGTTTGGACGTAAGTGTTGAAAAATTACGACATTCCCTATTTTTGTTTCAGGTGAAGTACTATTGTCGCCACCCCTGTGAACGTAGATCAGTCCGTCGGTTCGTCTGTCCACAATGCATGTTTTACAAAATTCGACCTCGTTACAGGAATCACTTGCAGATATACAATATTGTGACGGGTGGATCTCTAAAAGGTGTCACAACTGACTTACCACAAAATGGTTCAGTGCAGTATTTGCTAAGCTGTGTTGGATTGATATTTCATCGATATAAGCCCACTGCCATTTTGTTGTCGTGTAAATTGAGTGATAGGCCTGTTTAAAGTCAGATTTTTATCCAAGACACGAGATTATCTAGCGTTGCCACTCTGATTTTTATTTCAATAATCAATCTGGGTATATTATTCTCGTGGATTAGGTCGTGATATTTCAGCGAAAAATGCTAGGAGTTTAGCAAATCTTAATGAGATTGTACGGCTAATCAAACCGAGGGACTATATTTGAATTCTGATTCAAGTATTAACTGCATGCGTTTATAGTTATCTTTCCGGACTCCGAAAACCTGACAGACTCTCTTTAAGAAGATGCTGATATTGGCGTATTCGTATATTCATTGCTATGCAGCACACATGCCTGTCAGTGATTAAAAAGGAAAAACATATCTGCCTAATGCCATGTCTTTTCCACGCATCTTATACTAAATGAATAATTTTAACAGGAAAGACGTCGTCTACTTCGTGGTATTCATTGTTTGCAGAGTTCAATTCACACATGTTGCCTATTTTGGGAGTTTTAGTTGTTTTTGGATATTTACATTTCAAACAAACTTGAAAACATTTTTCTTTCTTTGATTCTAATTGTACATACAATTTATAGCATGTGTTCCAGTTTGACTGATCTAGGAAAAGTTTTTAACTAACCGCTCTAAGAAGGAAGGAAATGTAAAATAAGTAACACTTTAGACTTCAGTTTCTTTATTCTGCCTTACTATTGCTAATACAGAAAAAAATATTTTGTTGGGGTACTTTTTGAGAAATTCCGACAAACGGTCCACTTATCTCGAATAACTATTGTAGAATGTTTTTAATTTTAATGAAATGTTTTCAATCTTTTCCGATTTGTTTACAAATAAGAATGTTAATCTAAAATGTTCCGTTAATAATTGGAATCCGAAATAAGAGTAGACTGTACCGCCAAACTATCCCTCAAACGCATATGGCGCCTCAATTAGTCCAAAAGGTGCAGACAAGTAGAACGTTAAACCCCCTTATGTTTCACAAGATGTCGCTGAGATGAAAATAAGAATATGCCGCGTACTTGTTGGCGAAATTGTGGGTTGGGTTAGGGTTAGGGTAAGCATTGGGGGTCCAGGGCTTGGTTTATGGTTGGGATTAGCGCTAGACCTTTTTACATCTGGTGACCTTTGACTAAACAGATCTAACCACGTGGAGAACTATACAGTGTAATATGTCATTTTGTATTATATCGCTCGAACCCTGGGTCACATAAATTTAAACTCAGAAAAAATTCACAAACATAATGACAATCATATTTATATTACTCTACCGGTAGTAATCGTACGCTGCATTTCCGGAATGTTGAAATGTATGATAACAAGTATATAAAAAGTATGGTAGGTAGTGCTTGCATTATTAAAATACCCTGATATAGGTCTGGGCCGGAGTTCACAAAGCATTCTTAGACTTAAGTTGAGAATTTGCTCAACTTTCAATCACTGATTATGAGAAATATCTTTGATGCCGACACACAAAACTTTGCACATAGTTTCTTATTGATGTATTTGATACATTAAAACCATAAAAAGTTTATAAAGGGCTATATTTTAGTTAGAATACGGTGAACAAATTTGAGTAAATTCTCAACTTAAGTCTGAGAATGCTTCGTGAACATGGGGCCAAATGTGTCTATATGTCTTTGTTTTTTCTTTAAACAAAGATTTTTTTTTTAATAAAACACTAAATAACAACCATTGCTTCTATTGTTAGTCACCATTTAGATGGATTGATTTTTTTTTAAAGGGGAAAGGGGTAATGGTAATTATCTAAACTGGTGTTTAATTAGATAAAATCAAAAGTGTGGATTAAAAACACCAAAACATACAAAAGATTCCAAGTTCCTCTCACAACTAAACAGACCAACTCCTTGTTGTTTTTTGTTATTTTTTTCTTGCCTTATTTAATGGGAATTACCCTATTCCGTAAACAAATAGGCCTATTTTTAGAGATTGTAGGTGGCGTGGTCATGCGCAGAGTTTATACATAAGAGTAGCATCGACAGTTTACCAATGAGCAATTGTAGAATACAACACACAATTTGAACAGCTAAACAAACAAAAAAGGAATACAAGGTGTTTATAACGAATACACCCCCCACTCCCTGATCTCCCCAGTTGTTCCGTGATTTGATTATGAATGATTTATACAAATATTGGACTGTGTGCCCCGTCCCCTTCTCCTCCCCCAGATCTGATTATGAAGGATGTATACTAATATTGGACTGTGTGCCCCGTCCTCTTCTCCTCTCCCAGATTTGATTATAAAGGATTTATACAAATATTGGACTGTGTGCGCCGTCCCCTTCTCCTCCCCCAGATTTGATTATGAAGGATGTATACTAATATTGGACTGTGTGCCCCGTCCCCTTCTCCTCTCCCAGATTTGATTATAAGGATGTATACTAATATTGGACTGTGTGCCCCGTCCCCTTCTCCTCCCCCAGATTTGATTATAAAGGATGTATACTAATATTGGACTGTGTGCCCCGTCCCCTTCTCCTCCCCCAGATTTGATTATAAAGGATGTATACGTATATTGGACTGTGTGCCCCGTCCCCTTCTCCTCCCCCAGATTTGAATATAAAGGATGTATACTAATATTGGACTGTGTGCCCCGTCCCCTTCTCCTCTCCCAGATTTGAATATAAAGGATGTATACTAATATTGGACTGTGTGCCCCGTCCCCTTCTCCTCCCCCAGATTTGATTATGAAGGATGTATACTAATATTGGACTGTGTGCCCCGTCCCCTTCTCCTCTCCCAGATTTGATTATAAGGATGTATACTAATATTGGACTGTGTGCCCCGTCCCCTTCTCCTCCCCCAGATTTGATTATAAAGGATGTATACAAATATTGGACTGTGTGCCCCGTCCCCTTCTCCTCCCCCAGATTTGATTATAAAGGATGTATACTTATATTGGACTGTGTGTTATATTATAGGATGGAGTGGAGATGATTGTTTAACTAATAATGATGATTGTACTGGACACAGATGTTATGGTGGTTCTTCCTGTGTAGATGGCATTAATTCTTATACTTGTCAATGTCCAGCTGGTCGGACAGGTAAATATACCTTTCATGAATAGGGTTTCCCCAATACGTAAACCTATATTTCAACTGATTCTAACTTTAGACGAATGAAGTATAGGAACAACGGGAACAATAAAAATAATCGGCCAAGTGGTCAAAAAAAAATTTAAAATATTTTTATTAGCTAACGTACACCCATAACTGGCTGTTTCTGTCTTTAAGGGTGGAATTCATGGCCATGGTCCTCGGAGCAAATTTCTCGTTGTTCCTACTTCATTCGTCTAAAGTTGGAATCCGTTGAAATATTGGTTTAGGCCTTCTTATTGGGGAAACACTATTCAGGGGAATGTAAGGGTTTACTTTTTGAAAGAGCACTGTTCATGGTCTTCGGAGCAATGTTCTTAAATTGGTAATGTATATTTTCAATTAGTTGTTAAGCCATACACTATTGAATCGATAATGATTTTATAAGGCACAACTCAATGAATTTGTATGAATAGAACTTATCTTCCTGGGGAGCCATGGTGGCTAAGTGAGTAAAACGTTGGCTCACTCCCCTGGAGGTCGCAGGTTCGATCCCGGTGTTAACCGAGAAAGTACATCGTGATTTTCCGGCGCGGTTTTTCATTGTTAGTAGTGAAGAACGAGGGCCTGATAAGGACAGCTGTCTAGTCGTTCGGATGGTACGGAAAACCGAGGACCCGTTACACAATGACGTGTATGTTAAAGATCCCTGGTAGTTGGAATTCGATATAAGAGTAGGCCGTAGTAGAACGTAAAACTCATTTTATTTCTGGCATTTGGACTCTTCTGTCAACGCATCACAGAAGGTTTGACCGGCCGCCATCTTGTGTCTCACGTGTTGTCTTGAAAATAAATAGCATATTATTCGCTTTTTAATAGCTTCTACCCGACCTTGTCAAACACTTTCTGTAGTATTTTGAAATAATTATTTCCGATTCGTTTTGCAGGTATCGTTTGTGATGCTGAGTTGAACGAATGTGCCAGCAATCCTTGTCAAAATGGCGGCCAATGTACGGATTCGGCTGGGAATTTCCTGTGCACCTGTAAACCTGGTTTCACCGGACTGAGATGTGAGACTAACGTAGATGAATGTGAAAGCACACCCTGTTTACATGGCGTAAGTCACATATTTCATTTTAAACCCTGCTTGCATCCTCTTTTTTCCTTACCTGCTGGTCGTTGAATTCTTAGAGCTTATCCGTCAATTGTTGGTACAGGCCGTGTTTCTCGAAATCTTAACTAAAGATAAAATCCAAATCAGTCTAATATTATCCAATCAAATTACTAAAATTTGGATTTTATCTTAGTTTAAATTTCGTGAAACAGGCCCCCGATCGCAAAGAATTGATGATTCCTGTAATAACATTCCTATTCTTAAAATAGATGCTGCTCTTTTAATCTTCACTAACACTAAACCTTGTAATCGTGAAAATGGACCTAGAAACAAAATTCCATATTTTCCGAAAGAGTGGAATGTGCATAAACTCTACGATTTCGGAGTTGGAACGTTTTCTTTCTTGCTGGCAAAAACTAGTAATTTGTAAATGACACTCAATTTTCAAATTTTCATCTTGATCTAAAGTTTCGTGCATGATGAACGTTTCGACCTGTGTCTTCACCATTCGATTGTAGGTTTAATTGCAACAAAACTAATGATCATAAAGAATTGTTTTGTATTTCTTTTAAACGGCTATTCAAACTGATTAAATTATCCAGTAAATGTAAAGACATGAACTTAAGATTAGTCGTAGTAATTACATCACATTGGCTTGTAAATAATAGTTAAAATTGATATATTTAGATTATTTTTTAAAAAATATTTTAAAGAGTAATCTTGATCGTTCATGGTCTTAAACTCTATATTTAATATACGTCAATTGAACCTCTATTTGATGTCGACATAACCTTGATTCTGAAGTCAATCGAAACTTTATTCTGAGGTCAATCTAACCTTTATTCTGAGGTCAATCTAACTTTTATTCTGAGGTCAATCGAAACTTTGTTAGAGGCCAATCTAACCTTTATTATGTGGTCAATATAACCTTTATTCTGAGGTCAATCGAAACTTTATTTGATGGCAATATAACCTTTATTCTGAGGTCAATCGAAACTTTATTTGATGGCAATATAACCTTTATTCTGAGGTCAATCGAAACTTTATTTGATGGCAATATAACCTTTATTCTGAGCCTCTGAGGTCAATCAAAACTTTGTTAGAGGCCAATCTAACCTTTATTTTGAGATCTTTAACCTGTATTCAGATGTCAATCTAATCTTTAGTCTGAAGTCATTCTAACCTTTATTCTGAGGTCAGTCTAAATGCAACAACATCTTTTTCCTCCCTTTTAATTGTTATTCGCCTACTGTAGTATAAATATTTCTTTAAAAAAGTCAAAGCACACACAAAGAATTTAAACGGATAATGTATAATTTGAAATTTTAACTATTATGTGTAGTTTAAATATCAGTTTAATTTATTTCGATTAACAATACAAGAGAGCGGAGTTTTCATTCACACATACATGTAGTCCATTTATCATCAGAGATCTTTGGTTAAATATAACAATTATTTATTGTTTATTTTTGTTGATTCAAGTATTTGTTTATTCTATCTAGGTTTGGTAAGTTGTATACATGTAAATCTAAATGTTGTTTTATTTTAAACTTGTTTTGTTTTGTTTAGTTTTGTTTACTTTTAATAACAAATAAACATAGTTTCAAATCAATAAAGACCACAATGTAAGACCTCGTATTAGGAACACTAAGGGGAATAACCGAGTTTTTGTTTGTATTCAAACCGAAACGTTCGAAAATTTTGCGATTTTGCGGGAATGCCACTGCCCAGATATTGTTATCACAGCAAATGCAATTACCAAATATCTTGAAATTACTTAAGCTAATTTTTTGCAACGAGATGAAATCGAATTCTTTTTTTTAAAGGTAAGTGAAATGTAAATCAAAGGCTGTTTTTCATTCAAACCGTACATAAATATAATATCTTTTTCAAAATTTTGTTTTAGGGTACCTGTAAGGATGGGAGTAACCAATTTATATGTACCTGCAGCCCCGGCTTCGAGGGTCCTCGTTGCGAATTTAATATAAATGAGTGTGCGAGCGCCCCGTGTAAACATGCTACAAACTGTATAGATGGAGTCAATGACTATACGTGTGTCTGTTCCCCAGGTTATGCTGGTAAGTATGTTTGATAGATCCTTCACAACAGGGCCGTATGTAGGATTTTAAAAGTGGGGGTGCAGCAGAGAGTTGGGGCACCATAGCCGCCTTATGAGCATTACTGTGTGATCACAATCAACTGTGATTATTTTATAATTGAAAGATTGTCAAATGACTTTTTAGGCGTGGTCTTGGTGGTGGGGTCACCTTTTCTCGGGGCGCTTTATTTTTCTGGGGGTGCTATGTACCCCCTGCATCCCCGCTAAATACGTCCCTTCTTTACAGCAATAATCCCCTTTTCTAAAACACAAATATCAGAATAATAAGATCTGTATTGGTTGGTATTGCACATATATAAGTCCAGTGCGTTTACTCTTTATATATTGTTCCTTTAAAGGATAACTGCAGTCGTTGTTCCTTTTTCATATAGTATATGAGCTCGAAATACTTATCATTTTTATTTGAATTAGTAAATAAAGACATTGTTTGTGACGTCATCAGAGCAACTGCCAGTTATTATTTATAATCAAAATCACTTGCTCTTGCTGTAATAAGAACGTCGTAGGGTTTAGTGCTATATCCCCCTCAAAAAGCCATAATCAATGCACCGAGTCGGTAATTAAATTTGATCTGTATTGTGGATTACGCGTTTTTAAAACTCTTTAAATATTACATACATGTATTATAAAAAAATAGCAACGAGAGTTTTTCTCCTTTAAGACCTCCAAATAGCTTACCAATTTGTTCCCAAGTTTAATACTTATTTGTTCGAGGAGTTTCAAATGAACTTCATGTTGATAATACTGCGTTAAAAGCAGATATTTAAACCATTCCTTTTTAATTTCAGGTAAAAACTGTGAAGTAAAGGCTTTTGCTTGTGCCAGTAGACCCTGTAATAATAATGCTTTTTGCGAAGATGTTTCTACCGGCTACAAGTGTCATTGTCAGAACGGAACTAGTGGCAAGAACTGTGAGAATAACGATGACGATTGTATCGACTCCCCGTGCGAAAACTCGGGAACATGTGTGGATGGTGTTGGTATATACACTTGCATATGCCCATTAGGACACACCGGTTCTATGTGCGAAACCCAGATTGATAAGTGTGCAAGCGGGCCATGCTTAAATCAAGGCGTGTGCATTACACTCTTTAATAGTTTCCAGTGTACGTGCGCATTCGGCTTTACGGGTAAAACATGCGAAATAAACATTGACGACTGTTCTCCCGAACCCTGCTTAAACGGAGGTACTTGTGTGGATAAAATTTACGATTTTGAATGTCTCTGCGAAACAGGTTGGACTGGAACTACGTGCAATAAGAAAAGTGACACATCATCGTTATGTGACGGTTCCCCGTGTTCGAACGGTGGTACCTGCGTTGATCTGATTACGGAATTCCAATGTATATGTCATCAAGGATATTATGGTAAAACGTGCAGTGACGTGGCAGTGACGGCTCCGACGTCCACACAACCCGTTTCTGTATGTGACGCCACTACTTGTTTTAACGGCGGGACGTGCATCGATTTGGGAGAAGGTGATTTCGATTGTGCTTGCCTTGACGGATTCGATGGTAAAACGTGCAGTGACGTGGTCGTAACGGCACCGACGGTCACACAACCCGTTTCTGTATGTGACGCCACTACTTGTCTTAACGGCGGGACGTGCCTCGATTTGGGAGAAGGTGATTTCGATTGCGACTGTCTGGATGGATTCGATGGTAAAACATGTGAACGGGTCATCGGAAATTGTGCAAATGATCCATGTCTAAACGGTGGGACTTGTGTTGATAACAATGGAGACTTTACCTGTTTATGTATGGCAGGATGGGGTGGCAGTATATGTGATTTACAGGCTGATGTGACATCTACAGTTGCCCCTATACCATCACCAATCACAGACGTACCATCTACGCCGTGTGCCAGTAACCCGTGTTTAAATGAAGGTAATTGTATAGATATTGGGACTAGTGATTTTTTTTGTTCGTGTGCAGAGGGATTTGATGGGACATTTTGCGAATTGAAATTGGAGGAAAGTGTATGCGAAAGCAGTCCTTGTGCCAACAACGGGACCTGCATCGAGAAGGGAAAGTACGATTACGAATGCCTGTGTGATGTTGATTGGACTGGCGAGCAGTGCGACATTTCTCTTTTAACTTCAACAACTTTCCCTACAACGCCAGGACCTTGTAGTCCAAACCCTTGCTTAAATGGGGCGAGTTGTTTGCCTAATCCGGGCCGTGGATTTTCATGTTCGTGTGCCCCAGGTTATACCGATAAATATTGCGAAATAGATATCGACGAATGCTATAGTTATCCATGTTTGCATGGGGGTACGTGCTCGGATAAGGTCAATGGCTTCGAGTGTTCTTGTGGTCCCGATAGACAAGGGCTATTGTGCGAAGACCCGCGTCCTTTATCTGAAACAGCGACAGAAGTAATGGCAAGCCCACAGATTTCTACAGAATCTATCAAGCCGTTTGAAGTATCTAGTATGCCAACAACAGCCGAAACGCAAACGTCTGATGATAAATTTTCCTTTGATATCTTCGGTGATCTTAATAAACCCATTGACACTACAAAACCCACAAAAGCACCCCAATCGCCACCATTAGAACCGCAAACAACAACCGAAAAACAGCTTGGAACTACCCTTTTTGCAGATGACCCAAACGCAATGATTACCAAAGATATTCTTTCCCAATCACCAACTACTCTTTTGAAAGATGGTTACATTTATAGAGACAGTACTACAAATGTTAAGCTAGATATTTCGACAGCCCCTGGACTGGGTGGCGTCTCAACTGACATACCAAGTGTAACAACAGAAGATAGTCCTCCCGGAGCAACACATTCTACTGTCTCGACCAAGAGCTCCGAAGAAGCATCTTCTCCATCAACTGACTCACAGAGCCCCACTGAGGTTTCTACCTCAAGTACAGACCTGTCCAGCTCAGGTCAACCCACGTTATTTGAGTCATCTACATCAGGAACAGGTTCTACAGACATAATTACTGAAATATTGGGTTCGGCAGGATTATCTACGCCTAGTACTAATGTACCCGGTCCTACGACGGATTTTCCTAAAAGCACAGCGCAGTCCGGTTCAACGGAGGAACCAGTCTCTAGTAAAGATCTGCTAGGCTCTACATCAAGCACAGATCTACATAGTTCTACAGACGTATTAAGCACAGCTGTAACAGATTCGGAAACGGTATCCACACCAAGCATGGACATTTCGGGGTCAACCGGGAAATCCACAGTAATCACAGATGTATCCGGTTCTACACCAAGCTCAGATGTACGTGGATCTACAGAGGATTCTTCATCTGATAAAGACCTATCTAGTTCAACAGGGGAAACTGCATTGACCACAGCTTTACCCATTTCTACCATAAATCCTGATTTGTCGGGCTCAACTACAACATATACACCGGAAACGGATCTACCGGCAGCTATGAATCTGACACTGCCTAGCACAGACATCCCTGATTCGACAGATGCATCTACATCTAGCACTGATTCATCAGGGTCTACCCTAATCACAGAGGAATCTACATCAACTACGGGTATATCAAGTTCGGCAGAGGCGTCTACCCCAAGCACATTTCTTTCTGGCTCTACATATGAACCTTCCTCCAGTACAGAACCACCAGGCTCTACCCAAAGCACAGAACTACCCAGTTCAGCAGATGCATTTACATCTAGCGCAGACATATGGAGTTCTAGCCAAAGCACATATATACCTGGTTCAACAGATATATCTATTTCTAGTACAGATTTACTTGATTCAACAGAGGAATCCCCTTCTAGCACAGATCCACAGTTGGGGTCAACAGTAGTACCTACACCAGATGCAGATATGTCCAGCTCTACTGGGATGCCACTGTTAAGCACAGATGCACCAAGTTCAACTGATGGATCTAGTTTTAGCACCGATGAACCAGTATTACAAGACAACCAAGACACAACAACACGTAGTTCAACAGAGTCAGCAACCTCTAGCTTGGACATTTCTGGCTCAGCTGGATTAATTACCTTAACCACTGATGCACCGGGTCCAGCCACTACAACTTCAATCCCTGGAATAACAGAATCATCTGCAGAATTTATTAGTACAACGGAGTCTTATGCAAAGGACACACCTACAGTGGCAGATTTTGTGAACATAACCGACGCCACAGAAGAAACACCAGAACAATCCTCAGATTTTCCCGACGGGTCTACAAGTGGTTCAGACGATTTTGCAACAACGAAAGCATCGACGGGAAAAACATCTGTCAGCCCCCTTGAAACAAGCACAGGGACACTACCTGACACTCAAACAAATATGTCTACGGATTTTGTTTTCCATTCTACTAGCGGGGATGGGTTAACAGAGCAAGGTGAGATGGGCACATTTTCAAATTCACCTATTATGCCAGCTACCCATCATTTCACTGCCCAACCTACCACGCCCAAGTTACATCAGATATCAAAAGCAGACACAATTGCTCCCCAATCCCCCTCTTCTACCGATACCACTACGCCTTTATTCCTGAAAGCAAGCTTGACTTCAGAGCTAATTCCACCGGACTCTCCCATTTTACCCACAACACACAAACCCTCAACCCCACAAGAAAACCTTACTATAAAATC
Source organism: Patella pellucida (assembly GCA_917208275.1). Classification (NCBI taxonomy): domain Eukaryota; kingdom Metazoa; phylum Mollusca; class Gastropoda; family Patellidae; genus Patella; species Patella pellucida. The sequence goes on from OU795041.1 coordinate 13,293,570, forward strand.
CCAAATAACGACCCATGAAACTACAGAATTGTCAACCCCACAACCGAAATACGAAAGCAATGTTTTATTTTCATCTCCCGCCTCTGCAAATATTACCCAATCTACTACCATGCTATCGGATATTAGTTTGTATTCCCATTCATATAAAGATACTATGTCTTATGATACATCATCCAGTACAGAATCTGATGCAGCACGATCTAACGCGATATCCCGTACCACAACACAATCTGATACACCATCTAGTACAACACTTTCTGGTTTATTTAGTGCCACGACACTGTCTGATATACTATCTAGTACCAGACCATTATCTGATATATCCTCTAGTACCACACCACTGTCTGACACACCATCTAGTACTACACCAATATACGACACACCATCTAGTACCACACCATTATATGATACACGATCTAGTACCACACCAATATCTGATACATCATCTAGTACTACACCACTATCTGATACAGCACCTAGTACCACAAAACTATCTGATACATCATCTAGTACCACACCACTATCTGATACACCATCTAGTACCATACCACTATATGATACAATACCTAGTACTACACCACAATATGATACATCATCTAGTACCACACCCTTATCTGATACGCCATCTAGTACCACACCACTATCTGATACACCATCTAGTACCACACCACTATCCGACACACCATCTAGTACCACAACCCTATCTGATACAACATCTAGTACCACAAAACTAGCTGATACAACACCTAGTACCACACAACTATCTGATACACCTTCTAGTACCACACCACTATCGGATACACCTTCTAGTACCACACCACTATCTGATACATCATCTAGTACCACACCACTATCTGATACACCATCTAGTACCACACCACTATCTGATACATCATCTAGTACCACACCACTATCTGATACACCATCTAGTACCACACCACTATCTGATACACCATCTAGTACCACACCACTATCTGATACATCATCTAGTACCACACCACTATCTGATACATCATCTAGTACCACACCACTATCTGATACATCATCTAGTACCACACCACTATCTGATACACCTTCTAGTACTACATCACTAACTGATACACTATCTACTGCAACACTAACTGATACACTATCTACTGCAACACTACATGATACACCATTTAGTACCACACCACTATCTGATACACCATCCAGTACCACACCACTATCTGATACATCATCTAGTACCACACCGCTATATGATACACCTTCTAGTACTACACCACTATCTGATACACAATCCAGTACCATACCACTATGTGATACATCATCGAGTACCACGCCACTATCTGATACATCATCTAGTACCACGCCACTATCTGATACATCATCTAGTACCACACCGCTATCTGATACACCATCTAGTACCACACCATTATCTGATACAACATGTAGTACCACACCACTATCTGATACATCATCTAGTACCACACCGCTATCTGATACACCATCTAGTACCACACCACTATCCGACACACCATCCAGTACCACACCACTACCTGATACACAATCTAGTACCACAACACTACCTGATACACCATCTAGTACCACACCACTATCTGATACATCATCTAGTACTACACCACTATCTGATACATCATCTAGTACCACACCACTATCTGATACATCATCTAGTACCACACCACTATCTGATACACAATCTAGTACCACAACACTACCTGATACACCTTCTAGTACTACACCACTATCTGATACATCATCTAGTACTACACCACTATCTGATACACCATCCAGTACCACACCACTATCTGATACACCATCCAGTACTACACCACTATCTGATACATCATCTAGTACAACAACACTATCTGATACACCATCTAGTACCACACAACTATCTGATACACCACCTAGTACCACACCACTATCTGAGACACCATCCAGTACTACACCACTATATGATACACCATCTAGTTCCACACCACTATCTGATACACCATCCAGTACCACACCACTATCTGATACACCATCTAGTTCCACAACACTATATGATATATCACCGGTTACAACAAAATATTCTGATACAACATCTAGTGCCACAACAACACAGTCTACCACGACACTACTATCTGAGACAGCATCATCACCCGAATTACCTGCTACATCATCGCCATATGGCACAGCTACATTATCCGATACAAATACATCGACACCATTATCAGATACAACAACGGCATCACCCACTAAGGCAACGACATTACCTGCTTCAACAGAATCTCCTCTTACAGTTTCATCATCGGGTATAACAATATCATCTGATATAACAATATCATCTGATACAACAATATTATCTGATACACTAACAGCATCTGACACTACATCACCATCCGACACAACATCACAACCTGATACAACAGTATTATCCAAAACAACAACGTCGCCATCTGAAACAAAATCATCTGATACAAAATCGACACCTGGTAAAACACCATCATATGATACAAAAACAACGCACGAAATAACAGATTCACCAGCTGATAGAACAACATCTTCATATGATGCAACAGCATCATCTGCTGCAACATCATCTGATACAACATCATCCGTTACAATATTATCTGATACAATATCATCTGATACAACATCATCTGATATAACATCATCTGTTATAACATCATCTGATGCAACATCATCTGTTACGGCATCATCTGATACAACATCATCTGATACAACATCATCTGTTATAACATCATCTGATGCAACATCATCGGTTACAACATCATCTGATACAACATCACCAGATACGGCATCATCTGATACACCATCATATGTTACAACATCATCTGATACAACATCACCTGATACGGCATCATCTGATACAACATCATCTGATACAACATCATATGCAACAACATCATCGGATATGACATCATCTGTTATAACATCATCTGATGCAACATCATCGGTTACAACATCATCTGATACAACATCATCTGATACAGCATCATCTGATACACCATCATCTGTTACAACATCATCTGATACAACATCACCTGATACGGCATCATCTGATACAACATTATCTGATACAACATCATATGCAACAATAGCAACACATGAAACAACATCCTTATCTGATACGACAACATCATCTGATACATCAACCGAATCTACAAAATCCCCCGCTGCAACAACAGCATCTGAAACAATATTACCACCTAATGCAACATCGTCACAAGATACACAATTTTCTGATATAACAACATCATTTGATACCGCATCATCACCTGATACAACTACATCACCTGATAAATTAACATCTAGCACAACATCATCACTTGATACAACGCAGTCTACTGTTTCTACAGGTGTAACTCGCATCGAGAGCCCCAAAGAAGCATCTTCTCCATCCACGTACCCACAGAGTTCGAATGAGATTTCTACCTCTAGTACAGACCTGCCCAGTGCAGGTCAACCCAGCGTATTTGAGTCATCTACATCCGGAATAGGTTCTACCGATTTAAGTACTGAAATATCGAGTTCAGCAGGATCATCCACGCCTAGTACGAATGTATCTGGTTCAACGGAGGAATCAGTTTCTAGTAAAGATCTGCTAGGCTCTACAGAAAGTGCGACAGATATATCTACACAAAGCACAGATAGAAATGGAGCTACAGACGTATTAAGCACAGCTGTAATCGATCCGGAAACGGTATCTGATATAATAAAATCTGACAAAGCATCATCACCCGACACAACATCCCCACCCGATACAACACCGTATGATATAACAGGATCTGACACAACATCACAACCTGACACAAAATCATCGCCTGAATCATCAGAATCGCCTGCTACATCTACACCATCTCATAACAGATCAACAGCGGACATAACATCTTTATTCGACACAAAATTACCACCTGATACAACAACGTCACCTGGAACAACAAAATCAACTGATACAACATCACCGCCATCCGATACAACAACAACATCTGCCACGATATCAGCACCTTATATAACTGATACACCATCACCACCTGATACTACAGCATCACCAGATTCATCAACATCACCATCTGATACAACAGCAACGTCATCTGATACAACAGCATCGTCATCTGATACAACAACATCATCTGACACAACAACATCATCTGATACAACAACATCATATCATACGATAACAATATCATCACCCGATCTATCATCGCCACATGAAACAAAAGCGTCTGATATAAACACATTTGACACAACACCATCATCTGATACAACATCGACACCTGATACAACATCGACACCTGATACCACATTATCTGATACGGCATCATCTGATACAACATCCCCATGCGATACAACAACATCATTGGATACTGCATCATCTGAAACAACATCTTCACCTGATACAACATCTTCACCTAATACATCAACCTTATCTAATACGGCATCATCTGATACAACATCCCCTAGCGATACAACAACATCATCGGATACTGCATCATCTGAAACAACATCTTCACCTGATACAACATCTTCACCTAATACAACAACATTATCTGATACAACAACATCATATCATACGATAACAATATCATCACCCGATCTGTCATCGCCACATGAAACAAAAGCGTCTGATATAAACACATTTGACACAACACCATCAACTGATACAACATCGCCACGTGATACAACATCAGCTGATACAACACCCCTACCTGATACAACAACATCATCGGATACAACATCATTTGATACAGCATCATCTGATACAACAACATCATCCGATGCAACAACATCATCGGATATAACATCACCAGCTGACACAACATCATCTGATACAACATCCTCTAATACAACATCACTCCCTGACACAACACCATCGGATACAACATCGTCACGTGATACAACATCGCCACATGATACAACAACATCATCGGATACAACATCACCGTCATCTGATACAACAACATCATCTGATACAACATTATCGCCTGACACAACATCGTCACCTGATACAACATCATCTGATACAACATCCTCTGATACAACATCACCGTCTGACACAACATCACCGTCTGACACAACATCGCTACATGATACAACAACGGCATTTGATACAACATCACCGCCTAATACAACACAATCATCTAACACAATATCACCACATGACACATTATTGTCATCACCTGATCTAACATTGCCATCAGAAGCTGATACAACTTCCATAACCACGACCTTCTCCAATTTTACACATGCTGATAGAACAACCAGTACCACCACTCTCTCGGGTATTCTACATTCTGATGCAGCATTCGGTACCACCAAAATATCTGATACTACACATTCTGATAAAGGTCTGTCTGATACAACAATACTTGACACAACAAAGTCATTCGACACAACAACATCACATTCAACAACAACATCATCTGCTACATTGCAACGTGACGCAAAAAGTGATACAACATCATTGGATACAGCAACACGTGATAAAACATCATCTTATACAACAGCAACGTCATCTGATAGAACATCATCACCTGGCACAGCACCACGCGATACAAAAACACTGGTTGGTACTACACTACAAGCTAGTGTTAAACCAAAGACGGATATTACATCACCAGCTGATACTGCGTCACAAGTTGATATTTCATCACAAGCTGACACAACGTTAACAGCTGATATTACATCACCACCCGATATTACACCACCGGCTAATATTACAGATGATAATACATCACCAGCCGATGTTACATCACCAGTTGATATTACACCACCCGTTGATATGACATCACGAACTGATATTACATCACAAGCTGATATCACATCACCAGCTGGTACTACATCACAAGCTGATATTACACCACAAGCTGATATAACATCGCCAATTTATACAAAACCACAAACTGATATTGCACCACGAAAAGATGTCACATCGACAGCGGATATTACAAACCCAGACGCTACTACATCACCAATTGATACCACACCACAAGCTGATACTTCATCAAATGCTGTAATTACATCACAGGCTGATATTGTATTACCAGCTGATATTATATCAATAGCCGAGACTACATCACAAGCAGATATTACACAAAAAGCTGGTACTACCTCACCAGCTGATATACCATCACAAGTATATACCACACAACAAGCTGATATTACATCAGAAATTGATGTTACAGCATCAGCTAATGATAATACAACTTCACAAGCTGATACTACACCACAAACTGATATTACATCGCGAGATGATACAGCACCAGTTGATACCACACCACAAGTTGATACCACACCACAAGCTGATATTACATCACAGGCTGATATTACATCAACAGTTGATATTACATCACCAGCTGATATTACATCACCAGTTGATATTACATCACCAGTTGATATTACATCACAAACTGGTATTACATCACAGACTGATATTACACCACCAGTTGATATTACACCACAAGCCGATATTACATCACCAGTTGATATTACACCACAAGCCGATATTACATCACCAGTTGATATTACACCACAAGCCGATATTACATCACCAGTTGAAATTGCATCACAAGCTGATATTACATCAATAGCTGATATTACATCACCAATTAATATTACATCACCCGTTGATATTACACCACCCGTTGATATTACATCACAAGCTGACATTACATTACAAGCTGATCTTACATCACAAGCTGTTTTAACATCACACGCTGATATTACACCAATAGCTGATACTACACCACCAGTTGATACCGCATCATCAGCTGACATAACATCACCAGTCGATACCACAATATCAGTCGATTCCTCACCAAAAGCTGATATTACATCACCAGCTGATGGTACATCACCAGTCGATGTTACACCACAGGCTGATATTACAACACAGACTGGTATTACATCACCGGATCACATTACATCACAAGCTGATACAACATCACCAGCGGATATTATATCACAAGTTGATACCACAACACCAACTGACATAAAGTCACAGGCTGATATTACATCACCAGTTGATATAACATCACCACAAGATGACATTACATCACAAGCTGATAATACACCACTAACTGCTATTACATCGCAAGATGATTCTACACCACCAGTTGATACCACATCACCAGTTGATACCACATCACCATCTGATATTACATCACCAGTTGATACATCACCAGTTTATATTACATCACCAACTGATATTACATCACAAGCTTATACCACACAACAAGCTGATATTACATCACAAGATTACGCTATATCGACAGTTGATACCACACGACAAGTCGATATAACACCAAAAGTTGTTATTACATCACACGTTGACATTACATTACAATCTGACACTACATCACCCGTTGATATTACATCACAAGGTGATATTTTAGCACAAGCTGATATTACAGCACAAGCTGATATCACATCTCCGACGGACATTACATCACCGACTGTTATTAAGGCACGCGATATTACATCACAAGCTGATACCACACCACCAGCCGATATTACATCAATAGCTGATATTACATCACCATCTGATATTACATCACAAGCTGATATTACATCACCAGCTGATATTACATCACCAGCTGATATTACATCACCAGCTGATATAACACCTCCAGCTGATATTACACCACCAGACGATACCTCGCCAAAAGCTGATATTACATTATCAGTCGATGTTACATCATCAGTTGACATTACATCACAGGCTGATATTACACCAGTTGATACCTCGTCACAAGCTGATATAACATCACAAGCTTATATTACACCACCAGTTGATATTACATCACCAGCTGATATTACATCACCAGCTGATATTACATCACCAGCTGATATTACATCACCAGCTGATATTACATCACCAGCTGATATTACATCACCAGCTGATATAACACCTCCAGCTGATATCACATCTCCGACGGATATAACATCGCCGACTGATATTAAAGCACGCGATATTACATCACAAGCTGATACCACACCACCAGCCGATATTACATCAATAGCTGATATTACATCACCAGCTGATATTACACCACCAGTTGATATTACATCACCAGCTGATATAACACCTCCAGCTGATATTACATCACCAGCTGATATTACATCACAAGCTGATATTACATCACCAGCCGATATTACATCACCAGCTGATATTACATCACAAGATGATATTACATCTCCAGCAGATATTACATCACAAGTTGATATCACATCACCAGATAATACCACACCACAAGCTAATATTACCTCATCAGCTAATATTACATTACAAACTGATATTACATCACCAGTTGATATTCCACCAGCTGCTGATAATACACCACAAGCTGATATTACGTCACGAGATGATATTACATCACCAGCTGATATTACATCAATAGCCGATATTACATCACCGGCTGATATTACATCACGAGAGGATATTACATCACCAGTTGATACCACATCACAAGCTGATACTACAATACAAGCTGATATTACATCACAAGCGGATATTACGTCACAGGCTGATGTAACAGCACAAGCTGATATTACAGCACCAGTTGATACCACACCACCAGCTGATATAACATCGGCAATTGATACTACACAACAAACGGATATTGCATCACGAGATGATACTACATCAAAAGCGGATATGACATCACCAGCTGATATTACATCACCAGTTGATATAACATCACCAGTTGATATTACATCACAAATTGATATTACATCACGAGATGATACTACACCAACAGTGGATATTACACTACAAGCTAATATTACACCACCAGTTGACACCACACCACAAGGCGATATTACATCACCATCTGATATTACACCACACGCTGATATTACATCACAAGCTGACATTACATCACAAGCTGATATTATAGCACAATCTGATGTTACAGCTAATATTACAACACAAGGTGACATTACACCACACGCTGGTATTACACCACAAGCTGATATTACATCACAGACTGATATTACATCTCCAGCTGATATTACATCACCAGCTGATATTATATCACATGCTGATATTATACCACACGCGGATATTACATCACCCGTTAACATTAGATCACCCGTTGATATTACAGAACAAGCACAAGCTGATTTAACGGCACAAGCTGATATTACATCACCGACTGTTATTACAGCACAAGCTGATACCACACCACAAGCCGATATTACATCACCAGTTGATATTACATCACCAGTTGATATTATTTCACCATTTGATATTACATCAATAGCTGATATTACATCACTAGCTGATATTACATCACTGGCTGATATTACATCAAGAGCTGATATTACATCACCAGCTTATATTACATCACTAGCTGATATTACATCGACTGTTGATATTACATCACCAGCTGATATTACACCACTAGCTGATATTACATCATCCGTTGATATTACACCACAAGCTGATATTACATCACCAGATGATATTAAATCACCAGTTCATATTACATCACCAGCTGATATTACATCGACCGTTGATATTATATCATCAGTTGATATTACATCACCAGCTGATGTTACATTACCATCTGGTGTTACATTACCATCTGATGTTTCACCACGAGCTGATATTACACCACCAGTTGATATTACATCACAAGCTGATATTGCATCACAAACTGATACTACAACACAACAAGCCGATACGGAATCACCAGCTAATATTACATCAATAGCTGATACTAAATCCCCAGCCGATGTTACATCACCAGGTGATATAACATTTTCAGTTGATTCTACACCACAAGATGGCATTACATCACAAGCAGATCTTACACCATTAATTGCTATTACATCGCAAGATGGAACTACACCTTCGGTTGATACCACATCGACGGCTGATATTTCATCAATACTTGATACTACATCATCAGTCGATACCTCACCACCAGTTGATATTACACTACCCGTTGGTATTACATCATCAGCTGATATTACATCACGAGATGATACTACATCGATAGCTGATACAACATCACAAGCGGATATTACATCCCAAGCGGATATTACATCACCAGTTGATATTACATCACGAACTGACATACCATCACAGGCTGATACAACACCACTAGCTGATATTACATCACAAGTTGATATTACATCACAAGCTGGCATTAAATCACAGGCTGGTATTACATCACCCGATGATATTACATCACCCGTTGATATTACATCACAAGCTGATATTACATCACGAACTGATATAACATCACAAACTGATATAGCATCACCAATTGGTACTACATCACAAGCTGTTATAACATCACCAGGTGATATAACTTCGCCAATTAATACTACACAGCAAACGGATATTGCACCAATAGCTGATATTACATATCCAGCTGATGCTACATCACCAGCTGATACTACATCACAAGCCGATATTACACCACAAGCTGATATTACACAGCAAGCTGCTATTACATCACTATCTGATGTTACATCACTATCTGATGTTACATCACCATCTGATGTTACATCACAAGATGATATTACATCAATAGCTGACATTACATCACCAGCCGATTTATCATATATTGCTGATATTACACCACCATCTGATGTTACATCACCATCTGATGTTACGTCAACATCTGATGTTACATCACCATCTGATATTACATCACAAGATGATATTACATCAATAACTGACATTACATCACCAGCCGATATATCATATATTGCTGATACTACATTACCAGCCGATGTTACATCACCAGTTGATATTACATCACAAGCTGATATTGCATCACAAACTGATACTACAACACAACAAGCCGATACGGAATCACCAGCTAATATTACATCAATAGCTGATACTAAATCCCCAGCCGATGTTACATCACCAGGTGATATAACATTTTCAGTTGATTCTACACCACAAGATGGCATTACACCACAAGCAGATCTTACACCATTAATTGCTATTACATCGCAAGATGGAACTACACCTTCGGTTGATACCACATCGACGGCTGATATTTCATCAATACTTGATACTACATCATCAGTCGATACCTCACCACCAGTTGATATTACACTACCCGTTGGTATTACATCATCAGCTGATATTACATCACGAGATGATACTACATCGATAGCTGATACAACATCACAAGCGGATATTACATCCCAAGCGGATATTACATCACCAGTTGATATTACATCACGAACTGACATACCATCACAGGCTGATACAACACCACTAGCTGATATTACATCACAAGTTGATATTACATCACAAGCTGGCATTAAATCACAGGCTGGTATTACATCACCCGATGATATTACATCACCCGTTGATATTACATCACAAGCTGATATTACATCACGAACTGATATAACATCACAAACTGATATAGCATCACCAATTGGTACTACATCACAAGCTGTTATAACATCACCAGGTGATATAACTTCGCCAATTAATACTACACAGCAAACGGATATTGCATCAATAGCTGATATTACATATCCAGCTGATGCTACATCACCAGCTGATACTACATCACAAGCCGATATTACACCACAAGCTGATATTACACAACAAGCTGCTATTACATCACGAGATGATACCACACCACACGCCGATATTACAATACAAGCTGATACTACATCACCAGCCGATGTTACATCACCAGCTGACATTACATCACAAGCTGATATTACATCAATAGCTGACATTACATCACAAGCTGATATTACATCACCAGATGATATTACATCACAAGCTGATATTACATCACCAGTTGATACTACATCGCCAGCTGATATTACATCAATAGCTGATATTACATCACACGATGATACTACATCACCAGCTTATATTTTATCATCAGTTGATACTACATCGCCAGCTAATGTTACATCACCAGTTGATATTACATCACAAGCTGATACCACACCACCAGCTGATATTACGTCACAAGCTGATATTACATCACCGACTGTTATTACAGCACGAGATATTACACCTCAAGCTGATACCGCACCACAAGCAAATATAACATCACATGTAGATATGACATCACAAGGTGATATTACAGCACAAGCTGATATGACATCACACGGTGATATTACATCACCGACTGTTATTACAGCACGAGATAGTACATCACAAGCTGATACCACATCACAAGCCGATATAACATTAACAGCTGATATTACATCACAAGCTGATATTACATCAAGAGTTGATATTACATCACCAGTTGATATTACATCACCAGCTGACATTACATCACAAGATGATATTAAATCACCCGTTGATACTACGTCACCTGTTAATATTACATCACAAGCTGATATTACATCACTAGCTGATACTACATCACAAGCTGATATTACATCAACAGCTGATATAATATCACCAGTTGATACTACATCACCAGTCAATGTTACATCACCAGTTGATATTATATCACCCGTTGATATTACATCACAAGCTGATATTACATCACCAGTTGATGTTACATCCACAGCTGATACTACTTCACAGGCTGGTATTACATCACAGGCTGATACTACAGTACAAACTTATATTACATTAAAAGCTGATATTACATCACAAGCTGATACTACACCACAAGCCGATATTACATCACAAGCTGATATTACAACAGAAGGTGATAAAACATCACCAGCTGATATTACATCACAAGATCATACTACATCGCCAGTCGATGTTACATCACCAGTTGATATTACATCACCAGTTGATACTACATCGCCAGCCGATATTGTTTCAATAGCTGATAATACACCACCTGATGTTACATCACCAACTGTTATTACAGCACGAGATATTACATCTCAAGCTGATATAAAATCACCAGCTGATACTACATCACAGGCTGATATTACATCACAAGCTGATATCACATCACCACCTTATATTACATCGCCAGCTGATATTACATCAATAGCTGATATTACACCACAGGCTGATATTACATCACAAGCTGATACCACACAACAAGCTGATATTTCATCACGAGGTACCACACCACCAGCTGATATTACATCACCAGCTGGTATTACATCACAGGCTGATACAACCACATTGTTATATACCACGTCACCATCTGATACAGACACAACATCTGATATAACGGAAACAGCATCTGATATAACAGATACAACCAAGCCATATGATGTAGCGGATACAACCACGCCATCGGATACAGTTGCGGCATCCACATCAGAAAAAACAAGAGTGGCTGATACAAGAACACCATCTGATATAACGGATGCAGCATCAGATATAATGGATACAACCGCATCATCTGATATAACCACGTCATCTGATATAACCGATAAAACCGGGTCATCTGTTATAAAAGACACATCCACACCACCTGATATGACGGATACAGACACGTTAACGTCATCAGATACAACTTCAGTATCTGATAAAGCTACCCTATCCGATATACCAGATGCAACCGCAGCATCATCTGACACAAAGACTGTATCTGACGCAACGACATCATCTGATGCACCGACATCGTCTGACATATCAATTTCAGTTGATAATACACCACAGGCCGGTATTACATCACCAGCTGGTATTACACCACCAGCTGACACCACACCACACGCCGATATTACATCAATAGCTGATAATGATATTACACCACCAGATGATATTACACCACCAGATGGTATTACACCACCAGCGGATATTACAACACAACCTGATATTACACCACCAGCCGATGTTACATCACCAATTGATATTACACCACAAGTAGATACCACATCACCAGCTGATATTACACCATCACTCAATACCTCGTCACCAGTTGATATTACATCACAAGCGGATATAACATCGCGATTTGATACTACACCACAGACTGATATTACATCACCAGATAAAATTACATCACCTGTTGATATTACATCGAAAACTGGCACTACATCACCAATTGGTACTACATCACAAGATGAAATTACATCACAAGCTGATATTACATCACAAGCTAATACTACATCACCAGCTGATATTACATCACCCGATGATATTACATCAACAGTCGACACCACACTATCAGTCAATACCTCATCAAAATCTGATATTACATCACAGGCTGATATTACAACACAGGCTGGTATTACATCACGAGATGATACTACAGCGATAGCTGATAAAACATCACAAGCGGATATTACACCAACAGTTGATACAACAACACCAACTGACATAACATCACAGGCTGATACTACACCAAAAGCTGATACTACACCACAAGCTGATACTACATCACCATCCGATGTTACATCATCCGCCGATATTACATCACCAGTTGATATTACATCACCAGTTTATATTACACCACGAGGTGATGTTACAGCACAAGATGATACTACATCATCAGTCGATACCTCAACGAAAGCTGATATTACATCACCAGATGGTACTACATCACCAATTGATATCATACCACAAGCTGATATTACAACACCAGTTGATATTACATCACCCCTTGACATTACATCATCCGTTGTTATTACATCACCCGTTGATGTTACATCACAAGACCGTATTACATCACCAGTTGATATTACATCACATGCTGATATAACGTCGCCAATCCATACTACACCACAGATTGATATTACATCAAAAGATGACACTACACCAACAGTTAATACTACACCTCAAGCTGATATTGCATCACAAACTGATATTACATCACCCGTTGACATTACATCATCCGTTGATATTACATCACAAGCCGATATTACATCACCCGTTGACATTACAGCACAAGGTGATATAACATCAATAGCTGATATTACACCACAAGTTGATATTACACCACAAGTTGATATTACATCACCAGATGATACTACCTCACAAGCTGATATAACATCAATAGCTGATATTACATCACAAGCCGATATTACATCAGCAGCTGATATTGATATAACACCACCAGCTGATATAACATCCCCAGTCGATACCTCACCACCAGTTGATATTACATCACCAGTTGATATTACATCACCAGTTGATATTACATCACCAGTTGATATTACATCACCAGTTGATATTACATCACAAGTTGATATTACATCACCAGTTGATATTACATCATCCGTTGATATTACATCACCCGTTGATGTTACATCACAAGCTGATTTAACATCACCAGTTGACATTGCTAATATAACATCACCAATTGATACTACACCAATTGATACTACACCACAGATTGATACTACATCACCAGCGGATGTTACATCATCAACCGATATTACATCACCAGCTGATATTTCATTACCAGCCGATAATACATCACCAGCTTATATTACATCACCAGCCGATAATATATCAATAGCTGATATTACATCACCAGCTGATATTACATCACCGGCTTATATTACATCTCAAGCTGATATTACATCACCCGATGATATTACACCACAAGCCGATATTACAACACCCGTTGACATTACATCATCTGTTGATATTACATCACCCGTTGATATTAAATTACAAAGTGATATAACATCACCAGTTGATGTTACATCACAGGCTGATATAACATCGCCAATTCATACTACATCACAAGCTGGTATTACATCACCAGAGGATATTACATCACTCGTTGATATAACATCACCAGTTGATATTACACCACAAGCTGATATTGCATCAATAGCTGATATTACATCACCAGCTAATGTTTCATCACCAGTTGATATTACATCACAATCACCAGATGATAATACATCATCCGTTGATATTACATCACCAGTTGATATTACATCACAAGATGATATTACATCACAAGATGATATTGCATCAATAGCTGATATAACATCACCAGCTAATGTTACATCACCAGTTGATATTACATCACAATCACCAGATGATAATACATCATCAGTTGATATTACATCACCAGTTGATATTACATCACCAGTTGATATTACATCACCAGTTGATATTACATCACAAGCTGATATTAAATCACCAGCCGATGTTACATCACCAGTTGATATTACATCACAAGATGGTATTACATCAGAGGCTGATATCACATCACCAGTTGATATTACATCACAAGATGGTATTACGTCACAAGCGGATATTACAACACAGGCTGATATTACATCACGAGATGATACTACACCGACAGCTGATACAACATCACAAGCTGATATTACATCACCGGCTTATATTACACCAAAAGCTGATATTACATCACCCGATGATATTACATCACCCGTTGACATTACATCATCCGTTGATATTACATCACCCGTTGATATTAAAGTACAAAGTGATATAACATCACCAGTTGATGTTACATCACAGGCTGATATAACATCGCCAATTCATACTACATCACAAGCTGGTATTACATCACCAGAGGATATTACATCAATCGTTGATATAACATCACCAGTTGATATTACATCACAAGCTGACATTGCATCAAAAGCTGATATTACATCACAATCACCAGATGATAATACATTACCAGTTGATATTACATCACAAGATGAAATTGCATCAATAGCTGATATTACATCACCAGCTAACATTACATCACCAGTTGATATTTCATCACAAGCTGATATTACATCACCAGCCGATGTTACATCACCAGTTGATATTACATCACAAGATGGTATTACATCAGAGGCTGATATTACATCACCAGTTGATATAACATCACAAGATGGTATTACGTCACAAGCTGATATTACAACACAGTCTGGTATTACATCACGAGATGATACTACACCGACAGCTGATACAATATCACAAGCGGATATTACATCACAAGTTGATACAATAATACCAACTGACATAACACCGCAGGCTGATATTACATCACCAGTTGATATTACATCACCAGTTGATATTACATCACCAGTTGAAATTACACCACCAGTTCATATTACATCACAATCTGGCATTTCATCACAGGCTGGTATTACATCACAATCTGATATAACATCACCAGTCGATACTACATTACCAACTGATATAACATCACCAGTCGATACTACATTACCAACTGATATTACATCACCAAATGATACCACACAACACGCCGATATTACATCACCAGTTGATATTACATCACCAGTTGATATTACATCACCAGTTGATATTACATCACCAGTTGATAGTACATCACCAGTTGATAGTACATCACCAGTTGATATTACGTCACAAGCTGGCACTACCTTACAAAGTGATATGACATCAGATGATACTAGACCAACATCAAATATTACACCACAAGCTGATATTACATCAAAAACTGATATTACACCACAAGCTGGTATTACATCGCCAGCTGACATTACATCACCAGCTGATATTACATCAATAGCTGATATTACACCATCAGTCGATACCTCACTAAAAGCTGATATAACATCACCAGGCGACGTTACATCACCAGTTGATATTACATCACAAGCTGGTATTACATCACAGACTTATATTACATCACAAGCTGGCACTTCATCACCAGCTGATATTACATCACAAGCTGGCACTACATCACAACCTGACATTACATCAGCAGCTGATTCTACTTCAATAGCTGATATTACATCGCCAGCTGATATTACATCACAAACTGATATTACGTCAATAGCTGATATTACATCAGCAGCTGATATTACATCAGCAGCTGATATTACATCAGCAGCTGATATTACATCAGCAGCTGATATTACATCAGCAGCTGATATTACATCAGCAGCTGATATTACATCACAAACTGATATTACATCAATACCGGATATTACATCAGCAGCTGATACTACATCACGAGATTACACTACACCAATAGCTGATACAACATCACAAGCTGGTAGGACATCAATAGCTGATGTTACATCACAAGCTGATGTTACATCACAAGCTGATGTTACATCACAAGCTGATGTTACATCACAAGCTGATGTTACATCACCACTCGATACCGCACCACCAGCTGATATTACGTCTTCAGTTGATATTACATCACAAGCTGATATTACATCGCCGGCTGATATTACAACACAATCCGATCTTATATCATCAGCTGATACCACACCACGAGCCGATATAACATCACCAGTTGGTATTACATCACCAGTTGATATTACATCCCAAGTTGATTTTACATCACAAACTGAAATTACATCACAAGTAGATACTACACCCCAAACTAATATTACATCACAAGATGATATTACACCACAAACTAATATTACATCACCAGCTGATACTACATCACAAGGTGATACCTCACCAAAAGCTGATATTACATCACCAGCTGATTTTGCATTATCAGTCGATGTTACACCACAAGCTGATATTACATCACCAGCTGATATTACATCACCAGCTGATATTACATCACCAGCTGATATTACTTCAATAGCTGATATTACATCGCCAGCTGATATTACTGCACCAGCTGATATTACATCACCAGCCGATACTACATCACCAGGTGATATTACATCACCCGTTGACATTACATCATCCGTTGATATTACATCGCCAGTTGATATAACATCACCCGTTGATATTACATCCCCAGCTGATATTACATCACCAGTCGATACCTCACCAAAAGCTGATATTACATCACCAGCTGATACTACATCACAACCTGATATTACATCACCAGCTGATATTACATCACCAGCTGATATTACATCACTAGCTGATATTACACCACCAGTTGATATTACATCAACCGTTGATATTACATCACCAGCTGATATTACATTACCAGGTGATTTTACTTCACCAGCTGATATTACATCACCAGCCGATATTACATCACCAGTTGATATTACATCAATAGTTGACATTACATCATCTGTTGATATTACATCACCCGTTGATATTAAATTACAAAGTGATATTACATCACCAGTTGATATTACATCACCAGTTGAAATTACATCACCAGTTCATATTACATCACAATCTGGCATTTCATCACAGGCTGGTATTACATCACATTCTGATATAACATCACCAGTCGATACTACATTACCAACTGATATTACATCACCAAATGATACCACACAACACGCCGATATTACATCACCAGTTGATATTACATCACCAGTTGATATTACATCACCAGTTGATAGTACATCACCAGTTGATATTACATCACCCGTTGATATAACACCACCAGCTGATATTACATCCCCAGCTGATATTACATCCCCAGCTGATATTACATCACCAGTCGATACCTCTCCAAAAGCTGATATTACATCACCAGCTGATTTTACATTATCAGTCGATGTTACACCACAAGCTGATATTACATCACCAGCTGATATTACTTCAATAGCTGATATTACATCGCCAGCTGATATTACATCGCCAGCTGATATTACTGCGCCAGCTGATATAACATCACCAGCTGATACTACATCACAACCTGATATTACATCACCAGCTGATATTACATCACTAGCTGATATTACACCACCAGTTGATATTACATCAACCGTTGATATTACATCACCAGCTGATATTACATTACCAGGTGATATTACATCACCAGCTGATAAAACATCACCAGCCGATATTACATCACCAGTTGATATTACATCAATAGTTGACACTCCATCACCAGATAATATTACACCAATAGCAGATATTACATCACAAGCTGATGTTACATCACCAGCTAATATTACATCACCAGTTGATATTACATCACAATTACCAGATGATAATACATCACAAGATGAAATTGCATCAATAGCTGATATTACATCACCAGCTAACATTACATCACCAGTTGATATTTCATCACAAGCTGATATTACATCACCAGCCGATGTTACATCACAAGCTGATGTTACATCACCAGTTGATATTACATCACAAGATGGTATTACATCAGAGGCTGATATTACATCACCAGTTGATATTACATCACAAGATGGTATTACTTCACAAGCTAATATTACAACACAGTCTGGTATTACATCACGAGATGATACTACACCGACAGCTGATACAATATCACAAGCGGATATTACATCACAAGTTGATACAATAATACCAACTGACATAACACCGCAGGCTGATATTACATCACCAGTTGATATTACATCACCAGTTGATATTACATCACCAGTTGAAATTACACCACCAGTTCATATTACATCACAATCTGGCATTTCATCACAGGCTGGTATTACATCACAATCTGATATAACATCACCAGTCGATACTACATTACCAACTGATATAACATCACCAGTCGATACAACATTACCAACTGATATTACATCACCAAATGATACCACACAACACGCCGATATTACATCACCAGTTGATATTACATCACCAGTTGATATTACATCACCAGTTGATAGTACATCACCAGTTGATAGTACATCACCAGTTGATATTACATCACAAGCTGGCACTACCTTACAAAGTGATATGACATCAGATGATACTAGACCAACATCAAATATTACACCACAAGCTGATATTACATCACAAACTGATATTACACCACAAGCTGGTATTACATCGCCAGCTGACATTACATCGCCAGCTGACATTACATCACCAGCTGATATTACATCATCAGTCGATACCTCACTAAAAGCTGATATAACATCACCAGGCGACGTTACATCACCAGTTGATATTACATCACAAGCTGGTATTACATCACAGACTTATATTACATCACAAGCTGGCACTTCATCACCAGCTGATATTACATCACAAGCTGGCACTACATCACAACCTGACATTACATCAGCAGCTGATTCTACTTCAATAGCTGATATTACATCGCCAGCTGATATTACATCACAAACTGATATTACATCAGCAGCTGATATTACGTCAATAGCTGATATTACATCAGCAGCTGATATTACATCAGCAGCTGATATTACATCACAAACTGATATTACATCAATAGCGGATATTACATCAGCAGCTGATACTACATCACGAGATTACACTACACCAATAGCTGATACAACATCACAAGCTGGTAGTACGTCAATAGCTGATGTTACATCACAAGCTGATGTTACATCACCACTCGATACCGCACCACCAGCTGATATTACGTCATCAGTTGATATTACATCACAAGCTGATATTACATCGCCAGCTGATATTACAACACAATCCGATCTTATATCATCAGCTGATACCACACCACAAGCCGATATAACATCACCAGTTGGTATTACATCACCAGTTGATTTTACATCACAAAGTGAAATTACATCACAAGATGATACTACACCCCAAACTAATATTACATCACAAGATGATACTACACCACAAACTAATATTACATCACCAGCTGATACTACATCACAAGATAATACCTCACCAAAAGCTGATATTATATCACCAGCTGATTTTACATTATCAGTCGATGTTACACCACAAGCTGATATTACATCGCCAGCCGATATTACTGCACCAGCTGATATTACATCACCAGCCGATACTACATCACCAGGTGATATTACATCACCCGTTGACATTACATCATCCGTTGATATTACATCGCCAGTTGATATAACATCACCCGTTGATATTACATCCCCAGCTGATATTACATCACCAGTCGATACCTCACCAAAAGCTGATATTACATCACCAGCTGATACTGCATCACAACCTGATATTACATCACCAGCTGATATTACATCACCAGCTGATATTACATCACTAGCTGATATTACATCACCAGCTGATATTACATTACCAGGTGATTTTACTTCACCAGCTGATATTACATCACCAGCCGATATTACATCACCAGTTGATATTACATCAATAGTTGACACTACATCACCAGATAATATTACACCAATAGCTGATATTACATCACAAGCTGATGTTACATCACCAGCTGATATTACATCACCAGCTGATATTACATCACAAGTTGATATTACATCACCAGCCGATATTACATCACCAGCTGATATTACAACGACAGCAGCTGATGCAACGACATTTTCTGAAGTAAAGACATTAACTGAGGAAACAACATCATTTGATACAACGGCATCAACTGATCGAATTGCATCATCAGATAAAACGACGCCATCTCATGAAACGATACCAGCTGATGCAACTACGTCATCGGAAGTAACAACAGATAAAACTACGTCAATTGATGCAACGGCGTCACTTGATGCAACAACCACACTCTCTGGTTTAACAGAAACCTCAACCTCCAAGGGCCCCGGGGTAAGCAGTCATGTGGATTCGTACATCACTGTGTCCCAGAAGCGTACAACTTATGACCCATTGCTACCTGAAATCACTGCAAGTACTGATCATTCAACTCTGTCTGATACTATTTTTGAAGCATCGTCTTATGCATCTACCGACATGTCAAGTTCTGCTATTGAACCCGATTCTATAGTTACAGAAATTCCCATGACAAGTCTATCAACAACTACTAGTGATTTATTCTTTACTGATCACGAAAGTCAAACGCAGTTAGGAGAAAGCTCGACATACTCGGAAGAAGAGAGAATTACCAAAGCTACTTCTGCCAAGCTGCCACTATCAACCTCCATTCCAATTGATAGACACGTAAGTAGTTCGAAAATAACGTTTCCACCAGTAGATGTTTCTAATCCAATTTCTGACAGCCCATCACTTGCGGACTATTCATCTTTACCAACAACAGCAACGACAGATATCCGAATAAAGACACAAATGACAAAGAAGACGAGTAACATATCGGATGATACGACCGTTAGTGTTATTCGAAACGAAACATCTCCAAAACCCTTTATAGAAGACAAAATTTTGAACGAAACGCAAATTACAGAGGGTGCTGTTGACAAACGTGTCACTCCTATTGAAATTAAGGATTCCTTCAAAGACATCCCATTTTTGACAACTACTCCGGCAACGTCATCGTCGACTGAGCCAGTTGATACAATTTTAGATGAAACCACGGCAGTGGAATCAACGACTTCCGTAATAATAGCTTATACTACAACAGATTACGACGAAACAACATCTACCGAAACCTCAGCACCTATAGATGCACAAACACCTAAATATACTACAACAGCTACAGACGAAACCACAGATACTACAACATTTACAGATACTACAACATCAACGTATACTACAGATAATACAGCATCTACAGATGAAACCACATCTATAGATAAAACAACATCTATAGATAAAACCAAATCTATAGATGAAACCACATCTGCAGATGAAACCACATCTGTAGATGAAACCACATCTACAGACGAAACCACATCTACAGAAACCTCAGCGTCTACAGATGAACGAACATCTAAAGATACTCAGACATCTGCAGATGAACAAACACCTAAAGATACTCAGACATCTGCAGATGAAACCACAGATTCTACAACATCAACTTATACTACAACTTCTACAGATCAAATAACATCAGTAGACGTAATGCCATATACCGATAAAACCACAGCTACAGATAAAACCACACCTGGTGATAAAACAGCACCCACAGATACTATAGCATCTGTAGATACTACAGCAGCTACAGATAAACCAACATCTAAAATATCAACGTATACAGATAAAACAACATCTACAGATACAATCTCATCTCCAGATGAACCAACGTCTTCAGATACTACAGCATCTACAGATATTAAAACCACATCTAAAGATGGTGCAGCATCTACAGATACTACAACATCTACAGATAAAACAACATCTATAGATGAAACGCAATATACAGTTAAAACTACATTTACGGATAAAACATCATATGCAGAAGAAACATATACTGCTAAAACCACATCTACTGATACTACAATATCTACAAATGTTACAACACCTGATAATACAACATATGATACTACTACGTCTACAGATAAAACAATATATGTAGATACTACACAGTCTAAATATACTACAACATCTGCAGACGGACCATCTACGGATGATACAACGTCTGCCGATAAATCCTCGTCTGATGGTAAAACAACATTTCCAAGTGCTACGATATCTACAAATGAAACAATATTCCATGATAAAACCACATCTCAAGATAAAATCACATCGACAGGTAAAACCGCATTTCCAGATGAAACCATATCTACAGATAATAAATCTAGAAATGAAAGCACATCTACATATAGTACAACGTCGACAGATGAAACAATATATACAGACACAACAGCGTCTGTAGATGAAACGACATCTGCATATACTATATTAACAGATACAGGGGGAACGTCTCCATATACTCCCACATCTACTGATGGAATTACATTTACGGATGAAACCACATTTACGGATGATACCACATATGGCGATAAAAGAACATTTCCAGATACTACAACATCTACAGATAAAAGAACATCTCCAGATACTACAACTATGGGTGAACCAACATCTAGGGGTACTACCGCATCTACAAACAAAACAACATCTACAGATAAAACTATATCTGATGACAAAACAACATTCACAGATATTATAGCGTATACAGATACTACAACATCTACAGCTAAACCCATATCTACAGATGAAACCACATCTACAGATAAAATCACATTTACAATTGCAACCACATCTACAGATGAAACCGCGTCTACAGATGAAACCACGTCTACAGATGAAATCACGTCTACAGATGAAACCACATCTACAGATAAAATCACATTTAAAATTGCAACCACATCCACAGATGAAACCACATCTACAGATAAACCAACATTTACAGATGATGTAACCACATTTACAGATAAACCAACGTTTACAGATACTATAACAACTACAGATAAAACAACATTTACAGATAAAGCAACAACTACATATGCAACAACATCTACGGATGCAACAACATCTACAGATGCAACAACATCTACGGATGCAACAACATCTACAGATGCAACAACATCTACAGATGCAACAACATCTACAGATGCAACAATATCTACAGATAAAGTCACATCTACTGATACCACAATATCTGAAGACACTACAACGGCTGCAGATATTACAACGTCTGCAGATAAAATCATATCTACAGATATTATCACATTTACAGATGAAACCACATCTACAGACAACATCTCTTTTTCAGATAAAACCACATCTACAGATGAAACCACATCTACAGATGAAACCACATCTACAGATGAAACCACATCTACAGATGAAACCACATCTACAGATGAAACCACATCTACAGATAAAACCACATATTCAGACGAAACCATATCTACTGATAAAACCACATCTATGGGTAATACAGCATCTACGGATAAAACCACATCTACAAGTGAAACCACATCTACCTATACTACAACATCTACAGACAATACCATATCTGATGATAAAACAACATTCACGGATACTATAGCGTCTAAAGATACTACAACATTTACAGATAAAACAACATCTAAAGCTAAAAGCATATCTACAGATAAAATCACACTTACAAATGAAACAACATCCACAGATGAAACCACGTCTATAGATGAAACCACATCTACAGATGAAACCACATTTATAGACGAAAACACATCTACAGATGAAACCACATCTATAGATAAAACCAAATATACAGATACCACAACATCAACGTTTACTACAACATATACAGATCAAACCACATTTACCGAAACTTCAGCGTCTACAGATGCACCAACTTCTAAAGATATTAAAACATCTACAGATGAAACTACAGATACTACAACATCATCGTATACTACAACATATACAGATGAAACCATCTCTATAGATGAAACCACATTTACAGATACCGCAACGTCTACAGATGAATCGACATCTCAAGACACTAAATCGTATACAGCTGAAAGCACAGCTACAGCTGAAAGCACAGCTACAGATGAAAGCACATCTACAAATGAAATCACATCTACAGATGAAAACACATCTACAGATGAAAACACATTTACAGATGAAAACACATCTACAGGTGAAACCACATCTAGAGATGAAATCACGTCTATGGATGAAAAAACATCTATGGGTGAACCAACATCTACGAGTACTACAGCATCTACAAATAAAACCACATCTACAGATAAACCCACATCTACCTATACTACAGCATCTACAGACAATACCACATCTGATGATAAAACCACAACTGACGATAAAACAACAACCACAGATATTATAGCGTCTACAGATACTACAACATCTACAGCTAAACCCATATCTACACATGAAACCACATCTACAGATACAATCACATTTACAATTGCAACCACATCCACAGATGAAACCGCATCCACAGATGAAACCACATCTACAGATGAAACCACATCTACAGATGAAACCACATTTATAGACAAAACCACATTTATAGATGAAACCACATCTATAGATGAAACCAAATCTACAGATACCGCAACATCGACGTATACTATAACAGATTACGATCAAACCAGATCTACCGAAACCTCAGCGTCTACAGATGCACCAACTTTTAAAGATACTAAAACATCTACAGACGAAACCACAGATATTACAACATCTACATATACTACAACAACAACGTATACTATAAAATCTACAAATAATACAACATCTACAGATGAAACCATGTCTAAAGATGAAACAACATCTACAGATACCGCAACATTTACAGATGAACCAACATCACAAGGCACTAAATCGTCTACAGATGAAACCACGACTAAAGATAAAACAACAGATACTACAACATCAACTTATACTACAACATCTACAGATAAAACAACACCTACAGATAAAATCAGATTTACAGATGAAACCATATTTACAGATGAACCAACATTTACAGATGATGAAACCACATTTACAGATAAACCAACGTTTACAGATACAACATTTACAGATACTATAACATCTACAGATAGAACAAGATTTACAGATAAAGCAACATCTACAGATGCAACAACATCTACAGATTCAACAACATCTACAGATGCAACAACAACCACAGATATTATAGCGTCTACAGATACTACAACATCTACAGCTAAACCCATATCTACACATGAAACCACATCTACAGATACAATCACATTTACAATTGCAACCACATCCACAGATGAAACCATATCTACAGATACAATCACATTTACAGATGAAACCACATCTACAGACAACATCTCTTTTTCAGATAAAACCACATCTACAGATGAAACAACATCTACAGATGAAACCACATCTACAGATGAAACCACATCTACAGATGAAACCACATCTACAGATGAAATCACATCTACAGATGAAATCACATCTACAGATGAAATCACATCTACAGATGAAATCACATCTACAGATGGAACATCTACAGATAAAACCACATTTACAAGTGAAACCACATCTATCTATACTACAACATCTACAGACAATACCATATCTGATGATAAAACAACATTCACGGATACTATAGCGTCTAAAGATATTACAATATTTACAGATAAAACAACATCTAAAGCTAAAACCATATCTACAGATAAAATCACACCTACAAATGAAACAACATCTACAGATGAAACCACAGATACTACAATATCAACGTATACTACAACATCTACAGATGAAACCACTTCTATAGATGAAACCACGACTATGGATGAAACCACATTTACAAATACCGCAACATCTACAGATGAGCCAACATCTCAAGACACTAAATCATATACAGATGAAACCACAGCTAATGATAAAACAACATCTACAGATACTACAACATCAACTTATACTACAACTTCTACAGATCAAACAACATCAATAGATGAAACGCCATATACAGATACAACCACATCTACAGATACCACAACGGGTACAGATAAAACCACATCTGATGATAAAACATCATCAACAGATACTACAGAACTTGCAGATGAAACAACATCTACAGATAAAACAACATCTACAAATAAAACATCACAAATAGATGAAAAGCCATATACAGATAAAACCACATCTATAGATCCCACAATTTTTACATATAAAACCACGTCGGATGATAAAACAGCATCCACATATACCACAACGGCTACGGATAAACCAACAAATGAAACATCTACAGGTGAAACATCTACAGATGAAACCACATCTACCGATACAACCACATTTACAGATGAAACCACATCTACAGAACCAACGTCTACAGATACAACATCTACAGAAAATAAAACCACATATAAAGATGAAACGCAATATACAGATAAAACAACATCTATAGACACCACAACTTCTACAGATAAAACAACATCTACGGGCAATACAACATCTGCAGATAGAACAACACCTACATATACCAGAACATCTACAGATATTACATCAACAGGTACTACAGCATCTAGAGATGAAACATCATATGTAGAAGAAACATATACAGCTAAAACCACATCTACTGATACCACAATATCTACAAATGTTACAACACCTGATAATACAACATATGATACTACAACGTCTACAGATAAAACAATATCTGCATATACTACTCAGTATGTAAATGAAACGCCATCTACATATACTACAACATCTACAGACGGAACATATTCAGATAAAACCAATATGGATGGAATTACACCTACGGATGAAACAACATCCACCGATAGATCCAGATCTGATGATAAGACAACATCTCGTGATGCTACAATATCTACAAATAAAATAAAATCCTCAGATAAAACGACATCTCAAGATACAACCACATCGACAGGTAAATTCACATTTTCATTTGAAACCTCATCTACAGATAGTACAACGTCGACAGATGAAACAATATCTACAGACACTACAGCGTCTGTAGATGAAACAACATCTACATCAACAGATACCACAACATCTACAGGTGGAACATATACAGATAAAACCACATCTACGGATGAACCAACACCTATGGGTAATAAAACATCTACAGACAAAACCAAATCTAGCGATAAAACCACATCTACAGATGGAACCACGTCTACAGATGTAACCACATCTACAGATGGAACCACATCTACAGATGAAACCACATCTACAGATGAAACCACATCTACAGATGGAACCACATCTACAGATGAAACCACATCTACAGATGAAACCGGATTTGTAGATGAAACCACATTCACAGATGAAACCAAATCTACATATATTGCAACAGATAAAACCACATCTACAGTTACTACAACATCAACTTATACTACAACATCTACAGATACCACGCCATATACAGATAAAACCACATCTACAGATACCTCAACGTCTACAGATAAAATCACGTCTGATGATAAAACAGCATCCACAGAAAAGCCATATACAGATAAAACCACATCTATAGATCCCACAATTTTTACATATAAAACCACGTCGGATGATAAAACAGCATCCACATATACCACAACGGCTACGGATAAACCAACAAATGAAACATCTACAGGTGAAACATCTACAGATGAAACCACATCTACCGATACAACCACATTTACAGATGAAACCACATCTACAGAACCAACGTCTACAGATACAACATCTACAGAAAATAAAACCACATATAAAGATGAAACGCAATATACAGATAAAACAACATCTATAGACACCACAACTTCTACAGATAAAACAACATCTACGGGCAATACAACATCTGCAGATAGAACAACACCTACATATACCAGAACATCTACAGATATTACATCAACAGGTACTACAGCATCTAGAGATGAAACATCATATGTAGAAGAAACATATACAGCTAAAACCACATCTACTGATACCACAATATCTACAAATGTTACAACACCTGATAATACAACATATGATACTACAACGTCTACAGATAAAACAATATCTGCATATACTACTCAGTATGTAAATGAAACGCCATCTACATATACTACAACATCTACAGACGGAACATATTCAGATAAAACCAATATGGATGGAATTACACCTACGGATGAAACAACATCTACCGATAGATCCAGATCTGATGATAAGACAACATCTCGTGATGCTACAATATCTACAAATAAAATAAAATCCTCAGATAAAACGACATCTCAAGATACAACCACATCGACAGGTAAATTCACATTTTCATTTGAAACCTCATCTACAGATAGTACAACGTCGACAGATGAAACAATATCTACAGACACTACAGCGTCTGTAGATGAAACAACATCTACATCAACAGATACCACAACATCTACAGGTGGAACATATACAGATAAAACCACATCTACGGATGAACCAACACCTATGGGTAATAAAACATCTACAGACAAAACCAAATCTAGCGATAAAACCACATCTACAGATGGAACCACGTCTACAGATGTAACCACATCTACAGATGGAACCACATCTACAGATGAAACCACATCTACAGATGAAACCACATCTACAGATGGAACCACATCTACAGATGAAACCACATCTACAGATGAAACCGGATTTGTAGATGAAACCACATTCACAGATGAAACCAAATCTACATATATTGCAACAGATAAAACCACATCTACAGTTACTACAACATCAACTTATACTACAACATCTACAGATACCACGCCATATACAGATAAAACCACATCTACAGATACCTCAACGTCTACAGATAAAATCACGTCTGATGATAAAACAGCATCCACAGATACTATAGTATCTGCAGATACTACAACATCTACAGACAAAACCACATCTAGCGATAAAACCACATCTACAGATGAAACCACATCTACAGACGAAACCACGTCTACAGATAAAACCACATCTACATATGAAACCGGATTTGTAGATGAAGCCACATCCACGGATAAAACCAAATATACATATATTGCAACAGATAAAACATCACGTACAGATATTACAACAACAGATACTACAACATCTACAGATGAAACATTGTATACAGATGAAACATCTACAGATGAAACATCTACAGATGAAACATCTACAGATGACGTCACATCTACTGATACCACAAAATCTACAACTACAACAACATCTGAAGACACTACAACGGCTGCAGATATTACAACGTCTGCAGATAAAACAATATCTGCAAATACTACGTCAGCAGATGAAACAACATCTACAGATATAACAACATCTACAGATGGAACATATACAGATATAACAACATCTACTGATATAACAACATCTACAGACCGAATTACATATACGGGTGATACAACATTTACGGATAAAACCACGTCTACAGATAAAACCACATCTACAGATAAAACCACACCAACAGATGGAACATCTACAAATGAAACTACATCTACCTATACTACAACATCTACAGACAATACCATACCTAATGATAAAACAACATTTACAGATATTATAGCGTCTAAAGATACTACAACATTTACAGGTGGAACCGCATCTACAGATGAAACCACGTCTAAAGATGAAACCGCATCTACAAATGTAATCACATCTACAGATGAAACCACGTTTATAGATAAAACCACATCTACAGATAAACCCAAATCTACAGATACCGCAACATCAACGTTTACTACAACATATACAGATCAAATCACATCCACCGAAACCACAGCGTTTACAGATGAACCAACATCTAAACATACTAAAACATCTACATATGAAACCACAGATACTACAACATCAACGTATACTACGAAATCAACAGATAATGCAACATCAACGTATACTACAACATCTACAGATGAAACCACATCTACAGATGCAACATTATATACAGATGAAACATATACAGATAAAGTCACATCTACTGATACCACAAAATCTACAACTACAACAACATCTGAAGACACTACATCATCTGCAGATACTACAACGTCAGCAGATGAAACAATATCTGCAAATACTACAACGTCAGCAGATAAAACAATATCTGCAAATACTACAACGTCAATAGATGAAACAACATCTACAGATATAACAACATCTACAGATAAAACCACATCTACAGATAAAACCACATCTACAGATAAAACCACATCTACAAATGAAAGCACATCTACCTATATTACAACATCTACAGACAATACCACATCTGATGACAAAACAACATTCACAGATACTTCAGTACTTGCTGATACTGCAACTTATACAGATAAAACAACATCTACAGCTAAAACCATATCTACAGATGGGACAGCATCTACAGATGGAACAACATCTACAGATGAAAGCACATCTACAGATGAAAGCACATCTACAGATGAAACCGGGTCTACAGATGAAACAACATCTACAGATGGGACAACATCTACAGATGAAGCCACATTTGCAGATGAAACCACATCTACAGATGAAACCACATCTACAGATGAAACCAAATCTACATATATTGCAACAGATGAAACCATATCTACTGTTACCACAACGTCTACAGGTGCATCATCTTCTAAAGATACTAAAACGACTTCAGATGAAACTACAGATACTACAAAATCTACATATACTACAGCATCAACATCTACAGATGAAACCACGTCTAAAGGTGAAACCACATCTACCTATACTACAACATCTACAGATAAAACCACATCTGATGATAAAACAACATCCACAAATATTATAGCACTTACATATACTACAACATCTACAGATAAAACAACGCCTAAAGATAAACCAATATCTGTAGATAAACTCACATTTACAGATAAAACCACATCTATAGATGAAACCACATTTACAGATAAACAAACGTCTACAGATACAACATTTTCATATACATCAGCATCTACCGATAAAACATCATTTACAGATAAAACAACATCCGCAGATAAGACACATAAAACAACATCTGCAGATATTACATCAGCAGATACTACAGCATCTAGAGATGAAACATCATATGCAGACGAGACATCATATACAGCTAACACCACATCTGCAGATACCACAACATCTACAAATGCTACAAAATCTGCTGGTACTACAGCATCTTCAGATATTGCAACGTCTACAGATTTAACAATAGCTGCAAATACTACACAGTCTGTAGATGAAACAACATCAACGGATGAAATCACATCTACGGATAAAATCACATCTACGGATGAACCAACATCTACGGGTGGACAAACATCTACATACAAAACCACATCTACTGATAAAACAACATCTACAGATGAAAAAACATATCCAGATACTACAACATCTATAGATAAAACAACATTAATAGATGACACGCCATATACAGATAAAACTTCTACAGATAAAACCACATCTATAGATACCACAACATCTACAGATAAAGCAACATTCGGAGATACTATAGCATATAAAGATACTAAAAATTATACAGATGTAACATCTAGAGATGCTACGACATCTAGAGATGCTACGACATCTAGAGATGCTACGACATCTAGAGATGCTACGACATCTAGAGATGCTACGACATCTAGAGATGCTACGACATCTACAGATGCTACGACATCTACAGATGCTACGACATCTACAGATGCTACGACATCTACAGATGCTACGACATCTACAGATGCTACGACATCTACAGATGCTACGACATCTACAGATGCTACGACATCTACAGATGCTACGACATCTACAGATGCTACGACATCTACAGATGCTACGACATCTACAGATGCTACGACATCTACAGATAAAACATTTATATATGAAACAAAACCTTCTGATAAAACAATAACTACATATACGACCATATCTACACATGAAAACACGCCTCTGGGAGTAACAGATCAAGATATAACTTCAACCACAGCAACCATACCTCATTCACACAAAACCGAATCTTCAGTCACATCTACGGATAGTTCATATACCTTAGAGAAATCATCAGTAACTGAAATGACAGTTATTAATGAAACCATCCCAAACGACACATTATTGTCAATCACAAACAGAGAAGCGACGAGACCAACAGCTGCAACAATTACATTAAAAGATATTTTAAGGCAGTCTTCAACACAAAAGCAGGACACACCCACTTCATTAGGAGAATCTAGTGAAACGATAATTCTTGAATCAAGTAGTGAACATATAGAAATGGGTGGATTACCTATCGAAACAACATCCCCGCTATGGTCTATTTCCCCGACCTCTTCCTTGGTGGCTAAATCAAGTAGTATGGAAGCGGGTAGATCAGTATCAGATTCTTCGCAATTTCCCATCTATACTGATGTAGCAACCCGAACATCTAAAACCAAATCACCCATAGACAGTGAAACCCCTCCTCGTTTAGATACACAACGTGAACCAACACCATCGCCTTCAAAACAAACATTATCATACACACACCAAACCACCCCTATCTACCCAAACCAACAGACAACAGAAACGATTCTAATTGAATCGATGGGGAAGAAAAATACCTCGGTTGTCCAGGCTGGAGATAATAGAGTGATAGCTACCTCAAGTCCAAAGATTACAGTCGGTTCAGGGGAAGATGAACAGTTTCACATGACTACACTCACAATGGAAAGCACCCTAGACCAAACAAGTGATGATGTGGCTGAGGAAACATCGTCTTTCATACCAATGGAAATGACTAGGGGTCCATCAAGTGACGCCGTTTCAAGTTCCGTCTACACTGTATCTTCACCATCATCAGAAGACAGAGCAATTTCTGTTGAAGCCGCCACAGGTACTGTATGGATAAGTAGCTGACCTTGTGTAGAAGAACCAGCCATCTTCCTAGTTCAAGTAGTTGGTTAGTGCTTATAGAACAACAAATAGACTGGAGAGTAAGCGATGATAAATGCATTTAGAGGTAGATGAATATCTAGCAAGAACAAACTACATGTAGAGATAGAATTTGTAGAATATTAGTCCCTTTCATTTCATCTTCATGATCTGACATCTGAACATTATTGTTCGTTATTTTATAACACAAAAAGAAGACCTACCATTCCCGAAGTGGTATTAATTAGATTTCAGATCTAGTTATATGAATCTAATGCTTGTAGAGGATACAAATATAATAGAATTAAAGAGCATCAAATTAACATCGTTCATAAAATTAATAATTATGTGTAGTTAGATTTAGATAGAGAAATCTGGTAAGTAACATATATATATATATATAGATCTTGCATCGTAATAATCAGCATCCAGTCATAAATTCAAATCGTATTGACATTTAAATTAGACTGGAAACCTTGCTCTAAATGATGCCATACTTGTCCCTACCTCACGGCGCGCACCCAAACAGAGTTGTCTTCTCTTGAAGTTCAAGCTAATGCTGGACTTGACTTGAATAGAAGAATGGCGCCTCGGTCATTTAGTTCAGTGCTTCGAAAGGTCAGAACGATGTGACGTAGGACCAAGTTGAGCAGGTAATCCAGTCTACATTTACATGTAGTCTACTAACAAATCAAACAGTTTATTTAAAAAACGTTTCAGGTGGACATGGAGTAGCTGTCAATATCATCGTAGTCTTCAAAAAACTGAATACAAACCAAAACGCAAATTTAAACACATACAAACAAGAAACAGGAACGCTTCTCAATACTCTTTTGGCCCCGGCTTTTCTAATAATATATGTATTTCTATGTATCTCTGTAATCGGTGAAAACGGAATAAAATTTAATATTGTTTATAGTAATGTGTACAGTGTTTTTTTATATTCCATTATCATTTTGCATTGAATGTTGCCTAATTACCCTAGCGCAATGTTTATCATTTATGCTTTTAGCTATAGCTTAGATTTTCATTAGCATGTTATCATGTCCATAATAATGTTCATGTTTATACGCAAGTTAAAATATCCCATGTTGTGAAAAATAATTTTTTTATAATAAATGATGCTCACGTGTAACAACAGTAATTTTTGATCATCCAATACAAATATTACCAACTTCTATTGTTTATTTGTTTTCAATTTTTTTTAACTTTAGTAATTGAATCTGTTTTCTAATTTGCATTTACACCAATAACATTTTGGGGCAATTTGTGAGAAAAAAGAAGGCCACAATAAATTTCAAGCCTATTCTTCTGGTCTTTTTCAGGCGATACTACTGCAGCAACGGGAACCACTGGTGAGTGTATTGAGTGTTCTGGCAAAATATACCCCGGTTGGTGCTAACGTGCCATAAAACATTTCATGGGTGTTACGTAACAAGTCCAATGACTCTTCTCTCTGTGTACATGCGATTTCACGATGGGAAATTCACGGCTCACTAGCCGGGTGGGTGGTGATACCCGAATGTTGGCCGAGAACGTTCCTTGGCAATTTTAAACCTGCTTTCCCCTTTGTCTAATCGTTCGGATGAAATGAAGAGACCCCTTATACACATTCGTGCGAACGTAAACGAAGCCGTATAAGTCCAGTTAGAATAAGATGAAGGGTGGCTGGAAGGTCAATGTCAGTTCAAATTTTCTTCTTGATTAACCCAGGACTTTAAGCCCCACGGCATTACTTAGTTAACTTTGTTATTGGATTTGACAATTTTCTAATTAATGTCTTTAAGTTAGATTGTTAACTTTCGGTACTATATCACATCTTGATTCGCTGTGGTCGTTGTTCTCTTTAATGTCTTAAAGTCAGATTGTTCACGTTTGGTACTATCACACCTTGATTCACTGGGTCGTTATTCCCCTTTAATATATACCGTTGGCATATTTTGATTTAATCCCGGTGAAAGACTTGTAAATTAAAAGACTATTTCTTAGTTCAAATTAATACCCGAAGTACCTAGCACAGCCAGGCCAAGGACTATGTTTGGTTTAAAAAAAATAAGAGAGCTATGCATTTTGAACTGATAATTATAATAAATGTTTGCAATCATCTTCCTTATTTTTTAGCGAGCACTGATTTACAGGCCAATATAACGACATCGGAAGCTGTGGACAATACTTCGGAACCAGTAACAGGTAATCTCAAATAATAAATAAACGTTTGGTAATGCCATATTTAGGTTGTTATAGGCTAAGCAACTTTTTCTAAAATTCGTAGGAATATGATTTAATGCACAAAAATCGTGGAATTCTTGCACTAACGTTCACGGATATTCAAACCCCTATATATATATACAGGTTAAATTGCGAATGGGTTCTGTGCTAGGGTCAATGCAAAGTCTAAAACAAAGCTGACTTCTGAAAACGGCCTTGTAATTTAAATGTTTGATTAAAAGTATTGACATCAATAATTTTCTCTTTTTAGATCTAAGTAGTTCCGGTCTGTCTACAATTACCAGTCCCGCTCCGGGCCTAACTTCAACCCTTGGAAAAGATGTGATCACGGAAAAAGCTACAGCCCGTTACTCTCCCGTAGGTATTATTACCGAAGGCACAACTCCAACTGCCAAAACGAATATCACCGAAACGCCCACACCACCATTCATCCCAGGTGGATCTGGGGCTGATTTAACAACTCCTGGTCCGGTAGTCATTACTGGTTCTACTGACGTACCGTCCTCTGGGTCAACGGTCGAGGGATCGATTACAACTGGAATCAACGATATCATGTTATCATCAGGGGCTCCAGTAATTCACGGCGAGAGTACAACAAGTGTTTCGCAAGTGAGTGACACAAACGTCACTTTAACAGAAAGTTTAATGACGACCGATCTTCCAGTGACCAGTGAAT
Source organism: Patella pellucida (assembly GCA_917208275.1). Classification (NCBI taxonomy): domain Eukaryota; kingdom Metazoa; phylum Mollusca; class Gastropoda; family Patellidae; genus Patella; species Patella pellucida. Next base: position 13,331,180 of record OU795041.1, read on the forward strand.
CCAGCGTTTCGACTGATTTGGACATAGATGATACCGTTACAACAAGTGGCGAGGTTACAACATCATTTCAGTCCAGTTCTTTCGCTTCCGCTGAACTTTCATCTGATTCAACTGTGTCTGAAGCCCTCACGTCGACTCTCCCGTCTCCACTCGAAACTACGGTCGATGGTGAATCCACTGAAGATCTCCACTTTTCTTCTACAGCCAAAACTGTCACGGATATAACATCTCAAGTATCAACTGATGGAGGAGCAGCAACAGTCGAAAGTCTTATAACCAAAGACAATGTATCTGATATATTTATGACAAGTGGGGAAACAGTCGTAGTATCTGGATCAACCCCCCTTCAAAGTGGAGAAACAATTACGACAACGACAACAGAAACAGACACTGACACGAGTGACTCAACAACTGATGAGGACAAATCGACGGATGGTGTTATGATAACAGGGGCCATAACTTTCCTACCAACTGTATCAGATCAAACTACTTCTCCGACATCACCTCCTGTGACTGATTTCTCGTTTTCAACTGAAAGTGGAGAAACGTTAGACTTTTCAACCTCCATTTTCTTCTCTGGCACAACGGACAAAACTGTTGATGTAACTACTTTATCTGCAACTTCGGCCCAACCAACAAGCACAGAAACAATCGATGGCAGCACTGATCTCGTAACTGATGAAGCAACAGATAGTTACAGCACCTATGACAAAAATATAACTACTGGATTTACCACACCAAGTTCTGATATTACGGATGTACCAGATTTGAGTTCACCAAGTGTAACGTGGTCGGGTGACTTTCAGTCAACAACAGACTTGTCAGTCACGGATCGTACTGAATCTGTAACTTCAATTGACGCCATTTCCACTAGCTCTGACTTATCTGGGGACATTTCTACCCTATCCACTTCTTCTGCCGATCTGTCCACGGTCTCTGACGTGACTTCACTAGACCCTGATACCTCAAGTGATCCGCACTCTACTCGTATCGCAGACGTTACAGCTACTACCGTAAATGATGTTGGGATCACGAGTCATAAAGTTACTGATGAATATGGTTATGGAACAACATCTGATTTTAGTATAGGATCGAGTGTCAGCGAGCAGCCAGGTTCTGGACTAACAACTGAATCTAGTGTGGACTCTAGTACTGAATCTAGTGTTGACTCTAGTAGTACTGAATCTAGTGTTGACTCTAGTAGTACTGAATCTAGTGTGGTATCTAGCGTGGAATCGAGTACTGAATATAGCGTGGAATCAAGTACTGAAGCAAGCGTGGAAATAAGTACGGAATCTAGCGTGGAAATTAATACGGACTTTACTGGTGTAAGTTCAAGTACTGAATCTAGTGTGGACACAAGTATTTTCGAATCTTCTGTTGATACAAGCACCGAATCAACAAGCACGGGTTCAAGTTTTGAGACTAGTGGTGTTTCAAGTGCAGATTACACAACTGAATCAGTTTTCGAATCAACTTCTGAATCTGGCGTAGAATTAACGACCCAGTCAAGTGTTTACCTGTCCACCGATTTTAGTGGACTTCCAACTGACATTTCAGTTTTTGGGTCAGGTATTGATTCGACCACCCGATCAAGTGCTGTGACCTATTTCAGTGGATATGTAACGGACTTAACTACGGAGTCTGGTGATGATTTCACTACACATTCGAGTATAGGTACAGATGACGTTACAACTCGTTTGATTATAGACAAAACTACCGATTATAGTGAAGCTACAACTAAATCTAGTATTGATGCCATTACAGATGTTACTGAAATTACTACAGAATCTAGTGTGGACTCCAGTACTGAATCTAGTATTGACACAAGTGCGGAATCTAGTATGGACTTTAGTACGGCATCTAGTGTTGACTCAAGTACAGAATATAGTGTTGAATCAAGTACTAAATCTACTCTTGAATGGAGTACTGAATCTAGTGTACAATCAAGTACTGAGTCTAGTGTAGACTCTAGTACTGAATCTAGTGTGGAATCTAGTACTGAATCTAGTGTGGAATCTAGTACTGAATCTAGTGTGGAACCTAGTACTGAATCTAGTGTGGAATCTAGTACTGAATCTAGTACTGGATCTAGCGAGGAATCGAGTAGTGAAGCCAGTGTGGAATCGAGTACTGAATCTAGTGTGGAATCCAGCACTGAATCTAGTGTAGAATCGAGTACTGAATCTAGTGGGCAGTTAAGTACAGATATTAGTTGGGTCACAACCGAATCTAGTGTGGAGGTGAGTACCGACTACAGTGGACTTACTACTGCGGTTAGTGATTCCAGTACTGAGTTAAGTACAGATTCTAGTACTGATTTAAGCGGTATAGTAACTGATTCGTTTTCGAAGACTAGTCAGAAATTGACTACCGGCGCCACACAATTAAGTACGGAATCAAGTGTCGATATAAGTTCAGCTGATTATAGTGGAATGACAACATTTGATTCGTCTACCGAATACAGTGGATTGGTGACGGAAAGGGAAATTGTTACCGACTCTACTACTGATGATTCAACTACATTTTTGAGTACCGAATATAGCGGATTGGTGACAACAGGTGAAGTTGTTACCGACTCTACTGCTGACTTTACTGATTTTAGCGGGATAACCATCGACTCGAGCACAGATTCAAGCTTGGTAGATGCTAGCACTGGATCGGATTCACTTCTTAAGTGGGGATCGACTACCGATTCGATAACACACTCTGGTTCATATACGACCGATGATGTTGACCAAACCACTACTGACAGGATTATTGACGATACATCTACTTTGTCGGGCTATGAATCCACAACCACCGAACCACAGGAATCCACACAATCTAGTTTAGAAGCAGGTTATCGATCCACGGATGTTTTTGTAACTTCTGGAGATGATTTAAGTTTTTCTAGTACCAGTTTTTCTACTGAAATTCCTGTTTCGGGTAGTGATCATATTACCACGGAAACGTCCCCAACGCCTTTCACTGGTATTTTTAAAGACTTTACAACCCAACCTTCCCGTGGTGTAAGCAAGGAACTGACCACGGATGTTTCGCAGACGTCAACATCAGCAGATATCCCTTCGTCAGTAACTACCGATTGGTACCACTCATCAACAGAGGACCGCACGGTAAAATCAACGATAGAACCAATCACGGTTATCAGTGGATCAACAAGCGAATGGACTTCCACTGACGACACTGAGTCGAGTACAGTAGCTGAAACCACAACCAGACTTTATGGCATACTCTCCACACTGGATTCGAGATCCCCAAAAACTACAGAGGAAACTGTTGAGCCTACAGACATTTATTACTCCACATCGGGTGAATCAACCACAGAACAGGTCGAAGACGAAACTACAACGGAACTTCCAGATTTAGCATCAACTTTTACCTCCTGGTTATATTCAACATTAGCTCCGTATTTCCCTACTGTCGAGGAAAAGGAGGAGACAACAACCCAAGGCGGCGCATCTCCGTACCTCACCACAACAGTAGAAACAGACTTAGCCACATCGACGCCAGACGAATTGGCGACTGCAACCACAGTCAGTCCAATGTCGGCTACTATATTCGTTTCGAGGACACGTGGCAGTCGAAGAACTACCGTCGTCACACCACCGCCTACCACACCAAGAAAGACATTCACTGCCTTTATAGGTGGTATAACATCTGTTGTTCGCATTCAGAAAGCAAAACCCCCTCCTTCTAGGAAAGATGTGTATATTAATGTTAATGTCGGACGAAATGCTACAGGTACTGGCAATGGTACCGTGGGACCTGGGGCTCAAACCAATGACACAAATATTACCGCACCAACCGCTACAATCGTAATGACAAGAGTTATTAAGAAAGTTTACCAAAGAGGAAGGGAGGTTGCTCTAGCAATATATCGCAGATCAAGACAAGTTTTACGGTCAACATTGAAAAAATTAGCTAAACTATGGACTTTGGCTAGGACGGGAGTGTTGAATTTAGTAATAGTTCCATATCAGCGAGGCAGACAGTTTTTCCGATCAAAACTTACAAATATGTTCACAAGTATACGAAGTGCTTATGAGTATGGAAAAACTGTTTTAAGAAATACATATGACACAGTTAAATCTAAAGTTTTTAATTTTTATAACAAACTAAGTAATTATTATCGTAGGCTATACAATTATTATTATAATTATTTCTCTAAGTATTCCGTATATACTGGCGGCCAAAGAAACAGATATATTAGCAATGGGACGCAATCGTCTCAGACAACTCGGTACCAGCAAAAGCAGTCCACATATAATGGGCAACGTACCACATATAATAGGAGTGGAGCACAATCGCCTCAGTCAACTCGGTACCAGCAAAGACAGTCCTCGTATACTGGACAAAGTAACACATATGGTAGCAAGGGAAGGCAATCGCCCCTTTCAGCTCGGCCACAGCAAAGACAATCCGCGTATACTGGACAAAGTAACACATATGGTAGGAGTGGAACGCAATCGCCTCTTTCAGCTCAGCCACAGCAAAGACAGTCCACGTATACGGGGCTAAGTAACATATATGGCAACAAAGGAAGGCAATCGCCTCTGTTAGCTCGGCCACAGCAAAGGCAGTCCACGTATCCTGGACAAAGTAACACATATGGTAACAAAGGAAGACAGTCGCCTCTTTCAGCTCAGCCACAGCAAAGACAGTCCACGTATACTGGGCATCGTGGTAACAGCAGAACGCAGTCGCCTCTGGCAGCTGGGCCACAGCAAACACATGCGACTTATATTGGTCAAAGAAAAGACAATATAGCAGATTCCTCTTCGTCGTATCAGTCCCCACAAAATCCATATTCACGTCAACAGCCTAATAATTAAATTACTAAATTTTCCCCATGATCCTTTATGTCATTATGTCATCCCCCATGAATGATGTCATTTGTCTATTATTACATTTGGCAATCCTCAGCAGACTCCACTACCCTGCGTCTAGCTGTAGGTTATCGGAATCTGCCGAGGTTTGCCGAGTGTTATTATTAATCACTGGCACAATTTATTATAAACTTAAAAGACACTAGGATGAAAATTTTCTTTATTTGACACTAGTCAACTTTCGGAGATATGCGACATTCGTAATCTTAAATAATTCCAGGGATTTTATATTCCACGTTAATTGTAGGGCCTCGGTAATCTTATTGATATAAGTGGATTATTTATAAGGCCTTGGTAATCTTACTTGGTTATAAGGTCTATATGTAATCTAACTTTATTCCATTTATGACGAAACTGATTTTTGGATTTTCATTTGAACACAAAACTGTCACAATATGTTTGTTGACGGATAGCTTACATGTATGCTTGGGACACAGTATGCGAAATTTATTGGCCTATAGGTCGGCCGAAGTATTCACCACTGGCAGCCCCCCCCCCCTCAAAATTTCTGCACCCGCGATGGTGAGCCCAACCAATGTCACTTGGTTTTATGGACGTCTCGCAAATCATGTCATTATATGTGAGCGCTTGCCCCCCCCCCCCCCTCCCAAATGGTGAGGCGCCTCATAATGACAGCTGATGGGGCGCCCAAAAAGGTTGATTTGTAGGGTGCCTTATCCCGGAGAGGCGCCCATAATGACATGATTATTTGGGCGTCTAATAATGACAATATATGATTGTCGGGCCGCGCATAATGCTAAATACGATTGGTTCGGCGCCCACGACTTGATAATTGGGGCACCCATAACGCCATGATTTGTGGGGTTCCTCATAACGAAGGGGCGCCCGTAATGCTTGGATTGGTGGTATGTTCAAATGTTCTAAATTTGATCCAAACGGTCCCGTATTCATGGACTATAATAAAGAAAAGATTGGTTGATCGGAATTCAACTCAGCCACCTATGTTAGGCTATATCAGACTACGTACTGTATTCACGGACGGGAATAGCAAAAAAACACACAAGGCGAATATCTGTCGTTTTCGCGGTGAATGTGTCGCCGGTTTGTCTAAGGTTTCGTCAGGATCATTCGCCGTAAAAATTCGTCAAGTGTGTCCTAGGCATTATTGAACTGTTTGTTTTTATTTGACTTTCTTGAAAAATCTGATATATCTTTTAATAATTGTTTATGGCTTATGTTTTATTGGTTTTGAGGGTGATCGTTCAGATTTGTTAATAAGGCTAAGAAATATATACAGGGGTCCAGGTGCAATAGTAACTAGGTAGCCTTTGATTTAAGATAGTGCCATTGACACATTGGCTTTTAGGTTGTCCACTGGGTACGGGTCCGGTAAGGCGTTCTCTTTGATGTAAACACAAGATCCTTTGTTGTTCAAATTACCCTTGCGTTCCACTTTCGCGTTTTGATTTTTTTAAAACTCGTGTTTGATATTCCAATTGCTATGTTTTAACATTATGAAATCTATATTTTGAAGCAACAACCACTTTCAGATATGTCTGTTCTCCCGATCTGAAAAAAAAAATTACAATAATGGGTATTTTCCCCAAAAAACCCCACACCCTTTGCTTTCCATGGCAATATCTTGTTGATTTTGTTACATTTATTTCATATTCCAAGTATTATGTTTTGTAATTTTTGTAAACTTTGTAAATAATTCAACTATATGTTTACTACATTTATATGCAAGAAGTGCAACAGAGTTATGTCCCATTATGCTATTTAATTTTATGTTAAAGGACAACTTCGGTCATTGACGTTTGTTTATATGTTGTATTCATCTGGTTTTACATTAGTTTCATTACCCGAATCGGATATACCTGTCCATTTATTTTAAAAAGTAATTTTATACAGAAAAAAAATATAGCAATGCTCTAGATAAAACTGTACAATTTAAATGCAATTATAATGTTAAACAATTCGGTTAAAAGACGTATTTATATATTTTGATGACCTTTCGTATTTTCGAAATTGAAAATATCAAATAAACGAAACGGAATAGGATTTTGTATTTTAATTATTTACAATAAAACGAGATCATAATAATGTTTGTTTACTTGCTGTGAATAAAGCTTTCCAGGTGTTTTTGTACATACAATTGTCATATATATATATATAATTTGTGTAACTATAGTAATAAAAACGTGGATTATATACATGCAGAATATTATTATTGGTTTTGTAAATATTTTTGTTATTTTTATCAATATTTTCTCATATTTGAAATTTTTTTCAGCAATCTAAAGACATAATAAGAGATACACTATTACAATTTTTTTTTATCAATAATGTCTTCGGTCGCTTAATATTTAATTTCAGAGTAAAGACACATTAATTTAGTCTCGGTCACCCAGAACCTCATAGATTTTGGATGATAGAGACTACACCAGTTTGGTTTTACGTTCTTCGGGTTCACTTGTAAAAATAATTCATCTTTATTTCTTTGGGGAAAAAAGCCCTAGTTAAAAACCCAAAGTGCTGATCAAATTTTTTTTTTGTTTGTTTTGAAATTAAGAAAAAAACACATTTTTTATGTGATTCAAGTGATTATTTATCAAGGCCTCAAAGAAGAGAAAATCATATTGGTAAGGCCTAAAAACATTTTTTTAAATGTTAGAATGGTTTAGGGTTTTTAGTAGGCCTATATATAATATGAACATTAACATTTATCTGAGGACTTCTTCACTTTGTAAATATGTATGAAATGCTTATTTCTGTGTACAAATATATAACTATGGACCCTATAATATTATTAGAAGGTTTATACTATATAAACTAACATTTACCTTGGGGTGACAACAGATAGCTTGCCGCTTGTCTTGGAAATTTTACTTTACGAAAATTCCAAAAAAAAAATAAAAAAATTACACACCGTACGGATGTTTTTTGCACAGGCACTTAAAGGGATTAAAATAAAATTTCTTACTATTGCTTGACTATAATAATATATTATAATAGATTATAATATATAGTCAAGCAATAGTAAGACAAATTTTATTTTAATCCCTTCAAGTGCCTGTGGTTTTTTGGTCTGTTTCACGAGAAAAGACATACCGCTTGTTCCTTGGTTTCAAACGTGTCCGCCCCAAACACTAGACTCACTCCGAAGGCAGTCGATATGAATCACCAATTCCCAACAATTATTTGATTAGATGTTCCTGTTATGTATTGCATTGTATAGATTTATTATTTTATTGTATTTTCTAAGATTGTGTATAGAATCATTGAGCAATAAATAATTCAACATTTTGTAATCTTGTATAATTGAATCGATTTCATTTATCAATATGGCATTGGTTTAATTAGTACTATGGCTTAATTTAATGGTACACCATTTAATTTCTGCTCAGCTTGTAATTAAAGGCTTTAGATAATTAAACGGGTCATCCATTTCTAAACCCCTCTCTGATAAATTAAATGGTGTACCATTAAATTAAGCCATAGTACTAATTAAACCATTTTTGAAATTTAAAGGGTTATTATCAATTAATTTTTATTCTCTCAAATAAGAATAAGACAAGACTGGTTTGGGCGTTATAAGACTTTAATTTAAAAATAAGCAAGTAAAAATATATTGATTACCCCTCGCGGATAAAATTCTCTCAATATTTAAGACATAAAATCAAATGATGAAAGAGGGGTAATCTTACAATGTTCCAGTTTCAAGCTGGTCTTATATATGAATACAAATACAATAAAACACATAATAAAAAGTAAAACACAAATTCGGATAAAAGGGGATTGGGAGGGTGGGATATAAAAAAGGCTGCTTTTATCAGGTAAGTCGCCAGCCAGCCACACCCGCCGAGGTCTACTACAGGTAAAGAAGCGCTTCAATAAAGATGGCTGTGTGAACAACGCCTGTGATCACGCACGTGCGGCGAGTTGAGCGAGTTCACCGATTGGCTGAGCGGAACAACGTACACTGGCTATTGAAACCTATCACGGTTTAAAGGGACAATTCGATCACAAAATTAAAAGTAAATTACCAGGTAATTTTATACTTAATTTTTATTCTCTCAAATAAGAATAAGACAAGACTGGTTTGGGCGTTATAAGACTTTAATTTAAAAATAAGCAAGTAAAAATATATTGATTACCCCTCGCGGATAAAATTCTCTCAATATTTAAGACATAAAATCAAATGATGAAAGAGGGGTAATCTTACAATGTTCCCAAAAACGCCCAAACCAATTATTTACCTTTTTTTTTTTTTTTTTTTTTTTTTTTTTTTTTTTTTTTTTTTTATATAAAGCGTTGCTTATTGTAATGCCATTTTTTGGACTCTGTCGCCTAACGAAGTAGCTACCTGTGATCTCATGTCAAAGGAGGGATCCAAATAGCTTTGGTAAGCGTTACTCCTCCAGTCACCCTGCATTTTTATTAGATCTACCGAAATGTTACAGCTAAAAGCGAACGTAGCCCCACCACGTCTAAAGCTATGACCTGAATAGTCCCTGGCTGGATATCCTGCCATGGACAACGCCGTTTTGAGCCGCTTGATAAATTTGGAATAATTCATAGGTGTGACAGTTCCCATGTGTAGGTATGAAAAGGCGGGAGCGTTAAGGGGGACACTATTCACTTCGAATGCCAGTTTACAGGCTCTTACGGGACAGAGGGGGGAATTAGGAATGCACGGTATTGGTATCTTTAGGACCCTTTGCTGATATTGGATGGTTTTTGACCAGCGCACCGTTATAATGCCTACATTGGCTTGAAAATTGAAATCGGAACGCATAAGGTATACATGCACAGACTTGAAGGGTTGGTCGGGAACCAAAATATTTGATTTTCGAAAAAATGAGAAAAATGCTACTAAGCAAGCCGCCCAGAAGGCAAGATCAAACGGAGAGGTAAGGTTTATGACTTTTAGAATATCAAGCAAGATTTGGGGAGTAATAGGCAGTTTCGGCTTAACTTTGTCGCCTAAGGTACGCCTTGTACCTTGCAGAAGTGAGGTTACGTGCCAGTTATCTAGGGGATTCGTTAAATTCGCCTCCACATGCATCAGCCTTATGATATTCAGATACTGTCTAATGGACGCGAAAGACAGCCTTTCAGATAGGTACGCAATATAACGGAGTAGGTCGTTTAACTTAACTGGAACGGGATCAATACCAATCAGTGAACAATAATGTAGATATGATTTAAGGTGGTTTGCGTAGGTTCGCTGGGTTGATTTAGAGAATATATTTCTCCAAAGGATATCCACTCTGGAATCAAGCCGATTTACAAGGTTTGGACTTGATTCTGCAAAAGAAAAGGAAGAGTTTTAGCGGATATGTGCATATGATAATCCATAATAGATATAAAACTTTCATCATGTGCGAATTCGTGTAACCGAGATATTTTATCTGCTACAGTATTAAGCTCACCTCTAACATATCTTGCTGAAAGGTGAAAATTGAACATAACCGAAAGCCAAAACACGTGCCTTAAAGCATGCATAACGATACCGTTATATTTGCAGGTTCCCTTATTTAAACATGCCACCGTAAATGTGTTGTCTGAAAATATAATAACGCGTTTGTTTCGCAAATTATAGCACCATCGACATATGCCAGCTATCACTGCCATCGTTTCCTTATAGTTTATATGCATGGGGGCAATGTCAGGGAAGTCGTATTCCCAATTTACATAAAACCAATCGTTCCGAAAGTAACCTCCCCCACCAATGTTACATGCATCGGTAACGACGGACACTTCCGGAAGATTATCTAGCAACAATGATCTGCCATTAAAAGTTCCTAAACAGTGTTTCCACCATTGTAAATCCAGTAATATATCTTGGTTTAATAAAACCCTGTGCCGCGAAGATGACATACTATTAATGCGATTCAAAATTCGTCGGATGAATACACGCCCGCCACGAACTACGCCTGATGCCCAATTTAACATGCCAGCCAGCGACTGCAATTGTTTCTTCGATAAGCGCTTTTTATTTAAACACGAATCAATTTCAAACTTTAAAGATTCTAATTTTTTCGAAGGCAAGCATAGCGACATAGCATTTGAGTCAATTTCGATGCCAAGGAATGTTAGGCGTTGGCAAGGGTCGGTTACCTTAGACCAGTTAATGGCAAATCCTAAATAACGTAGAACCTCAATAAGCTTAAGTAATGCTGCTGAGCATTGCTCCATGGTGGGATAACAAAGGAAAAAATCATCAAGATAGACAACAGTATTTTCATAGCCTTGGCGCATCATCATCCGGCGAACGGCCTGGGTTAGTCTGTGGAAAATTCCAGGTGCGAGTTTAGAGCCGAATGGGAGCTTTGTGTCAGTAAGGTGCCTCCATACACCGTTAAAATTCCACCTTAAACCCGTTACAGTTTGACTATGTTTACTAATTTGTACAGACCGATACGCCGACTTCAGATCTACCTTGGCCATGAAGTAACCCCTCTTTACAAGTCTAGCGGCATCATCCACTGTCTGATACCGATGCTTATCTATATCACTTACATAATCGTTTACAGCTTTACCCGGAGGATAGCTGCAGTCGTGAATAAGCCTAATGCCACCGTTCGATTTAGGTATGATGCCGATGGGACTAGTAATTAGGGGTTTACAAAAAACTGGCAAATAATTTCCATTAATGATTTCGTTTGTGATTTCTTTTGTTGCTTGTTCGTAGTATTCGCTACCCACGCGGGCAGATTTATGATTTTCACTTTCAGAAAATTTTGGACTCGATTTTGGATCAATTATATCAAATCCATTTGAAATACCGTTTAAAATAAAATCCCTGTCTTTGTCATTTTTTAGAAGGTTATCCCAAGCCGAATATTTTAAGCCCCAAGATGCGTTGGGGCCCTTTACTAGTTTTTTGGATATGAACTATGCTCTACTGCAGAATGTTTCCCACCACACCCCACTGTTGAACAAACGTGTTTAAATTTACAGTTGTAAAAATGACAACCCCGCGTGGAATTGAACAATTTACAGATGACCTGGCCGGTGTTTGTTGCTGGGTACGGCGTCGATGGTTGAGTTGAGTTCTTATACGTTGATTGGGTGTATTGTCCTTGTCGATAATATTTTGGTATAAGATGAATCGTTTGCAAGTGCGTCACAGACATGCCCCAACGAAAACCGAACTGGCTCTGCAGAACGCGGTATTCCCTGTCATAATAGAGTACAGACACATGTTCGTATCGTGTGAAAAGTTCCAGTGTGCGAGTTGTATAGGCCAAATAATCTCTGATCTCACTAATGGTCATCTCCCCTTTCTCCAGAAGACAGTTAAGTATTGCGACATTGGCGAGGGACCACTGCACGAGAGATATTGACTCTAACTTTGGTTTTGAAACTCCTGATCTGAACACTATGTCCTGTCCACAATTTGATTTCAATACCACGTGCTCTTCAGTGTCGTATATATTAGGTCTAGGTATAAAATCTACAATATCGAGATGTGATGATTTCTTACCGAGAGGGCGTGACTTGAGGTGGATGTGAGGGTCTTGCCAGGAAACTTCACAACCCGGATCATTTGACTGTTGAGATTGTGCGAGTGCCGCTTTATGGGCCGCCAATCCATCTAATAGGTGTTTGACTGTAGAATGTTTGTCAGCAGCTGGTTGGGTATCAGACCCGTGATGCGAATCGTTACAATCAAAGTTGTTGGTAGACACCATCGGGACCCGATCAGGATATCTTGCTATAGCCTCTTTAACAGCTTGAAGACATAATTTTAACTGACCCCTTTTGATTTCAGTGTGGGCTAAATCGGCCTCTTCTAGTAGACAAAGAGCTTCAGTGGATGTGAATCCTTCCCCGCATAAGATCGACACTGTCTCTGGACTTAATTTATGAGAGTAAGCGAATACCTTTAAATTTTCTAGATCTGCCTGATATTGGTATGTATGGTCACAGTGATTAGATTGTCGATCCATCTCTTCCTCATTCTCTGATGCATTCCTCTGTTTTCGGTTAGCTTTACGTTTAGGAGGCATTCTGATCAAAACATATATAAAAAGGCTGCTTTTATCAGGTAAGTCGCCAGCCAGCCACACCCGCCGAGGTCTACTACAGGTAAAGAAGCGCTTCAATAAAGATGGCTGTGTGAACAACGCCTGTGATCACGCACGTGCGGCGAGTTGAGCGAGTTCACCGATTGGCTGAGCGGAACAACGTACACTGGCTATTGAAACCTATCACGGTTTAAAGGGACAATTCGATCACAAAATTAAAAGTAAATTACCAGGTAATTTTATACTTTGAAATTAAAGGCTAATATATTAATTAAACTGCAAAACAACCAAGTAAAAGGATACCAGATCCCTAGTGCTAACGGCTACTCTAATTTCTGATTCCAACAACCACGGGTTCGTTTACATGCATGCCATTTCTGAAGACCACTGGATCCCTGCATTGGCCGAGAAAGTTCATCTAAATTTTTCCGACGTGGTTTCCCCTTGTCAGTGTTGCAGACGGAGGGCCTGACAAGGGCAGCTGCCTAGTCGTTTGGATGGGACTTAAAGCCGAGGTCCCGTGAATACATTGGCATGCACGTGAAAGATCCCTTCGCAGTTGGAATTTAATTGCTGCCCGGGAAAAATTTCCCTCATAGCATACTGTATGGCGTATGCCTGTCTTCAATTAGCCCAGGTTAGGTGCAGAAGCGTAAGACGTTAAACCCCATTCCATTCATTTGAAGACCACTGATTTAAACAGGAGTGAGAGAGAAAGCTGTGGTTTAACGTCCACTCGATACAAACCAGGTCCTATATAGGGGGAAACTTCAGGTACATGTATCACCAAAATGTGTTCTGGCAACATGCCGGTGAAAGGAAATCAAAATAAAATAACTGCAAAAATGATGGCCCTTCAAGTAAACATGCTGCTCTGTGTGCAGTGGTACATCTCTGGTCCATGGGCCTTTTGTGCTAAAATTTTAAAATATTTCTTATTGAAGGCAGTATTTGAGTTCTGTGAAGAAATTAGGCAATTTGCAAACAAACTACATAGAACACACTCATAATTTTGAATTTTTTTCAAAATTATATTTTTTTTTTACTGCCACGTCTAGAAAAATGTACCAAATTTACATGTAGCATCCTTCAAAATACCAATAATTTTCCACTTTTTTAAATATCCAGACTGACAAGAAATATATTTTTAGAATCTGTGGACAATATGCAAAAAGAAAAATTGCAAATCAGTTGCATTGATTGTAATATTAGAGATTTATACTGAAACCAGGGGCAGATTCAGGATATTACGAAGGGGGGGGGGGCGTACTTTAAGGGCGAAGTCCATATATGCGATTTCCTGGCATCTAACCTTTAAAAATTATACACAGATCCCACCCTATTTTTAGTGTTTTTTATCGCAAAATCATCATAAACAGATCGCTAGCCTACTGCCTGAAACATTTCTGAAAAAGCCCAACAGATGGAAATGCACAGGGTTTGAAGGAGGTGGTGATTTATAAAAGAAGGTTGAAAATTGTTTGTCAAAGATGAGTGTGTTTTTTTTTAGGATCTGGTCATGCTGATGCAGAAATCATGCTGCTCACAAAACTTTACCTGTCCCTTCAAGTCGGATTAACCATGATGGGACCCTGGGGCCTGGAACCTGTGGGGGCCACTGATCACTGACCGCGGAACTCGCTTGTCATCGCAAGCACCGAGGGCGCAGAAATCATGCTGCTCACAAAACTTTACCTGTCCTTTCAAGTCGGATTAACCATGGTGGGACCCTGGGGCCTGTGGGGGCCCCCTGATCACTGACCGCGGAGCTCCCTGGTCATCGCAAGCACCGAAGGCGCAAAGTCCCATAACAGTGGTCAGGGGGTTTGTCTCTCCCCTGCAAATTTTCAAAAAATTGGAGGCCAGAAACGGGATTTCCTGGCATTTCAGGCACTTGTGTGGAGCCATTTAGAAGTACCTCTCCAGAAATAAAATAAATTTCTGCCACAAAATTAGCGCATTCTCTATGACGTTATTTCAGTGGACCAACTGAGATTTGGGGAGGGGCCCTAATGTACCCCATGGTTAATCCGGCCATTGCTCACTTATCCTACCAAGGGACAGCTAGATGACAGGTAAACTTCTGTAAGGTAATGTATATCCATGATCAGTCAAATTTGGTTAGGTACCATTTGGCCTACGTAGGGCCTCCCCAAAATCTTTTTTAAGATAAGACTCCATATATGCGACTTCCTGGCATCTGATCTTCAAATATTAAACACAACTCACTCCCACCTTTTTTTAGTGTTTTTTGTCTGCAAAATCATCAGGGAACAGATCGGTACAGTTTTTTTTTTCAATAAGGGGGAACGTGCGCCGGGTGCACACACCCTTGGATCCGCGCCTGGAAACATCTACATGTACCCCTACCATATGACTATGCCACAGATAAAATCATTTATTCTTTGGTAGCAAAACTAACATTATCAAAGGAATCTGCCTGAGAGCCATGTTTTACCATCCCTGGCTAACATATGTGCATAGAAACTCAAATAGGTGCAATAAATATGAATTATGTTTTAAAATAGGCCTTGATAAATGAAAAAAAATGCAATATTTAGTCTATGATCACTCCTCTCTAACAAAAGGGTCACAGAATACACATTTTTGATAAATTTGCGAATATTTCAATGATTCCAACATCTTAAACCTCAGAGGCATCCTACAAATTTTTATTGCAATCCTTGTACTGAAGCAAGATGCCTGGACCTTTACATCAATTTCCTGAAAAAATGAAGTCAAATAGTGGTTATGACAGAATTGACAACAAAAAGGAGGCCTAAAAAGGAGCAAAATTTACATCTTATTGTTCTATAAGCAACATAAAAGAAACAAACACCACAAATCCTAGATATTGATAAAAAAATATTGAACATTAAGTTGACATTTAAATTTTCTACACCAGTTATCTACCAGGGTGTGGTCTCATTGGCCTGACATCTCTCGTGGCTCTAAGTTTGACTTTAAACAAAGATAGATTGCCAGGCAACGAAACATACGCCCACAGCAGCTAAATCCTCTGGGCAGTCAACAAGAGTTGTCGCATATTTTACTTTTTGTCGGTAATGAAACATTTATAATACACTAAAATCTGATGCATTGAAACTCAATTTACTTGTTCGTCTCATGACTTTCAACACTGTGTATAAAATTAAAGTCAATCAGATATTACATGTAACTTTAGCCTCTAGAGCGTCCACAACATTTTTAAAGTGATCAAGGGCCATTACTCTGTCAGTAATTTTCGGAAACGCTGAAAATCAATAGGCTTCTTCGTCTCATGACTTTAAACACTGTGAATAAATTAAAAGTCAATCGGATATTAACTTGCACGTCCACAAGATTTTTTTAAGTGTTCAAGGGGCATAACTCTGACAGTAATTAACGGAAATCGCTGAAAATCAATAAGCTTCTTTGTCTCATGACCTCAAACACTGTGTACAAATTTAAGGCAATCGAATATTAACTTTGGCCTTTAGAGCATCCACAACAATTTTTGAAGTGATCAAGGGCCATAACTGTGACATTTATTGTTGGAAATTGCTAAAAATCAAAAGGCTTCTTCGTTTCATGACCTTAAACACTGTGTGTATATTTAAAGTCAATCAGTTATTAACTTTAGTCTCTAGAGCGTCTACAAGATTTTTTGAAGTGATCAAGGGACATAACTCTGACAGTAATTATCGGAAATCACTGAAAATCAATAGGTTTCTTCGTCTCATGACCTTAAACACTGTATAAATTTAAAGTCAATGGTATATCACCTTTCGCCTCCAGAGCACCAACAAGAATTTTTGAAGTGATCAAGGGCCATAACTCTGACAGTAATTATCGGAAATAGCTAAAAATCAAGTTCTTCGTTAAATGACCTTAAACACTGTGTATAAATTTAAAGTCAATCAGTTATTGACTTTAGCCTCTAGAGCTTCCACAAGATTCTTTGAAGTGATCAAGGGCCATAACTCTTGACAGCAATTATCGGAAATCGCTGAAAATCGATTGGCTTCTTCGTTTCATGACCTTTAACACTGTGTATAAATTTAAAGTCAATAGGTTATTAACTTTAGCCTCTTGAGCGTCCACAAGATTTTTTAAAGTGATCAAGGGCCATAGCTCTAGCAGTAATAATCGGGAATTGCTGAAAAACAAATAAGCTTCTTTGTCTCATGACTTTAAACACTGTGTATAGATGTAGGGTCAATCGGATATGAACTTAAGCCTCTAGAGTGTTCACAAGAAATTGTGGACGAACGGACAGACGGGGGTGACTACAATATACGACCACATTTCCATGTGGGCGTATAAAAAAGGTTAGAAATCATTGAAATGTAAAAAATAACCATTTCTTGGTGCAAAATAACATCCCTAGCCGCATTTCAACCACAAATTCCAATTACTATCATTTAATTGTCAACACTGGTGCAATTAAATCTCTCAAAAGCACATTAATAAAAAAGGGTGGAGTGGGGCATTGATATCCTCTTTAAACAGAATGATGGAGTAAAAAATGTCTAGAAAGACTGGGATATTGCTCCCTACATGAAGTAAAAAATGCTTTTTCTGGGTAAAATTGTGGCAAAAGTGAGCCAAGCCCTGTTTTGAACATTTTGTACAAACCCATCTCCTGTACATTATTAACTGAGTGTGACTAAATTTCAATTTTCTGTAGGAAATTAAACTAGGAAAGATGGAGCTATTTCTAAACCTGGCAAACCTCTAGATCCCAGCTTAGTTATATTAGCAATAATGTCATTTTTAGACATTTTGACTCATTTGAGTAGTCATGTAAGCATTAATTTCTACATCGTACTGGGAAAATCTGGAGATTAATATATTAAGCCAAAATTGGACATTATTATAAAAAACCTTACTGTTAGAAATTAAATAAAAGCTGAAAATTGAAATATTTGCAGTAAAATCACAATGTTTCAATAAAATTCAATACTTTTTTTTAGTTTTTCTGAACTCAAAATATTTTATACATATTTTCTGATAATTTAGTCTCCATATTTTCAAAACTCATGCCAGTCATAGCCTTGTTCTACACAGACTGGCCACAGGTCACTAATTATTTCCCCATTGACTTTAATGTCTCTTAGACCGGCTTAGATCGCCATGCAAAAGGGGGAAAAAGGGAAAGGGAGAGAGAGACTAAAAAAAACTTTTGCCCTACATTCCTGAGTGATGGCCCAGGAATATTTAGAGACCTGTGTCCACATGCCAATATCGAAAGCAGCTGAGATATTTTGGGGATAAACCTATATTTAAAGTTTCGTCAAAATCGAATAAGAATTGTTACCGGTAGAGAGTCCACAAACAATTGTGGAGGGGCATCCAGACGGACGGACAAGGGCGACAACAATTACATGTACATAGGGTCAGGATGTCAGTTTTTCGTCCCTTGCACCGACAAGTGAGAGAGAGAAATGGGGTTTCAGGTCCACTTGACACTAACTAGGTCAATTTGGGACCAACATACAACATGATTCAATTTTATTTCCATGTTTCGTTTGCTCATCGGGGTCTTAAGCTATGGGATGAAAAAAGAAGACCCAGAGAAAAACTATGATGTTATAGTTGACCCAACTCCTTGTCACGTACAGGTATAAGTGGAAACTGAAACCACCCCTCTTGCCTCAATAACACACCTTATGATCCAATGCAATGACATTGACAAGTGAAAAAGTGAAATATCAATGGTATAATCTGCCTGCTTGAATTCAATCGGCCGATTACAGTTGAAGATTTTTGGTTGCATTGATCTGTGAAAAAATTAATTGTGCATGCACCAGACATATATATATTATAATACTCTGCTGACTGGGTTTGCAAGGGGTTAAAATCACTCAAATACACATGTACCGTAATAGAGACCTTAATGTAAAAATTTAGTCTGACAAATCTAACCAGTTTTTTTGTTTGGATTAACATCCTCAGCTGAATAATATGTCCCATTCTTTATTCTGGTCAACAAATTGTACTACATGTATTACTATTTTACAATATTCCAATTAATTGATGATACAAATTTCATCTTAACACACCTGATTTATAAAAATGGAAAAATTAATCTAAATGATTTGAAAAGTCTAACATAAACCTTTTCAAATGTGACTTGGATTTAAAAATATTTCGAACCCTCTGAACAAGTAAAATAGGACGTAACAGATAATTTACAGGTAGGACACTTAAACATCTAGTACATGTACTTAGAATAAGTCTATTACTATTTTTTTTTATCTGACACTTTTGAATATTTATTGCCTTCATCTCATAAACACTGTGTATATATTTCAAGCCAATTGGATGATAAACTTTAAGTCTCCAGTAGAATGTCCATAAATGATGTACAGAGATCCGTTGTATAAAAATGGGATCTTTTAAAACAAATAAGGCAAGTGTCAGTAGATCCATTGGTCTCATTGAGGCACCATCACCTGATATCTCTGAATAAGCATTTTTAGGGTTCTATTAGGTAGAAGTGTTCCATGAGCTAATACAGCGTTGGTCATAGGACTCCTGTCTTTACCACTCTCCATCCATGCTTTTATACCGCAACGATCATATGTATAGCCATCAGATGCAATAACAGGGTCAGCCATTATTTCTCTAGTAATAGGACACAGATACTCATCTGGTACATCTTTGTCATGTTTCGAAACAACTGGGTGAGTTTCAAGTTTACTTCTGCATCTAAGTATCTTGTTTCTATGCCCAAGTGGTGATATACCCAGAGCTGATTGAAGATCATTTGTATTTAAAGCCAACAGTTCTGCACCATCTATAGCTTGAGCTCTAAACATGTCTTTATAATCCTCTAAACCAAGGGAAGTTATCCACTCACATACATCATCAACGGACCAATTCAAAATATCTGTATTAGATTGTGTGTCAGATAATGGTGTTTGATTTGATGCAGGTTCTTCATAACCTTTTAACCCAGCCATGATCATTTTAGTGTTGGTTAATTTCCATACCATAATAGTTTTATCATTAGAACCAGACGCCAATAGTTGACCATCCCGTGAAAAAGCACAGCATGTAACATATCTGGAGTGTCCTTCAATAGAAAAAATGGCCTCTCCCTTTAAAGGATCCCATAATCTAATAGTTTTATCAATAGACCCTGAAGCTAGAATGGTGCCATCTGGTGAAAAGCAACAGGTTAAAATAGAATCTGTATGACCTGGTAGTGTGTCACGTAACTTTAACAATACAGTAGGTGATCCAACTTCAGCCATAAAATGCCATATTTTAATACAATCATCTTTTCCACCTGATGCCAACAGCAAATTAGCAGCAGACACTGAGTGGGTTTCTGCTGTTCCAAAAGATGGAGAAAATTCACAACAGGTAACTCCTAAATCATGACCATCCAATTCAAATGATAAACAACGACCGTGTCCAAATCTAGCATCCCAAGTTCTAATATCTCCATTACCACTACCAGATACTATATAATTATTATCAGGACTAAAAGTTAATGCCATTGTAGATTCATCATGACCTTGAAGAGTCCTTATTAGTTTGTTCTTAGCAATATCCCATAAGCACAGGGCATTATCATCACCTCCAGATGCAACTATTGTTGCATTTGGTGAAAATCGACAAACACGTATTGCACATTTACTAGGATGTTCAAAAACTGCTTTCTGCTCCCCGGTCTTTGAGTCCCAAATAATCAGTTTGCCATCGGTGGAACATGAGGCAAATACAGTACCTGTTTTATCAAATACACAACAATTAACAACATATGTATGACTCATTAGTGGTGAACATGGAGTCTCTGAAAAATCATCAATGTTCCACAAACGTACTGTTTTATCTCCTGAACATGTCACAAGTTCTTTCTCACCAAAACTTAAAGATGTTACATCTGATGAATGGGCACTCAATGTTTGTAAAAGACTGGCAACCATATTGGACATTTTATGTGAAAACAATGTCACAGCTGATTAGGTTACAATACTCAATCTCTATAAGATAAAAAAAAAACAGAATATGGAAAACAATCATTTAGTTAGGTTCCCAATTACTTTAAAACTTCATGTTTTTGTGAATGAGTTGTTAAATTAACCAATTTTCTGGAGCTGCCAAGCCAGCAAGAGTGTTATTGTCCCTTAAAGGAGCAAAGTTGTTAACGAGAGAGAGAGAGAAATGGGGTTTTACGTCCACTCAACACAACTAGGTCATTTCGGGACAAACATATGGTTTTAATTTTATTTCAATAATTTGCTTGCGCATAGAGGTCTTTAGCAGTGGGAGGAAACAGGAGTGCACTGAGGAAACCCACGAGGTTGAGAAGGCCCCCCCCTAACGCCATGCCAAATACACTCACACCAGGGTCAAAACCACAGCCGCAAGCCAGAGGTGGTCGGCCAGCTAGAGGTCGAATAGGACACTCTAGACCACTAGGTCATTCCAACCCTCCTAAGTTGTTAACATTTTGGACCAAGAAATGGATACAAATGGGTAGCAACGCATATAATAATGTAATATGAATGTATATACAACTAACTTGCATTCAATTGTTTCTGTTTTTACTCCGTTTTCAAAAAAGTTGTTAGAATATATATATGCAAGGTATCCCAATCGATGGCCGATTGCTAGCGTCTGGTTATTCCAGTTTACACCAAAAGTATCATGTTTGGCCATGGACCACGCACAATACTTCTTTACTACAGAATTTGTGTAGGATCTGCGTAAAGGATATGAACAATCGCATTGACTTGTGGGATATTTTAGCCTCGTTCTGCCAGTGCCTTATTACAATTGATGCTTATAGACACACTATGGTACATGATTCGTGTACCAATGTTAAAAGAATTATTCATCTTAAATATTGCATATCAGAAGCTCATTTTTTCCCGGTAAGTTAACATCATCAATGTTGATTTAAATTGACCAATAATTTGTGTTTTCGATGTCCAAGATTTTGGACGATTGTGAGTTTATACGGACGAAGGTCCTTAAGTCTACAGTACTCAAGACATTACTTTACTTTAGCTCATTTTTTATGAACAACAGTCTTGTTGAAAGAGTAAAAGCAATCCCAGTTCAGGACAAGTTCGAGATCATGGTTGATTAAGAGTTGCATGAACCACGAATGCCAGAATATTTGTCTGATAACCTCAACATATAACCATACCGCACTGTAAAATCGATATCATTGACTAAGGAACAAATATCTGTTATAAATGAAAATATACAACGCTTCTAAAGTGGTCAGTTTATATACATAATGTGTATTAGTTAGTTAAAATTGTTAGTAATTAGGCAGTAGCCATTAAAGCTGAACTCTGGTTACAAAAATACCGAAATAATTAAATAAAAAAATGTTAACGCCTCCAGTAGCCATACTTGTTTCAAAGTTGTGAAATAAATATGGCGGACATTGAGGCTTATGAAGTGGAAAGGTAAGTCGCTCTCACTTCCTGTGTGGTGGTTGTCAGCCAGCTGTACACATCCGGTTTACCTACATTGATTGCTCTATATTTTCTCAAAAGTACCGGTATACAAAATTATTGAAGATTTCAAAATGTCTGATTAGGTGAGTCTGTAAATAATTATATGAACTACGTCTACTACAATATAGCCTAATCTTACTCTAAAACGAAAGATGCAAAAACATGAACTTACGGCAACCTAAAATTTACAACCATACCATATTACCATAACGTTTGTTTAATTTTTTAAATTGCTTTATTATTAACTGTACCACTAGGAGTACTATCTTTTAGTTTAGTAGAAAAAATATCTCTGAAACACTAGGGTTAAGCAAGAAAATGATACTAGCAGCAGATTCATTTTACTTTTACAAGTTTCTTAAAACAGGTGTTGAGTTGACAAACATGCTAATTTCTAAATTCAACTTCTTGTTCCAGCTTTCTGTAATTTTTCGTAAAAATGTAGTCTTGATTATCCTGACCTGTCAATCAAACATAGAAGGGTCAGTAGACTGGTTAAGCAAGACTAATTTCAAAACAAGGGCACATAACCTATCTTTTTCTCAAAAGTGCTGGATGTTATGGACGACACTTGGAACCAGTTTTCAGTCTAGTATTTATAGATGAGTAAATGTTCTTACAATGTAGCTCATTAAGTACAACATGGTCGTTTATTTAGTGACTATAATTGTGTGAAACTGATTTAAGGCTTGGTATATATATAAATATTGTGGAGTAATTATCATATATTTGGAGATATTTATTTATGGTGGGGCACCCTAACAACTGGCTGACAACAACCACACAGGATGTATGCCATGGCAACTTACCTTTCCACGTCATAAGCCTCCAAGAAGTATGGCCTCCAAGAAGTATGGCGGCTGGGGGTGTCAACTTTTTTAAATTTAATTATTTCGGTATTTTTGTAACCAGAGTTCAGCTTTAAGTAGGGGTTATGTCACTAAGGTGTTAAAACTGTGACTTTTGAATGATAAACACCACTATTGTCAAGGTTTGTGTATTCAATAGTTATGGGTGTTAGGCTATAATAAATAGTCACATTTTTTACAGCTAGTTAAACACTTGCTAATGAATGACATTGACAACTGTATAATTTCTAACCACTTTCTATACATAATTTAGAATACTGACCACTGTATATGATTTAATGACAAAAATGCCTAGATTTATTACTATTTGTATTAGGCCATAATTAAAAGATTGTTTGTTTACCCAAACACTACCTACCCCCAAAAAAGCTGCCTACTTAAATTGTTCTATTGCCGTTTTTGAAAGATTTTTTTTTTAACAGCATTATTTTTACGCATGACAATGACACCAAAACGCGAAATAATCAGTCATGAGATTAAACAGCCACTGTCATGTCCATACATAGTAACACCAAACGCGACATGTGATTGATTTCGTAAAATCTCGTTATCTATCGTCAAACACTAAAAGTCTGGTCCACCCCCTCAAAAAAGAATTTGCCTACCTAACCATACCTAATCATCATGAGTCGGGTTTGGGCAAACTGAAATATTTTAACACTGGCCTAATAGTCAACGGTTTCAGCTTCTCTAAGTGCCGGTGCGTGAATTAACGTCAATATAATATTTACCAAATAATGAAATATTGTTTACATCCTTTGGTCGCCATATAAATTCCAACGATAACAAATTACAACCAGTAAGAATATTAAGTTATTAATAGCATAAAAGAAGAAAAACTTTCATAATATCTAAAGGTTGCGCTCAGCTCATAAAGTATTGGTAGCAGCAGCAATAACCCAATAATAATCTATTACAATGTCAATCACCATATCTCCGATGGGTGGTATGTGCACTGATCTGGCACTGATCCAAAGTTCGTGGCCGTAAATAGGTCGTGATTTGTCGTAAATTATTCGTAGTGTCGTAAAATTTAATTTTATGATGGAAAAATAAATAAAAATACTAAATAGTATAAAATATTTATCCTGTATTATAATGTAGCAACTACGGTATTTCTGGCCTGGTGGTCTTGTGTTTTCTCCAGGTGTTGTGCGAGAACGTTCGTCGTGGTTTTGCGGGTGTCTATAATCTATAGGCCCTAGTCGTTCGGATGGGAAAGAAAACAGGTCCCGTGTAGACATTGGCGTGCATTAACAGATGGAATTCGAAATGACAACTATGCATGCCCGCCTAGATGTTATAACAGGCTTACTATAGGCCTATATTCAATAAGTACAGTAGGCTATGTTTCTCGATAAAATCTATAGAATGAAATATCTTTTCTATAAAATATAGGCCCATGGTTCCAAAACAGAAGTAGCCTATTAAAGGCCTACCCAACTGTCCTTAGATTACAGCGACGTTCTCTAGAAAACTAAAAATATCTAACAGAAACAAAATATTTTTTTTCTATAGAATATGGATCCCAAACTATAGGATTATACCCAGTCCAGTGACATATTAACATAATGGTTGGGGGGCGGGGGTGCTTGAGCGAAAGTACTATGAGGGCCCAATGCCATTTTTTTTATGACACAATAAGGTGAGAAGATATTAAAGGTTCTATAATGTCCAGTATTTGCCCCAAAGGTTTTTGTCAACCGCATTTTCAGAATTCAACCATTAACCAAAACTAGATCTTCACAAAGCTGTGATGGTTGTTTATTTTTAATTAAAAACACAACAATATTAATTTGCAAAAAAAACCCAACTTATGTCCCCCATTCTCTGACGTTTGTGTGCCTGAAAAATGGAAATACATGTACATTGGCTGAAAAATGGACGCTTCACCGAATCTAGAAGTGGGGTGTGGATCATACGCCTATAGTTGTCTGGGCAATGTCATGAAGTTCTCTAGAAAACTATAGTTTTTAACATCAGTTCCAACCATAGCGGAGAACCCCAAAAGAAACGGTAGAGGTTCCTGTAGATTTTTTGGGGTTCAACTAATACGTACAGGTAAAACTAATTCAATATGTAAATTATTTTACATAAACGACTGGATTACATAAACGACTGGATTAATGAAGACGTCGCTGCAATTTTCACGGAAGATATAAGTTGAACCATGTCTAATGAGAGAGAAATTGGGTCATTTCGGGACTAACATTTCTAATGAAGACGGCATACATATGCCTTACAGTTTGCAATGAGGAAAACAATAATGGGGTCTTTTCCAGTCGTGTAACGTTTTGACAAATGTGTGCAAATTCTATTACTTTTGTTTATTTAAACATACATTATAGGAGATTACATAAAGAGCTGGCAGATCTAACTATACTGACAGGCAGTATACGCCAACATTTTCCAGAAATGGATAGAGAAGAAGTAAAAGCCCTACTGAAAGTGATTTTTTCTACAATCAAAGGCCATAATTCAATTTGATATGCGCAAATATCGTCAGGAATAAAGATCTGTGGGTAATAAACATGCATGTCAAGTTTCATCAAAATCGGTTCAAAATTGTGACCTCTAAAGGGTCCACAAGTCTAAAAACCTGATTTTTCGTACAATCAGGGCCATAATCCATAAAGTTTTGATCCGATACATGCCAATATCGAAAGCAGTTGAGATCTTTTGGGGATAAATCTATATTTCAAGTTTCATCAAAATCAGGTTAGAATTGTGACCTGTAGAGAGTTCACAATCAATTGTGGACAGACGGGTGGACCAACGTCTGGACAGATAGTGGCGACGACATAATACGTCAACATGAAAATGTGGGCGTATAAAAATCACTTTCGGTATTGCTTGTTCTCTATTTATCTCTCGAAAATGTGGGCATATCCTGCCTGATAGTGCCAGCTTACTATCTTTGAAGTATGGCGACGTCTTGGCATTCTCTGCTGGAACTGTGGCTAAACCCCTAGAAACATCAACGCTGATTGATTAATCAATGTCTGATGTCATAGGATCAAAAGCCGCTCGTTTGGACCCTGACGTGAACTCCCACAATAACTAGTAAGATCTTCATGTAGTGGAGGCCATCGAAAGTATAAAAAAAACGAAACGAAATATAGATCTGTATTTTGCTCAATGACAGACCTTACAGGCATCCTTTTACTCCTTTTTACCTATAACCTAGGAAGCCAAACCACGTCAGTTGACCTACTTAAAGACCTTACGATCTAAAGTGCATTTGTTAAACCATTTAGCCACCCAACCCCCTCTTAATATGAATTAAACAAAACCATATTTCCTTCCATCTCTATTTAATCTGTTGAAATATTAATCACACACATACTTTCATCTTTATGGACATGGAAACATATATTCATAAGAAAATCATACACAAAAACAATCTTTTTAAAATTTGTTTATAATTTTAAATGATTAATATTATATTTGAACCTTCTGTCAACAATGAACATAATTCTTCAAATGATAGTTCTGTGTATATTGACCACAAATAAAATGAAATGACCCTATTTTGTCCAGACCAATTTTCAATGCACTATGCAGTCGAAGCAGGGTGGATTTAGACTGTGGCCTTGTCAACAATATGCTTTTATTGTTTAGAATTTCGTCTTTACTGCACTAGGATCTGGAAGAGTTGTTATTAGATCTGTGTTCTGGTTGATGTGAGGGATTAGCCAATGAAACTGGCATGTGAAGCACATAACTGTGGGTAGCGTACTAGAAAGTCAACGCTGACTGGTTAATCATATGTCTGGCGCCAAAGTGTCAAAAGCCACTAGTATAATCCCTGACACGACCTCTCACTGCAACTGGTCAGATCTTTATGTGGTAGAGACCATATAAAGTATTTCATGTGGTAGAGACCATATGAAGTATTAAAATGAAACAAAATATAGATCTGTACATTATAATCAGATTGTTTTATCAATGGAGTAGCCTACATGATCACAATGGAACAAAACATAATTAATTCACATGTGTAAAAAGCGTCATGGTGTCATTCAATGAAAGAACATGGGTAATTAAACTAATATTAAAAAAATCAATATTAGTCCACACAAAAATAATATTCTGGTTCTCAAATACTCATTCCAGGTCAATTAAAAAGGGAGAGAGATAGAGAAATGGGGTTTAAAGTCCACTTGACACAAACTAAATCATTTCGGGAATAATATGGTTTAATTTTATTTCAATAATTAGCTTGCGCATAGGGGTCTTTTAGCAGTGGGAGGACTCCGGAGGACCCGGAGAAAACCTACGAGATGGGACAGGCAACCTTACTCCTTGTTGCGTACAACCAGGGATTCGAAACAACGCCAGTTGACTCATTGACAGGCTTTATGATACAGCGCACATGTGCTAACCATTCGGCCATCCAACCCCCACATTTGAAAAGATGCTGCATGACCGGTTTTCTATTTCAAAATATAAAAATTAAAAATATTCTCAATAATTATCCTATGTGATTATCTCACTAAGTTATGGGAATAAAATTTAAAGTATAGACAACCCTGATAAATGTTACTGAAAATCAGGAATGATACCAGATGATCATACATTCCCTTTAAACATCATGATGAAATAAATGTACTAGCTTGAAATCTGATGTGAGCATTTCAATTAGTCCATCAGTAGTGATCCTTTGACAAAATAAAAACACAAAGATAAAAACCTCACCCCTGCATCATACTGTATGGAGGGATTGCCTGACAGCCAGAATATTTGGGGGTAAAGCCCTATTATACCTCTTAAACAATACTCTTTCAGTGTAGTCAGTGTTATAGTCACAAAAATTTAAATATCTTATAGTATTGATTGCAACTAAAATTAGGTGGTTTCACATAAAGATTTATTACATGCAAATTGTATTTCTATGTTAAAAAAAAAATATTGCATAGTTCTTATATACAAGAATCAAAATGAATCAATTGCAAATACAATGTTGTACATGATTCTATGTAGTCAATTTTAGCAAGGGAGTCACAGAATTCATAATATTATTAAAAACAGTTCTGTATGCGTTTGACCATTCCGCCACTGATCACCCCTTTGTTTACAAAGAACACATATGTGACAAGTTCACTTTTAAATCATTGACAAGGATATACATTATTATTGTAGGCCTTTTTCTGGCTAGAACACACTTACTGTTTACAATAACATAACAATGGAAGCAGTGTCAGAGTTAGATACAGAGAGGACTTATAGGCCCTTTCACTTAGGAGGCCCCTCCTAATCCTCACTACTAGAGGAAGGGGAAAGTGTTTGAGACACAACTGAGCAAAAGCATGGATGACAGATGATGACATATGTTTAAGACTACACGTGTAAGCAAGACTTATGATAGTATCAGAAATATAATACACCTCGGCTGGAGACCAGATAAATCTTGTGACCCTTCAATCTGCCAAGCTTACCAGGTAAATTCGGCACTGATTGGAAGTAATTTTTGATTTTACTCTAATCAAAATCAGATTTCCTTAATTTAAACAATTAATATACATTACACTATTTAGGATAATACTATTGGTATTTTGTTTGGTTACGAAAATTTTCAGGATACATTTAATAACATATTTTCTGTGAATTTGATTCACCACAAAGCGACGCCATGGACATACAGAACTCTGGAATTAATTATTGATTTGGTGATTTCATACTTATAATATTAAATTTATACTGTTAATGCTATTTGTTTTCTTTATTCTTTCTTGAAGACGCTATGCTACTGATGTAATTCCTCAATAATTTACAAGACACACATCTGGCCAACAGGAAGCACAAGCACTTATTAACAGCTCAAATATGTGAATAAAAAATAAATTATTTATTACAAAACCATTTGGTTTATATGGATGCAGTCATTACATTGTCAGGGCTGTCCATTGACTGATCTGATTCTGTTGGTTTCTTTAAACGTAGTCGCCTTCTAGCTTGATTTCTTAACGCTGAGTTTAAACCAGATGCTCCCCACATCCATAAGACTTCAGGGATCAGATTTGATATCCAGGACTGAAACGAGAGAAATGTGAAAGAGCTTCATTTGGCAATTTGTTTTTAAAATGAAGTATCAATTCATTTATCTTGATTAGTTATTACAATGACGTATCAATTCAGTCATCTCATCGAGTTATCTGCCATCGAGAGCTAATTATGGTCTGGATAAGTTAATTAATGTCTAATTAATATTTAAGATAACAGTTCAAGCCTAAAGAAAGACATGCAATTGGCAGATTTAGCTTTTTCATAATGCATAAGTAATCTATACTATACAAGGTTTGGTAGACCGTGTTGAAAATGAAATATTTAGTGATTTAGGATTTAACCCACACCACACTCATAATGTAAAAGATATATGTACTTACCAGAATAGCATGTGGCCAGTAACCTGTGGAAATGGGGACCCGCCCCAATGTTTTTACAGCATTCCTGGCATATATACTAGCCGATGGAATCCATAAATTAGGATTTGATAAAGTTTCACTATATTCAGTCATTTTAGTTGCCACATAAAAAGGTTTTAAACACTGGATAACAACGCCTTTATGTCTGTACTCGTATTGCAGGGCTTTCGTAAAATAATCCAAATAACTCTGCAAATAATTAGGAAGATTTCAGACACTAATGTTATAATATGATTACATTTAAATCATAAGGTATAGTACATCGAAATAAAATGGGATTTAATGTCTTATTTTGCTGCACCACATCATGTTCAAGATCCCCTGACAGTAGGAAATAGAAATAAAAGTAAATTGTAGCAAAGTGTCCCTCAGCACAGATATGGCATATTCCCAGAAACTTGGCTTCCCATCCCATCCTAACAACAAGATACAACTTTTGATAAAAAAATACGGTCAAATCCTAGAAGTTAGAAAAACAGCGGCTATTTTTTAAAAAGCACACACATGAGAGCAATCTGATTCAAATACGGATCTACATTTCGTTTTGTTATACTTTCAATGGCCTACACTACATGAAGATCTGACAAGTTGTACAGGAAGGTTGTTTCAATGGCAGGTCGTGTCAGGGGTCGTATGAGTGGCTTTTGACCCTATGACATCAGACATTGATTTATTAATCAGCATTGTCGTTTATTACCCACAGTTACGTACAAGGCATGCCAAGAAGCTGCGGCAACAGACTCTTCATTGGCTAATCCCTCACTTCAACAAAAACGATGCTAATTAACAACTCTCAAGATTCTAGTGCAGTGAAGAAAAGTAAAAAAAAACTTTGGAATATAAAAACAAAACGAAAAAAGATCTGTGTTTTAATCAGGTAAGCATGAGAGTACCATCATCAAAACTTAGTATTTTATAAAATTAGTGAATAATATCCATAGCGTGTTCTGGTATCACACCCACACACAAGATGGATTTAAAAACAAGTTAATGCAAACTATTGATGCAGGTGTTGTTACCTTAGTAGCTGCATAAACTGTCATTTGTGGAGTTGTTTGGGTACAGGCTCCAGATGAAACCATAACAATAGCCCCTCGTCCCCTATAACACAAGAGAGAGAGAGAGAAATGGGGTTTAACATTCGCTCGACACAAACTAGGTAATTTCGGGATTAACATATGGTTTAATTTTATTTCAATAATTCGCTTGCGCGCAGGAGTCTTTAGCAGTGGGAGGAAACCAGAGGTCCAGGAGAAAACCCACAAGGTTAGACATGCAACCCTACTCCTTGCCATGTACAACTGGGGATTTGAAACCACACCAGCTGACTCAATGACAGGCTTTATGATACAGCGCGCACGCTAACCATTCAGCCTTTAAACTTCCCCTGTTCTGCACCGACCAGACAGGACAGAAAAATAGTTACTGATGTTGTGATCTTACTTTGAAAAGATGGGCTTCTGATATCAAATAAATATTTTACCATCAGTACCCCAATGGTATACCATAATGTGTTTCAGGGCCATTTGAATCAAGGCCCTTGAAGAACGACTGTCGAGGCTAGACATATTCCACGAGTCATGTTAAACAGTGATGGCACATTCTTATCTAGAAAGCATGCACAATAAATACTACCCGTTTAGACTGGAATAACCAGTAGCTTAAGATTGCCATTCAATCGCTGAACATAACCAATTTGAAATTACGTGTAAAATGTGGAAACGATTGAAGGTAAATCAGTTTATATACATTCATATTACATATTGCCTATTGATAATATTTGTCCATTCTGTAAAGAAAATGCATAAATTCTTATCATTTTATAAAAGATCCAATTTGGAGGATGTAACCTGTTCAAGGGGATTTCTTGTCTTTCGTAACTGATAATTATAACAACTTACCTTTTAATCATATCAGGTAATATCATATGGGTCAACTGTAATACAAATAATTTATACATTAATTAAACACATAATTGGCTTCATCAGGAAAAGAAGGGTTAGGATAAGACCATTTTAAACCATGGTAAATTACAATTTCGGGGACTTTGATTCTTGATTGTCAGCCCGAATGTTCCGACTTGATGTAATCGCAGATGAGGTGTAATCATAATCCCAATGTACATGCACATCTTTCGTGTCGACTCAATTGATACTTTTCTAGATATTGAGAGAACTTAATTTCTGAATGTTCATGTTCAATCAAATCTTCACATAATGCTGTACTAGTCTTGGTGTGCTTTACGCGTGGGTTATCTATAATTCTACATGGAAAAATACAGATTTCAGTGCATTTAAATGATTGATCAATTGATGTATTTAGAATGTGTAACAAACTGCCACCAGAGACAGAGAACTATTGAGGCTGTTATTTTTTTTTTGGGGGGGGGGGCAAATTTGAAATAAGACGTTGAATTTTCAATGCATCATGACGATAAAACCCTCAGAAAAAAAATTGACATAGATGTAAAAACATAAAATGTGCTTGCTAACGACAAGAGGATACTTGTTGAAACGTTGTGCTATATGTATATAAACCAGTGATTGTTATTTTCCTTATAAATAGTGATTTCAATGTGCTTAATCGCTAAATGCCACTCAAGGATTATGACATAAATGTAGGTTGATTCGATCATAATTTGACAAAAAACGCTGACTTACCATTGTAGCTGTTGTAATATTAACATTTATTAATTCAAATAGTTTCTGAAATTATATAAAAACTTCTAGTTTAACCCTTTGAACACTGACTATACATGGGGTGTTGCACGCCCCTCCCTGGGTTTACAGGATGTCATATTAATTATGATGTCAATGTAATTGGAGCTTGACACGGACCCAAGCCACAAAACCGACATTTCAGGTATATGCGATACAAGGTCAAGCCGATTTTGAAGCATTTCGGGTTCTAAGGGTTAATTTCTGTCTCATCACAAAAAATCCAACAAAGAGGTTTTGTCATTTCTCACAAGACAAATCCATTATGTAAGATTATATTGAGAATTTGATTCTTGAGAAATTATTATACACTTTTATCCTATTGGTTACTACAGAACCAAAAAATAAATAAATGTTTACATGCTTACTAATCTTGTTAAATATATTTTCATGCAGGTCATGTAAATCAAATAAAAAATTTGAAAACCCAGTTATAAAACCAGAGTTACCTCCCATTAAATGATTTGTTATAAATCAGGGACCTGTTTCACGAAATTTTAACTTAAAGTTACATTATTCAAGATATAGATAAGAACTAGCCATTCTTGCTATACTAGTTCGAAAGTAGATGATGTAAAATGAATAATTTGAAAATTTCATTCAAATTACTCTATTGCAAGCGAAGAAATAGGCATTCAAAGATTTGACCGACCTGTGCAATAATTTCAACCACGGTCCTGGTTGATCAAAGCTACGACTCGAAGCGTCTAGCCGCGCCATATTTGATTTACCGCTGAAACGTTTTAATCTGTTTAATATCGGAGCAATCTGATGCCATCCAAAGTTGATTAAGGCCTGGATCAGTTAATTAATGTCTAATTAATACTTTAGAAAACATTTCATGCCCAAATAAAGACCTGCACTAGGCAGATTTAGCTCTTGAATAATGCATGTTTAAGATAAAATCCAAATTTTAGTACATACTTAAATCTGATTGGCTAAGCGCTAAAATCAATCTAATACTATCCAATCAAATTACTAAAATCGGATTTTATCTTAGTTAAAATTTCGTGAAACAGGCCCCAGATAAGTCGACAATTGCTATATTTTTTAAGAATTGATTATATACACAGTAAACACCAACATATAATACACATATCTGGGCAGCTCCCCCCACTCCAGACAAGGAATGTGTGTTATTGAAAGGATTAAGGAATAAGAATTTGGATTATTTCCCACCACTTTCAATGCAAAAAAGAACCTGCGGAATTTTATCCATGAATCATTCTGCCACATGTACAATAGTTCATGACCATGACTTGTTATTTCAACACATCTAATAGTAATTCAACACATTTAATAGTAATAAAGCACAATCTAACAAGGTCTAAAGGTAAGAATTATAGCCCACAGGTATTTGCACACAACTAATGTGATCAAGAAATTGGAAGACAAGAACTGAAGAAGTAATGGGACATTTATAATTACTACAGGCAGAAGTATTACCTTTTCTGGAACATCCAAAAAATACTCTGGAAATTCATACATTATGCCGACATTATTTACTACAAATAAACAAAAGACCCTTGTAGCTAACTATTCACATATTTTGTAAACATTAGTTTGCTGTAACCCATATCCTAAAGCCGGTGATTTTTTTTTCTCAACTACATGTATATGCAGACATCAGCCAAAATCTATATTGTCTTTTAAAAACAAGAATCATGTATGTATCATATTTTTTTTTTTTTTAAACAATATTTTTCTCAGAATGTCTGAATTGGATCGGGGAATAGACTAAGCCATGAACTTATAACGTATTTAAATATTTATCATGCCAGACTTCTATAAATATAATTTATTATGCTAGACATTTATAAATATAATTTATTATGCTATACATTTATAAATATAATTTGCCAAGCCAGACATTTATAAAAATAAATTACTGAGCCAGACATTCATACATATCATTTATTATTAAGGATATTGATAGATATCATTTATTAGGATATAATATATTGACTGATAATTATCATTTATTAGGACAGCTATTGACTGATAAATATCATTTAATAGAACAGATATTGATAGATATCGTTTATTATGATAGATATCATTTATTATGATAGATATCATTTATTATGATAGATATCATTTATTATGATAGATATCATTTATTATGATAGATATCATTTATTATGATAGATATCATTTTTTATGATAGATATCATTTTTTATGATAGATATCATTTATTATGATAGATATCATTTATTATGCCAGACACTTATAAATGTAATTCACAGAGCCATACATGTATATAATCAAGCATGTTCAAATATCCTTTGATTTTGAATTAAATGTTTTACCTAAAACTCCTATTTCTTTATCATCTAATGCTGTTCGGATTTTTTCATAAACACCTTCTGTTTTGGCAAAATCTACAGCTATTGTACACGTCTGAACATCAAATAGACGGCCTGCAATAGAGTACATGTACTATGTTATAATATCTATCATCAAGGAAAGCGAAAGTTAACATTTTGGCATAAAATTAAATAAAAGAGAAAAATCAATTCATTAAAGGAGCATTATGTGCGATTAGA
This sequence comes from Patella pellucida, assembly GCA_917208275.1. NCBI lineage: Eukaryota > Metazoa > Mollusca > Gastropoda > Patellidae > Patella > Patella pellucida. Next base: position 13,366,091 of record OU795041.1, read on the forward strand.
TATTAGAGCTGAAGTTTCTCGCTATTATAGTTTAAAAAAAGATAACATAAATATAATATGGTGAAACAAGATATTAGCAGTTCGATAAGAGGCATGAATGATTGAAATGGGGTTTAACGTCCTACTGTTACGCACTTAACCTGAGCTAATTGAAGACGGGCATACGCCATGCAGTGTGCTATGAGGGAAATTTTTGCCCGGGCAGCGACGCTACGGCCTACTCTTATATCGAATTCCAACTGCCAAGGGATCTTTTACGTGCAATGTCTACACGGGACCTCGGTTTTTCGTCCCATCCGAACGACTAGGCAGCTGTCCTTGTCAGGCCCTCCTTCTGCATCACTGACAAGGGGAAATCACGTCGGAAAATCGAGATGAACTTTCTCGGCCAATGCAGGGATCCAACACTCGAGCTCCAGGCTAGCGAACCAGCGCCTTATCCACTTAGCCGACGTGATCCCCTCGATAAGAGGCAAGCCTTGATTGTCATTATTTATGTTGGTACTTTACGAAAATAAACAAAATCTTGATTATCCATTTTGAAGTTAATTATCATCCATCAAAAATGTATTCAAATCCAGTAAACATCGAGAGTTGGTTATGTTCTGGATAAGTCAATTAACGTCTAATTATTAATAAATAAGATGACATTTCAAGCCTACAAAAATACCTACAAAGGCAGATTTAGCTCCTGCATAACACATGTTCAATTCATTTGTCTCCCAAAGCATTTAATAATAAGTCAAAGAGAACTCATATTGCTAGGGTTAAATCTTGAAATAAATTACAAATAAAAACACAACTAACGAATTTCACTTGCTGCATTATATAGACGTTTCTGTCCTCGACTAATAAGAACAATATTCATTCCTCGACTTGCTAATTCTTGGGCATAAGCTCTTCCAATACCATCACTTCCTCCAGTTACCACTGAAAATACAAATGAAAAAAACTTACTGATACTTACTGAATAAAATAAAGCGAAATGAAACGACCAATAATCTATGATGCTTACCGAATAAAATTTACCCTTCCCTTAGCGAAATGAAAAAAAAAAAATAGGATTCAGCTTGGAACCAAATTTCACACGATTAAAGTCAGTGGGGTCTTGGGTTGAGATTTCAATAAATGGGAGGGGAGCGGGAACCAAGCTGGTACTCACATCAATTAATGAAATATCAGTAGTTCTATGGTCAATCTTGCTACATGAACATCAAACAAATTTTTGATTCTCAGAAACCCTATCGTCATTACATCAAACGAAGTAGCTGGTTCAGAAAAAAATCGTCATTTCGGTGTGCATATCATAAATGAGGTAACAATTCATACATAAAACACCTTACTCTTCTGAAATAACAGATCATTCAGTGTGCTATATGTATGTGTGGTAGTGTATATTTGTATATATTTGTATTTATAGTATATTTGGTGTTTGTTGTATTGTCCCTTTAAAGTACATCTTTAATCTTGTCAGAAGTCTCTTTTCAATAACAAGTCTAAACTCTACTCACTTTAACTCACTAAAATAACCACATCTCAGCTTCTATTTCAAACCTCACTCTTATCCTAACCTTGTTACAAGAAGGAACACATTATTGCACTTGGTAAGTTTTATATTTATTTGACTGACTTTAATATTTTATCTATTTAATAAAGTACTATAATTGGTATATATTTTATATAAGAAGTAATTAAGTATTTAGTATATTTCAATAAATATTTCTATAAGTATTTGTATAAGTATTTGTATAATTGTGTATTTTTAGAATATTTTACTTAGTTTAATCTTTTCATATTGTTATTTTCAGTCTTGTATTAGTGTATCTGCTAGTATTAAATAATCAGCCTTTTTATAAAAACTCCTATTTCATAGGGTATGTATTGATTTCTGAAAGATTTCATTATAATTGTAATAAACCTTTTTCATTTATGTTTTCATTCAATGATTTCCCGCCTTTATTTTAAATGTGTATATATTAATTATTATTATTCCAATTCTTATACCTTTCTTTATGTATTTCAGAGTTTTTGATATATATTTAAATTCACAATAAAGAACCTGAATCCATGACCTGGTGTTTTGTTCTTCCATGAATAGGAACCCTGCTACATATGCATAAAGGAAACTTTTCCCTGGCAGCAGTCGGCACCAATCAACTCTTTTTTCTATTTTGCAACTGTCAAGGGATCTTTCAATATACTGTCAATGACATAATCCCCAGGCTCAGCAGAAAGCTTTCGCAGCTCTGGCCAGACATCCTTTTCCAACTGGCCAGACATCCTTTCCCCTATTTTGGAATTCGTCCCTGCCATGGTCATGCCCGTCATGGTCATTTTTATTTTAAGGATTTATTAAGAATAGTTTCAACTGTTTTACTTTTAGGCCAGTTTTTGAAAATATCCCATTTGATTGAACCCCAAGGAAAGGGGAGGAATATAGAGGGTCAATCGGGATGGACGTTATTTAACGTTCTGGGGCCAGTTGCTCAAAGCTCCGTTATCTTGAACGATCCGTTAACTTTAACGGACATATCTTGGTAAAGTGTTGTTTGTTAACTTTCCGTTAAATTTACTACAGAAAACACTATAGTGACTATAGAATACTTTATTTTTTATATTAGCATAAATCTGTAGTAAAACTTTGGACCACAGAATGTTTGGGGCCTTTATTTCCAGCAAAAATATTTCTCTCCGTTAAAGTTAACAGATCTTTAAAGATAACAGAGCTTTGAGCAACCGGCCCCTGTTCATTTCTTGAACACTCGGCTGTACAAAGTACAAGAAATTAAAAAGGGAAGCAACTCCATTTAAGACAGGCAAAATAAAATCAGCTGTAAGTTTTTTAGTGACGATGAATGGGTTGTAAGGCCTAGAAAAAAATGGGTTTAATCATCTATAAGGTTTCTACAATATATTGCATATTAGCTAACACAGTAAACATTAGATATATACATTTTAAAACAATATCATGAATATGACGAAATAGGTTTACCAGCCCAAATTCCAAATTGAACACGCAAATTGCGCTTCTCATGCAATTGCACTAACAAACTGTCCGCGATACCATTAACAATACAATGGGAAATATTATAAGCCCTTTTAAGTACATAATATGTCCCAATTAAAGCTAACCCATCTCTGTAGCACGAGAAAACGGCTGATAATTCCTTGAATAAGAAATGAAAACTATCAATCGACGCCATGTTTGATGACTTTCATACCTCCTTTGATAAGTTATCATAGACGCGATCATACCAGTACATTTTTTGGCTCTCCGAATTGGAGACCCAGGGGCGGATCTGAGAAGGGGAGGGGGGGGGGGCGAAACCCAACCCTGCTCGGCTACATACAAATTGTAAAACAACACTTAATGAGAAAAATGTAACGGTTGTGTGCCTGATCAATTATCATCAGAAGGTGGGATGGGGGGGGGGGGGCATTCAAAGAGCGAAAAATATGAAAGAGACATTTGTTATATCACAATTAATGCTATGCATCAATGAAATTGAACCACAATGTGATCCTATTAATTTATTATTTTTTTCTAATCAAGCCATATGTTTGATTCTGAGCTCCTTAAAATCGGGGCCATCCGATGGCATTGAGAGTTGATTTTGGTCTTGCAATGTTAATAATTAATATCTAATTCATAATTTATATAACATTCAAGACCAGAAGAAAGACCAGCAATAGGCCGATTTAGATAATGCCTGTTTAATTACAATTATTGACAAAATTCTTTTGTATAGCCACAGGTACATGGAGACGGAAACACCCTAACCTATATTGTGACCCTATAATCGGTCTAGTCTAAGTTTTAGTTCTCTGTTTTCTTCCCATTTGGTCCTTAATCATATCATATTTACTATCAACTCGAATATATAGCTTCATATATTCTGGGGTATTTTCAAACTGCCTTACTAGTTCTCACAAAATCTGTTCAAATCATTAATTTTTTTTAGTCCGATATTGTCAAATATAAGACAAGGTACCCCATTTGAAATATCTCGTTAATCATTAGGGTTATTATCCCCAAATTAAAGACAGCGCGGCATAACATACACCCTTGTCACATTCCCCTCGAATAAGAATTTGGTTGGAGCTTTCATCTCCATGCGAAATTAATTTATAGAAATTTGATACGAGAGACACCTTGGTGCGTTAAACTTGGTAGCTACCGCGTGGAAATTACAAACAAGACATAATTTTTATCTGAAATTTGGACGCCAGCCAAGGTTCAAAAATTCCTACAACAGTAATATATATGCGCGTATCTTCGAGATGGGCGGGGTATAAAGAAAAACAACCCAATAATAAAAGGTACAGTTTTAATTTTTCAATGATATGTTAGTAGAGAATTTTGCCTGGAAACGAAAAACACCTTTGGGATTCCATTTATTACAGAGCTACACATTCTCGATCTCAGGTATTGGTCCGGTTTAAACGAAGAAAGGGGAAGATAGAGTAATGCATACAGCATACAGCTCAACTAATTGTGATCTGGCAAATGATGTAATTTAAGGTACTAAACCTCTAACTCAATAATGAATTAGAAACAAAGTTTAAGCACTCTTTAATCAATACGAATGTTGTTGTTATCTTGCTGTCAAAATTAATAAGAATCCCAATATAAATTTTTTAAGGCAATGAACATTCTAAAATCACTACATGAGCCGTGCGTGTAGGCTATAGTTTCGGGCGCCTTTTGTAACGAACAACGAAAAACATATCCCCACAAGACAATGTGGAAATAATATGTAACGACTAATTCACAAACGACAAAAAACGTATAGAATGGACTAAGCGGGTATACAAGACAACCGTTCAATTTGCATAGTTCACGAATTTCACATTACATTTGATTGGAAATTACAATGAATTATTGTTTTTTAATTTTATATAAATCACTTTACATACATTTATATTATATTAATTTTCGTTTATTTTAAGGTTATGACGAATAGAGCAATACACTCGATAATGACGGGTAAATTTGTTACTGTATGCGCATGATCTGATCAACTTACTCAAATGGAAAGGCTTTTGCCTATTGCCTACGTTCTGTTAGTTTGTTTTTATAAGTGTTTAGGGCTGTTTATCGGGGTTTATTTTTGAAGGGAAAAGATAAATAATAATCATACAATACATTAACTTAATTACAATATGAAAAGATCGTAAAACCAATATAGTATAGCTTTTGTGATTTGACGTCATAGCTCATTGTACCATGCAAAAAAGAAAGGTAGTGCCACGACTTCCTAGGAAGTGCCAGATTTTTCTAAAGGTTACAAAAGCCTATACAAATCTTACAAATAGTTGGGGTTATCTGGTATTGCGAGGAAATTCGCTTACGTGGCAAAACGCCCCACCCCTTACGAAAAACCGAATAAACTGCCGATATTTAATTATAACCCATATTATTATTAGCAATGTTTAGTTTCATAAGATCCTTACATACAATGTATATTCACAATTGGTGCAAGTAATACAACTACATTCATCTCGTTCATTTAATAAAAAAAAAATAATTATCTCTTGTAAAATGAAATGGGGGTTTAACATCCTACCTTTTTGCACCAGCTCGTATGGTTCTACCCCCCCCCCCCCATACACACACACTGCTAAGAATCACCATGTGCAAGATAATTTTTGATATAAAATTCTACCATATGTCAGTCCCTAAATGAATGACCTAGTTTGTGTCGAGTGGACGTTAAACCCCATGTCTCTATTATCTCTCCCTTGTATACCCCCAAAAAATTCTATAATTACATGTAAATACAATCGATTTCTTATTAGCAAGAGGGACAACTTTTAGTACAGATTTTCATCAAGATATTTGAAAGTTTTGTAAGATAAATACCCTGGAATACTAGTACACCCAAAATCTTATTGTCCCACATCCGTCCGCCTGTCCGTCACACTGTTTGGGGATACAATAACTACTCTTCCACTAAATGAGCTAGACTTATCAAACATGGTGTAGGTGGTTATCAGGTGGATGCCTTGCCTGCGATTGTTCGATGCTTTGAGGCACGAAATAAAATAAAATGGGGTTTAACGTCCTACTTTTCTGCTCCTAAACTGGGCTAATGAAGACGGACATACGCCATATAGTGTGCTATGAGGGAAATGTTGCCTACGCAGGGATCGAAGATCCGACCTCCAGGTTAACGAGCCAGCGTCTTACCCACTTAGCCACCGTAATCCCCTAATTACTTTTTTTTCAATTTGGCGGAAACACCGGCCCACCGTTGGCTTCTTTTAATGTATTATTATGGAAGCAAACTCGTTATTTAACTGGGGTAGTTCTAAAACCCAAAGGTTTATGCGGATAAAGGGTTTCATAAAATGGGTGAATATCGGGGTATAAAGGACGGTTGGTGCCCATTTCGTTGGATACGGGAAACAGTTTTGATAAATTAATATTGTATTATTGGTAAATTTAGTGTGCAATGGAAATGACCGTTTATTGTGCATGATGTTGTAAATTCGGTGACAAGGAATTCGAAAACCAAAAACGAAAAAAATAATGACGCTATATATGAAAAATAGACAACTTCTCAATAGCCAATCAAAAAGTGAGAGAGAGAGAGAGAGAGAGAGAGAGAGAGAGAGAGAGAGAGAAATGGGGTTTAACTTACACTCGACACAAACTAGGTCATTTTTGGACTAACATATTATTTTTTATTTTATTTCAATAATTCGTTTGCGCGTAGGGGTCTTTAGCAGTGGGAGGGAAGACGGGGGACCCGGCGAAAACCAACGAGGTCGGTCAGTCGACCCACTCCTTGTCACGTACAACCGGGGATTTGAAACTACGCCAGTTGACTCAACGACAGGCTTTATGATTCAGCACACAAGTGCTTTTTTTTCTTGTAACCACTCGGCCATCCACCCCCCCCTTCAATATAGCCAATCAAGTAGAGCTAATATGTGCATGCGTCTCAGTAAAAAGAACCCCAAATAATCAGAAGATTGTTAATGTAACCTTTTGTAAAAATATTGTTTTTATTGCAATCATTGTCATCATAATTCATATCTTTATATTTATGATTTGTTAATTTGCTTTATTTGAATAAAAATTATAAAGAAAACACAAAGAGAATCGACAAGTCATTTATTCAGTGATGGAATAACACCGGCAATAATACTGAACCTTGCAACACGATAATACCCAATAACATTTTTTTTTTCAATCAATAAATACCTAAATTCTCAGAACACTATAATCTAATGTATATTTAGTGTAACCGATTCATCTTTCTAGGGAAAATGGGATGAACTTACGTCATTTTCTTATAAAATGTCGTCCTAGATGAATATTAAAGTTTCCCTTTAAGAAATGCAATTATGCAAATGAAGTTATACACCGTTTGTTCATGTTTGCACCGAAATCCTTATACCAAGTTAGGTATCTTTCTAGGGAAAGTGGGATGAACTTACGTCATTTTCTTATAAAATATCGTCCTAGATTAATATTAAAGTTTCCCTTATGAAATACGATTATGCAAATGAAGTTACACTCTGTTTGTTCATGTTGGTACCGAAATCCTTCATAGACCTAGTTAGTATCTCTGATTTATATTGTACAGATGTCTTCCTTAATCGTGTAAATAGAGAGTAAATATTACAACATGAGCATTTAAAGTCGCCAATGCGGAACATGTGATTCGTTGATAGAATGGAAATTATAGGCGGAAGTATTTTAAGGCCCAATGACATCATTTGCGCCATGTATCAATGTAGTGTTAATATACTGTATACTAGTAAACAAAATAATCATGTAGGATGAAAGTGGATACTATTATTAACCATGAATAATTACACACAATTAAACAACACTAAACACGATTTAACATAATAGTACTTGAGCAGACTAGTAAACAACACACGTGGGTTTTTTGGCGATTATAAATATAGTACGGCAACATTTGAAATGAAATGAAATGGGGTTTAACGTCCTACTGTTATACTCCTTAACTGGGCTAATACGACAAACCGTGTGCTATGAGGTAAATTTTGCCCGGGCAGCGGCGCTACGGCCTACTCTTATATCGAATTCCAACTGCGAAGGGAAATTTTACGCAGTGTGTACACGCGACCAACCACCCGAACGACTAGACAGCTGTCCTTGTCAGACCCTCCGTTCTGTACACTGACAAGGGGAAATAACGCCGGAAAATCTAGATGAAATTTCTCGGCAATTCCAACATAAAACCCTTTAAAATACATGATAATGAGAGCAATTACATATTTATCACTAAACAATGAATAGACTGAAAACTTTCATCATTAGGGCATGAGTTTAAATGTATACCCCAGAAAAGGACAGGGTACCATATGTATACCCTGGTACCCGGGTTCCGGCGCCCCTGACTAAATGCCTTACAAACAATGCATATAACTTCATAACTGCATTCTACGCGTATGTTATTGTACCCCAGGTTTCTAGATCAGAGGTATATGTTTTTAAATTATTTCATAGGCTTAATAAATTTCAATGCAGCAGATAAGAAATGAAACTATCTATAGTAGTATTTACTAAGGAATTTGAACAAAATTCTTTTATGGTGATCAATATATGTAATAGTTATATACCCTGTTTTCAAGGTGTATGGGTTGATGAATGAATGAATGAAATGGGGTTTAACGTCCTACTGTTATGCACTTAACCAGAGCTAATTGAAGACGGGCATACGCCATACAGTGTGCTATGAGGGAAATTTTGCCCGGACAGCGGCGCTACGGCCTACTCTTATATCGAATTCCAACTGCCAAGGGATCTTTTACGTGCACTCCAATGTGTACACGGGACCTCGGTTTTTCGTCCCATCCGAACGACTAGGCAGCTCTCCTTGTCAGGCCCTCCTGTTTCATCACTGACAAGGGGAAATCACGTCTGAAAATCGAGATGAACTTTCTCGGCCAATGCAGGGATCGAACACCCGACCTCCAGACTAGCGAACCAGCGGTTTATCCACTTAGCCACCGTGATCCCCGTATGGGTTGATACACTGTCTCTTAAACTGATACACGGCCACTTTCGGGGTTGGATGACTGAATGACCAGCTATCATAAAGACTGTCATTGAGTCAACTCGCGTGGTCGAATCCCCAGTTGTACGTGACAAGGAGTAGGATCGCCTGTCCAACCTCGTGGTTTTATCCGGATCCTCTGATTTCCTCCCACTTCTGAAGACATCTACGCGTAAGCGAATTTTTGAAATAAAATTAAACCATATGATGGTCCCGAAATGACCTAGATTGGACATTAAACCCAATATCTCTCTCTTCTCCCATTTTCATCAAAGAGCCGATAAAAAGTATGGGTATAAATATTATTATTTACAATCGGGCGTAGCTACTACGAAATATAAGGCTTGTGTGTTGTAATCTCATTAATCGATCGTATATGCACTATCATATGTATCGTTCAATAGTGTAGATATATAGCGTAGATCTAAAAGGGATGAATTATTTCCTCCTTCGAGGTCAAGGACGAGGAAGTGTCCGGTTCCAGTTTTTATCATCATTTCCTGTTTTTAATATCTATTCCCGTGTTCCTGTGGTTATCTGTGTTCCAGTTTTCCCGTACTTATGATTTATGTTTATCACCTATGTGTATCTGGACATGCCAATTGCCATGCCTGGTTCTTGAACATCGAATGTCATCCTCAGTTTATGATCCATCGTACGCCCGTACTTGGTTTTTGAGAAACACGTTTTATTGTGTGTGTTTCGGCAGTGAGATGTCTACAGCCCACGTGTGATACGTACGTAGGTCTGGTAAAATCCGCGCAGTTACATGAATGTTATTATGGCTATTATATCAGAAAACATATTATGATTATAATATACTCTAAGTGTATACACACCAGTGATATCGTGTAAGGCTTTTTCACTGGTGACTCGACCTTTTTAGTATGATTCTTTAAATGATTTTGACGGTTCACTGATTTCCGCCTTTCATCTATATATATGAGTGTCATATACATGTATATATATAATATATAAGTCAATACATAACATCACACCACTATTGATGATATAGAAAAACCCACACGTGTGCTATTCCATTTACGTCACTGAAAATGAACAGACTATGCCCCTTACTGTGGGCCTAAAATAACATTTCTTCAAATAATCTCACGGGTAATATATGCATACACTTGTGGAGCCAATATTGTTCGCAGGAAGCCTAACCGGGATGTTCCGGGTCTGGTCCCGATGTTGGGCACGAAAGTTCATCGGGGTTTTCCAAATTGGTGAGGTCAATGAATAGTCAAAATTTCCCCCATACCACAGTTGTTCGTCTTCGTTGGCCCAGTCAATGCCAAATAAGGAAGACGTGGCAATGCTTTTCATTTCATGTGTTTACTAATCAGAATATTATATTTAACCCATATGTAATTCGTCTGTTTGATATTCATTCACAAAATAATGAACAAGCCTACCAATGAATTTTCGCGGGCTTATTGGGTTGTCTATCTAACCTCGTCGGTTGTCTCCGGGTCCTCTGGTCTCCTCCCATTGCTAGCGACCCCTACGCGCAAGCGAATTAAAGGAATAAAATTGATCAATATGTTAGTCCCGAAATGAACTAGGACGTTAAACCCGCTACCCCACCCCCTCTCTCTCTTCTCTCCCTCCCTCTCGCGCTCTCTCTCTCTCTCCCTCTCTTTCTTTCCCCTCTCTCTCACCCCCTCTCTCTCTCTCGCTTATAACATAGCGATAAAACTTCAATTCCACATATATTGGTAAATACTGAACGGAATTGAACAATATATGAACTGATATCCGTATTAGAGATTCATCTTGCACAATAATATTTAAGTGTTTCCTATAGCACTACAATCACACATTGAGAGTTTGATAAGTAGTAAAAATTAAGATTTTTTACATTTAATAATTACAAAAATGAAGTCTTTCTTCCGGAAAATATTGGTAATATAGCCGCTTGTGTCCGTACGAGTTCTGTCTGAAAATTTCAGGCCGGAAAAAGGATGGATCAATTGGGTTGAAACAAACTTTTGCCACCAACACGTACAATTATTGAATAAATACTAACGAAATGCATGTGTATAGTGTTATTATTGTGTTCGTTCTAGCCCATCTTGTGAACCTCCCATTGAAATCACCAGTAATTGGACAAAACTGGCTATAGGGTAGTTATCAAGTAGCAAGAAAGACTAACCCCAACACAGATCAGATGCATGATAACATGGTCTCCACCCACTTTAGGGGATGGCGCCCCTTCTTTTTCCATAGTTAAGAAGTGGACTGCGAAATTTGAGCGTGGAAGAGATAGCCTTGACGACGGCATGCGTCCTGGTCGATCATCAACAGCAATCATTCATGAAAACGTTACCAGGGTGCATAAATAAAATAAAAACCAAGTACGAACAATCCAAACCATAAAACAGAATTCGAAGTCCTTAAAACGTTATAGGCAAAATAGTGTATTCAAGCAAAATAGTGTAATCAACAAATGGACTACTCCTCGTGTACAGAAATACACGACAAGCAGTGGTAACAGGTGTCCGGAAGAGTAAACTTACCCTGCCTGGCGGCACACCCGCCATAACTGCATCCAAACTATTGGGTGAAATGTCAGTAAATAGCGTGATTGGCCAATGAACTATCGACATGCAAAATGCACGCGATGAAGTGTTTTAACGATGTAGTAGACATTATCAGGGATATAGTAATAGTATACGTGTCATAACGATGGCTGGTCGCCGTTTGTCCACTCAACATATTGCCAGTGCTGTGGACATCTCGCATGAGAGGGTTGAGCACAATATCGCCAACGAGTAAGGTATGACAAAACATTCTGAAAGATGGGTGCCAAAGCTTTTGACTGCGGATCATAAACGTGTCAGCGTCCTGGCGGTCCTCCGCTGGCAAGATGTCCCCTATAGGACTTCAAATTCTGTCTTATGGTTTGGATTGTTCGTAATTGGTTTCTATTTTATTTATACTCAATAGCATATTGCAGGAAAGTTAATACCCTTTAATTTCATGTTTCCGTATGTGCTTCATCATTTTATTTCAGAAATCAGAAAATTGGAAGCCATGTAAGATTTATTGCTCTTAATTTCTGTTCATTATAATGTTTTTGTAAATTCATGACTGAAAAAGTACATTTACAGACAATAAGTTATCAAAGCCAGATGACGGAGAATGCTCACAAAAGGCGTTCTGTCTCATCAAGACAATGTCCCTGTTCATATATCGATAATTGTCATGGCAGCGATTTGTAATTGAAGTCATATTAAACCAGGAGACGAATACACAATTGTATGAAGCCAAATTGATAAATTAATTCTATGACCTGCCATTGCTAATTAATAGGGTATTTCCAGGAATTCAGACATCAATTCCATTGAAATGCCTTTGTCTATATTCTACGAGTCCCGAGGGAGATACCAAGTTATTTAATGAAATTCTTGTAACCTTACACGTATGAAGTGTACGCAATACTGAAATCGATATTTGTAATAGTTGTCATGCAATGCGGAAGTAATAATACTCTATGAAAGGAAAGCACGCGGTCTTTTTAATTTAAAAAATATATAAACACGGTGTTAGCGGAGCTTTATTACCATTAAAGAAACCAAATAAATAGTATTAAAGATGTATCATGTAAATATTCAGATTATTATAATTACATGTATTATGATTACTATTATTAGTAGTAGTATAGTAGTAGTAGCAGTAGTAGTAGTAGTAGTAGTAGTAGTAGTAGTAGTAGTAGTAGTAGTATTAGTAGTAGTAGTAGTAGTAGTAGCAGCAGTAGTAGTAGAAGTAGTAGAAGTAGTAGAAGTTAATATTATTACTATTAATATTGTTTAATTTATATAGCGCTTCATTACAAATGGGTGTTTCATTGCGCATTCACAAACAAGAAACAGTTCACAAATGTTAAAATACAGATGTGACGTAATCCTTTGATGTTGGCGTACCATTATCTCAAATAATGTACGGGCAACTTGCCAATAGTACATTATTTCAATATAACTACTGGCATGATGTTTTTCACTGCAAACGCACGTGCGGAGTGTGACCGAGTGTCTGAATTTTAAGAAGTTTAATGCTCTCGCGCTTAAGACATTGCGTAATATATTGAAACAACACTCGGCTATCGCCTCGTGCAGTATCAATATATTACTTAATGTCTCGCGCTCGACCATTAAACTACACGTAATTAACTCGTACTTTAAGGTTTTCAAGTCTGAAAATATACGGCTCTGATTAGTGCAGCCTAATTAAACCTACACTAGTTGTTAATGCCCTGATAATTGACATTCCGTCATTGTTTGACAGTCAACGTTAGTCCCGTCACATTATGTTCCCATATTAGTACATGGTGTTTGAATTCAGGGTACTGTATTTGCTTGTGGCCAATCAAGTACAAAACTTGCTATACCAATCTCACGGGCCAGGGTTTAAAAGAGATATTCTGAGAATCGAGATTACAGTTTATATAACTTGAATGACACAGCCGTCTTATTTTATTGCGCTTAGTACACGTCTTCCTGCAGGAGGAAACCGGAGTACCCACAGTAAACCCACAAGGTTAAGAAACCGCCGCTATCTCCAAGAAACATACGCTTACATCACACCACAAGCCAGAGGCGACCGGTGAACTATATGTCGAAGTGCGAGACCCTAGGCCCTAGGCCTCTAGGTCATCCCAATCCGCCCCCCCCCCCCGGGACAATAGTACAAGAATACTTTAAGATTTCAATAAATTTCCGACCTTCTCTGACCCTAACCCTCTAGCTCTAAAACTGCGCCAAGAAAATACTGAATAAAAGTCTATACCATACAATGACGGCATTTCGTAACTCGTAAATGATAGGCTACAAAGTTCAAGTCTTTTGTATCTCGGTAACCGCAATTTGTTATGACAGCATACCAACAACGACCTATAAGAAATAAAGTCCAATTCACAAACTGTATAAAGTTCTCGACCTTGGATTGCAATTGCATGCTAGATGTTACGACACTCTTTAGGAAATAAATACTCGATTTTAGGAAGCCGGCGCCAAGTGATAATAAATATTACGTCAACGGGGGAATTTTATTAGGTGGCCATAATTGATTGACAGTGGTTTCAACATCTGGTATCTATCTCCACCCACTTCCAATTGTCAAGGGTTCCTGGCATGTATGGTATAAGTAGGCAAACGCAGTATATTTAGGATTTTGGTCATTTCCGAACGACTATATAAAGCACAATTCTTCTAGCAACCCACAGTCTAGTCCTAATGGGCCTAATATTTGGTAAGAATGGGTTTTCTATTGTGGAGGTTCAGGCTGAATTGGGGAACATGGTTCAAACCCGCTGTTAACGGAGAATCTATAGAGATGTCCGTTCGTGTAAAAAAAACCGTGACGACAGTCGGATTTCGATGAAGAATAGGCGAAAATAAAGCTCTCGGGACAAAACTAATACCCAGCGCACGCCTGTCTCTGTTATCCGGGTGATGCAAAAAATAGGGCGTTACTCTCGACCTGTTCCATTAATTCCAGGAACCATTGAAACTGGAAGATAACAGCTGTATAAGCCAATTTACCGTTGGGTTAGACATACACCAGCTCAGGGCGAGAACTTTATCGTTGTAAGTGAGAGGGATATTCGGTCTCCCGTCCGATTAGACAGGTCCCCCCCCCCCCGAGTTCTTCGGTTTCTTCCTGCAGTAATGATCGAAATCATTCGCACGATCTGTGCCAAGGGCCAAATTGAGAACAAGCCTCAGGTTTAATTTGCTACCCTTGTAAAATGACGAGATTATTATTATTATTATTATACAAATAAAAAACAAACGTTAAAAAAACCTCACTAGATTATGCCATCAACCATTTTAATTATTTACATCCCGTGAAACCAGTTAAAGAATTTATTGCCTTTAACATAAATAAACGGCTAACGCCTTAATGGACGACTTTAACTCTATACTGTCGCCATTTTCCCGGAAGTTAACTCGCCGATTTTTCCAAACTTCCTCTTTATTTTATTACCTAATGAAAATTATTTGGGTGGTTCGCACAGCTAGAGGTTATTTGATTCTGAAAGAACTTTTTTCTTTAGTTTATTGCGGCCCCTGGACCCTCGCCTAAAGGGACTTAGGATGGAAGCCCCCCCCCCCTCCCCAATCAAGAATTGCTTCCGCCGGCATTCCATTGATACAGAAAGAGAAATGGGTATAACGTCCACTCGACACAGACTAGGTCATTTTGGGACTAGCATATGGTTTAATTCATTTCAATAATTCGTTTGCGCGTAAGGGGAGAAAATCGGGGGATTCGGACATAAACCAACGAGGATGGACAGGCGACTCTACTTCTTGTCACGTACAACCGGGGATTTAAAACCACACCAGTTGACTCAATGACAGGCTTTATGATACAACACGCACGTGCTAACCATTCGGCCTTCACCCCCTCCCCTCCTTTGATACATGGATTATACAAATTCCACATTCATTCAGTAATTTTTCGACTTTCTAAACGCATCCTCCTGACACAGACTAGGTCATTTTGGGACTAGCATTTGGTTTAATTTATTTCAATAATTCGTTTGCGCTTAACGGGAGGAAATCGGGGGATTCGGATAAAACCCACGAGGATGGACGGGCGACTCTACTTCTGTCACGTACAACCGGGGATTTAAAACCACACCAGTTGACTCAATGACAGGCTTTATGATACAGAACGCACGTGCTATCCATTCGGCCATTACCCCCCCCCCCCCATTCATACATGTATTATACAAATTTCCACATTCATTTAGTAATTTTTCGACTTCCTAAACGCATCCTCCGCTTCCCAATTTTCATGTTATTTCATTGGGCGCCATTACGGAAATATGTAGGTTGTAGCTGGAAATGAAAGTGATTCCATTGATAATATGCTTAGCTGATTGGTTCCATTGAATAAAAAAAGAGAAAAAATCCTGATATCCCCGCACTTAATGGCACTTGGTAATACGTGTAGTTAAATAGCTACAACTCGTTTTAAAAACTTCCTTAATTACACACAAATCATCAACGGCATACCGAGGAATCAGGAAATACCCATATGGCTATAAATAGCATCAAACCACTGTTTATTTCAGTCAGTCACAGCATTTCAACAATAGACGACATATTTTTAACTGTCACAGATTCTGATTTATTCCACCGTTGTTATAAACAAACATAAATAATAACACCAAGTTGTTGGTTCGGTGGATTCTCGACATTTTATTACAGCATTGTTTCGAGGAAGATCATTTACGACACCATGAATCTCTTTGCAAAGTTCCACAAGAATACTAGAAAGACCCTGTATGTTCCATGTATGTGGCTTGTTTGGAATTTGTTGTGTGTTCTCGTTGGAACGGCTTGTTCGGGCGGTGTACCGTTAGCCGACTACAACCATCCTGATTTCAACAGTCTTTTAGTTCCTGTATCGTGTCCCAATATCACCGATTCCATAGGAGAAAATTCGCAGAATTCGACTTTCAGACATTCCAACGGTTCCTGTCCGACTGCATTGTCCACTGCAGCTGATGCCACACTTGACAGTCGTTCCACGTGTCCATGGGAAATATCACAGGAGTTTCTGCCTACAGGTTATATACCCCCGGTTCTCAACTTCGCCAGATGTTTGTGTTATAGAAGCGTTGGACACGGGGGAACATACAGGTGTGAGGAGGTCAGACACACCATCATCGTTCTCAAACCAACGGGGTGCTCATCCGGCTTCTACACGTACGAAAAGGAACAGAGAACCATTGCGGTTGGATGCACGAACGCAAAGCCAAGGACCAGGAAAAGGGCAAGGAGTCGCAGAATTAGTTGGGCTTCTTAAGCGGATTAAATTAGGGCTAACCATCTTCATAATTAGTCAAAGGTATGATATGTTCAAAATAAACAGCAAAAATTCTATTAAAATGCTAAGCAAATACAATACAGTCTTGGGACTTTTTATTTCATCAACAGTAACGAAATGCCGTACGGATATAAGTAAAACATTCCATTGCAAATCATAAAATTCATTCTTTTAACATTAGACACAGAACAGGGACATTGTCTGAAAGAGGTACTCAAGTCATATTTTGTTTAGAGGGGGAGTGGTGTTCTTTATTTGAGATTCAGTAGTTTGTCTGTGTTGTGACTGTCTAATGTTTTATATTACTATTAGAACATTTTGTCCCAAACACATGCTACGGATGTCACTTTTCATTTTGAATTTTAGGTTACTGATTAGATATATTTTTCATTGATCTTTAGAATTTAGAATATATAATTGTTTATTCAAAAATTGCGAAGTCTATGTAATTGGGTTATTTATTTTATGTATCTTGTTTGAGAATTTGTATAGCCATTTTGTTTTTGTCGTTTTAATAGCCATTTTTTTCGTTAAGAATCCACATGTGTGTGGCACGTTTCTCTTAAAGAGAATTTTAGTAGGTCGATTTTAAGTCCATTCTATTTTTGTATTATATATTGTTTAAATAATATATGTCAACGACATTGCTACATTTCATATTTTTCACAATTTATTACCCTTAAAGCGACTGATTGTCATTTGCATTTCTCGGACAATATCTAATATTACATTGTTTAATCCGCGATAAAAGGTATTCAAATTGATTATATAACATTTAATTTAAAACCATATATACCAACGGTAGATATTCAAGGGGCTTGGGTTTATATATTTTACCCTAAACGTATAGGTGACGTTGTCCTTTTTTAAAACTTTTTCAGAGCACCCTAAATGTTCCCAATCACGATGTATTTAACAATTTTGATTAAAATTTGATTTTAGAGATTCAGCAAAAGTGTAGCTTGCGATGGATTAAAATATCTCTTAATAGGGACATAAAGTATCATTAGATAAAGAGCTGACAGTTCTTGCTATAATAGTTAAAATATTGATAATGAAAACACAATATGCTGAAAATTTCAGTCAAATTGCTTCATTCTGAACCGAGATATTGCCAATTCGATATTAGGCCAGCCTCGATCGTAATTACTAACGTTGGTACGAGAATAAACAAAGTCTCGATTATCCATTTACGTTAAATCATCCATCACAAAATGTTTTCAAATCCACTAAATATCGCGGGCTTATGATGACATCGGGAGTTGATTAATACTTTAGATAACATTTCAGACCTAAAGAAAGACCTGCAATAGGAAGATTTAGCTCTTGCATAATGCATATTTAATTGACAATCAGTGGCTTTAAGCTCACTAATATACCTAGGCGGACCAAAAAACATTGGATTAATACCATTATAACATGTTTTCAATGGCCTTGTCTGTATATAAACCGAAAGTATTTATATTACTGCCGTTTTGTGTTTTTTATTTATCCGTATGTTTATTTAATACGTGTTTTGTATTTATATGTCTGTATTATGAATTATTTAATGCGCTAATTGTATTCATGTAGCTATAGGCCCTATGATTTTTTTAATGCGTTTATTGTATATATATATCTATATAATTTATTTAATGCGCTTATCGTATTCATGTAGCTATAGGCCCTATGATGTTTGTTAATGCGTTTATTGTATTTATATATCTATATAATTTATTTAATGCGCTTATCGTATTCATGTAGCTATAGGCCCTATGATGTTTGTTAATGCGTTTATTGTATTTATATATCTATATAATTTATTTAATGCGCTTATCGTATTCATGTAGCTATAGGCCCTATGATGTTTGTTAATGCGTTTATTGTATTTATATATCTATATGATTTATTTAATGCGTTTATTGTATTCATGTAGCCATAGCTATATCATTTATTTAATGCGCTTATTCTATTTATGTAGCTTCATAATTTATTTAATGCGCTTATTGCAGTTATGTAGCTATATGATTTATTTAATGCGCTTATTGTATTTATATATCTATATGATTTATTTAATTGTATTTATGTAGCTAGTTATTTAATGCTTTCAACAATTAATCTTATGTTTCAAAAAGGATATGTAAACTGTAATGTGTTTCATGATTGCATTTAGGATATTTATTAATTATGATATATAAACTTTAATTGATTTCTCTTCGTAATTTATGTAATGTGTTTTATGGATAAATTTAGGATATTTATTAATTATGATGTTTAAACTTTAAATGATTTCTCTTCGTAATTTATGTAATGTGTTTCATGGTTAAATTTAGGATATTTATTAATTATGATGTTTAAACTTTAAATGATTTTTCTTCGTAATTTATGTAATGTGTTTCATGGTTACATTTAGGATATTTATTAATTATGATGTTTAAACCTTAAATGATTTTTCTTCGTAATTTATGTAATGTGTTTCATGGTTACATTTAGGATATTTATTAATTATGATGTTTAAACTTTAAATGATTTTTCTTCGTTATTTATGTAATGTGTTTCATGGTTACATTTAGGATATTTATTAATTATGATGTTTAAACTTTAAATGATTTTTCTTCGTAATTTATGTGATGTGTTTCATGGTTAAATTTAGGATATTTATTAATTATGATGTTTAAACTTTAAATGAGTTTTCTTCGTCATTTATATAATGTGTTTCATGGTTACATTTAGGACATTTATTAATTAGAATATATAAACTTTAAGTGATTTTGAGTGAAGAAATCTAAGGTGTTTAATCAATACGTATTGTGTCTGAAAACGTATTGTGTCATTTCTGATCTTTGTCACCGTTCTCTTAAAATGTGAATAAGTGAAAATGACGAAAGGTCGAAATGATCTATCTTCACCTTCACATGTGGGTAGTAAAAACAGTAGTTTGGTGGCATCGGATGTTTTTTTTTTATCTTTGTGGTTATTTCGTCGCATTTTCGGGTCTTCGCTTTTATTCTAAATATGGAGGTTCCGGTACGACAATCTGCATCTTTCGTTTTGGGGTCGATTGTATATAAAAAAAAGTTTTTAGCCACCATTAACGTTGTTTTACATTCATTAATAAATCAATTTATTATTTTTATAACTGGGCCATGCTTTAGAACTTGTTTTAGGTTTTTTGCATTTATGCCATGAATTTACATTTAATGTCGCACAATATATAGATAGCTTTTTTTTATAAAATAAAATCTCTAACGTTGCCGATTGTATTATTATTTAAGCTCGATTAAAATCTGTCAGTTCCTGTATTTGACCACGGTTACCTAATTATGGGCGAACAATCGCATTTCTTGGTTATTTGTCCTTACTCGGGAAGACGGGTTTAGTATTTACAAAATAAGTCATTTCAACAATTCGCTTGCGCGTACGGGTCTTTAGCAGTGGAATGAAACCGGGAGACCCGTAGAAAAACCACGAGGTTGGAAGGGCGACCCTACTCCGTGACACGTACAACCGACCGAAGAATCGAAACCACACCAGTCGACCCAGTGGCAGATAATTTTGGTACAGCGCGCACATGCAAACCATTCGCTCCCCCCCCCCAATCATTTAGGCGTGGGTAGTATTAGTATATATAAAAAGCATGGCTGTATAGACCCCCCCCCCCCCCCAAATAAAAAAATCATTTAAAGTGCACATAAGATCATAATTTTCTATTACATATTATAATAAACAATGATTACTAAATCCATATTACGGAAAGTTCAAATCAATCTGATTAAAATTAACTGAGCTATTTACGTTTTAGTATGGGACAGCCAAAAACGGTTTTCAAATTTTCATGAACGACCTTAATCCGGTTGATTGGCTGATGACGTCACAGGCACTACACATACTATACACATTATCTATCCAATATATCACTGCCTGTATAATATATCACTGTATCAACATACCAACAGTTAACAAGTGTGTATTGTCGGTAATCATTAGCTCGTAATTATGTAAGCTACACATCACTATATAATTCAAAGCATTTTCAAACGCAGACCTTTCTCGTCTTGAATTGTAATAGATTTTATTTGTTACTATAATATTTCCGAGTGTATTTCACGATGCCGAATTATCGTTGTATTATTGAGAGTTGTGGAAATTCCAGCAGAGAAAAGGGGAATAATGTACCGACGTTTCATAAATTTCCCAAAGACGAAATATTACGGAAAGAGTGGATTGCGTTTGTCAACAATTTAATTACGGATTGGCGGATGCGGGTCGTTTTATCCCACGACTGGTTCACCCCGGGCTGTTTCATCCCACACCTGATTTGCTATCGGGCTGTTTCATCCCACTTGTTATTATAGAAGCAGTTAATTAACCGAGTTGTACTTATTGTCGAATAAACTTCATTGTTTATTATGAAATAAACACACCATTAATTGTTATGGAGTAGTAAAAAAAACATGACGCGAGAGTTGATATCTGTCGTTTGGGTCTCGGATATACGAAGTTTGGGACTCTGGTATACGACGTTTGGGAAATATATATATATTCAAAACACGAAAGAAAAAATCAAGAACCACGTGGTTAGTAAAAGGCTCAACCAAACGATAAAACATTAGTTGCACTTACGGTTCTTTGATAATCATCGTTTCTCATGAAATTATATAATATTTATTTAAAACGAATAATATGCTGATGACCTACACAAAAACAAAATAAATATTTACACGACATGCAATCTTTTTTTTTTACAAGCCCCTACAAATTGTTAATAATCAGTGAGCTACACCTTGACGACATGCTTGTCGTAGATGCTAATACCAATCGATAAATTGGTGCGAACAAGCCACTGGTAAGTGGAAGGTCAATCAAGTTCGTTAACTATTTGATAAAAGAAAAACAACAAAGTATTACTAAATATGCACAAATTTTCAACAATACATTTTGGCAAGTTTTATACTCGCAGATAAAACAAAACAAAGGAGAACTAGCAGTGTTAATCGCGGTCTCAACAACCGCCAATCACCTAATTAAATAAATGCGAATTAAATTCCCAATTGAAATAATAAACGATAACCTGCCTTTTTTTAAATCTGGTGTTGATTATCGAACCCATTCTGCTCAGCGAGTTAAGATTATTGACGACAATTGATTGGTGAATCTGATTGTTAAAGCGCTTAAAAACATTGAATTAATTTAGAATTGCAAAATGCAAAACGTAATTTATTATTCGTTACATATAAAAAAAAATCGTTAGTCATTTATTATTATTCGTGCACATTTTCTGATATGGTCTGGTTATTTGAGCCTAAAAATAGAACACATCCCAATTGGTGCATGCACGCTTCCCTTTGATGACAGTTATATCATGGCATCTCATGGGTCGTATATACGATTATTTCACCGTGCAAGGTGCAAATGCATGCTTTCTGATATGGTCGGATTATTTGAACCTAAAAATAGAACACAGCAAGTCTTCTTTGAGGTGTTGTATCATGGACATACATCAACGACATGCCAGATGGGATCAAATCCACTGTCCGCCTATTTGCTGATGATACAATAGCATATCTTACCATCTCATCCGACAAAGATTCAAACGACCTTCAAAGCGACCTCGACAAACTAGGAACATGGGAAGCCAAATGGAAAATGTCCTTCCATCCGGACAAATGCAACGTTCTTACCATCAGCCGCAAAAACAACACCATTCCAACATCTTACACATTGCATGGTCACAAACTGGAACCTGTCAAAAGTGCTAAATACCTTGGTTGCACCTTCACATCCGAACTGAAGTGGAATGATCATATCAATAATATATGCAACAAAGTTAACAGGACTATAGGCTTCCTAAAGAGAAATCTAAATATAGGAGCAACCTCAGTAAAAGAAAATGCATACAAAAGCCTTGCAAGACCAATAATAGAGTATGCAAGTCCAGTATGGGACCCATACTTTAAAACCGAAATAGATCGTTTAGAAATGGTCCAGAGAAGAGCAGCAAGATACGTTTCCAACAAACACCATAATCACTCAAGTGTCAGCAAAATGATTGAGCACCTGGAATGGCCATCTCTGGAAAAAAGGCGAAAAGATGCTAGGCTAACTATGCTCTATAAAATAGAACACGACAAAGTGGCTGTAATTAAGGAAGGTCGTCTTATGCAACCAACACGACTGTCGAGGAACATGCACGACAAAAGTTTCCAAATTCCAGCAAGCAGAAGTGATTACAGAAAATACTCATTTTTCCCAAGAACAATCAGGGATTGGAACGCTCTCCCTCCTGGGGTAGCATCAGCACCGTCAGTCGAGGCCTTTAAAGCCTCACTGACAAAGCTGAACTAATTTATTGAAATTGGGGGGGGGGGGTCTGCATGCGCACCTCAGTCATGACATAATAATCAGCTCGTTGATTGTGGTCATTATCAGGCAGAAGCAGAAGCAGAAGATTATATCACGAGGTAATTCTGTTATTGAAACCCAAACTGAACGAAAACGGCTCTCGATTATAACGGATGTAAATTTTGTGGAATGCTGAAGCAATTTTAGTTTAAATATCCTTTGTGTGTAAATTACTACTATAGGGCAGGCTGTGTACATGTAATATCAATTCTTTTATTTATAAAAGCTGTAAATAGATAATTTAATGAAATCAATTTATTTACAGCTAGAAAGATAATTTAATGAAATCAATTTATTTATAAAAGCTGTAAATAGATAATTTAATGAAATCAATGAATCTAGTCTCGCAACAATCGGATGGTTTTCATTATTAGATCCGGTATCATCTACATCGCCATCCTCTATGGAGCCACAGTCAGATAGATACGGCTCAAACATAATATATGGCGCTATAGTTATCATTTCTCGCGACGTATCTGTATCCGATACATTGCCAGAGCTAAAAGAACTACTGCTATAGGATAACTCTAAATATTCTGCTTCCATTCTCTCGGTGTATGATAGAATGACCAATAACACGTGTTAATGATTTATTTATATGATTACTACTTAAAACCATTTCGTGTCTTAAATGCCGACAATTAATTATTTCAATTGGCTTCATAGATGTCCGTAGCGCCGGCTACACCAATTCTACACCAATCGTGTTTCAATCAGAAGCCAATTGTTAGTTTACGGTCGGCTTATTCTGATTAAAAAGACAATGCTACAGCAATCGGCTTTATAAAACAAATTCTAAATTAAAAAAACAGATTATTCCGTAGTCAGTTGTTTTGTTTAATTAGGGGATTAAGGAACCAGTCAGGCGTTAATGAATACACACGCCGGCTGTATATAGGTAATTAAGGAATAAACATTCCGAATATGCATTTGTACACTGTGACGTCACTAGGGACCGAGGGGATTAAGAGTGTTTTCGATAATTGGCCAAGTCGTTTTTACGGGAGGTCTATATTTGCGACTTTGAGTGAAGATAGCTGATTTATTTTTAATCAGATTGATGTTAACTTTCCGTAATGTGCATATAATAACCACTGTCCATCACTACGCCGAGTTTCAGTTTGTCGTCTTATGAGCACTTTAAGCTTAGGTAGTATAAAAAAAGCGTGGCAGTATATTCACATTGGCTCAATAACTCTCTGAAAATCAAAATACAAACAACATTCATCAAAATACAGGTGTGAAATTTTAATCCGTTAAAAATAACTGTCACATATTTTAGGGGGGTGGGGGTAACGTCCACTCGATACCAAACTAGGTAATTTCGGGAATAATTCGCTTGCGCGAAGGGGTCTATAGCAGTGGGAGAAAACCGGTGGACCCGGGAAAACATGAAGGTTGTACAGGCGACCTACTCCTTGTCACGCACAACCGAGGAATCGAAACCATACCAGTTGACTCAATGGCAGACCTTATGATACAGCGCGCACGCGCTGACCATTCGATCAAGAAAAGATGAACCATATTAATCATCAGTATCCTGCATCCATCGATCGAAATCCATGTGTTAATTCCTTTCGTATCAGCTATTGTCTATGCCTATCGTTTACAAGAAAATAACCGCTGTATGGGCATATTTCAACAACGTGCATGGATGTTTTAGAACAATTCGTTAGATCAACTGATTAGAAATTACAGAAAAACAAAAACGATTGAATTTAAATCAGTTTATATTTATATATATATATATATACAGTCATATGTGCGTTGCAACCCATTTGTGTCACTTTCTAAGACCCAAATATTAGTGATTTAGGTCCTTTAAATTGTGCACTTTATAAACCGAAGCTACATTTGAATTGTGTGTAATTGCATCATCATAGCCGTAGCGACAAAATAATGCCGAACCGTTTCTTTAAAACCGCTCTTTGTGTAGACTCATTTGTGACACAAAGTATAGAAATAGGTTTGCGTGAAGCAATATTTAAGACGTTCCTAAATATTTCAGATTTTTTGTTTGAAGTTGTTCAGAGACAGAGAGAGAGAAATGGGGTTTAACGTCCACTCAACAAAACTAGGTCATTTCGGGACTAACATTGGTTTAATTTTATTTCAATAATTTGCTTGCGCGTAAGGGTCTTTAGTAGTGGGAGGAAAACGGAATGCTCGGAGGAAACCCACAAGGCGCCCCTATCTCCATGCCACATACGCCCACACCAGGGCTCGAAACCACAGCTGCAAGCCAGAGGTTGCTGGCCAGCTAGAGGTCGAAGCGCGGCACTCTAGACCACTAGGCTAGCCCCCCCCCCCCGAAGTTGTTCAATCAGCAAATAGTACTCCATTATAAAATAAATACTGACAAATAAAGACAACAAATCTATTCGTATAATATCCAGAAGCCGGATTTACCCTTATAACTTGTTCATTGCATGTCAATCTAAATGATCGCCCCTCTCCCGCCCTTATATGGATTAAATCATAATGATTTCGATGACGTCTCTCCTAATATCCTATTTTGAGCTCGGTGTAAGGTATTTAGAAAATTGCTTACTTTATCGGTATTTTGAATTTGTATCAGCCAAATCTAAGAGCTCTATTGGTTTTGTTCGATCCCTGCATTGGCCGAGAAAGTTCATCGGGATTTTCTGATGTGGGTTTCCCTTGTCAGTGATGCAGGAAGGCGTGTCTGACAAGGACAGATATCTAGTCGCTCGGATGGGACGAACAACCGAGGTCCCGTGTATACATTTCTTTTAAGGTTGTGTAGTATATATAAAAAGCATGGATAGTAGTTAGAAATTCACATTGGCTCAATAACTCTCTAAAAAACAAAACAATTACAAACAACATAATGTTGTGTTTAAAATGCAGGTGTGAAATTTTAATCAGTTAAAAATAACTGTCACATTATATATATAGTAACAATATTCATCATCTACGTCATCATCGGAGTTTCCTCCTCAACAGACGCTGTATTTTTACACGCTTATCCTGTCGTACATACGTCACTATCTCGCTAGTAAATGCGATAGTAGCTATACAGCAGTTCTTAATATTTAAAATTGGACGTGAAGTAATGGAGTAATAGAGAGATAGAGAGAGGGGAGAGAGAGAGAGAGGAAAGAGAGAGAGATGGGGGAGGGGGAGGGGATTAACGTCCACTCGATACAAACTAGGTAATTTCGGGAATTATTCGCTTGCGGAAAGGGTTCTATAGCAGTGGGAGGTAACCGGTTGTCACGCACAACCGGGGAATGGAAACCATACCAGTTGACTCAATGGCAGACCTTATGATACAGCGCGCACTCGCTAACCATTCGGTCAAGAGAAGATGAACCCTATTGATATTCAGTATGCTGCAACCATCTGTTCAGTGACAGATTTTAACATATTTATTTCAGATATGGTTTCTGGTGTCATGAGGGTGACGAACCGTATCGATAGTCCTCAGAGTACCCCAGCCCTCATCAGCTTTTAGTTCTACCCACTTCCGAAACCGTGTGAACGTTTCTATTTAAAATTTTAACAGATTTATTCGAGCTTCTACACGGAGTAATGGGAACGTTACCCAGTAGTTACCCCCTTCTAAATTTACTGAAAGCCTCGATCCACGAGAACAGAGCAAATAACTTGCAACAGTTTTTCTTTTCACCGAACAAATATGGTCGATCGAAATCCAAGTGTTAATTCCTTTCGGATCAGCTATTGTCTATTCCTATCGTTTACAAGAAAACAACCACTGCATGGGCATATTTAAACAATGTGCATGGATGTTTTAGTACAATTTGTTAGTACAACTGAATAGAAATTACAGTAATAACAGAAACGATTGAATGTAAATAAGTTTATATACATTCATATATTCGTTGCGAGCTATTTGCGTCACTTTCTAAGACCCCAAATATTAGCGATTTAGGTCCTTTAAATTATGCACTTCATAAACCGAAGCTACATTTGAATTGTGTGTAAGTGCAGCATCATATCCGCAGCGACAAAATAAATGCCGAACCGTTTCTTTGAAAAAGTTATTTATCTTTGTAGACTCATTTGTGACACAAAGTATAAAAATAGGTTTGCGTTAAGCAATATTTAAGACGTTCCTAAATATTTCAGTTAATTTTTGTTGGAAGTTGTTCAATAATCCGGTTGTATTGTGATGTGTTAACAGTGGCCATATTGTTCGAACATATAAGCAAATAGTACTCCATTATAAGATAAATACTGACAAATAAAGACAACAAATCTATTCGTATAATATCCAGAAGCCGGATATACCCTTATATAACTTGTTCATTGCATGTCAATCTAAATGATCGCCCCTCTCCCGCCCTTATATGGATAAAATCATAAAGATTTCGATGACGTCCCTCCATATATATAATTTTAAGCTCGGTGTAGGAGAAATTACAACAAATCTATTCGTATAATATCCAGAAGCCGGATTTACCCTTATATAACTTGTTCATTGCCTGTCAATCTAAATGATCGACCCTCCCCCGCCCTTATATGGATAAAATCATAATGGTTTCGACGACGTCCCTCCTAATATCCTATTTTAAGCTCGGTGTAAGATATCGAGAAATTACTTACTTTCTCGGGATTTTGAATTTTGAATTTGTATCTGCCAAATCTAAGAGTTCTATTGTTTTTTGTTCGATCCCTGCATTGGCCGAGAAAGTTCATCGGGATTTTCCGATGTGGGTTTCTCCTTGTCAGTGATGCAGGGAGGAATGTCTGTCAAGGACAGCTGTCTAGTCGTTCGGATGGGACGAAAAACCGAGGTCCCGTGTATACATGGACTTGCACGCAAAAGATCCCTTGGTAGTTTGAATTTGATATAAGAGAAGGCCATACTGCCGCTGCCCGAGCAAAATTTCCCTTAAAGCACACGCCCGTCTTCATTACCCCAGTCTAAGCAGAACAACAGGACGTTAAACCCCATTTCTAGTGGGTTTTTTTGACCACGCAGCGACCGGGGTTTCACTATTTTCTTGAGACCAGGATGCAATGTATTACCTATATTTTGTTCTTGGTGTGTATTAACTGAATTTGCAAACTTTGTGTTGAGAAATTCCACTTCCTTATCTTTCCGTTAATACCAATATAAGCAACAATATTATTGTTAATCCATGATATATTTAGTACATTTATTGTATTTTAGGCATTCATTAGCCAGCGCATGGATTGAGAAATTCCACTTCCTTATCTCTCCTTAAATACCAAAGTATTCTTGTTAATCCACGATATATTTGGTGCATTTATTGTATTGCACTCATTCATTTGCCAGCATATGGATTCGGCAACCAGTCAGCAATTGAAAAAAAAATAATACCGACCTGGGAATACAAAGGGTTAATTGACGAGTACAACAAACAGACACTATTCCATGACAGCTTCCCCGCCCCCTACCCCCAACCATCGGCAATATCGGTAAGTCTCGATTAACTTTCTCGGCTAAAACCTGTAGTTAACTAGAGAATTCCGGCTTGGGAAACCCAAATTAATTTCGTCAGCACTATTTTTAGCCATTCAAACATGGCAGTCCTCGGCTCCCCGTCCCATCAACCACTCGACATACTTCCTCGGTGACGGATGTCACACAAGTAGTAGGCAATATCACTTTAATAAAGCTCACATTGTACTATTTTTGGCTATTCGTGAGGACCATTTTGGATTTCGTAAGATCAAACGGAAAACGGCTGTTGAATTAAAGTCAAGTAGCTACTGGGACATTTATTTCAGTAACGCATCATGGCAGTCCAGTCCGTGCCATCTCCCTTAATACATTGAAGTGACTTATTACGTTGACAAAGTGTCCGGTAATGATGTCGAGATCTTACTGGGAAACGGTGGGCTTCTGATAAGACAAAATAAATATTTTACCATTGGTACAAAAGACTCGAAGAAAAGGCTAGAAATATTCCCAAAGTCTGTCAAACGCTGACGCAAAATTCACACCCGTAGAGCAATTGCCGAACACGAGAGGTACCCGTTATGCCGCCGTTAGGGTTGGGTTACCCTAACCCTATACAATAAGAACGGCGGCATAGCGGCACGGCGACACAACGATACGCTCCCCCGAACACAACTGATTTGAAATTAGAGTAAAAACGAAATCATTCAGTTTATATACATTCATATTACATTATTACATATTATGCGTTGCGACCCATTTGTGTCCGTTTCTAGATACCAAATATTAATAATGTAAGATATAGTTAAAAAAAAACAAGCTATTCTTCCTATAGTGTTCGAAAGTAGATGATGTAAAATGAATAATTTGAACAATTTCATTCAAATTACTGTATTGCAAGCTATTGGCCACGGTCTGGTTTCGCCATATTGATTGAATCAAAGTATCGCTGAACCGTTTTAATCTGTTTAATATCGGAGAAATCGGATGCCATCCAGAGTTGGTTAAGGCCTGGATCGGTTAATTAATGTCTAATTAATACTTTAGAAAACATTTCAGGCCCAAAGAAAGACCTGCAATAGGCAGATTTAGCTCTTGCATAATGCATGTTTAAACAATGAATATAATATAATATTCGGAAAAAGAACATACAAAAAATCAGAACAATATACATGTTTACAAATATGTATATCTATAAATACAAAAAAAAACAATTGTGTACTACTTTTAATCAGACGTTTGGATTTTTCTTAAAAGTTCAAGTCCATAAAGAATTACAATCCACCTTCCGTTTTACAGACCACTGATTGATACGTTCGATGCCTCGAGATCGTGTCTCACCGGGATTGTTAAAGGGACAATGACACTCTGGCTGGCTTGAAAGCCTTATAATAGCCTTATTCTTAGTACTAGATGTTTAAGTATACTACCTATTGTGTAAATTATCCATTTGTGTAAATTATCCATTTGTGTAAATTATCCATTTGTGTAAATTGTCCATTTGTGTAAATTATCCATTTGTGTAAATTATCCATTTGTGTAAATTATCACATTTGAAATGGTTTACGTTAGGCTTTTCAAATCATTTAGTTGAATTATTCCAATTTTTTCAAATTAATTGTGTTAAGATGAAGTTTGTATCATCAATTAATTAGAATATTTTAAAATAGTACAATTCGTTGACCAGAATAAAGCTTGGGAAAAATAAATTATTCAGTTACAACAAGAGTGGTATTGGGCCTTTAAGAAGCAGCATGGACATATTGTCTGCAAATAATCTTACTTTGATTCTAGACTTTATAAATAATAGATAGTATAAACAGTAAACGGCATAGTATCAACCCTTGTTGAACACCGGATAGTATTTGCTCAGAATATGGTGGAAATAAAAAGAAATAAAGTGGAATTTAACTACTTCGAACTGGGCTAATGAAAACGGGCATACGCCATACATGTGCTATGATAAGGAACATTCTGCATGGACAGCGGCGCTACGGCCAATGTATACACGGGACCTCGGTTCTTTGTACCATCCGAACAACTATAAACTGTCTCTTGCTAGGCCTTGGTCCTGCACCACTGACAAGGAAGAACCACGCCGGAAAATTCGATGAACTTTCTCGGCCAACGCAGGGATCGAACCCGGGACCTCGGGGTTAGTGCGCCAACGTTATCTCACTGAGGTGCCACGACTCCCGTATTGGCCGAGAAAGTCCCTGGGGGTTTTATGGCTAGGCTTTTCATTGTCAGTGGTGGAGGGGACGTCTGACACATCTAGGTCCCGTGTATATCACTGGTAGTACATTGAAGACACACTGACAACCGGAAATCGAATTAAGAGAAATGGAATGGGGTTTAATGTCCTGATGTTCTGCTCCTAACCTGAGTTAATGAAGACGGGCATACCCCGTACGGTGTGCTATGAGGGAAATTTTGCCCGGACAGCAGCGCTACTCTTATATCTAATTTCAACTGCCAAGGGACCTTTTACGGGCACGCCATTGTGTACACTGGACCTCGGTTTTTCGCCCCATCCGAACGACTAGATAGCTGTCTTTGTCAGGCCCTCCGAAAATCTGGATGAACTTCGAAATAAGACACGGTCGTAGCACATTGCATGACACATGACGATCCTCATTACCAGGTTGAAGCAGAATAGTAAAAGGTTGCACCCGATTTCATTTAGAATAATTAATCTACATAACGGTTCCAGTCGTACGTGAAATGAAAATACCACATTATCTTGAAGTTTGTGGTCTTCGTACCAAATGACATCAGAGACATCGGATCATGTTTCTTGAAATTACAGAGGCGATAATTTACCAGTGGGCTATAAATTAGTGAAATAACCCATAACTAAAGAAACTCATTAAGTTTTGGGCATACCGGGGTATTGGAATTATTGTGAATTCTTTCCTATTTTTAACTTGTGCCAATTTG
This sequence comes from Patella pellucida, assembly GCA_917208275.1. NCBI lineage: Eukaryota > Metazoa > Mollusca > Gastropoda > Patellidae > Patella > Patella pellucida. The sequence goes on from OU795041.1 coordinate 13,397,708, forward strand.
GGTTATTGATACTTAAGATAGACAGACGACCTTTCGTCACAGGAAGGAACAAAATGGCATCCTCGCCAACCCTAAAGATAAACAGGTTTATTTATATCATAACATTGGATAGGCCAAAATCCGGTTGTTACGTGTATATATACACACCAATGTTTCCTCATTATAAGCGTAACTAAGTAAGTATCCATTAATCACTGACGACACCACTCCATATCCGCATTAGGCGACGTTACGTATAAAAGGCTGTAATGCTGAATAAGAACAAACCACTCGCTTTATGTTCGTGAATAAGTACATATAGACATATAGCGACAATCAAAACACGTGACGCTTTCTTTGGCTTATTAATACTACCATAAGAAGAAGACGACAAAAGAACGGGAAGAGGAAATCGCAAAAGAGGAAATCGATTTATTGCCAAAATAGACACGCTACTAATATCGAGATCGATATAAAAAGGTGAAAATAAAATTGTGTTAGATAAGAACAACTTGAAGAACCACTGAAGCAGACCTACTCGTACCGGTGATTGAAGGAGTATCCGATTATAAGAAGGAAATTGAAGAAAAGAGCAGACAAAATGTCAAGAATTCTGGTTATCTTCCATCTCTGTGTGGCCATTGTGGTGATTCATTCTGTAAGCTCATCGTCACTTTTATTAAACGCTATTAAAAACTCTATTGCACGAGAGAAACGAGCCGTCAATACCACCATAGAGTGCCAAATTCCTCAAAATCTTCAAACCTTGTTCACGGAGTTGAATAAAGACATCAACGTTTCCAAATTTTTGATCTATCAAAACGCAACCCAACCAGCCAGTTTGGTTAAAAATGAACTTAGCGAAAACGAAGTCTACATGAGTCAAAACACTCACGGTAACACAGACTGTCCACCCACTCTAGATAGTTTTACAACCGACGATCCACTGTGGGTTCGATCCACCTGTCCCTGGTACTATGACCCCGAAGACTTAGGAAGCAACTACTACCCTGCTCATATCCCACAAGCTAAGTGTAAATGTAATGAATGCATTGGAAGCACCGGTCGTACCAAATGCGAAAGAATCACAACCCAGGTTCGAGTCTTGAAGAAAACAGGCTGTGTTGGTGGATTTTACACTTATGAAAACGAACTACGTGTAGTGAATGTGGGATGTACATGTGCCAGATGAGGTGGCGCCCACAAAAGACTAAGACATTGCGTTCATCTTTATAATACTCAGTCCGAATTCACCTCAACCAAAGCCCGGTTATCGAGGACTCCATCCAGTTGTTTATGTTTGTTTATATAATTTATTAATATATGTTATGGTATTTTACAAATGATTCCTCTATGTTCTATACAATATTATATACTTAGACAATAACTTGAAGTATTTCACAGGGTACTATCAAATAGAAAATAACTGTGTTTATATTCTAATCAGTTTTATTGGATAAATGAACAATTTGTATTATGTATAATATCAAATAGAAATTATCTGTGTTCAAATTTGAATCCGTTTGTTTTGATACATTTTGACGAAATTGTATTATGTTAGGCTTTCATGTTTTATGTATGTACGTATATTTTCCTAGGGAGGTTATTATTTTCGGTAAAAAGCAAGCGAGAAAACATATTTTGTACATCAAGGGGGGATTATCCTTTTCGAACCACGTAACAAAGCCTTTTTAAAAAAAATTGTCTGCCTATTGATTAATTCTATCCCTTTTTGTCGAATTGGGGCTCATTAATTTTCTAGATTCAGGAAAGTTTATTTATTGTTTTCTGTGGACTAGTCCACTTTTAGTTTTGTTGTTGTGTATAACATTATAATGTAGATTTGATAGAACACTGTGTATAATTCTTTCGAGCTGGTTCTCGTTAAAACGGTGAGTAAAAGGGTCCCATCAAATGGGCGCTTAACACCGTATTCGTATCTAATGGCGGACGAAATTGTTGATTTTGTTTACTGCTTTAAATCTCTTCAAAAGAGATTCTTATTTATAGATTCCTTTGTTATAGATAATTAATGTCCGTATAAATGTTTTTAAGAGGTAATATTGCATTTCATTTGATCGTTTATTTTATTATATATTTTATTATTATCATCCTTTTTGTCAGTTCGATCATGTTTAGTGATGGTATACTTGATTAAGAATATTCACGCTTGAATGAACACTGAAATAAGGTAAAACATCAGAACGTGTAAAAGATAGGGGGAAGTGCATGTCATCGATATAATTAACATAGGCGTTTTTATTTATAGATATTTATTTATACATTATTTATTAACTGATTGTTTTGTATACACATCATACTTTGTTTATGTTAATTTCTTGATATTGTTGTATGGGGTAGTCACTTACCTTTTCTTTACAGTGTTATGTTTATTCTTTGAAATTAAGAAAAATAAAATATGAAATAAAATGAAATGGGGGTTTAAGTTCCTGCTATTCTTTTCTAACTTGGCTGATGAAGATGGGCATACGCCAAACATTTTGCTATGAGGGAAATATTTGTTCGGACGGCGACGCTATGGCCTACTTTTATATTGAATTCCAATTACCAAGGGATCTTTTACGTGCGTGTCAGGCCCTCTGTCCTACACCACTGACAAAGGGAAACCACACTGGGAAATCCCGATGAACATTCTCGGCCAATGCAGGGCTCTATACCTTATCCTCGGGATTTTCCAGCGTGGATTTATCCTTATCAATGGTGCAGGGGGCTGGGGGTGGCAAGGAACAGTATCTAGCTGGCGTGCACAGAGCGTAAGGTACAGGCTCACTTAATAACATGTCCGGAGTTTTATCTTGGTGTTGGCCGAGATGTTCATCAGGATTATCCTGCGTTATTCACACCTTATCACTGGTGCTTTGGAAAGGAACAGTATCTAGTAGTTCGGATTGAACGAAATCAGTTGACGTGCACGTAAAAGAATCATAAAAAGTTGTCTTGCGGATTGGTGCAGAAAAGTAGGACATTTTACATGTGTTTTATGCTGCTTTGTACCCGGTTGCTCGGATAAACACGTTTTCCTTGTCAGAACGCCTGTTTGCGAACCCGGCCTCACGGGTTTCTCATTACTGCTAAGTAACCATTCTGCAAACAGCAGCGAACTTCAGTACCAATACCTCTACTGCATGGCCTATTCCTCCATTGGAACTACTTTCAAGTTATTATTCAGACATTCATTCACAGTCATGCTCATATTTTCGACATACTGGGGGCATTAGACAATGTGCAACGTTCAAATGAAAAATACAGACCTCCTTTATTATCGTAGCAACAGTTCTTGACAATCGCGACTAATTAAGATATTTCTTGTCAAAATTTCAATTATTCAAAATAAGGTAGTTTGACTACAACGTTCAATTTAAACTATTGTAGCAAGAATGGATAGCTCATTATTTCAGTCCCCAATCCCAGTCAGACAACCTGAATAAAATATTGTTTTAAAAAAATATGGTCTGAAAATAGACCTACTTATTAAGTCGACTTTCGACAAATAACTGGGCAATAACTAATTACGGTTACCAAATATCAATGTACAGAATCAGATTAACTTCTAGGTCTGGCGCATTTGCATCCTACACTAATTCTTTCGTGTAATTCCGTTTCATATGTAAAAAATCCATTTTTGCACCCTGTTTTCTTAAGGACTCGAATATTTGTGCGAAATTTTTCACATTCCTTTCTGTCAGTGCTACCAATGCATGAACGACATTTACACTTAGCTTGTGGTATATGAGCAGGGTAGTATTGCTTCCTAATTCTTCAGACTCGTAGTACCAGGGACAGGTGGATCGAACCCACAACGGATCGTCTAGTTTGAAACTGTCCCCAGTTCGAGGGCAATCTTTGTCGCCGTGTGTGTTTGGCTGATGTAGACATCGTATTGCTGAGCTCATTGGTGATCAGGCTGGCTGTTTGAACGGCATCTTTGGGCATAAGGAATCGCGTGACGTTGATGTGCTGATTCAATTCGGCAAATAACTCCCCGAGGATCGGGGAATTTGGCATCCCGTTGTTGCTCTCTTTTCTCTTTCGGTCGTCTTCCCAATGACTTTCAGCAAAATAAGTGATGTACAGAATCCGACTAACTTCTTGATCTGGTGCATGTGCATCCTACACTAATTCCTTCGTGCAATTCCGTTTCATATGTATAAAATCCATTATTACATCCTGTTTTCTTAAGAACTCGAATATTTGTGCGGACTTTTTCACATTCATCTCTGTTGTTGCTACCAATGCATGAACGACATTTACACTTAGCTTGTGGAATATGAGCAGGGTAGTAGTTGCTTCCTAATTCTTCAGACTCGTAGTACCAGGGACAGGTGGATCGAACCCACAATGGATCACCTAGGTTGAAACTGTCCCCAGTTCGAGGGCAATCTCTGTTACCGTGTGTGTTTTGGCTGATGTAGACTTCTTTATTGCTGAGCTCGTTGGTGATCAGGCTGGCGGGTTGATGAGCATCTTTGGCGATAAGGAATCGAGTGACGTTGATGTGCTGATTCAGTTCGGCAAATAACTGCCCGAGAGTATCGGGAATTTGACACTCCGGGGTGTCCCTCATTACTCTTTCGTTGGTCCTCTTAATGATTTTCAGTAAAATTGGTGATGAGCAGACGAAATTCACCATCATTATACAAGCGAAAACTTTGAGTACGGACATTTTGATGCTGCTTCTGAATCTTTTAAATAATACTATAAATGGTGACCAAGGTACTCACAGCGAAATATATCTCGAGTTCCTTCACTGGTGGATTAGAGAAACGATGTTGTTGAAGATCTTCGGTTTAAACGATGTTTGACGAATGTTGTTGCTTAATTAATATCTCTGCTAAAAAAAACGTTTGATTACTTCTGCTGCCTTGTTACTGTTCAACAAACGTAGCTTGAACGATTGACTAAGACAAGAAATGTCACTTATACTTAATATTGGGAATTTATCTTTAACTCGTGATGTGGAAGTATTTATCTGTAATTATAGATATCCGTTTATTTGTTTACGATAATTTAATACTGTTATTCTAGATGTCAAGTTTCTTTTATGTGTGCTCCCAATTTGTAAACACACCTTAGGTTTTCCTACCATCCAAAAGGATAAACGCATTAGCAGTAAATATTTGAATCAAACGCCGTGGGAAAGATGGACGTGGGGTTACATTACCAGGATATTTTGGTATCGAATCCTGGCTTTGGTCGAGAAGAATCACGAGATTCTCAAGCCCAGTTCCCATTTGTCAACGGTTGATCTACTACTCGCAGTATTGAGAGTTGGTCTCTACTGCCTGCAGGGTTGATGGTTGATCCCTACTGCCTGCAGGTTCGAGGGATGGTCTCTACTAACTGCATGGTTGAGGAGTGATCTCTACTGCCTGTAGGCTTGAGGGATGGTCTCTACTAACTGCATGGTTGAGGAGTGATCTCTACTGCCTGCAGGGTTGAGGGTTGGTCTCTACTGTCTGCAGGGTCAAGGGTTGATCTCTACTGTCTGCAGGGATGAGGGTTGATCTACTGCCTTTGAGTGTTGGGATGGAAGTGTTGTCTACTCATTCGGGTGGTGCGAACAAAACGAGGTCTAGTCATATTTCTTCTTTAGCTTGAACGTAAAAATAACTACTGGGAATTCCGCGGCCCTGGGAAACTCCTGAGCAGATAAAAATTTCGAGAATTCTAGTTCGAAAACAAAAGGGTGTGTTGCTGGGATTTACACTTATAAGAACAGGGTGTTTTGCTGGATTTTACACAATTGATGTGGGGTCTAAATACGATAAATGAGGCGACGCTCATAGAGAGACGAATACATTGCGTTCATCGTTTTAATGGTCTCAAGCCAATGCCCATAACGTTTGCAGATTATGTTTAACCTCTAATAATTTCAAACCTATTCAAATGGGAAACTAAAAGGATAACTAATGGCTTTAAAAATGGGTTCCCGGATAAATATTTATCTGGTGGTTATTTCCAATAAAAGTATGGCAATTTTGGTATAATACACCAAAATATTATATTATATGGAAAGTAGAAACATCCAATTTACGAGAAAAATACTGGATCCCCTGAAAAACATCCATTGGGCAAGCACTTGTCAAAAATGTCAGGGTATCCCAAATTGACTACCCGACGATTAGTGAACACCCATGCGTGACGTCACGGGATGCGCTCAATGTATCAGTATACTTTTTGATAGACAGCAGTGTTTTGAGAGCGATTTAGAGCAAAATTGTGATAATTAGTTTCAGTATGTTTTTAGTCCAATTATATCACCAAATCACCTGGTTCGTACACGCGAACGTATCTTTAAGCCGCTTCAAATGTTTAACATCCAACATCTCAGCGCATATACTGGGCGTATGAAGACGGACGTACGTGTGCTATTAGGGATGATGCAAATTTGGCTCCGGCAGCTGCACTACGGTCTACGTACTCTTATATTAAACTCCAATCGTGAAGGTTCTTTAACGTACACGCAAATGTGCTTACGGGACCTCATTTTTCATCCCATTAGAACGAATATACGTTATCCCTGGCGCAGGCCCCCGATCCTGCACCACTAAGGAGGAAGGAGGAACCACGCCGGAAAATCCAAATGAACTATCTCGACCAATGCAGGGATTGAACACGGGACTTTCTGGTTAGCGAATAAACGTCTAACCCAGTCCGTCAACGTGGTTCGCCTACTCGCCAGTGGTGCATGATTGGGCGCCTGACAATGAAAAGTCTCTAACCATTCGGATTGCTCGAAATCCAAGGTCCTCGTGAACAAATGGGCGTTTACCTAAAATAAATCTTGACAGTTGGAATTCTAAATAAAAGTAGGCCATATAGTACCGCTGTCTGGCAAAATTTCCATCATCCTACATAGAACCTGTACGTTCGTCTTTATTAGCCAAGTGGGCGCAAAGAAGTAGGTCGTTAAACTGTTCAAATTTGTTATTCCCGTGAAAGAAGCTTGACCCATTCACAGACGCTGTGGTCTAAAGCATCCCAAAAACGTGTGATTTAGCTGACTGTGGAAAGAGCCAATAGGTCAATAACTGTCGGAAGAAAATTATCCGTAATTAAGGGTATTTCCCGCAAACGGTATGTCCTTGTGTGGATTGAATGAAAAACAATTCACGCCTACAGGTTAGATATTGTCCAATCAAGGATGTTTCAGGTTGCTTACGCTTGCAATGAATTTACTTCCTCTGAAGATAACAATAGGTTTGATCCGTGTGGCTGTACATATAAGTGTCTTTTCTTGCCTTAGATAACCATTCAACAGTAGATACTTGAACAGTAGTAAGACAAGAGCCAGTCTAACTGGATACTTAGTTTACATAGAATATCATAGGATTTTAGAGCTGGTATTAATTAAGCAACAACCTTACGTTAAACATTGGAGCATCGTTAAGACCGACGATATTCAACAACATCTTTTCTCTAATCCACCATTGAAGGAACTCGAGATATATTTCGACCGTGAGTACATTGGTAAACATTTATAATATTATTTAGAAGTTCAGAAGCAGCATCAAAATGTCCGTACTTAAAGTCTTCGCTTGTATAATGATGGTGAATTTCGTCTGCTCATCACCAATTTTACTGAAAGTCATTGAAAAGACGATCGAAAGAGAAAAGAGAGCAACGACGGGGTGTCAAATTCCCCTGAACCTCGGGCAGTTGTTTGCCGAATTGAATCAGCACATCAATGTCACACGATTCCTTATCGCCAAAGATGCCGTTCAACCAGCCAGCCTGATCACCAACGAGCTCAGCAATAACGAAGTCTACATCAGCCAAAACACACACGGTAACAAAGATTGCCCTCGAACTGGAGACAGTTTCAACCTGAACGATCCACTGTGGGTTCGATCCACTTGTCCCTGGTACTACGAGTCTGAAGACTTAGGAAGCAACTACTATCCTGCTCATATTCCACAAGCTAAGTGTAAATGCATGTCATGCATTGGTAGCACCAACAGAGAGGGATGTGAAAAAATCCGCACAAATATTCGAGTCCTAAAGAAAACGGGGTGCAAAAATGGATTTTATACGTATGAAACGGAATTACACAAAGGAATTAGTGTAGGATGCACATGCGCCAGACCAAGAAGTTAATCTGATTCTGTACATTGATATTTGTTAACCGCAATTAGTTATTGCCCAGTTATTTGTCGAAGTTCGACTTAATTAGTAGGTCTATTTTCAGACCATATTATTTCTATGTATTTAACTTATGCTTTATTTGTATAAATTATGTATTTGTTGGTGAAATATTGAATAGCTTGTTTATAATTGTTTGTATATATTTAAATCCCCATTTAATTTAATTTAAGCTTTAATATTACAATTTATCAACATGGACATATACTGGTTTTATCATACTTATTTTAGCGGGCCACCGCCATTTCCGCCTGCCTATGTATTAATATATGAATTCCCATTTAATTTAATTCCGCCTGCCTGTGTATTTATGTTTAACTGTACATCAATATCAGTGTATATTATTGACTGGACTGTAACCAGACGCATAATCAGGGAGATGGGTTTAATATAGGCTATGCCTGTTCCCCAATCCGTATTCAGATACAAATCTGAATAAAATATTGCTTAGGAAAAAAAATAACCAAAACATAATATTTATTTATTTAAAATAATACATATGCGTATTCAATGATATTTACTTTATTTTTAAAATAATATTTATTTTTTAAATAATATTTATTTATTTATTTGTTATTAATATTTATGTATTTATTTGTTATATATTTATTTATTTATTAATAATATTTATTTGATATATCTATATATATATTTATTTATTTGTCGCATCAAATGCACAAAGTTTTAAAGTGGAATATATGTTTGTATGTTAGTATTTATAAATTGTGAATGTGATGTATAAAAGAAATTGTTTATTCATTTAAGTTTGTTAAAAACAAATTAAGACTCTGCTTATGTTTATTAGCAATAGAATGTTTGGAAAATGAAAAACACTATCCTGAATTGTTACAAAAAGAATATTCATATTTGATTTAATAATTTATATTTTTACATTTGTTTTGTAAAATTTGTTGATTTATTTATATTTATAATACAAATAGAATATAAATTTGGTCTTGTGCATTTATGTTCTTCATATATTTTTGGTGTAAAGCTCAAGGGGTCATAATCGCTCTCACTTAAATGAAATAACATGGGGTTTATCGTCAAACGTTTCGGCACACTCGGGATATTATAATTTATATTTTTGTCCTGGGCTTTCTTTTCTACAAGAAATATTGTTGAAGTAAAATAAAATGGGGTTTAACGTCCTACACATCTGAAGAAGGGCTTGTGCCATACAGTGTGCTATGCCATCTATAGGGAAATTTTGCCCAGACAGCGCCAACACACTCTCCTGCACACGGATCTCCCTCTCACCAAGAAACGGAATGTGGTTTAACGCCACGCAACACATCATCTGGATCCATTTGATATTTAAGATTCGGTTAATTTATTCTATGTTCAAGGGTACAAATCTTTATAGAATTTCCAATGCAAGCGTTCTTATACGTGGACGTTAATATCTATAAAGGGTTTACCTTGACTTTTTTGCTATACGAACAACTAAGTAACTAATTATTTATCGTCTACGGCAGATGTTAGCTCTAGGAAATGGAGGCCGGGCTTTCAAAAACCAATCAAAACAATTTGTACCAAACCAGATATACACCAAAAGTGCTTATGATCTTTAAATATTGGAAGGAAAGAAATTATTTGTGTTGAACGTTTCGCCGACCCTTTAAGACAATTTGGGAGCCGCGGTGGATCATGTGGTATGATTCTAGGACGGTAACCAGTAGGCCTCAGGTCCTCGAGATTTTTTCGGGTGGGCTGACAAGGACAATGTATGAACATTCAAATGGGTCGAAAACCAATGGTTAAGTGTAAACATTGACGTGACAGTAGAAATTCAAAATAAAAGTAGGCCGCAGCTTCGCCGTTCCACCACAATCTCCTAACAGTACACTGTAGGGCTATGACGTATGTCAGTCTTCATTAGCCTAGTCGGCGAGAAAAGTTGAACGCTAGTTTTTACGCATGAAGCAGAGAGGAGGTATGAAGTTTACTTTTCTTAATTTACGGATAATTCTCCTTCAAAACGTTTTAAAGGGACAATAACACGCTTGCTTGCTTGACAGGTCTAGAAAAAAATAGCCTTATTTTAACTACTTGATGTTTAAGTGTCCTACCTGCTGTGTAAATTATCCATTACATCCTATTTTACTTGTCCAGAGGGTTCTAAAATATGTTTAAATCCAAGTTGCACTTGAAAATGTTTACGTAAAGCTTTTCATACCATGTAGTTGAATTTTTCAAATTTTATAAATTCGGTGTGTTAAGATGAAATTTTTATCTTAAATTAATTGGAATATAGTACAATTTGTTGACCAGAGTCCATTGCACAACTAATTATCACAAACATGAAAACACATACATTCTTGAAAAATTGATCAAAATGATGGCGCTGTTAAACTATCTTTCTATGTTAACCAACACCCGTAACAGGTATATTGGATTCGTCCATTAAAACACAAGGACATTGTTGACATAGACTGTCGAAATTACTAGTAAATTTTCAAATTTTTCAAGAGAGAGCTTGTGTTCATAGTTGCAATGGATTTTATTTAACGGGAGTTGATTTCAAACACACAGGTTAGGTAGTTAATAATAACAAAAGTTAACTAGTTTGTTTATAATCGACGAAATCCGTTTATTATTTGCCATGGCTCAGACAGTAGAAGTAGAGATATTCCACGCCATTCTTATCTAGAGAGCATGAGCAATAAATTTTATATCGACTCGAATAACCAGACGCCAGAGAATTTCATTCGATTAAGATTTCTGGCGTATTTCACCGAACATAACTGATTTGAAATTTTAGTGTAAAACATAAACGATTGAAGGTAAATCAGTTTATATACATTCATATTACATTCTAATATATATGTATAAACGTTGCGACCCATTTGTGTCAATTTCTATATCCCAAATATTAGCGATTTAGCTCCTTTAAACCCTATTTCATTATTGGAGACAGTCAGAGCGAGAAAGAGAACCCTTGACAGTTGGGGTTCCAAATAATAGTAGACCGTAGTGCGGCTTTCCGGGTAAAATTTCACCCATAACACACTGTTTGGCACAAACCCGTCTTCAGAAATGTAGGACATTAAAACCCATTCTATTTCACATTAGTGGAACTGGTGATGCCTCATTAAACTTTACAACAATACTCTTTGAAGACATTAAAGCTCAAGACCAAATTTAAATTCTATTTTTTTTAATTATATATATAAGTAAATCAACAAACTTTACATCATAATGCAAAAATATAAATATAAATAAATCAACAAACTTTTCATTATAATGCAAACATATATTATATCAAATATAAATATTCTCTTTGTTAAAATTCAGGATACTGTGTTTTTCATTTTCAAAACAGTTTGGTAGAATTTAAGATATCTTTTTACGACTATAATTGAGTAATTTGTAATATTAAAATACATTACTTGTAATTATATAAATTGTGTGGATTACCCTGTGTTTACAATCTTATTGTTTATAAATTATATTAATACAAATCAACATGTTATTTAATACTATCACAGAAATTAACATTTTAATGAAATGTCAATCTCTAAGGTTTCTATGATATCACAGACATAAAAGGAACTCAAACAAATACTGATATAAATAAAATCTAACAAATGTTACACAATGTCAGGGTCACAAAACTTTGCACACAAGTCTAATGAAAGGAGTTTGCAAATTGGAATTCAAACAAAACAGATTGAATTAAATATGAATGAATTTATTATAATAATTTCTCTCAATCAGTATTAATTTGTGATTTTACAATATGTGGAATTCTTAAACATAATTTAATAGCCAAGTGTAACATATATTTTGTGCCCTTTACAATAGCTCTTATTCTATGGCTTATAAACATAAATGGAGTTTGTTTTTAACAAACTTAAATGAATAAAGAATTTCTTATATACTTCACAATCACAATTTATAAATACTAAAATACAACATATATTCCACTTTTAATTTTTGTGCATTTGGTGCAATAAATAAATAGTAAATAAATAAATAAATAAATAAATAAATAAATAAATAAATAAATAAATAAATAAATAAATAAATAAATAAATAAATAAATAAATAAATAAATAAATAAATAAATATCATTAAATGAATAAATATTATTTAAAAAATTAAAATAAATATCATTAAACACATAGATGTTATTTTAAATAAATAAATATTTTGTTTTTGGTTATGCATCTGGTTACAGTAACCAGTCAATGATTTACAATGATATTGATGTACAGTTAAATATCAATACACAGAAAGGTGGAATCAAATTAAATGGGAATTCATATATAAATACACAGGCAGGCGGAAATGGCAGTGGGCTAAAATAAATATAATAAAACCAGTATATGTCCATGTTGATAAATTGTAATATTAAAGCTTAAATTAAATTAAATGGGGATTTAAATATATACAAACAATTATAAACAAGCTATTCAATATTTCACCAACATATAATACATAATTTATACAAATAAAGCATAAGTTAAATACATAGAAATAATATGGTCTGAAAATAGACCTACTAATAAAGTCGAACTTCGACAAATAACTGGGCAATAACTAATTGCGGTTACCAAATATCAATGTACATTATCAGATTAACTTCTTGGTCTGGCGCATGTGCATCCTACACTAATTCCTTCGTGTAATTCCGTTTCATAAGTATAAAATCCATTTTTGCACCCTGTTTTCTTCAGGACACGAATATTTGTGCGGACCTTTTCACATTCATCCCTGTTGGTGCTACCAATACATGAGCGACATTTACACTTAGCTTGTGGAATATGAGCAGGGTAGTAGTTGCTTCCTAATTCTTCAGACTCGTAGTACCAGGGACAGGTGGATCGAACCCACAATGGATCGTTTAGGTTGAAACTGTCCCCAGTTCGAGGGCAATCTTTGTTACCGTGTGTGTTTTGGCTGATGTAGACTTCGTTATTACTGAGCTCGTTGGTGATCAGGCTGGCGGGTTGAGCGGCATCTTGGGCGATCAGGAATCGAGTGACATTGATGTGTTGATTCAGTTCGGCAAATAAATCTCCGAGGGTCGGAGGAATTTGGCACCCGGTTGTTGCTCTCTTTTCTCTTTCGATCGACTTCTCAATGACTTTCAGTAAAATTTGTGATGAGCAGACGAAATTCACCATCATTATACAAGCGAAAACTTTAAGTACGGACATTTTGATGCTGCTTCTGAACTTATAAATAATATTATAAATGATTTCCAAGTTACTCACAGTCGAAATATATCTCGAGTTCCTTCAATGGTGGATTAGAGAAACGATGTTGATGAAGATCCTCGGTTTTAACGATGTTTAACGAATATTGTTGCTTAAAGTACCAGCTCTAAAATCCTATGATATTCTATGTAAACTAAGTATCCCGTTAGACTGGCTCTTGTCTTACTACTGTTCAAGTATCTACTGTTGAATGGTTATCTAAGGCAAGAAAAGACACTTATATGTACAGCTACACGGATCAAATCTATTTTTATCTTGCGAGGTAGTGCAAGTGTAGGCAGCCTGCAACATCCCTGATTGATCCAAATCTAACTTGGGGGCGTGAACTGTTTTTCATTTAATCCACACAAGGACAGGGTGCGGGGAATTTAAATATGACACTTCTCTTTTAAAAACGTGTCACGGATTCTGGTTATCTTCAGTCTCTGTATTGACGTAATGATTCTTCCGTCCTTCTTCATAGTACTCAAGTCGATATCACCCCATCACGTTCCGTTTATCGACGATTCCAGGCGATTCCCCTTAATAACGTCCACACTGTGATTTATATTTATTTCCATAATTTGTTACTATATCGTAATAGGGGGTTGGGTTTGCCGAATGTTTAGCACATACGCGCTGTATCATAAAGCCTGGCATTGAGTCAACTGTCGTGGTTTCGAATCCCCAGTTGTATGTGAAAAGGAGTAGGGTTGCCTGTCCAACCTCGTGTGTTTTCTCCGGGTCCTCCGGTTTCCTCCCACTGCTAAAGAACCCTACGCGCAAGCGAATTATTGAAATAAAATTAAACCACATGTTAGTCCCGAAATGACCTAGTCTATTTATATATTACAACTGAAAAAGCTTGAAGAATTTTATGAGTATTTTTTAGATTATCATGTTTTCAAGTTTTATTGGGAAGAAAATTTCAGTTCAATGTAGAGATGTTTGTGCTATTTTTAGTATCTGTTTTGTCGGTTTTATCTGTAATCAGATTGGTGAACTGTCAAGTCGAAATACTGTTCGGATGATGTGAAATGAAATGGGGTTTAACTTCCCACTGTTCTGTTAAACGTCTCGGTGTTCTGCCCCGACTGGGCTAATGAAAACAGGCATACCCCATTAAGTGAGGGAAATTTTGCACAGACAGCAGCGCTACGACCCACTCTTATATCGAAACCAAAAGGAATCATTTGCGTGCGCGCCAATGTGTACACAGGGCCTCTGTTTTTGTCCAATTCGAGCGACTAGACAGCTGTTCTGGTCAGGTCCGCCGTCATACACTACTGACACGGGGACAACACGCCGGAAAGTCCCGATGAACTTTCTCTGCTACCGGAATCGAACCGCACCCTCCAGGCCAGTTCGCCAGCGCACTTAGCCACCGTACAATACAGTTGACAATGCTGTGACATTAACTTGAAGTCAAGTATAATGACCTACCTTTTTCCGGAATTAGACTTTCCATTCACAGTATATATATATATATATATATTAAAGTAGATAAAGTACAAGTACTTCTTTGTTTACGGTAGATAAATGCATAAATAAATAAAAAATACGTCCAGGTAAGAAAATCTTCCACTTTACTTCATTATGACATACATTAAATTATAAGCTAGCTATCTGCCTTCTAAGGGCGTCTTCAGATATTAATAATGTATACAAAATATTACAACTACGATACATATAAATATACATTTTTAGAATAATAGGTATCCATGATAAAGGATTATAAATAATATTATATATATAACTATTTTCTCACTGACTCGATCGAATCATTCGGTTGATTCAATCGGCCGTAACTTCCGAGCGAATGATTTACCCGAATCAAACACAGGTGATATATTCTGCCGAATTATATTCGCCTTGGGTTCCCGGTTCGCCGGAGCATTCGACTGATTTCAGAATGCATTAGCCAATGACTACTCATGTCGAGAAGACACGTGAATGTTTGAAGACATGTTAGAAACCTGGTGGCTGCCATGTTTAATCATGTAACGTGGAAGCTGATTCAGTCGACTGGTCAATCAGGCAAATGATTTGCCTGGTGTGTCCACTTATTCGGCTAAATCTCATCCAAGTGTACATTTTTATTATTATTACACTTAGACAATAAGGCATTTTGGGGGATTCCTTTGCACTTTACGTACAGAAACTGGAAAAAAAGATTTGCCTTTCTTCTCTTTCTATTGACCTGTCAGTGGCGGGATTGCTGTTATATGATATAATTATATACACATGTTGGAACACTAGTACCAATTTCTGTGCTTACATAGCATGAGTATAAGAAAGAGAGGGGTTAAATTCCCCTTTAGACATCATAGAGGGGGCCGGGATAGAGACACCATTTCGACATTATGGGAGCTTCTTAGAAGGCATACTCACAGCCTTCTCAGCTTAGAGGCCAGGAATCAAACATCATTGGCGTTCCTAATGGGACATACCTGTAGTCGCTACGGCTTACAGGCCGGGATAGAGACAACGTGGAGTGATCCTAGATGGACATATATTTAGTCTCCCCAGCTTAGAGGCCAGGGGAAATCGCAATGTACACTTAGAAAGAAAAACGTAACGCCACGAAACACAAGCTAAGGGATGGGGAACTCATATTTAGCTTATATTTAATACCAGTTACACCAACAAAGTGTTTCAGAGTTAATTGATCATTGAATTGTATACAAAACCTGGAAGTCAGAGTTAATTCATAATTGATCTATTTAAAAAAAAGATTATGTTACACGTCCATCCCGTTTATATATATATACGTTGTCACTCCCTCTAATTGCAGGATGGGGACAATTTTTAACAGGTTCAAATTTATAGAGAAACTTCCCGGTTATAAAGTTCGTAAGAAGATCGCCAACAGTTGCTACTACGTTCACTCCGTTCGCTTACAGTGTGATGCGACATAGCAACGTTTTTTTTTCAGAACGTAGCGAGAACTAGTTGTGAAGGGGGATTTAAGCTTTACAATAATATTCTTTCAAGATCATAAAAGCCAAATACAAAATTTAAATTTTGAATTTCTTTGGTATAAATATAAATAATTCACCAAACTTTACAACATAAAAATATAAATTATGATAGCAAATATAAATATTCTCTTTGTTAAAATTCGTAAATATTTAGAGTTAAAGTCGAACATTTTAAAAAGTTGGTTTAAAGGGACAGTAACACTCTCGTTGGCTTGACAGGTCCAAAAAAATAGCCTTATTCTAACTACTAGGTGTTTAAGTGCTCTACCTGTTATGTACATTATCCATTACATCCTATTTTACTTGTCCAGAGGGTTCGAAAATATTTTTGAACCTAAGTTACATTTGAAAAGGTTTACGTAAAGCTTTACAAATCATGTGTAATTCGGTGTGTTAAGATGAAATTTGTATCATCAATTAATTGGAATATTGTAAAATAGTACAATTTGTTGACCAGAATAATGATTGGGATATATTATTCAGTTACACTGTTACAACTAGAGTGGTATTGGGCCTTTAAGTAGGTGAAACACCTGGCATCAAATTTAACTTATTTATTTTCATTTTCCCAACAGTTTGATACATATCAAGATATCATTTTACGAATCTTAATTTAGTAATTTGTAATATTAAATACACTGCTTGTAATTATAAAAATGATGTGGATATTACCCCGTGGTTAAACCATGTCATTCTTTATTCTTTTAATCCATTAAAATGAGGAATGGATTGTTGTCTGAACAAACAGGCCATCATTAATGAAAGCAGTCCATTAGTTTGAGACATAGTCCATTATTAATGAAAAATACATTAATAATAAAGTGTAGTCATTATATATTAAGCATTAAGCAACTGAAAATAAATCAAAACAGCCTGTCCATTTATTACTAACTTCCCTTTCAACATTTACAAAATTTTAAATAAATTGAAATTTCCGAAGATTGGATGTTACTTTTCCTGGAATCACTGGACACTTTTGAATTATTTCGTTTTGGACTTGGTAGTTCACACAATTTTTGACACTCTTCACTCTTCATATACTAAAATGTTACGCCATTTAGAATAATGGTAATGCTAACATATTCATCAAATGATTCTAGACTGGGTAATAAAGAGCCAAATAAACAACCATATTATAGAAGTAGCCTACCTTAAAGGGACAATAACACTCTTGCTGACTTGACAGGTCCAGTAAAAATAGCTTTATTCTAACTACTAGATGTTTAAGTGTCCTACCTGCTGTGTAAATTATCCATTACATCCTATTTTACTTGTCCAGGGGATTCGAAAATATGTTCAAATCCAAGTTGCATTTGAAAGTGTTTACGTAAGGCTTTTCAAACTATGTAGTTGAACTTTTCAGATGTTTAAAATTAGGTGTGTTTAAATGAAATTTGTATCATTTTTTTATTTGGAATATTGTAAAATAGTACAATTTTTGACCAGAATAAAGATTGGGGCATATTATTCAGTTACAACAAGAGTGGTATTGGCGCTTTAAACGGTGTTTGGACACATCTTCAAAATATTGTATGTATTTCCTCCCCTCACTGTCGGTGTTAATTTTACCCTATATTAAAATTTGAATGGTCAAACCTTGGATTTGCATTCTCCTCCATATCCAATATGTCACTCCATATCCAACATGTCACTCCATATCCAAATATGTCACTCCATATCCAAATATGTCACTCCATATCAAATATGTCACTCCATATCAAATATGTCACTCCGTATCCAATATGCCACTCCATATCCAATATGTCACTCCATACATTGTCATAACTAGAAACAATTTTTGACTGGGTAATAAATATATCCTCTCCACTGGAAGACCTGACGGGGTGTTCCCACTTACCTTGCAGACTTTGATGGCAAATTTTGTCGCTAATCCAGAGGTAATCCTAGAACAATGGTGTTATAAACTATAGTCCATATCTTTTTTAAGACTAAAACTGTATTGATTTTAACAAATTTAACTTCTATTAAAAAAACATTAAATAACTTACACATATAACAATAAATTGATTTTAACAAACTTAATATTTATTAAATAACATTAAATGATTTACACACATAAAAATCCATCACAATTTACACATTTAACTTTTATTAAATAGCATTATATAATTTATAAATAAATGCCTTACAACATAACAATCATTTCACAGCCCAACTAAATAGGAAATATTTGTTCCATGCCGATTTACACTTAAAGAGCCATTTATAACTGTGTTTGCAAATGTTCAATTCTTGTATCAAGTTGTCGATATTTCTTAACTCGAGGCCTTTTGGTACCACCAATAATATCTGTGAAATGGTGATTTCGACATAGGATTGTTCTTATTTTATTATGTTAATGAACTTGTAAATATGAGGATGGCATGCTGTCATTTTATTCAACTTAGAATGCCAACCTTCTGCGTGGTTGGTAGTACGGGGCCCTGTTGTATCAAAATGATGGTATTGATATCCTTGTTTTGTTCGTATTAATTGTTAACAAATCAGTCAGTGGCAGTCACATGACATGCGGTGTTGGCTTAAGTAAACGTCCATTATTTTTGGGGTGTAACGAGACACTATTGTTTTACGGTGTCTATTATTTTAGACAAAGAGTGGCTATGGTTTAAGTTAGATAATAGCCCCAGACTGCCCATTTTGTAAATACCAAGAAAAACTTCGGGACGAACGCCCCTCAGTTGTTCTTTATATTTACATAATGGACAGTCTTCGGTCATTATCCATCACTAACTATCTCATTGTTTATAAATGATAAAATGATGTTAATACAACTTAAAACCACCACATAAATTAACATTTTATATGGAATGTCAATCTCTAAGGATTGCTATGATAACACAGACACAAAAGGGACTTGAACGAATACTGGGTGTATTCCCGGGAAGGCGCAGTTACAGGGCGTAACCAAAATTAATCCTTCCCGGGAAGGCGCAGATATCGACTTGTCGGCTTTCGTTTGAAGAGAGACATGTTGTTATTAGGACCCAATTAACGGTGTTAAAGATTTTTTGAATTTATGTTCGCTCTGAATTTTATTCACCAATTGGCAACTTATGATGAATATCATCAAATCACCCAAGGGTTATTCTTCATTCATCAAAATATTTATTTTATTATGATTATAATTACGAATTTTCTCTCACGGTCTCACAGTTTTTGTAATTTGCTTATTTTCTTACCAAATTATATTTCAGATGAATTTTGAATTGGCAGCAAAACAAGCAGTGCTGGAAATATTCCCAAATACGGAATGGAAAGGCTGTTGTTTTTTTTCATTTTACCCAGTGTATTTGGAGACGAACACAAAATACAGGTCTACAAGTACAATATAGAGACGACAAAGAAATACAGAAGGTAGTACGGAGATTTTCAGCTCTACCGTTGGTGCCAGTTGAACGGGTAGGTGTATTTTATTATGTCTTGCTGCATATGCCCTCGATTTCTCTTATTTGGTTAGACGTGGAACGTTTTGAACACTTTGTTATCAAATTTATTTATCAAGTCTATTTTACTTGCAGGTTGAAGATGCATGATTGTTTTACAAATCAATGGTTCGAGGGAGAATTTTCAACTTACCAGTGGAACCATTACAATACAGAGGAACACAGGACCAACAACACTCTGGAAGGATGGCATTCGAGGGTCAAAAAGCTGGTCGGAAAAGCCCATCCGAATGTTTTTGAATTGATAGCATTTTTACAACAGGAGCAAAATATTAATGAAATAAGAATAGTGCAATATGCTGGCGGACAGGAACCACCAAAGAACAGACACAAATATGCCCAACTTCAAAACAAGGTCCAGGAATTGAAAAGAAGTTACGAGGTTCATGAATTGACGTTAGTTACGTATTTAGACAGGGTGTCTTATTTGGCGAAATTGAACTGATTGTTAGAGTATAGTTATGTTTTTTTGGGGTTTTTTGAAGAAATTAAATGAATTTGTGTTTTAAATATATGTTTTTTTTTGTTTTTGAAGAAATTAAATGAATTTTTGTTATACTATAGTTATGTTTTTATTTCTTATACCACGACTGATGCTAAAATGTTGGTTAATTAGTTATAGTGGGGATTATGAAAGAGTAAATCCTTATCATAACACTCTATAACACCATTGTTACGTTTTTTAATCCATTTTAATCCATTTTAATCCTTAGGGGCTGGATTCCCGTTAAGGCGTCGAAAACGACCATTTTTAATCCGTTACGGTCACTAACTGCGCCTTCCCGGGAATAAACCGAATACTGATATACTATCACAGAAATTAACATTTTGATGAAATGCCAATCTGAACGAATATTTATATAAATGATACGTGTCTAAAAATCTAAACAACTGTGAGAGTCCCACAAATTTTGAAAACGACTCTGATCAAAAGAACTTGTAAATTAAACAATAAGTATATGTTTGTAATTTTATAAACTTGGATTTCGTAACCGTAATTTAAAAGACAAGTGTTACATATATATAAATAAAAATGGCCTCAAGAAGTTCAGTACGAACAGAATGAATGAATGAATGAAATGGGGTTTAACGGCCTACTGTTATGTATGGTGTTCCATTTCGGCCACGTCGCGCGTCGCGCGTCGCCCTTGAAAAAAAGCGACGCGCGACGGGCGACGCCAAATCCGCGTCGCGCGTCGTGCGTCGCCTTTTTCAATGTTAAGCTATAGGGGGAAAAAAGCGACGTCGGGTTTTGAACGCGACGTCGCCCAAAATAAGGCGACGCGTCGCGCGTCGCGTCGCCCTTCGCGTCGCGTCGCGCGTCGCCTTTTCTAAGGTGATGAAATGCGCATGTACCAGGAGAATTCATTTGCAGTTTATTTGCCGTTTGGTATTTTATCTTCAATACAGAAATTTATTTTGGACACAAGGAACTGCCATTAATATCCTTATACTATAGCAATACATTTCTCTAATAGCCACATTATGTGTTCTATTTTAATTCTCTTTTTTAAACTTAAAATCGTAAACTCTGGTGTGAATGAATGACCTTGTGCTGTCTGCAGATACAGTCATACACACGATGACAGGGTACTGATAACGTTGTGGGTATGTCGTTTTATGGGTTCTCGAGTGTTGTATTACTTATAGTATGAACATTCCTTGACATTTTTACAGACAGAATTAATACGAGAATATCCGAAGACGAATATATTAGCAACGGAGGGGCGGGGCGGTACTGAGTGGGGCATACGCCCGGTGGCGACTCTTCGGTGGGGAGGGGCAATTTATCTAAGTGCTCACCTTGGAGGCTGAGATAACAAATCACCGGCTTTCGCTTCTCCTCTAAACATGAGTAAACCAGGACATAATGTCATCAAATAGAGGGGTGGCATTAGGATTTTTCCAAAGACGTATTATAGGGTTTATCGATCAAACGGAGAAATAAATATAAAAAATTTAATACATTTAATAAATAGTTACTTAGACAAGGTGTTAAAGGTATAAAAGATAATATTTTAAAATTTATTTTATCATCAAAGGAGCAAAGACACTGAACAAAGCAGTTACAGTATGCAAAGGCGGGGGTGGGGGGGACGTCACTGAAACGTTTGCTTTGGGGCGCAACATAGGCTTGTGAGGGCCTGCTAGTAGCTACCTGTGTGACTAGGTTAACTAGTGCAGAAGTGAACATAATCTGGGGTTCTTTCAACATCGATCTTAATCGGATTTCTGCAGGGTTGCTAATATATTTGTCGTAGGATATCCACAATAGAAATATCCTCGTATTAATTCTGTCTTGAGAACCTATAAAACAACTGATGTAAATAACGGAAACCACACCCACATCGTTATCAGTACCCTTTCATCGCTTGTTTAACTATAGTGTATTACTGTATCTGCAGACAGCAGGTCACTCCTTCACAGTAGAGTTTAAAATTTTAAGTTTAGAACAGAGATTTGAAATATAACATATAATGTGGATATTATAGAAATGTCTTGTTATATAAAGAATAATAATATCAGTTTCTTGTGTCCTGCATAAATCAATGTATTGAAGATACAATACCAAACGGCAAATAAACTGTAAATAAATTCTCCTGATACATGCGCATTAGGAAAGGCGACGCGAGGGGCGACGCGACGCGCGACGCGTCGCGTTATTTTGGGCGACGTCGTGTTCAAAACCCGACGTCGCTTTTTTTCCCCTATAGCTTAACATTGAAAAAGGCGACGCACGACGCGCGACGCGGATTTTGCGTCGCGCGTCGCGCGTCGCTTTTCTTCAAGGGCGACGCGCGACGCGCGACGTGGCCGAAATGGAACACCATAGTTATGCACTTAACCTGAGCTAATTGAAGAGGGGCATACGCCATACAGTGTGCTATGAGAGAAATTTTTCCCGGGCAGCGGCGCTACGACCTACTCTTATATCGAATTCCAACTGCCAGGGGATCTTTTACGTGCACTCCAATGTGTACACGGGACCTCGGTTTCTCGTCCTATCCGAACGACTAGGCAGCTGTCCTTGTCAGGCCCTTCTTCTGCATCACTGACAAGGGGAAATCACGTCGGAAAATCGAGATAACTTTCTCGGCCAATGCAGGCATCGAACACCCGACCTCCAGGCTAGCGAACCAGTGCCTTATCCACTTAGCCGCCGTGATCCCCCAGTACGAACAGGAAGCACTGGTCGTTAAATTATAATTTTGGCGTTTTGCTTTAATTTAATATACATATATATATATATATATATATATATATATAAAAGTAGACAAGGTACACATATGTTTCGGGTAGATAAATACATAAATAAAAAATACGTAGTAGTAAGGGTGCCTGTCTGACTACGCTCGTGCGTGCATGCGCAGACGCATGCACGTGCATGCACATGACCTTGCACGTGTTTGACCTTGATGACCCCTTGCACGTGTGTGACCCCTTGCACGTGTGTGACCCCTTGCACGTGACCTTGCACGTGCATGACCCAGAAAGAGAGGGCGCGCGCGCGGAAGAGAGAGAAGAGAGAGAGAGAGAGAGAGAGAGGAGGGGAGAAGAGGGGAGAAGGGGGAAGAACTCTTTTCCATTGATTAAGTTGGCCCTGAAAAGGGCCGTTTGGTCTTCTTCATATTACTAGCAGGAGCATTTCGGCTTTTCTGCCAAATACCTTGGCCGCTTCTGGCATTTGAGATGATGTTTAGATCTCCTATGGTAGGTGTTCGACACATCTACCCCACACCAGAAGCAGACAAGGTAATCGGCATCCGGCCGGTTCCCCTTAAACAAAGGGTGATATCCCCCGCAAGTTGTACAGACTCTCTTATCGATAGAATCCATTTTGTTTGTGACTTCTTTTGGCTTCGACACTCCTATTTATAGCTCGGGACGGGACGAGTCTAATGTGTTGGGGCGATACCATTTTCCACCAATCAGAATAGCATGACGTCACATGACGTCACAAAAAAACAGACACGTAATATGTTGTCGACATTTTATTGAACTTGAACACATTTACAAAGCATATTATTGAACACAAAATTGAAATTGAACACAAAGGCATTGAACACAAAAAAACATATTTACAGAGCAAAAAAGCATCGACACCGTTGTCCCTTCTTCTGGTCTGGTTGCAAATCGGGGAAATGATCCCTGGCCCATTGTTCGACTAGTATATCGTTTACACGATACACGCGACCGAAAACGGAGAGGGCGTGTGTGGAGGGCACGTGAAATCGATGACATAGATAATACAAACAATAATGTCCGCACACAACACTGTCGAGTCCTTGAATCCATCGGGGTTGGTAGTGGAGTTTTAGATCTCGGACGAAACGTCGAAAGGCTTCTCCGTAGACATCAGGGTGACAGCCGTACGAATCGAAGAAGGTAACGTGATCTGGTCCTTCGCATACAAACACGGTCCAGTGTTTGCCGGGTTGGTCTTCGTCGTCCGTGTTGATGACGTAGGCTTTAGGGTACGAGGTCGGGCGTAGTATATCCAGATGATTACGAGCCCATACACCCCCGAAAACGCTACCAGGGAGATGTTTTTCTAAAGTCTGTGTCAATTGTTGATTGGAGAGAGCCTCACCAATCTGTGATGACTTGTCGGTTAGCGTCGATTTCCAAGACATTGTCGTATTCGGCAAACACAACAAGACTGAGGTGATTGGTCGGGGCCGCAGCGAACTTGAGTTCCAAAGACAGGTTACCCGCCGCTTTGGGATGAAAGTAGTTACCATCGGCTCCGTGGTCGTTGGTCAAATCGAAACAATACAAGGTGTACCCATTGATATAGTCGTGGAAAGGGAGGTCCAGGTCTTCTCGGGTGTTTAAGACGGCCACCCTTTTCATCAAATCCAGGTAGGGAGTGATGGCTTGTCGCTGGGGAAAGTTGACGTCGTATTCGTCTACAATTTCACCGTTCTTGGTCAATTTGATGTTTTCCAATTGATTGTGTTGGAATTCGAAGGGATTTCTGTTTTTTCTTCCATCGTAGGCCGTGTTACGTACCATACCCACGATTAATCTCTTTGGTAGGCTTTCGTTGACAAACAGATTGTCTAAGACGTGACTGGTGCGATTGTCGGGAATGACCATGTCGCGGACCACCACACGCTTCAGGGGATACTTGGCGTTGGACGATTGAAGTTGCGCAGCCACCCGTGTGTAGGTACTGGGAGCCAGAGTGACGAACGGGATATCCAGGTAGGCTTTGGTGAACTCGACTTTGTAGTCTTCTGCATCGTTGCCTTCACCGTACATCAGAAAGAATTTCGTGGATTGCTTTTCCAATTTCAACCGCAGGTCCACACCGTCAATCAAATACCGATCTTGTAAACACATGTCCAAGTGTAGACGTGACTGCAATTCAAAGGTGCGACTGGCAGCGATGGTTTTCTGGCGTTCTTCCAATCCTTTGTTAGTCGGTGCCTGTCGTCCACCATCCCCATTGGTGGCGACGGATTTCGTGGAATTGAACTGTCCGGCGGTATCTTTTTCCCACAGGACTTGTTTCGACAGGTGGTCGTTCTTGGCTCCCTTACCGAAACTCAACAAATTCTCCAAGTAAGCCCGATAGGGATAGGTGGGCAGAGAGTTGGTGACCAAAGTTTCGGCATCCTTTCCCAGGCGTAATTTGACGTCTTTAAACAACGAATGAAACAAGTTGTTAATGGGTGCGACTTGACTATCCGCATCCAGGTCTCCCCCGTCGTTCTTGGTCACCTTCAGGGCCACGTGTAGTGTCATGTTGGCCAGATCGATGAAATCGGTGGTGGCATTGGAAATATAAAATTCGATGGGACCATCGTGGTTCAGGTCGGGTGTCAGTGGATACTTTCTAATGTGGGTCACCTTGTTTATGGCCGTCTGCGTGTCGGGTACACTGAACAAATTCTGCAATTCGTCTCGCGCGCAGGGACAGGAATCATTGCGCATTACCTGCGTAGCCATGGTCGAAGATATCTAGTTTACGTCGTTTGTGAGAGGTGACCTGTGGCTTCTTCTTCCTCTTCGGACGATGTGAAGTGGACGGGGTTCGTGAGGGGTCTTTTATAGGTTCCAGGTGGGCGACCACGTTCTTGAGTGTGTCGGACATCGTGTTTGACAACGCGGGGCGAAGCGTGTCCTGGGCGACTTTCTTCCAGTTCCATTTTTCACGACCACTGACGGCGTCGAGCACGCTTTGCCCCACTTTGGGTAACATTTGGACCACATTCTTTTTCACGGCCTCTTTGCCCGCCGACCACAAGGTCTTCCCGACCGATTTGACGGCATTCAATAACCCCGACCATCGACCGGCACCCTGTTGTCTCAGAATTCCCCCCTTGTACACTACCAGACCATTGCCAGCCCCTCGCTGTCTGAGCACTCCACCTTTGTACACTCGAATCATCATCGGCGGCGAAAATGAAGTTGGACCACCACCTTACCGTCGAGAAATGGCACGGCTTTCCCCATTCCGTTCCTTATATAGAGACCAATGGAGTTTAGTCGACTGTACTTCAGAGGTAAGTAGTGAATCCTGGCGGGGCGGTGATACAATCGTCGACTGGGAATCACGTCCAACAAAGTAGCCTTCACGTCGCCTACGATCTGGGGTTCGATAATGTCCGTGTAGATGTAAAACAGATCGAACTGGATTTGAAGATTCGCGATGTGGTGGGCGTAGAAATACCGTAGACTTTGGCCATCTTCGCCGGTCATTTCGATTGACTGCAGGGAAATCATCATTTCGTTTCCAGTCCATCCCAACATGGACACGATGGGACCACACAGACGAAGTTCGATTTTCGGCAACACGTCCAACCAGAAAAGCGTCTGCACGTGATTGATCTTCAGATAAACTTTATCGTTGGTGTTGTCTTTCTTGAAAGACACGAAGGAACCTCTTGATACGGCCCCTTGACGCATCATCTCTCGAGTTTCGTAGGCGATTTGCTGTTTCTTCTCTTCGTCGGTCATTTCCTTGTTATTGGGATCCAAACGTTTGGGTTGATTGGCCAAATGATCGTAGATGGGAGTCAGGTTCCACAAATCATCCAGTCTAGTGTTCAGGACATCCAGGATGTGTCTCAGCGACTCGTAGTCGTCACTCTTGATGTGCGTTTCCATTTCGATCGATCCCTTGATCTCACCACCCTTTACACCTTTGAAACAATTCGACGGGTCAATCCTGTGGCGGTCCCGACATATCTTTACTTCGGACGCCGTGCTCGGGGGCGACCAAGGATGAATGCGTAAGCCGAGCGTGTTGTCTCGTTGATCGATGTTTTGCCAATGGTCAGGTAACGTGATCATGGACAGACCCACTTCCCAATCCCGATGATCGACAAGAAGTGGCGGTTCCAGGTGGGTGTGATACGTGGAGACTTTGTTGTCGGGATACCACGACATGGAACTGTCACTAGGAAGCGTGAGGTAAAAGGGTCGGTCGTTGTTCATTATGTTTGGTTTTCAAGGTCGGTGAAGGTAACAGGTAACCCAAGGTACTGGAGAGCAAAGCCGTCCACAAGGTAGTCTGCGATCCGTCGGGTTTGAAGGCCAACTGGGACAAAGAAACTCCCGCCACGACGTACACTAAAATCACTTGACAGAAAAAGACAATTTCCGCTTGTGGCACACGTTTTCCCAAGAGCGACCAATTGTGGGCACTCGCGGACGTAGACGTGATTTCGTCTTGCATGTTGACTGAGGTTGACGTCTCTCGCTCCTATTTATACGTTTTGGAGACTGGTCCTGTCGATCCACGAATTAAAACTCGCCGGATAGCCCAACCATTTCACCAAAACTTTGTCTTTTTTTCTTTCGAGTACTCTTTCGATGGGAAAGATCTCATCGTCGTTGACTTGGACCGCTTGCAATTCTTCGGGATAGAAGGTACCCTGTATGGGTTCACCTCTATCGTCCAAAAGTTTGTAACCGGGACCGATGTTGGGTGTAACGTTGAATGTTTCCAGAGTCCAGTTTGGCCAGTAACCTTTATCAAAAGCCCCATGTTTCGGTAAAGCCAAACGTACGGTCGTGCCGGTGTCCATGGTTTTCTTTTTCTTTTTGGTGGGACGTGGAGGTGTTGTCAACATCCATTCGTGTTCGGGACGAACGTCTTTGGGTGCCATGCCAATGGTACGATGTCGTCTAGCATTATAAGCCCGAACCAATTCGTCTAGCACATCGATGTACCGTTGTGTTTGTCGATGAGTAAAGTATCGCCACATACGCTCTTTCAATGTCCGTTGAAATCGTTCCACCACACTGGCCTTGGTTTCGACGTTGTGTGTCACGAAGAAATGAATATTTTTCTTTTTCAAGTACGTTTGCATTTTTCGATTGAGGAATTCGGTACCTTTATCCGTTTGAAGTCGTAGAGGTTGTCGACTTTGAAAGATTCGACGAAAAGCGTCTACCAGACTGTCCCCCGTCTTGTTTTTGAGAGGCAACACCCATGCGTACTTGGAAAATACATCGATGACGCACAGCAAAAACCTGTATCCCTCATTCTGTTGGGCCAAGGCCGACATATCGCTCAAATCTGCTTGCCATTGGTGATCTATCCCGGCCACCACCGTGGGGGACCGAGAGAATTTCTTTTTCAGTGGTTTGTGCAAGGTGTACGCCCTTTGTTGTTTCAACCATGTCTTGACTTGGTCCAAAGCCACACCAGTAGCTTTGTGAAGGCCCAGGGCTCCACCGAAAGCGGCCGGGTGTTTCGGGTCGTAATATACTTTCTTCAGCTTTCGTTCCATGTTTCAATCGATTGGCATATGATCAGACTATTTATAGGTTTTGCAAAGACAGCCATCTTCTGGTAGATGTACTAGGGGTATCCGTGCTGGAGATTTTCTTCTTTCTCGGACGTCGCGGCGGAGGCCGTGTGGGTGGCGTGGACAATACGTTCCATCGTTCTTGATTACCAATGGCTTCGCGCGGTACGTTCGTGGCCTTTAAACTTTGCATCACGCCAAACCATCCCATGGGGGCCTGGGTATTCTTTCGCCGACGAACCAAATCGTTCACAATGTCAATGGCATTGGTACCTGGTACGGGTACGCCATTCCGAATCAATTCCAAGTTCTCATTCCACGACCAAGGTGTCTTTTCTTTCATGTGTTTCAACAAAAGGCGAGCTCGATGTTGATAGGCTCGGGGAACCGACTCCAGAATGGGTATCTCCGACACCACGGCTGCTTCTTCTTTGTGCTCGGGTATGTTTTCGTCCGACAAGGGAATGACCTGTTTTCTTTTCTTTTGCATCGTTTGATAACGCTGTAACAACTGTCCGTACCGTTGCATTTTATTTTCGTCGCCCAGTGTTGGGTCGTTTAGCACGCGTTGCATGTCTTGGTGAACATTTTCGACGGCCTGCTGCAGTGGATCTCGATCGTACACGGGTTCGACTTGCATGACTTTGACGGGTTTGACGTCGGTGGGTCCGTCGAAGGGTACCAGTTTCATTTTCTTGGCGAATTTCATCTTTTGGAAAAGACCGAAACAACCGGGTGAAGAATCCTCCTTTTTGTTGTTTCAGAAGTCGCCGACGGGTCTTCCAAGGTGTTTTAGACGTGCCCAAACGTCGTAACAAGGGGGCGTCCTTTTTCAAACGTTTGATTTCTTTGTCGGCCACAGGAACGTTGCCACGAATTAGGTTTCCAATACACTCACACACACCGTCGACAATGGGCTGGGTCTCGAGCAAAAGTGGGCGGTCTTTGGGTGCAGTGTTCAATAGATACCGCAGTGTCTCCATGACTGAGCTCGGGGTCGTGCACCGGTTCCCTTTTTATACCTTTCTGTCCCACAGGTTATCCACCAAATAGTTTCTTGAACTCGGCAAACCCAGCGTTCGCTCTCTCGCTCCTTCGTGTCCAGGGATGTTTACCACCCTGTTGTCCTCCCAATAGTTTAGATACCAAGGGGGCTAATGCTGGAATGGCCATAGCGAGCAAGGCACCAATAGCACCGCCTTGTTGTTTGAGAAGCCTTTTTTTGACGTTGGGCGATGTTTGTGGATTAGTCAATTTGCGAAGCAATGCTCGATGTTGATTCAACTCTTTGGCACTCAGACCCTTTCCACGCTGAGCGGTTCGTCGAACGAATTTATTTCGTTTCTTGTTTCTTTCCTCTTGCAGCCTTTCCTTCCATCGCAGCAAGATACGAATCAACACACCCCCGAAAAATCCACGTCCTCCGGGTTTCATGATCAGAGAGAGTTTTTCAGCCGTCGGCATGTTTTTCTCCGTCAATTGGGTCAACACCTGGCGATTTCGTTCCACCCATTTCTTGTGTTGTGCATGCAGGGGTTGGATGTTATCATTCAGCAAATGGTTGGCCGCCAACTTGAACCACTGCAACAATCCAATACGCGCCCTGCCCGTATTTTTGGCCAGCTGTCCATAAGCCATATCGGGAGTCAGTTGTTGTAACTTGCGAATGAACGCCTTCAATCCTTTTATAGAACTCTTCTTTTCTCTTCGTGGTCTTCGTGGTCTTCGAAAGATCGGCGAGGGAGACCGAGAAGGGGAACGTGGTGACATGGGTCGTGGGGGTGTGACTGGGGAGAAAAAGCGTGGTGGTGTGAGCGGTAAGGGAGACATAGGACTCGTGGGTGGTGTCAACGAGGGGGGTAACCATTGGGTTCTGGGGGCCCTCATGTTCGGACGAGTGCGCCTTCGTACCGTGGGACCACGAAGGTCCGGTGCCAAGGTCGGGAACGTCGCCCGGGGAAGGGTCGGAGGTGGGTGTTTCCGCTGCGTATTCTTCGTGCGAGCCATCGTGACAAACAGAATCAATTCGAGGTACAGGTCCCCCTTTTATACTTTTTGGACGTAGACGATGGGTGGTTCCTCTTCGGGTAAAATGTTGCTTCTCAACCGCAGAGTCTCGGGTGTGTCGGGCTTCAAATCAACGAGTAAGTAACTGCGAGGGGTACTCGTCGCATCCTTGAAAGCTTCCTCCATATACTTGGTATGGGAAGGGTACATCTGACGGGACAACACACTAATTTGCGAGGCGTCTCGAGGATTTTTGAACAAAACCAAGTAATGGGCATTCAGGCTGATGGTACGCTGTCGCTTGTCAAACAAATTTTGCACAATGTAAATGACACTCGTGTCGTGGTGATGACTTTTTTTCGTAAACCACTGTTGCAATATCTCCGTGTCTTCCCCCATCAAATCATCCACGATTAAACATTGGGGCCCTTTGACTTGCCCCATCACGTCGTCAATATCCGTCAATCCTTTGACATAAGTGTATGGAAAGTGTTCGTAACTCTCTTGCCATTCCCCGTAGGCCCACACGGTGCGTTGGGGAGGGATGTCGAACAGAGACGCTTGGAGAAATTTCTGTACAAAGACCGTCTTGCCAACCCCTGTTGGACCGCTGACTAACATGGTAAAGGGGTGTTTGAACGCCACATCCATCTTGCATTGTCCCCCAATCCCCTTCTCCCCTGCCTTTTATACCTTCGCGCCCACCACAGAACAACAGACATGGAGTGAAATAAGAACAGATTTTATTTTACAAAAAATACAAAAAAGAGCATTCAAAAATACATTCAATACAACATATGGTACAAAGGAAAAGAAAAAATGTTAGTTAACGCGTTCTCTCTTCAGGATCTCTTGTCTCAACCAGGGTACGTTTCTCAGGACACGAGGAATCCAATACACTTTTCCCAACAGCTTCTGCATCGTATCGTGTGGGTGCCAGTCTTCCACTTCAGCAAACGTGACGACAACGGGTACCCATTCGCTCATATCGAAACAGGGGGGATACGCCAAGACTTCGGTCATATCTCTCGGACCCGCATACTGGATGAATGCTCGGGCAAAACTTTCTGCTTCCTTCTCCGCCAACAAAATAACAGCCGGCTTCGGGGTTTCGTCAGTTTCACTCGTAGTTGGGGTAATAACTGGTGGACTGACAGGCTTCTGTTTTCTGTTTTTCTTTGTAGCGCCTGTAGAATTCGAACGCTTCTCCTGACCAGTACCAGTATCGCTGACTGCGGGTGTTGTCTCTGGGCATATCGACGTTGTTGTCGAACATGCGACTGGCAACGGCTTCAAAGTTGTTTTCTGTTTGGATTTCTTTTTCGCACTCGAGCAGGCCGTGACCAAGCTGTCCACAGTTGAGACATTTGTGGTTGTCGTCGGTGGGTCTCTTGATCCCGTAACACTTTCTTTTGACGTCTTCTTTTCTTTCTTCGTCACTTTTCGCTTTTTGGGCTTCGGCTCGTTGTCCACACTGGGGCGCCCAGTGTCCTGGTTCTCCACAGCGGTAACATTTTCCATAGGAACCATAAGCTGATCTGTCTTGTCTTGGTTGTGGATTTCGTTGCTGCTGTTGGGAACGAGCAGGGCAGTCTCTATACCAGTGTCCGACATTGTTACAGGAGAAACAAACTTGACTAGCCATTGAGAGTAGAATGAAATTTTATTCTGAGACTTGGCTTCTTATACCCTTGGTTGTGACGTCACTCTCTTTTGATTGGTTCTTTCTTTTCCTTCGTTTCTATTGGTCCGTGTCTAGTCTATGATTTCCAGGCTTTCCACGTACTTTTGCACTTCTTCCCAATCAATGACAGCTTCACTCACGTGACAGGCCTCCAACAATGTCATCAGGCTGGCTCGATTACCATGTCTTTGTCGCCACTGGTTGAACACGGTGAAAATTTGCATGCGCGCGTTGTTAGGATGACTCATCTTGGCTTGACTGATCCGTGCTTCTCTGATTCCCAGATGTCTGCCAATACATTCCCAGCCTTCGCCCAGTTTACCGGACATGACGTTGATATCCATTTGATCCAGGAACCATCGTTTCTTTTTCTCTGGTAGCTCGTCCATCCACCGACGTATGGGATTCTCTTTGGGTTCGATGAACTCGTCTTTGCGTTTGATCAACACCGTCTTAAATCCCGGAACCACACTCCAAAACTTTTTCAAGGCTTCGTCCACGTCTTCCCGCCATTGTTGTTCGTCCTCCCACGTCTTGACTCGGTCGCGTGGGTTGTCCACCATACTGCCTAACACGCTATCGACGTCTTCTGGTTTCGGCTCGTCCAACCAGAGGTAGTGATTGTAATCGTCGACAGGGTGTGAGGCTCGGCCCGTTATGGAACACACGCCCAATCCCAGACACGAATGGTATCTCTGACTGGGGTGATCGTACTTGCATCCAATACACTCCTCGTGTTGCTTTTCCTCTATGATGGGTAGGTAACACTTGCAGACCCGAAAATTGAGCCATCGTCGTCTTAGTTTCTCGATCAAATCTTTATTTTCTGTCGGTTCGTCTCCATCTCTGTTCGGTCGCCATCCTCCCGAGACACGAAAGTCAGTATCCATGGGGGTAAGTGTTGATCGGTTGGCCATTGTCATTGAATTGAACTAAACGCTTGTCGTACACGATTTTATACTTTTTGTTCTCGGGGCGTGTCCAGAGATCACGTGATCTAAAAATCTTAAACGGTTCTTCCTATTTCTGCTCATGTTGCATACGGTATTGTACAATAAAAAAAACAGACATAAAACTAACAACACTGATTCGAGTCTATTTCTTCCCGTGTATCAATTGGTACATCAGGTTGCCCATATACGGTAGCAGGTCGTCCCAAGCGATGACGGCTCCACTCGCGAGACAGGCTTCCATCAACGTCACTAGATTGGCTCGCTTAATGTTTCCCTGCATTTCTTGTACCAACAGCCTATAGCCAGCTTCCTTGTCGTACATTCTTCGCCATTGGTTGAACATGTTAATGATTTGTTTCCGTGTGTCGTTTGGGTAAATCTTCTTGGCGTGACTAATATACTCTTCACTGACCCCCAGCTGTCTGCCGAGAGATTCCCAACCTTCTATCACCATGTCAGAGATCTTTTCGGTATCCATTTCATTCAGTTCCCAATATAACATTCTCTCCGATGACTGCTCCATCCATACGCGTATGGGGCACACTCCATTTTTGCGTTTGATCACCGCCATCTTAAACCCAGGAACGATCTCCCAGTACTTTCTCAAGGCTTGCATGACATCTTCCTGCCATCGTCGTTCGTCTTCCCAGATCTTGACTCGTTTCCATGGGTCGTCCACCAGACTGTCTAATACTTTATCGACGTCTTCTGATTTCGGCTCGTCCAACCAGAGGTAGTGACTGTAATCGTCAACAGGGTGCGAGGCTTGGCCCGTTATGGAAGACACACCTAGTCCTTGACACGCATGGTATCTCACACTGGGGTGAGCCATACTGCAGCCGAAACACTCCTGGCGCTGACTTGTTTCTATTATTGGCAAATAACACTTGCTGACACGGAAGTTGAGCCATCGTTCTCTGAGTTTTTCGACCATATCCGTATTCGTTGCTGCTGATTCATCATCTTCTCTGTTTGGTCGCCACGTTCCTGACAAATGAAAGTCAGTATCCATAGGGGTAAGTGTTGATCGGTTGGCCATTGTCATTGAATTGAACTAAACGCTTGTCGTACACGATTTTATATTTTTTGTTCTCGGGGCGTGTCCAAAGACGTCGATCACGTGATCTCGAAATCTTAAACGGATTGGAGATGACAAGCGGTTCGTTTTGATTGACGTGCCGTACGTTCTCCTTCATGATGACGTAATTCAGTTGTTGGGAGGCACGATAATTCAAGGTGAATCCCCGGACTTTGCATACCGTTTTTCCATCGCTTTGCCTGTACGCATAATTCTTTGGTCCTCCGCTCACAAATTCCTTAATGGTGACGTTCTCGGGCAACTCGTTCTTCCACTGGCCTAAACTCGAACCTTCCGGGGGATTCCATGATTTAGGATTATATTGGTAGATGACGCTGTCCGTGTCAAAATAGCATACGCGCTCTCCCAACTTTTCCAAGACGGAATAGAGTTTCAAACGGGCCTGGGCCGTGACGAAGGCGGCGATAACCACATTGGTGATGGGACAGGGTGCGACATGTCCTTCTTTTTTCAACGTTTCCATCAAGACCATGTTGTCGTTGACTAACTGTACATCTCGCACGGTCTGGGTCACGTCCAACATTTTTTCAAAGAAGACGCTGGGCTCTGTGATATATTCTGTCTTGGGAAAATTGTCTCGCTGTCCGAATTTCCCCCAAGCCGTGTTGAGCTGAAGTTTACTAAACGCCCGCATCCCTTTGTTTGGTTTTATCGATGCGGGATCCAGACGAATACCTTCGGTGTCGTACACGTCGTTCACGAAGCGGATCTTGTCTTCTTCGGTGTGACAGGTGTCGGGATAGCCGCTACTTTCCATCTTCTTCTTTAGGTAGTGATTAATGTACCCCGTAAACAGACCACCCGTTTTGGCCTCGGGATCGTAGGTGCTGAATTCTTTCCAGTGCCAGACTTCGTACACTTTTAATACGCGATATCCCAGGCTCACCGCTTTCTTCAGTTCCAGAGTGACAAATGTACCCACCCAGGCTCGCTGTTCGTCGGTGTGATCACACGGTTGGTATTCTGCAATCTCCCCTTGTTGCATGTGTTCGTCGACGCAGCTTCGACACAGGGCAAACACCAGTTTCTGTTTTCGTCGAAACGGGAGCACCGGGTGGTACAGGCCACGAGGTGGTAACACGGAACACTGGATCAACCCTTCGTACTGCTGCCACTGGTCTTGATCGGGCTGTGTGACGATCGTGGGTTCCTTGATGGGAAAGGTACCGTACTTGCAGATGTAAGGGTACAGGGACACCACGTCGATGTAGCGCATCTCTTCGGCCGACTCGTTGACTAACAGTTGAATGGCATTCGTTCTTCCGCCAAAGAAAGCGTTGCGGGGCATCAGAGGTTCGGGAGCGGGCCATTGCTGATCTTCCAATCCAATCAGAAATTCGTCCATCTCGGGATCATGGCGTCGTTCTTCTTCCATCTCACACTCCCACATGACGCGAATGATCTGCATACCGTACTGTTCCTGGAGTTGACGGTGACGTTCCTGGGTCTTCTGGTACAAGTCTCGCATACTGCGCGAGGGATCGTAGGGATGTTTATGTTGAACGTCTTGGACGGGACCCGGAAAACATTTGGGACAACCGTGAAAGGCACAGCCGTGAAACTCGTACACTGTACCCGTGGTCGTGTCCATACCATCTAAACTGTAAGGGCCGACTCGACATTCACTACCGTTGCGGGCGTGTCGAATGTTTGGTAGAGGGGTCTGGTTCCGGAAAGCGGCCATGGTCTGTCGATGCTGTTCCCATTCCAACCAACGAAGTGCTTTGTTGGACTGTTGTCGAGGCTGGAAGCGATGCCAGTCTTGACCCGATGTCGGCTCTTGCATCAGGGCTCGAGGAATGACGACGAGTGTGTCTTTCTCCAGGTAGTGTGTGCGTAGTACGCGACTGCAGGCGGAGGCCAGGGTCAGGCTCTTCTCAAAGGGGTCGATGCCCGTGTCCATCAGGAATATCTCGCGAAACACACCACAACACCGACGCAAGACATCCACATCGCTCTTACAGTAGGTCAAAATTTCCTGGCGAAAATCAAAGACGTCGTGACTGTGTTGTTGGTACCACGCGTGAAACTTCTCTCGTTCCGACACGCTCATGCCATCCGGATCGTAATCGGTGTTGGGAGGATAAGCGCCCACGTAATCTTCATTCTCCGGTCTGTTAAAGTGGTGAGGGAAATAACCTTTCTTCAATTCTTGCAGGTCGAAGGTTTTGGGCATGTCCCGTAAAGCCATTGGTAAAAAGTTGAGGGAATCGATGAATTTGACCGTACCAACAGTGATAGTCATCGCTTTCCCACCCTGCATTATAACTTCAGGTTGCGCCACGGAATGTTTGTGCAGCGTCTGTAAAATTAGCAGTCCATCGTAACCTTTAAAGTTGTGAGCCACGGCGATCACGGGACTCGATTCGTGACTGTCATTTTTCCGACCATCTACCACCGTACCGTGAGCAGCGAGTTGTAAAAACCATTTGCCCACATCGTCCAGTGTGTTTGGTCCTTTAAACACAATTTCCCGTTGGTGATTCCAGTACGTGTCACAGTGCTCGCAGGGTTCTTGGTTATCGATACAAAAGTGACAGCACACTTGCAGAACACATAAGTTGGGAATGTGTTCACCTGTATCTTGCTGGCATTCAAAGTCAAAGAAGACGAAACGGGTCAACGTTGTTCTCTGTTGTTTGTCGATTTGTGTCTTCCTGTCTCTGTCCATGTCGATGGGTGATTTTAACGGTTGAATGTAGCAAAACTGTTTTGCGGCCGTGTGCCACTCACGGCAGATGGAGCACTTGTATTCTCCGCATCGATGTTCTTCTAAATTTCGCTTGGCTGCGATGACGTCCCATTCCTTCTGACATTTTACGCATTTCTTCCACCGATGACATATACTACCATTGGCTCTGGAACGGGTGGCGAGATGGTTATCGAAGCACTGTCGGCTCACAAACACTCGATGACAACAGTAACACGTCTTTGTGTTGGGATCGGGTAGACAGGGTGGACCCACTTTCTTGCAGCCTTGACACATGACGTGACACGAATGTTTCTCGGCACGATTGTATCCCACTTGACAGGTCTCACAAAAATACGACCTTTCCACAAAGGCGGGCATGGAAGTAATAACGTCATAATGTCTGCTGTGTAAATACAGGTTCAGCTGTTTTGGTGTTCCAGTGACGTGTTTTGTTCCTCGATAGATGGCCTTACCAAAGATGGCTTGAGAGAAAATGTTGAGTTGGTATCCTTGTCCTCCCAAATACTTGGCGTACAGTTCCCATGTTTCCATCCCCGTACAAGCTTCCTTGGTTCCACCGGCGGCATCGATGAGTGCTTCTGTTTTCTTCGTCTGCCACGAATGGGGTCCTGTCCTGAATAATCTCCTCCTCTCTCTTTGCCACTCAGGGGTGTCTTGTTTGTTCGCATAGTGACGAGCGACGACAATAGCTCGCTGGAAACACAAGTCATCGGTATTCTTTATGGTGACGAGGCATTGCTTTTTCTTTAAATACTCGTCAAAATTGGCACTGTGTCTCTTCTTGACGTTTGTTCCGCTACCTCTACCATCGGGAGGGGACACGTGACAAATATTCATGGACATGCGTTGATCGAGTCGAAATTCCTCATTGCTCTGTAAGACGGCAGCCACTTTCTGTAAAATATCTTCGGCTTTTAACAGACGATACTCTCGAAACGGTAACCAAATAGGTGTTTTGAGTCCCGGGTGACTGATGGCAATTCGTACGTAGTCACTTTCGCTGGCGTTCAAAGTTCGGCGAATTTCCTCAATGATGGCCTCAACGGTGTTGTGTAGTTGCTGAGGCACATCAGCGGCTGGAACGTGGGACCAATCTTCCAAAAAGTCTATGTCTACACATAGCGACTCGGTTCTAAATAAGCGACTGTATCTTCTATCGACGGGGCGTAATGTAAAACTCATCTTTCTTCGTTCGGTGATAGCGTGAAAATGCCAGAACCGCTCCCGCCGCTCGCTTTTATCCCTGTCCGACACCCCACGTGATATAACGTTGCACATACGTTGTATAACGTTGCATTACATCTCTATTTAGTCTCCAACGTACACCCTACGTTGCATAACGTTGCATCACATCTCTATTTAGCCTTCAACGTACACCCTACGATGCATAACGTTGCATAACGTTATCCTAAGCGCTCTAACGCCACGCTATGAATGGACTCGTCCGTGTGACGTCATATCAAATGGATTCGTCCTAACGGTTATAAAACGACACAACATTCATCTCTCTTTGTCACAATGGCAAACGGTGCTCCGATCATTCGCCTCGGTGAAAACCCCAATGCGGACACCTTGATGTATCTCAGGGGTGATACTCTTGCCATCATCACCCCAGACGATATCTTTGTCTTACCTGACGAGGTATTAAAAACACCTCACAGGAAAAGACCTCCTCCCGAATTAGTGGAGGCCATTAGACGAAACCGACATAAAGTGCGGCGTACTCTGGCATTCTAGTCTGACCAAACGGCCCTTTTCAGGGCCAACTTAATCAATGGAAAAGAGTTCTTCCCCCTTCTCCCCTCTTCTCCCCTCCTCTCTCTCTCTCTCTCTCTCTCTTCTCTCTCTTCCGCGCGCGCGCCCTCTCTTTCTGGGTCATGCACGTGCAAGGTCACGTGCAAGGGGTCACACACGTGCAAGGGGTCACACACGTGCAAGGGGTCATCAAGGTCAAACACGTGCAAGGTCATGTGCATGCACGTGCATGCGTCTGCGCATGCACGCACGAGCGTAGTCAGACAGGCACCCTTACTACTTACGTCCAGGTAAACAATTTAGCAATTTATTCTGGTATGCATTACTTCATATAATGTAGCTGTCTGCCCGCTATTGCCGTCTGAAGATTAATGTATACAAAAATTAAATATTTACCATACATGTATACTTTTGTAGAATACTAGATTGAAATGACATTGGACTATAAATAACATCAGGTAACGTACAACAAAAGGTTATAATAATAAACACAAACACTTACTATTTTATAATGTATGTAATACATACTGCCATTAATTTACATTGTCGTCCTGGTATATATATACTACCATACAGGAGTAATGATAGACCAATTAATATATTTATTTATTAAATAGATATGAAATAAATAAATTAATACATAATTTGTACAAATAAAGCATAAATACATAGAGAATATGGTCTGAAAATAGACCTACTAATTAAGTCGAACTTCGACGAATAACTGGGCAATAACAAATTACGGTTACCAAATATCAATGTACAGAATCAGATTAACTTCTTGGTCTGGCGCTTGTGCATCCTACACTAATTCCTTCGTGTAATTCCGTTTCGTATGTAAAAATCCATTTTTTCACCATGTTTTCTTAAGAACTCGAATATTTGTGCGGACTTTTTCACATCCCTCTTTCATGTTTCTACCAATGCATTTAGGGCATTTACACTTAGCTTGTGGAATATGAGCAGGGTAAATTTGCTTCCTAAGTCTTCAGACTCGTAGTACCAGGGACAAGTGGATCGAACACACAGTGGAGCGCCTGTGGCGTAAATGTCTCCAGTTCGAGGGCAATCTTTGTTACCGTGTGTGTTTTGGCTGATGTAGACTTCGTTATTGCTGAGCTCATTGGTGATCAGGCTGGCAGGTTGATGAGCATCTTTGGCGATTAGGAATCGAGTGACGTTGATGTGCTGATTCAGTTCGGCAAATAACTGACACTTCTTTGTTTCCCTCTTGATCGTCTTCTAAATGACTTTCAGTAAACTTGAGCAGACGAAACTCGCCATCATTATACAAGCAAAGACTTTTAGTACGGACATTTTGATGCTGCTTCTGAAATTCTTAATAATATTACAAATGGTTTCCAAAGTATTCACGGTCGAGAAAAGACGATGTTGGTTTAATGTTCCAATGTTTAACGTAAGGTTGTTGCTTAATGGATATCTGCTGTACTACCCTGTTGTCTTCTATATAACTAACTGTCCCGTTAGACCGTTTGTTTACTTCTGTTATCTTGCTACTGTTCAAGTATCTAAGATTGAATGGTTGACTAGCACAAGACAGATAACAGTTATTTTTAACCTTGGAAGACAAACTTGGTGTTGGTGTAAGCTGTGTTTCATTCGCTCTAAACCAAGGTGTCACGTATTCTGTTTTATATTCACTCTTTGTATTGACATTATGATTCTTCCGTCCTTCTGCAAAATAAATAGGCCGATATCATCTCAATCACGCTACGTTTATCAATGCCTTCATCTAGTTATTAGGTGTTTCAGTACCTTTGTAAGATTTTGTGTGTCGATTTTAGTCAGTTTGCAGTCAAAACTGTGCATAATGCAACCGTTCTGCCAACGTAGATATAGTTATTGTCTATGTGGAACTATTAATTGAATATAAATTGGGTCAATTTTGACAAACAGGAAGTGGGACCATAATCAATATTGTATATAAAGAGTCCCACATCACGGTTTAACTTGATGCGTTTTTTATTGATGACCCCAAGAAGTTTCCTGGTTTTCTTCTGGTGATTATTTACTGCAAGGCCCCTTCTTTGATTTCACAGGATTGTGGGATGTGCGTTGTTATGCTCTGCTACGGTTGTGGGGTTGGTAGAAGCTAGTGACGTGTACTCTTCTATTCTTACATCAAGTGGGTGCTTCGTTTCACCTACATACTTTTCTGTGCATGAGCACGTTATTTCGTAAAAACATCCTTTGGGCATTTGATGGCAGAATCTGTATTATACCTCTGTCAGATGATCTGAATTGTGTAATAACCAGTGAGAATGATCTCAGGAAGTTTGAGGTAAACGTTTTGGGCCAGAGTACAGTAACAATAGAGGGTACGACTGTCCAGTAAAGCGACACATTAGACGAAGGAACTCAAGTTGAAGCTCTAATAACTAACTTGCCACCAATCCAGACATTAACCGAAAATATGAAACAACAATCACTGTTAGATTTTGGACTCGTAATGACAAACTGTGAAACACTTGTAACACATTGATTCCAATAAACCATTTAATGCCCCATATTGTGAGGGAGAGAGAAATGGGGTTTAACGTCCACTCGACACAAACTAGGTCATTTTGGGACTAACGTATTGTTTTCAATTTGTATTTCAATAATTCGCTTGCGCGTAGGGTCTTTAGCAGTGGGAGGAAACCGGAGTGTCCGGAGGAAACCCACGAGGTTGAGAAGACGCCCCTATCTCCATGCCACATACGCTCACACCAGGGCCCGAAACCACAGCCGCAAACCAGAGGTGGCCGGCCAGCTAGAGGTCGAAGCGCCGCACTCTAGAAAACTAGGCCACCACCCCCACCCCCGCCCCATATTGTCTCATTTGACCCAATAATAAATGTAAATATAAACGTTCTTTCTAAATGCAAGAAATATTTTGTGTTACAAATTTTGGGGATATTTATTTAATAATCCCAATTGTGTAAAACTCCCCTTACATTACAGTTGGACAGATTTAATAAAATACATGTACTACCGCGCGCTGTTTGAACTTCGTTGATCGAATTAAAGCTTCGCGGAGCTAATTGGGAATACCAGTTCTTAATTTTATTTTAAAATGAGACATAGTTATCACTGGTTATATTATCATCCTTGCCCTATGTTGTTTCAGTTGGTTATATTATCATCCTTGCCCTATGTTGTTTCAGTTGGTTAAGTTATACACACAATTATAAGTGTTTTGTCAAGTAAAATGTCGTGTTAAGTATTTAATCACCCAATGTGTATAATAGAGACTTCGCGGAGCTTGTCGTTGCAACTGGTTAGGTTTTTTCACGTTGGCAAAGCACAACCAATGACTAAACATAATGTATACTTAGATGTGCGTCTATATGTATATAAATTATATAAATGTTTGTATTATAAATGTAATGTATATATATGTTATTCTTAGGCTACATGTTTCAACCACCTTTCTTTTAAACATTTTGTTTGGAAGTGTATGTTTTATGTACTTTTTTTTAACAACATAACTTGACTCAATATGGTATACTCACTAATAGATCATGTTGTAATAACTCGCAACATCCTACGCATTTTTATAGTAATATGTGTTTTATTTTTTTCCAAAAATTATGGATTGAGGGCTATCTAAGTAATAGAAAACATGCAATAGTGTACAGGGGCCGCGGAGCCGGGGGGGGGGGGGGGGGAAAGGGTGCTTTAGTCCCGGCAATTATTTCTAATAGTGAAAAATAAAATGTCGCCAAAAGCTCAAAAAAGCGAAAAAAGGTTAGGGGGGGGGATTGGGGTACGGCCCCTGGGGGGGGGGGGGCTTACGGCCCCTGTTAGTGTACGATGGTTTTAATTCAAACTTGTTACAAACTCATGCTCGTGTTCAACAAGGGTCTGTGCTAGGTCCATTCTTATTTCTAATTTAT
This sequence comes from Patella pellucida, assembly GCA_917208275.1. Lineage (NCBI taxonomy): Eukaryota > Metazoa > Mollusca > Gastropoda > Patellidae > Patella > Patella pellucida. The sequence continues at coordinate 13,440,374 of OU795041.1, forward strand.
ATAAATGATATCTCTTATGGTATTTATAATTCAGTACGATTATAAATTATCATCACTATTAAACCATGATGAATGTGCAAACTTACTCACACAGGACCTGCGTCTATTATCAGATTGGGCTAAAGACTAGGCTGTTACTTTTAACCCATTAAAAACTAAATATTTGGTTGTGTCACGGAAACATATTATACACCCGAACATTTGTACCATTGTCATCTTGGAGTTAACCTTCAAAAGAATGTCTCATGGTCTTTACATATTTCAACTATAAATCAAAAACCTACAAAACGATTGAATATATTTTAATAAAAGACTGATGGAATACAAAATCGAACGCGCTTCTTTAAAAAAAAATCTATTTGTCATTTTGGCCAGTTCTTGAATATGGTAATGTAGTTTGGGATAACTGTAATAAGAGACAGTGAGAGAAGGAGAGGGAGAGAGAGAGAATAGGGTTTAAAGTTCACTCGACACGAACTAGGTCATTTCGGGAGTGTTTAATTTTATTTCAATAATTGGCTTTCGCGTAGGGGTCTTTAGCAGTGACCCGGAGAAAACCCACGAGGCTGGACAGGTGACCAAACTCCTTGTCACGTACAGCTGGGAATTCAAACCCACGCCAGTTGACTTAATGACAGGCTTTATGATACAGCGCGCATGCTAACCATTCAGCCATCCATACTCCCTCTCGAGTTACAACCTGCGTTCTTCAAATCTCGACCTCCAAATTCCTTAATGTAAAACAATGTCTTATTTTAACAGTTTATTTCCCAGCACTATATGACTTAAGGCTGTAAGTGCAGAAACGTAGGCCCATTTTATTTCATTTAGACGAGAGCGGTGATGCATCCTTATGCTTTAAAACAATATTCTTGAGAAATAAATAAAGTTCGAGACAAAAAAAAATTAATTTCAGTTTTCTTTATTAAAAATATAAATTAATCAATAAGCTTTTAAACACAAATGTAAAAATATAAATTATTTTATCAAATATAAATACTCTCTTTGTTAACAATTGGTGGCGTTAATGGCGGACATTCAAAGCAACTAGTTAGTTTAAGTAGTTAAGTAGGAGATACACCTTGCAACAGTTTAATACATTTCAAGACTTTTACGATCATTATTATTGAATAATTTGTAATGTTAAAATACACTTCTTGTAATTTTATAAATTGTGTAAATATAACCTTGTATTTACTTTCTTATTGTTTATAAATTATATTAATACAATTCAACTTGTTATTTAATACTATCACAGAAATTAACATTTTAATGAAATGTCAATCTCAAAGGTTTATATTATATCACAGACAATTATTCAAGGGACGTCCACTAATATTGATATAAATGCTACGTTTCTAAAATCTAAACAACTGTAAAGGTCACAAAAACTTTGCAAACGAGTCTGAAATTTCTCTCAAGAAGTATTTTTGGGATGGATTCAGGCCCCAAAAATTTGGCCACATGTACTCTTTTTTCAGGTTATTGCGGCTCCTGGACTCTCGCCTTATAGGGACTTAGGATGGAAGCCCCCCCCCCCAACTAAGAATTCCTTCCGCCGGCCCTGATATGGTCTCTGTGCCCTTTACAGTAGCTCTTATTCTATAGCTAATTAACATAAACTGAGTCTTAATTTGTTTTTAACAAACTTAAATAAGTAAACAATTTCTTATATACCTCACATTCACAATTTATAAATACTAACATACAAACATATATTCCACATTAAAACATTGTGCATTTGATGCAATAAATAAATAAATAAATAAATAAATAATATATTAGATAGCTATGCTATGACATTTTATGATAACTCCCTTGCATTTGGTTAATGCCGGAAATTTTTAAATAACAAAAAATATGTTTGATTAGATGGATAAAACATATGATATGAAATTCGTTTGTTTGGTTCATAATGGCAGTGCATGTAATGGTTATGAGTGTTACGATTTTTGTAAAAAGAATGATAAAGTAAGATGTATTTACAAGTTTTAAATCCTAAATGGATCATGTTATTAATGTACAGTATATATATATATATATATTAAGGCGGAAATGGCAGTGGGTAAAACAAATTAATAAATTATACTATAATGTACATGTTGATACGTTATAATTACTTTATCTTTTGATTACAATTAAAACGTCGATTCAATTAAAAAGGAATTTAAATATATACAATCGATATTATAAACTAGCGTATTCGGGTATTGCATTAACATGAAATCATGTTAATACATAATTTGTACAAATAAAGCATAAGTTAAATAGATAGAAAGAAAATGGTCTGAAAATAGACCTACTTATTAAGCCGAATATCGACAAATAACTGGGCAATAACTAATTGCGGTTACCAAGTATCAATGTACAGTATCCGATTAACTTCTTGGTCTGGCGCATGTGCATCCTACACTAATTCCTTCGAGTAATTCCGTTTCATAAGTAAAAAATCCATTTTTGCACCCTGTTTTCTTAAGGACTCGAATATTTGTTCGGACTTTTTCACATTCATCTCTGTTGGTGCTACCAATGCATGAAATGCATTTACACTTAGCTTGTGGAATATGAGCAGGGTAATAGTTGCTTCCTAAGTCTTCAGACTCGTAGTACCAGGGACAGGTGGATCGAACCCACAATGGATCGTTTAGGTTGAAACTGTCCCCAGTTCGAGGGCAATCTTTGTTACCGTGTGTGTTTTGGCTGATGTAGACTTCGTTATTGCTGAGCTCATTGGTGATCAGGCTGGCGGGTTGAAGAGCATCTTGGGCGATAAGGAATCGTGTGACGTTGATGTGCTGATTCAGTTCGGCAAATAACTGCCCGAGAGTATCGGGAATTTGACACTCCGTGGTGTCCCTCTTTTCTCTTTCGATCGTTTTCTCAATGACTTTCAGTAAAATTGGTGTTGAGCAGACGAAATTCACCATCATCATACAAGCGAAAACTTTAAGTACGGACATTTTGATGTTGCTTCTGAACTTCTTAAGAATACTACAAATGGTGACCAAGGTACTCACAGCGAAATATATCTCGAGTTCCTTCACTGTTCGATTAGAGAAACGATGTTGTTGAAGATATTCGGTTGTTGCTGAATTAAAACTGCTATAAAATCCTCCGGTGTTCAATATAATTATTAACTGTCCCGTTAAAAGGCTTGTTGTCTTGCTACTGTCTCGCTAAGATTGAATGATTGACAAACTCAAGAAAAGACATCTATATATATATACGGAGACACGGATGAAATCTATTTTTAACTTGGAGGAAGCATATTCATTGCCAAAAACCTGAAACGTCTGATTGACCAAATCTTATCGTGGGTGTGATTTGTACATCCTTCCATTTATCCAAGGAAAGGGGCGGGAAATGTAGACGTGACGCCTTTCTTTGGTTAAAATTCTTTGCGCATGCGCATGATGTGCATTCTAGCATGAAATTTTCCCACCGTATCTCATTCATTTCGAAACACACTTGACAACATTTATAACGAAGTAGCTTAACATACATTGGTGCATAATTTTAAGTTCAGGGCTGATTAGTATAAATGATATAATAAACAATTAAGTTTGTATATGTAAATGAAATGGCTAAATGTTCGCACAAAAAAGGGGCAAATTGAAATAATGTATGTATATAGAGAGACAAAAATTATGAATGATTTAAATTTGTGAACACGGAACATACTAGCAGACGATAAGTTTAGATATATGACTCGTGTGAAGACATCTGGTTGGTTGACTCGCTTGACGTCACCCCACGCCCATTGGCCTATTATTACACTATTACACTCCGCGTGTACACACGTTTCTTGAGTAGCCGGGTTGTTGTCTTCAAGACTAATTTGAATCGGAAGTAATAATTTGCCTGTGAAAAGACGTTTGTCAATGCAGTTCTCATCTTAATACTGTTTCATGAAATGGGTTATAACGGCTTTATTTTGCACCAATCGGTCTATTTTAGGGGGGTGGGCATGTCATGGCGTTTCGTAAAGGAAAGTCTGCTCGGACCACGGAGCCACGGCCTGTGAGCATAAAGGCCTTAATTAACACGATCACCAACTGTCGATTTTTAACCTGCTTTTATTAGTTTTGGCGGAACCCTGGGTTTTCGTCCCATCCGAACAATCAAACCCCTTTCCAGTTTCCACCACCCTGCACCACGAGAGAGAGAGAGAAATGGGGTTTAATGTCCACTCGACACAAACTAGGTCATTTCGGGACTAACATATGGTTTTAATTTTATTTCAATAATTCGCTTACGCGTGGGAGTCTTTAGCAGTGGGAGGAAATCGGAGGACCCGAGGAAAACCCACGAGGTTGTACTTGTCACGTACAACCGGGGATTCGAAACCACGCCAATTGACTCAATGACAGGCTTTATGATACAGCGCGCACGCTAACCATTTAGCCATCCAACCCACCGGGCATTCTAGAACAAAACCGGACCGGAACCTTGGACCCCCGCCACTCACGGTTTGACTCACATTATTTACTTTAATGGATAATTGTACTTTTGAAGTGGGGGGAGGGTGGGTGTATCGTAAGGTATGTCATTGAGTCAACTGGCGTGGTTTAGATTCCTCAGCTATACGTGAAAAGGAGTATGGTTGCCTGTCCAGCCTCGCGGGTTTACTCCAGGTCCCATGGTTCGCCTTCCAGCCTCGTTGGGTTTCTCCAGGTCCCCCGGTTTCCTCCCGCTGTTAAAGACCCTTACCCGCAAGCGAAGAATTGAAATAAAATTAAACCATATTAGCCCCGAAATGACCTAGTTTATGTCGACTGCACGTTAAAATCCCTCCTCTCTCTCCCTCCCTCTCCCTCTCTCTCTCTCTCGGGTTTAAAAATATCTGTACGCCGAAGTGTCTTCACGACACAGACACTCTATGGGTATTTTAGTTTGTTTTGTTTCTTTTTTCTTCTTTTTATTATTTAAAAGTGTTATGAAATTAAATCAAAATTTAAAAACTTGGATCATAGATCCTTTAAAAATATGCGGGAGGCTCGAGTCAGGATATGCTGAATGCTATGCCCTGTTGCCCTTATGTCAAACCATTATCAAGGGCTTTAAAGGGGTTGGCGTACCGGAATAAAACAAAGTACGAACGATCACCCCTTATCGTGAAACAATATCCCCCTAATCGATCTGATAAGGATGGGATGAGCATCTAAAATCTTTTTAAAAAACAATATGAGAAATTTAAGTGCCTACCACTTCTGTAATTTTGAGATGATAGGACTTATATTTAAAAAATTGACGCCCTTTTTATGGCTTAAAGGTCGACCATCTGTAGTTTTGAGATGATGGGACATATATTTTAAAAATTTGACGCCCTTTTTATTGCTTAAAGGTCGGCGCACTTCCGGATTTGTTCAAATTAATCATACAACATCCAACGGCACAAAACTGATTTTTATCAAATTACAGGAAGCAGGGTACCACCTTGAAACTACAACATTTAGCTTTCTGCTGTTTTTAATCTGCTTTGTAATAATATTTATGACTTTCAGATGCAAAAAAAAAGTAGTGAGAATTTGAAAATTGCCTACAAATTGTGAAAATGTATTAAAAAAAAACTAAAATGGACAGTCAAAAACGATTTCGCTCGGAAGGACCACTTTTGGATCCAGATTCAGTATTCCCGCCGCTGAAAATATATCTCCGGGTCCTCCTCTTTCGCTGTTTCAGACTAGCTTACTCTTAAAAAGGTCCTATTTATTCATTTTTTGAAGAAAAAAATTGAAAATATGCTGAATTTGCCTTTGATTTGGCAGTACCCCGAAGGCGGGCCTTATTTTTGGAATATATATGCAAAAGAGGTTTTAAGTTTTGTCCAAAGACCCAATGAACAAATTCCCAAGTGGACGTGTATTTCAAATATATGATAATTTATGGTAACCACCCCCCCCCCCCTCTACTTGGTCGTTTTAATGTATCAAATACACCAATAAGAAACTATGTGTTTTGTTTGTCTGGATCAAAGATATTTTTCATAAACAGTGATTGAAAGTTGAGTAAATTCTTAACTTATGTCTGAGAACGCTTTGTGGACCCGGGGGGTTGAATTGTCGAATAGTTAGTACGTGCGTGGCATGCTGTATGATAAAGTCTGGCATTGAGTCAACTGGTGGGGTTTCGAATCCCTGGTTGTACGTGACAAGGAGTAGGGTCGTCTGTCCAACCTCGTAGGTTTTCTTCGTGTCCTCCGGTTTCTTCCCACTGCTAAAGACCCCTACGCGCAAGCGAATTATTGAACTAAATTTGAACCATGTGTTGGTCCCGAGATCACCTAGTGGTTGTGTCGAGTGGACGTTAGACCCCGTCTCTTTCTCTCTCTCTCTCTCTCTCTCTCTCTCTCTCTCTCTCTCTCTCTCTCCCGATCTGGTTAACGGTTATCTATGTTAATGAGTAAAATATCATCTTCAATAGTGATTGAAAAAGTTGATTAAATTCTTAGCTGAAGTCTGAGAAAGTTTTGTCAATTCGGGTCCAGGTCCTCAAGGTACCGGGTTACATACCGATGATCGCGTGGCACGTTTCTCAACCTATTCTCATCGCTCACCCCTAAATGAATTCTCAACCAACCCATTTACCCCCGGAGTTTTGAGGAGTTTACTGACTGTGAAGCCTGTCGAGGAGGGTCTGGTGATGTTCTCCCCCCAGAAATGTTTTAGAAACTAGAGCCAGGAACCGTGATTTCCAGCCATTTCAGGCACATTTCCAGGTGTTTCAGAGAAACGACATGACCCGCGGATCCTTGGACGGGCCTGCACCCCCTGAACACATTGACATTGAATAGTGAATGAATACGGATTAAGTTGAGATTCAAAAATCACCAAATTTACATTTTAATAAAAATACGTCGTTTCCAGTTCTTTGCGTCATTTGCTCTTGGTGATTGTCACAAACGATTTTTTTTAATTCTCGGGACAGTGTTGAGAGTGCTAATCTCATGTCAGTTCGGAAATTCAGTCTGTTCTGGTATTTAGTTTTTATCACAACCGGCGTTGAAAATCCAGATTTACAAATGTATGTTGTAACGAACGGCATAACAATGGAAATAGCCAGCAAAAAAAAATGACAAATGAAATCTTGAAATGCAACTCCACCTCTCATAGGACTTCACAACCCTTATATGACCATTTTTATACGCCCACATTTTCATGTGGACGTATTATGTCGTCGCCCCTGTCCGTCCGGACGTCCGTCAGTCTACAATTGTTTGTGGACCCTCTACAGGTCACAATTCTTGTTCGATTTTGACCAAAAGATCTCGGCTGCTTTCGATATTGGCATGTATCGGATCGAAACGTCATGGATTATGGCCCCTGATTGTACGAAAAATCACGTTTTTAGCTTGTGGACCCTATAGAGGTCACAATTTTGAGCCGATTGTGATGAAACTTGACGTGCATGTTTATAACCCAAAGATCTTGGTTCCTTTCGATATTTGCCCTTATCGGAACGTAATTTCCTGAATTATGGCCTCGATTGTTCGAAAAATCACCTATTTTAGCTTGTGGTCCCTCTGGGGGTGACAGTTATTATTCGATTTAAAAAAACGTTCGATTATATCACCGTTACACCCTAAGGAAGGTTGAGTTCGAATTTCGAGAAAATCGGATCAAAATTGTCATACAAAATGGCCGCCGTTTGTACGCGAATACTGTTAAAAAAGGGTATATCAAGGTTGTGGACCCTGTAGAGGTCACAATTTTAATTCGATTTTGATGAAACTTGAAATGCATGGTTATAACCCAAAGATCTCGGTTCCTTTCGATATTTGCGCATATTGAATCGTAATTTCCTGAATTATGGTCCCCTGTTTATACGCAAAATCGCCTTTGTTTAGTTTGTGGTCCCTGTGGAGGTCACAATTATTATCTGATTTGAAAAAACGTTTGATTATGTCACCGTTACACCCTAAGGAAAGTTAAGTTTGAATTTCGGGAAAATCGAACCAAAATTGCCAGATAAAATAGCCGCCGTTTGTACGCGAATACTGTTAAAAAATGTTCACAATTTTAATTCGATTTTGATGAAACTTGAAATGCATGGTTATAACCCAAAGATCTTGGTTCCTTTCGATATTTGCGCATATCGGATCTTAACTGCCTGAATGATGGCCCCTGATTGTCCGAAAAATCCCCTATGGTCCCTCTGGAGGTCACGATTAATATCCAATTTAAAAAAAACGTTTGACTCTATCACCATTACACCCTACGGAAGGTTGAGTTCGAATTTCTAGAATATCGACCATAATTGCCAGACAAAATGGCCGCCGTTTGTACGCGAACAGTGTAAAAATATGGCATATTAAAGTTGCGGGCCCTATAGAGGTCACAATTGTAATTCGATTTTAATGAAACTTGAAATGCATGTTTATAGCCTTAAGATCTTGATTCTTTTCGATATTTGAGCATATTAAATTGTAACTTAATAAATTATGGCCTTTGATTGTAGGAAACATCACTTTCGGTATTGCTTGTCCTCTATCCATCTCTCTAAAATGTGGGCGTATCCTGCCTGGCAGTGCCAGCTTACTATCTTTAAAGTTACCGGGAGTGTGGTCATTCACCCCCTGGGCGCGAGCCCCCCCCCCCCCTTTGGGTGTGAATTCACTCCAGGTTGAGAAACGCGGGGCATAGAGTTCCTCTGGACTGATTAGCCTGACAAGAAAAGATGTGGGGGTGTTGTCAATGAAAAATAAGTATATTTTATCACTGATAATTATGTAATATCACTTTTTACAATATCACTGATGATTATAAATATTTATCACTAATGTAGGATCATAATTAATCACTGGCTATTATTGGTCGCTGTTTACTTCCCTAGGAATTGATCATTAATATATTCGATAATATATTTACGGTTGATCTATACAATAATAAATAATAAGCATGTTGTACTAATTCGGTTTATCGTGAGTCACACTATTCACAAGTAAAAAGTGACAATAGGCTACCATATATTGTTCGTTCCGTCAATGTCAATCACATATTATGTTCAATCTGCTGTTATTTTGTAATATTCTTTCAATGCAAGGGAAAGGGAAAATCCCATTCATTACAAAAAACATTACTCAGCCTTTCCAATAAACATGCATTATTCAAGAGCTAAATCTGCCTAGTGCAGGTCTTTATTTGGGCATGAAATGTTTTCTAAAGTATTAAAATACAGATGTGACGTCATCCTTTGATGTTTGAGTACCATTATTTCCAATAATGTACGGGTATCTTGCCAATAGTACATTATCTGAATTAGTGAACTGTTGTGACGTATTTCATTGAAATGCACGTGCGAGACAGTGTCTGTATTTTAAGTAGTTTAATGCTCTCCAGCTAAAGACATTGCGTAATATATTGAAACAACACTCGGCTTTCGCCTCGTGCAGTAATGTCTCGCTGTCGACCATTAAACCACACTTTAATTAACTGATCCAGGCCTTAATCAACTTTGGATGGCATCAGATTGCTCCGATATTAAACAGATTAAAACGTTTCAGTGATAAATCAAACATGGCGCGCCTAGACGCTTCGAGTCTTAGCTTTGATCAACCAGGACCGCGGTTGAAATCTTCAAATGCCAATATCTTCACTCGCAATAGAGTAATTTGAATGAAATTTTCGAATTATTCATTTTACATCATCTACTTTCGAACTAGTATAGCAAGAATGGCTAGTTCTTATCTATTACTTGAATAATGTAACTTTAATTGTTTATTTCATATGCTGGGGGATCACGGTGGCTAAGTGGATAAGGCGCTGGTTCGCTAGCCTGGAGGTTGAGTGTTCGATCCCTGCATTGGCCGAGAAAGTTCATCTCGATTTTCCGGCGTGATTTCCCCTTGTCAGTGATGCAGAAGGAGGGACTGACAAGGACAGCTGCCTAGTCGTTCGGATGGGACGAAAAACCGAGGTCCCGTGTACAAATTGGAGTGCACGTAAAAGATCCCTTGGCAGTTGGAATTCGATATAAGAGTAGGTCGTAGCGCCGCTGCCCGGGCAAAATTTCCCTCATAGCACACTGTTGGCATATGCCCGTCTTCAATTGGCCCAAGTTAGGTGCTTAAACGTAGGACGTTAAACCCCATTTCATTCATTATTTCATATGCAAACAGTAGACATTTGAAGATTGTGTCATATAATATTACGGCATTTCAAAAAATCAATTGTGACGTCATCCTTTGATGTTGGCGTATTTCACGTGCAAGTGTATGTAAATTAAGTTGATTTTTAATAAATGAATGAAATGGGGTTTAACTTCCTACTATTATGCACCTAACCTGGGCTAATGGAAGATGAACTCGCGCTGAAGACGTTGCGTAAGATATTGAAATAAACCACACGTAAAGAGAATCGTCAACTCGGACACGGTGAATTTTAAATGAACACTTTGACTTCCGTCTAAAACTACTAGACCGTTCTTTATTAGAAAAATATATTTATAATCAGTTCGCACCCAACATACTGGAATTTCTTAAAAATAATGTATTTTATTTTTAGTGATTAAGGGCCTATTATTAGGCCATATTATTTTCACTTTTGTCTAGCTGCTCAGTTTTCTAAGAGGTAGTTTGTCTACTATTTCAAAAATATGTACGTTGAGTTGAACCACGGTGGATAAGGGTGTATGGCGATCGCTCACTAACCAGAAAGTAGCAGGTTCAATCCCGGTTTGGGTCAAGGAAGTTCCTCGGTATTATCTGATATGGTTCAATTCCGGGTGTCTGGTAAGGGAAATCGACTTGACGTTCGGATGGGACAACAAGCAGAGTTCCATCCATGTAGTCGTCGGTGTACACATAAAGAACACTTGAAAATTGGAGTTCGATGAAGAGTTGACAAAAGGGTCATTGCCATAGCAGCATATCCGAGCCGAGAGAGAGAGAGGGAGATAGATAGAGAGAGGGATACAGAGATAGAGAGATGGGGTTTAACGTCCACTCGACACAAACTATGTCATTTCGCGACTAACACATGCTTGCATTTTTATTTCAAGAATTCGTTTGCGCGTAGGGTTCTTTAGCAGTTGGCGGTAACCGGAGGACCCGGAGAAAACCCACGAGGTACAACAGAGGAATCGAAACCACGCCAGTTGACTCAATGGCAGACAGAATGATACCACACGCACGTGCTGATCACCCCCCCCCCTCCTTTACCCACACAACACACATTTTAAAAGAAATAAAGAATGTGATATGTCTAATTCTTGAGTACGACTGTAATTCTTATAGAAGTACATGCCGTGTCGATAATGAACAGACTATGGACCGTTCGTAACGTATTGAGAGAGAGAAATGGGGTTTAACGTGACTAACACATGGTTCAATTTTATTTCAATAATTCGCTTGCCCCAGGGGTCTTTAGTAGTGGGAGAAAACCGGAGGATCCGGAGAAAACATACGAGGTTGAACAGGCGACCCTACTCATTGTCACGTTCATATGGGGAATCGAAACAACGCCACCCCACCCCCTCGTAACTTATAGACTATCGATAGACTATGATGTGCAGGTTATGGACATACCTTGGCGCACAGACGATGGTGTGTATTTATGATCAGCTCATGGTATCAGCAGTTAATGACGTGCAGATAATGTGCAATCCATTATTTGGAGACTATGGACGAACAGTCCGTGGTGTGCACATTATGGACAGTCCTTAGTGTGCACATTATGGTTATGTCAATAGGCAATGTCTTTAAGCAAATGAGGGGGGGGGGGCTATATATAGTTTATATAGTTACCACAATTCACACATCTTGCCAAAACTACAAACAGTGATAACTTGGCTCAGAATGAAGTGATTTATATGGTAAACACGTACGCGTTGTATCGTATGGTCTGTCACTGAGACAACTGGTGTTGTTTTGATTATTAAAATTAAATTAATACCATATGTTAGTCCAGAAATGACCTGGGGTTTAACGTTCACTCGACAAAAACTAGGTAATTTCTTGGCTAACATTTGGTTCAATTACGATTATTCGCTTGCGTTCAGTGTTTTTTAGCAGTGGGAGGAAACCGGGGAACCTGGAGCAAACCCACGTACAAACGGACTCAATGGCAGACCTTTTGATACAGCACGAAGACTCTAACAACTTTCCATGTCAGCAGTTTAAATATCTGCAATTTCTTCTCTTTTGTACGCCTGGCATTGTAATGGAATAAGACTAGTAAGAATGTAATGTTTCTATATAAAGCCCCCATCCCCAACCCTCGTTTGCTTAAAGACATTTCATATTGGCGGGACCAGAATAAGGTTTGTGAGATCCTCGGATTATTACACAGCCATCCACCCATTCATCAAATACAAAATATCAAAAGAAATAACAGTGGCAGATACATTATAAATTGCGTGTATTAAGTTAGTTTGAATTTATTGAACCAAGCTGTCACTTATTAAAGGGACAATAACTCTCTGGTTGTAACTGAATAATGTGCCCCAATGTTCATTCTGATCAACAAATTGTACTACAATGTATTTTACAATATTCCAATTAATTGGCGATACAAATTTCATCTTAACACACCTAATTTCAAAAATTTGAAAAATTCAACTGTATGATTTTAAAAGCCTCACGTAAACATTTTTAAATATCACTTGGATTTAAACATATTTTCGAACCCTCTGAACAAGTAAAATAGGATGCAATGGATAATTTGCACAACAGGTATATGACACTTAAATATCTAGTAAGGCTATTATTTATTTTCTTGAGCTGCCAAGCCAGCATGGGCGTTATTGTCCCTTTAAAAGGTTCAATGATTTAAGCCAATAAGACACAACTAAATTATTGAAGGTACAATAAGGATACATCGGTATGTTGAAATAAATTGAATTTATGACCCGACGTCATTGTGTAGTATTTGTTCAAATAGGTGTTTAACCAGTATCGGAACAATTTGATTCATTGTAACTTCCTGGGTCAGATATTCCTACATCACATAAGAACCGGAACATCCCTTAATTCTGAAACTATATAAGACTTCAGTCGTTTAGAACAAATCATTCACAGGCTAAAGTGTGATAAGAATTCGGCTTTTAGCATAAATAATAATACAAGTATTAATGAAAACTGCTCAAGTCTATACTTGATAGTATATTTTAGATCGAACATTGGTACGAATCAAAATTCTCCAGCTGCCTAGAGTATAGAATACCAAGACCAGTATCACGCCTTACGTGTCAGCTTCTCCATTGTAGCGCCAAGTAACAACTTTGAAAATCACCCGACAGAATTCAATATCGACAGTACCAACGAGTCTGATATCAGAGCACCAACGTCGAAGAAGAACATAAGCAAAACGTCATTTTTAGAAGATATATTTGAATTATTAATCAAATTCCGAAATGTCTGTGGCGATTTTTTTAATTTTCCTGATGATGCTGAATTTCGTTTACACATTGCCAAACTTCTCCAAGCAAACCTCCAATAATTTAGTGGAACCTCATAATGATCAGAAATCATCCAACATCCGTTACCAGTTTGAGGATTTGAATCATAAGGCTGAAGTCTTGGGATCCCGAAACTCAACAACTGAGGTCAAATCGGAGCTAATAAAAAGCGCTTGCCCGAGTGAGGTTGGTACAGAAGACAGCGTATGGCAGAGATCTATATGTCCATGGGAATATAGAGCTATACATATAGGAAACGACTACGATCCGACTTTTTATACAGAAGCTGTGTGCATATGCGATGGTTGTATCGGTCTATCGAACAGCCGTAATAAGTGTGAGAGTATTAAAGCAGATGTTCTGGTCTTGAAAAAAGATGTTTGCGTTGATTCAACGTGCTCATACACAAAAGTAATTTTCCAGGGGGTTACAGTTGGGTGTACATGTGCTGGGCCTCGATAATAGATATACTATTTTAAACTTACAATTCAAGCAGCATGGTATGTATGGATGGAAACCATGGCAAAGTTATTGTGAAGTATATTATGTCCAGGGTTTTGGATGTGATTAAAAATGTAGGTCCATTTTAGGACCAATTCATAAACGAATACACAATCTGACTTAATCAAGCTTCGAATATGCAATATGAATATTATAATATTATAGATAAACTTTAATAAATAGTTTAGTATAGTGGTGTTTACCGTCAATTATATCTAACAAAATCTGAAGAGAGAGAGAGAGAGAGAGAGAGGGGGGGGTGGAGAGGGGAGGGGGACAGTCCACCAGAAACAAACTGTCATTTCGGGACTAACATCTATATACACCTCCATACCCTTTTATTGCTTCTAAATTAATACTCAATTTCGACGTTTTTTAGTCTTTCTCTCCCTTTCCCCTTTTCTCCCTATTGCATGGCGATTTTTGTTGACTTTTTTGTGTAGAATCGAAGAAAGGGGCTTGAAAATATATTTTCTATAAGGTTTTGGTGATTATTCATGACTTTAAGGCGAAATGATGCAAAAGTTGTGAGGTTGGTTACGTTTAAATGTAGGGCCAACAATTGCATGTTTATGTGTCTCTACTTCCAGCTTGTGTATCTCAAGTTATTCACGGTGAACCTCATACATGCTTTTGGGCTACATGTTGTTACATCTGCCCAACGAAAATTTTGGGACAAGTTCGAGCCGGTCTAAGAGTAGAGAATTAACATTTAAGTCAATGGGGAAATATTTAGTGATCTGTGGCCATACACAACATACCACCATGTCCCTTTAAACACTGACGTGTTCAGTGTACGGTTAAGAGTATAAACCCTATATTATTTCAAAACATATAAATCAGGCCCCGAGTTCACAAACTATTCTCAGACGTAAGATAAGAATGTACTCAAAATCGTTGGCCTTATTTTAACTCTAGCCCCTTATAAAACTTTTGTTGATTTAATGTATCAAATGAATAAATCCCCCATTTCGAAAAATGGCGTATCGCTGTGCATTGTGGGAGATCTGTGAGCAAACGCTGATTTTACTGTTATTTTAAGGATGGGGGATATTTCATACGATGTGATAGAGGCCTGGGGCCGGTTGCTCAAAGCTCTGTTATCTTTTAATGATCCGTTAACTTTAACGGAGAGAAAGAATGTTGCTAGAAATAAAGGCCCCGAACATTCTGTGGTGCAAATTTTTACTACAGATTTATGCTTATATAAAAAATAAAGTATTCTATAGTATTTTCTGTAGTAAGTTTAACGGAAATTTAACAAACAACAAGTTACCAAGATATGTCCGATAAAGTTAACGGATGGTTAAAAGGTAACGGAGCTTTGAGCAACCGGCCCCAGGAAGGTTGATGCACTTAAATAATACCTGAGAATAACACTTAAATCAGCGTTTGCCCACGTACAGGCCGCAAAAAGGAGTTGGTAGCTAAAGTGACAGCGATCAGGTAAAGTTTCGACAGCTGTTTGTTTTGAAGTTTTTCATTTTACCATTTTGCGATCTGTATACTTCAAAATGTGCTTTCTGAGTTATTCTTTACATGCATCAAACATCTGTGTCTCTTATCACGCCATATTATGAAATATCCCACATCACTAAAATTAACGTAAAATCGGCGTTTTTTGAAATTTGGTCAGAGAAATCCCTTGCAAAGCAATGGTTACCACCTCGTAAGTTTGCTCACAGATCTCCCACAATGCACAACGAGACGCCATTTTTTGAAATGAGGGATTTATGTATACACCAATAAGAAACTATGGGCAAAGTTCGAGGGTGTAGATCTAAGATATTTCTCTTGAACAGCAATTGAAAATTGAGTAAATTCTTAACATAAGCCCGAGAATCCTTGTAAACGGGGCCATGACTCATACTAAATATAACATAACAGCACAAATCGTATACATATTATATATTGTTTAGCTAAAACAGAAATACAGAATTTATGGTTATCAAATGGCTGGACGATCTCTAATGGTCATGGGATTCTTATGATTGCTTGAAATATTGTAAAACAGTACAAATTGTTGACCAGAATAAAGATTGGAACACATTATTCAGTTACAACAAGAGTGGTATTGGGGCTTTAACTTGTACGAATAATATCAAGTCAAACTTTTTTATCTGGTCCAATCAGACTAATGTCTAAAAAAATTAAATTGCTTTAAGTAATAGTAATAATAATACCATATAAGTAAACTGACACTCGTTTCATTCACAATTGTTAAGAAAAATCGTAGTCGTTATTAGGTAAGAACCTTCCAATCTTTTGGAAGTTAATAATATATGATTTATTTTCAGCATCTTACATACGATTGAAATAACGGATACTCAGCATGGGAATCTCTGCTTCCAGGGAAGTTTGGAACTGTTCCTGTTGTACAAGGATATATAATATTTCTTACACGGCATAAAACAACATTTGCTAAATTTATTCATTTTTACCAATTTTAACCAGCCTTGCCATATCTAATCAGCAGCGTACGGCATCCATTATGCTTCAATCTGGTTCGTTTACCCAGATAAGATATAAACAAAAACTTGAAATCGTGTGATGATGAGAGAGAGAGAAATGGGGTTTCACGTCCACTCGACACAAGCTAGGTCATTTCGTGACTAGTGTGATGATGAAGGAATAAGATTTTATGATACCCACTGATATAATGTTGCATTTTAAAGATAAAATAAATCAAAATTTCTAACAAATAAATAATGATATCTTTTCCTGGAGCATAATCTTTAAGTGGCATTTAGTGATTGGGAAACACATTAACAGAACATAATTTTATTGGAAAACAATTATTGGTTTTCTTCTAAAAGAACGGCGTTTCGACAAGTATCCCCTTAACGTTATCAAGCACATTGACATGATGGGTTTAGTAGGATGATGAAGACATTTACCAAGATTAAATAACGATAACAATTAGAAGTAAAGGATTAAAACAAAAAAAACCCCACAAGATAAAAGGCTTTATATGTGGGTTATAGACGTTTAGATTGCTCCCAAATTCCAGTGCAGGTTTATGGAAGGGTGTGCTGAATTGCGATTCGTTAACGGAGGATATTAACCAGATATAGGCCTCATTTAAAAATGTTAAATCAAAAATATTGTAAAGAAATAGAATTTTCTTATGTTTATTTAAATAATATTTAATAGTTCAAGGAACATCACGCTAACTGAGTGGGTATGACGTTGGCCCGCTAGTCTGGAGGTCGGGTGTTCGATTCCTGCAATGGCGTGGTTCCCCGTGTCAGTGATGCAGGACGGAGGGTCTGACAAGGACAGCTGTCTAGTCGTTCGGATGGGACGAAAAACAGAGGTCCTGAACACATTGATCTATACGTCGACACCCCATCCCACTCATACAAGACACAATTATCATTTACAATTGCCAGTTGCCGAACTAAAACTTAGTTTAGATAAGCTTATCTAAACTAAACACCCGTCGAAGTACGAGCGTATTATTACCTTTTCCGGTAAGAGGTAGATATTAGGGATAGGGGTTGGTTGGTCGCTGTTCGCAATAGTCTCGTCGCTCCTTTCGTCCGACATTTCCTTGATCCTCGTCTGATTCGCTCATGCATACGTCATCTAAATTATTTGATTATTACCTGCTTAATTGCGGCAAGAAAAAATATTTAGGGCGTCGTGTATAATTTATTGTTTTATTGTTTGGTTCTTGTCGTAGCGCCAGCCACGTTAACTTAAAGGCACAATAACACTCTTGTTGTAACTGAATAATATGTACCAATCTTTATTCTGGTAAAATAAATTATACTATTTTACAATATTCCAATTAATTGATGATACAAATTTCATCTTAGCACGCCTAATTTAAGAAATTGGAAAAATTGAACTAAATGGTTTGAAAAGCCTTACGTAAACCTTTTCAAATGTAACTTGGATTTCAAAATATTTTCGAACCCTCTGGACGAGTAAAATAGGATGTAATGGATAATTTACACAACAGGTAGGATACTTAAACAATTAGTACTTAGAATAAGGCTATTCTTTATTTTCCGGAGCTGTCGAGCCAGCACGGATGTTTTTGTCCCTTTAATAAGCTGTATTTTTTAGTTTGTAATAAGGAAGTCCTATCCCTATCTCCGTCTTATCGATCCCATTTATTTCTTAGTTTTAAACAAAAAACAAATACGTTTTAATTGGCCTTTATTTATAAGCAGGAGGGACGGGGGTGACCGAATGGTTAGCGTGTTCGCGCTGTATTAAAAGGTCTGGCATTGAGTCAACTGGCGTGGTTTCGATAACCCGGATGTACGTGACAGGGAGTAGGATCGCATTGTCAGCCTCGTGGGTTTACTCCTGGTCCTCTGGTTTCCTCATACACGCAAGTAAATCATTGAAATACAAAAATATACCATATGTTAGTCCCGGACATTAAAACCTATTTCGCTCTCCCTCCCTCCCAGTCTCTCCCTCTCTCCCATCCCTCTCTCTCTCGCTCTCTCTATCTCGCCCTATCCCCTCTCTATTTCTCCCTCTCTCTCCCCTCCCCCTCTCTCCCCCCTCTCGCTCACCCCTCTATTTCACTCCCCTCTCTCACCCCTCTATCCCCCTCCCTCTCTCTCTCCCTCTCTCTTTTTCTCTTTTTCTCTCTCTCTATTTTTAAGTAATTAGTAACGACATTTATTGTTAGTAATCAGTAACGACATCCATTTGATCCCTCTAAGAAAAAGGGTTTGTTGAAGGATGTAAAAATACGTCAGCCGTGAAGAGATTTTTTTGACTTCTTCCCTAAACCTCTCCCAATCAGTTAATAAAAATACTACAAACAACTATTAAATGATCGTTTTATTGTAATGCATAAGAAATCCTGTTGATGTAGAGTCTTCACAGAAAAGGGTTTGTCGTATGATTTCAATTAGAATTAATGGTATAGAGAGAGAAATGTTTTGATGTTATTTTTAATCCCATCCTTATTTGTATGACCTGATGCAATTGTCATAGAGTTTGTTTTATCTTGGGGAGTTGGATGACTGAATGGTTAGCGTGCGCGCGCTGTATTATAATGGTGATAAATTTATGAATTGTTTATATTTTATTCTTTCAATATTTCATTCGTTTGGCATTCATTCATTCAATTAAACATTTCTATTTTTCTTGTGTTTCTGTTAATCCCTCAGTTTAATTTGAGGTTAAGCTATTAATCTAATGACAGACGGTTGGCAGCTGACACATTAATAGGTTTAATTATTATCTTATTGTTTTATTTTAGTGCAATGTCTTTTATATTTTAATCTTTCGTCATTAATTGTTATTAGTAGCCTTGGTGTATATTGTTAATTCCTTAGATACCATTTTATTATAAATACCGATTTGTACATTTATATAGTATTCTAGGTTTCATCCCGTTTCCAGGACAGTTACTCTGCTTGTCGGATGTGCTGTTCTTTGTATATGATGTTAATGTTTTCCGGTAATAAATAGTTTCAAGGATAGTTCCAGTCTTTAGTTATTACCGAGGATTCTCACTGCTACAGTTTGGTGGAGTGCTTTGTGAGGCAAGATCTCGGAACCTCTTGCAAGCGAGTATGGAAAATTTAGTCATCCCCGATGAACTGACAAAGATCTTGAAGACTATTGGTATGAATACTAAGGCCAACCAATGGCGAATTGATCGGCGAAAAGGTAATACTTCAGTTGTTTTAACTTGGTCCAGTTTGAATTCAGGGGACAATAGAAAATCGTCAAGTAAGCAAAACAGAGATTTTATAAGAGGACAACGGTTCAAACAGATGCTTGCTGCCAAAGAATTGACGGTACCCCCAGTGAATGTAATTGCCACACAAACTAGCATAGCTGTTCAGACGAACGAGATAAAAACAACACTGTCTAGTTCGTGTCAAACTATTCACCAAGAACGGTCAAATAAAAGTTCCACAGCAGAACCAACCACCTACTCTAAAAATACGCAGACTGTTGACGTGGCCATAGAACTAAGAAAACCAGAGGTCATGGCCTTGACTACTCCAAAGACACATGAAACAGCCAAGGTATTAAAAAGGCGTGTGAAAAATGATAAACTGGAATATTTGATTAGATGGCAAAATATGCCGGCAACAAAGAACACTTGGATTGCAGAAGACAACCTTGACCAAAAGGCAATTTCTTACATTGCGTCTAACCCGAATAAGATTTCGGGCCCAGAACCGTGGTTGGTGGAAAATCGAAACCAGGCTGATATTTGTGCTTTTCCATTAGGGATGTGGACATTACCCCGTAAAGAAAACTTAAGACTTTCAAAAGTCTTTCATTCCCAGATAAACGAAAAAACTGGAAAAGTCGAACTAAAGGTAGAACGGGAAGGTCCGGGGCCGCAAAAAGGTGATCGATATACGAGAATAGACTGGGAAGACTGGGATGTGATTGCTAAGGAGAACCCACTATTCTTTAAGACTATAAAGCATACGTTACCTCCGGGAAATTATTCCCTAAAGCGATAATTTGTTTTAAGAAAATATGTTTTCATCGGAAATTTAAAGGACAGTTTTTACATTTTGTTTTAATCTTAAGTGACCACCAGTATTGTGCACGCTTGGATTCTATAACGGCTAATGTAGTTGTTATAGACATATTGTAAAAAAAAATTATTTTAAGCGTTATTAAATTTTATTATTTTATCATGATCCGAGGACGAATCATTTTCACCGTAGAGGAAATTATAATGGTGATAAATTTATGAATTGTTTATATTTTATTCTTTCAATATTTCATTCGTTTGGCATTCATTCATTCAATTAAACATTTCTATTTTTCTTGTGTTTCTGTTAATCCCTCAGTTTAATTTGAGGTTAAGCTATTAATCTAATGACAGACGGTTGGCAGCTGACACATTAATAGGTTTAATTATTATCTTATTGTTTTATTTTAGTGCAATGTCTTTTATATTTTAATCTTTCGTCATTAATTGTTATTAGTAGCCTTGGTGTATATTGTTAATTCCTTAGATACCATTTTATTATAAATACCGATTTGTACATTTATATAGTATTCTAGGTTTCATCCCGTTTCCAGGACAGTTACTCTGCTTGTCGGATGTGCTGTTCTTTGTATATGATGTTAATGTTTTCCGGTAATAAATAGTTTCAAGGATAGTTCCAGTCTTTAGTTATTACCGAAGATTCTCACTGCTACAGTATCATAAAGCCTGTCATTGAGTCAACTGGCGTGATTTCGAATCGCCGGTTGTACGAGGCTGAACAGACGACCCTACAAGTTTGTGTTAATGCAATGCAAAACACACGTTTTGTGTAGAATAATTTTCACACAAGTACTTGTGTTGAGATCCATAACAGCCATACTGTTATTTTAAATTCAAACATCCTTCCACCCCTACTTTTGTTGGATTTTAAATAAAACAACCTTCATTCCTTATCATAAATGAAATAAGGAAAATGGCGATTAGCTTTAAAGGGCTAATCCCGACATTTGTTTTGGGAATAAAACTGCTTTATTTTGTGTTAAAATACCTTAAAATATTCGAGTCAAGGGGCGAGCAACTATTTCAGTATTTATGATACGTTTTAAAACGACTTAAATCCGTCAGTCTTCATCTGGAATTTGAGACCAATGCCCCAAGGTGTATTTTGTGGTATCTGGATAAAACCAAACATTTTTTTTATAAAAATAATGTGTAGTTGAAATTTACCTTTCTTTATCGAGTACTGCACATGGGTTATTTACGGCAAAACCCTCTCAGGTGACAGTAATAGGTTATAAGGTCACCAAACGAAACAATTGACCTAAAGTCTTAAAAGAGTTACGTGTCCGGATAAGCAGTTTTGGCGTTCACATCCAAACGACTCAATGTTTTGAGTTGAAATTTTGAGACAATGTAAATACACCATTCCCCTATATTTTGGCGGGTTTTTTTCATACATCCTCAGACCTTTATTTTTGAGCCGCTGTTTAATTCAAGATTGTCCCTTTGATCTGTTCTCTCTGTCCTTCTTAGTGTTTAACGTCCGCTTCCACCGAAGGTGATATCGCAGACCAGTCTTATTTTTCCTTTTTTATTGTTGAGAGGGCACCCCTATTTTCAAGACTCATACGCTCAGGCCAGAGATCGAAACTTCAACCCCAAGCCACTGGTGAGCGGTCAGCTAGCGATCGAAGCGCCGGTATATCTGGGTGAACTGTTTCGGCCAATGCAGGGATCGAACACCCGACCTTCAGACTAGCGAGCCAGCGTCTTACCAACGTAGGCACAAGGATCTCCGAGGCAATCAAACTTAATGACAGGGCATCTTCCACCAATTGAAAGCATCAAATTGCTAATCGAATATATCAAATTGGTTAGGGGATCCACCTATTGTCTTGCAAGGAAATAATAATATTAGGCAATACCAAGTTAGCAAATAGCTTCGTCTCTTTGGCTACACTTTTTTTTTACACGACAACACACATTTTTGCTTTTCCTATTGCTAATGGGTATCCCAGGAAAAAAACTGGCAGTCACTCAAAAAACTTTAGGAAGTTAATATAAATTATCTTCCGGAATAGGTCGGGTTGAACAAAAGGGTTGAGTAATCCTGGATGTTTACCATTTCATGATACAGCGAAGACGATAATAGTAGTACAAAAGGGGAATTTCCCATTTGATGTAGCGCGTTAATAGTACAGGTAAGCGGAATTCCCCATGTGATGTAACGTGTTGTAAATCTCTAGCTGTTGTGATGCGTGTGACCTTATTCAACAAGGAAACTAATAAATGTGATAAATGTAAGGACATGTTATTGGCATGTTAATCGGGACTACCCCCATGTGTAAACTTGATCCTAACTTGATGATCATGGCTATATGTGTAAGCAGCGTTTAACAAGGTAAATATCCTCGTCAAACACGATTGTTATATATCACTTAAACTATTACAGTTGTTGATGACGAAATAGATAGAGTGAGAGAAATAGGGTTTAACGTCCACTCGACACAAACTAGGTCATTTCGGAACTAACATATGGTTTAATTTTATTGTAATATTAACTATTACAGTTGTTGATGATGAAATTGGGGGTTCGATGGATGAATGGTTACCACGTGCGCGCTGTACCATAAAGCCTGTCATTGAGTCAATTGGCATGGTTTTTAATCCCCTGTTTTACGGGACAAGGAGTAAGGTCGCCTGTCCAACCTCGTGGGTTTTCTACGGGCCTTCTGTGGTTTCCTCCCACTGCTATAGACCCTTACGCGCAAGCGAATTATTGAAATAATATTAAACCATATGTTAGTCTCGAAATGACCTAGTTTGTGTCGAGTTGATGTTAAACCCCATTTCTATCCCCCCCCCTTCTCCCTCTCTCTCGCTCTCTCTCTGTTGACGAAATAAATAGCGGTTTAACGTCCTATTTTTCTGCACCAACTGGGATAATGAAAATTGACATAGGTCATGCAGTATGCAATATGAGGATAATTTGACCCAACAAGCGACGTTTCCAACGAATCTTGTGTATCGGTACTATTAAATTATTATTTAATACTTGTACGAGGGATGTAGAAGTCGGGGTCTTGAGGGGGGGGGGGATTTGTGACTAGAATAAACTGGGTTTGAATCCCCATCAAATGGCAAAGATTTTGAAGCGTTATCAATTGTCACGCCTAGTTTTCAGATGTTCATTAGTTGCACCTGTTCAGATGACCTAGGAGAATGTGTGGCTAGTTGTGGGAAGGTAAGGTAAGCATCCAAGACAGTTTATTCCCCCGCAACGTAGACGGTAGTCATGTAACAATGCGATGGAAATCATAATGATGGTATGATATATTTGCATTCATATCCATCTATTATTATTATTGTCTGAACCCGAAACTTTCCCTTCCTGTTCTGTCTATGTGACTGAGTAATTTTATTCTTTGCCCGTATATATCTTCTCGTCTTGTTTAACAAAATGAAATGAAATGGGGTTTAACGTCCTACTGTTCTGAACCTAACCTGGGCTAATAAAGACGGGCATATTATGTCATACAGTGTGCTATGAGGGAAATTTTGCGCTATGGCCTACACTTATATCGAATTCCAACTGCCAAGGGATCTTTTACGTGCACAACAATGTGTACACGGGACCCGACCTTGGCTGTTCGTCCCATCAGAACGACTAGTCCACTGTCCTTATCAAGCCATCCGTCCTGCATCACTGACAAGGGGAAACCACACCGGCCAATGCAGGGATCAAACACCCGACCTCCAGGCTAGCGAGCCAGCGTCTTACTCACTTAGCCACGTGATCCCCATCTTGTTTAACAACAGTACATCGTTATGGTTATACGCATGGTATGTTCACTAAGCAACCCACAAAATCGTCCTGCTTTTATTTTCTTTTACGGTAATTTCTTAACCCTTATCCCGGACTTGTTCTTAATCGGTAGGAATATGTGATGATGATTTCATTTGCTATGTTGAGACGGGGGTGTATGTGGGGGTGAATGGGAGAGAAGGAAAAAAAAGTTTAACGTCCACTCGACACAAACTAGGTCATTTGTACTTCGGGTACAAATTAACGCACTAATTTTGTAAAACCTTCAAAGGCAATTTACATTATTTATTTTTGAACTATTATAGCAACAATAGTTTCCTCTCACTGCTCAAAACCCCTACGCGCAAGCACGCAAGCAAATTATTGAAATAAGATTAAACCATATATGAGTCTCGAAATGACCTAATTTGTGTCGCGTGGACGTTAAACCCCATTTCTCTCTCTATCTCTCTCTCTCTCTCTCTCTCTCTCTCTCTCTTGTATTATAGCTTTTTTACCATTACGTAAGTAGAGAAGTTACTTGCATTTTATTAAACATACATTAGCATCCGCAAAAAGCAAATATGAGCTGCAGAATAATGTCGTGAAGATTCGGTTCCCTTGTTTTTCCTTTTTCAGAATGGCTAAGCTCACATTCCTATTGTAAAGTATTACGAATTTTGAAATTTCATTTTGTTTAATGATTGAAAAAAAGTTTTTAAGCCACGCACGGTGTCACTTTACCAGGTAGTTTTTATACAATTGCATATTTAGCTTCCCCCGCTAATATAACCAGAGAAGGTGATACTTTTGTGGTTGCTTATCCTTGAAGGCAACAATAGAAACAAAAAACACGTCTTAAAATAGGACAGGATGGCGTCAGTTTCATTTGGAAGAAGATTGAGGGAGATATGCCTTAGAGTGTACATAAAAATTCTTGCAATGTAGTAATCGATACAGGGTAGACGCTAGACATGGTGATTTTTATATTCGAGACATCTCAATTAGTATTACGACAAAACGTCACTCATCTTTGATTCTTCTCTCGGCTGCACAAAATTAGCGTGTAATGGATGGTTGTGAAATCCCTTTTGCTCTGAATAGGTCAGAGGGAAGGTGGGGGACCATAAAGACTGTCATTGAGTCAACTGGTGTCGTTTCGAATCCCTAGTCTTACGTGACAAGGAGTAGGGTCGCCTGTCCTACCTCGTGGGGTTTTCCGGGTCCGTCGGTTTCCCCCTACCGCTATTATTGATATAAAATTAAACCATAAGTTATGTTAGTCCCTCGTTTGTGTTGAGTAGACGTTAAACCCCATATCTCTCTCTCTTTTTCTCCTTCTCTCCCCCCCCCCCCCCTCTCTCTCCCCCTCTCCCCCTCTCTCTCGTTCTCTATCGTAATAGGTCATTGTTAGAAATGTGATAATATTCGGAATGTGGGGCAATTTTGAGTGTGATATTATTCAAGTTTATTAATGTTGATATTTACATAAGTGATAACGCATTATCGAACTCGAAGCATAAAAAAATTGAGATCTCTGATTTGAATCAAAAAAATAAAAGTAATGATTTCATTGAATTCTACTCGTTAGGTTTTGTTTTGTTGGGTTTTTTTCGGATGAAAATCTGATTTTTTTAGAAGCTTTACGCCGGTAGATATACACAATCATTTTACCGTAAATTAAATCTTCATAGGGCTAATAGGGGGTCGGATGGCCGAATGATGCACGTGCGCGTTATATCATAAAGCCCCATTCCGTCAACTGGCGTGGATTCGAATCTCTGGTTGTACGGTGGCCTGTCCAACCTCGTGGGTTTTCTCCGGTCCCACTTATAAAGACCCCTACGCACAAGCGAATTAATGAAATAAAATTAACCATATGTTAGTCCCGAAATGACCGAGTTTGTGCCGAGTGAACGTTAAACCCCCTCTCTCTCTCTCTCTCTCTCTCTCTCTCTCTCTTTGCGTGTTATTTATTGTATATTATTTACTCCCACCACGGGATTACAATCTAATTCCTTTTTACAGTATATGAGGTGTGTCACAGGGTGCAAACATATGTACAATTTTATTCCATTATACATAAATAACATTAATTATCAACAAACACGGTATAAGATTTCACCGGAGATGAAACCTCACTCGCAGCCATAGTATATCCTTAATACTAAATACATGTAGAAGCAATAGTTTGTTACATCCGAAGATTTCTTCGTACCAAAACGTACGTCAATTCTTGGCAGCATACCGTACAAACATAACCGATGCGATTTCGATTATTTCGGTTGTACGTGACAAGGGGTAGAGTCTCATGTCTAACCTCGTGGGGTTTCCCCGAGTCCTCTGGTTCCCCCCACTGCTAAAGACCCCTACGCGAAAGTGAATTATTGAAATAAAATTGAACCATAGGTTAATCCCGAAATGACATTTTTTGTGTCGATTGGACGTTCAACCCAATATGGTATAGAAATAAGAAATCCCGAAATGACCTAGTTGTGTCGAGTGGACGTTAAACCCAATTCTCTCTTATTCTCGCATAATTAATGTATGCATTGACACCATATACATATATTATTGAACTATTTCTGAATTTGTAGATCTATAATTAGTAACAAGATCTGATGTTGTTGATTATACGTGTTCACAGGAAGATAATGTAATAATAGGATGTGGACTCTTCAATAACCGGTATCATTCAAGCCTTTACTTTCTGAGTTATTGTCGCTCTATTTACTCTATTTGTGGTTTATTAACGAACATCAATCCGCTAAGAATATAAATTGAATGCTGTGATCGAGTTAGTCACACAGTTGCATCCGGGAATGAATGGTTCACTACGAACAATAATTAATATGTATGTCATCGACAATGCATCACTATAATAGGTGACGTAAGAGATGTGTGTGCTGGTTTGGGTTAGTCTCTGTTTTGTGAGAAAGGGGTCAGCATTAAATTAGGATCGAAGGTCATAGATCGATGGAAAAGTTTATAATTAAAATCTGATGAAATAACTACCTTCTCCCATATTCCGCCGATATCCGGTATTTTGTTTTTAATATGACGTCACAAAATGAGGGACTCACCAGGGAGCGGGCGAGGATAAACGGTATCGACAAGGATTTAAGAGAGAGGAATGGAGTTTATTTAAAGTTCACTCGACACAAACTAGGTCATTTCGGTACTTACATATGGTTTTAATTAAATTCAATTATGCGCTTGTACATAGGGGTTCTTATTCGTTGAAGGAATCCCTAGGACTAGAAGTTAACCCACGAGGTTAGACAGGCAACTATGTTACTTGTCACGCACACACGGGGAATCGAACTAACGCCACTTGACTCAATGATAGACTCTGTAATCTAACAATAACGCGTTATACCCCCCCCCTTCCCGATCCCTTCGGTTTATTGACGTCGCCTGCAACATTTTAGGCTACTTACAAAGTACAGAGAGGGACGTGGGGCGTTTAGCGTCCATTTGACACAAACTAGTTAATTTCGGGACTAACATATGATTCTATTTTATTTTAAAAATTCGCTTGCGCGTCGAGAATTTTAGCAGTGAGAGGACATCAGAAGACCCGTTGAAATCCCACGAAAAAACGTCGTTAGAAATCACGGTGCACCTTGAGTAATTGTAAATGCCAATAGCCAAAATATAAAGTAACGTTCACTCGACACAACCTAGGTTTTTCGGTACTAACATATGGTTTTAATTTACATTCAATACATAGAGGTTCTTATCTTCCAATGCATCGCGGGTTCAATCCCAGCTCAGGGCAAGAACTTTATCGTTGTAAGTGAGAGGGATATTCGGTCTCCCGTCCGATCAGGCAGGTTTTCCCCGAGTTCTTCGAGATTATTATTATTATTATTTTCTGTGGAAGGAAACCCCAGAACCAGGAGTAACCCCACTAGGTTAGACAGTCAACCCCCCCCCCCCTGTCACGTACAAGCGGGGAATCGAAACAACGCCACTTGACTCAATATTAAAGGGGCCCCCAAAATAATTCTATGAAGTGATAATTTTATGATTTTATTGATTATGTTGCATTATGCCAAATAAATTTATCTCCCATATTGCGAGGGTAATGCCCCGAATATGACCCCCCCCCCTTTCCGCCAGGGGACCCATGCACATTTAATCCGGTCTTGGCTACAAGATGAAACGGGACAGGAACAATAATCCGAAGACAATTCTCCCTAATTTCATAGACCAAAGCCTTCCATAAAAAAATTCTCATTCAAGTGTTAAGGATTGTTTGATTATCATAATAGGGTCAAACAGGTCACCAAGGATGACGTAAAAAAGACACGTAGAACAAGTGTTCATATTATTTGTATGAAAGAACGGTTGATAATATACATAGCGGCACTGGTGATTTCCGTCTAGAATTCCTAAGCTATGATATCTGTAAAATTATCTCAACGGAATCGCCCATAAGTTGATAAAAGTAACTCAGCTGGATTCCACACCTATTATAACAATTCACATCATTAATATTCGTTTACTGTAACGCAATATGGGGATTTGGGTGGTTAAAGTTCCAATTTCAATAATTTCAAGTTATTTTTTTAAATGTATTAAAATAAAGCCTTAAAATAGATGGTATCCATAAACAGTCCCACATCTACCTTGTTAAAGAATAATCCTTTTCATCCTATAATTCGATCACTATTGCCAGCTAAGAAATTGGCAAAAATATAATTTTCAACTTCAAACTTCAACGTTTTAGGTTGACTAATACATGGAGTGCAACGAGAAAACAAGGGAGCTAATTGTGTTAATATTTTCTGTGTCACTGATTTTGGAGGGTGGGAAATAATGCCCATGGCCTTATAAAAGTGAGTTGATACCCTATTGAGCAAATTTATGTTTTGACTTTCTCAGAAAATATGAAATTGTCGCTTTAAGTGGGTAAGACACTGGCTCGCTAGCCTGGGGGTCGGGTGTTCGATCCCTGCATTGGCCGAGAAAGTTCAACCAGATTTTCCGACGTGATTCTACCTTGTCAGTGGAGGAAGGACGTTAGCGTACACGTAAAATGATGTAAGAGTGGGCCGTGGAGCAGAATAGTAGGACGTTAAACCCCATTTCACTTCTTTTCGTATTTATTTGGCGAATGGTTAGCACGTGCATGCTTTACCATAAAGTCTGTCATTGAGCAACTGGGTAGTTTCGATTTCTCGATTGTACGTGACAAGGAGTAGGGTCGCCTATCCTACCTCGTGGGTTTTCTCCGGGTTCTCCTATTTCCCCCCACTGATAAATAATCCCTACGCGAAAGCGGGTTATTGAAATAAAGTTCATCCGTGTGTTAATCCCGAAATTACCTAGGTTGTGTCGAGTGGACGTTTAACCCCATTTCCCTCCCTCCCTCCTTGTTCAGGGTTAGCGGCTACGCTAGGGTTGTCCCGAGGCTGAAATTTGGTGTAGAGGTAACTCAAAACAGGGAGTAACATCCTGGTAGCGATGGACTATCATTCTATATAAGGCCTATCCAACTGAACTTTTAAATAGAAGTTATTCAAAACAATTAAAATGATGATGAATTTCTCTAAAAATACCACAGTCATAATAAATCATCCAATTTAATGCATCACAAATCGCGCCATATTGATTCAACAACTGATAGAATCGCAGCACATTTCACGCCACATTTGTATATATATGATATTGTATTTGAATCATAACCAAGCGCAAGCGTAAAAAAGTACAGATTTCAAATACACTTAATGCCCAGAAGTCATGTCAAAATGTTAAATCCGACCTCCACCCTCACATATAAGGAAGATACATTGCAAGTGATGTGTGTGTATATATATATATAAATAAAATGGTAAGCCTGTTATTTCTGGGAGTAGTTCAAAGAGGTTTGCGTAGGATTTTGACGAAATCCAGATTCGATTC
Organism: Patella pellucida; assembly: GCA_917208275.1. Taxonomy (NCBI): domain Eukaryota; kingdom Metazoa; phylum Mollusca; class Gastropoda; family Patellidae; genus Patella; species Patella pellucida. The sequence goes on from OU795041.1 coordinate 13,470,424, forward strand.
GGATATTTCAAAACCTCGAGCATCAAAGTGTTGTGGACACGCGGTGACATTTATGCACATATTTAATTGAGGGCGATTCAATCCAGATCATTACAGATACAATTTTTTCCTGTTTAGCCAAATATAAATTATAAATAATATGCAACGGGTGTTCTAAAAAATATTAGTAAAACTGACGACAAACTAAATATTAGAATACATCTTCATCCTTCGACAAGGGCAGCTGTCTAGTCGTTTGGGCGGGACGAAAAACCGAGGTTTCATGAACACATTGGCGTGCACTTAAAAGAACCCTTTGCAGTTGGAATTCGATATAAGGGTAGGCCGTAGCGCCGCGGCCCGGGCAAAATTTTCCTCATAGCACACTGTGTGTCATATGCCCGTCTTCATTAGCCTAGTTTAGAAGCAAAACAGTAGGACGTTAAACCCCATTTCATTGTATTCCATTTCTCCACGCACAAGTTTCATTATTCGCTGAATTATACTAAATTAAAGGGCTTGTTGACATATTAGAGTTTACAGACTTTAGTGAGCCATCATGGTTGTTAGATGAGTATGACCCTGGCTAACTAACCAAGGTTTCGATCCCGGTGTTGGCCGAGCAAATTCGTCTAGATTAGCCAGCACGGTATCTAGCTGTAAGTGACACATGGCGTGAAGCCGAACAAAAACATAAAATGCTTCTAGTCATTTGGACGGGACAAAAACTGAGGCCTCGTACATACCATTTACAGGTTGCTGGACGTCCATCGCAATGGGATATTAAAATAAGATCAAAACAGCACAACTCCTCCCACATTCTGCACACAGAGATCTATTGACTTCTTTCTTCGAAAATAGATCTCTGCCCTAAATGGCCGCCATCTCCAAACATAAGTATACTGTTTTGTAATGCAGTTCTACGCCGTTTAACATATGTCATATACACCAAGACTAAATTAACTTTTTCAATTTTATTAAATAGAAGCATCATAAATACTTCACAAAATTCTCGAAGTATCGTTAGTGTTTTCGACGAAAATCGTCGAATTGGGACTTAAAATGTCGGCCAACTAGCTAAGTGTCTGTTTATTCTCAAGCGGACCTAACTGTAGACAGACAGCCTAAGTTTAGTATGCTTCTCTCATAGCACACTGCATGCAGTCTAGCGTCTACACGTAAATCCTATTTCATTCATTCATTCGGAAGTCTTGCGGGGCCTATTTTAACGCACCTCTGGGTGAAAACATCCGTGTGCTGAAAATCGGATATCCGTTCTTTTAAAAAAAAATAACCTATGTAGCCTTGTGAATCTGGCACAATTGTATGGAAGAGAGAGGAGAGAGAGAGAGAGAGAGAGAGAGAGAGAGAGAGAGAGAGAGAGAGAGAGAGAGAGAGAGAGAGGGAGAGAAAGAGAGAGAAAGAGACAGAGAGAGAGAGATAGAGAGATGGGGTGTAACGTCCACTAGACACAAACTAGGTCATTTCGGGACTAACATATGGTTTATTTTTATTTCACAAATTTTGCGCGTAGGGTTCTTTAGCAGTGGGAGGAAACCGGAGGACCCGGAAAAACCCCACGAGGTTGGATAGGCGACCGTACTCCCTGTCACGTACAACCGGGGATTCGAAACCGCGCCAGTTGACTAAATGATGTTCTAGCCACCCTCCCCCTCTCCCACAATTGTATTGGAGACGTAGTTATGATTATGATCATCGACCACTTAAGTTTTGTTTCAAACTATTTGTATTGTTGGCGGATCACGAAATTTACATCACAGAACATCGTCATGTACAGGTACCAGTGAATGTTCGTTCGCCTTGGGATTTACTTTGGATGTGTCTTTGCACTTTTAACGATACTGACACATAGTTATAAATATTAAATGTGTGAATATATATATTTTGGTTATAAAAGTGAGATATCGGAAATTATTATTTTTGGACTTTTCGCCAATTAAACCTTAACATAGACCCCATAGCGATCGGAAGCTTACTGAATCCGAATTTGAACACGATTCCTCAATACGATAATTTTGTCTTTTAATAAAAATAAATCATGCATTTAATCTGATATGATTGTGAACGCTACCCACATTGGTAATAAAATGGTCGGATCACCGAGCAACACCTCACACAAACCTTAACTTTATATCACTGACGTCATAGATCGCGTATTTTATGAGTAAATGATGAAATTTGCTTGTAGCGTTTGTAAATTTAGGTGTAAAGATTGACAGCGGGTTTAATCTGTTTTATAAAATCCATTGTGTAACCCTCCCACGTTAACGGGTTATATGTCGAACATAGAATTAATATGGTGTATGGGTTACATTACATGTATATCTGAATGTATGTACAAGAACTTTTAAGAAGGCAACGACTCGCTAAGTGGGTGAAATATAAGTCTTTTATCTTTCCCCCGTGTTTACTGTCTATATGCTAGACTGCTTTCATAAACTCCAGCTGTGTATAATATTATAGTATACATCGTTTGAGGGATATATTATGGTATAGTGCCCTATTTCAGACTCTTCGCCTGTTTGGGTTTTTAAAGGAGCTTAATCGCCAATTTTTTGGACCTAGAAATTGACACAAATGGGTCGCAGCGTATATAATAATGTATGTGTATAAACTGATTTACATTCATTCGTTTCTGTTTTGACTGGCGTCCAATCAAATGGGCAATCTCTAGCCTCTGGTTATTCCAGTCTACAACAATAGTATGTTTTGCGCATACTCTCCAGATAAGATATGTGACCACTGTTTGACATGACGTGTGGAATATTTGCAGCCTCGTTCTTCGAGTTCCTTGTTACAAATGGCGCAGAAACGCATTACGGTACACGATCCGTGTACCAATGGTAAAATGGTTATGTTGTCTTAAATATTGGATAAGCCCATCTTTTCCCGGTAAGATCACAACATCAATGTTGATTTAAAGGGGAAGACCAACAATTTTCAACAAGGTTTCCAAAATCATAAATATATATTGAGAGAAAAGCCCCTCTGTAACACAAGAAAAGGGTTTTTGTAAGCGAGAAATTCATTTTTATTAAAACCGGAAGTGACATAGTTGATTCAACACGCTCATAGTTCTCTATAGTAAGCATACAGATTTCGCATAAGTTTACTGCTATATTGTGTTCACGCATCATTCTTTGGCCAAAAATTTGATCAAATGGTTTGTTTATTAGGATATTATTATAAACACGATTTTATTTAGTACAGAAAGCGTCCACATCAATTCACTTATACTAAAGTGTGAGCTGTGCCTCAATTCCCGTCACATGGCTAATTGTTTACATCACGTGGTTTGATTGACAGCTTGCAAATTTAGTAGCTAAAATATATAAATAAGCAAATTAATAATAATTTAGCAATAGTCCTTGGATACCTTGACAGTTGGAATTCGATATAAGCGTAGGCCGTAGCGCCGCTGCCCGGACAAAAATTATTCCCCATTGCACACTGTATAGCGTATGGCCGTCTTAAATAATTAGCTCAGGTTAGGTGCAGAAGAGTTGGACGTTAAACCTCATTTCATTTTATATCATTTTATTTCCGCTAAATTAGTTATCGTCATTTTTAAGACATTTCAATTGCGTCAAACAACCGCTATCTTTATGTTTTGATTTCAATTTACGTCAAAGACAATGATACATGAGAGAAGGAAGAACAGTTATTTTATTATGGTAGACCGTCCCATTTGTTGACCTATAGGCAAGTGCTTTGGCCAGGCCTGTATGAGTATGTCTCAACCGATATCAGAATGGTGTCAAGACAGAAACAATCCTAAATCTAGAATTGACTGTATCCATCCTTCCCGAACAAATAAGGGGTAATCTTTCCTTAAAAACTGACACACAAACTATATAGGATGAATATATTAAATGGGTGAATTTCAGGTTCGTTTTGGGGTACTAGTTTAAAATATAATAATGTGTGTGAGGGAGGGAGAGAGAGAGAGAGAGAGAGAGAGAGAGAGAGAGAGATGGGGTTTAGCTCCACTCGACGTACACAAACTAGGTCATTCTAGGTCATTTTGGGAGTAACATGTGGTTCAATTATATTTCATTATAAACTTGTAACGGTAAACTTCTTTGATATTTAGGTTATATTCTATGCCCGGAATAACCTGATGTCGGCATAATTTATATAGAGATGAATTTGGGGTTATTCTTCTAAAAGTTTCTCTTTATACCTGTATCGGGTTATTCTTCAAGAAGGGGATTTTTTTCAATAAGAAAACATGATATAAGGTTTTTCTTACGGGAATTCTGTGATATTCTCATTTTACGTACATCTAAATATAGACGGTTTATAAGCAAGATAAAGTCCTCGACTTCGATTATGCTGGGGAAGAAAGACAACCGGTCTCGGTTTTTCTTTTTCTCGGGTTATGTTCTTCAGTCTTTCTTTCCCCAGCATAACCTCAGTCTCGTGTTTTATTTTACACTTAACTTGCTTGAGCGTAGAGGTCTTAAGAGGACCCGGAGAAAACCCACGAGGCTGGACAGGTGCCCCTTCTTCTTGTCACGTACAAACGGGGATTCATCTGGATCAGAAACATAAAGACCCCTACGCGCAAGCGAATTATGGAAATAAAAGTGAACTATATGTTAGTCCCGAAATGACCTAGTTTGTGTCGAGTGTACGTTAAACCTCATCTCTCTCTCTCTCTCTATCTAAATCTCTCTCTTTAGCGCGGCCGTTGGATTTAGGAAAGGGAACTTATTTTAACTATTCTAACCTCGTGGGTTTTCACCGGGTCCTCCGGTTTCCTCCCAGAGCTAAACAAATTTATTGAAATGCAATTAAACCATATGTTAGTCCCGAAATGACCTAGTTTGTGTCCAGTGAACGTTAAACCCCATCTCTCTCTCTCTCTCTCTCTCTCTCTCATCTAATTCTGCAGGCCCGAGGCTAGTGGGGGGGCTGGGGGGCGAGTCGCCCCCCCCCCCCCTGACCGTTCCTGTCGGAATTTTTCTGTCTGCGTCGGAAAAAAATCGCTGGTTAGCTATGCTCGCATTTTCGCCGGGAGAGAGTTTTAGTACGACATGTCCTCTCAAATTAATGTCGGCTGGAAACTCTTAATTTTCCGACACATTCGCCACCTGCATGTCATAGAGGCCAAAATACACTCTCAAAGCTTCCAATTTTCGTGTTCTCCCCTCCTCCTGCTTACGGCAGTCGGCGATGACCTTCGTTCATTGTTTTTTTGTTGTCGGAAATTCATCTTCCTCGCCCCCCTATGTCGGCTAAATTTTGGTTTCTAGCTTCGGGCCTGTAATTCTGGTTCGGCATATTCAATGTCTTCCAACTGATTTCAACAACATAGGAAAGGGAAGGCCTACGAATAAATTTGATGTAAGAATTGAGGTACGAATGAACTTAGTACGAAACAGCCTGCACTTGATTAACATGATTGCTATTACTGACCTCAATACATGATAGACCTGGTCGGATCACCACGATACTCTCGACATTTCAACCGTAACGCGAATCGTGATGGGAACCCTAGCATTTACAGTGACACTTCTCTGTTTACTGTTGAATTACTGTCGCTCATTTTAAAGGAGCTAAATCGCTAATATGTGGGACCTAGAAAATGACGCAAATGGGTCACAGCGCATATAATAGTGTAATATGAATGTATATAAACTGATTTACATTCAATCGTTTCCGTTTTCCGTTTCCGACAAAATTAATGCCAGACGTCTCAACCGAATGGTAATCTCTAACGTCTGGTTATAACAGTCTACACACATAATATTAATTGCGCATCCTTTCCAAATAAGAATATGCCGTCACCATTTGACATGACTTGCGGAATATGTACAGCCTCATCCTTCAAGTCCCTTGCTACAAATGGAACGCATTATGGTACACAATGTTTATTTTGTTTTGAATATTGGATATCAGAAGCCCATCTTTTCAAAGTAAGAAAACCACATCAATGTCGATTTAAATTGACAAATAATTCGTGTTTACAATGTCGAAGACTATCCATGTTAGAGACTTCAGCTACTTTAAATACCCGTCATTTTGGGTGCTGTACATTAATATCAATAATCTTACATTATTGAATGGTGAGTATCCGCGATCCTCAAATAGAAAACACACTAATCAAGAGGGTCTCGTGGTGAAAAGATAATAAAACTATTTGATTTGCTATTTTTAGGTATAATCTTCTTATACTGCTGAATAAATTCACACCCAATATGGAATTTCAGATCACGTACCTGGGCATCACGATTTCTGTCAACGGAAAGCATCACGTGACACAATTACGTAAGGGTCAGGAAGCAGAGGTATTTATTAGTCGGGTCAATAAAAAAGTGCTTAATCAGAAAATCCAGTATGGTATCCATGTATATATAGCTATAGCTACCAAAATGGCGTTAACACCTTTCTTTGCATTATCAGGGTGTGCGCCATACATACCAGCCGAAGACCACAACAAAGTTCCGAAAACCCTTGTAAAGGTAATATCAAACTCGTGAACGCGATAAAGATGAGATTTATTGACATGAAGCTTATCAAATTTCGGATAAACTGCTGTATTAGCCCATGTCACTATCATTGTTTATTTTGTGGGGGTTTTTGACGTCATAATATGTGCAGGACCCTCGAGTCTTCGATCTAGCGTTCTTCCAGATTTTCATGTAGTGTAGGCCATCGAAAGTATAAAAAACGAAACGAAATATAGATCTGTATTTTAATCAAATTGAATGTTATTCAATATATATTATTCAAGAGCTTTTCCTATTGTCTGTCTTTCCCTGGACCTCCTTATATGTTATGTTAAAGGAGCTAAATCGCCAACATTTGGGACCTAGAAATTTACATAAGTGGGTCGCAAAGCATACAATACTGTAACATGAATGTACTGTAATATCAATTGATTTATATTGAATGGTTTCCGTTTTATGGACACCTCTCGTCAAAACTTTAAACAGTGATAACTTCGCTCAGAATAACGTAATTTGGATGAAAATCTCAATATATCAATTTTGCATGACCATCTCTTTATCTTTTGCATTATCTTTTTTTCACAGACCCTTGAAATTTTTTGTTGAATTTTGAGTGTTTATATTTTAGAGAAATGAATGGGATTTCAACAACTCGCTTGTACATCAGGGTATCTGGTAGTAGGGCGGATAAGGATGTCACAGAGAAAATCCATGAAGTTTGACAGGCGACCCTATTTCTTGACTCAATGACATACCTTATAATCCAACGAGCAGTCGTTAACCATTCGGCCACTATCACATGTATTTTATTAATGTGTACAAGAGACAGAGATTCTTTCCTCCCATGCGAACTGCTAGACACCGTTTCTCGTCATGCCCTTCGCCCTACACTACTGACAAGGAGAAATCACGCCGTTTTTTAAAGCCCCAAACAACACTCTTGTTGTAACTGAATAATATGCCCCAATCTTTATTCTTATCAACAAATTGTACTTTTTTACAATATTCCAATAATTGAAGATACAAATTTTATCTTAACACCCCGAATTGAAAAAATTGGAAAAATTCAACTGTATGATTTAAAAAGGCATTACGTAAACACTTACAAAATGTAACTTGGATTTAAACATATTTTCGAATGAATGAATGAAATGGGGTTTAACCAAGGAGTTAAACACTTAACCAGAGCTAATTGAAGACGGGCATACGCCATACAGTGTGCTATGAGGGAAATTTTGCCCGGGCAGCGGCGCTACGGCCTACTCTTATATCGAATTTCAACTGCCAAGGGATCTTTTACGTGCACTCCAATGTGTACACGGGACCTCGGTTTTCGTCCCATCCGAACGACTAGGCAGCTGTCCTTGTCAGGCCCTCCTTCTGCATCACTGACAAGAGGAAATCACGTCGGAAAATCGAGATGAACTTTCTCGGCCAATGCAGGGATCGAACACATATTTTCGAACCCTCTAGACAAGTAAAATATAATGTAATTACTAATGGATAATTTCAAACAGATAGGTCACTTAAACATCTCGTAGTTAGAATAAGGCTAAAATAAAATTCTGGGCCTGTCAAGCCAGCCAGAGTGGTATTGTTCCTTAAAAAAAAACGTGCAACTTACAGAGGGCGTGGTATACATATAAGCCTACTTATATGTTAAAATCGAGTTTATCAAGTTTATCTAAAGTTCACTAAACCACGAAATATGTCCGTCTAAAAATAGATGTTAAGGTTTATTTTTGGACAGATTGGTTAATAGTACACGTCACGTGATCATAATTCATTCATTCATCTTCCCACATCCTGTTGTAAACACTAACGCGACCTTGAACCTTGTTCACTCGTAAATAAAATATCGTACAGTGTTTTGTTTATCTAATTGTCACTTGATTCAAATATCCACGTCACAACGGAAAATGGGACATCGCGCATGCGGACCATTTCCAGTTACGTCTTTGTCGAGTTCGATTTCTTGTGACAGACGACCACTTATTCAATTGAGTAGACACAAATTTTCCCAGGAGGTGCAACGGGTGATGACGCAAGCAAACTTAGTTGTGGGTTTGCTGGGGAGGTCTGGGATATTTTACTCCATTTCGGTGAATCTGATAATACCTCTTCACTGTGAGAAAGAGAGAGAGAGAGAGAGAGAGAGAGAGAGAGAGAGAGAGAGAGAGAGAGAGAGAGAGAGAGAGGGGAGATGGGTTTAACATCCACTAGATACAAACCTAGGTTATTTTGAAACTAACATATGATTTAATTTTAATTCAATAATTCGTTTGCGCGTAGGGGTCATTACCAGTGGGAGAAAACCGAAGGACTCCTACCAAACCCACGAGACAACCGGGGAATCAATGACAGACCTTATCATTCGGCAAACCTCGACAGATTCCGGTGCCCTATATCTAGACTCGGCTGTATGATGTAGTCCGCCATTTTGGAACTATTTTAAAGGACCCGGATAAACATGGTTGCCCCCAGGAGATGGGTGCCAGTCAAGTCGTCCACAAGCGAAGTCGTCCACAACCGTTGGTGGAGTCGTCCACAAAGCATTAGTGATGTCGTCAACAACTATTAATGATGTCGTCCACAACTAAATTTGTTTATGAATTTGTTAATGAATTTGTTATTTATGGAATAAAACGATTTACTTTGTTGTTTATTTGCCGGGAGAAAGGGTGACCACGCAGAAAAAAAACTATACTAATTAAAAATACATCGTGTGGACGACTCCAAAAAACGTATTACAATATCCAGAAAATTTTTACTTTGTTGTTTATTTACCGAGAGTAAGGGTGACCACGCAGAAAAACTATACTATTTACAAATACATTATGTGTCCATAAATTATACTAAGTCGTGTGGACGACTCCACCAACGGGTGTGGGCAGCTTAACCAGATTTTGGGACTTTTTTGTAAAAGCGGAACGTTTTCCTGTTAGAGTAAATCGGTAGTCGATAAGCCGCATCGCAAATGTATGGTCGTAGGTACATATCAATGACTATCATACATCCGAGTCTAGATGAAGGTTACGGAGAGTACCGGAATCTGTCGAGGTTTGCCGAATGAGACCTTATGATACAGCGCGCGCGTGCTAACTATTTTCGCTGAATGGTTGGGTGGAAGTGAATGATTAAGTATACCATTTCCAGGGCTAAATTGATGTATAATAATTCGAATTACAGTAGTACAACATTATTTGTAAATTTTGTTTGTGAATTTCCAAGTGAGAAGGGATGTCAGATACTATTTAACAAAAACAATTCAGCAAACACAAGTTGGAAGTCCCTCCATTTAGGAGAAAGAAATGGGTGTGCAAATATAGGAGATGGGTTAAACGTTCTTCTTTTCTGTACAGACTGAACAAAAAGTACAAGCCAATTACGTACGTGTGGTCAGTTTTTGGGATCATCCGAACGATTCGACTAGAATTTCCAAGCATGATTCCCCCTGCTAGGCCCTCTGACCTTCTATACTCGAAAAACCCGGGGAACTTTCTCAAATAAAACAGGGATCGAACCCCGAACACCCAAGTGTTTGTGAACCAGCGCCGTATTCACTAAGAGAGAGAGAGAGAAATGGGGTTTAACGTCCACTCGACACAAACAAGGTTATTTCTGGACTAACATATGTTTTGATTTTATTTCAAAATTTCGCTTGCGCGTAGGGGTCTTTAGCAGTGGGGGGAATCCGGAGGACCCGGAGTAAACCCACGAGGTTGGAGAGGTTACCCTACTCCTTGTCATGTACAACCATATTCACTAAGACACAATGGCTATCCGGGTGGCCATACATAAGCGCTGTGGGTAGGATACTTCTAGGCCTTATACCAGTTCTCGGGGCTTGGGGACCATTCATTGTAAGATAATTCTGTTTTTTTAAGTGCAATCTCAATGAGTTCAGTAGTTTGATATAAATATTTGATATAATAGTAGTGCAGGGGGACTGCGCCACATAAGCATTTTCTTTTCGCGGGTCTATGCCATGCATAAATGATGATGTGAAACTAGGCTCGAACATCCTAGAAACTTAAACTTGTCCTAATCTGAGCCAATTAACCACCGAGTTCATGTCGCAAGCACTCCCACCGGCACCCTCGCCCATACACAGGATACTTTGTGCTTATATCGCCCCACATTTTTTAGGACAAGGGACTGACCCCTGTTGTCATAGCAGAATTTCCCTGACAATACACTGCATGGTGTATATCCATCCCAATAGCCCGGTTGGTACCTCCAACCTCGTGGGTTTTTCTCCGGGTCACCCGGTTTCCTCCCACTGCTAAAGACCCCTACGCGCGAGCAAATTATTGAAATAAATTAAAACATATGTTAGTCCCGAAATGACCTAGTTTGTGTCGAGTTGACGTTAAAGTATGAGTTTAAACCCTATTTGATTTTTTTTTGTTCGCTAGCCTGGAGGTTGAGTGTTCGATCCCTGCATTGGCCGAGAAAGTTCATCTCGATTTTTCGGCGTGATTTCCCCTTGTCAGTGATGCAGAAGGAGGGCCTGACAAGGACAGCTGCCTAGTCGTTCGGATGGGACGAAAAACCGAGGTCCCGTGTACAAATTGGAGTGCACGTAAAAGATCCCTTGGCAGTTGGAATTCGATATAAGAGTAGGCCGTAGCGCCGCTGCCCGGGCAAAATTTCCCTCATTGCACACTGTGGCGTATGCCCGTCTTCAATTAGCCCAGGTACGGTGCTTAAGCGTAGGACGTTAAACCCCATTTCATTCCTATTTGATTTCTTTTCACCCCCAAAATTACTCCACGGATGTAAACAGTGTAATTACCAGATACTTTTTAAGACGATTTCCACGACAAATGGTTAATTTGGTGGGTTTGGGTATTTATGATTATTACCGTGAAAATCCAACTTCTTCGTCAATTTAATCCGGGAAGGGCGGGAAGCCCATGCTCAACCGGTTATAATAGACACGATTTTTATATTCAGACTTCTCGTTTCGAAAGTAATAAGCACAATTTATTCCGCATTCTTTAATTACATCACATATCTACCGTATTGTTGATCTGAAACCATGCATTCAGTGCACTCTGTAGTTTTGAGCGTTTCTTCCTGAGACAGACCAGAGTGATTAGCGATACATATCCGCAAATGCCATAAATATATCCACAGAAAAACTTCCTTTCTCATGCGCATGCGCAATAAACAAACGTAAGAATGAGAAGAATTGCTTCCATTTTACCCTCCCTCTATTCTTACTTCTAATTGGGCAAAATTGTCACAAAAGTTAAGATTTCTTCAAATTGTCGGGTTTTCTACACCAATGACACCCAATCTGTTTCACACTATAGAGGTATCGCGAAGACCCTCTTATTAATCCTCCGTTCTTCGTCCGCTTCCACTAATGGTGATATCGCAGACAGGTTGTCTTATCATGTTATGATTAGCGCCCGCGCATGGGATTACCTGGAAAGGACACCGGGGTACCCACAAGGTTAGGACGGCACCCCTATCTCAAGTCATGCGCTCACATTTTGTCATCATCTTATTACTCCTAAAATATTAGTAGTCACGTACGTACCATTAGCGGCACCCTAGACGCCCCCTGGTAACATTCTAGCACACGCTCCTGCTTTTGCTTATTTTCTCATACTCATGTACTAAGATAAATATGGCAAGAAGTCACGAGGGTTCCTAAATAACGAAATGAGTTTTAAACAGAATCAGTTCCAGATTTTGATGGAGAGATGCCCTGCATGGGCTATACCATTTATTCCAATCACCAAGCCCAAGATCAGAGGAAGATAAAAATATGTTTTGAAGACAATAGTGGTGGCAGCTGTTTCAGAGAGAGGGAGAAAGGGTGGGGGGGGGGGTTAAGGTTCACTTGACACAACTTAGTGTAGCTAGGACATTTCAATAATTCGAGATGTTAAGAATAATTAATACAAAAAGGTCGAATCAAATATTAATAAGGATATTAATGATTCTAACTGGTCGAAACTTATCCGTTTATGTTCATTTAGGTACGGCAATTCCATTAAAAACATCCACCTTCAAAATCTGGAAATACCATTAAATACACAAATAAAGACAAAACCGGGCTTTATTAGTAGACCAATCAGTATTCTTTAATGATACGGATAAAACACCTCCAAAAGTACCACTACCCAATTGAACCACTTTCTATTGAATATCAGGCTAATGCCTACCCGAAAGATCGGTTTACTGCAGTCATTGTTATACGGTCTATCAGGATGACTCACACTCAAAAATGTGTCCAGGGCCCTTTTTCTCGAAATATTAACTTAAGATAAAAATCCAAATTTTAGTAGATACTTCCATTTTGATTGGGTAAGTACTAAAACCAATCTAATATTATCCAATCAAATTACTAAAATTTGGATTTTATCTTAGATAAAATGTCGTGAAACAGGGCCCAGACACAACAAAACAAAAATAATTTGAATATGAAAGAAGAACATACATTTAGGAATCTATAAATAAAATACTTTATAACGCTGTTTAAAGGGCCAATCCCGGTAACTTTTTGGGGAATAAAACTGCTTAATTTTGTGTTAAAATCATTTAAAACACATTATCTAAGGTCGATCAACTAACCCGATATTTGTGAAACGTTGGTAAATAACTTAAACCTGACAGTCTGCATCTGGAAATGGAGACCGTTGTATTATACAGTATCTGAATAAAACTAGACTTTTCTCTATAAAAATAATATGTAGGTGAAGTACATCAAGTACAGTACATGGGTCATTCATTGTATAGACCTCTCAAGAAACGTAAATCGATTATCAGGTCACCCAATGAAAAAATGACCCGAAATCTTAAAAGGGTTACGTGTCCGGATAAGCAGTGTTGACGTTCACGTCAAAACGACTCAATATTTACAGCTGAAATTTTCAGACAATGTAAATACACCATGCTTTTATATTTTGGTCCATAAGTTTCACAAATACTCAGACTTTAATTTTTGAGACTCTGTTCTTATCGGGATTGTCCCTTTAAATAAAAAAAAAACAATCAAGAATCGACAATAAATAAAATGAGAGTATAGGACATATTCAATTGTATCAATAAACATAAAAAAAACATCTATAATATCAAAAAGCTTGTTTTAATAAAAAATATTTTCAATTGCAATTGAAGAAAAAAGAACACCTGAGCTCAGATGATAGCCTATTCCTTAATTGTGGGGCCTGTACTGGAAGCGATCGTGAGCAGTAAGTTTTCAGTTTGGATGGTTTCAGAGCAATGAACAGTGATCATTGGATGACCTCAATGTACCAATAGGAAATGGGGTTTAACGTCCTAATTTTCTGATATGCGGGAATGTTTTCAGACTCTTCCGAGCGACTAGACAGCTGCCCTTGCCATACACCCCCGCCCTGCCAAAACAGGGATCGAACACGCGACATCCAGGATAGTGCGCCTGTGTCTTACCCACTTAGTCACCGTAGCTCCCTGGTTATAGATAAAAGGGATAATAAATATAACGGCGCCATATGATTTAAACATTTTAAGTTAAAAGATTAATTTTACATTGAATTCTAAAAACAGCGGTTAATCAGTTTAATTGGATTAAAACTGTTTTGATATGATTATGATGTTTACTTCCGGTAATGATTCGCGCAGAGATCGTAAACAATTGAGTAATGTAAATGAGTTACAGTGCACAATTAGTGACGTGACTACCGCCTGAATAATAGTTGTCATCAATTAGTGTTTACGGATATTACCAATATTCCCCAGGATTTGTATATATTGCTAATTTGTTTTTCCAGGCACCGATGTCAACAAGTTTCCATTTCATATTTCTGTGTACTGAAGTCTCCAGACATCCGAGTGAAGCTACAGACCATGTTTCTCAATAATTTTGGACAATTGTTAGCGTATATTATAAACAAAAATAAGGCTAAAACGGGGCCCGGGTACAACGCAGTTCAGATCGGTTATGTAAGATTGTTTTTTGTCTATAGTGGCAGATTGGGGTCTGTTCAGGGGGAAGGGGGGGGGGGGTGTTAGCGCGTGCGCGATGCATCATAAAGTCTGTCATTGAGTCAACTTGCGCGGTTTCGATTTCCCGGTTGTACGTGACAAGGAGTATGGTTGCCTTCCAACCTCTTGGACTTTCTCCAGGTCCTCCGGTTTCCTACCACTAAAGACCCCTGCGCGCAAGCAAATTACTGACACACACACACACGCGCGCACACACACACACACACACGCACATCGAGAGCAGTTTGGTAAAGAAGACTTAAGTAGATCGAGAGCCTTATCACCAAATCCACCAGCAAGTCGTAAGTCATCAGTGCCAAATTGTGTTGAAAGATCTAAAAGCAACGCAACAAACAGCCTTTGATTATCAATGGACAATAAAATGTCATTTTATACTTTTAACAATACAGTCTATTTCTCTTGAACTTTCAACACAAGGCTAAGGTTGGATACTGGCCTGTAGTGTTTGACTTTGATTTGAATCGAGCTAGGGATTACATCTGCCTGTGCGATGTGGGAAATATTGTGATTTATCACCAAGTAAATATCGCTTGTGGGATAACTTTCATAAACTACTGAGTACTGAGCAGATATCGCTTTACATGAATTTGATTGGTAAATTAAAAAGGAACTACTTTTTTGATCCAGTAATATACTCGGGAGAAAAGTTCTCAATGACCATAATTTTTGTTGGTTTTTTTTTTCAATCAAGGAAGCACTGGGTCAATACAGGACTTTGCAACAGGTGACGTGCTGTCAAAAAAATGATGTATCACTACGCCACATTGTAACCAGGCTCAGTAAAATTATATTTAATTAGTTGTTCGAGTAAGAAAGGGTTCGGTAAACATAAATTATTTTACTACTCGTCTTTTTTTTTATATCGGGGTTTTTTTGGTGGTTGTTTTTTTAAACTTTATCGGCTTGTGTTGATATTTTTTGATATCGAAAAAAGCTCGAAAGACATTCTCTCTGTGATTTACTGTTTCTGCAAATTCCAACTGCTCGTGGTGCTTTTATGTGCACGCCAATATGTAAACAGGGCTAGACCCCCCCCCCCCTCCCCATCCGAGCGGAACCAAACATTTAGTTACCGAAAACTCCTGCGCCCTGTTTCTAAAAATCTTAACTGAAGTTTAAATCCAAATTTTAGTAGATACTTCAATTTTGATTGACTAAGCACTAATATCCATCTAATATTACCCATCAAATTACCAAAATTTTGATTTTATCTTAGTTAAAATTTCGTCAAACAGACCCCTGGCTGACAAACCCTGGGATATTGTTAACGTTCGACGATAATAATAATCATTTTAGTATATAACCGGAAAATCACCTTCATTTTTAATACAACAATTAAAGAAGCATAAAAGAAACGACCTCAACACGTTGATTGAATAAACTCCTACGTCATAATAATTAATCACACAGCTATAATCAATATTGACGTCACTGGTCTGATGGAAAACCCGACCTAAATCCTACTATTCGAACCCTGATTTACCTCAAGTAAAGTCAGACACATCCGCATTCTTTTTTTTAGTGCAATTGTAGTCGTGGTTGTTCTTTGTTCGGATCTAATATATCGTATGACTTTTAAATGTTTACGCGCTCTGATTTAATTCCGGGATACCGTTGAGTGAATTAGATAAGAGATGCCGCTTCAGATCACGACCCGATCCGACCCAAACTTGTACGTGACAAGGAGTAGGGTCGTATACCTAATCTTGTTGGTCTACATCAAGTATACATCGAGAAATTTTGCCTTGACAGCGGCACTATAATACAGTCTACTCTTATATCGAATTACAACTGCCAAGGGATCTTCTACGTGCACGCCAATTTGTACACGGGACCTCGGTTAATCGTCCCACCTGAACGCCTAGACAGCTGTCCTTGTCAAGCCTCCGTCCTGCATTATTGACAAGGGGGAACTACGCCGGAAAATCTGGATGAACTTTCTCGACCAATGCAGGGATCGGTCTTACCATTTAGCCTCCCGTGACCCCGCGTATAAATGTTGATGTAATCGTCGATATCTAATAATAGGCTATAATGAGAGAGAGAGAGAGAGAGAGAGAGAAATGGGTTTAACGTCCACTCTAGTTCATTTCGGGACTAACATATGGTTTAATTTTATTTCGATAATTCGTTTGCACGTTGGGGGCTTTAGCAGTGGGAGGAAACCATGGGGTTGAGCAGGCGAAGTACACGTACAGCTGGGGATTCGAAACCACACCAGTTGACTTAATGGCAGGCTTCATACAGCGCGCACATTCTAACCATTCGGTCACACCCCCCCCCCCCCAAGGCTATAATAAACAAGCTAGTGCAACCTGCAATTGCTAATAATATTTTGGATATCTCTTTAATTTTAATTATCTTTGTTTTATAAATCTTGATGTTTACATATAATAACACTTACATGGGCGTCATTTCTTTTAAAATAAGAAATATCCGGTCACGTGACATTTTATTATTTGAAAATGAGCCTTGTTTAATGGTAAAATGGTGTAATTTCTATTATTAAATTAAATCCATTTTTTACTGTAATTTTCTCCGATTTCGTCATGCTTCATTTTTAATGATGAAAGTGGCGTGGTGAAATACCTAAGTTTTTTTCGAGCGTAAAAACCATTTCCGTCAATGAACATTCTTGGGTGAAGGTCACTTCCCGTGGTTTTACTACATTGCAAGTTTCAACGAATTCAATATTGCACGGATTTAAGAAATAAATTCGCCTATTACAGATTTATCTTTAGGCCCGAAATGTTATCCGAATTATTAATTAGACATTAATTAAACATGCATTATACAAGAGCTAAATCTGCCTATTAGGCCTATAGGTCTTTCTTAGGGCCTGAAATTTATCTAAATTATTAATTAGACATTAATTAACGTGTCCAGACCATAATGAACTCTCGATGTTAACCCCAGCCTTCGAGATTGACTGGATTAGAATCCTATATAAATCAAAAAATGAATAATCGAGACTATGCTTTATATCGTAATAACTTTAGTAATGATGATCGAGGCTAGGCTGAAATTTCAATCGCTTGAATCTCGGCTCATAGTAGATCAATTTGATTTAAATTTCTAGCAAATTACCTTTAGTAATGATGATCGCGGCTAGGTTGAAATTTCAATCGCTTGAATCTCGGCTCAAAGGGGATCAATTTGATTGAAATTATCAGCAAATTACCTTTACAATTAACATTATCTAGTTTTTAAATATCATAGTGAGAACTACCAACTCTTTATCTAATCTCCAATAATGTATCTCTAACTTAACCAGGCCATAATCAGTGAGCTAGCCAGCGACATTTAGTTGATTGGAATACATTTTTTTAAAAAATAATTAAACGTTAAAATGAAAACTTAGGACTTTATTTTTTATCGTACAGACTTTTCTAATGATGATCATTCAAAAGCTGTTATCTCGGTTCAGAGTGGAGCAATTTGACTGCAATTTGTAGCATATCCTATAATACGCTATATTATTTGTGTATATTATAGTGAGAACTGACAACTCTTTATCTAATCTCCTACAATGTCCCTTTAAATTACATTTTGTCATTATTTAAAACAACAATTGAATATGATGGATTATTACTTTGTTATCCACAATGACTAGTAAAAAGCTCAACTCTTACCTTTGTTTACGTACTATACAGTTAATGGATTTGTTTGCAAGCCGGGTCAAATGGGGTTTAACGTTCTACTGATCTGCTGCGACTGCACGGGCTAATGCCGACGGGAAATATTGTGTTAGGGCCTAAGTTAAATCGACTCTCAGAATTCTACCTGCCAAGGGTTCTGTTCCGTGCCCGCCAAAGTGTACATGGAGCCTTGGTTTTTTCGTCCAATTCGAAGGTCTATACGATGTTCCTTGCCAGACCCTCTGTCCTGTACACTGACAAGGGGGAAACACGTCGGAAAACCAGATGAACACGGGGATCGAACACGGAACCTCCGAGTAAGCGAGCCAACGTCTTACTCATTGGGCCATCGCGGTCCCACAGGGCATATAAAGCAAAAACAACAACATGATCATACGTGTAATCGTATACCTTTTCCCAGTATGATATTAGTAAAACTATACAAAGGGATGTGTGTAAAATAGCTTTATTTTACGTTCACTTCCACCGAAGTATTTTATAATACAAAATGGGGCCGTATCAATTACCTAAATATTAAATCTAAGTAAAATACAGATCTATATGTTGTTGGGTTTGTTTATACTTTCAATGGCCTACGGTTCATAAAGATCAAAACGGTTGTAGTGGAAGGTCGCGACAGAGGTCATACGAGAATATTTTGACCCTATGACGTCAAACGTTTGATTAACCAATCATCGTTGATTTTTCTAGTGGGTTACCCACAGTTCCGTGTACTTCGCGTCAAAAACTCGCCGTAACAGACCGTTTCATTGGCTAATCCGTCACATCATCCAGAACATGGGTTATATAACAACTCTTCCAGCTCCTAGCGTAGTAAAGAAAAGTAAAACCATATGTTAAACTATAAAAAAACGAAACGAAATGGGATCTGTGTTTTAATCAGAGTGTTAAATTAAAAAAAGCAACACAGTTTATATGGAAAAACAATCACTGGGTTTATTACCAGTGATTGTTATTCCATATAAACTGTGTTGTGTTTTTTTAATGTGTTTTAATCGCTAAATGCAACTCAAGGAATAGATTGTCAAATATTTTATTTTTTTCACGATAAGGCAATTTTAATAATTCACATTTACTTTTTTTGAGGTAAAACATTAGTAAATAAATTTATTTCACAATAATATACGGGTCATCGCACTTCAGCTATTGGCCTTACGTATTAAACACAATTGTTTAGTGTGAAAATGATGTAGTTTTACTATTATTAAATTATTACAAGTTCTCAAAGTTTATACACGCGTACTATTTCAACGGTGTGGTGAAATACCTGAGACTTATTCAAGGGGAAAATCGTTTCCGCTTTTCGCCTTTGGGTGAAGGTCACTTCGTGTTGCGGGCTTACCACGTATCCAATTCGACGAAACGTAAAACAAATAGTTGATGTTCCTTCATCATCGCGCCCAACTATTTCAATACAAAAGTAGCCGAAGGACAGAAATTCATTTTATTGCCTTCCTAAAAACACAAAGCCATGTGATAGACCCCACCTCAACCCTCCTCTCAAATAGCCTAACAGTATAACAAAAAAATCACTTATTATATGTTTAAATTTGAGTTTTGAGTTGGTTGCAGTATGGTAGGGTTGCGGCTGACGAAATAAAATGTTACATTAGGACGCATAATGCTCTCTACGAATCAGACAGAGAGAGGGGGGAATTAGGTGATTTCAGGACTACCATATGGTTTAATCGTATTTCAATGATTCGCTTGCGCGTAGGAGTCTTTAGCAGAGGGAGGACCCGGAGAAAACCCACGAGGTTGGACAGGCGACCCTACTTCTTGCCACGTACAACCGGGGATTCCTCTACAAATCACCATTGATTCTTACGATGGCTGATTTAGGGCATGCAAAAAAACCACACCCGATGAACTTTAGCGGTCGTTTTCCGGCGTTGTTACAACTTGTCAGTGATGCAAGACAGAGGGTCTCTCAAGGACAGCTGTCTCGTCGTTCGGGTGGGACTAAAGTAAAAACCGAGGTCCCGTATACACATTGGCGTGCACGTAAAATATCTCTTGATACTAGTATGTGGAATTGAATATCAAAGTAGGCTGAAGTGCCGCTGTCCTGACAAAATTTCCCTTATAGCACACTGTATGGTGTATGCCCGTCTTCATTGGCCCAGTTCGGAACAGAACAGTAGGACGTTAGAACACCATTTCATTTCATCTCATGTCATATCGTTTCATTTCTTTTCTTTCTCAGCCAATGTCAAGGTTAGGGAACCCTGTGAACCAACGTCTTAGCTTACTCATTTATTAAATTTTAGATTAGTGTATCATTTGACGGTTTACGTGTATTAAGAGAGAGAAATGGGGTTTAACGTCCACTTGTCCGAACTAGGTCATTTCGTGACTAAAATATGTTTTAATTTTATTTCAATAGATCGCTTGCGCGTATGGGTCTTTAGCAGTGGGAGGAAACCGTGGGACCCGTAGAAAACCAACGATGTTGGACAGCGTGTATTAAGAAGTTTTCTATTCGATTTTGATTTTTTAAAACCTCTGTACTCTTTATTTTGATTGACGGCGATTACATCATAAACAGTGAAATATACATCCTGTTCAATTGATTATTCACGCACACATTCTTTCGGCCACACCAATTTAAAATTTAGTTCTTCCGGTCACCGATAAATACATAGCCACTTTAAATCTCGTGAAAGATGTTTCGTTTAAAATTTTAAAAAACTTGGAACTGAAAGATTTCGAACAGTGCCACCAACTACTTTTTGTTTTAAGACTATTTTTTTTTTTCGGGAGTAATTAACAATATAAAGTTTTAAAAGATGTTCCCGAAGAACAGAAAAACAATTTGTTCTGGCCTTTTTGTCACAAAACATGAAATATGGAAGACTAATATACATAAATTATACGGTATTACCTATATTCTATAAGTAGAAATATACACAATACTTTTCTCGTTAACGCTACGTGAAGAAAGGTGGAGCATTACCTAAATATTACGCAATTTTAGCTGTTACTATTTTATGATGAAACAATTTCCTTCTCGCTGAGCCCATAATATTAATGTACAAGAATTATGTGGCTTCGCGCACCCCTTAAAGGATTCAATGGAAAGTGTCTAGTTCATTGCTTATATTGTCAATATGCTCCTTAAAAAACCCGCCCTAGCCCGGGAACGTCTTAACAGCATTGATTAGACCCAAGCAAGATGTCGAAAGTATGAGAAAATGTCTAAATTGACCATATCATCAAGATTTGGTTTATATCCATTGAGAGAGAGAGAGAGAGAGGGGGGGGGGCTGACATATGATTCAATTTTGCTTTGCGCTTAGGGGTTTTTAAGAATAGGAGGAAGCCGAGGTATCCGGGGAAATATCAGGAGGTTGGACAGGCGACCCTTCTCCTTGTCACGTGCAAGCGGGGAATCGAAACCACGTTACTTAGCTCAATGACAGACCTTCTGATTCCACGACCCCCACCCACCTTCCCACAATTTAGTTGAAATTCATCATGTGGGATAGAGAGAGAGAGCAGGAAATGGGGTTTAAAATCCAATCGACACAAACTAGGTCATGTCGGGACTAACATATGGGTTAATTTTATTTCAATAATTCGCTTGCGCGTAGGGGTCTTTACAGTGGGAGGAAACCGGGGACCCGGAGAAAACTCACGAGTTTGGACAGGCGATCCTATTCCTTGTCACGTACAACCGAAGATTCGAAATCACGCCTGTTGACTCAATGACAGACTTTATGATACAGCGCGAACACGCTAACCATTCGGCCGTCAAACCCCCATCATATGGGATAGATGGAGCGGTTGCCAATCTTCCCCCATGTAATATACCGCGAGCATGGATCGTTTCAAATTGACTGTGGTTCGTAACTTTTGGCTAAACGTTTAATTCTCATAAAGGACTGGCTGTGATTTGTCATTCCATTGACCCCCGCCCCCCTCCCAAAAAAAAATAAAAAATAAATGGTTCAATATTTCTATTTGTGTTAATAATATACCTCATAAATGCACTAAATCGAATCCATTTTTTCTCTTTTAATTCAATTCAATAGTACAGTTAACCGAAATATTTTCCCATTCACTCCTCAAAATGAAGAAACTCCAAAGTTATATTAAAGTCAGCATCTAAATCCTGGTTGTGTGGTTTCAAATGCCGGTTGTACGTGACAAGGAGTAGGGTCGCCTGCCCAACCTTGTGGGTTTTCTCCGGTTCCTTTTGATTCTCTTTTAAATGGATTGCCTTTCAACACACTAGTACACTTCAAAAACTTAAAAATTCCGCTGCTAGAATGATAACAGGGGTTTGTTTTACTGATCGCATTACTTTTATTGTTTTTAATTTGCACTGTCCATTTCAAAATTCAATATAAAATTTTACTCTTCAATTTTAAGTGTATTCATAATCTAGCGTCATCATATCTCTCGTTGTTCTTGTTCTTGGTGTTTTAATGCCCGCTTCGACCGAAGGTGATATCACAGACAAGTCTTATTTTTCAGTCTTTTATTATCTTTTATATCGTATTTATTTATACTTCTTTTAGACCTAGGGCCTATATTACAATGATTATCTTTATTTTAATGTTTTATCTTATGTTCGATGTATAGTTCCATTTTAAATTATATATTTATATATTTTATACTAATAATCATTTTATTGTCAAGCGCCTTTGAATATTTTATGAAAAGGGCGCTATTTAAATATATGATAATGATTATAGTAGGCGGCCCTACATTACATAATAATAAAAATAATAATATTAGGCCTATATTTCTTGTGATTTTTTTTCTATAAAAACATCACGGTGAATTCGACTACAAAGAATAATTGTCATATTACATTGAAACAATTTGTTACATTATTTTCGTTCGCGCAATATAATAACCATACTCTTTTAACACGGTAATAATTTCCGAGTAAGAAAAAATAATAATTTTGCTTCCTAATAAGGGAGGAAACTCTATTTTAGACACATGTCGTAAATCTAAGAACCCCTTTTTTCCCTAAGAACATCTTTTTTCCAACAATTAATTAATAATTATTTGTAAAGTTATGAATAATGAAGAGCCTACACACAATAATTTTATTTAACAGGACTCAGGGTAAAACTTTACAACAAACGTAAGGCGGTCTTTTCGATACTACTTCCGTTTTAATCGTTTTGTTATTGCCAAAAACGTAATTTTTTGTTTATGATTTCTTTATCTACCCATACGTCGACAAACTATATGTAAGAATGGCTGGGCTTTTGAATGGATAATTAAAGTAGGTTTTAGTTTGCACTAAAGTCATCAAAATATCTTAAAATGGCGCTGCAGAAGGTAAAAGAGAATGATATGATTGTGTCTGTTATTGAAAACAAATCGAAAGTAGTGAAGAAAGCAAAGAAAATATTAGACGAAGACACGTACACAGAGGTATAAAGTTTAATCATAATTAAAGTATCTGATTTGATCTTTGAGTGGCATTTAGCGATTGAGCACATGAAACACAACACAATTTATATGGAAATAACTTATTGTCTGAACTATGATAAATAATAAACGGATTTCTTCGATTATGAACAAACTATTAAACTTTGGTTATCATAAACTGACCTGTGTGTTTGAAATCAACTCCGGTTAAATAAAATCCATTGCACAGTTAAATACCACAACTAATTAACTAGGTTCTCTCTTGAAAACTTGAACTCGAGCTAACATGACATCTAAAAATGGTGGGGAAACCCAAGTTGAAGGCTGTTACGTCACCGAACACAATTTGGCGACCTATTCGGCTAGCGATCTATTCGACCAATCCAGCTGGCAACCTATTCATGGTTCAGACCTGTCAATCACCGTAAAGAGATTGACCAATCAGAGAGCCAGATTATATTTGGCCCGCGTAGGTCAAGATTGGCTGCCAGTTCTGTCCCACAAACCATAGTTCTATGCACAAACAAACAAGGCTATTCTTTGTGGGAAGTTAGATATTTCTACATTTATCGTCAAAATAGTATTACGCTGCGCATGGGGGACTTGTAACATGCACGAACGTCACCCGGAGTATTTAGCGAAATTGCAGTAGAAAACCAATAATAACTACAGCATCTTTAGCCGCTGTATTTTATTTAAAGAATACCACGACGCAAATTGCAATTGTCCACGGCATAGTCGAAAGAAAGAATTTATTATTTTGTTTCTTTTCCGAGTTCTTGTGACTGCATTGTTCTATTGAGTTAGATCTCGAGCCCGACAACAAAAATAGATCGAACGGTGTGAAATTTTTATTGGCTATTTTATAACAATGAAGTTCATACCATCTACCCGGATTCTCATCTGTTTGACACTAGTATTTAACAACATGAAGTATTTATATCTAAAAAACTAAAACACGTATCCCCCAAGTCACCTGACCTAATTCAACCGTAAAATCGCATGCTGATGGTTAGCTAAAATGGAAATGCACACGCCTCGTTGTCCAGTGTATTTAATCATTCAAGAAGTTCAAAACAGTATTTTCCCCACCTAATTACTTGATCGGGACATATTTTCCAGTAAACTATTCATAATATATTGTCTTTATTTCTGGAAATTGTTACGATATAATTTTTAGCGTAAATATGGACGGGATGTGAGAATGGAATTTCAGGTGGCTTTACATGTGCGCCGCACGAGGTACATCATGCGCAGGTGTGATGTTGTATTTTGATAATCATGAATTTACGGTATTACATATATTTTAGAATCGAGATTCAACACCTCAACGGTGAGGTACTCATTTAAAACGCAAGTCTGGTACTATGATACTTATTTGGTGGAATTCGCGTGGATACGGATAACAGAATTGCACGAATAATGTTTAGTTCCATCGGGATTTTCTCTGAACTATTAGAAAGGGAGACTTGGCATTAAAAAACTATCTACGCAGGACTGCTTGTTTTTGACACCAGTGAGAGTTTGTCCTAATTTAGGATTTAAAAACATTTGTATGAGGTTTAACATTACTGTACAGACTGTTGGATCGCCATATTGAACAGGTTGATGTGGTCAAATTTGTGGGACATAGTAACAGTATCTAAGGGGGCGGAGCTCAGCGGCGGCGCCAGCCGGTGCTGAGTGGGGGGGGGAGCTATGGGGTTTTTTTTAACCACGCCCTTTTTGCTTAGGGAAACGCCCTTCTCCAGCTATAGGACACATCCGCTTTAGGTCGAGAAAAGCCCTTTCTAACATGTGATGTTGCACTTTTATATAATATATTGCACAAAAAAGCGATCATACCCCACCCCCCGTGGCTCCGCCAGTAATGCAAATCTCGGAAGCATGAATTCGTTGGTAACCTTTTCAGAATAAATTCAAAGATCGCACAAACTCATCTATTTTTATCAACCAATAAAATCCATCGTAACGTCTTATCAAACGAAAGTAGAATATATTGTTTTTTTAAAGTGAAAATACGGTTATATTTCGAGTCGAAATTCGGGTCATCGTACAAAATTCTGAGCATCCAGCTATATATAATCTGAAAGGTAATTAAATAAGCTTTCCAAAAACTATTAGTAAAAGTTGGCACAATCATATTAAACGGTTGCGCTCTTATCCTAAACATAGCCAATTTTTCAATATTCCAATTGTAAAGAACGGTAATGTTCCGAGTCAAAATTCGGACCATCGTACAAAATTCAGAGCACCCGGCTACATATATTCAAAAAGGTGATTAAATAAGCTTTCCAAAAATTATTAGTAAAAGTTGGCACAATCATATTAAAGGGATGCGCTCTCATCCTAAACATTGTCATTTTTTTTAATATGCTAAATTTGAAAAATTGGCTATGTTTAGGATGAGAGCGCATCCCTTTTAATATGATTGTGCCAATATAATCTGGCTCTCTGATTGGTCAATCTCTTTACGGTGATTGACAGGTCTGAACCATGAATAGGTTGCCAGCTGGATTGGTCGAATAGCTCGCTAGCCGAATAGGTCGCCAAATTGTGTTCGGTGACGTAACAGCCTTCATCTTGGGTTTCCCCACCATTTATAGATGTCAAGTTAGCTCGAGCTCAATTTTTCAAGAGAGAACCTAGTTAATTAGTTGTGGTATTTAACTGTGCAATGGATTTTATTTAACCGGGGTTAATTTCAAACACACAGGTCAGTTTATGATAACCAAAGTTGAATAGTTTGTTCATAATCGAAGAAATACGTTTATTATTTATCGTAGTTCAGACAATAGTCTTAGCCACTGCCTTTCGACAAGTATCTTCTTCTTCTTGTCTTTAATTTATCAAGCACCACTACTGATGATATTGATAATTAGTTAAATAAAAGGCAATATATGTATATAAACCAGTGAATGTTATTTCCATTTAAATTGTGTAGTGTTTTATCTGATTTTGGTTGGTTAATTCCTGTTTTGTATATCAGTTCTTTTATAGTTTTTCATACATGTATAGCTCATTGACCAAAAGCTTAATTACATAACATGTGTATTTACCTTTTGAAAAATGGTACACAGGACAGCAAATAAACAGTTCGACGTCAGAATTTCTGGACCAAACCCAACCCTAACCCTAGCACGCAGTGCTGTCAGTGTCACTAAAAATAAACAATCATCTCGTTTATCAACGTGAGATTTCATCAAATCACTATGGGCATGGCCGGTGTTGTGAGGAATGTTTCTCTTGTGCAAAATTCCAAATGAACAGGGTTTTTTTTTTTACAATAAAACAATATTTCTATTAAAAATTTGACGGTAGGCCGGAAATGTATGTTGCTCTAAATTATTACATGTTTTTTTCTATAAACTGGACCAAGAGGTTATAGATTTTTTTTATGATAAATAGGTTACATGTTTGAATGATTTTTTTTCAGGAAATAACAAAGATAATTGAAAGAGATTTTTACCCCGATTTACCAAAACTTGATGCCCAAGCGGAATATTTGGAAGCTTTAGAGAAGAATGATTTGATTACATTACGAAAAATACAAATGCAATATGGTCCTTCCAGACCTGGTACCGCAAGTTCTTCACAATGTAAGGCATCAATATATTTTTATACCTTCACTCGACTCTGTCTGTCACCCAAACTGGCCAAACGTCTTGTTAGGGTAATAGAGGCTTCAATTATGAGCTACATGTAATCTTTCAAAAATTTAAACGCGTTGTTTTAACTCTTTTAAAGGAGTTATGCCCCTTTGTTAGGATATCTTGACAGCTTGAATTCAATATAGGAGTAGGACATAGTGCCGCAGTCTGGGCAAATATTTCCCGTGTAGCACACTGTATGGCGCATTAGCCCAGTTTCGGAGCAGAACATGAGGACCTTAAACCCCATTTCATTTTTAAGTTGTATCCCAAGCTTTAAAAATTATCAAATTAATAACTACAAGAAATAAAAGTTAAATGGCAAATGATAAACTTGTCTTTAGTTTTTACATTAAGTTTCTGTCTCTGTATGAAGGTGACTGACAAATGACAGATGAGAATTATTATTAGTAGGTCTACAGAATCTAACTTAAAGTGGTTACTCTCCAACCTTTTATTTCTTCAGGCTCTTATAATGTTCACAGTATAATTCACACTTATAATTTACTCAAATTGATTTATAACATTTAATTACCGTAGTATAACAAAATGGACATATGAATAAGGAAATAATCTATAAGCCTAAATAGAGGGCTTAAATTAAAAAGATTTTACAGAAAAGTTGTAGGTGTTGCTGGCTTGTTTATACTCTCTGCAGAGGATGTCGAATATTTGTGAAATTTTCAAATCATCATATTTTTGTATACAAAACTGATTACCCTTGGAAGAGCGAATTTACGTGTTTATGGAAGTCTACTGCCAAATCATGCTTTCCAATGCATTTTTTACACTACCCTACTGCATTTTAGCTCTGAGGGGTTGACGGGTCTGACTATTTTTGGATTGACACTCAAATGGCGCTAAACTGTTTGTTTAAGTTATTTTTTTATATTTTATTCAGATTTTTCTCCAGCAACATTTGAAACACCAGATCCATGTCAAAGAAATTCCTCTCCGAAACTTAAATCAAAAGATGGTGATGCTGATCCTTCTGTTGACCCTTCTGCTACTCCAGATTTTAATCCAGTTAATCCTGAAATTGACAAGTCAAATATCGGTACATACCTGGAGGTCAATGGTAGGTACATTTGTATAATAATACAGTGGTTGTCAACCTTTATTTGCCAATGGCACCTTGGAACTCATGAAGGTCTAAAATAAACTAACAGCTTGTTTATTGGTGGAAAGTTATGACTACTCATAGAGAACGGCGGAAATTGCTGATGTTAAAATTTACCTGTGGCAGGTAACATTGACATTGGGGATCGTGTTATACTTATGGAAAATAATATTTTGACATAATTACTTGCATTGTTTAAAATATTATAAAGCTTTTCAGGTGATCTTTAAAGGAATTGAACCTATAAATAATCCCCCCCCCCATCATCTTTTTCCGTAAACCATCTATAGTAGTGCAATTATTATAAAGCTTTTCAGGTGAACTTTAAAGGAATTAAAACTATAAATAATCCCCCCCCCCTCATCACCTTTTTCAGTAGACCATCTAAACATAGTAGTGCAAATGTATTTTATCTATAATTAATGTTCTTCTGTGCTATAATTTCAGAAAGTCGGAAGATAGGTCTAGATAAATTTTTCAGTAAGAACACAAGTGAAGATAATGCAGCATTCGATGAAATATTAAGAGAATCGGATCGTAAACATCGAGCCAAGCATGCCTGGTTATTTAACAAAGAAGGAGAACAAATGAAGGTATTAAATCATAACAGAAATCTGCATTCCTCTTGATAATATTTATTTTTTTTTGCATATTTTGTACAGAAAATGTATAGATGTCATTTTAAAGGAAGGAGAGAGAGAGAGAAATGGGGTTTAACGTCCACTTAACACAAACTAGATCATTTCGGGACTAACATATGGTTTGATTTTGTTTCAAAAATTAGCTTGCGCATAGGCGGTAGTGGGAGGAAACCGAAGTACCTTGACAAAACCCACGAGGTTGGACAGGTGACCCTACTCCTTGCCACGTACAACCAGGGATTCGAAACCACACCAGTTGACTCAATGACAGGCTTTATGATACAGCACGCCCATGCTTTACAATTCGGCCATCCAACCCCCTTTTAAAGGTAGGAAGTACCAGGCTGTGGGTAATCTGTCGCCCATATATGGGGTTAGATGTATTTCATAAGGTCAAGTTCAAGTTTGGTCAATAATCACAAGATGTAAACAGGGCTAGTGCTAATCCTGACCCTGGATCTAGCTCTAACACCTACCCTAATCCCCAACCCTAACCTACAATCTCGCCAACAATCACAATCCCTAACTTCTTTTTAAGACTCTGCGACCTTGACAAAATCTTAGCACATATTGATATTAGCACCTATCGGATCGGAACTTCCTGGATTATGGCTCCTGATTGTATGAGAAATCTTGCAAAATGTGTGCATATCTTGCATGACAATCGCTTGTTAGTCCCAAAGAGTTCCCACCTTCTTTAATTATGTTTATTTATTAATATTTAAAATTGTTGATATTTAGGAGCACGAAGAAAAGTTAGCGTTACCATCAATAGAGAAACAGGCTATATTAAATGTCGATAAAAGTTCCGTTGATACTTGGAAATATAAATCAGATAATTCACTCATGTACGTTCCTGATGGTGAGTTCATGTTTATTATTCAATTCCAGACTTTTGGTCTTCGGAGATATTATTGGTGAGCAGAAAGTAGCCCATATATCTGTTATCACTCTTCACTTCAGTCAGATATATATAGAAGGATAACTAATGTTTTCCTTTTGCCTTCATCTTTTCCTTTTGTTGAAACTTTCATTATGCATCTATTGCAGCAATTATCTCTGTTTAAAATTATATTTAGAATGTCTTTGACGAATTCTATCACATATGTGATAATGACTGACACCAATATTGTCATCGATCTGCACATTTAAAAAGAGATGGCTTTAAGTGTGGTTTAATGGTCGAGGGCGAGACATTAAGTAATATATTGTAACAACAAGAGGACCGTAGGTCCGAGTGTTTTTACAATATATTACGCAATGGCTAAGCCAGAGACGATTAAACTACTTAAAATTCAGACACTCGGTCACACTCTGCACGTGCGTTTGCAGTGAAAAACGGCATGCCAGTCTAATATTGAAATAATGTACTATTGGCAAGTTGCCCGTACATTATTTGAGATAATGGTACGCCAACATCAAAGGATGGCGTCACATCTGTATTTTAAAGGTTTAAGATTGTTTGGTCAAGGGGAGATAACTTCATTAAAATGAAAATTAAATTAAACAAGATTTCTACTGTTCAGCTCCAACTGGGCTATTGAAGATTGGCCATTGAGAAGGGAAATTGATGAAGAACATAATTTTTATGATCTTTTTTTTGTTTGTCAGGTGTGGAACTCAGTGAAAAAGAAATTATTGAAGATAAAAAGTTTAAACCCAGAGAGATAGTGCATGAAAATACTCGATTTCAATTCACCCCTTACAACCTTCATAAAAATAAACAGATAATGCAACAAGCTGCGGTGTCTAAAGCATTGGTGAATCAAGGGAAGATCGGCCATGATGGTAAAGAGTTATCAGCCAATCAAACACCTAGAGTGAATGGATATGGTTTTATGGCCACGCCCTCTCCTGCCCCACGGGTTGACGAGTCACCTTTAATGACCTGGGGAGAGATAGAGGGTACTCCACTAACTCTAGATATAGGTCTTACTCCCTGCAATACTTCTGGACCAGTATTTAAGGTAATTGTTCCATGTCAGTTTTGAATTGTGGTCATATATTTTTGCAGCTCCCGTCAGTCTGTCGCTCTGGGGCCTGTTTCACGAAATTTTAACTTAAGATACAATCCGAATTTTAGTACATACATAAATCTGATTGGCTAAGCGCTAAAATCAATCTAATACTATCCAATCGAATTACTAAAATCGGATTTTATCTTAGTTAAAATTTCGTGAAACAGGCCCCTGGCATCGACAATTGCTTGCCGATGCTCTAGAGGACTAAGGTTTATATCTGATTGACTCATCGTTTAAAGGCCTATTGATTGGCAGCGATGAAGCCTATTGGTTTTTAGCAATTTCTGATAATTACTGCCAGAGTTATTGCCCTTGATCATTTCAAATAATTTTGTGGATGCTCTAGAAGCTTAACTTAGTATCCGATTCACTTTAGTATACACAATGTTTAAGGTCATCAGACAAAGAGGCCAATTGAACTTCGGTGATTTTCAATAAATACTGCTCGATTTCAGAAAAAAATCTTCTGGACGCTCTAGAGGCTAAAGTTATCATCCGATTGTCTTTAGATTAATTTAAAGACTTTGACGTCTTAAATGTTTTGTATACTAAACGTTAGCATCTGTTTGACTTTAGATTATTTACAGAGTTTAAGGTCTTAAATATTTCGTATACTCAACGTTAGCATTGAGGAGAACTTTATCAAAGCCAAACCAAATCTAATGATTTTCTGATAATTACTTTATGAGTTCTTACTCTTAATCAGATTTTAGTGTATTATAAATGTTTCATTACAGAAAAAAGTAAAAATATGCGACAACTCTTGTTGAATGCCCGGACGATTTAGCTGCTGTGGGCGTATGGTTTGTTGCCTGGCAACCTATCTTTAAATATTATATTGAGAACAGCCAGCTTTTTATCCAATCTTGCATAACGGTCCTTTAAATTCTTCCAGATTGATACTCGTTTCAGATTCGTGGGATCAAGTGGTGAAGTGGGTAACGTGCTGGCTCGCTAGTCTGGAGGTCGGGTGTTCCATCCCCGCATTGGCCGAGAAAGTTCATCTCCATTTTCCGGCGTAGTTTCCACTTGTCAGTAATGCAGACCGAGGGCCTGACAAAAACAGCTGCCTAGTCATTCGCATCGAATGAAAAATCAAGGTCCCGTGTACACATTGGCGTGCACGTACATGTAAAAGATCCCTTGGCATTTGGAATTCAGTTGCTGCCCGGGCAAAATTTCCCTCATAGCACACTGTATGGCGTATGTCCGTCTTCAATTAGCCCATGTTATGTGCAGAAGTGTAGGACGTTTAACCCCATTTCATTCATTGTTTCAGATTCCAATAATACCTGCTAGAGATCAGCTTGCGTTAGATTTAGCAGAAAAAGCCAGTAAAACCCATCGAGCTAAGAAAGAGGCTGCATTAAAACAAGTTACTAGAAACTTAGCAAGGTAAGTTATTATGGATTAAGCTTGCATGGCCGCCGTGGCTGAAACTGTCATAAAGTCATTGCATCAACACTGAAAAGGGGCATATTCTGGTCATTTTTTGTCACACTGACACAATTACAATCTGTTGGTCAGTAGGGCTGACGAACAATATCGATATAGCTGTTAATTGTTGGAGACTACAGGGAAATATAGATATTGTTATTCAGTTCTTGATATTGATACTCGTATTAAGAAAAAATGTTTCAATAAAATGAAATTAAAGAAATGTTTTGTGTCAAAAAATCACCGTCGTATCATTCAAACCATGCTAAAACTAAAAACGCAAACACTAAGGTACAACCACGCGTCGGTAATTTTTGCCGTTGTTTAAGACAATGACAATGAATAATTATTTAATTGTTCAAGGGAAATAACTTGATTTTAATCGAAATTAGCATACAAATTTATTGGTCAGTATGGTACACTATGGCCATCCGGATGGTTTGGTTGAAATTTGTAACACTATCATATCGATAACAGATAATCAGTTTCGTACATATAGGATTTATTTACATCGGGTATCTAAAACAGCTTCTATTACGTAAATACAACATAAACTAATCTACATCGGAAACTAGACTTCTATGGGAACAAATATAACAATATCAAATCTACCATTCTGCCCCTCTACCAAGGCAGCCGCTTGACTCGGGTGATTCCATACACTCGTCCAAGCCTTTTTTCTCCTGCTGGCTTCTCTCTTACTAACTGTCAGTGAAGTCCTCAATATATATCCTTGCACACATGGTCATACATGAAATTGTCTCTTTTATCTCATCACAGCATGCCTACTGACCAATGCCTTTTTTTTTTAAGTCATGTGGATCTTGTACACAGATCATGTATAGCGTGTAATGAACATATTGAATGAATTATGTTTAATAAGATCGTGTCTTAGCAGAAGTTTATAGAGAGTTGAAATGCAACATCATATAATGTCAAAATTACAGAGTTCATTAAGTTCTATGTACCTAAATGATATTATTAAATTTGGTGAGAGATGTAAATCACTTTGTCAACAAGTTGGAACGATAAATAACTTGGTCTAGCCATCACTCTCATAGACCCCCAATGCTCTTTTACATGTTATGATGCTATGAATGTTGAATACTTTCATCAATGATATAATATATCTAAATTTATGTTCGCGCAACAATACTTATTAAAGTTTCTATTGCGCTAGGCAAATTTTTCAATACTGGTCTTGGAAAGCAGTTGTAAAAAGGAGAGTCTTTATCTGTTGTTTAAACACACTCAGTGATGATATTATTCGAATACGGAGGGGGAGGGAGTTCCACAAGTAGGGTGCTGCAAACCAAAAAGATCGTTTTGTTGTTTCGAGATGTATCAGCGGTATTGTCAATAGGTTTTTGTCTCAATGTTCTGTTGCATGCGTACGGTATCAACAAATCTGTAAGATACTTTGGCCACGTTTGTATAGTTATAGCACGCACGATAAATACACCTTATTTTCATAATCCCCAAATCAATGGACAGTCATTATCAACTTCCCTGTCCTCTACAAAGAAAAATGTGGTTATTCTGACACAGTCATGACCGCTGTTTTACTTCTTAAAATTTGTTTGCATCACAAAAACACATCAATGACAAATATTACTTTTTATTGTTTTATCCGTCAACACACGATAATTAATAGTAACATTTTGGGTTATTGAGGCGACATTTAGTCTAGAAAACAACATATCAAAGAGTGCAGAGAATTAATTGCCTAAACAAAAAGTATGCTTTGTCAGCTAAAATTTGATTATGCAAGAGCTAAATCTGCATATTGCAGATCTTTCTCTTGGCCTGAAATGTTTTCTAAATTATTAATTAGACCTTATTCAACTTATCCAGACCATAATAATCAACTCTGGATATCATCACTAACCTGTGATATTCACTGAATTCAGATCCAATTTGCTGCTCAACGCTCATTTATTATTTAATCCAAAAATGGATAATCGAGACTATGTTTCTTTATCGTACCGACTTTGGTTAACTGTAGATATTTTGATTAATCATCCTTTTGTTCATAACACGCTCTGCATATATCATATACAGTGCACGTGCGCACTGTATCATAAAGCCTGTCATTGTGTCAACTGGCGTGATTTTGAAACCCTGGTTGTATGTGACAAGGAGTACAGTCGCCTGTCCATTGATAAATTTTCTTAAAAAAGATATGATCTGGTTTGTGTCTCTCTATCTCTCTCTATCTCTCTCTCTCTCGCATACATCAACCTTTAAATCTGTACCGTTTTAAAACAATAAATAATCACTCATATCCTCATTTCTGAAAACATGAGTTTTTTTCCCGTAAAGCAGTCATTACAATACCTTGTTACATATTGGTATTACATGCAGGGGTGAGTGGGGGACAATCCAGCCAAATGAAATTTGAAAATAATAACTTTATAGTAAGTCATATTATATGAGTTAATTTCTTTTATACGCCCAAATTTTCATGTGGATGTATATTGCCGTCGCCCCTGTCCGTCAGTCCGTCCACAATTTCTTTTTATACGCCCACATTGGGTTTTAAAATCATGCAATTATAGGTACTTCACTTGTAATTAAAAATCCATAAAAATAGTCCTTATCACTGTATTCTTTGCAACGTGTGCTTGGGCCTAGAACTGTTATTAAACAGAATAGACATACTCATAATTAAACACACACAATTTGTTTTTTCACACGAGACGCCATGCACCGGTGAGAAATGATGGCCGCTGATGTCATGATGAAAGCCAATAGTTTCACGTAAGAACAGTGGAATATTGCAATTATATGGGTCTCACAGTGAAGAGGAGTCAAAACCATGAATTACGCCACCTTACAAAGTAGAAATTACAATGTTTTCTGCGCGCATCACAGAAAAATCATTGCAAGAAGTAAACTGTGACGAGAATTTGGTTGATGTGATCAAAGGGAAATAACTACATTTTACTTATTATTATTCATGTTATAAGAAAGATAGTAAATACCCCTGACTTTGAACTGTACAACTGTCCAATAAGCAATGCTGATTGTACATCTACTACTCATCTCAGCATTTAAAGAAGCACAAATCTGGTTCAAACTGCAGATTAACATTTGGACAGCTGTATTGAAAAATCCAGAAAGCCTATGTACAGTTTGATG
This sequence comes from Patella pellucida, assembly GCA_917208275.1. Lineage (NCBI taxonomy): Eukaryota > Metazoa > Mollusca > Gastropoda > Patellidae > Patella > Patella pellucida. The sequence goes on from OU795041.1 coordinate 13,505,949, forward strand.
GCTTCTGGACTACATGGTACCAACGGTCTGGACCCTACAACTTCACTCCACCTACTGAATATCTATATAATGCCTATATTAACAAACGGACTAGATGTGGTGATACTAAACAAAGGCTTGTTATCTACACTTGAAATATTCCACAAGAAAATGTTAAAACAAATTCTAACCTTACCAAGGAATACATGTGACTCAGCAGTTTATTATATGCTCTCTTGATTATACCTGTTGAAGCAATTACTCACAAAAAGATCTTGACACTATTTAACAATGTATGCCTTCGCCCTTCAACCTGAAAGCTCAGTAGAAAAAAAGACTAGCAAGAAGACAGTTATTTGTAAAATCTCTTGATAGTAACAGTTTGTTCATAAATGCCAAAAACCTTTTCTTGAAATATTCTCTAACAGATCTGGATACTTCAAAAAATACAGGTGGAAGAGTGAAGTCAACCGCAAAGTAAATTTACATTGGCAAACGATCATATTGGATTCCGCAAAAGCCAGCAAGTCCCTTAAATATATGAACATTGTTTATCAACCTGTGAAACTTCATCCCATACTCGATATACCAGGGGGGTTGGGATGGCCTAGTGGTCTAGAGTGCCGCGCTCCGACCTCTAGCTTGCCGGCCACCGCTGGCTTGCTACTGTGGTTTCGAGCCCTGGTGTGAGCCTATGTGGCATGGAGATATGGGGGCCTTCTCAACCTCGTGGGTTTCCTCCGGGCACTCAGGTTTCCTCCCACTGTTAAAGACCCCTATGCACAAGCAAATTATTGAAACAAAATTAAACCATATGTTATGTTAGTCCCAAAATGAGCTAGTTGTGTTGAGTGGACGTTAAACCCCATTTCTCTCTCTCTCTCTCTTTCTCTATTGATATACCAGTCTCTTCTCCACAAGGCCTTAATAGAATCCTGATCAAACTGAAGATGCTTACATTGACATATATCCGACAAAGTACACAGGCAGCATTCAATCAGAATGAAGTAGACCCAACATGTAGGCTTTGCTTTGAGTACAGTGAAACGATTGACCATAGGCTAGAATGCCGAGTTCTACACGTCAACGCTATATATATGTATTCCGGAGATTAAACAACTATTAAGCCAGTCTTTTAATATGAACTTTGAAACTTTAAGTAAAAGACAGAAAATTAAAACACTACTTGACTGTTCATTCATAGAAAAGCATATAGTATATAATCGCGGTCCTGATAAGATAGACCTGCAACAACTTGAAACCCTCTGCAAACGATAACTGTACAAGATTCACTGCAACAGATATAAATCTATCTCGTCACTGAGTAGAAATATAAGTGGCAAGTCGCAGTCCGCTAATGATAGAACCTAATCTAATTTATTAAGCAAATAACAACAGACAAGCTGTACATACACTGTATAAAGAAGCATGGTTGTTAGAGTACACTGGTGGAAGACTACTGGCTTACAGGTTCTCCTACGACCTACTCTTATATCGAATTCCAACTGCCAAGGGATCTTTTATGTGCACTCCAATGTGTACATGGGACCTCAGTTTTTTGTCCCATCCCATGGATATTTTCTGCTTAAACTGACTGCCATAAACATATATATTTTTTTGGTTGGGGCAAAGGTTAATGGTTCCTCCACCTTTTGGAGACAGCAGGGAACTATTGAAATTGGTTTATTCATTTGTGTGTCTTACTGCCCATCATTTGTTTTAGAACATAATGACTCTGCTTCTAATTGTAGTAGGTAGGAGATTCACACTTAGGTAAGAAGTTCATTATTTCAAGGTGCCACCGTGGGTAAGACGGTAACTTGCTAATCCGAAGGTCGGGTGTTTGATCCCTGCATAGGCCAAGAAAGTTCATTGGGAATGTCCGGTCAGGTTCCCCCTTGTCAGTGGTGCAAGACAGAGGTCCTGGCAAGGGGCAATGTATAGTCACTTGGATGGGACAAAAAACTGAATTCCTGTGTACTCATTGGCATGCACATAAAAGATCTCTTGGGAGTTGGAATTCGATGTAAGAGTATGTCACTGTCTAAGCAAAAATTCTCTCATTGTACACTATATGGCGCATGCCCATCTTATTATTAGTTTGATATTGAGCCTTTTCTGCTTAGGCAAAGCAGAGATAAACAATTACATTTGTGATTCTTTAGAACATACATATTGGTGTTTATCGAATAATTAAAATGAAAAGTCGATTTCGATGGCACTAGAAGACTAGGAAGCCAAACATATGTAATCCACTCCCACAAAAAATGTTTTTGGCATATTTATCAAAATAGAGCTGGCAACAACAGAAGCCTATTAGATTGGTGGTGAGTCGGCTAATTCCAATTTATTCTGATTAAAAAGACAGGGAATATGGTTACATATTATAAAACAAATAGGATATTTTAATAAGCGCTCTTTTAATAAGCTATGCTTCCTAAATAAGATCTAAAACTAAAACTAAAGCACTATTTTAATATGCTATGCTAAATAGGATCTAACTAAAACTAAAGCGCTCTTTTAATAAGCTATGCTAAATAGGATGTAACTAAAACACTCTTTTAATAAGCTATGCTAAATAGGATCTAACTAAACCTAAGGCACTCTTTTAATATGCCATTCTATATAGAATCTCAAACTAAAACTATAACATTCTTTTAATTAGCTATGCTAAATAGGATCTTACTAAAACACTCTTTTAATAAGCTATGCTAAATAGGATCTAAAACTAAAACTAAAGCACTCTTTTAATAAGCTACGCTAAATAGGATCTAAGTAAAACACTCTTTAAAAAAACTATGCTATTTTGTCTAGCTTATAAAACAAATTATTCGGTAGATTGTTTTATTTTACAGTATTAGTGGATTATGGAATCAGTCAGGCATTAATGAGTTTACATTCCGGCTGTGGTAATTAATGAATGAAATGGGGGTTTAACGTCCTACTGTTATGCACTTCTGTGGTAATTAAGGAATAAACGATTGTAATATGCATTTGGTCACTGACTATATTTGCAAGTTTGAAGATGTCTGAATGTATTTGAATAGACTTACCGTAATTGAATATATAAAAAAAATGAATCAAAGTAACTACAAATTTTATATTTCTATTTGATGTGCTCTATAAAATAATTTGATCTACATTCGAATGAAAATAAATTTAATTAAATAACAGACTAGTTTGATATTGAGCTTGAATGAGTACATTAAAAACCGATTAATTTATATTACAAATGATGATATATATATATATATATAATAAACCCAATGTTTTATTGAACACCTGTGTAATAGTGATAAAACAATTAACATTACTGTTCAATAGATAGAGTTGATATAATAAATCATTCATTCAAATTAATTTATAATAATATATGGTATGACAGCTGACAACATCTATAATTGCAAATCATTTGTGTTATGTGCCCCCATTTCAGTGTGGGTTTGGCATATAAATAATGTCAACACCATCTGTCTGTTTGTCTATCTGACCATCCATCTATCAGGAACTTTCCCTGATAGTTTCAAGGAAGCGGTTGTTAGACCTTTATTGAAAAAGGCAGGTTTAGATGTGAACATTCTGAAAAATTTCCGTCCTCTTTCTAACCTTTCTGTTTTGTCGAAATATCTGGAAAGAATCGTTGACTCAAATTACCAATTGCCTAAGTGAAAACGATTTGTACATGAAGTATCAGTCAGCATACAGAGCTTACCACAGTACTGAGACCGCATTTCTGCGGGTGCAGAATGATGTACTTTGTGCATTGAACGATCGGAAGGATGTAGTTCTTGTGATGCTTGATTTGTCCGCTGCATTTGATACTCTTGATCATACGGTTTTACTGCATATTCTTCAAGAAAGTTTTGGATTTAGTGGTACTGTGCTGAATTGGTTCCATTCGTATTTATCAAATCGTCATTTTCGCGTTTCAATTGATTCCCTGCCAACTTTCCACGAGTTCGACCTTGAATTTGGTATTCCGCAAGGATCGGTATTGCGACCGATCCTGTTTACTTTATATACTAGTCCACTTGAAGACATTTTCAGTAAACATGGTGTAAATACTATGCTCTACGCTGACGATTCACAGCTCTATATTGTGTCAGAGAAATTACAAGATGATATTGGTTCTCTCGGAGCTTGTACTGATGAGGTTTGCGACTGGATGAAGTCGAATCTGCTGATCCTGAACAAGGACAAGACCGAGCTGGTTCATTTTACCTCAGTCCTGAAACCAGATGCAGTGAAATTGGACAGCCTCAGAGTCGGCAGTTGTGATATCACTCCTTCACAGTCTGTTAGAAATTTGGGTGTCATGTTTGACAATGACGGTCTAAAGACGTCGCAAGTAAATGCAATTTCTAAGTCTGCTTACTTCGCTTTATTTCGAATCAGTAAGATTAGGAAACTTCTCGACCGTGCTATGACTGAAAAACTAATTCACGCCTTTGTTTCCTCGAAATTAGACTACTGTAATAGTTTGCTTGTTGGTCTTCCTCAGAATCAGTTGTCCAAATTACAGTCTGTCCAGAACGCTGCAGCGAAGTTGATCTCTAGATTACGAAAGTACGACGAAGTTTCACCAATTCTGTACGATTTACATTGGTTAATTAAAAGTTGAATTCCGTATTATTTTCAAAATTAGGTTATTCGTTTTTAAAATTCTAAGTGGTCATGCTCCGCATTATCTCAGTTCACTGATTGAGTGCTATGTTCCAAGAAATTGCAGTTTGCGATCTGGTGATTCGAACAATGTAACACTTGTTAGAACGGATAAACACAAGACGACAAAGGAAAATTCACAAGCTACTATCAAGAGATACGGCTGGAGGGCTTTCTCTGTGGTTGCCCTGTTCTTGTGTGCGCCAATCACCAAATCTAGTGACTTTCAAATCTGGACTAAAACATTTTATTTTAAAAAACAATTCAATTTATAGTCTAGTCAGTCGTTTGTTTTAATTTGTGCTTTAATCAATAAATATTATATTATTATTATTATTATTATCTACAATTGCTTTGTGAACAGATAGAGGTTACAATTTTATATCTTTCATACAGGAGTTATAAAGCCTTTTGTACTCAACAAATGTGCTCATATCACCATCCCAAGTTTTTATTTCAGATAAGCTGCAGTTGAAACAAGGTTGCTTTGCGTGGCTATCTTATTTGATGTATTCAAATATTTTTTTTTATAATATGTTAACCACCCTTAAAAAGGAAGAATAATCTAGCCAATGACACAATTGCAAGATACATGTATATGCAGGGCTGTATTTCAATAATTCGCTTGCGCATAGGGGTCTTTGGTAGTGCATTTAGCTATAAAATAGGTAGTGACACATCACCCAGTATAATCGGTGGACGACTATGTTTACAACTCTAAAACAATCATGAGATTATGTGGCTTCTTTACATGTGAATTATTCTGTACTGGATGTATAGTTACATAGGTGGAGATCGATTGTAGCCATGTTTGAAAATTGTGTTTTGAGAAAAGGCTACGATGGGTCATATCTAGTTATGGTCATTTTACTTAGCCCTCGGTCCTGACCGGCATATACGTCCGATGTGGAACCCATGGTGAGAGGTATTGTGAACGAGGGAGGGCATGTTTATCCTTTCTAAAACACTTCATATCAATTTCTTTGCCTTTACAGGGATCGAAACATCCCATCTTCAGACTGGCGTGCCAGCGTCTTACCCACTTAGCCACCGGGGGCCCATAAATTTCCATCAGAGCAGTCAGTACAGAACAATAGGACGTTAAATCAAATTGCATATCATTTCCTATGTACAGTTCTGTGTTATAGTTCATAAGATTAAGATTATGATGTTTCAAATGTTATTGATAGCAAAGGAGCCACAGTGACTCAGATATTACAGAACTGTGTCCCTAACCAGGATGTACTGTTTTGTCGGCTTGCTGCACGACTTTAACCCTGACCCTGACAGTACCGTTGAGGCTTTGCCTGCAGCAAAGTCGAAGGGTGAAGATGTCAACAAACCGGACGCGTCAGATCAGCTTAACGCACTCCCACAAATAAATCATTAAACGATGATGTCCTGGAACGATGCTTATTTAATGGGCAAAGTGGTAAAAACACTATGAAGTTTCACATACAAAAATATGGCAAACAAGACAAACATCAACAGACGTCAAAATAATGGCGGGTTCTAATCAGTTCATATCTCAATTGTCCAGTCTCTCATATACAAGACGACTACGACACTCGCAGCGGCGCTTAAAACAAATTCCAATGTCAAACAGGTGTCAATAAAATACAGGGAATAAAATGTTCAGTTAGTAAGTGTTCATTACTGGTGTACACAAGATAACAATAAGAATAAAATAAGAAACGCACAAGCAAAGCGTTAGCTTCGTCACCGTGCGGTGCCTTAGTTCTAAAAATAGAAACAAGTGTCTTATTTGACGTCTACTGAATGTAAATATATGGCAACACGGTAAGGCCATGAACGCGGGAAACAGCACACTCCCCACCTTAAAGGGGTACGTCTTTAATAATTAGTCCTATCAACAAATCGCTGGTCTATAGAGAAATACAAGTTGTGACACTGGTCGCGTAAATGTCTTCAGTTTTCCACTAAGCTTGGTTGACCCTGGATGGTCGTCTTCGAAGACTACAACGTCGGCTGTGCGGACAATTCCATCCTGACTAAGTTCCACGTTCGTTACACGTCCTTTACGCCATGATCCACGAACGACGTCCTTTTCCATAACTAACACTAAGTCGCCAATATCTAAGTTTGGAATAGATTTAGTCCATTTACGTCTTTGTTGTTGGTTCTGGAGGTACTCCTTCCTCCACCGAATCCAGAATTGATCAGCCAGATACTGCACTCTACGCCAACGACTGCGGCAATACAAGTCCGGTTCCGTGAAGTTTCCAGGAGGAGGCAAATAAGGTCTAGTTTTCATGGTAAGGATACTAGCTGATGACAGAGGCTGAGGATCATCTGTACCTGAAGGTATAGCTGTTATAGGTCTGGAATTAACAATGGCTGCAGCTTCCGACATGAGAGTAACAAGAAGATCGTGGGTGATCTGAAACTTTCCAAGTCCCAAGAGCATACCGTCCAAAACACGACGTAGGGTTCCAATTTGAAGTTCCCATACGCCGCCGAAGTGAGATGCTTGAGGAGGATTCCATTTCAAGTCGCAGTCATGGTCTAACAAAAATTTCTTCACTTTATGATTATCGACATCTCTCAAAGCATCATTGAGTTCATTACGGGCTCCTAAGAAGTTAGTTCCATGATCAGTAACGCGACGGGACCTCTTATAGCAATAAAGCGTCGTAATGTGTTGATAAAGGCTGAAGTGTCCATCGAGTCAACAACTTCTATATGAATTGCTCGACTGGCTAGGCATGTGAAGATGATGCCCCATCTTTTGTTGTTTATATGTCCGCCTCGCGTCTTCTTCGTTGTGACCTCCCAAGGACCGAAGGCGTCCATTCCCACGTTGGTGAAAGGTGCTGTTAGCCCTACACGATCTTCTGGGAGATCTGCCATCTTAGGTGTTTCAGAAGGCCGACGTAGAAGATTGCATCGAACACATTTTCTTATCAAAGAGTTTACCAAACTGGAACCTCCAATGACCCAGAACCCGGCTTGTCTGATGGCTCCATGGGTTATAGATCTACCTTGGTGATGCACTGTTTCATGGTAATGTCGCATGACAAGCAGTGTGATATGGTTCTTTTTTGGTAATACAATCGGGTGCTTTTCCGGAAAAGACAAACTGGAACGACGAAGACGACCACCAACACGGACAAGTCCATCTTGATGAATGAAAGGGTCAAGCTGATGAAGACGTTGTCCAAGCGACTGTCTTTGACGTTTGCTTTCATTCTGACGTTCTTTGAGAATTTCAGGGAAGGCTTCATGTTGAACATGTTTAAGGATTACAAGTTCTGCTTCACGTAGGATTTCGGGATTAAGATTCATGCTTTGGTCTTCTGATGAGCCACGCTTCCTATGACGAAGTAGAATCTTCAAGAAGGCAATTGATTTACGAAGTTTGTGCCAATTACTAAAGTGAGTGAAGTACCTACAAAGTAGACAGATGTTGTCTGTAACAGTAGAGGTTGCACACGACCTAACCTCTGGACGAATCTCTTGATCATCATCATTCAGGGTGTATGCGCCAAACCGAGTGTCGCTACAGTTCCACAGGAAGCCTGGACCAACGAACCACGTTCCTTGCATGAGTTTTGATGCAGAACAGCCACGGGTTCCTACATCAGCAGGGTTGTCTTCCGATCTCACATATCTCCATGATTCTGGTGATGTAAGACTTCGAATAAGTTCAACACGGTTGGCTACGTAGACATAAAATCGTCGCGATTCGTTCATTATATAGCCTAAAACTATTTTTGAGTCGGTGTAGTAGTAGACATTATTAATGTTGTACTCTAACTCTCTCTGGGTTTGCTTTATGGTAGTTGCTAGCAGCACTGCTGCACAAAGTTCCAATCTGGGTATTGAGAGGTGTTTCTGTGGTTTAACTTTAGATGCACCTCTCACAAAGGCAATGTGGACATCTCCTTTATCGTTGAAGAGACGCAAATAAATAACAATACTGATAGCATCTTGGCTTGCATCAGAGAAGGCGTGGATTTCAATATCAGTGACTACACCGAAGTCTTCAGGTTTAAAACAACGTTTTACTTCAACCTCGCAAATAGACCTGAGGTTAGTGTGCCATGTATGCCATTCAGACCATAAATTGGGCGGTAGTGGGTCGTCCCAACCGAGGTTTTGTCCTTCAGTATTACTAAGATGGATCAAATTTTGAAGGATCTTCTTTCCAACTATGATGAATGGTGCTGCGAATCCTAAAGGGTCGTACAGCGAATGGATTATTGACAGAACTCCACGTCTTGTATAAGGTTTCTCTTTGTCTGTAATCCGAAAGGTGAAGACATCTTTTTCCAAATCCGAATGTACTCCTAGAGTGCGTTGACTCGGTAGCTTATCGTGATCAAGGTCGAGATCTGCCAATCCTTTGGCTAGATCTTGATTTGGAAAGGCTTTCATAACTTCTGGTTTATTAGAAACAACTTTATGAAGGCGCAGGTTCGAATCTGCTAGCATGGACTGGGCGGACTTGAGTAGTTCAATAGCTTCTTCGGAGCTCGGACAAGAATACACGCCATCGTCAACGTAAAAATCTTCGTGGATAAATTTATGTGCAGAATTTCCATACTTGTGACGAACATCATCAGCTGATTTTCGAAGTCCAAATGTAGCCACGGCAGGGCTTGGTCCGTTTCCGAAGATATGTACATTCATCTGGTAATCAACAACTGGAGCATTTGGATCGTTACCTTCAAACCAAAGAAAGCTTAAGAAACATCGATGTTCAGCATTGACGTAAAAGCTGTGAAACATTTGCTCGATGTCACACATTATCGCAACTTCATCTTGACGAAAACGAAGCAGTCTTCCGAGAAGTCCGTTCATCAGGTCGGGTCCTTGGAGTAATTCTTTGTTTAGGGATGTACCATGGTATTCTGCTGACGAATCGAAAACAACTCTAACTTGTGTAGGCTTTTTAGGATGATACACTGCAAAGTGGGGAAGGTACCATTTCTGTCCTTCCTTGGTATTACCCTGGGACGGCTCAACCTGTGAAGCATGGCCTCTTTGGAGAATCGTTGACATAAATTCAAGATAATCATTTTTAAGTTGATTATTTTTTCCGAAGTTTCTTAGAAGACTTCCGAACCGCTTCTCTGCTTGAACTCGGTTATTTGGCAAGTTTGTTTTAGTCTCACGAAATGGTAGGGGTGCTTCCCAATTTCCTAAGTAGTTCTTGTGGAATCCTTCCTCCATAATTTCCAAAAAGTGACAATCCTCTGGAGATGTTCCAACGTCCGAATCATGTTCTGAAGTAAAGAATTCATTTCTAGCAATACTCTTCAGTAAAACTTTCTGGTCAACCGATGTTTTTTCGCAAATAACAGATGTGTACAGCTCATCCCCCGTCTTGGCTTCAAGTGGTTTTGCTATCTGTTCTTTACAACGAATTTCATATTTACAAGGCTCTATATTATATTCTGTTCCAACTAAGGTTCGACGACATGAAAGGTGCACACTACCTCCAAGACGATTCAAGCAGATATCTCCAGACACTGTCCAGCCTAGGTCCAGACGTTGGGCCCAAGGTGCTCCTACAGGGCCGTTGATGGATTCACGAACTTTAAGAAGCTCTGGAGCATTTCTTCCAATTATCAAATTTATTCCTGTGTCTTCTTCAAAGGGGGGAAGTAAGTTAGCTATATGCCGAAGATGTGGAATTTGCTGAATAGCTTCGGTCGTAGGGATTTCAGACTTGTCTTCCGGTATGTTATCAGATTCAATGATGGTTGGAAGCTTGAATGTTTTGCCGTCCAAAGTACGGGCATATAAGTTTGTGCCTCGTCGTCCAAGACATGTTTCTTTGCCGTGACAGGTCTCAAGAGTGTACTGGTGTCTATCTCCTGTAATGTCGAGGTCATCAAAAAAGGCTCCACTACCCAAACTATGACTAGACTGGTCGTCGAGAGTGGCATACGTTCGGAACACTACGCTAAAGTCATCTCCACGGATAACGTCGATGAGCGAGAACTTTCCACAGGTCCTTCCTTTGATGCCTGGCGATCCACATATGTTTATGCAGGCTGTTCCAACGTTCTCTCCAGTTGACTGAGAAGGATTATATGAAGAAGTAGATGCGCTGTAATGCAAGAGTGTTGGATGTCTGCGTCCGCAGACGTCACATTTAACATCAAATTTGCATCTTGTAGAGTAATGTTTTTTGGTGAGGCATCGAAAACAAATGTTAGCATTTCTTACAATCTGTTCCCGCTCTCTGGGTTCTTTATCTGCAAATTCCCGACAAGTAAGTAAAGTGTGACGATCTTTACTTTGAGGATGAATAGGGCATAATACGTCTTCTTCCGGAGTATCGTCTTCGGAAGTATCGATATCCGTTTTCAATGACTTGGTATTTCCTGCTTTATCTGCAAATTCCCGACAAGTAAGTAAAGTGTGACGATCTTTACTTTGAGGATGAATAGGGCATAATACGTCTTCTTCCGGAGTATCGTCTTCGGAAGTATCGATATCCGTTTTCAATGACTTGGTATTTCCTGCTTTATTCGAATAGAAGTTCAAATTATGGGGGTTTTGGGGTTTGTGTAGTTTTGGAATAGGATCGAAGTCGACTCCAGGCATTTTGACGATAGCTGGATGGTTTTGTTTCAAAGCGATGGTATGCATGAGTTCAACAAAGGAAGAGAATGGAGGGTACTCATCGGATTGTCTTGACATCATGTGTTTGGTAACTTTGTTTTCCCAATTGTCGCGTATCAACTTAGGGATTTTCTCAATCAACGACTTCATGTAGTAGGATGAATTCAAAATGGACAGACCATTCAAAAAAGGAATTTGTGAGCCAACATCTTCGCAAACATCATAGAAGTTCTGGTACCCATGTCGGTCGTCACTTCTGAAGTTGGCGGCTCTTTGCAAGTTGTTAAGGAGGGCGTTCGTTATTTCTGCACTATGACCAAACCGTTCTTCCATAGTTTTCCAAAGGTTTGTGACTTTGACATGAGCGTCGGGGTGTACACGTCTACGAAAGGTGTTGACAAGTTCCTTTGGTTTTCCAGATGTGTAACGAAGAAGGTATGTCATTTCCTGGTCTGGTGACGCATCGACGTCGGCAATCATTGCTTTAAAGGCCAATTTCCAAGGCAAAAATATAGGAGGGTCTCCAGCGAAAACGTCCGGTTCACATTTAGGCAGTGACTGTTTTGCTAACGAAGACATAAGTTTAGCACTTGTTTCATTTTGGGTATCAAGGTGTCGAAACAGGGTTTCATTGAGTGCGAAATTTGAATTATGTTGATGTGATGTTGCTTGATCAAATGGTCGAAACAGTGGATTATTACAAGCAATTCGTCCTGGTTGACGAGTAGCCGATGCTTGGTGGTTATCTTGATTGACCTTATCCTCGATGTTCGGTTGGGTATCGAAAACTGGTTCAACGTCGTTGATCCAGTCCTGGGTTACTTGAGAGCGGTCAAGCTGTGATGCCAAATCATCAACAGAGCCAATGTCTGACCCACCACTGTAGGCCTGTACTGCTGCTTCGGCCATTGCAAGGTCTCGTTTACTTTTAAGTTCGTCTAATTTGGAAGCATCTAGTAATATCTGCCGTTCAAGATCAGCTTCTCTCAGTCTTTGTGTTAACTGAAATTGTCAAATCTGTTGATCAAATGCAAATTTTGTTTTCTGCTCGGCAGCTCGCACCTTAGCTTCCAGTCGCCTGGCACTGCTGGATGTAGTAGAAGCTTTTGACGAATAAATAGATTTTTATCTTCATAGGGGTGTTCTTGTGTGCCTTCCTTATAAGGGGCGGGTGGCGGTGTGATATTAGCCAGTACGCTAGCTCGTACCCTAGCTTCCAGTCGCCTGGCACCACATGATGTAGTAGAGGCTTTTGACGAATGAACAGATTTTTTATCTTCATTGGGTTGGTGTTGGGTGCCTTCCGTATAAGGGGTGGATAGCGGTGTAGTAATAGCCAGTGCGCTTTCTGATATTGCTAACAATTCTACTGTTGTAGACGAAATTTCGAGAGCTTCAGTTTGTCCAGATTCCGATTTGTCACAGGTAAATAACTCTTGAATCTCTGTGGCTTCGTGCTTGAAGGAGAGTTGAGAGGTAACAACATTATTTTTCAAATCTAGAATTTCTGGTGACTCGGCTTGTGCTCGCAATAATATGTCGACGTGGTGTTTAAGCTTTTTATGAGACTTCCAAAATTGTTTAGTTTTCTCCATTATGGCATTTTCAATAAATTTCACTGATGGCGTTCGATTTCTTGACGGATTTCCCGCAATTAGAGTTTCATCGTTGTCTTGATGGGCTTCCATACTTTTAAAAAACTCGTGTTGGGAAGTATTGAATTAACTAATAATTTTACTGCAAAAAGATTAACAACTCATTTTCGTGTTTCGAAGTGTTCAAACAAATATTATGATCAACTTTAGTGTTTTTACTGTACTGTTTTGTCGGCTTGCTGCACGACTTTAACCCTGACCCTGACAGTACCGTTGAGGCTTTGCCTGCAGCAAAGTCGAAGGGTGAAGATGTCAACAAACCGGACGCGTCAGATCAGCTTAACGCACTCCCACAAATAAATCATAAAACGATGATGTCCTGGAACGATGCTTATTTAATGGGCAAAGTGGTAAAAACACTGTGAAGTTTCACATACAAAAATATGGCAAACAAGACAAACATCAACAGACGTCAAAATAATGGCGGGTTCTAATCAGTTCATATCTCAATTGTCCAGTCTCTCATATACACGACGACTACGACACTCGCAGCGGCGCTTAAAACAAATTCCAATGTCAAACAGGTGTCAATAAAATACAGGGAATAAAATGTTCAGTTAGTAAGTGTTCATTACTGGTGTACACAAGATAACAATAAGAATAAAATAAGAAACGCACAAGCATAGCGTTAGCTTCGTCACCGTGCGGTGCCTTAGTTCTAAAAATAGAAACAAATGTCTTATTTGACGTCTACTGAATGTAAATATATGGCAACACGGTAAGGTCATGAACGCGGGAAACAGCACACAGGAGGTCTCAGGTTCTAACATGTTTAAAGGACATGCTTAGTTCCCTGTAGTGATGGAGATTGGAGGAAATGGATAATAAAAAAAACGCTCTCGAGCTGAAAAAAGTAGATTTTGTACATGGTAACATAAAAGACCAGATAATCTAGCGCATGACCTAGATATGCTCAAATGTTAACAATTTATCCAGTAAAATATTTGCCTGAATGATATTGACTACAGATTCCTTGATAGTTGGGAATGGAAAGAAGAGTAGAACATAATTACATAGTTCCCCCTGTAATGCACTATGCGACCTAGCCCACATTCAAAATCTTTATGGTGCTGGAAGGTTATTTATTAATTTGTACTTGTTAAAAAGAAATACATCGTCTGGTAACTTGATGACATATTGACATGATAGATTGCTTTAAATCTAGCATTTTTCCCATTTATTAACTTTAAAGGGCCTATAGCTCTATTCTTGCTGGGGGTTGGATGGCGTGGTTTCGAATCCCCGGTTGTACTTGACAAGGAGTAGGGTCGTCTGTCCAACCTCGTGGGCTTTGGATTCCTCCCACTGCTAAAGACCCCTACGAGCAAGTGAATAATTGAAATAAAATTAAACCATATGTTAGTCCCGAAATAACCTAGTTTGTGTCAAGTCAAGTGGATGGTAAACCCCATTTCTCTCTCTCTCTCTATTCTTGCTATTAGAACCTTAAAATAGACCGTAATTGGTATAAAAGTACAAGTTAATCAAATTTTTTGGGAAAAAAAAGTTATTGTAATTTCTATTCAATTATGTTCGGTGAAATATGTTGTGAGCAGTTCAAATGAATAACAGTTTTTTAGGCTTTCTTTGTCTATTCTACGCATATTTTTTTATGATTTTGTTGTTTTTGAATCCAGGCTTACTAATTACTTCCACATTAGCTTGTAGGATTTGTTTTTCTTTGGCGACTACAAACCATAGAATACACGACTAGTTTACTAATTATAAAGGAGGCCACGGTGGCTACCCTGAAGGTTGGGTGTTTGATACCACCATTGGCCGTGAGCGTTCATCCCGATTTTCCCTTGATGTTTCCCCTTGTCAGTGATGTGCAGACAGCGGCATGCATATAAAAGATCACTTGGTACTTTGAATTTGCTACGAGTAGGCCGTAGCGCCGCTGCACAGGCAAAATTTCTCCCGTAGCACACTGTATGGCTTTCGGAGCAGAAAAATAGAGCATTAAACAGTCCCATCTTTATACCGCAGGATAACATAAATATTGATTGAAAAGGACCAATATTGAATTCTTATTTATATTTTTAATTTCAAATATTATGTAAAATAGAAGCATCTACATAATAACACTCCTAATCGGCCATCTATTTTAAATGGCTGGAGAGAGAGAAATGGGGTTTAAATCCACTAGACACAAACTAGGTCATTTTGGAACTAACATGGTTTAATTTTTATTTCAATAATTCGCTCGCGCGCAGGCGTCTTTAGCAGTTGGAGGAAACTTGAAGACCCAGAGAAAACCCATGAGGTTGGACAGGCGACCCTACTTCTTGTCACGTACAACCGATGATTCGAAACCACGCCAGTTGACTCAATGACCGGCTTTATGATACAGCATGCTCCACGTGCTAACCATTCGGCCATCCAACCCCCCTAAATGGCTGGTAAATTTTCTACCCTTTCACCCCCTCCAGTTCAAGTGTAAAAACTCTTTTATGTGAATGTTTCTGTAAGTTTTATTAGCTACATAGATTTATTATTAAAGAGCTCAAGACAGATTTTTATGAACCCGATTAATTTAAATTGGCATTTGTGTGAATTCTGTTATTAGTGTGATTCATAGGGGCACCTGATCAACTTGAAATGGGTGTTCTAAGTGAACTCTGTTTTAAGTTTTATGTTGACATTTTGTTTGTTTATAGTGTAGTTCATATATAGTTCCCTTGCACTTGATAAACTCGAAATAGTTTAATAGTTTAAGTAACCTTGGTAAATTTCGAGGCCTGGTTCCATAGCTTGTTAATTGTATCTGTAGCTAAAACTTCGCAGGATGGAGGGCCTGACAAGGACAGCTGTCTAGCCGTTCAGATGGGACAGAAAATCGATTTCCTGTGTACACATTTGCATGCAGGTAATAGATGTGGATCCCTTGGCAGTTGGAATCCGATATTTGAGCATATACTATATAGCACCGCTGCCCCAGCAAAACTTCCATCATAGCACACTTTGAAAAAGTTATCAACCATAAAAACAAACATGTAGATTTTACAGCACCTCTGAGAACACTTCCCCCCCCCCCTCTCGTTTCTCTGAGCTAGTTACGGCCCTGATTGGAATGTCTATTGACATAAACTGTTCCAGAATTGAGTCAACACTCATTTTTATACGCCCATATGGAAATGTGGATGTATATTGTAGAGTTATAGCCCTAGTTTCACTCTATTGCACCTTGTGAACCCCTTGTGACAAAAGTTATTATGCGATCTGACATTTATGTGTGCATTCTTTAGATAGTGAATGGCCCTTGTTGCACTTTGTTGAACACTTTCAAATTTGAACGATCTAAAAAAAATTGATATCATCCGTTCTGTATGAAATTTATATAAATCATTTTAATTGGTTAAACAAAGACTCCTATTGGGAGTTATGATGAGTGACTGATGCAAAATGACAGTTGTGTTCCATAGATCTAGGTCTTGAATGGTATTTACGGCTGATGTGGAACCCATGGTTATGACCCTTGTTTCACATAGACTGGATAACCTGCTCTAATACGTCAGAATCGCTCCTACGTCACTCCTTTTCTGACTTGCATATAGAGACAGGCAAAGCCGTATATAGATAAAGTTGCGACAACTGTGAAGCCAGAAAATTCACATGACGTCATGAAAATATGACGTCATACGTAGAAAGACGCCATTTTGGGTCCCAGGTAAAAATGTAGCATAGGCTACCTATATATATGAAATACCTATACAGATTTGCCCTTGTTGTATAAAACCACTTTCAAAGGTATTGACATCTATATCTATACTAACAGCTGTTAAAGAGGGTAGGGGAGAGCCGGGCTAGTTGGAACGCGGGTAAGTTGAAACAATGGGCCTAGTTCAGGCAATTATGGCCGTACCGCGCGCATACTTATATCCGGTTATCGTACGTCAACGACGCAATTATAGGTGAAATTTCGTTCAATTTGTCAGAAAACTCCAGTATTTATCAAAGAACAACGAAACTAGAGGCGAATTTGCTAAATTTTGTATGTTGGACTTTTCCTAATATCTGTGCACCTAATTGATCAATACTAAAAAAAATTATATCGATAGAATTGTCTTTTTATTGCAGTTTTATGAGACAAATTGTTTGATTTTAGTGTTTATTATGATAATGTCATCATTGAATTTGCTAGTACAACTCAACTAGGGTTAGTTGGAACATGAGCCGTAAGGCACGTTGGGACATTGAATTTGCTATACAACTCCATTATACACTGTTCCAACTTACCCTGTGGTGTCCACCGTGCTTTTGTCACACGAATTCGACTGTTCCAACTTACCTTCTCGGTGTTTCAACTTACCCATTTCGACGAGTAGGTTGAAACACCTTGACCTGTAGGTCAAAATCTCCAAAATCTCCGGCAAAGTATACTCTCGAAGTGGTATAAATCAAATGTGGATATTAAAAAATTCCAAAGAATTACTTGATGGTTTGCAATCTAGATCCCTTGCTCCAGTCTCATCTATTCAAACGTTTGACTTTTCTACTTTGTACACTAAAATTCCCCTAGCCATAGTAAATTAAAAGCTCGATTGAAAGACATTATTCACACTCACAGTGTCTTTTCGTCTAAATCGGGTAGGCTACTGCTAGATTTAGCTGTAAATTAAAATTCTATAGATATCAATATTTAGTTGTAAATTATAATTCTACATATTACGTTAAGTATCACAGTGATTCAAAAAACAAATACACGGCCATCAAGATAATTAAGATGTTGGATTTTTTAATTGATAACATCTTTGTTGAATTTGGAGGGGAGATTTATCAGCAAGTGGTAGGTATCCCCATGGGTACCAACTGTGCACCTTTGCTTGCTGATCTGTTTCTCTATTCGTACGAAGCCGAGTACATACATATGCTCGTAAAAACAAATAAACGATCAGTCAGACTTTTTAATTTCACTTATCGATATATTGATGATGTTTTAGCTTTAATAATCCTAAATTTAGTGATTATGTAGACTTCATATCCTGATGAGCTCGAAATTAAAAATACCACTGACAGTGACAATTACGCTTACTTCTTGGATCTGCGTCTTGATTATGACAATTGCCATAAACTGAGTGTTAAATTGTACGATAAACGGGATGACTTTGACTTTCCAATTGTTAACTTTCCATTTATTAGTAGTAACATACCAATATCACCAGCTTATGGAGTGTTCGTGTCTCAGCTAATTCGTTACACGAGAGCTTGCTCCTTTTATTCTGATTTTTAAGCAGATCGAGGCATTTGTCATCTAAGCTTCAACTACAAGGATACTTGGCTTGCGCACTAAACTTATTAAAACCTTTAAAAAGTTTTATGGCCGTAATATTGATTTGAATATAACGTGTCTCTCTCGGCTATTATTCTAGATATTTTTAATTGACACGTATACTATTACCCTAATAATGTCTACTACATCGTTAAGACAGTTCATCACGTGCATTTTGCATACTATAGTTCATTGGCCAATCACGCTATTTGACCGACATTTCGCCTAATAGATTGGATGCAGCTATGGCGGGTGTGGCGCCAGGCAGGGTAAGCTTACTCTTCTGGACACCTGTTACCACTGCCTGTCGTGTATTTTGTACACGAGGAGCAGTCCATTTGCTGATTACACTATTTTGCTTGCATACACTATTTTGCCTATAACGTTTTTAGGACTTCGAATTCTGTCTTATGGTTTGGATTGTTCGTACTTGCATTAATTTTGATTGACTACCATTTAGTGCAAGTAATCCGCATATGTGCGTACATTTGTTTTTACTGTTTACAACAGACACAATAAATTTTACAAAACGTTTAGGAATTTGGACATCAATAGTTCTGTATCATAATATGGAATATTAAATAATAATCATAATTTTAATTGATACAACGCAACAAAACTCATCCAATGGCTGCTCAATGGCACTTCACAAAACTGAGACATAGGATTTATATTTCTCTAAAATAAAGTTAAAATAAATTGCACATGCAAACATTATTATCAATTTGTTAGATAACGTTTTTGCTCTGAAAAGAATGGGCGTGAAGAATGTAATCCATTAGAAATAAATTTGTATAGTAAAGCTATATGACGCCATGACGTCATAGTATTTATAGCGTCATAGTTGGGACCCAAAATGGCGCCTGTAAATCAGTTGTCGTAACTTTCCCTATACAGGGCTTTGGAGACAGGTAGCGGGCAGCCATGTTTTGACGTAGTGTTACTTAAAATAGACGGGTTATCCCTAATGATGGCGGTCAGCGTTAAAATGATTAAGCTAGAAGATTTGTTTTAATGCTTTTTTTTAATGTTTAAGATTGAGGTAGCCAAATTAAATGTTGATCGTGCGACCTCTTCTTGTTATTTTAAACCAAAACAATGCCTCAGTTTAAAATCAGTTCTCATAGACATAATATGAATCAGATACAATCGTAGGCCTACCGACAGTACCGACTATGGACACTATTGTAAATCGCTCATAATTTTGGATTTATTGCCATATTTCTCAAATTCTAAGGTATTAATTATTGTACCGTTAAATTCGATTATTGCATAGTTTCGGTTCTAATCACCAAGCTGCACATAAACTACCGTTTGCATTTTTATTGCAGTCCCTATACTTCAGCGTCTGATCATGTTTTTGTTTGCATTGGTAATGTGCGCAGAAAGAGATGCGCGCTGCCGGGAGGAATTCCTCCTGGTAATGGCTGCCCGCTACCTGTCTCTATATTAAAGTCAGAATAGCGCAGTGACGTAGGAACCAGCCTGACGTCATTTAGAGCAGGTTATCCAGTCTATGTTTCACATTGTTGCACTTGATTGAACCTTGTGAACGCTCGAATGATGAAAGTTTTCATCCGATCTGTATGAAATCTGTATGCATGATTTAAATTAGTGACACGAATAAGTCTATGGAATTTTAGCAATTTACAATTATTACTTCTTGAGTTATTGACCTTGTTTTACTTTGTTCAAAAATGTGAATGCTCGAGCTAATAGCTCATCATCTGATCTGTATGAAATTTATATGCATTTTCTAAATAAGTAAAACGAAAAATGCTGTTGAATTTCAACAATTTTTGTATATTACTCCAGAGTTACGGTCCTTGTTTCAGTTTTTAGCATCTTGTCAACCCTCAAAGGACAAAATCTATAATCTGATCTGTATGAAATTGTCCTGTAAATGCTCCCTTTACCTACAAAAGATTAAATATGTAACAACCGTTGTTGACGGCTCAGACCATTTAGCTGCTGTGGATGTATTTTTTGTTGCCTAGCAACCTATCTTTCTCTTGACATATAATGACTTACAAATTTTTGTCCCTCATCTATCAAAGTGAGAGAGAAAGAGAAATGGGATTTCACCAAGTCATTAAGGGACTAACATATGGTCAATTTTTTTTCTCGAAAATTTGCGAGGCAACTTTAACTGTGGATGGAAAACAGTGGACAGGGCATAAGCCCATAAGGTTTGACAGGCACCATTTCACTTGATTCAATGACAGGTTAGCATGTGCGCGCTGTATCATAACGTTTGTCATTAAGTCAACTGGCTTGGTTTCGACTCCTCAGTTGTACATGAAAAGGAGTATGTTTGCCTGTCCAATCTTGAAGGTTTTTTCTGGGTTATTCAGTTTTCTCTCACTGCTAAAAAAGACCCCAATGTGCAAGCAAGTTAAAGGAATAAAATTTAACCATGTGTTAATCCTAAAATGACCTAGTTTGTGTTCAACCCCATCTCTCCCTCTCTCTTTCCTTCTCTCTCCCTCTCTTAAATTTGTAATATTGTATGGCCTGACCATTTCAATTTGTCCACGTTTTGTCAATAACTCAAATTCTAATTGCATGAGAGTGGTTAAACTTGGCTAAGTTCAATAATAAAGCACTTTCTGCCCCAGTTAAGCAGAGTGTTTAGTAATTTGATTGTTTGATGCTTTATAACAAAGATAATGTACTTGTTTTAATGATCATTCATCTTATTATTATGGATTTAAGATGAGGAAGCATCAGCTTTACAGTTGAGTTTCTTACTATATATATATATAATTATATACCTCCTTTTTCTATTTTCAGTCCATCTCCAAAGTTCAGCCTTTCATCCGCAGACCGCCTAAATTCCTTGTCTCCTGCTGCTCAAAGATTAGCGAGTAAAAAGCTTGGAATCCGAACACATACAGATAAGGCCTTAAAGGACAGTTACACCCCTTCTCCATCTCATAGACTATCATCGGGTGACAAGACACCCATTTTACGTGGCACTCCAACCAGAACACCCAAATCTGTCAGATCTTTGACTATAGCCAGTCCCAAAACACCTGTAACTCCCAAAACACCCGGAACACCAAAACATTCAGGATCTGACATCAGTTCCTTAACCGATAATTTACTACAATTGCCAAAAAGAGCAAAAGCTTCGGAATTTTTCTGAATTCAATGTGAAATATGGTGATAGTGTATGGATTGGCAACACTTTTATAGAGTATATGTATGTGGACAACCCAATCAGATCTGAATAACTACTGGATCATAAGATGTTCCTGACGGAAAGAAAATATGAAAACGAGAAATGGATAAAAATTGACTTATTTATTGACTGGAATGTTCTATAACAACAAGACACATACTTATGGAAAACAGCTACTAGTGTATTTAAGGCGAGGTTTCGTAGAGTATCTTCTCCACGTTATCAAGCTAATGTTCTATGTGTGTGGATTAATCCAGAAACTCAAGTACAAACTATTTCTTGGCGGTTTTTTATTTCTACTTTTATTTTCGATTTTAAACTTAATTTTATATAATTTGAAAGATTAATTTCAAATTTTTATTTTAAATTCCCAATTCGATCAGTTTACTGTTGATTAGTCTCGTTTTATTTTAACTTTATCGACTTGTGTTGTTATTTTTTGATACCAAAAAAAGCCTTATAAGAGATTCTCTAAATATTTTAATTACTAAATGCCATTTAAAGAATATTATTTTCAAATTTTACTTTGAAATGATAAATTAATTTTTAAAATTAAATTTCAAACTTTCAGTCAAATTGCATCCACTCTGAACTGAGAATTTAGCCATTGAATTTACACCTAGCCTCAATTATCATTACTAAAGTTAGTACGATAAAGAACAAAGTCTCAATTTTATGTAATCATGAGCAGCAGATCTGATTCTAATCCCGTAAATATTGAAGGCTAGCTATGACAATGAGAGTTGAATATGGTCTAGATATTATTGTTGTTCAATTTTATATAGCACTTCATTACACATGAGTGTTTCTATGCGCATTCATAACAAAACAGTTCAAAAACAATTTTGAAATAAGTATGTTTTCAAGTTAGTCTTAAAGCTCTGGATGACAGAGAAAGCATATTCACCAGAACACTTATTATATTTAGGGATCCTCAATATGCCACGCTCACTTGAAGAAGGAAGGTTGGATCCCAGGGAGTATAGAAAGAAAAAAGTTATTTTAAATAACTGGGTAAAGTTTCAGAATAAATTGATTTAAACACATTCAAAAGAGCTTTAAATTGAACCTTGCTCGAACTGCAAACCAATGTATTTTCTGTTACTACATGTAAGCTGATATATGATCATATTTCTGTGTTAATTAAGAGACATGCAGCATTGTTTTGAGCTATTTGTAGTCTGTTTAAAGCTGTTTCTTGGGTTCCAAATAGAAGAGAATTTGCATACTCCATATGCGATGTTACTAATGCTCTAACTGCGCTCTGGCAATTATCTTGTTTGAAGATCCCTTTTCTGTATCATACTATTGATTTGGTGAACTTGGGGACATAAATTCATCAGTCACATAGAAGTATAGAAGAAACAGTAGAGGTCCCAATACAGATCCTTGTCAGCATTGACGTTTCTAGTGGTCTACCTACCCACAGGTCTGTGCATCGCACGCCAAGAAGTTGTCGTGACACCATCCTGAAGTCAGGTTATATAACAACTCTTCCAGATCCTAGAGTAAAATAAGTAAAAAATGAAACGAAATTGGATCTGTGTTTTAATAAGATTGGTAGCTTGGCTACATGTATACATGTATATAAATAACTTGATAAGTCCATAGTTTACTGATTAGGACTTAAAAATCAATTTAATTAAAAATGTCATTTACAAAAAAAAGATAAAAAATTTAATATACAAAACAATGGAAAATTGAACTTACAAAGAAATTAAAAATTTGATTTATAAAAAAAATTAAAAATTTGAGTTACAAAAACATTTCATTTACAAAAAAAGTAAAAATTTTAGAAATTTGCTAAAATTTCAGATTTAATTTGCCCAAAAAATCAAAATGGAAATTAGCAAATATTTCTTAGAATTCAAAATTTAAAAAAATTGAATAGGAAATCAAAGAACAAGAAATCTTATTCAAAATGTTATAGATCATAAAACATGACACAATTAATTGATTACAAGTTACTTGAATAGTTTATTTCAGCAACGTTTCGACGAGGGTTCTCCAATCTGTATCATGCAAAGACTTTGTATGAAATAGACGGAAATACCCTCGTCAAATCGTCGCTGAAATAAACTCTTCAAGTAACTTGTATTTCATATAATTGTTTCATGTGTTATTCTCATCCACTTACTAAATGCCATTTAAACAATTTATAGAACATGTATTTTAGAATTCATTTTCACTATTTGGTGTTTAACACCCACTTGACACAAACTATGTGTCATTTTGGGACTAACAAAGCCTAATTCTTTTGGGGGAGGGGGCTGCCTTTAAAAAATGATCGTGTAATCAAAGTTAAATTTGAAGAATGGTATCGGGTGTTCCGGTTTAAAGTTGTCAATACAGAAATAATATGAACATCTCAACCAATTACATCTTTGAATAATTTATTTGTTTTTAATTTATCACAGTTGTTAGGATTGAATTAAATTTATAAATGACAGTGACCTTGATCATTAGGATATATCGATAGTGTAAGATTTATTTAACAAAACTGACATAAAGAGACACGATTCATTGAGGTTAACTAGGGGCAATCCAATTACCGTACTCAATATGACACTGCCTGAGGCTCTGATATTGTTTATTACATAGTTTAATGTCTAATATAAGTAACGGCATTTTCACCATAAATCAAGTCAAGGACTTCGCGAAGACCGGTATTTTTCATGAAATGTCCGATGCAGCCCAGGTAGCTCATCAAGGTATGGAAACATGACGCAACCATGAACAACATCTGCGGGGATGGAACAACAAGTTCTACAATCTTGTCGGCCAACACCATCCATCAATCTGGAGAGTGGTGGAGTGGTTCCAGACTGTCGTCGCCCAGGATGCCATCGGCAATCGACCCGTCAGAAAGGTCAAAAAGAAATTTGTAAAGATGCAGACACAGCTACGAAATCTGTGCAGGGATCGTGTCAGCGGTGCCAAATCCATTCCATTT
Organism: Patella pellucida; assembly: GCA_917208275.1. Lineage (NCBI taxonomy): Eukaryota > Metazoa > Mollusca > Gastropoda > Patellidae > Patella > Patella pellucida. Next base: position 13,530,251 of record OU795041.1, read on the forward strand.
TTCCTGTGTTTTTTTACCTAAGCAAAGTTGTGACTTTTTTTCCTGTGACTTCTTTTCCTGTGACTTTTTTACCTAGGCAAATTTGTGACTTTTTTACTGTGACTTTTTTTCCTGTGACTTTTTTTCCGCGCACCATGGAAACCACCTAAGTCCAAAGTGACTTGTTTAAGTTCGCTGCTGTCAGGTTCATAACAAACTACTGTCCTCGCTTTCAGCCACAAAGGTTCGTCAAATGTTATAACAGGTGTGCAGTTTTTGAGTTTGCACTCGCGAGTGATGAAGGATAGGGTCGAGTATATGAACGTGATATTAGTGGGGTTCAAGTCTATCATCGGTAGAAATCTTACAGTTGCTATTACCGCATTAAGTGGCGGACCCAGGAAATCCTGTTAGGGGGGCCCATGGGGATTCCCCCCCCCCCCCCGAGAAAATTTTGAAAAATCGTGGTGTCAGTGGTCATGCACATTGTATGAGCTCGCCGTATACCTAGTTATACACCAATATACAGTATACACGGTGGTGAGCCGACCACGCAGACGCAAATAGTCGTAGACGAGGTTTATCCTGCCATAAATTCAAAAGCCATCGGCCTCTCGACTAAACGAAAAAAAATTTTTTTAAAAACATGATGACATAGAAACAGAATATTAGGGAATTTTTTATACTGTTTTTTAAGGGGGCCCGGGCCCCTATGGCCCCCACCTGGATCCGCCACTGCCCGCATGAGTTCTATCACTGACGGCTTGTATTACACCTGACCATCCCGGTGCATTCGGCTTCAAGGATCTTGCTATCTTCCACAGCAAATCATGTTTTGTTACTGGGTTCTCAACGTTGACAGGCGACAGGCTTAATTTTGCTTGGAATGTCGTAGTGCCATATATCGATTGCAGGAGTAATCATCACCTTGGAACGAATTGAAGGAGTAATCACTTCTATCATGCCCATATCATGTAGAGAGGATTTACCATCTAAGGTCCATGGATTCCTGTCGGTATCATCACTCACGTATTGGCTATTACTAATGGCTATTACTAAGCATCACTTGTACCGGGGAGTCACTGTCAGTGTCAATATCAGCTGCTATCGGTGTTTGGCCGCTGCGCATGATTCGAAGTTCAGTACTTCAGCATACGACGAACACAGCCCGTGGTCGTGTAACGTATTGGTGAGGAATTTTGAACCGAATTTGTGGTGTAGTTGAACCGCTTTCTCCAATTGCAAAGGAGCCACCACAGCCCTTCGTCTTGCAACCTGCATTAAACATTGTCCTATTGTAGCCACTTTTAATCCTTTTGACTTCCCAACAAGCAGCTCATCAAAGAACAGCTTCAGAGAATCTGGCCGGAAATCCAACATTACGTCCACAGTCTTCAGGTCATTCGGCTCCGAATAAACCTCTTTTGAAAACTATTTGTACTTATCAATCATCTCACTTTTGATAAGTGCGACAGCTGTCCGTATTATTCGATCCCTTTTCTCCCTCTAGGTCAAACAAAGTCTTCGAATTTTTGTAATAGGTCTGTAAAATTGAGGCTGCCGTTTCATTAAAAGTTACTATATTTGTCTTTCCCTGAACGTTGGATATTACTCTATCGCCCAGCAATTCGAGCAGACGTTTTTTTCATGTACACAGTACTGTACGGTGTTTGACACAACTCGTCCATCTCTTTGCATAAATCTGTGGTGGTTTTTTGTTCCTCTTTCTCATTAATTTTTATTATCAATTAAAGTTATTAACGACAGCTATGGAATCGCTTTCTGTCTTAACATCCGTAGGCCTGCCGACCCTAACCTCGGGTTTGATCTGCTTGTCGTCGAATTTGGCTTGTGGCTATTTAACCTGTGCGGAATTGACGTTACAAACTGGATGGTAAACAGCAGCAGCGATTCTTCCCAGAACGACCGTCGCCCAACGGTCCTTATGCTTGTCACAACTTGTGAGGATAGTTGCCTGAAAGTCACAAATCCGAACAGGAAAAGCTTTCATTACACGAACTGACCTATATGATATTTCCAGCCAACAGAAGAAACAATTGCAATCAACCCTGAATCACGAGCACCGGGATCGTCTGTTGACGGGGCTGTCTGCAGCAGCACATCCTCCTTCTGTTTCTCTTTTCCGTTTGAAATTTGACCGTTCCTTGTCCAGTTGATTCTACTGTGTATCCATCTCCCAGCTCGATTTCCATCGGCTCTTTCAAGGTACAAAATTTGACAAATAGGTTCCTGTCATTACTCATGTGGCAGGTTGCACCAGAATCCACGATCTAGCTATCCTTCTCATCTACGGAGATTGCAGATAACGCGTGACTAGCTACTAATCCTGCAGCACCCCCACTACTATCAGAACTACTATTGTCTCTTCGTTTCACTTGAGCTGTATTCGCTTTGTACTTATGTGCATATTCTTTATGGTAGGAAGGTGTGTCATTCTTGCTTATCAGGTCTTTACAGTTTCGTCTTATATGACCAAAACGACCGCAATGATGACATCTCGGACCCCGACCTTTATTTCGATGTTTGCCTGCCAAAGCCTTTGTGTCAGCTTCTTTCCCATTTGCAGCATGATCCTTCAGCTTGCTTTCTTCGTGTAATAAACGCTCTGTCACAATGTCCATTTTTGGTACATCAGCATTAGCCTCTAGAGCTGTCACAAGCATATCATACGAGTCTGGTAGACTAGCGAGGAGATGTACACCTCGATCTTCCTCTTTTACAGGATCACCAGCCGCTGCCAGGCAATCAAATATTTCAATCATCGCCTTAACATGTTCCTGTACTGAATCTCCGTCTTTCAACTGTAAGGAGTACAACTTGCGTCTTAATGTCAATTTATTTTCCCAAGTTTTCTTTTGAAACTGATCAGCAAGCTGCTTCCAGACAGTAACTGGATCTTCTGGTTCCCCGAGTAGATATAACAGGCATGGATCCACAGATAATACAATCGTTGACAATGCCCTATCTCTTCTGTTGATAAAATTGGTGTACTTTTGTTGATCAGCAGATTGATCTGGTTCAACTTCATCACCATTCACTAGGTTCCAGTTTCCAAATCTCATCAGTGCCATACGACATTGTATTTTCCACGTTGGATAATTTTTACCATTCAGTGGAACTATCCCGACAGATTTTAATTCAGCAGCCATGTTCTAAGTTTATTCAACCAGTTCACTTTTGTTAACTTTACCTCGGTTTAATTTGCTTGCTAGGCCCATAACCTGTTGAAAAAGTCGTAAAGTTCAGTTAAAAAAACAACAATCATAAAGATGGCGCTAGTCGCACATGTTATATATTTAAAGCTAGCAGACAATACATAGCGGACAAAACAATACGTCCAAAACATGTACTAGGATTTCAATGTCTAACAGTAAATACAACGGAAATGGACGTCCAGCCACTTGTAATACAAATAATATGACATAGTCGCTAAGAATGCAATATTTCTAACAGGTTTCCCCACGACCCTTAAACTAGTGGTACTACTAACTGGGGCATTGACTATAACCAAATATGATAGTGAGAAGAAAGTATAAGACCATAGAGGTGTGGAAGAATGATGACATGAAATTGAGCGCCGTAGGCATTAAAATCTTCACATAGCCATACGATAGTATAAGACCATACAGGTGTGGAAGAATGGTGACATGGAATCGAGCGCCCTGGGTGATATGAGCGTATTGGATTTTTTGGACTGGGCTTGAGGAGACATTGTCTGACCGGGACGCTTACTTGATCCCCCCTCCCTCGTGGTTTAGATAATTTGTTTACATTTGGTTAGGCAAATGTCAGCCATCTTGGATTTTACCAGATTTGACCGCTTTAAGGGACCAGTGAAGACCACTGGATATATCTGCAAATGCAAGGATGACCCCAAAAATATTAATTTACAATATTGGATTTTCTTCTACGTCGATTAGCCGAATGTCGGCCATTTTGGATTTTACTTATTTTTACCGCTTTAAATGACCAGTTAGCACTACTGGCTATATCTTCAAATGAAAAAAGATGACCTCAAAAGCAATAATTTATATGTTTATAGAACATTTATAGGGTCTTAAACAACACTGATTAGGCAAATGTCGGCCATCTCGCATTTTACCACTTTCCTTTGGGCAAAAATTGGTAAACTTTTGGGATTTTATAAAGTACACCTAAATAAAAGAAAAAATTCATAAAAACGTTTTCTTGCAATTTGTTGGGGGTAAAATCAAAAAATTGACAGACTATTATGTGAAGTAAGCAATGAAGATGATATTCATTTTTTATGGGTTTGTAACAAATTAAAAGTCATATTATACATGTAAATATATACATGTACCTGCAAAATTTGTTAATAATGTCAACAATAAAAGATATATTTCATGAGTTATGTACAATTAAAATAAATCTTTTGATCTCAATTTCAAATTTTATTAATGTCGCTTGTAGTTTGATCAATAAATTAAAGCGACATTAATAAAATGTGAAAATGAGATTAAGAGATTTATTTTAGTTGATATAAAGATAAATATTTTCATGAAAAAAAATAGAAATCTGAATAGAGCTCAGAATTGTGAGGTCGGTCATTATCCGAGGAGTTTTTGAAAATGGGGTAGGGTAGGGGTATGGCCTTGTCGGGGAAGGCTATGGACTTGTTGGGAATGAATGCTCAGTTTGTCGGGAAGCGTCGCGTCGTCTGTCGGGTTTTGAATATTTGTAATACTATGGAAGCGGAAAGAAAGCAGGCTAGTCAATGATGAACACGTACGCCATCTGAATAGAACTAGCACGTGCACATGGCCTTTCTCAGTTCTTGAGTACTCTATAGCTTCGTCAACACTTACTGAAGTTTTGTAAAGGCGGCTACAGATCGACCTTACGACGCGACTCAACTGGTCGCCGACTGGTTTTCCGGCGACTGCCGCCGATTGTCGCACGATTTCAGTCGCCGATTCTAGTCGATCTGAGTCTAGCTACGACCGTCGTGCGACAGTTTTTCACGATCGGCGACTGAGTCGCAGGAGTTGAACATGTTCTACTTCTACGACGCGATGGAACAGTCGCCGACTCGTCATCGTCGATGCGTGCGTTTCTACGATCGGTTGCCGACTGAGCTATAAATTTTAGCCAATCAGAGCGGCGAATGAAAAAATCAAAATGGCGACCTCGTGGACGACCGAAGACGAAGAAAGATTGATTTTTGCTTCTCTACTAAGCCTAGATAAACGGCTAACGCGACTGCTGTAGCTGCCTGTCTACGACGTTTTTGTAATATGTTGACATAAAGCCTTTGTTGATAAATCTAAAATTTAGGAATATAAATAATATCAAATAGAATCATAAACAAAAATTTGAATCCCTCGAGTTAATTTAAATTACTTTCTCAAAATAGTTTCGCTAATTAGATGGAGAGATTTTGGAATAATTAGGCATATTTTGTGTGGCGCCCTTTTGAACGAGTCACATGATCTATTCGTGAGGACGCCACAAGTCGGTGTATCGGTGTCGATGTGAGCGCGCTCGCGTTCCATCGTACGACTGAAAGCAGCTGGTAGGCGATCGTTGCTGAATTCGATCTGAGTGCAATCTACGATTGTCGCCGACAATTGAGTCGCGTCGCACGGTCGATCTGTAGCCGCCTTTACGGTAAAAGACGATGAACACCGACCTTCGTTATTTGTGCTAATGTTATGAATGTACGGAAGTTCGGGGAGGAGGACATCCGGGTAGGCCTACCCGATAAAACCCGGTTTTTACCGTCTACACACATAAAATTACCGTTTTTTTTTTTTAAAAAAAAGCCGGCTTTTTGATTCTGAAAAATCCCTCAATTATTGCCGGATTTTAAAAAGCCGGCTTTTACGATTGAGAAATTGAAAAAGCCGGCTTTTAGGAAAAAAACGGCATTTAAAAGGCTAGTGTAGACGGTGAATGCTGCTAGTGTAGACGTAGCTTATTCCTTTAAAAAGTGTCGTCGATTGATTAATGGATTCGGTTACAGTACAAGATAACTGTTAATTTTGCCGGTCGTCTTATAGTAACTCATTAATTTTATTTTCAATTTTCTATGACTTTGTTAAACTAATCAATTTCTATGAATTAAGTTAGTTGTGAGCGGTACCGTATTTATACAATCGAGGGACACTTGGTGAGAAATCTGACAAGATTTGTAATAACTGTTTGTTGTCAAAACTGTAGGGATTGAATTGAAGTAAAGTCCACACTTAATTTGTTATCAGGGCGAATGCACCGCTTATATTTAATATAACTCGAATGATATTAGTGTACACTTTCTATTGAAATATTTAATATCAATTCGATAAAAAAATTCAAAACTATTTTTAGTACTGATTTAAATACTGCTAGCATAGAAGATTACTTATGCTTTAGCAGTACTAAAACTGAAGGAATTGAAGGAAACGTATCTACTCTGGAGTCACAGTCAAATAACCGAAAGAAAGATCACCGTGGCATTCAATGTACGTCCTGCCAACATATATTGGACAAAGAACCTTTTAAATTATATTGCGAGAGAAAGTATGGTCACAACACCTCTGACTTTAAATTCACTAGGATATTAGAGAGTAATCAGAAAACGTTATCGTCATTCTTTTCTGCTACGAAATCCGGATAACGATTCCACTGATGCTGCATCATCGCGCATCAAATGTGAAATAAGTAGCCTAATAATCGTTTGACCTGTTCTTCTTTTGGTATAATATAGAGCACTAGATAAACTTGAACTAAAATGGTCATTCATATATTAAAAGTATATAAAGTTCAAAAAGTCTTTTATCTTTATTCTAGATCTATCTATCTTAGATATGGATAAAAAAAAATGTGAACGGTCATATTATAATGATAAACGTGGCAAAAGTAAATCGTAATATGGAATATATGGTCATTCATATATTAAAAGTAGATAAAGTATATACAAGTCTTCTATACATCTGGGAGATCACGGTGGCTAAGTGGATAAGGCGCTGGTTCGCTAGCCTGGAGGTCGGGTGTTCGATCCCTGCATTGGCCGAGAAAGTTCATTTCGATTTTCCGACTTGATTTCCCCTTGTCAGTGATGCAGAAGGAGGGCCTGACAAGGACAGCTTCCTAGTCGTTCGGATGGGACGAAAAACCGAGGTCCCGTGTACACATTGGAGTGCACGTAAAAGATTCCTTGGCAGCTGGAATTCGATATAAGAGTAGGCCGTAGCGCCGCTGTCCGGGCAAAATTTCCCTCATAGCACACTGTATGGCGTATGCCCGTCTTCAATTAGCTCAGGTTGAGTGCATAACAGTAGGACGTTAAACCCCATTTCATTCATTCATTTTATACATCTGAGATCTTGATAAAAAATGTGAAGTCTCGTAAAATGAAAAAATGTGGCAAAAGTAAATCGTTCGACTTGTTCATGTTGTATTTTAAAGATGATTCTTCACCAGTTTTTATGCCGCAACTGACATAATTTACTGCCCACTCCAAATTACTAGAAAATATTCGAAATGCCTGGAAAACGCGTCTACTACGGCCGTCTGGTTTTCAACATTTTCTGGGGGAGGCTCCCCAAACCCGCAGTCGGGTGCTTTGTGCTTGCGGCGCTCGCGGGCGGACGGCTACGCCGCCCGCGGACATTAAAGAAATATATTTGTCGGGAAAATTTGCTGGCCCCCTAAACAAGTTCGGTCACGTACGCCTATGTACATGTATATATTTATATGCCTTCAATTGTTGTATTTCTTGCATCACTGCTGTACATAACAAGGGCGGATCCAGGATATTACGAAAGGGGGGGGCGTATTTTGAGGGCGAAGCCCGAATTCTGAGCACCACTGTTGCGAAGCAACTGCGGGGGGTCTAGGGGTCCTCCCCCCAGAATTTTTTCTGAGACCAGACTCCATATATGCGATTTCCTGGCATCTGATCTTTAAATATTAAACACAACTCCCACCCTATTTTCAGTGTTTTTTGTCTGCGAAATCACCAGGAACAGATCGATAGCCTACTGCCTGAAGAATTTCTGAAAAAAAGTCCGACTGAAGGAAAGGCATGTGGTTTGAAGAAGGTAGTGATTTATGAAAGAAGGTTGAAAATTATTTTTCAAAGATTAGCGTGGTTTATTTTAGAATCTGGTCATGCTGAGCAGAAATCGTGCTGCTCACATAACTTTATCTGTCCCTTTGTAAGTGAGCGCTTAGAAGGCATATATATTCTAAGGGCTCGCGCTTACCAAGGGACAGCTAGATGACAGGTAAAATTCTGTTAGGTAATGTATATCCATGATCGGTCAAACTTGGTTAGGTACCGTTTAGCCTACGTATTTCTGAGCACCACTGTTGCGAAGCAACTGCGGGTGGTCTAGGGGTCCTCCCACCAGAATTTTTTCTGAGACAAGACTCCATATATGCGATTTCCTGGCATCTGATCTTCAAATATTAATCACAACTCCCACCCTTTGTTTAGTGTTTTTTGTCGGTACATTTTTTTACAGCTTGCCGAAATAAGGGGGGGGGGCGTGCGCCGGGTGCGCCCCCCCCCCCTTGGATCCGCGCCTGCATAATTATATTTTGTAACTATGAGTCATTGTCCTACTTACTAGAATAAACTATTTATATATTTATTTATGTCTTTCAGTTTCCTTTGGTTAATTCTCTTGTCTCGACATTCAGCAAAGAATTGCCGCCGAAATTAATTTCTAAAATGACGGGGTTTTAATTAAGCGTCATGGCCTTTAATATTATGTCTTATATAAGGTTTTTAAGTATCTGAGTTCAATTCGGACTCAAGGCCAGTGTAATACTATAGCGTCTATATACTGTAGTCTATTTTTAAATACATTAATCAGAGTAGCCTATATTTGATAGAGAACTTAAAAGTTCTCTATCAAATATAGGCTACTCTGATTAATGTATTGAAGTCGTTAGCTAGTGCCAGCGACAACAAGAACTAGTCTAACAAGGATAAGTCTGGGCCCGTATTCAAAGGTTTTCTAAAAGTTAAGTAAAAATACTTAATGTTTCCACTTAACCAAGTGTTTTACCTTAAATCGGTATTCAAAGGCTCTATTTTACATATGCTTGGCTGTGTGAAAACTTAACTCCACTCTTGAATTATGGAAAACTCACAATCGCCAAAAAGCATGAATTTTCAATTTATAGAATGGCCGTCACTGCCAAAAATCACGAATTTCTAACATTGCAAGCAAGTTATGCCCCCTTAAGAGCATTACTAAATACTCTATTAAAATCTTAGTTTACATTACTAGTATATGTTTGTCGAATTGTCAAAATATTATATTGTAACACATGAAAATAGTATGATTATAAAAAAATGGGATAAATAATGATAGTGTGCATCCTTTGCCAGAATGACTGTTTTCGTAGACAAATACAATAAATAGTGGTAGTATGATGATGGATATTGTAAACTTTTATTGATTAACGATGTATCACGAATATAAAACAGCATATTAGCCATACAGAATGACCTTTGCCTTCTAAGTTAGACTGAACAAATCATATATTGTTGGTTTTTTTTTTTATAAATTTACCATTTCAGAAATTCATAGACATTGTGTAATTACCTACATTTTAGATTGTCAAAGGCCTGACATCGACGGTGCATTGTGTGTATACGAAAGATGCATGTTGCATTATATTTTACCTGAATAAATACTACCGATTATGTATATAATATGGGAATGAGTTGTAAAAAATAAATCATGCCTTTCTTCTAGCGGTAGTATAAATAATTACTAAAAATCTTTAAAGCCATGCCATCACAAATGAATTTAACTTTATTATATGACAATCGTTGAAACGGTTTAGTCTCACTTTCCCCACATTTGAATGTTTTGATAAAGGATTAAGAGGTTAGTAGACCGTGGGTGTAGGGCTATAGTCTGTTTTAATTAATTATAGTGTAACTGGTGTAAACTTCTCCCTCTAATTATTGTTAATGGTGAACACTTCCCACCATCAGTAGATTGGGGAAATAAGTGCAACCAGTTTACTAATAAATTTACATTGTGAGCTGTTTTGATGTAATAATTAATTTGAAATAAAACCAATTAAACTACTGATATTTAATCACAGCTTATCAGTTGATATATATAGCTCCTCTGAATTACAAATGGTTATTCCAAAATGGCGAACGCTCTGGTTAACTTTAAATAAATTGCTAATACTAAAGTTGGTCAGAATGTAGTGTTAGATGGTTTTAAATTCAGAGTTAAGCCTAGACGTAAAACTATCATATACTGTACAGCTAGGGTTACCATTGGAGATGGTATTCTGGCATCTCCTCTTCCTCAACATTATCACCCTTCAGAGGGGGGCACGATAGCAGTCCTAGAGGTTGTAGAGAAGATGAAGGCCAGAGTCAGAGCTGACTGCAGAGCTATACAATTTATATATCTATTTTTATTTAGTTAATATATGCATCTGTTCATTATATATCTGTACTTATTATCTATCAAACTTTATAAATATTTATACTATAAAATGGTATTTATTTACTATGTTGAAGTGTCACAAACTTATTACAGACTATACTTTAAATCCCCTTAAAGCCCCTTTGTTGTTTAATCAGTCATGGCCTAGTGGACCTTGACTCTAAACAATAGATGTGGGGAAAGTGAGACGTCCCCGTTGAAACATGATTATAGCATGTATATGAACATGACAGATGATCGGGAAAAAACTATCTCGATGGAAATAACCTTTTACTCTATTATGGAACCACAACATCAAAGCTGCCGACGAAAACATAAAATTTTGGCCAGCTACGCTTGGTAACATTGTCTTTATTTCGATCTGAATCCCCTAACTTTTAAACCGCCACTACGGGACTACTACTACAGCGTTAAAAGAGGGCATTATAATCTCACTTAACTTTAAGGTACCTCCCATGGGTCACTTAAAGTTAAGTGGACATTTCTCACTTCAACTGGCCTTTGAATACCACTTTGAGACTAACAGTTAAGGCAGCTTAACTTTAAGGGAAAATTTGATACATAACAGTGTCTTTGAATACCACTTACCCTTAACTTACAGGAAGTTGCGTATATTTAAGTGAAAACTAGTAGTTAAGTGGCTATCTTAGACTTAAGATGTCCTTTGAATATGGACCCATGGTGTTTATAATCGGGAAACGACATCATAGTCTGGTAATCCAAATAAGGTAATAGATACGCGGGCAACTGTCCTCCCTGTGACCATATTTGTACAATGGGTTTAAATCCAGGGTAACGTCTGACCAATCCGATAAAGGAAGTATCTGGTCAATTTCCCGGGGCGAAATTCGCCCCCCCCCCCACTGGAAATAATCTTGCGCCCCCTAACAAAAAGTTGTCGACCATATAGCCGGGGGAAGTAACCACCCCGGGTCCCCTTATCAGCCGGGCTGCCCCCCCCCCCTCCGATTCATGTTAACTTGTTGGTGTAGAATCGAAGGAAAGGGTTTGAAAATGCATTTTCTGCCAGTTTTTGGTGAATATTCATGATTTTCAAGCGTACGGATACAAGAGTTTTGAGGTTGGTTAGGCCTACGTCGAAATGTAGGGTCGGGAATTGCATGTTTATTGCATTTCTCTACTTCCAGCTTGAGCATCTCAAGTTTTTTTTTATGAAGAACCCCACACATCCTTTTTGGCAAGAGTTTGCCACATGTTGCTCCATCTGTGGTAGAAACCGTTCTGTCCAAAGAAAATTTGGGGAAAAGTTACAGCCGGTCTAAGTGACGAGAATTAACATTTATATATTATGAGGAGTACCGAGGGGACATCATACTCACAGTCACAGTCACAACCTCTAGTTCGAGGCCGGTGTCACAGTTTCTGTTGGTCGCTGGTGTGTGTTGGTTCCTGGGCACTTGCGCATGTCTGAGACGGATGTTTGTGTTATCAACACGAACAACACAGCTTCATCCACTTCCGCCATTGTGAGATGGTTCCTCATAACTCAAATAACTGATCACTTCAGGAAAAAGTGTTATGTTCTTAGTTAAGAGTTTTGTCATTAATAAACATACTTGTTATCGTGATTAGAGTTGTGTTTTTAGTGATCAGTAGTTACACGATAAACGGATTTAAGTGAATTGGCTTGAGATTAATTGTTCTATCGTTCGTGATTTGTTGGCGTTGTTTTTAGTGATTAGTACCATACACATTGATGATTGGCTTGAAATTGTCAATTAATTCACCTCCAAAGGCAGATTAAGGCCTTTGATATTCTCGTGGCTTCATTTATCACAGGTACTATAAGAGAATGGAATTTCTTATTCCCTCATTTGCTATTGACTATCGCATTCGTATTCGTAGTAATTATAGTAAAGTATTAGTACCAATTGATCAATCATCATGGCAGATATTATAAGTGAAAGATAGATTCGATTTCAGCAGTTCCGTGAAAAGATAGAGAAAGAATAGAATTATACTTATACTTATAGTAACTAGTGATCTACATCTGAAACTAAATCTGAAAATAACACTATTTCTTGAACATGAATCACCCAAATTCTGAGTTTATACCAAGGGTTAATTATTTTTTCTGTTTCTGCATGTGGACGGGAATTTTTCAATTTTTATAAGATCGTTAATTTGTATATCTCCTTTTAAATGAAATAAACAAACAATAGAAACTCAACATCCTCGGCTACTGTCAGTAGTAATACTATATATTGATAGATAATAGTAGAAACCGATCTGACCGTAAGAAAAACGTAGGGGTCATCCTATCACGGGGAGTCAACATACACTGTGTCTATAACAGTGTGAGATGACTCCTACAACTGCGCATGCACCAGGAACCAACACACACCAGCGACCAACAGAAACTGTGACACCGGGATAGATGCAATATGTAGTGTTTCAGCCGCTAGGTCTTGGTGCCAGGCTTGTTAAACTCAGACTTTATGTTTTATTATAATAACTCTAAGGGGATGCTTTTTTGTCAGTCCAGAACGTCCCGAATTGACAGAATTGAAATCAAGTGATAAAGAATTCAGTCCAGTTCTGACCGTCCCGACAGCTGAGGTAGTGTGAGTAGAATTGTGACGTATTTTAAGTAACAAATACGTTTCGACTGTCATGATTGGTTGAGATATGTTTTATGCAGTCGGCACATGCGTTGTACTCCGATCGACACTATTTTTGGAATTAAGAGAATTTAATTCCGGAACGTTCAATCGAGTATTCCCCAAATGTACGATCATAGATGTTGTAGTTTCCGATATTTCGTATACAAACATAGTTATAAAAACAGAAAGGGTCCCAGAGTTAATAGAAAAGTAGTTATATCCATATATACAACTGGTGGTAGTTTTTTTCTTTGATGTGAATAGCAGTTATATCTCATAACAACCTGTCATGACGTCATAATAGGTTGATATATTCTTCATATCAACCGCTGATGACGTCACGACAGGTTGATATTTCATATCAACCGCTAATGACGTCATGTCAGGTCGATGTATTCGACTCCTATCAACCGCTGATGATCAAAATAATACAACAAACACAGAAATAAATTTTTATTATTTTGACAATTAAAAATTATTATGGAACAGTTTGAAACATTCAAGACAGAAATAGACGACGTACTTATCAGCATATTAAAATCGGTTATCCATATCTTTCAGAATCTTCTTTCCGTCCACACACTCCTAGACTTAAAAGTATTTATCGCCCAAGATTTCCATTATAAACTATTTTGTGGTACAGTCCATGCACTTAAATAAAACAGTCGGCCAAATCCTTTTGTCTATAAAACATGAAAAGCCCTCAATCGTAGTTCACTGTCAGAATTATCGGGAAAGAATGTCTTTTGATCCAAATTTTCTTTAGGCTTTGGATAGATCCTCATCGATAGTTGCATTCACACCACTTCCATCGTCAGTATGTTGGCTAACTTTCCATTACGAGATGTCGTATTACTTTCCATTTTATTTTTGTATGAAATTCAATTCTTCAAAATGGCGCTGTGTTTACAAAAACACCATCTCGTAATTGCACGTGACTAACTCGGTAATCTTCGTTATTTGACGGAAACTACCGAGCCGTTATCCAATCATTGTTGAATATTAATGGAAAAGTCCATTTTAATTTAAGGATGGGCGTTGTATATGTCAGATATTAACCAATCATACCTCAGTTGCTATATTTATATCACCCTTGGGCTGCGCCCGCGGGTTATATAATATAGCAACTTCGTGTGGGTTAATATCCTATACATAATATACCTTGTGTTGTGTTTTGTTATGAATAATTACCTTGCTTCTAGATGTCATTTAAAGAATTGAAGAACAGAGTTAACTGATCAATTTAAGTCCCGACATGCAATAAGGACATTAATTATATCTTTCTACACGAATAACAATAACTTGTTTATTGGAATTTTCGATTTAATATTAATTTTTTTTTTGCAGCCAGAACATACTCGTCCAATATGTAAATTGTTAATTTATATGAGAATTTAAGATCTACCATGTAATGCGGATATTTGCAGCCCTTTATCTTTCTACACGAATTAACACTGAATTTATATTAAAAGGGAACTATTTTTTTGATCCAGTCATATTGGATCCAGTAACAGTTCTCGATTGCCATCAACAATTTCAATACTGCCCATAACATCCGTTAACATACAGATATGACGTCACCCTTTGATGTTAGCGTACCATTATTTCAAATAATCGTACAATATCAAAATATTAGACTGGCACGACGTATTTCACAGTAAACGCACGTGCGAAGTGTCTGTATTTTAAGTCGTTTAATGCTCTTGAGCTTAAGACATTGCGTAATATATTGTAACAACGCTCGGACCTACTGTCCTCTTGTTGGTACAATATATTACGCAATGTCTCGCTCTCGACCTACTCGGCAAATCTCGACAGATTCCGTTACCCTACATCTAGACTCGGATGTATGACGAATTCCGCCATTTTTGAACTATTTAAAAGGACCCGGATAAAAAATGGCTGCCCCCATGGAGATTATATCAACAAACTAAAAAATGGCTGCCATTTATGGACTTTTTTTGTAAAAGCGGCACGTTTTCCTGTTAAAGTTAATTGGTAGTCGACTAGACGCATCGCAAATGCATGGTCGTAGGTACATATCACTTGCTGTCATACATCCGAGTCTAGATGTAGGGTAACGGAGGGTAGCGGAATCTGTCGAGGTTTGCCGAATGGCTCTCGACCATTAAACCACAGAAAGAGAGAGAGAGAGAGAGGAATGGGGTTCAACATCCACTCAACACAACTAGGTCATTTCGGGACTAACATATATGTATGGTTTAATTTTATTTCAATAATTCGCTTGCGCGTAGGGGTCTTTAGCAGTGGGAGGAAACAGGAGTGCCCGGAGGAAACCCACGAGGTTGAGAAGGCGCCCCTATCTCCATGCCACATACGCTCACACCAGGACTCGAAACCACAGCCGCAAGCCAGAGGTGGTAAACCACTGGGCCATAATAATATAGGGATATTCAACGGTTGACTTGCTCTAAAAAAAAAATGATATATCACTACGCCATAATGTAATCGGGTTCAGTAAAATCAAATTTTACTAATTAAAGAGTTATATTTATTTATTTGCCACATCCGGTAAGATAATAGCCAGATCTCTGACTGTAGTTTTTCCACTATCAGCTCACAGACAATATTATTGCTACACAATTATTATGTCTGATCAGGTATAATATGTTATTTTATATTATTGTTTACTTATTAGACGAAATAAGTCAACCACGACGTACTTTTGCTCTAAAAATAACAGAGAAACTTCTTTACCTAAAACCATAATAAATCTGCCATCACTATCATTCATTTTTTTCTTGTTTCGTGAAATGTTTTACTCCTACACAACAGAGTAGAAACACCAAATACTTTTCTGGGAATTACAGTTTAGTATTATCGTTCCAAAATATATCCAAATCAGCAATAAAACTGGCTAAGTGGGTAAGGTACTGGTTCGATCTCGATTTTCCGACGTGGTTTCCCCTTGTCAGTGATGCAGGACAGAGGGACTGACAAGGACACTGGTTTGCAAGTAAAACATCCCGTGGCAGTTGGAATTCGATAACAGAGTAGGCCGCAGCACAAAATTTCCCCCATAGCACATTGTATGACGTATGTCAGTCTTCAATTAGCCCAGGTTAGGTGCAGAAGCATAGGATGTTAAACCCTATTTCATTCATTCATTCATCCATACGTGACAGCCAGGCCCGATATAAGCTTAAAGGAGCTAAATCGCTAATATTTTGGACCTAGAAATTGATAAAAGTGGGTTGCAACGCATACTGAAATAAGAATGTATATAAACTGATTTACTTTCATGGTTTCCGTATTTACTCTAATGTCAAATCAGTTATGTTCGGCGACATAAGCCGTGCAGTCTCAATCGAAAGTAATTGTCTAGATAAGTGTATGGTTAGTCCAGTCTACATAATATGGCGTTTGATTTGTTACAATGTGTCTAGCCTCGTCCCTTTAGTCTCTTGTTACAACTGAGGCCAAAGCGCATTATGGTACACGATTCGTGTACCAATGGTAAAATGTTGCCTTTTTTCTTAAATATTGGATATCAGAAGCCCATCTTTTCCCGGTAAGATCACAACATCAATATTGATTTAATTTGACAAATAAATCGGGTTTTCAATGTTGAAGATTTTGGATTCTGGTTAGTCCAGTCTACATATGCCGTTTGATTTGATGCAATGTGTCTAGCCTCGTCCCGTTAGTCTCTTGTTACAACTGAGGCTGAAACGCATTATGGTACACGATTCGTGTACCAATGGTAAAATGTTGGGTTTTTTTCTTAAATATCAGAAGCCCATCTTTCCCGATTAAATCAAAACATCAATGTTGATTTAATTTGACAAATAAATAGTGTTTTCAATGTTGAAGATTTCGGATGATATTGAGTTCGAGACTGAGCTCCTTTAATTATTGTGGGGTGTGGCAGAAATCTAACGAATAATAATAATCAATCGTTGTTTTGAAGGAAAAAGTGTATAGTACCATTTTCTATCTCGAGACTCGCACGGTCGAGAGATGAGGTTTCTTATCCAGGTAAGATGGTTATTGAGGAACCAACATTGCTTGGTGGACAAGCAACAGCTGGGCTTTAATCTATTCAAGGTGTCGCGCATATTATGTATTATGAAAGGTATTAAATTAAATTTCAAACTGTGTTGAAATGAAATTGATAAATCGACGATGTCATCGATATATGGGTAGCAGCTTTAAAGTATTTTTATTAATGGGGGTTGGATGGCCGAATGGTTAGCACGTGCGTGCTGTATCATAAAGCATGTCAAAAGGCGTGGTTTTGAATCCCCGGTTGTACGTGACAAAGAGAAGGGTCGCCTGCCCAACCTTTTACAGGGTCCTCTGGTTTCCTCCAACTGCTAAAGAACCCTCCGCGCAAACGAATTATTGAAATAAAATTAAACCATATGTTAGTCCCGAAATGACCTAGGCTGCGTCGAGTGGACCTTAAACTCTATTTCTCTTCTATTTCTCTCAGGTACATCCCCTGCGGGATCAATAATCAAGGATGGGTTGGAAAGGAGAAATAAAATGAAATGCGTTTAACGTCCTTCTGTTCTGCTCCTACTGGGATAATGAAGACGCTTTACAATGTGCTATGAGGGAAATTTTGTCCGGGAGCGGCATTATGGCATACTCTTATATCAGATTTAACTGCCAAGGGATATTTTACATACAACACTCATTTATACACGGGTCCTCGATTTTTTGTTTCGAGCACATCTATCTCATACAAACTCTTATTTTCTATCCAGGTTGACCTTTTATATAATAATATAATTGCATAAAATATTTGTGAAATAAACATTTTAACAACCATTTTATATAGCTAGTCTTCCACCTCTTAAATTCTCGACCAATATTCCAGCTGTTTAGCCCTGGTGTGAGCGTATGTGGCATGGAGATAGGGGCACCTTCTCAACCTCGTGGGTTTCCTCCGGGCACTCCGGTTTCCTGCCACTGCTAAAGACCCCTACGCACAAGCGAATTATTGAAATAAAAAATTAAACCACATGCTAGTCCCGAGATGACCTAGTTGTGTTGAGTGGACGTTGAACCCCATTTCTCTCTCTCTCTCTCTCTCTCTCTCTCTCTCTCCAGCTGTTAATTTAACGATACATTAAGGTGTGCCATGTACAACGGAAATTTGACACCGTATCTTTCTACATGACATAACAATAACTTGCTTATTGGAATTTTCGATTTAATGTAAACTTTTTTTGCAGCTAGAAAATACTCGCCCAACATACCAATTGTTAATTTATATGATAATTTAAGATCTGCCATGTAATGCGGATATTAATAACATGATATCTTTCTACACGAATTAACAATAAATCTGAGAAAACTTAAACATGTCATTACTGTACATACTGCTATTTGAAGTAATCAAGTAATGCAGACATTTGCAACACGTTTTAACAAAATATCTTTCCCTGCCTTTTCAAGGATGATTCCCTAAAATAGTTGATGTTCTTGTGTAAACTCCACCAAGGCCTGGGCGGCAGTTGCCGGAGGGCCTATTTAAAATGACGTTGGCCGAATTCATTTCGGGTCAGGCCCTATGTTGATTCCCGTTGGGCCTAAACCCCATCCCCCTAACATTCATTGTCTAGTCTTTAGCAGTTGGTGGAAACCGGAGTGCCCGGAGGAAACCCACGAGGTTGAGAAGGCGCCCCTATCTCCATGCCACATACGCTCACACCAGGGTTCGAAACCACAGCAATTTTATTAAATTAGGGCTGACCTAGCGTCGTGCTTTAATGAAACACTCAAATACCCAAATATGTTCAAAGATGGGCCCTAATAGATGACGCCCCTGTAATTTTCATGTTAGATTAAACTAGCGCGTTTTCCCCGAGAGACGGTTTGGGTTTGGCACGTTAAAATACCTATGCAACACTAGCTGTTAATGTTGTAGAATTTATCATTTTAACATAATAATGAAGATACCTTTAACACACAGAAAGGAGTCTGAAGATTTATTGCACAACCAACGGGGAGTCCTACCAAGACACGCGACAATGTGACACTCTGGGGACACTTATGACTCTTCAACTCGGTATACATTTCTGCTAGTCACGAACTGGCTCAACCAACCGTCTTTTATCTTTGTCCAAGATGACTGACCTTTGAAAGGTCAGACCGCTGTAGTTCAATGGGTAAAGGATAAAGACAACGACCGTTACAGCTTTCTCATAAAGTGTTGTTTTACCAATTTTGCTATCTAGCCAAGCAGGGTGGGGTTTAACCCCCCTTGATCCACCCCTGACTAATGGCGTTGATATCAGACACTAAGCGGTTTCAGCGGAATCTGCCGTCGAGTCTGATTATCTCACTAAAACTAAATAAACTTGGGGAGTATATATTGCTACTCAGCCTCAGTTTCATGTTGTTTTTATGTAAACATAGTTGCTCTATGATACAAGCCAGGATGCCCCCACTCCTTATAATTTTGCCGGCTGTTCTTTTAAATGTATTTTGGCAGACTATATTTTCAGGACTGAGATTTGCAAATTAGACTTCTGTACGTGTATAGACTACATTACTTGCGATATTTCATTTAAATTTGGTTCAGGCTAGGATGAGGAGTTTTGCGGGGTTTATAAACGTTATGATTCTTTTATGTGAGTGCTGGGGGCGGTTTTTTTTCATAAACATACATCAGCCTAACTTAGGTTTTTTTTTATTGTGAGTGTTCTCCTACCGGCGGGGCTCAGCGCATAGAGAAAATCGCGGCGAAAGATGGGCCCATTTGAGCTATTTCTTCATGAACATATTTTCACACCCTTTTCTTGTCTGTTGGTGTTGCAATTCAATGAAGTTTTTAACCGCTGTGATCGGTCTGAGGCAGTGGCGGCGCCCCCCCCCCTCCCCAATAATATAAGAAAATAGTTTTAAAATAATTTATAGTAGGTTTACAGCAGGATGGGCTTGTAAGAAATCACTCTCTGAGTAGGGATATGAGATTTGATCACCGTAGAAGATATTGATTACCAAAACGTATCACAAACTGGTTTTTTTGGTATATAGGTTCAACGCGGCGTGAATATGCATTCACTTGATACACTCAATTCGTTCGTTTGACACTCCCTCTTTTTCGGATAAGCTGGTGATTTGGCGACGAACAGTATCTGGTTAGCTCTGTTTATCTCGACGACCAGTATCTATAATACTGTCAGATTGCATTTCCGGCAGTTTATTTAAAGCCCCAATAACACTCTTGTTGTAACTGAATAATATGTTCCAAACTTTATTCTGGTCAACAATTTGTACTATTTTACAATATTTCAATTAAAAAATGATACAAATTTCATCTTAACACACCTAATTTTAAAAATTGGAAAAATTCAACTACATGCCGTAACATGGTTTGAAAAGCCTTACGTAAGCACTTTCAAATGCAACTTGGATTTAAACATATTTTCGTACCCTCTGGACAAGTAAGATAGGTTGTAATGGGTAATTACAGGTAAGACACTTAAACATCTTGTAGTTAGAATAAGGCTAAAAAAAAATTCTGGACCTGTCAAGCCAGCAAGAGTGTTATTGTCCCTTTAATATAATATTGTGGCGAAAATATTCATTCAATTTGATTCACTCACTCCGTTGATTTGCAACCTTCCTCTCTGGTCGGATAAACTAGTGATTTGGCGATCAGTGGCTGAAATACTGCCAAGTACTGCATTTCGGGCAGTCTACTTTTCAAATTTTCGGGGGCTTTGTTGGGGTTCACAAGTCCGTTCATTTGACACTTTCCTCTCTGGGGTCGGATAGACTAACGATTTACGACAGCCTGTTTTTTTTTTAAAGACCCCCCTCCCCTACCCCTAGTTGAAGCTCGTGCCTTTGCCCCCTTAACCTTGGACTTTGCCACAGTCTTGCCCCTCCAACCACTGGCGGCTGGCGTCGCCACTGGTCTGAGGTCTCCCCATTATTTATCACTGACCGGTTAGCCGAATGCTACTATCAGTATGCACTTTGTATACGAAAACATTAACAACAGCACAGTACGTTGATCCAGCTACTCTAGGGTTGGGGTTAGGGTTAGGGTTAGTAGTAGGGTTAGTAGTAGATCCCTGGTGCAATCGTGTGGAAGTAAAAAGTAGCCGGGTCAACGAACTAGTAGGCCAAATCCCTAAGGCATTGTTGGCATTTTTATATAAAATAAATGCACGAGAGCAGGCCCGTGGCCAGGAAGTTGTTTTGGTTTGGGTTTTTTTTTTTGGGGGGGGGGGGCAAAGATGTTTTCGGGAGGGCCAACTAGCATGGGCATCTGAATGAATTTTGCGGTAAAGGCCAATTTTCTTGTGATATTGGGGGGGGGGGCAAAATTCAGTATTGGGAGGGCAGTTGCCCCCCCCCCCCCGTGCAACCCCCTGGCTACGGGCCTGCACGACAGTACAAATAGTTGAAAGTGCATATTCTCATTATAATATATCGGCTGACTGACGCTATAAAATGTTTTGAATCGAACAATACATTTGACGTAAATCCGATTATAACGTTAAATTTATCAATTTCTATATACAGTTGAAAATAATAAATAGCCTACTAAATTATAGAGTAAGGCATGGGCTTTTTTACCATTGCCATTACTATTGAAAATACATACTAAATCATTCAGAAAAAAGGATCAAGACGTCAAGATATAGGAAAAAGTTACTTTATGTGGTATTAAAAGATATTACTATCTTTATAGTCTGTAATTCTAGAGCCTATGTATATATAAAAAGATTTACATTAAATGCCCAGTTGTATTTATTTCTAGTAATTTTTAAAAAGTTTAAAGATATAGAATTAAATTTTTTCAGAGGGATAATATATTTCCTTCATAGTCTTCTGTAATTATGGAAACTATATATTGATTAATAAAAACATTTCACTGCACGGGCCTGTATCCTATTTTCCTCTCTAAAAAAACCTGTTTAAGTCACAGAAGCATGTTTCTGTTTAATTACAGGAAAAAAATCTGGTAAATCTGCTGCCAGAATTTTTCTGTTTTTTACAGAATTATTTTTAACAGTGTTGTCATATATCCTATTTTCTTCTTAAAGCCAGAATTTCAAATTTTTCTAAGAAGTCAAAACATAATTATATCTATGTCTTTTACGCAATAGGTTATCAACTCACTATTATAGGATAATGGGCTTTATTTCCCACCCTTAAAAATCTATGACACAGGAAAAAACAACACAATTACCTCCCCTGTTTTGCTATTGACAACATGGGGCAGCCATTTTCCAACGTCGGAATTTGAAGTTGAAAACGATATTTTTGCCAATTTCTCAGCTGGCAAGAGTGAATTTTAGGATAAATGGGATTATTCTTTAATAAATTTCAAAAATATAACTTTAAAATTTGAAATTGTAGCTTTAAAAGACCATTCCTCATTGCATAGTCCTGTCTATATCGCATTTTCTTCTCGCACTTTACAATTCTGTATTTTCACTGTTTATTTACTGTCCAAATAAATTTTTTGAAAATACATATAGGCCTATATTATTGTAGGCTAAGCCTTAACTTATTGTCTTCTTTACTATTCTGTAATTTCACAGTTAATTCTAGAGGAAAAAAGCCTAGGATGTAGTCATTATTGTTTAAAAAGCTATTGTATAGGCCTAAATATGTGTCCAACTTCTTTCTTTCTTCTTTAAATCAAAGTCAATAGAAAATAAATGAATATAAAGGAAGAAATATATATAACAAAAAACAAAACTAAATAAGAAAAGAAAACTTGAAGAACTATATTTTTAAAAAAATACATCACTGTAAATATGCCTGTTGTAAAATGTGTCTACACGTGCTGTCGTCCACCTCTTTAAAGTGTTTGTTAAAATGTACTTTTATAACTGAAATAAACGTATTATACTATATTATATAAATAGCTGCATGTTTGGCCTTAATGCTTATATCTATAAAGCTGACATGTTTTTATTTGCTTTTCTTTTCACACCGTGAATTCAATTCTCAATTCTCCCTTTATGATGTGAAAAGTTTCATTAAAATAAAAGGCATGATTCGCGTCTATTTACGATCTATGCGACCGTATTTATGATTATGATTATGAATGAAAAGAAAGTCCAAGGGATGGCCACGTAAAATGGTAATTTTAGTGTATTTTATTTTCATAAACCGTCGCACATTTCATTCAGGACAACTTGTAATTGATTTTGAAAATTTATGATTATTTTAAAAACTTATAACGGTATTAATTATCGAAGTTTACCTTGGGGTAAATACAACTGCGTCAACGGTAGAAACCAATGTTTTGAGTGTGGCAATATGGCGGATTGGTACTTCCGGTGACTTCACACTTCTCAGCCAGTTATTATATAGATCAGTGGTACAGGCAGCTACCTTATATGATTTAATGCACGTCAGAATTAGGTAAAGTAGTGAATTTTTGCCTGGACATATTTATCCATCGTAAACATAGAAGTAATTGGACTGTAACTTTATGTACTCAAGTGTAGAAATTATAAACATGGCGCGGATTACAGATTATATGTAGAAAATCAGTGGAAACGATTCCTAGGCGATGGTTTCTGTATTCTGAATGAAGGAATTGGCAGCGTTGCAGATTTGCAAATATTTAATTTTTTTTTTTTTTTTTTTTTTTTTTTTTTTTACTTTCGATGGCTTCTAATACATGACCCTATGACTCCAGACACTTGATTAACTAATCAGCGTTTAAGTGGGATACCCACAGTTCTGTGCACCGCATGCCCAGAATTCGCTGCAACAGACCGTTTCATTGGGTAATGCTTCACATCAACCAGAAACGGGGTTATATACGAACTCTTCCAGTGTAGCAAGGACAAGTAAAACGAAATTTTGAACTATAAAAAAAGGAACGAAATAGGAATGTGTTTTAGTTAGTCAGATTGATCTCTGTTAGGCAAACGATGTTTCAGAACAACACGATTTTGAGGAATTGGATTAAAGGTACACAACGTGAAGTCCGAGTAGGTAGAAGATGATATACACATTTGTATATGCTGGTGACGCAGTGAACTGTGACACAGGAAAGTAGCACAGATTTCATCGGTTCTGTGCAAAAACTTTTAAATATTTTTACGGTGAAAGAAAATGGGGATAGGAGGAGATCTCACCCAACACCAACGTAGTGGTATGTGCAAAATGTCGGCCTATCTCACACGACAACCGCTTGTTATAAACCGGTAACGCGGGATAGTGTGACCGAGAATAGTGCCGAAATAGGGTTTAAATGAAACCCAGTCTGAAGATGGCAGATTTTATCCGGTCTGCACCAAAATTTTAAATAGTTCCTCTGTGAAAGAAAACCGGAGTGAGAGAACATCCAATTTTGTCTTAGATACTAAATCCCAAACTCTAAATTAAACAATTTATCCAAATTCCAAACACTGATGGGCAAGGGGTGCGAATGGTTAACGCGTGTGCGTTGCATAATTAGGTCTGTCATTTAGTCAAGTGGAAAATATTAAACTCCCCGCTAGTATGTGACAGACAGAAGGGTCACCTATCCATAATACTGAACCACATGTTAGTTCCGAAATGACCTAGATTGAGTCGAATGAGACGTTCTCTCTCTCTTTCTCTCTCTCTCTTGGGACGGGGGAGATTGGCCGAATGGTAAGCACGTGTGTGCTGTATCATAAAGCCTGTCATTGAGTCAACTGGCGTGGTTTCGAATCCCCGGTTGTTTAGGACAAGGAGTAGGGTCGCCTGTCCAGCCTCGTGGGTTTTCTCTTGGTCCTCCGGTTTCCTCCCACTGCTGATAACCCCTACGCGCGAATTATTGAAATAAAATTAAACCATATATTTGTCCCGAAATGTCCTAGTTTGTTTGACCGTCGGGTGGACGTTAAACCCATCTCTCTCTCTCTCTCTCTCTCTCTCTCTCTCTCTCGCTCGCTCTCTCATTATCTAGTTTTATTAATGTTTGAACGACCACCTCTTTGTCTAATGGCATGTATACGATAATGCATTTAGACATCAAAGTATACATTAAACACTACTTAATCTACAATAAACGAGGAAGAATAATTCATGTAAACACATCTATTGTGCATATATACATCAATTTAAATAGTTTGTTGAAACAATTAGAACGGTTAATAATGTTGTTATTATTAAAATAATATATGAATGGGGTTTAACGTCCTACGCTTAAGCACCTAACCTGGGCTAATTGAAGACGGGCATACGCCATACAGTGTGCTATGAGGGAAATTTTGCCCGGGCAGCAACTGAATTCCAACTGCGAAGGGTTCTTTTACGTGCACGCCAATCTGTACACGGGACCTCGGTTTTTCGTCCCATCCGAACGACTAGGCAGCTGTCCTTGTCAGACCCTCCTTCTGCATCACTGACAAGGGAAAATTACGCCGGAAAGTCGAGATGAACTTTCTCGGCCCATGCAACCTCCAGGCTAGCGAACCAGGGGGCAGTTCACAAAAGTTAGTAACTTTAAGAATAAAAACTACGTTAAGAAAAAATTACGAAAAAGATACGAATTATTTACGTCGGTTTCACAAAGGCGGGCGTAAGTTTTTTCTTAACTTTTTCTCGTAATCCTTTTTCGTAAATACGTCACGTATACGTCACGATATATATAAGGAATATATCATGTGGTCGTTTATGTTTCAAAAGGTTAGGATGGAATCAAAATAATGGCTATAATGCCGACGTACGAACCGTGAAAATGTTTACAGAAGTTGAATGAAGTTACATAACATGACGTCAAGACCATTCGTGACGTGTTTACGAAAAGATACGAGAAAAAAGTTAAGAAAAAACTTACGCCGGCCTTTGTGAAACCGGCGTAAATAATTTCTTAACGTAACTTTTTTTCTTAAAGTTACAAACTTTTGTGGAATTGCTATTCAATATTTAAGAAAAAATAAACATTTTACCATTAGTACTCGAATCGTGTACCATAATACGTTTCAGTGTCAGTGCCAGAGATAACCATTCAATTGAGACTTCGGGCGTATTTCGCGGAACATAACTGATTAAAAAATTACTGTATAGCGATTGAATATAAATCAGTTTATATACATTTATATTACAATATTATATTCTTTGCAACCCTGGGGTAGGGATGGCCTAGTGGTCTAGAGTGCCGCTCTTCGACCTCCAGCTGGCCGGTCACCTTTGGCTTGCGGCTGTGGTTTCGAGCCCTAGTGTGAGCGTATGTGACATGGAGATTACAAGATCTATGCTGATTTAAATTGACGAATAATTCGAGTTTTCAATGTCGAAGACTTTGGATGATATTGAGTTAGAGAGACATTAGCTACTTTAATCTTACCCTGAACATTCTCTCTCGCCGAAATTGCCGATCCGCATAAAGTAAAAAGGCGGACATTTTGTCAAAGAAACGTAAAATTTACAACTTACGACAAGGTTAAGAGTTGCCATAGACTTGACGATAGAAGTTACGAATTTCGTAAGTTAAGAATTTTAGTAAAACGCGATTTTTACGTAAGTTTACGTTACGATAAACGCAAATTTTCATCGTAAGTTGATTTGTGAAACTGCCCCCAGCGCCTTATCCACTTAGCCACCGTGATCTCCAAAACAATATATGAATGACACCATATTTCTATGATGACACGTTCTATAATAAATAGAGGGGGGTTCGACCTCTAGCTGGCCGGCCACCTCTGGCTTGCGGTTGTGGTTTCGAGCCCTGGCGTGAGCGTATGTGGCATGGAGATAGGGGCGCCTTTTCAACCTAGTGGGTTTCCTCCGGGCACTCCGGTTTCCGCCCACTGCTAAAGACCCCTACGCGCAAGCGAATTATTGAAATAAAATTAAAAACCATATCTTAGTCCCGAAGTGACCTAGTTAATCGCGTCATTTTACAAGGGTATCAAATTAGGCCTGAGGCCTGTTTCCAATTTGGCCCTTGGCACAGTTCGTGTGAATGATTACGATCAATACTGCTGGAAGAAACCAAAGAACTCGGGGGAAACCTGCCTGATCGAACGGCAGACCGAATATCCCTCGTTGTGTTGAGTAGACGTTAAACCCCATTTCTCTCTATATGTCACGGATAGTGTGTCACCAAACACGGGTTTATATATGATACTTCATAGAAACACAAATTAAATATTGTGTCAAAACAATTATAACCATCATTTCGGCGTTAATAACTACATTTAATATAAAACTCCTATAATTAATAACAGCTTATCTTCTATGATATAACGGAAATAAGATATGGGAATATGATTTGACTGACAGGTGTTGTGTTATCAAACACCGATATCTAATAGGTAATTAGAATATGTAACACTTAATGTGAGACTTTCTGTAAAACACGGAAATAGTCTATTAAAATATTTCCCCGGTTGTACGTGACAAGAAAGGGTTGAGTCGCATGTCCAACATCGTGGGTTTTCTCCCGATACTCAGGTTACCTCCCACTGCGCACAAGCGAATTGTAGAAATACAATTGAACCATGTTTTAGTCCTGAAATGACAAAGTATGTGTCGAATGGGCGTTAAACCTCTCTTATGTCACTAGATATGAGAACACCAAAGAAAACAGAAAAAGTCCGTGCATTACCATGTTTTATAAGGTATAGAATGAATATAAACAAGAGAATGTACGGACTATTTCTATTTTTCTCGTGTTCTCTTATCAAAGGACATTCAATTACTTTATTGAATTGTCAGATATCCTCTCACAGTCCCATATAACAACTTTTGGTCTTCGAAGGAATATTAGTGAGCAGAAATTTGGCCGTGTATCTGTTATCAATCGTCGCTTCAGTCAGGTATATAGAGCAGTCGCTCGTGTTTTCCTTTTCGCTACGTCACTACTGATTCTGGTAACGTGTATCACTCAGCTATTGTAGCAATGATCTCTGCGGTAAAAGTATATTTGGAATTTGTTTAATCCGCTCTATCACATATGTGCTAATGACTGGTACCAATAATGTCCTTTTAACTCGCGGAGCGGTGCAGTTGCCGCAAAATAGTCTGCCCTGTACATCTAAAAAAAACACAAACACAATTGTGCTTGATAACGACAAGAAGATACGTGTTGAAACGTTGTGCTATATGTATATAAACAGTGAATGTTATTTCCATAAAAAATGGGTTGTGTTTTATTGTGCTCAATCGCTAAATGCCACTTAAGGATTATACCTGTACATCTATCTGGAAGTGTGCTTGATTAGATTCCTTTTGTTTTAAATATTTAACAAAGCATTCCAGTCACCTAAAAGTGGCTGTAGTACAACATTTTTACCATTCTTTAGAAGCCACAAATGTGACACTGCGTGAAAGATTTATCTGAGGTGGAATCGATCCGAATTTGACCGGAAGTCAATGAAAGCTACTTACCATCGCTGTACAAGTATCATAGATTGGGTCGGCATGATGTAAAAATCACATGGATTAAGTGAGATAGGTCCGGATTACGAAAAAAAACTCTCCCTGGCGCTTTAAATCCCGACATTGTTGTATAACTCGGTCCGAAATCAATGAACAACCAAAAAATCAATTTATAGCATGCAAATCTAACCGCCACAAATGCGTTAAGCAACCCAAAGTTGTCCAACGGTTTTATAACCGAAATCCCACTCTATGCCGACCTGTGTTCCAACCATCCAAACAGACTGGTGCGGCTGTATTCGTGAAATTTAATTGAAAGTAAAGTAAATTTAGTGTTTTATAAGATTTTGGCACTTTTTTTTGTCATCTAGGTGAACTACATTTTTTTTCCACTTTAGCCGTCTGCCCGAAAAGTCAAATTGCCCGAAATTTAGACGGCAGTCCCCCCCCCCCGGCTCTTTCGCTTATGTTCATACCACACTAATTGACAGATATATCTCTTACATAATGTATCTTTAACAAATGATACATATTATAGTAATTAGAGCGTTTTCCTTGCATATGTTTGAAATTAAGATGCACACGGATAGGCCCCTTTTTTTCTTTTGTTTTATCGATATTATGTTATAACACGTCCGACACAAATTCAATATGTCAAGAACTTGTCCATTTGTGCTTGACATTTTGTCAGGCATAACTAACATCGTTATTACACACAAATTAATGTTTTATAAGCACTTTTGAAAAGACTTAAAGTTATCGATTGTCTAAATTGAACCAACAGCTCGCCGTAGTGGAGTAATGATTTTTGATATATTCTAATGAGTTAACATAGTTGGGATGGGAGTGGGCAAATGGCCCCACTTTATAAAAAAAAACCTACGCTCAAGCTAATTATTCATTTAAAATTGAATCGTATGTTAATCCCAAAATGAACTAGGCTGTTTCCAGTGTACGTTAAACTCCGCTTCTCTCTCTCTATAACAATAAGGGTCATCCATTCGCCGATTAAACTTTAAATATTAATCATTCTGTCATGATTTATACAAAGATCTGGATACATATAAGTGTTATAGATTTTCTGTGCGTTCATATAATCGATAACTTTAAGTCTTTTCAAAAGTGCTTATAAAACATTAATTTGTGTGTAATAACGATGTTAGTTATGCCTGACAAAATCTCAAGCACAAATGGACAAGTTCTTGACATATTGAATTTGTGTCGGACGTGTTATAACATAATATCGATAAAACAAAAGAAAAACAAAGGGGCCTATCCGTGTGCATCTTAATTTCAAACATATGCAAGGAAAACGCTCTAATTACTATAATATGTATCATTTGTTAAAGATACATTATGTAAGAGATATATCTGTCAATTAGTGTGGTATGAACATAAGCGAAAGAGCCGGGGGGGGGGGGGGGCTGCCGCCTAAATTTCGGGCAATTTGACTTTTCGGGCAGACGGCTAAAGTGGAAAAAAAATGTAGTTCACCTAGATGACAAAAAAAGTGCCAAAATCTTATAAAACACTAAATTTACTTTACTTTCAATTAAATTTCACGAATACAGCCGCACCAGTCTGTTTGGATGGTTGGAATACAGGTCGGCATAGAGTGGGATTTGGACAACTTTGGGTTGCTTAACTTACGAGCGAGAATAGCAGAAAAACGCATTTGTGGCGGTTAGATTTGCATGCTATAAATTGATTTTTGGTTGTTCATTTATTTAGGGACCGAGTTATACAACAATGTCAGGATTTAAAGCGCCAGGGAGAGTTATTTTTCGTAATCCGGACCTATCTCACTTAATCCATGTGATTTTTACATCATGCCGACCCAATCTATGATACTTGTACAGCAATGGTAAGTAGCTTTCATTGACTTCCGGTCAAATTCGGATCGATTTCACCTTAGATAAATCTTTCACGCAGTGTCACATTTGTGGCTTCTAAAGAATGTTAAAAAATGTTGTACTACAGCCACTTTTAGGTGACTGGAATGCTTTGTTAAATATTTAAAACAAAAGGAATCTAATCAAGCACACTTCCAGATAGATGTACAGGTATAATCCTTAAGTGGCATTTAGCGATTGAGCACAATAAAACACAACCCATTTTTTATGGAAATAACAATCACTGTTTATATACATATAGCACAACGTTTAAACACGTATCTTCTTGTCGTTATCAAGCACAATTGTGTTTGGGTTTTTTTTAGATGTACAGGGCAGACTATTTTGCGGCAACTGCACCGCTCCGCGAGTTAAAAGGACATTATTGGTACCAGTCATTAGCACATATGTGATAGAGCGGATTAAACAAATTCCAAATATACTTTTATCGCAGAGATCATTGCTACAATAGTGATACACGTTACCCGAATCAGTAGTGACGTAGCGAAAAGGAAAACACGAGCGACTGCTCTATATACCTGGCTGAAGCGACGATTGATAACAGATACACGACCAAATTTCTGCTCACTAATATTCCTTGGAAGACCAAAAGTTGATATATGGGACTGTGAGAGGATTTCTGACAATTCAATAAAGTAATTGAATGTCCTTTGA
Source organism: Patella pellucida (assembly GCA_917208275.1). Taxonomy (NCBI): domain Eukaryota; kingdom Metazoa; phylum Mollusca; class Gastropoda; family Patellidae; genus Patella; species Patella pellucida. The sequence goes on from OU795041.1 coordinate 13,561,184, forward strand.
TCATTCGGCCGATTAGAAATTCGGCCGAATGACAGTGGACACACTAGGCGAATTTCATTGTACTAATATATATTGGTGTCATAATGTCTATAGTTTTCAAATAACATATTAACAAGTGTATAGGCGATAAGAGATACAAAGGAAGAAAAAACGTAGTTACAAGCTTATATTTTACATGTTATATTTTAATTTACCTTTTAATATTTTTATTTTCAATTTTAATCAAAACAAAATATATATCATTTCATTCTACTAATATATATTTACATTTTTATATTTATTTTTTTTTCAATTTTAATGCAAACAATATAAATATAATTTCATTCTACTAATATATATTTGTGTCATAATTTGTATATTTTTAAAATAAATATAACATTATCTAAGACGGAAAATCGTGTAGTAATCTATTATTTTCTACCTTAATATAGGTATTACCTGGTAATATTACACGTGAAATTGTTAAAGTGTGGTGTAATATGATATAATTTAAATGGTTTAATATCTTTTTCTTAAATAATGACTTTAAATTCATAATTGTTCTCTTTTTAAAAGAGGACATTCTTTGTATCAACACAACTTGTTTATAAAATGCTAGTACTAAGTTTAGAAATATATGGTGTTTATTATTTACCCCAAAAAATAAGAAATATTCGTATTTGGATAGAAAACTTCTACAATATATCTTATATATTGCTTAAATACAGTAATAAAGGAACAAGATATAAATAGGTGTCTAAGATCTTCTACTTCCTGGGAGCATACTGGACATAGATCATTTTCTGTAATATTGAATCTAAATAATTTTACTTTTGTATATATTATGTTGTGAAGAATTTTGAAGTCTAATTCTATTGATCGATAGTCTTTCCATCTTAGCCAAATGTCATTTCTTTATCCCGAAACTCAGCAAGTCATATTATCACCACACGGTCAGTAATCATATCATTATCAGACGATTCGCGTACGATAGCACTCAATGGATAAATGTCAACCTTGTGATGATGAACTAAGGCACGGGGAAACTGTACAGGACAAATATTGCCATTCAGAAGAAGATTAACAGTTTTTATGGGAATAAATCATTGGTTTATTCAAAAAGCACACTGACATCTGTGACCCTCCAGTACAAAACAGTACACTTGGGTCAAATTGAAGAAATGGAGATAATGGTGTTGAATGAAAGAGTATAAAAAACTCTTTTCATTGATTTCTGAATTCTAAGAATCGGACAAAAATGGAAGCGATATGAGAGTTTTAAGTTTTGAATTTTAGTAATTCGAGGTAATGCAACTTTGGGGGCTGTTTATTAAGGTGATCTAATAGGAAAATTGGTTCATCATTTTCTTCCAGTACCAGAAACGTATCATCGACCTTGCAAAGCCAAGTAATAGGAGTAACAGGAAGAAGATTGTGGGTCATATTTCCTGGTCACCGTAAATAGTTAATCGAGGACATCTATTACATCAAATATTTAAAAACTTGAGATGAAAATCATGACAGTTTCCTGAAGAAAGTTGGCTGTAATATCACAAACCCAACCAAGTAGATCTAGAAGCCCCATTGAGTAATCCCGGTGTATCGAATGATGACGTCAGTCCAGATATATCCATGACGGCTAAACAATATGGTGGCTTAGATTTGTATAAGGATTTCATTGACCACGATCGACTTCTTGTCGCAAGCATCGCCGAAAAGATTAATTAAGATATTTAGTCTTGATGGGTATAAACCGATGTTCTTCTTCCATTCGTGTTTTACGCCTGCTTGTTATCTTAGCGCACGCACAGCACTCGGCAAATCTCGACAGATTCCGCTGCCCTACATCTAGACTCGGCTGTATGATGAATTCCGCCATTTTGGAACTATTTTAAAGGACCCGGATAAAACAATGGCTGCCCCCATAGAGATTATATCAACAAACTAAAAATGGCTGCCCCATAGACATTATATCTAGAAAAGACGCCATTTTGGGACTTTTTTTGTAAAAGCGGCACGTTTTCCTGTTAAAGTAAATCGGCAGTTGACTAGCCGCATCGCAAATGTATGGTCGTAGGTACATATCACTTACTATCATACACCCGAGTCTAGATGTAGGAAGGAGGGTATCTGAATCTGTCGAGGTTTGCCGAATGGCACGCACATGTGTCTTTCCTGTGGGGGAAACCCGGATTAAAATTGTTTGATTGGTCAAAAGACAGAAGATGTAAACAGGGCTATCGCTAATCCTAACCTTAACTCTGGGCCTAGCCCAAAACCTATAATCTCCCCAACAATCACGTGCCCTTACCTTATTTACATCTCGGCGACGTTCAGTGACAACAGGGATTGATATTTCCCACCAGAATAAATAAAAAAAATAGTTCTAATCGCTTTAAGTATCGCATAGCTGGGGTTACCAAGAGGGAACCCGGGGACCCAGAGAACACCCAAAAGGCTGGACAGGCGACCCTACTTCTTGTCACGTACAACCGGGTATTCAATAACAGGCTTTATGATACAGCACGCACGTGCTTACCATTCGGCCACCCCCACTCCCCTCAAAAAATGAAGCTAGACATATTCCATAATTCATGTCAAACGGTGAAGCCATAATTATTCTTATTTGGAGAGCATCCGCAGTCATAGGCGTACGAGGCGGGGGGGCTAGGGGGGCCCTGGCCCCCCCAAATATTTTTATGAAAAAAAAATAGAAATCTAAAAGAGCTTAGAATTGTGATATCGGTCATTATTCGAGGAATTTTCTGAAAATGAGGTGGGGTAGGGGTATGGCCTTGTCGGGAATGGCTATGGTCTTGTCGGGAATGAATGCTCAGTTTGTCGGGAAGCGTCGAGTCGTCTGTCGGGTTTTGGATATTTTTAATAATATGGAAGCGTAAAGAAAGCAGGCTAGTCAATGAAGAACACGTACGCCATCTGAATAAAACTAGCACGTACACATGACCTTTCTCAGTTCTCGAGTACTGTGTTTTAGTATATTGGATGACAAACTTAAAAAAGTGTTGTCGGTTGATTAATGGATTCGGTTACAGTACAAGATAATTGTATATTTTGCCCTTCGTCTTATAGTAACTCATTAATCTCATTTTCAGTTTTCTATGACTTTGATAAACTAATCAATTTCTATGAATTAAGTTCTCGCGCGTTTTTTGTCAAGTTAGTTGTGTGCGGTACCGTGTTTATACAATCAAGGGACACTTGGTGAGAAAACTGTCTGAATTTGTAAAAAACTGTTTGTTGTCAAAACTGTTGGGAATGAATTGAAGTAAAGTCCATATTTAATTTGTTGTCAGGGCGGACGCACCGCTTATATAACTCCAATGATATGAGTGCACACTCTCTATTGCTGATATTTAATATCAATTCGATAAAAAAAAAATCAAAACTATTTTCAGTATAATACTGCTAGCATATAGAAGATAACTAATGCTTCAGCAGTACTAAAATCAGTATTGAAGATTTGAAAACTTTCTGCAGTACTGCCGTGAAAATTGAAGGAAACGTATCTCTATGGAGTCATAGTCAAATAACCGAAAGAAAGATCATGGTGGCAAAATACAATGTACGTCCTGCCAACAACAGATAATGGACAAAGGACACTTTAAATTGCATTCTAAAGATGGTTTTCACCAGTTTTTATGCCGCAACTGACATAATTTACTACCCACTCCAAATTACTAGAAAGTATTCGAAATGCCTGGAAAACGCGTCTACGGCCGTCTGGTTTTCAAAATCTTCTGGGGGAGGCCCCCAAAACCCCCCGTCGAGTGCTTCGCGCTCGACTTGTTCATGTTTTCGTAGTAATAGAGTTTGTATTTTAAAGATGATTTTTCACCAGTTTTTATGCCGCAACTGACATAATTTACTACCAACTCCAAATTAATAGAAAGTATTCGAAATGCCTTGAAAACGCGTCTACGGCCGTCTGGTTTTCAAAATTTTCTGGGGGAGGCCCCCAAACCCCCCGTCGAGTGCTTCGCGCTCGACTTGTTCATGTTTTCGTAATAATAGAGTTTGTACTTTAAAGATGATTTTTCACCAGTTTTTATGCCGCAACTGACATAATTTACTACCCACTCCAAATTAATAGAAAGTATTCGAAATGCCTGGAAAACGCGTCTACGGCTGTCTGGTTTTCAAAATTTTCTGGGGGAGGCCCACCAGACCCCCGTCGAGTGCTTCGCGCCTACGGCGCTCGCGGGCAGACGGCTTCGCGGACTTTAAAAAAATATATTTGTCGGGAAAATATGGTGGCCCCCCAAACAAATTCCGTCCCGTACGCCTATGTCCGCAGTATAATGCTATCGGTGTTGACTGGAATAACCAGACGCTAGAAACTGTCTTTCGATTGCGACTTCGGGCGTATTTGTGACAGTAATACAAAATCTCTTTGTTTATCTTGTGCATATTCTGGCCATTGCTGGATTGGATTCTGATACTTTTGAGGGAGTGTATCTAGTCTTCCTGTTCAATCAAATCTATCACTTGAGTACAGCAACATGACAGTCCCCGTTTGATCTGGTGTCTTCCCTAGAATGCTGGACAATGATTTAATGTATTAAAAACAGTGAAAGTCTGTTCATCTCCATAGTAGTAGTAGTATCTGGGTTTAACGTCCACTTCCACCTAGTATTGTTTATTTTATGTCAATGTTGATAGCCTCGTTTGTCACGCTATTAGTTTTACTGCAATATTCTGCTATACACTGGCTAATTGGGCATAATTAAATCCTGCGCCATGACGGAACGTTATGTAAACATATTTGGTCCAATTTGACGCCCTGTTTAAAGGGTAATGTCTTTGTAACGCAGTCAGCGATTGGTAGTTAACCGAACTATTGATCAATCATAATTTAGAACAAGAATGTCCCCTCTTTCCAGCAGTGTTAAGTGGGATTAGTTCCTTTATGAACTGTCTCTGAGCGAACGATGTCTCGCTAACAGTTCCTAACGGGCCTTATTATCAACTAGTATGAAAATAAGGCTTTTCTCCATCTCGGTTCTAAGGCTATTTTAGATCCTTACCGTCTACTTTGCAGCGTGATTCTTCTTTGAACGCCAAAGGAAAACATTTCCTGACACAACCGACACAAATTTATAATAATTCAACACTATTTTCATGTAGAATTCGACGTTAGAAAAAGATAAACAAAATCGTTCAAATCTGGCCGCCATGTTTGTTAACTGACGTCAGCGCAGACCGGTCTTTTTCTAACATCGAATTCTACACGAAAATAGTGTTGGTTTATTATAAATTTGTCTCGGTTGTTTCAGGAAATGATTGCTTTTGGTGATCAAAAAAGTTTCACGGTGCAAAATAGACGGTAAGGATCTAAAATAGCCTAAGAACCGAGATGGGGTAAAGCTTTATTTTCATACTAGTTGATAATAAGGCCCGTGAGGAACTGTTAGCGAGACATCGTTCGCTCAGAGACAGTTCATGAAGGAACTAAATTGGGATTAGCTCTAATCAAACGGGACACTGCGAGGAGTATGATCTTGTGTGGTTTTGGGAAGTATTGTTTAATAGGGCTGGCGAAAGGCTCCACTGTCTCCACGGTCTTCTACTTCGGAAAAGGTCGGTTATTATTCTCTTTGGATAAATACTCCTAAGAAAATGAGAAAAATATAAATATAATTCAGAGCCTCAAGAATGAAGCTGTCGTTAATGAAAAAATCAGAAAGAGGTTGAATGATATCGACAATGAACAGCGACTAACTTTGATTTTTGAGGAGTGTTGAGTTAAGATCGATAATTTTTTTTTACGCGTCAAATCACAACAGTGAACTAATATTGAATTCCGTCTTTGGTTTATTGTGTAGCCAGATCGGATTAAAAGAAAACACATTGTGCTTTTTCTTATTGATTTCCATACCAGGTTAATTTCTATTCAAAACATATAAGCTGTAATAATGTTATGCTAACCAGCCGTGCAGAGGCAATATAAAAACAGAGCAAAAACAGAATTACATGTGCAATAAGGGGCGCCGCTGTTTCACGAATTTTTTACTAAGATAAAATACACATTTTAGTAATTGATTGAATGATATTAGATTGAGTATGGTGTTTAGCAGTCGTGTAAAGAGACCAGTAAACAGAGCAAAACACAACATTACAAATGAAGACGATATTCAGATAAAATACAAATTTCTGTGGATAATATTAGATTGATTTTACTTCTTAGGTATCTACTAAAATTGGAGTTAAGATTTTGAGAAACAGGGCCCATCATTCTGCCGCTTGTGAATACGTCGAGATTGACATGCTTATTTTCTTTTGTTGTGGCATCACAATATTACTTGGTGCTGCCTAGATACATGTATACAGACGTGGTGAGATCGTGGTAAAACTTAGTTTCTTGATTGGCCCAAGACCGGAAGTACCGCAGAAGATAATTATCAACTATTATCGGCCCCGGGGTGGGGGGGGGTGATTACCTTTCGGTGAGGGGGGGGGGGGGCATTTTGCGAATTTTTTTCGGAAAGGTCATCCTAACAGACTGTTGTAATCATCATGCTATGTAGATACAGGCCCAACTATTATTATGACATTTATTATCAATACGGTATAGTAATATTACAAATAAACAATAAATAAGTTTAGTGAATCCATGGCCGTCTTAACGCATGGCGATTGGGAACACTGCACAACATTCACAGGGTGATGAATTACTAAGATATTGCTTTTATAATAGCATTGTTTTTCACCTGAGCCAAGCCTTTTACAATAACAGCATTGATAGAATATGAGCAGAAAAAACAGGATTTGGTCAAATGGCGGCCATTTTGTTTGACGTCATATTTAGACCCTTTGCGGTAGCTCAATTTCAGACAACTTTCAATGTGTTGTTGCCTAGACCATAAACTAAAATAATACTACGGGAAATAAACAAAAAAAAACAACGTTTTCTTGCAATTTTTTTTAGGTTGGTCCATTTGTTTTTCATTACTTTGACTCTACTAATTGTAGGAGGGGTGGATCACACTGATCCGTAGCTACGAGAACGTAGCTAAAAACGTTGAGATATACTTATGTGTTTGTTTTTAGCTACGATTGGCACCCACAGGGGCCGCGGAGCGGGCCCGATTTCGGGGGGGGGGGCTACTGACCCCCCCTAACCTTTTTTCGCTTTTTTGAGCTTTTGGCGACATTTTATTTTCACTATTAAAAATTATTGCCGGGGCTAAAGCCCCCCTAGCCCCCCCCCCGGCTCCGCGGCCCCTGGGCACCCATCATTTTCACGTTACAAAATGATAGCCGTCAAAATATTAGTCTCGGTCACCCAGAACCCCCTAGTCTTCAACGTTCGTACAATATTTGTCTGGATGATAGAGACTATCAAAATATACCGTTGAAAAACATGGCGGTCTAACGGCTTAACGCCTCGATTTTAAATACGACGATTTGTACCCGTTTCAGGAAAGATAAAGACCCTAATTGAAGTGGCGTGTGGCGGAAATATTATTAATAACAATAATCAATCTTTGTTTCGATGAAAAATGCTGTCAATTTTGTATAAAACGCCCCGTAATGAATCAGACAAGGGGATGCAAGGTTACTTGTAATGGGGGCCAAAGGTTGAGAGATGATTTGTTATCTAACTGATCCGCAGTGAATATGACACCGAAGAGACTTAATGACCCTGAAATATTAACTTTTTTCCTCCGACAAATTAAATTCTAAAACATTTATTTGAAGAATAGGAAAATAAATAAAGGTGTTTGAAGTATATATCTCTCTCTCTCTCTCTCTCTGATTTTGTTGGAAGTACTACTTTGTCGTTGCTACAGCCCTGTGTAAAATAAAAGTGTAACTAACCCGTGTTACCAAACTAACAATATAAGATGCCAGCAAATTGATGGATGTGTTTTACTGCGCTGATTTTGATTAAATTGTGCACTTTATTATAAATATATTCAAGATAACATATTTATAAAGTGCATAAATTGTGCAAAAACACAAATAAAACAAATCTATCTTTTATTGTCAGTTTGACAACACGGATTACCCATTACTGTGGGCTATTAATTCACCCAGGTCTCAGGGCTGCCTGAAAATTTAAAAATGTGCCGTACAGTGTGTAATATTCTTCAAGATACTGATATTGATGCTCGCCTACTTTGGGCTATACATTTTGATTTAAAGTAAAGTCCCGATGCGAAATATATGCATTTTTGCTTAAATCTCCTTTTTCACGGCTTTTTGTCCTCGGGCTGATTGTTTAAAGGGTGTATAGCTCTATTCTCTAGATCCTTAAAGTAGACGAAAATGAGTCTAAAACCATAGTTTTATGAGTGTATATAATGTGAGGAACATGGACCTTTAAAGGAGCTAAATCGCTAACATTTGGGACCTAGAAATTGACAAAAGTGGGTAGTCGCAACGCATATAATACTGTTATATGAATGTATATAAACTGATTTACATTCAATGGTTTCCGTTTTTACTCCAATTTCAAATCAGTTATGTTCGGCGAAATAAGCTAAGCAGTCTCAATTGAGTGCAAATGTCTAGCGTCTGGTTATTACAGTCTACATATGCGCTTGACTAGGTGCAATGTGTCTAGCCTCGTCCCTCGAGTCTCTTAGTACAACTGGAGCTAAAGCGCATTATGGTACACGATATCAGAATTGTCTGCGATATCACTTAAGTGGAAGCAGACGTTAAACACCAAAAAGAAGAAGAAGAACGATATCAGAAGCTCGTCTTTTCCCGGTAAGTTTACATCATCAATGTTGATTTAAATTGACCAATAATTCTTGTTTTCGACGTCGAAAATTTTCGAGGATTTTGAGTTATGGACGTGGGTTCTTTGAGCACTTAAATCGCAGGTTAAATAAAGAATACTCGATCGTTAATTATAATTTAGTTCAAAGCTAGTCTACTGCATCTTAATAAGAGGCAAAACGTGACATCCTGTTCTGTTGTGCCCTCTAACATTTCGTGCTTGCAATATATATTTACTACTTCATTTAAATAGTTAGGTAAAATCATATTGTTGACACACCAGGGCGATTGTGATATTCGCTTAAATTATGGGTAGTGCACGCACAACAGAGGGCATAACCTGAAATGCCGGAAAATATGTCCTCGGCGAGTATTCCGTGTGGAAACAACATAATTATTCATTACATGGACGGTCCAAGTAAAAAGGTAGTCGTCCATGCCTTCTTAGTCCATTCAAAACATTTTTTTTTTGGGGGGGGGGGGTGTTTTTGTTGCGACTTTTAATTTCTTCTGTATTGACTTGTGTGATATATTTTCTTTGTTCATAACAAATGGCGCTCGAAACCATACAACACACGACGTCGGGTACTGATTTTGAAATGTTCATTGTGTCTTTATTAAATATTGGATATTAGGAGTTAAAGTTTTCACGATAAAAAAAACCTCATCAATATTGATTGAAATGGACCAATGTTGAATTCTATGGATACTATATATTTAGTAAGAGGTTTAGCCTCTTTAAAGATATATGTTGAAAAAGAAATTTCTGTAACGTAGGCAAGTAATTTATAACATTATATCTTTGTAATTATTACACTTGCATTTGGTTTCATGGTTGCAAAAAGCTTTACATTTTTTAAGTAGGGCTATATCAAATTAAAATAAAATGAGAAAGGATTGCGTATATAGACAAAAACTACACAAAGACAAGTAGAAATTTAAAGATGCCCCAAGCAACAAAATATACGCCTGATTCACCCGGGCAGTCGCATATTTAATTTATTTTTTATACGCCCACATTTTCATGTGGACGTATTTTGTCGTCGCCCCTGTCCGTCCGTCCGTCCACAATTGTTTGTGAACAGTCTACGGGTCACATTTTTTATCCGATTCCAATGAAACTTAAAATGTAGGTTCATCACCATAAGATCTCGGCCTTATATACATATTAAAATAATATAATTTCGGTATAAATTCCCGACTTTAAATATTTTTATTTCTATAAAATCAATTTCATAAAATCTCCCAAATATCTACAGTGGCAAAGCACGTGACAGGGAACGGCAACCCATATTAAACACAAGATCCCGCGTCTTATAAAAGTAAATTTAGTCCTATATAGGCTACTTTAGAATTTAATGTAATGCATATTATTTGCTGACAGCATTCCAACCGTCATCAATAACGCGGGTGGGGTTTCAAATAAAAGTTTTACACCTCTTACTTAATCCCCCTTTATTATTTGACACTATTATTTGTCACGAAGTGTCTATTATGTTGGGGAGATACTAATTGTAGGCCGGTTGGGGAGGTTCGGGTGTTACCGGAGTCCAAAATGGCCGCTTTATATAAATGGGGTTTGGGGGAATACTAACCCGAACCCTAACCGTAACCCTTTTAGAAGACTGAACCTGGGTCTAATTTACTTTTTACCCTCTTAAAAGGGTTAGGGTTAGGGTTCGGGTTAGTATTCCCCAAATACTCATTTGTATAAAGCGGCCATTTTGGACCTCTCCAACCGGCCTCCAATTAGCATCTCCCAATATGTTGAGCGCAGATTTCACCTCGCCTACAAATTATCCCCGCGCATGCGTAAATCTCGGCGTATTTTCCGTTGACTAATTTTTACGCACGGAGTTATGTCTGTTCAGGGTATTTAATGGGTTACTGAGCTGACAATCTACGATATCACCCTTGGTGGAAGTGGTCTTAAAAATCCAGGAACGAACGAATGACAATCTGCGAACCAGTTGGATAAGCGCAGATTACAACCGCGCTGACAGTGTCCAATCACCGCAAGAAGAGTGGAATCTGCGCAGCGCAAATTAGAATCTGTCCAAGGGGTAAGAATGCGGCCCACATATACTGAATAATTCATCAACCGTGTCATCTTAATCATCTTCTCGAATGTGCTGCTGTGTGCGCGTTTACCACCATCGCCATCTCATCATCACGGTAGACTACAAAATTAACGCGACCCCTGCAAATGTGTAGGGCGGTCCGGTGATGAAATGTGAAGCCCCCCTACACCATTACACTTTTCTTCATCCCATCGATTCGTTTCGAAGACGCAGAAGTCTGCAAGACGTTTCCCAAGACGTCTTCACACACGTTGACGGCCATCAGCGTGATAAAGATGGAAGCGACTCTCATCACCGAAGAGCACAATTTGCCAGTCTACTCTTCTCCATGGTTGATATTCTTGAGCCTATATCAAACGCCGCTGATGGTGATGATCCCCTAGGATAGCTCCAAAATAAGGTCGTCCTGCACGGAGTCCTACTTCTCTTAGACGACGTCTTACGGTGTTGGCACTTACTGGTCCTTGTCTTCCGACGACTACCCCACCTGTTCCAGTCGATGGGCGGAATCTTTCACGCAGATGAGTGATCCGAATGTAGCGGTCTTGAGCCTGGGTTGTAACGCGTTGTGGGCCAGGACGTTGACGGTTACGTGTTGATCCAGTAACTCGAACACGATCTACCAACCATTAGTGGACTGGTGACAATTGAAGTGTCTGGCAACAGCATGTGTAGACATGCCAGCCCGGTACATTCCCATGGCTTCATTTCGTTGATTTTCGGTAAGTCTCGGCATCTCTAGCTCCATTCCGTCACACGTCCAACAACAAATTACGACATATTGACGTTTCACAGTTCATGTACTGCACATTAAGTTGAAAACATGCTTTTAAAGGGCTCACACACAATGCTGCACGTAAATATTGGTTTTTTTATTTGCATCTCGTCCAATTTTTGTGTGCACACGGGCCGATATTTTTTTGCGTTTGGGAGTATTTTGTGTACAATAGTTCATAGCATTGTATAATATTATGCATACAAAACCACCTAGTAATAAAATGTTTGACAAACGAAGGTGATGCTTTTTCCATGGCGCTCAGTATATTAATAAAACGTGTAGGGGCGTCAACTGTCAGGATCCATCCTTGAACATATTTGGATAAGTGTGCACGACGTTAGTTTAACCCTAATTTAATGAAACTGGGCTAATCTGTACTGTACCAAAAAGTTTAGGGGCGGATTATAGTTGTATTATTATATTGTAGTTATATAAAGATATTTAAATTATACCGTGTTTTTGTTAATTCGAATTATAAGTGCACGACTGTGAATCCGGCCCCAAATAGAACCACAGGTCCAATTTTGTGACAACCCCAAACCATTATGCTTGGACTTCCCCAGGAGTCTCGTTCCACGACATATTGGTCAGAATAACGTTGGCCACGTCGACTCCATAATATTCTGGCCCTGCCATCAGTTGATACACATTATCGACTCTCAATTGTCCGTGTCGTCAGTTCTGGTGTCGTTAGGCAAACTGTAGACGTTCACGTCGACGGCGAGGTTTGAGGATCGGTCCACGGTAAGTCCGGTAAGGTCTACGACAATGAATGTTCTCGCTTGCGAGACGTCGGCGCACTGTATCGGTACTGATGGGTCTTCTGGGTGTTCCGATGGTCTGACGAGCTGTCTCAGATGCCTGTGTTAAGGGATTCTGAACGTGCTGGCGCACACCATGGCGGTCTTTTCATAATCCTCGGTCTACCAGTTTAGGGTCGATCATCCGCGGTGCTGGTGGCCCGAAAGCGTTGCTGAAGTATGTAGATGGCCCGAACAATGACCTGGAAGCGACTAACAACGGCTTGGGTTGTGTGACCAGCGTCGAGACTTCAAAGCGCCTGGTTCCTCTGAGCTGTCCTGAGTCGTGGCATGCTGCTGACGTTGTAGTGTGGATGATTCAACCAGTTTTTGAGAACATTTCCTAGGTTCAATTCTGTGTTTGGGAAGAAGCCTTATTGCTCAGATAAAGTTGGAGGTGTGGTCACAAATACACAATAAAAACATTTGGCAAGTTTGGTGCAATTCGCCTATCCAGAATAACATAGCAACCTGACGTTTCTTTTGCTGCTTAGTATGCAAAAGTATCAAGAACATTTTCCAGCTATGGCGACGTTTAACACTCCGGTGATCTAGAAAACTTACTCAACTTGTCCATGACAGCCTTCGCTTCAAATAGCTAAATCAGCCTAAATTTCTTCTGGACGACCTCGCGCCTGGTACGTTCGTGCATTTTTATGCGCGAACTCTTAGTTTTTCTATTACTGGCACGCGCACGGGCACTATTTCTTTTTCTTTTACATGTACCAAAATCTGGGATTTCGCGCGGGGGTACATTTGAGGTATTAGTCTGTGAAGTAGAACACTTGCAACTGTACCTGTGTATCGCTAATTATAAACCGAATGTGTGAAGACAGTTTATATATATCACGCACAAAATGTTCAGTACAGAGTTGATTCACGCTCGATTTGTTGCTAAGCAAACCAATGGGATTATTTTCTCAACAGTGTATGAACTTATCCATAGCGATAATATCCTTACACCGAGAGAAATTATCTAGTCTCGGTGAAAAGAACCATGGTTGTCTGGTAGAAAATTACTTTTGTATTTGTAGGAACGGAAAACAGTGATTTTAGAAGCAAACAAACCTGCCGCACATGAGGAAGTCATTATACTAATAATAAAAGGCGAGAACTCTTTTTGCGGCGGAGGCTTATCACTGAGTAATAGGTCAAGGTTAAAACATACGTTTGCCTTATAAAAATCTAGCAAAATGGTAAATACCTACGGATCTCGATAAAAAAAATAACATTCGGATTATAACTCTAGATAAGGTGTGTTAATTAACAAGGGTATAAATGGAATATTATAATATGTTTAGGAAGCCTAGTAACGAGTGTAGTAAGTAGGCTATAGACTAAAGTTTTAAGTCGAGATTACTCGCTTTCAGTTTACTCTGTTTTTGCGATAACCAATTATGTGAGAAATACCATATTGACATTCGGTTTTTAAAAGTTGTACGCGAACTAAATGCGTTTGTTAGATACTGACAGAGAGCAGCCCGGAGTCGAACAATCGCCCCCGAACTGTCTTTGTCAGCTAGTTTCAAAATGGTGTACAACCAGTGCAAGTAGGAAAAGACGACAATAAAATCAGAAATATGTTATTTATTATTGTCGGACTTATTACACCACTCCTGTCTAACAAATCATAAAGCTGTGGTGTTACGGTGGTGGCATAGTATTTCACCGTAACACCACAGCCACTCTAACCATTCATAATACATCTAACTATCACTCCCTACACATTTCCCCTCGTCTACTTTCCCAAACGTCAACAACACATCTCATGCATCCATTTCGCTGATTAACCCTTGTACCATGTCTACTGGATTCCCGAAGCTATTGTATAAAAAGAAGATAATCTTTTACCGCATAATTACTTCGATCATGAAACCAAAACTTAAAGGGCAATGTTGGTGTCAGCCAATATTACATTTGTGAAGAAAACTGGCACAACACATTCCAAATATAATATTAACGCATAGATCATTGCTACCGTAGATTCGTAACGAAAATTTGTAAGTAGAGAATTAATAAGAACTAGGTAATGCACGGACTTATTCTATTTTCTTACTTTCTCTTATCTCGTGACAGTCAATTCTTTTAATGAATTGTTAGCTTTGAATTGGTATACATGTACGTACTCTCACTGTCTAATATCACTTTTTTTTATCTTGTCAGTTATCTGAAAATCGGCCTTGTATCTATTATCACTCCCAACTACAGTCAGTAATATATAAGGATTGCTCGTGTTGTCCTTTTTAGAGCGTCACTTCCGGTATGATCAAATCTTCGTTACGCATCTACCGTAGAATGATCCCTGTTTTGATATGATAATTAGAATGAGTTGAACACTGTTGATACTAACATTGTTTTAAATACGGCATACATCGAGACTTTTAACTGGAGACAACTATAGCTGCCGGCAACTGGCCGTAACGATCTGAATCTGAATCTGAATGGTTCGTCGTAGATGCCAATTACTGGCTTTAACACGACGGGTCGAGTGCGCTAATTATTGTTTTCTAGTTTAGATTTGAATAACTCGATTGACTCTGAGTTTACCGTATTATCACTGAGTTTATTCCAGTCGTACACAGTTCGCACAAAGTACGAGTATTTAAAAATGTCACTTTTAGCACAAATTGACTGGACGCACTTGTTGTTGTTACACACTGAGTTTTCTACGTTATTAGTTTTTATATAGTTTTCAAATTGTTTAGCCCTAATAGTTCTCTTAGCTCGCATAGTCTTGAGGAAGTGATCAATGTTGATGGCTGGTACGTGCCCTTCAACCACCTTGAATAGGAACGTCAGTCGCTGGTGACGGCGTCTCTCCTCAAGTGGTTGCAGTTCCGTTTCCCTGACGCATCCTTCCTGTCTGGATTTATAGTCGCCCGTTATAAATCGCTTCTGACCTTTGGTCGATATCTCCTTTCAGGTAGGTGTCCCAGACGACGCTTCCATACTCAAGTTTGGGTCGGACTAGTGCAATGTAGGCGTTTTTCCTGCATAGCTTAGGGCAGTGTCTTAGGTTCCTGCGGAGAAAGCTTTTTTGCAAATGTTGTTGATATGAGTTTTCCATTTAAGGTCGTCGGATAAGGTAATACCAAGGTAAGGGTTGTTCTGGACTTGTTGGAGTATATTGCTGTTGATTTTATAGAAGAAGTTGGATTTGCTTTTGGTGCTGAGAATATAGCATTTCTTAGCGTTAAATTTCATGCCCCATTCATCTGAACATTCCTGGAGGTTATCTAGATCAGTGCCGGACTGGGCCCACTTGCTCACTTGCCAATGACAAGTGGGCCTAAGCCGAAAAAAAAATATTGGCCTAAGCTTCAAAGAACAAAAGAAAAAAGAAAAAAGTAAAAAAAAAGAAAAAGAAAGGTAGTAAAAGAGGGGAGGAGAGGAAACCGAGAAAGGAAAGGAAAGAAAAGCAGAAAGATAGATTTCGTTGAAAGAAACAAATTCTACCACCTGGTGAAATTATGCATAAATTCATGAGTTTAACCTCAAGATGGTGACAGCATTATAAACCGACAATCTTTCTTCAGTCACTCCAAGCTCTTGATAAGTCATTAAAAACCTGATAAATGGCCAAAAACTGTACTGTTGAATAATATGACAAATTCTTTGAATTCTTGACTATGACAAATTTGATTTCTCTATTCGTATTCGATGATGTGTGATTAAAGTGCTCGCAGGTCACCATATATCTCCATCCGCTGCTATGGCCTGAGGTGCTTGGAAAATGGGTTTGCAGCTGTCTATTTTTCAAAAATTTCATGGGGGGGGGGAGCCTCCTCAGACCCCCCTCGAGCGCTCGGGGGCGGCTTCGACCGCCATTTGCTCGTCGGCCTTGTCACATGTATGGCAAGTGGGCCTTCGGCCCACCAGTCCGGCACTGATCTAGATCCTTTTGGAGTTGTATATGGTCTGTCATTGAGTTGATGGCACGATATAGCAGACAGTCATCGGCAAAAAGACGAATATGAGATTTCACTCTATCTGGGAGGTCATTGATATGGCAGAGGAATAGTAGAGGCCCGAGTACTGTGCCTTGTGAGACACCAGAAGCTACGTCAACCTGCCGGGAACGTTCACCTTCAACAATGACGCTCATAATCCGCAGCGTAAGAAAGTTTTTGATCCACTTGAGTGTTGTTCCTCGTACTCCATAGGACTCTATCTTGTGGAGAAGTTTGTTGTGGGGCACGGTGTCAAACGACTTGCTGAAGTCCAGTATCGATGTGTCGATTTGTTTGTTCTTGTCATAGTAATTGTGTAGATCATGTGCTGTTACAACTAACTGTGTTTAACAAGAGTAGCCAGAGCGGAAGCCATGATTTAGAGATGTGAGAACCTTATGTTTGTCTAGGTGATTCAGCATTTGGTGGCATACGATGTGCTCTAGCAGTTTGGATAGGACACATGTCAATGATACTGGACGGTAGTTCTCTGGTAAATGGCGATCTCATTTTTTTTTAACACTGGGGCAATGTTTGCATCTCTCCAATCTTTGGGAAAATCACCAGAGTCGACCGACTTCTGGAAGATACAGGTGATGACAGGTGCTGATTCTACTGCACAGGCTTGGAGAACTCTGTTGGGTAACTCATCTGGGCCTTAGGCTTTGCTGGCCTTGATGTTGCGTAGTAGTTTCATAATGCCTTCCTCTCCTATCTTGATTGGTGGTATGTCTTCAACAACTCTCCTTTGTACTTTGGGTAGGTGATCTCCCTCGTTTTTGGTGAAAACTGACAGAAATTGGTTTACAAGTATCTCGGGCAACGTACACAGCAGGATGATGCACTTATTATACATATGTAGGTTTTGTAGACTTACGAACCAAGTATTTATGCACTGATTTACCGAAATGTGCCTAGTAGAATGTCGTATTAATCAAAATAAGTTGAAATTTCTTTCCTGCCAAAACGCGACATTTTCTTCACGCATGCGCGCTCCAGCGATCAGTTGTCAGTTTGTGTCAACGCACGGGTTCTTTAATTGCGACTGAAAAACAATCGGATATTACAAGGGCCGAACCTGAAATGCCCGAAAATAAATTAATGTGTCCTCTGCGAGCTTACCGTGTAGGAACCACATATTCATTACACGAACAGTCCAAAAAGAACCGTAGTCGTTCATGCTTTCTTGGCACATGTGTTGTCATTCTTAACTACTTCAGCATTGTCTTGTAGGATAATGGCCCCCGAGTTCACATAAAGCATTCCCAGACTTAAGTTAAGAATTTACTCAAAATTGGTGGATTTGTTTAGTTATTTTAACTAAACTATTGCCTTTTATAAAACGTTTTGTTGTTGGAATATACCAACTACATCAAATTGAAACTATGTGAAAAGCTTTGTCTTTCTCGATCAAAGATATTTTTTATAAACCTTGGCTGGAAGTTGAGTAAATTCTTAATTTAAGTCTGAAAATGCTTTGTAAACTCGGGGCGTAGTTTCTTTGTTCATTACAAAAAAAGCACTCGAAACGATACAGCACTGATTTTAAAATGTTCACTGTGTCTATAATATTAGATATTAGGAGCCGACATATTCATAAACCAATGTTGAATTCTATTGATACTATATATTTAGTAAGAGGTTTAGCTCCTATAAAGATGTATTTTTAAAAAAAAGAAAACAAAATTTTTGTTTAACACTTACATTCACGGTTCCATAATGCTTTACTATTTGTTTAAGTAGGAGTGTGTCAAAATGAAAAACAAATTAGAAGAGATTAAGTAGATTATTTTTAAGATTAAAAAAAATTACGTATAAAAAAAAATGGACAAAGACAATCAGAAATCAAAAGATGCGTTTCTAGGCAACAAAATATACGCCTAAATCGTACTTATTGCTTTTAGAAAGGGTTTCTCGAATTGCCCTCGTTCGGAGTGTGCGTGGTTTTAACTAGTTGTCCTTTAGTCGATCAATATAAGCCGCTATTTTTAATCTGGGAACTTGAAAGTAGTTCAAATGTTGCAATTCGTCATACAGCTGAGGTTAAATGTATGGTACTGGACGCTGTCGGGGTTTGCCGAATGCTTAGATCGATTGCTACCTGTATCAGTTGCGTTATTTCAGTCACAGTCTGTCTACGATATCACCCCTACGAGAACGTGGCTAAAAACGTTGTTGGGGCAGAAATATTGTAAATAACAATAATCAGTCGTTGTTTTGATGAAAAATACTGTCAATTTTGCTTACTGATTCCCGATACGATTAGTCGCCTTCAGAGGCGTCACTAGGACCCAATTAGATCCGGGGCACACCCAATTAGATCCGGGGCACAGGCCCAACTCGTACATATTTTCCAGTATTCGTTTTAATAACGACATGACGTTGCCGTGGGTATTCTATTGATGTTTCAAACCGCGGATTATTTTTGTCGATATAATATAGTTATTAAAACGAATACTGGGAAATATGTACGAGTTCTTGTGAAGTTGTGAACTAAATTATAACGAACTAAAATTTAAGGTGATATTGTTGACCCGCTAAACATACACGGCGGGTAAACTACATGTAGGTCATGCACGATTGTTTCTACACTATTTCCAGTCAAATATTTATTTAGTTATATATGATACTGTATTAAACTGTGCACGTGCAGGCAATTGAGGAAATATACGGTGGGCCAGAAAGGACAATCCAGAAAAGCTTCGCACTGGAAAACTTCTCTTCCGTACTCGGGACATTTTACCCAAATTTGTTCAGACCTAAGCCCCGCACATTCTGATCTCTGATTAGTCAATTTTTTTTGGGTCGATTTCTCGAAAACTAGAGGTCGGATCGTGGTTTCGTTTGTTGTAAAATGATTCTGGAGTCAAAGTCAACTCGCTGACATAACAAAGTTGGATCCTAAATGTACAAATTCAAGTTTTTGTCAAGATCTACTTTTCTACGCGTGTGTATATTTTTAAGTAATTTGTCCCTTCCGGGAAAATGGCTACCCAGTGTCACCAGAGAAATTTCTTTCTCCAAAATTTTTCTGGTTTCGAGATTGAGACTTTGCTACATGGAACTATATAGGACCATCTCTTATCTCGAAACACATAGGGTTGAGAGATGAGGTTTGTTTTCTTTACAGTCACCGTGTCATACGAAGAAAAGATGAAAGTTGAATCAGGACACGTAACAATGCAATTGTAGTCTTTTCTGTTTGCTTTGTAGGTACAAAACTTTTATATAAAATACAATCATTTGTCTATAAATCAGAAAGTGGTCTAATGCTCATAAAATAAAACAAAGAGACAGTTCTCGATACAAAGAGATATTTTAATAACATAAAAATAAAAGCTTGCTCCTTTAACAGAAACATTTTATTACTATTGACAAAAAAGAGGGGAACAATGGAATAAAATCAATATATGGATGTGACAGTAGTCATTCGTCAATATGTACAGTTTAAAATATATGCTTGATGCATTTTCCGATATTGTAAAGAATGCACTACTTTAAAGAATTAATTTTTAATATGTAACTCCATATGCATGGTTTTATGGTTTATTTCTTCAAGTTAATCTATTATTGATACGGCAGTGAGAAACAGAATTGGATTTAACGTCCACTCAACACAAACTAGGCCATTTTGGGACTTATATATATTATTCAATTTTATTTAAATAATTCGCTTGCGTGTAGTGAGTTTTAGCAGTCGGAGGAAACCGGAGGACCAGTAGAAAAAAACACACGAGATTGGATAGGCGACCCTAGTCCTCGTCACGTACAACCGCTGATACGATAATAGCCATTTTCCAATATGCACAGTTCACAATATATGCTTGATTTATTTACCATTATTGTAAAGAATCCATTAACAATTCCCATTTAAAGAATTAACTTTTAACCTTTATCTCTATCTGTATTTTCCTTCTAGGTCAGTGCTGGATCTAAGGGAGGCAAAGTGGGACAAATGTCCCGAGCCCCCCAATTTAGGGGCCCGCACAATTCTGGCTCATGCTAATACTTTATCCCGGGCGGAGATAACCCGTACCTGGGCTGAGGAGGCGAGGATTGGGGCCCCAGGCAGTAAGGGATATTGTGGGCCAGATATCGGTTGGCCCCTAAAATTAACTTAATTACATAATTTAGAGGTTCTGTCAATTAATAGATCCTAACCAGTTCCGGGGACCACACCCCGCGATGTGATTGCTGGGGCCCAACCAGTCCCGGGAAATTAAAGTAGTCATAGTATAGTAGTTCATGCAACAGAGTTTAATTTTTTATGTCATCTAAAATAATTTCACTAAAATAAAGTAAATGAAAACATCACGAGAGAAAGGTTTAAAATACTCAAATTGTCAACGAGTTTGAAACGTCAATGAAATCGCTGCCTAAATTGTCTCCGATGAACTGAAATTAATCTTTATTTTAAACAAATAAAATCTGGAGGAAAACACCCCACGCACTCAAGGGGGTGGAGTACATACTGGTACAATCCGCGGTCAGTACGAACAATTTGAAATGGGCCCCCGCACAGTTGGTATGTCCCGGGCCCCCCACAAGGTTAATCCGGCCCTGTTCTAGGTGGAACCCTAAAACGTGATAATGTTTCTTTGTTGTTTATGGCAAATTAAACATTTTAATATTAGGGAAATCGACATCTAGGATACCAACGAATTGCTACATTAGCACCATCAATTGGCATTATTACATTCTTATAGGCTATAAATTTTAAACTATTCACACAAATGTTGGAGGACAAAGGGTGTATAAAACGTCCACCCGACACAAACTAGGTCATTTTGGGACTAACATATGGTTTAATTTTATTTTAAAGATTCGCTTGCGCGTTAGGGTTTTTTTTAGCAATGGGAGGAAACCGGGGGACCCGGAGAAATTCCTCGGTCATCCAACCCCCTGTATACAACAGTCCTTAAAGGGCATACAAATATATTCGTCTCCAGCTATCTACATGGCGCAGGAAGGTACATATGATAGGTGTACCAAAAGGCTCCTGGCTAATTGTGTTTTAAAGAAATTCCGAATTATAGACAATGACAACTCACATTTAACACACAGCTGTAAATGTTCCATAAAAGTAGATTTATTTCATAATATAATACACACATAATAAATACTCTTCTAATACTCACTGCCTAGTAAAAAGATATCGAATTCGTAAATTACAAATTTATTTTCAAGTCATTTACTTTAGAGACAGAAACTTTGATTATTTTGAACAAATATATACCTTGTTGAACAGAAACGGTAACTCCACCTCCCCTTAAATCAATGGGCTGAATAAGTCATGCCAGATGTTCATTAAAAGATTGCTAAACTCGATATGTTTCGTTGGTCGATATTGTCACATTTATGTGGCCTAAAAATCCTTAGTATATTAAATATAAACAAATAACAAATGCGCCCAGTTAAAAATATTACCCACTCTATGTCTACATTCTAATACACTTTTTTTTGTATTTTTTGTAATGTATTTTTCAACTGTGACAATAAAATCCCTCGGAATTTAATCGTTCAAGTGAGGTCTGGTCTTAACCTTGATCTGTACTGGCTCTGTAACTCATTGATGACCACCTTCCAATCTGGAAATGCTCTTCCCGGCATTTAATAAGAATCTACATATAATAATATACAAATACTCGACAGATTCCGACACACACAGAACAATGTGTTGATGTTACCCCTTATTATTTCAACCTTGTGTGATGTAAGTATTTTAAAACTTATTTTCATAACCTCAACCACAAAATAATGTTTAAATTATGCTTCAAAGGATTTGTAAGAAAGCGAGCAATTGATGTATTTTTTGTATGTGTCTGTCAATAAATACAATAAAAATGTACTAATAAATCATGTTTTTATTATCTCTATGTATATACAGTTCTTACGGGGTCTAGAGTCGTGTCTTAAAGATGTTCAATTTCTCCCCATTCTAAAACGACAGAGGTCTTCCCTCTTGGTGAGCTTGTTAATCACTCGTCTCAAAAATTAATTTATCCTCTGAAAATAAATACCCCTAAAACGTCCAGGAAAAGTAAGACCATAAGTCGGACAGTCACTTGGAAATTGCAGTAAGGTCGGGGGCACGTACAATGAGTAACTAAATTACTAAACCGAAAGTCGCATCATTATAATTCCGAATCTCAACGGAAAATATCTTCATAGGTCGTCAGATGTAAGTCAACATACGTGGAAACGGCCATCAGTTAGCACACATGTCGCAGGCGATACACATGCACATTGCGCATGGGCTGCAATTTAATCCGATAGATGTTTTTTATTGGCTAGATTATGTGTATGTGCAATACCATCAACAAATATTGTAAACAATATGTGGGGTTAAATTATGATATCAGTGAACTACAAGTTCTCAATATTTCAATGGATCAATCGTGGTTTACATGGCAATACGATGCAGTAGCTATTTTCAATTTAGGTCCACTTATAGAATAGGTCATTTTGGGACTAACATATTTCAATAATTCGGGAATATTGGGAGGAAATCTGACGACGCTGAAAAAAGAGGTCGGATAGGCAAGCCTACCCGTGCCACATACAAGCGTATTTAATGCCCTCGGTCACCCACCCCTCGCGTATTAAAGCTAGACTGTAGCTGCGGATAGAACAATGCATACTGAACTTTGTTTACTTACAATTCATCAGTAAATGAATGGGATTGATTATCGTAGCACCTGCACATAGCTTCAGAAAGAGACATAATGGGCTGCCTGATACCATCAAGTGTCGTAGTGACACTGGCAGGCATACATTTCTGAATATTTAATATATAATTTAAATTATAAAACTGAACAAAATAATCAACAGTGTGTACTAAAATATATAAACAAAAATACTATAACAATAATGACGATAAACTTTTAACAACAAAAAATATTAACAAAACATAAAAATTTACACTATAACAACAGGAACACCGTCACCTTTTTAAAAACATGGAATCTCTACTTTATGCTAACATAAATCACCCTATAAAACACGATAACAATATTTAACGATCAGTTAAATGTATATTTCAAGCATCAATTCAGATGATTTCTGCAACCAGATATATGGTAGCCATTTAATCTGTGGGGGTCTCTTATCCATATATACATTGTACAGAATTCTAAAATCCACCAAATCATCTTATGTAAAATAAAAAGTTTACAATAAATTCAGAATTTAAAAAAAAAGAAGTAAATATTTCTTTTAGCACATATATACAAGGCACTTTTAATTTTATAATTTCAACTAAAAAAAATAATACAATATATCTGTAAACTTATAAGGCATTTGTAAGTAAGGGACATGGTACTTCAGCAGATATGAAAGGTATAACCTTAATATAGCACATTCGATGATATTTTAATTTGATAAATGGTGATATTCAACAGTTATCTGAAATGGTTCCATATTAAAATCTTTAGAAATATCTTTGAGCATTGTTCATGAGTCAATGAATATAAATGTATCCCATCTCTATGTACACGATTAAAACGTATCTCAAACATTAATGTCCTTAGTTACACAGCAATTTCAAAGTGTTTTTTCACCATTCCAAATAATTGTCCTTACTCCTTGATCCATAACTCAATCCCATTTTTTAAAATTATGCATATTTCGTTAAATTGTTGGAGTTTGAAACTTAAAAGTACACAATTTATACAAAATGTTTAGCACAAAAGGCAACTGTTCCTGGGGGGACTAGACCTGCAAATATATTGTCATTTGTACTAATCCCCACCACTATGTGTTCTTTCAAGGTACACGTCTATTGCAGTTTCCCGATGATATCCATTTATGTTTGTAAAAAAGTAGAAACATTCTGTTGTTATCTTTCTTTTTATTACGTAACCAATCCTCAAATATAATTTGAGAAGACAGACAGTGTTAGTAATTTATAGTCACGGTCATGTTGTCTCTGTATTTTTTTTCATAAACAAGACACGCACACGAACAGCTGTTCTCAAAATACAATCCACCAACGATCTATAAATACGCTATAGATCTATTTAATCCAAATATTATCAATTTTCGAGGTCATTCAAATGTTATGCACGATAAGAAATATGTCCACAGAACATTCAAAATGCCCGACTCCAAAAAAAGGATAAGCATCTCCTGCATCTATTCACCCTGTTCATGGACCAGCGACTGTATGCGTGGCTCTCCATCCATGGCATCCTACTACAGAAGAGCCATTTCAAAACTGTAACAGTAAGTCATCTTGATTCATAAAGGCTGAGAGAAACCAACCCAAAACTCAAGTTAACATAATATTAAGTTGTATCCACATTATGTTCTCCTTCGTCAATAGAAAATGTTTCTTGTTCAAATAAACAAAGTCCCAAAGGATTCTTAGCAACTGAGATGACTACTTCCATACCAGGAAACAGCACATATCACTCCTTCCAGAATTCTGAAATCAGTGACAGGATTCAACGGGAATTCAAGACAATAAACATGTTTTCCAGGTAATAATATCAACCCACGAATACTGAGTGATAAAAAATTGAACCATCTGACCCCTCTAATTTTTTTCATGATGGTTTACACTGTCGAGAATGAATTTGCCAATTTTCGTTCTGAAAATAAAAACACTATTTTTAATACAAATATTTAATGTACCAGGAAATCCTAACTTTGTTTTAAAAAGTTTGGAGCGACAGGACTAACCTAATTTTTTTAGCGGAATAGACTTGGGGATTTGAACACACATAAAAAATCTGAACGGACAAGGTTTCAACTGGTACAAAGAGTAGGCTGAATATATTTTTAGATTCGAATACTTCCAACACTTATTAAAATTTGCGCTCTCAAAGTTTTCACCGAGTACCCTGACACAATAAGAATTTTAGCTGAATAGATTTTGAAAAAAAATGGGAGTATACATAACACGTCGAGCTGACAAACCTGGTACAAACTAAGTCTTACCTGACAAAGTCCACTACAGTACCACACCTTCCTACACCCAGAGCATACAAACGACGATTGTTTACCACAAACAATACAAGCGCCAGGAGGTGCCAGCCTCTGATTATGAAGTAGTCTTTGATTCTATTGATAAAAAGATTAATAATAATTTCCCCATAAAAAATATCATATTTGTACCACCATTTGTACCAAGACTTAAATTTTGTTTAATGACCAAAACAAAAACGTTTAAAAGGCAATCTTTTCATCGACCTCCACTCTATAAACATCAGACCATAGGGCAAGGGAGCTCACGTGTACGGGCATCATTAAGTATTCTGTGCACAGCTAGGGCAAAGCATGGCAAAACATATAATTTCAATGACTTATCCTTAATATCAAATAGAACAGAGTTTATTAAAAACTGTTCCAGAACCTAGTGTCATGAAGACAAAACAAAATCTGAATAATAAAAAAACCCCAACAAATTAGAATCTGCGTTTAATGAGATTGTTAAATAAAATACCTACCCGATAAACTGGCATCATTTCAGGTGTCATTTGAGGTGTTGCTTGACTGAAAGGAGGTCTATACTGAGCATTTTGATACATCTGTGTTGTTTGATAAGCAAGACTATTTTGTTCGGAGACGGGTACAACTCGGAGATTATGCTGTTGAGCCTGCTTCTGCTGTGGATTATGGGGTCCCATTACTGATTGTTGGTCAGATATTAATCTTGGGACCTCTTTTGGTATTATCCTCCTCTTTGCTATATTCATTGCTTGATTTGCCAGAACTTGATTCGGGATGATTTGGCGAGGAGCCATTGGATGTTGGGGTACTTGTTGAGGATAGTGATGGATCAAGGGAGGATGAGCTGTCCAGGCTTGCTGATTCTGGTCTCTAACTATTTGACCAGGTTCAAGTTGTTGTTGTTGTTGAGCAGGACTAATAACAGGGTCTTGATTTTGTACCACTTGAAACAATGGATACATCGGGGGAGCATGTTGCTGATACTGAACAGGAACTTGTTGCATGGATGTGACTGGCAAGGACCGTACGGGATATGGTTGCAAAGGAGAGCTTCTCTGACTTACAGGTACTTGGGGATTTTTATGAAGTGGTACTGGAGCTACAACTTGTGGTGCTGTAGGCTGTTGGTATTTAACCATGTCATGATGATTTGGGGATTGAGCAGGAAATCGTCTCTGATGGTGGTGGAATCCTGGATTAGGAATATTGGATGCTAGAGACACTCCTGGTCTAACAGTATTCTGAAAACCATGGCTTGAGTAAGGTATTAACTTTCTCTGAGCATCTTCTTTCTGCCTAGCACTAACAGTATCATCAAAGGGGTCTAATATCTTGTCTGTTTTTTGACGCTTTGGTGGCACTGGTGTCAATTCTCGACAGGCTGTTAGTTCTCTGTCTTCCCATTTTGTGTTTGATAGATTAAAATTCTTCATATGCACCAACCTATCCCTTTCAACTGATTCAATTGTGAGATCGATAATGTCTTGTGCCTTGCTACCTTTTCTCTTACGATCCGTTGAAACTGGCATTTCAACAGATTTGATATGCTCTTGTGTGTTATTGGTGCTTATTATTTGTGGACTATTTCTATACATTAAGGCACTGATAGCTGGTTGGTTTTGTCGATTTATTCCTGAATAATTGTATACATTTGTATTTGAATCTTTTTGTTTCTGTTTATTGGCTTCGTCTAGAGCAGGTACAATCAAACTACCTGCAGGTTGAAAGGGTGGTTGACTATGAGCCTCCTGGGGAAAATCTACATTTGTTTTAGCAGGGCCAGCTGGTGATTCAGTTAAGGCGCTTGTTCTTGGTCTGAATGGACATAGTGTACTAGCATCTTTTGGCAATGAAAAAGCTTCAAGGTTGGGCACTGAATTTTTCCTATTCTGATGAGCTGGTTGAAGATTTGCTTGTGCCAATAGGGATTCTTTCTTGGGAAATTTGAGAAGTGCTTGGCTTATCTGTGCAACAATGCCCTTTCGGCTTTGGGGTGCCGACTTAGAAAGATCCAAAGCATTCACTGCTGTGGGTATATTTGCTGAAGTGATTTGAGTGCTTGAAGGCAAAGAAGGAGGCAAAGAAGTTTTTATTACTGCTGGTGGTGTGGGACTAGAAGATGATTTTGTAAAGACATTGACGATCTCTTCAGATTGTAATTCTGTAGAGCATAATCCTGTTGAGGAGGCAGTAGTTGATGTTGCAGATGCCAATGAAGGTACGACACTCTTTTCAGGTAGCTCATCTGTAGAAATTTTCATAGCCTCTGCCCTTTTCTTTGCCAGTTTCATCTTCATAATGTTTTCAATAGTTCTTCTGCTTCTGGCTAAGAGTTGTGCATGTTCAAGTTCCTTCTTCTTAGCAAGCCTCTCTAATTCACGCAACTGTATGATTTGTTGACGGAAAGCTTTGTCCAATTCACTAGTATTTAATTCTGATGTATTAGGAGGCACTGAAGTTCTGTCAGCTGCTGGAACACATTCACTATCTAAGTGTTCAGAACTAACTGCAGTGGATGTCTGCTCAATGTTCACTTCATGTCCTGTGGTTTCTGTTTGGGTGGTAATTGTGCTATCGTTTGATTGCGATTCTACAACCACCACTGTCTGCATTGTGCATAAGTCAAGGCCATGTGACTTCATTTTACCGAACTCTTCACTCTTTTGTTGATTTTCTACAGCTATGGGTAGGTCATGGGTATCACTAACTATAACTGAGTTTACTGCAATCTTTGTCGTTTCTAAAAGATTTGGAGATGATCCTGTAGTAGAGTGATTACTTGTTGTGGTTATCTTTTGAGGTAGTACTAACTGCACCTTAGGTTTTGGTTTCTGTCGAGTTGAAGTGTCCAAACAATCTGCATTAAATAAAAGAAATACCTTTTGTCAAGTAACTAATTAAAGATTAAATAACCACTTTTCTGCACCAACTGGGATATTGAAGGCAGTTCTTTGGTATATAGCACCTGATAGTGATACCCAGAGATAAGCAGAAAATTAATTAAGAGTCTTTAGAGACAAAAACATTTCAATTTTTACATAAAAATTACGGTATAAAGTACTTTGTTTATCTGCATAAATATTGTGTGCTGTTAAGTCACCATATATTAGGTGCTATAAAGCTGCACCATGGCTAAAACAAAACCAATTGATGGGGCAAATCATGTGTAAGTCATAAATGGTAAAAAGTAATATCAAATCAAGTGAATGGATCTGTGAACAGGCCATAAGCATCCACATCCAAAACACGCAGTGATACAGGCTTCATTCCAGGGCCTATTTTTCACGAACATGCCTCTGGATAAAAAGTTTGTGCTTTGAAATCTGAAATGCTATGTAGCCATGTGAACTGGCAAGATCATATGGGGAAACTTAGCTATCATTATGATTATTGACCACTTTCGATTCCTGTGTCAAAAGTTTTGTATTGTTGACGTATTCCTACCCCCACCTACAGCATTAGGGTCGACTTTGGATGTTTCTTTGGATTGTTACTGATACCGACTCACGATTTTAAATATGAATATATCTGTTATAATTTTGTAATAAAAGTGTAAGCATGATATTGAAAGTCAAATTCTCAAAATTTTCAAAGACCCCCCAGCACACCGAAAACAATACTTCGCCAATAAAACCTTAAAATAAACCCTGTTTCACTCAAATGAAACAAACTCACAAGGGAAGCAAGCTCGCTGTGTTTAAAGGAATGGAGTTTAAAGTCCACTTAACACAAACTAGGTCCTTTCGAGACCAACATATGGTTTTAATTTTATTTCAATAAGTCGGTTGCGCGTAGGGGTCTTTAGCAGTAGGAGGAAACCGGAGGACCCAGAGAAAAGTTTGGGCAGGCAAGTGTCTACAGGAAAGATCAATGTTAGCACACTGAAGAAAACAATTTAGAACTATTTAATTAGCAAGACAAGGGAGACAAAGAGAAATGTCCACTCAACACAAACTAGGTAATTTCGAGACTAACATATTGTCGATGGGAAGTCAAAATGTTGTATCTGAATTTTGCGAAATTGTCCAGGAGAGCCAAAACTAGCCCAAAGTTTAAGAATCAAAATGTTGTATGTAAGATGTCATATTTCTGAAGCTTTATTCAGCAAAGGCGAATCTCAGGAAAATATTCACCTTTACCTGCTTCAATTTCACACAATATTATAGAGCATCAGTAATAATTTCAATAATACTGGCTATATTTCGTTTGATTTTAATGCTTTGGTTAGACACAAAGTTGATCTTTTCAAGAAAATAAGTAATAGAAAAAAAAAAAAATTAACACCCCACATACGACTTTTTGTAACAGTATCCATAAAACATTTTTATTGGTTTAGAAGTATGACTACCAGATGAAAAGATGCGCGAGGAAATTCTCATTCCGAAGTACCAAAAAAGTGAATTTTGCAAAATATGCCAGATACGACCTTTTGACTCACCACGGATCGGCAGATGGCACCGCGCTTGAGTGATAATATAAACGATTTCAATATCCTGTCTATTTTAATATTATTGCATGAAAGCAAATTGGTTGATTGATTTTTAAATAATGTTAAATAATCAGTCGAGTCTATATCTTGTGTCACAGCGAGTGCTTATAACATACAATATACAACATTTTGCGTAAAAAAAAAAGGAAATTATCTTCCCGTGTTTCATGAGATTGAGAATATCGGTTAGAACTAGCTAGTTTTAACTGAACCCAGATAGGTTAACTGAGTATCCTTTTACTTCCTTGAATACTAGTGATATCATGATAGACGATCTTCAACACGTTCACAAATTTGTTCAAACTTTTTTACAGATTGAATAAACTCACCTGGGGGGTTCTTCTTAAGAGATAGATTCAAAGGTGCTCTGGCTTCTTTTGCTTCCTCTGATTTAATAGTTTCTGAATCTGTTTGTCTTTCTTGTAGTTTCTGTTCAGTTGCTGCAGCTGTATTTCTAGAAGAGAACAGGGTAATAATAAACGGATTCAAATATTGATTCATGTGAATCCGAAAATCCGAAAAACTACTAGTTATATATTGTTTAACATTAAGCAACATATTGCAACATGACTAATGTAAATAACAAATTAATATATACAGTTTGTAAATTGAAATGAAGTGGAAAGTTATATCTTATTTTTTGTGTCAAAAATATGTATAGTTGATTACATAAATAAATCAATGAAATGTGGTTTTATGGCAGGTCAGCTCCAACCGGCTATATTGCGCCAAACATATGATGAAAAATATGGATAAAAGAAATCACAGAAATATATTTATATTCATAAATAAACACAAATATCACAGATAATATATATCAAATTAAAATTAAAATGGGGTTTAACGTCCTACTGTTCTGCTCCTAACCTTGGCTAATGAAGATGGGCATACGCCATACAGTGTGCTATGAGGGAAATTTTGCACGGGCAGCCGCACTACGGCCTACTATTATATCAAATTCCAGCGGCCAAGGGATCATTTACGTGTTGCCAATGTGTAAAGGGGACCTCGTTTTTTTGTTCCATCCGAACGTCTAGACAACAATCCTTGTCATGCCCTCCATTCTCCTTCTCTGACACAGGAGAAATCACACACTAAAATCTGGATGAACCTTAGGAGCCAATGCAGTGATCGAATATATATCACGAGCTCCTGAGAGGGGCAAACCAATGAGCATTAACCACCAATTAGAACCAAATTTAAAGCAGAACACTTAAATCAATGAAGGACTATAGAAACTAAAGAGTACAAAATAAGATCACTTAGCCTTCGCCTCACAAAATACAATTTATACATACCTTAAACATGCAACAACAGAATCTGCTAATTCCATTAGTTTCTTAGGTTGAGGCACTTCTGTCAGATTCTGTGGTGGAGATGGTTGCAAAGGGGTAGTTGGACCTTTTACTTCATTTTTCTCTGGCTCTTTGTTCTTTGTTTCTTCTGCCTCCGTACAAGCACTTTCTGTAGCACTGTCCTCATCAATTTGTAGGTCCATTGAGTCACATTCTTCATCCTGGGTCTTGTTTGTTTCATTAACTGCATCAACAGGTTCCATTTGAGGGGTTTCAGAAATTTCAGAGGTGTTTTCAACATCCTTCTGTTTCTGGGAATCTTGCTGAATGCTAGGTGGCAACGCTTGGGTTTCATTACTTGTGCCCGTCTTATCTTCTTCATTTTCCCTCTTCTTACTCTTTTCTACACTGCCACTCCGCAATTCTGTTTTGGGGCGGTATTTATTCTCCAGCCAATTGTGAAGAGGCAGCTCTAAGCGTATCCTTTCAGAATCCAGTTTTGCACTAATTATAGTTTCTTGCATCATCTGACCATTAACAGATAACTTTTGCAAGCGTCGACGTTTTGGTGGGTGAATAATAGGTAGGTCATCAAGATCTGCAAAGAAATATAAAATACAGTTAAACCAGAAAGCAAACCTTAAAAAAAAATAATAGCTTACTCATATACAAATTGACCATATATGAGCACTACCACCAGCAGCAAATAATAGCAATTAAAAATATTCAAACTATTCCACAATGCTGTTCGACAATGAATAATACCTTTTCACAAGGCCTAACATTTCACAGGTTTTAGGAAAAAAAATATAACACATGATTGTCTGCGAATAATACCTTTTCACAACGCTTAACATTTCACAGGATTTAGCAAAAAAATATAACACATGATTGTCTGCGATATCACTTCGGTGGAAGCAGAGGTAAAATAGAACTACTTCCCACGCACACACACATTAGCAGTCAGATGATAATAGAATGAATGAAAAGTATGTCAGCTCCTACATTATGTCCAACATGTTGTGTTTGGGACACGATATGGGGAGATAACAATATAAGTTTAAAAAATCTAATCTGAACTAGCAGAATAATAGAATACAGGGAATGTAACATGCACACATATTTACCAATCAGATTGGAGTAGGTTAACTAACTGTGTGCCAGTCGTATAGAGACTTCAATACATTGGCTTATTCTATTATGAATATATATTCATAGTTTTTTATATCGACCAATCAGAATGAAGAAGGTAAACGAAGGAATATGCCAAAGTTTATCAAATTTAGCTCTTTTAAAGTCATGTCATAACGTTTCACTCAATACAACAATCGGAATGAATTTATCAAAATTCGCTCATTAAAAGTAAAGTTATTGTGTTTCACATAATGAAATTATCATAAGATAGCCAATTCAATATACATAAAGATCCTGCTAATTTAGGGGACTGAAGATCGAGTTGTCATATTTCAACGTTTTATAAATGCCAATTCACAAGAAATCAAGGTATTACATTTCAACAAGTATGGTGGTGGTAAGCCTGTTGACTCTTACCTGTTAGGATATTACACTCTGATTTTCAATATGACAAGAAATCAAGGTATTACATTTCAACAAGTATGGTGGTGGTAAGCCTGTTGACTCTTACCTGTTAGGATATTACACTCTGATTTTCAATATGACAATGAAATTATATTTTAAAATGCCAATTCACAAGAAATCAAGGTACCGGTTTCACATTTGAACAAGTATAATAATAAGTCAGTCAATTTTTACCTGTGAGGATATTACACTCTGATTTTCAATATGAAAATGAAATTATATTTTAATTTTTTATAAATGCCAATTCACAAGAAATCAAGGTATCGGTATCACATTTGAACAAGTAAAAAAATAAGTCAGTTAATTTTACCTGTGTGCTCTGATTTTTAATATGAAAATAATGCATTTTAATACCAATAAACAATCCCAGCAAATCGGAAAGAAAAGGTGACATTTTAATTCGATGAAATCGTTGGAGTCAGTAAGTTTTCCCATCTGATGCACATGAATAAACACTATTCGAACAAAATTGCATAATATTTATCTTAATGATCACCATGTTATGAATCTCATCAAAATGTTTGCAATGTTATTAAAACCATAATTGCACAAAATTCCAAAAATCATATCTTTGGCTGCCTGTTCTCTTCTTCTGAACCAAATAAACGTCACATAATTTTGAAAAGTGCAATTATCTGAAGACGAAGGTATAGTCTAACTATAGTTCGGAAAGCCTAAGGCAAGTTAAAATTTTGATTTATAGCATTACTTTACACTAAAAATCTTGATTTTTATAAG
Organism: Patella pellucida; assembly: GCA_917208275.1. Taxonomy (NCBI): domain Eukaryota; kingdom Metazoa; phylum Mollusca; class Gastropoda; family Patellidae; genus Patella; species Patella pellucida. The sequence goes on from OU795041.1 coordinate 13,594,593, forward strand.
TTTATTGCAGATTTTTTACCCACAATTATGAAGTCTGTTCTTCAAAAGTCTGTCAATAAATCAGCCGAATGTGAAGTGCAAAACTGACTAGGCATCACTTCTGAACCATAATGCAACATTAATATCTGCCATTTTCAATGTTTTGACACATGCTTGTATATATTTATATAATATAACTAATGGTCTAGCTGCTCTTATAGCTTCTATATATAACAATTAAAATGTTGAAATAAACACATTAATCTGCACCCAGCAGGCCTGGAAATAACAGTTTCAGATGCACCTGACAAAATGTTAGGAACTACTGAAATAGTACCTGACATTTTCAATTTAGTGCTGGACATGTATTAATAATATCATTAAAAATTAAATCGGTGCCTGACAAAATGACAGACACCAGAGCTTTTGTGCCTGACAAAGCCTGAATCCGTGCCTGACCATGTATGTGACAGGTGCCTTATTTTCAACTTGATCTGCAGGTAGCGCTTTCAGTTCAATTGAATCATCATCGTTCCTTTAAACATAGATTATGAAAGAGCTAAATCTGCCTATTGTAGGTCTTTCTTTAGGCCTGAAAGGTTTTCTAAATCATTAATAAGACATTAATTTAACTTATCTATACAATTATCAATTCTTGATGTCAACACCAGCCTGCAAGTTTACTGGATTAGAATCCAATCTGATGCTCAATGCCCATCGATAATGCATGGATAATTGAGACTGGTTTTTATCATACAGACTTCAACAATGATGATAAAGACTAGGCCAAAATTCAATGGATACATTCTCTGTTCATAGTGGATCAATTTTTTACTTAGATTTTCAGCATATTTACATTATCTAGTTTTTAACTATTATAGTGAGCACTGCCAGCTCTTTATCTTTATCTTACAAAATGTGTCTTTATTAATACATGTTCTCCATTAATCATATTACTTAAAGCTACAATTTCATATTGTTAAGATATATTTATAAAATTTATTAAAATAAAGCCTTAACATAGATGGTATCCATTAACAGTCCTACCTTTGTTGAAGAAAAATCATATTTATCCTATAATTCACTATTGCCTACTGAGAAATTGGCAAAAATATCATTTTCAACTTCAAATTCTAAGATTTGAAGATAGCTATATGGTGGGGAATAGGGAAACAAGGGAGGTAATTGTGTTATTATTTTCTTTGTCAATGATTTTTAAGGGTTGGAAATGATGCCCATGACCTTATAATAGCGAGTTGATAACATTATTGAACAAAAGACATAGAAATAATTAGGTTTTGACTGTCTTAGAAAATATGAAATTCTCGCTTTAAAGCATCAGAAGCATAATATTGTTTCTTTCCGAAACATGATAATTTCATTTCAGATTACTAGTACTGAGTGATTTCCAGTAAAACAATCAATGAACAATCCAAATATATAATTAATTGCATGATTTCACCTGGGTGTCATGAAAAATATATCGGAAAAACAATTAAACAATCGTCCCCCCCCCCCATGTGTAAACATTCTAATAATATTTTTTAAAATCTTAATATGATATATTTTTACACTTTTTACTTAAAAAAAGTATTAGGAGATTTTAAATCCTGTCATTAATTTTTTTTAATTATTATCGGTTTATTAGAGAATAAAATTGATATAAATCTTAAGGAAAGGTTGAGTTTTATAGCCAAATTACATATTTGATCTATTGACATTTAATTCATCACTTCATCTCAGTATTGTACTATTGTCAAATTATGAAATAAAATGTTGTTTTATGGCAGGTCAGCTCTAACTGGGTTAAGTTTGATAGTCAAATTTCACAAATGGTCTATGAACATTTATTTCATCACATTTATCTCTGTATTGGCCATTGTCAAACTATACCATGAAGACTATGTAAATGAATGTCATGTTATGTGTTATATATTTTTAACCTTTTGCAGTTATACATTACCTAATATTATTTATAATCCATTGTCATGGAAATCTATTATTCTAAAAATATATCTATAAAGGGCAGACAGCTAGCCTTATTGATTTAATGCATGACAGATTGAAGTAAAGTGGATAATTTTTTTTACCTGGATGTATTTTTTATTCATTTATCTACTTTAATCTAAGAAGTACTTGTACTTTAATCTACTTTAATATACATTTATATACATAACTAAAGAAAAAATATGCCAAGTTCAATAATGGCCAGCTCTTTACCTAATCTTCCATATTGTATCTTTAATTTTATTATATTTGGAATAAAAAAAAAAACAAGTACGAACCATTAGACAAAATTCGAAGTCCTAAAAGAACGGTATAGGCAAAATAGTGTAATCAGGCAAAATAGTGTAATCAGCAAATGGACTGTTCAACGAGTAAAAAATACACGACAAACAGTGGTAACAGGTGTCCGGAAGAGTAAGCTTACCAAGACAAATCTGTTCCTTTCTAGTATACATTATGTTCCTATTGCCTTATTTATGTGTCTGAAGGGAAATATTTAGTAAAAAGACTTCAACAATCCATATCATACAAACAAACTATAGCTCATTGTTCATTTACTCAGATTTACTTAAATTACATAGTACATATTTTGGATTTGAGATATCTGGATTGTTTTTGCAAAATGAAATGAAATGGGTTTAACATCCTACTGTTCTGCTCCGACTAAGCTCATGAAGATGGGTATCTGCCATACAGTGTGCTATGAGGGAAAATTCGCCTGGACAGCGGTGCTAAGGCATTCTCCTATAACAAAGTCAAATTGCCAAAGGATCTTTTACAAGCACGTCAATGTCTACATGGGACCTTGGTTTTCATCCCATCCGAAAGAATAACAACTGTCCTTGTCAGGCACTCCATTTTGCACCTCTGAACTCGGGCAACACTGGTAGCGAGTCAATGTCTTACCCACTTTGCCAACGTGGCTCCCAGGTTATTTTGCCTTTTATAGATGTATAGATATATATGACGCTCTAACGTGACAATAAATACCCAAACTGTGAACACAAAGAGATTACACAAAGATACATTATGAGAGATGAGAAAAAGAGCTTGCAGTTATCACTATAATAGTCAAAAACTAGATAATGTAAAGGGAATTTGCTAAAAAATTTTAGGCAAATTATACCACTCTGAACCAAGAATTTAGCTATTAAATTTTCGGCCTAGCCTCGATCATTATTACTTATTAAAGTCCATACAATAAAAAAAAAGTCTTGATTATCCATTTCATGAATAAATCATGAATAAAAGTTAAGCTGCAAATCGGATCCTAATCCAGTAAATATCGCAGGCTAGAGTTGACATGGACAATTGATTAAGGTCGGGTAAAGTTAACTAATGTCTAAAAAATAATTATAGATAGCATTTCCTGAACTGGTTAGGTTTACAATACTCACTAATATACAATTAGGAATCAGTTTTAGAGAGAATACATCACAATTAACTTACATAGTGACAGTTAAGTGTCTTCGTTCATCTTCAAATCACTAACTAAACGGCAGTAAAAGGATCAATCAAAAGAACACAACCCTACTGTTATCATTGGTTAAAAATATTGCATCAACATTTATATTTTTTTTATTTCATCCATAAAATCTTTTTAATCTCCAATATCCTAGCTCTTTCTTTACGAAATGATTGCTCGAAGCAGAATACAATAAAAATCATTTCTAACAATTTTAAGTATCCCTATCATTATTGCATAAGACAAATATTATTCTTGGATCAATCTTATAAAATCAAACATTCTTAAAACATTTCCTGCAATTATATTAATATCAGAATTCATGTGGTTCTTACGTAAAAATAACCATTTATTCTCCATGATGCAATTATCACTAAAAGCTATATTTTTATCTCACAGATATTAAAGTTAATATCAGATCTACCTATAATCTAGGCAGGCTGTTACCTAGAGGGCCTCATTATCAAATAAGGGGCCTTCGGCCAATTTGTATATAAGTTTTTTACACTGTAATGAGTCTGTTACATGCGCTAGTTGTCTTAAACATATGTGACCGCCCACGGCAAAATGAGTCGAAATATGCCAAATCTAAGTTAAAATATTGATTTTGATCGCAAATATATGACCACATTTTAATGTAGCGTATAAAAACCAAATTCAGAAAACCCCAATAAATTACTTTTAATTAAAATGGTTTCGGGGAACAATTTCTACGCATTTGAAATCTGTTCATCTTGCCTACCCCTATGGCATTATCATCTTAAAAATATATTTTCAAAATAATATAATCAAACAAAACACTGCCCTGAACCATCATTACAATTGAATATAATAATAACATTTATATAGGGCAATAAGCCAGGGGGCTGGTTTTTAACTTACAAAATCAGTTCTTCACGTTTTAAATTGAGACGCGCTTTCGCTCCTGCTCCTCTTGACGCACCTCGACTTTCCTTCGCGAAAGTCATTAAAGACTCCTGCAAATTAGCTTAATTGCTCTCCTAAATATTGAGATTAATAAACTACTTTCAGTTTTTGTTTATTTTTAAACTGCATACATTTGAGCTATGCAAGAGCTTTTTATGGCTCCCGCACAATTTTAAAAACGTGAAGAACTGCAAAATGAAATTTACAATCTGACTCACAGCATACAATACCTTGGTTTCTATAAGTGGGAGGATACCAGGGGACCCGGAGAAAACCCATGAGGTTTGACAGCTGGCGACCATACTCCTTGCTACGTACAACCGGGGATTTGAATCCACCCCCCTCACAGGCTAGGCTTATATTACCTTATTTCCAGTCAATATACTAGGCCAGTTCAACAGATCGCTATGGTTATACCTAGGTCTGATCCAAACCATTCAAAATGTTGAGATTATGATAAAGGTTTCTTTTTGTTAGACATTATCAATTAATATTAATTACGTCCTAATCAACAATAAGTCTGTGTAGACATTTTACAGAATTATTTATGAGAAACAAGTAATTAATTTTAATTGGCTTTATAAATAATCAGAAGTCTTGTGCTAAATATATTTTTAACCAGACCAGAGTAACTGTTTGACAACATATAACTATGACAACTAAACAACTAATACTAGTGCTCCTATGGTTAGGACTTCTTGTTAGTGCAAAAATGTTAGTAAACTTTTCATAGAAATGTGCAATTCTTTAATGAAAACTTAAACTATTGCTCAAAGCTCCGTTATCTTTTAACGATCTGTTAACAACTAACGGACATATCTTGGTAACGTGTTGTTTGTTAACTTTCCGTTAAATTTACTACAGGAAACACTATAGAATACTTTATTTTTTATATTAGCATAAATCTGTAGTAAAAATTTGCACCACAGAATGTTCGGGGCCTTTATTTCCAGCAACAATCTTTCTCTCTGTTAAATTTAATGGGTCGTTAAAAGATAACAGAGCTTTGAGCAACCGGCCCCAGATCACTTGACCCATTTTTTAATTCAATATCAACAATAATATACAAGACAATACTGTTTCCCGTTGTATGTGACATATGGTGATAATTATACATTACGGTTACACAATGTTTCTAAGAATAGAATAAAGAATATTGGAAGGTGTCTATTGATTCAACATTAAAGAAATAATTTCAGGCTTTCAAGTAGAATTTTTATGATTGGTTAATTTAACTAAAAACCCAAGTAGAATTACAAGATATGAAACGTGTAGAATGCGTTACGTATTGGGGTTTCATTTTTAAATAAATATCAAACAAGCCTATAGGTATAATAAAGTTCGAATTGCAGTGAAGTATTTGGATTGGATTAACAATAGCAAAAAGTCAGAACAAAAGTTATGGTAGTACATGAAATCAGATTGCCAAAGAGAAATCAGGATAACTGTTATCTTTAAAGTGTTCTAAGACGGTAAAAAAGGGATGAAGGGCAATAACTCTAAAAGTTATAGGGTTACTCCCTATGTATGCCGAGAAAGTTCCTCTAGGGGCCTTCCATAAAGTATGTACGCTCAAAATATGTAAAATTCAGACACCCCTCCCCCCCTGTACGTACGTTTTGCCATTGAATTTACGCACCTGTACGTTTTTGGCGTGAACCCCCCTCCCCCCTGCAAGCGTACGTACTTTATGGATGGGCCCCTAGACTTTTGTGCATGCTTGTCAGTAGTTCAAAACAGTTGAGTCTGGCAAGGAACAGTGTCTCGTAGATTGTCGAATAGTACTGGAAAACAAGGTCACATGCATGTACACATTGACATGATGTAGGCCTAACAGTACCCTTCACAGTACGAATTCTAATGGGAGTAGGCTGTAGCACTGCTGTTCAGGCAAAATTTCCCTCATTTCACACTGCAAGGTGTATGCCTGTCTTCACTACCCCAATTGGTGTAGAAAAGTAGAGAGAGAAATAGGGTTTAACGTCCACTCGACACAAACTAGGTAATTTTGGGACTAACATATGGTTTGATTTTATTATGATAAATTTCTCGGCGTAGGGGTCTTTAGCAGTGGTAGGAAATCGGAGGACCAGGAGAAACCCCACAAGGTTAGAAAGGCGACCCTACTTCTTGTCACGTACAACCAGGGGAATTGAAACCATAGAACTGAACCCCATTTCAAAAGACAAGATAACTCCATTTTATGTCTATACTGGACTGTTACTTGGAAGTGAATAGTGACAATAAATTCATGATTTTTTAAACAAAGGTAGGCCTATTTAGGCATTTAAAAAAAAAACATTCACATTTTCAAAATTTGAGAGATTAATCATAAGAAGAAGTTATATAATGTCCTACCTTCAAATCAAAAAATAAGCATAAGGTTCCATTAATTCAAAAACACTGTAAGTTCTCAAAGAATATATTTATAATGTGACCTAAATGTTATAAGATTGTTATGGTCTTATCTTATCTGAGCAGGTAGTTGTACATTTATAGTCGTTTTATAGGGGTCAATTATTTCCGGGACTCGTCATATATCAAGTTAATAATTAAAATGTCATAAATGTCCACATTTTGAAGTATGTACATATACACATTTAAGAAAACAAAGATTGCATTCACTTTATAATTTAAAGACAGCAGTTTATATCAATGCTTGTCAGAAATGCAAGAAATACTACTTTTCACTTTTCAATTTAAAAGGACAGGAACACACCACTTTGTTGCATTTTATATGCAAGGTATATGAATATATTAAAAATTAGTTTATTCTGAGCGAAGACATGAGTGTTAGCAGTTTGACAAGATCGAGTGATGATTGTTCATTACTATAGCAACCATATTTTACAATCAAGTCAAAGTCTTGATTATCCATTTTATCGTTAAATTTTTAAATTTTGACAATGTCCTAAACTCCTAATCCATTTGAATCTCAATCATCTGGTGGTCTAGCGAGTTGATTATAGGCTTGTCATGTGAATAAATGTCTCAATAATACTTCATATTTGAAGCCAAAATAAAGATCTGCAATAGGAAGATTTAGCTCAATAAACGTCTTTAAGAAAAGCTGAAATCAATTCATTGCAAAACATCTCACATTTTAAAAATATATGTAGCCGTTGCTGATCTCGATTCCTCTTTCAGGAAGCAAGAGAGTGGGCACCATGGTTGGATCCTACTCCTCAGATATTGCAACCAGAACTTTTGACGATTTGACTTCATCAGCTTATATGTTAATAGGGCAAGCGTTATCGTTAAGTTCACGGTCCTCATATTTAAGGGATTGGATCAGATTTACAGATTTTTGTACATTGTTTTCTTTAAATCCACAGTTTCCTATTCGAAATGTTGTTATTATTAACTTTTTGGCTTTTCTCTTTGAATCAGGTTATGCTCCAAGCACTATTGCTTCTCATGTATCCGTCATTGCATTTGTTCAAAAATCCTTAGGTTATCCTGATACTGTTAATTCTTTTATGGTAAAAAATTTGTTAAAGGGTATAAATAAGTTACATGTTCCATCTGAATCAAGATTACCAATTACGCATAAGATTTTAGTTCAGTTATTGCAAGCAGTTCCCTTAGTTTTTACATTATTATCTCATCAAATTTTGTTAAAATCCATCTTTGCTTTAGCTTTTGCAGGCTTTTTTCGGCTTGGCGAATTGGTACCAAAAACCGGTTTTGATAAAACAAAAATATTACAAGCCCAAAATGTTCAGTTTTCGTTTTCAAATAACCTTGTGCAAACGGTTCAAATAGCTTTGTATTTTTATAAGCACAAATCATCTGCTACACCGATAAATTTGGTTATACAATGCTCATGTCTTATATCCACAATTAGTTGTGCTGCTTGCTTATTGTTAGAATATTTCCGAAGTTCTCCTCATGTAATAGGCCCCTTGTTTCAGTGGCCTGATGATTCAGCTGTATCATACCAATTTTTAAATTCCAGACTGAGTAAGTTGATTGATTTTGTGGGTCTGGATAGTTCTCGCTATAAATTGCATTCATTTCGTATTGGTGCTGCTACATCTGCTTTTCTTAATGGTCATTCGGAGAACGCTATTCGCAAAATGGGGCGGTGGAAGAGTAATGCGGTTCGCTCTTATATAAGGTTACCTAACTTAAAACTTTAATTAGCCATAGTCTCATTTGTGTATCATTTTGATCTTCTTCATTACATCTCTACGATTTTGCGTATTATTAATTTCATTTATATGTAACTTATACAGTATTTGTGTTTATATTATGTGTATCATATTTTCCATTTTAATTGTCAGTGTAGGCTGGGTTTTTAGAAGTTGCTTTAACATTTCCATTATGTTCCTTCTGTTATGGATAATATGATATATGTATTTCTGTTAGCCTGTTGCATTTCATATTTAATAATTGTTGTATGATTAAGGTTTGTCATATGCATCTTATAGTGGAATTGTGTTTTCATATGTTGTCATATCTTCAGTTTACTTGTCAGCGTAGGCTGAGGTTTGGCGGTTATAACTTGTGTCAATATCTATATTGAAATATGTTTCTATGATCATTGATAATATCTATGTGCATGTATATTTTACTTGTCAGCGTAGGCTAAGGTTTGGCGGTTGTAACTTGTGTCAATATCTATATTGAAATATGTTTCTATGACCATTTATAATATCTATGTGCATGTATATTTATTAACAAATTATTTCTCAATTCCTTTTACATGTATTTGATAGGATAATTGTGTTTTATATATATTTGTCATATTATCTATTTTACTGGTCAGCGTATAGGCTGGGGTTTTTGGGGGGGTTGTCTTAACACCTCCACTAGATTTGTTCCTCAGATTACTCATAAATATGTATCTTTGTTAGTTACTTGATTGTGTAAAAGCCCTTTAGGCATCATAGTTAACCCCTTTTTTTTTTCTTTTTTTTTTTTTTTTTTCCCCAAACAATTGTTGGATTATTAAGATCTGCTATGTATATATAATATTGTAATTGTGTTTTTCATATATTTTGTCATACAATTTTTAGGCATGTTATGTGTCGGCGTAGGCACAAAATTTTCTTCTAAATCTTCTTATGTTTGTGATGTGACATAAGTATCTTTTTAACAAATTCGTTGTATTGTGTGCAAGACCATCATTGGTGTGTCCTTTGTTGGGCCAGATATCCCAGACTGAGGGCGTATCAGACTGGTCTCTGTTTGGCGGATTTTGGGCGGATTATTTAGCCCAACAATTACTTGATATGTGATTTATTTTGTTATTTGTGTAAATTCTTGTATATATGTTATGCTATAAATTTGACGTCATTTATATATTCATTTAATAAATGACAATTTCACACCAATACAACGGCCTTGTGGTTATTGGGACGGGAAACACAAATAAATAATTAATGTAGTTAATGTAATTTGTGTTTTTTAGCCATTCAGAATGTTTCATGTATTTACTGCGGGATGGTAATTATGCTAATGAGCTGATTAATATTTACCGCCACTTTAGTCATTGTTTCAACGCTCTGCCAACCACCTAGACGTAGATTAATTTGTGAGAGAAGAGATAGTTTTAAATTGATAAAAACTATATATGTTATAATTTTCACCCTCCTCCACCCCGTTCTCCGCTGGTGGTTTGTATATCAAATGTAATTGTATGATTTTCTTAGTTACGTATATTCTTGTATATATGTTATGCTTTTATTTCGGATTTTGGGCGGATTATTTAGCCCAACAATTACTTGATATGTGATTTATTTTGTTATTTGTGTAAATTCTTGTATATATGTTATGCTATAAATTTGACGTCATTTATATATTCATTTAATAAATGACAATTTCACACCAATACAACGGCCTTGTGGTTATTGGGACGGGAAACACAAATGTAGCCTCTGTTACCTGTTACAAAAAAGGGTATTTTTCGGAAAAAATGCCCAGAAGGCTTGCTCACTGATAATGAAATGAAATTATACTGCCTCAAACACTAAATTCAGACAATAATTTCCCCTCAAAGCTCGCTCAGTCAACATATATCGAAATAAAATGCACTTCATATTTTTAAAAATCATATCCCAAGGCAGTCTATGCAATTTATATTTTATTCCTTAAAAATTAAAATTTATTACATCTTTCATGAGAAATTTGATAGTTTTATATACTCTCTTGGAAACTTTACTATGTATTTTATGTAAGTTTATGATGCATATATATTATAAATGATATTTCAAATTCTTATGTCACCATTAATTTATGACATACACAATTGTTTTCGCAGTATATTGTTCTCATTTCAGGACAATTGAAGACATCCATTTAATACAAGTTCATTAATCATAACGTATGACGTATACGTATACATGCATTCGGACATAAAAAATAATAACGAATCACTGCTCCACCATTATAGAAATGAAATGAAATGAAATGGGATTTAACGTCCTATTCTTCTGCTCCTAACCTGGGCTAATTGAAGACATGTATGTGCCATACAGTGTGCTATAAGGGAAATTTTTGCCAGGGCAGTGGCGCTACGGCCTACTCTTATATCGAAATTCCAACTGCCAAGGGATCTTTTATGTGCAGGCCAATCTGTACATGGGACCTCAGTTTTTTTGTCCCATCCAAAGGACTAGGAAGCTGTCCTTGTCACGCCCTCCATTCTGCACCACTGGCAAGGGGAAAGCACACAGGAAATCAAGATGAACTTTCTCGGCCAATGCAGGAATCGAACACCCGACCTCCAGGCTAGGAAACTAGCGCCTTACCCACTTAGCCATGTGGATGGCCGACTGAGTAGCGTGTGCGCGGCACAATAAGACCTGTCACTGAGTCCAAATGCCATGGTTTTGATTTCCTGGTTATACGTAACAACCTTGTGGGTTTTCTCCGGGTCCTCCTGTTTCCTCCCACTGCTAAAGATCCCAATACACAAGCAAATTATTGAAATAAAATTGAACCAGATATTACATAGTTTGTGTCGAGTGGACGTTAAAGCTGAACTCTGATTATAAAACTACAGAAATAGCTAAATAAAAAAAAAGTCACGCCCAAAACAACCGCCATACTTGTTTAAATTTCTTTAACAAACATGGCCGTCGATTTGGGCGACAAACACACAGGCAGGCCCCGCCCACTTTCAGTGTATACCGTATCAAGCGAAGTATCCACATCCGGTAAGATAATAGCCAGCTCTCTTGACTGATTGAAGTTTTTCCACTATCAGCTCACAGAAAATATTATTGCTACACAATTATTATGTCTGGTCAGGTATATGTTATTTTATATTATTGTTTAGTAATTAGATGAAATAAGTCAACCACGGTGTACTTTTGGTCTAAAAATAACAGAGAAACTTCCTTAACAATAACGAATCTGCCAACAGTGTGACACCATCATACATTTTTTTCTTGTTCCGTGAAATGTTTTACACAACAGAGTAGAAACACCAAATACTTTTCTGCGAAATAAAGTCTAGTATTATCGTTCCAAAATATATCCAAATCAGCAATAAAACTGTAGTCCTCCCCATCAATTACATATTTTTACACTTTTAAATTCGATTGTTGTTATAAATATAATGACGACAAAGGGACGTAACTCCGATAAGGGATAAGTAATGTCCCTTTATTAGATTGTCAAGAAAAAAGTATATGTTACGTCCCTTTATCACCATTGTAACATCAATTGAAAGTGGAAAAATACTTATTTGATTGGAAGGGCTATAGTTTTATTACTGATTTGGATATATTTTGGAACGATAATACCAGACTTTATGACGCAGAACATAATTTGGGGTTTCAACTCTGTTGTGTAAAACATTTCACGGAACAAGAAAAAAATGTATGATGGTGTCACACTGTTGGCAGATTTGTTATTGTTTTAGGTAAGGAAGTTTCTCTGTTATTTTTAGACCAAAAGTACACCGCGGTTGACTTATTTCGTCTAATAAGTAAACAATAATATAAAATAACATATACCTGACCAGACATAATAATTGTGTAGCAATAATATTTTCTGTGAGCTGATAGTGGAAAAACTTCAATCAGTCAAAAGAGCTGGCTATTATCTTACCGGATGTGGATACTTCACTTGATACGGTATACACTGAAAGTGGGCGGGGCCTGCCTGTGTGTTTGTCGCCCAAATGGACAGCCATGTTTGTTAAAGAAATTTAAACAAGTATGGCGGTTGTTTTGGGCGTGACTTTTTTTTATTTAGCTATTTCTGTAGTTTTATAATCAGAGTTCAGCTTTAAACCTCATTTCTCTCTCTCTAATACTACCATTATAATTTAAGACTAGATGTGTTATTTAGCACTATAGGAATCCCTACAATATTTTGACAGATAAATCTGTCCAAAAATGGTTAAATTCTGTCCTGTACTTACAAAGTTACGTTGAATTGAAACTTCATCGAACTATGATACCTGCTATTGAAACTTCATTGAAGTATGAAACTCGCTATTGAAACTTCATAGAACTATGATGCGCGCTGTCATACTGGTCACAGCATTCCACCTACGTCATTACCAAAATGAAACACTGTGCTAATTGGAGTCCATTTTAAAACGCTCGCGTCATCATTTTGGGGTGGGGCCATGGAGGTGTGGACGGGACTTATCGAACTTACGTCACCTGTGTTTACAAAACAGAGTGAAAATAGACCGTAAAATTTCAAGTTCTGCCACTCGGCTAAAAACTATATATAATATGTGCTATGGGAAATATTGCAATACATTCTTTACCATTGTAAACTGTCTTTAAAGTTTCAATATGTTCATCTTTCAAAACAAGGCCTAGATACGCCAAAATTTTTCTTCGCAAATAAAACCGCATCTGTGAACTTGTCGTCTATGGGGGGCCGCCATGTTGAATAATTAAAGGACTTTTTTGTGGTTCGGCTCTTGATCAGTTTGACATCTTTCATACACACAACGGCCAAATAAACATATTTAATTTCATTCAATATGACAATAGAAGAGAAATAAATACTTCTCAAAACTTCTAAAAGCATACTCGCTGTTATCGACTAAAATTGTCGATGTAGGAATTAAAAATGGAGGGTAATTAGGTTAGGGCCTATTCTCAGCCGAAGCTAGCAGTAGATAGGCAGCCTAAGTTTGGGATGGCGTGCTGTATGCAGCCTGTTTTAAATCTGATTAAATCAAAGCCGAAAGATTATCTAGCAGTGTGCTATGAGGGAAATTTCGCCAAGGCAGCAGCACTATGGCCTTCACTTATATCGAATTCCAACTGCCAAGGATTTATTCAAATGCATGCCATTGTATACACAGGACCTCAATTTTCCGTATCATTCGAACGACTAGACAGCTGTCCTTGTCAGACCCTCCTTCCTGCACTACTAACAAGAAGAAACCAGATAAACTTTCTCAGCCAATGCAGGGATCCAACAAACGACCTCCAGGCTAGCGTGCCATCGCCTTCCTCATGTAACCAACTCGGCTCCTTAAAGTATTATGCCATACATCTATTACATTCATATTTATGTAAGGGAAATAATCACAATCAGGAGTGAATAACTCATCTCAATTTTCTCATAAAAAATAAAAGTTCCAAAAAAAAAATGATTGATAAGATATGTTCTTAACAAAATTATACTTGCCAGTTCTCTTGACGTGGTGATGAAATAATAATATGGTTTTAGTCAAAAACACCCAGTTTCAGGGAAAGCTGGGATAATAATGCACAGATTATTTATGGTCTAGTTCAATATTTCCGTTGCATCTTGCGAGAACAAACAATTTAAAAATAATGCTGGATTGTCATATTTTCACTACATTGTATTATTATTCATAAATAACCCTTCTTGAACCAAATATTATCTCTGGCTCTTTCTTGTTTTAAGATGAATCTATTTTGGGCTAGTAATGGATCAAAAAAGATGTAAAACTAACCACTCATGCCCAAAGTGCATCAGCATCCAATGTTAATTCCGTCTCTGGTTTAGAGATAATGGCATTAATCTCCCGATGATAATTCCTTTGTATTTCATATAAATTAAAATCTACATGAACATGTCTTGGGGATACAATCAATATTCATTATGTTATCACGAACACAATTATCGGAAAATCTCAATCATATGTTGCAGGTTATTGACAGAAAGTAAAAATCAAGCAGACTAAAAATGAAAAACCTATCAGCATTACATTTCATTGAATGCATGACTTATATTTTTTATTGAATCTATAAAGAGTTAAAACAGTTTACAACAATAGCTTTCTTGCTTCGAGGGTGGTTTGTTCACGCTGATCTGAACTTTTGTGGCAAATCTGTCTAGGCTCAAATTATCTGGTAACTTATCAAGAATATATGGATCAGACAATGTACGATATTTTTTTCCCTAAACAATATTTTTTATAAAGTGTATCCTTGTCCTTGTTAATTTCGCTATGTCATTGGAACACCAGTTATTTTTATTGTCATGGGAACACCAGTTGTTTTGGTGTGTCATGGGAACACCAGTTATATTTATTGTGTCATGGGAACACCATTTATTTTTATTGTGTTATGGGAACACCAGTTATTTTTGTTGTGTTATAGGAACACCAGTTATTTTGGTCATGGGAACACTTGCTATTTTGGTACATCATGGGAACACCAGTTATTTTGGTGTGTCATGGGAACACCTGCTATTCTGTTTGTCATGGAAATGCCTGTTATTTGATAAAAGTACACATACATATACACAATATATGGACCTATATCAAACATCCTGTACACACATACTTGTTTCTATAAATATACATTTCTCGAGATAAACATTCACACAAAGACAATACGTACATAATTGTCATTTTCTTTTAAAACAGTCTCAGATAATAGTATAAGATTTTTAACTTCTCAACATGAAACGATAAGGAAACAAAACAGTCTGTAATACATTGTCTTGTTACCATGGCCACAGGATAAATACAGGATACAGTACTCAAACTTTTAAATATATATTTGTTTTTAAAAGCAGACAGCCTTCTCCTAAGATATGATAAATAACAGTTCTAAATAAATATGTTTGATCACGGACCTTATTAGTATATAAGGTCAATTGTTTGATCTCAATATTTGGTACATTTAGCAGGGACAGCATTTGAATTCCATGAGTCTTTCAGATCATCTACTTGCACAAACACCATACTTTCAGACTGCTTAAATTAACTTTTCTGCTCTTTATCAACACCCACCTGTGGGCCAATGAAATCTGGGCTTAGTGTTAGGGAATTGGTCATTCAGTGTCTAAAAACCTGTTAGGCATGTGGGCATTTTACACCTACAACCACGTATTAAATAGGTGATCAAAAAGAAATGAAATGGGGTTTAACCAGGTCCTAATTTAATATTTTATTAGCCAAGCATAGTTTCTACTTTTTTTTTGCAGGGGGGTTCTGTGAAAAATTACAGAACTAGACTTCCGATAACACAATATATATCCCTTACAACTTTATAACCAAACAAACAGAATTAATATATCTATATTTATAATTGTCCAAAGAAACATCTGAAGAAACATCAAAAGTTAATTCCAAAACATATGAACCTTCACCGTCACCTGCACCTGGCGATGTAATTTTCGTTTGTTTTATTTTTTGCAGCTCTGATTATTAAGCCATTCTGCTATAGAATATGCATTCTATGCATGTTAAATCAAGCGTACAGTCCATGCAATCACTCAATACACAACAATATATATATATATATATAACAGTGGTTTAATCAGAGCAAACACTTGGTCATAAAATATATAATCAATTTTAATTGCCGTAGATTACTTTAATCATGGAGCGTATATTATATACGCTTCATGCTTCATTTCATTTCATATTAATACATGTTTCATGGAGTAAGAAGTTATTTTAATACATTTTTCATGGAGTAAAAAGTTATTGGAAAACAAATGCATTATTATTGTGAAGAGAATATACCACTTAAAAGAAATGAAAATAAAATGAAATGAGGTATAATATTGTCCTACTGTTCTGACTGAGCTAATCTAATGAAGACGGGCATATGCCATACAATGTGCTATGAGGGAAATTTTGACCGGCCAGTGGCACTAAGGTCTACTCTTATATTAAATTGCAACTGTCACAGGATCTTATATGTGCAGGCCAATGTATACACCTATCCCTGTTTTTTCTGCCATCCGAACAACTAAACAGCTGTCCTTGTCGGGCACGCCGTCCTGAAACTCTGAAAAAAGGAAACCTACCGGAAACAACGTGATCATCCAATAAACAAATAAACACTACTACTCAGGTATCATATAGTTGTGCTGTTTAAACAGGAGTTTCTGTATTTAGTGTTTAGTTTCAAACCATTGTCAGATAAACCATTTGACATTTTTAGTCACTATTAAATAAATGGTCATATTGTACTTAACAAGTAATAATCATTAAAACATCAATAAAGAGACAGAGAGAGAGAGAGAGAGAGTTTCTGACCCACCCTGTTTCTATATGCAGGTGAAATACACTTTACAGAAATGAGAGTGAGAGATTAAGAGCATGGCCGCAGATCTTATTAAATTTTAGGAAGGGGATGGAGGTGGCGGTCGGAGCTCGAACTGCAGGTGCGAACTGTTCTGTCGAGGGGGGGTATGGGGGTCTTCCCCGGAGATAAACGTACTGAGAATAAATTGTCGTTTTTGAGCGAGAATAATCAATAACTACACAAACAAGGGATGAGGAATACTCTTTATTTCATCATAATGAAAAATTTCAGACAACAGGCAGTCATCAAATACCAACCTATTATAATATAATTTTCTTATAGGATCTGGGAAGGCTACTAAATTTCCGGTCACAGATGAAAATGTGATGAATAAATTTTCAAGTGGCCAGCTCTGAGCATAAGCTGCTGCGCTCATGACGAGATCATTCTCAGATCTGGGTTACATCAAAGACAGGGCATTTTTGAACCAAGGGGAAATATCCTCAGCCTGAAAATAAGACTCAAGTTTTGGGAGACGCTGACAGAGTATGGCGGACAAAGGCATACATACGCCCAAGTTCGCTACAGACGTGCCTTTTGATGCCGCCGCTGGAAGTTTTTTTAAAATTAGGATGCCTCAAAATGCTATCTGAGACCATTACTTGGCATTGTACATCCGCATGTTCGGAACTACAGGCTACATTTCCCGGGCTGAAAATTTCAAGACTTTTGAAATTTTATCGATGCATTTTTCTGGGGGGTTATCTGCGACCATGAGAGAAAGAGAGAGAGCGAGATTTCATGTGTGGTGGCTGTAATCACTCAGCAACTTGACATTAGCAACTGTAACATAAATTGCCTGCAATGGTCATTAAGTCAAAATAGAAACAGTGCGCATCAGAAACCTAAAAAGCCACAACATGGAAGGCAACTCCTTTATTTTCAACCCCATTTACAAAGTAATGATCCACTTGACAAAAACATAACCATAACACAACCACATTAAATTATCGGTACACAAAAAATTTAATATCATATTGATTTTAGTTGTATTGTCAAAAAATAAAAAAAACCCACTTTGTTCTTGCTCAATAAATGTGATGTTTTCAAATTATAATTTATTTTTTCAATTTTCACAAAGGATTAAGATAAAAGAGAATTCTGAAAATATTTATTTAATAAAAAAAAAATTAAAGTTATGTTTTTAGAATCCACATAAAATTGTATGAGATCATTATTCTTTTGTAACACTGGGTTTGGATGGCCGAATGGTATAACAAGTGCAACGTAGATCGATATAAGGTCTATCAGCATCTAGTCAAGTGGCATGGTTTTGATTCCCTGTCTCCTTCCCTTCACAGCCCAAGACCCCAACACACAACCAAATTATTGAGAAAAAAATTCTCAAAATATTACCAAGTTTGTGTTTCTATCAAATTAAACAGCCAATGCCTCATTGAGTGAAATCATTGGTAGGTACACAATAATATATTTTATCTAAAATATTAAAAATAACCACATTCTAATAATGAACTAATTTGAAAGAGATTTTGATGTAATCAACTTAATTAAAATAAGAAATTTTGATATAATGAGCTTTATTGGAGCATAACCTCCACTCCATACAAAGACTAACCACAATATCATAATGAACTAAATTTGAAAGAGATTTTGATATAATCAACTAAATTAAAAAATAAATTTTGTTATAATGAGCTTTATTGGGAAATAAACCTCCTTGCACTTGATACAAAGACTATATCAGAGTACTAAATAGACCAACAAAGACAAACCAGCTAAATACACCACAAATGGATATTAATTTTCTTGTTAATCAATATATTTACTATACAGACTGCTGCATTGTTTATCAAGTATATTGCCAATTTTGTTTATAATGGGATTATATGAACTTTAATAGATCTATTATGCTCTAGAACTGAGGCCAATACATGTTAATTTTCATCTGTTACTCAGAGGGTTGGATGGCGGAATGCTTAGTGTGCGTGTGCTGTATCATAAAGCCCGTCATTGAGTCAACTGGCGTGGTTTTGAATCCCCGGTTGTACGTGGCAAGGAGGAGGGTCGCCTGTCCAACATAATACATTTTCTCCTGGTCCTCCAGTTTCCTCTTACTGCTAAATCCCTACGCGCAAATGAATTATTGAAATAAAATTAAACCATATGTTAGTCCCAAAATGACCTAGTTTGTGTCGACTGGACCTTAAACCCTATTTCTCTCTCATCTGTTGCTCAGTGTGTGTATGGTCCTTTATCCATCACATTAAAAATTGAAACCAATTCACCACAATCAATTCTATCAAGTACTCTCTAAAGAACACAAGAGTCCAATGGACAAATTAAAAAAAATTCAAGTCCTTACTGATGCTCCAGCTTTGCAATTTAATGTTTCCAAAAAAACATATTTGAACAAGGCATAACAAGTATTATTTTCATCAGCCATAATTAACTACACCTCCATTAAATGTGATTAAACCTGTTCACACAAACAAAACATATTCATAATAGCTTGAGATTAACATATGTTATATTTTTCTATGAACATAACTAATTTAAACAAGACATGTTATATTACAATAACCATGGGTGTGGATTTAGGGGTGGGGAGGTCCCCCCCCCCTTAGAATTGGAAGGAGGGAGGAATATGTCTCTGCGCCCCCCCCCCCCCATGATTATGATCGCCAGGACCGATTTTCAGTTTTATTTCCACATAAATGTCCTGTTCTGAAGGCTATCTAACCACTGCCTTGGCAAGTGATCTTCACGATGTCTTCCTTCTTATTTGTAGGTTGTCAATTTTTCCATATCCTCTACCATCGAAATAACACGGGTAAACTGTTCGTAATTATTTTTTTGGTTTGGTAATGAAATTTTCTACCACCCCCCAAAGGTTATGACAAATTCACGCCCTTGACTATGACACTTAATTAACATCATACCTGTTCAGCAACTTTCCATTTATATCCCTTTTTTTATCCAGTATATTATACAAACAAGATGTGAATTTTCGATTGTTAATGACCAAATTATATTACTGTTATCCACTTAAAAGTTTGTGTGGGATGTGTAATATAACTTATTCATGTACTGCTGCATTGACAAAAGCCTCCATAGCAACGGTCATCTTTCAGAACTAAATGAATTCATAACAAAATAAAAATTGCTCACCTAGAAATCAAGTTTAATGGACTGGTATCGATAATTTCAGGTAGTAGGTACTAATATATATATGATTTTATAGTCACCACATAAACAGATTTATTCTTAAAACAATCACCGTCAAATCATATGTAAAGATGACTTAAAACTAATATAAGGCACTGGAGAATCTTGAACACTTGAAAATGTTAAGTTTTGAGCTTGGTTAGACACAAAACACTGCAACATATATTAAACCATAGAATCGTATCAGTCAAAGTATACGTGAAACTGTTATTTATACGACTACCAGCTTTGCAAATGGATTCACATTAAACTTTAATATGTACAAAAATCAATATTTCACAATAAAAGGATGTAGGGAAATATCTATAGGGTAATACAGTTACATTGAAAGCATGAAATACTTCTAGGTTCAATAAATAGGTGTTTTATTTAATAAAGCTTATTTAGAGTATGAATGCATTTCACATGCCACATGTTTTGGGCTCGATTGGCTGATCCTTGGAGGGTCATCCGTCAATCTGTTGTCGATTATTGTAATTGTACAGCTGAAATTGACACAGTTAACAAAAGAAACAGAATAGAAAATAGACTGCACATGACGTTTTTGAATTTTAAAGAGAGAGAAATGGGGTTCAATGTCCACTTGTCACACTAGGTCATTTTGGGACTAACATATGGTTTAATTTAGAGTATGAAAGCATTTCACATGCCACATCTTTTGGGCTCGATTGGCTGATCCTTGGAGGGTCATCCGTCAATCTGTTGCCGATTATTGTAATTGTACAGCTGAAATTGACACAGTTAACAAAAGAAACAGAATAGAAAATGTGAAATGACTGCACAGTATGTTTTTGAATTTTAAAGAGAGAGAAATGGGGTTTAATGTCCACTTGTCACACTAGTTCATTTTGGGACTAACATATGGTTTAATTTTTTTTCAATAATTTGCTTGAGCGTAGGGGTCTTTAGCAGCGGGAGGAAACCAGAGGACCCAGAGAAAACAGGAGGTTGGACAGGCGACCCTATACTCCTTGTCACGTACAACCGTGGAATGACTCAATGCCAGGCTTCATATTACAACACGCACATGCTAATTTCAATAAGATAATTGTTGGTGTACAGAAAAAGATTTCTTTATTTGATCCTCCTCTGACCTTAATCAACAAATGTGTTGATCATGTTGAGTTATATTATACCTCATTTTCTTTATCCTGCTCCAATAACAAAATATCTAAATCAACAATAGGCTCTATTGTTTTTGTAATAATCCATTAAGTCTAATGAATTTCATTATAGCATCAAAGAAGTGAGTGGGTTGTATTCAGTTTTCTCATCTTTTATTGTTTCCTTGATCGCATAAAAAGATCTGATATGTCGGATCAAATAGCATAAAATAGGCTGGTTTCAGTCATTAACTTTTGTTTTTTCTTCAAAATGTCTTGAATCCTCATCACAAAGTCTCAACATTATTTTTAAATTTGTTTTCGTAATATATATTACATTAATAGACCATTGCAATATGGGAGCCACGGTGGCTCAGTAAGTAAGAGATTGGCTCGCTTACTTGGAGTTTCCGTATTCTTCTTGTATAAACAATATTTTATTCAGGATGTCAGAATAGGATAGGGGATCAGGGTTTGCCCATGTAAAACCTCTCTTATATATTCAATCCATGCGTTGGCCGAGAAAGTTTATTGCCATTCAGATTGGCAAAAATTGAAGTCTCATATACACATTGGCATGCATATAAAAGATCTTTTGGTAGTAGGCCAAAGCGCCACTGTCGAGCAAACCTTCCCTCACTGTATGGCTTATGGCCTTCTTTATTAGCCTAGTTGGAGCAGAACAGTAATTTTATTCCCATCGCAATATATATTACAGTCAGTGTCAGTTTGGACATTATTACACAGTTATTTTAATGTTATGCACACATTTTATCTGGCACTAGTAAAACAATGTACCTTATGTCCTATTTGTTGTTAAAGAACGATTTGCTAAAAAATCCATCCAATATACCTTGATATAAACATGTAAAATACCTTGCTGCACTAAACCATGAAACTGTTTTTCTGATAAAATATAATGTAGAAATAAAAAAAAAAACATGTCCAGGACACTAGGAAGTCACATGAAATATAGGAATACAAATATTACATGACATATCTCCCATTAAAAATATGTTCCTTTGAGCGTAACAAGGTTGTCTGCTGAACTTACATTTATTTTCATCTCATGTGAGAGGTTTCTAATTTTGGATTTCTTGAAACCAACCCAATGTCAGGATATCCCTAAAAGGGAGCCTGTTACCTTGATTGTCGAAAGGAGTGTTTCTTGACCAAGGATATTGGTTGTGTGAACATTTCAGTAAGATTGGGCGTGTCTACTTTCAATGTATACCAAAATTGACATACTTTTAGTGGAATTAACTACCCTAAAAATTCTTTTGTGGGAATGTATCTTCAATTTCATCCAACTTCTACCTCGTTGCCATTGGTAACCTTTGATAAAACTGGCCTGTTTATTTCCAATACAGGCTTAAAAGTATCCGTGTATCAGAAATGAACAGTACACTTTTTAAAAAGTGTACTGTTCATTCCCGACAAACGAACACTTCTACACCTACACCGTTTAAGATACCATTCAAGCAATAAGTAGCGGACGTTTAGTCCGGCCCAGATCGCAATGATAACGATGGCTTTATACAATGCAGCCGGACAAATAACATCAAACAACTAGTCAAAATCACAGTAACAAAACAAACCGGGTGGAACAAACTGGCAGTTCAAAAATATATACAATGACATTAAATTAACAGAACAACATATTACAAAAATCAATTATTATACATATCAATTGGCATCTATTCCACAATTTGGTTTGATTTATATTAATATGCAAAACATATGAATTAGAATACTGAATAATTATTTCAATTGTGATGATAGAAGGCGCAGTTCTCTTGCTGGACACTTCACAGGTATTAAAAATAAGCAGGATGAAAAAGAAGCGCCTAGAAAGACATACATTACAAATAATTCGTTGATGCATACTTTCACCAGGAATGACCCACAATTCGCATTTCCTTTACACTACATTTAATAATAATATTATTAACATCGCAGTCTTCTTCGCCACAGACAAGTTGTTTTGATGAAGTGGTCTAAACAAACACGTGACCGCATGTAAATACTATTCAGGTCGTCTCTCCACAGCGCAATCATTCTACCATGAAATGTAACGTGAGGCTCAGAAAGGGATGAATGAAAGAGCATTTGTCACTTTTCGGTTGAAACGACTCAATAATAAATACTATTTTCACATTTTCCTTCACAATACTCGATAGAAATGTGATGTAAGTCAGCTATTAGCACCTTTCCTCGGTGTATCCGTGAATATCAGAACAGCTTTGGTCCGGGACCGCCTCGGCTGACCCCCCGACCAAAACTGTCCTGATATTCACCGAAACACTGAGGAAAGGGTGCTAATAACTACTACTTATTACTGAGTCCGCAAAACTTCAGGATTTTGCCATCAAATAAAAAACCAATATGTGAAGAAACAGCTTGTTTACTTTGTCATTGTGCCCACATCTTTAAATCATAGGCACAAGTCAAGAAACCTTTCTCCAAATACCCCGGGTGCCCGGACAACTTCTTGGAAAATGTCTCCCAGAGCTTCTCCCAGAGATCTAGTTCTTAGAATCTCCTATACATGGAAAATCAAACTCTGCCTATTTTATTTGGATTATGGGATTGTCGTGTAGGATTCTGTACACGGTGAACAGTACATATGCTGATAACACTATTTTGCCTGATTACACTATTTGCCTATACCGTATTTTAGGACTTTGAATTTTGTCTAATGGTTTGGATTGTTTGTACTTGGTTATATTTTATTTAAAACTTCTGAGATTGATATATCAGAACTTTCATTTTTCACCAATAGACCTACTAAAAAGTAGCTGTATCCTTTTATTCGTAAATTTGATTATCTGTTCTGTAATATGGTAACAACTGTTAAAAAAATTTCTCTTATTTTTGGGGGGGAAAAATATTAAATTATTTAATACCCATAAGTGTTTTTTAAAAACTTTTTGTTTAATATTTATAAGTTTTGAAATTTTAAACAAAATATCTTTCATGTGATTCAACTGGCTATTTATGGGGTTTAACATCCACTTGACACCAACTAGGCCATATCGGGACTAATAACCCATGGTTCAATCTCATTTCAATAATTTGTAGGGGTCTTTAATTAGCAGTGGGAGGAAACCGAAGAACCCGGAAAAAACGGGGACCTCTCACTTTCCCCACATCTATTGTTTAGAGTCAAGGTCCACTAGGCCATGACTGATTAAACAACAAAGGGGGTTTAAGGGGATTTAAAGTATAGTCTGTAATAAGTTTGTGACACTTCAACATAGTAAATATATACCTTTTTATAGTATAAATATTTATAAAGTTTGATATATAATAAGTACAGATATATAATGAACAGATACATATATTAACTAAAAAAAAATAGATACATATATTGTATAGCTCTGCAGTCAGCTCTGACTCTGGCCTCCATCTTCTCTACTACCTCTAGGAGATTAAAGATATTCTATCGTGTCCTCCTCTGAAGGGTGATAATGTTGAGGAAGAGGAGATGCTAGAATACCATCGCGAATGGTAGCCCAAGCTGTACAGTACTATTTGCAACATTCCCAGTATATGATAGTATTACGTCTAGACTTAACTCTGAATTTAAAACCATCCAACACTAAATTCTGACCACCTTTAGTATAAGCAATGTATTTAAAGTTAACCAGAGCGTTCGCCATTTTGGCCGAGAAAGTTCATCTCGATTTTCCGACGCGATTTCCCCTTGTCAGTGATGCAGAAGGAGGGCCTGACAAGGACAGCTGCCTAGTCGTTCGGGTGGGACAGAAAAAAGAGGTCCCGTGTACACATTGGAGTGCACGTAAAAGTTCCCTTGGCAGTTGGAATTCGATATAAGAGTAGGCCGTACCGGCGCTGCCCTGGCAAAATTTCCCTCATATCACACTGTATGGCGTATGCCCGTCTTCAATTAGCTCAGGTTAAGTGCATAACAGTAGGACGTTAAACTCCATCGCATCCATTCATTCGTTCGCCATTTTGGAATAACCATTTGTAATTCAGAGGAGCTATATATATCAACTGATAAGCTGTGATTAAATATCAGTAGTTTAATTGGTTTTATTTCACCAAAACAGCTCACAATGTAAATTTATTAGTTAACTGATTTCATTTATTTCCCCAATCTACTGATGGTGGGAAGTGTTCACCATTAACAATAATTAGAGTGAGAAGTTTACACCAGTGATACCAATTAATTAAAACAGGCTATAGCCCTATACCCACGGTCTACTTACCTCTTAATCCTTTATCAAAACATTCAAATGTGGGGAAAATGAGACTAAACCGAAAAAACCCACAAGGTTGGACAGATGACCCTACTCCTTGTCAAGTACAACCAGGGAATCGAAACCACGTCAGTTGACTCAATGACTAAATGATACCGCGCATGTGCTAACCATTAGGCCATCCAACCCCCATTATGTATTCAAACACCAAAATTAAATTGTTTTATCCTGATGGCCTATTTAAACTCTATATGAAACATTTTCTATTGCTTCATCAATATATTGCTTATTGCCTGAAGGTTGCCTAAATATATTATAATAATAAAGAATCAAACGAAATACAATGAATGAATGAATAAAATGGGGTTTAACGTCCTACTGTTATGAACTAAACCTGAGCTTATTGAAGACGGGCATACGCCATACAGTGTGCTATGAGTGAAACTTTGCCCACGCAGCGGCGCTACGGCCTACTCTTATATCGAATTCCAGCTGCCAATGGATCTTTTACGTGCACTCCAATGTGTACACAGGACCTCGGTTTTTTGTCCCATCCGAACGACTAGGCAGCTGTCCTTGTCATGCCCTCCTTCAATATCACTGACAAGGAGAAATCAAGTCGTAAAATGAAATACAATGAAATAAAATAAAATAATATTTTCATTCCAATATTGATTGATTGGAACAGAATGTGCGAAAAATATTCAATAGGAATATTAATTAAAAACACATATATATTACACAAAAGCGTAGATATAATATATTCTAGATCCCTAGCTGATAAAACACAACAAGGAAACTGTACAATTTAAAGTTACATTATTCAAGATATAGATAAGAACTAGCCATTCTTGCTATACTAGTTTGAAAGTAGATGATGTAAAATGAATAATTTGAAAATTTCATTCAAATTACTCTATTTTAAGCTAAGATATAGGCATTTAAAGATTTGACCGACCTGTGCAATAATTTCAACCACGGACCTGGTTGATCAAAGCTACGACTCGAAGCGTTAAGGTGCGCCATATTTGATTAACCGCTGAAACGTTTAAATCTGTTTAGTATCGGAGCAATCTTATGCCATCCAAAGTTGATTAAGGCCTGGATCAGTTAATTAATGTCTAATTAATACTTTAGAAAACATTTCATGCCCAAATAAAGACCTGCACTAGGCAGATTTAGCTCTTGAATAATGCATGTTTAATTGAGTGATAATAGAAACTTGTCATCCTTGGTCTGTTTATTTCTAAAGTTAACTTTAACAACTTGTATTAATTCAGCTGTTTAATTTATTGTTGAAAGGCCACATCAATTTAATTTTCTGTACTTTTGGGATCTTGATAAATAAAAGGGAATGAAATGAAATGGGGTTTAATGTCCTACTGTTCTGCTTAGATTGGGCTAATGAAGACAGGCATAGGTCATACAGTGTGCTATGACAGAAATCTTGCCCAGGCACAACACTATAGGGGAGGAGAGAGATAGAGATAGGATTTAACTTCCACTCCACACAAACTAGGTCATTTCGGGACTGACACATGGTTTAATTTTATTTCAATAATTTGCTTGCGCGTAGGGGTCTTAAGCAGTGGGAGGTAACTGGAGGACCCAGAGAAAACCAACGTGGTTTGATAGGCTACCCTACTCCTTGCCACATACAACAGGGGATTCAAATCCATGCCAGTTGACTCAATGACAGGCTTTATGATACAGCCAGGGCTGGATTAACCTTGTGGGCGGCCCAGGACATACCAACAGTGGGGGGCCCCCAATGTTGTTTGTTCAAATTGTTCGTATGTGATTTTTCCTACAATCAGGGGCCATTATCAGGGGAAGTTATGATCAGATATACGCAAATATCAAAAGGAACCAATATCTTTGAATTTCGAGAAAATCCGACCAAACCGGACGGACAAAATGGCCACCAATTGTACGCGAATAGTGTAAAATTATGGTATATCAAGTTTGTGGACCCTTGGTTCCTTTCGATATTTCGAAACATCCTGAATTATGGCCCCTGATTTTGTCCAAAAAATCGCCTTTTTTAGCTTGTGTCCCTCTTTTCAACATATTTACCACATTTATCATGAAAGTAATAAATTCTTTATAATGAGCGATATCTTTTCTAATGTCATAGTTCTCTTTCTCTAACTTTTTGCTTACAAATGATGGCATGCGCAATATTTTATATTTGGCATCATACATAAAAGGATCTTCTAGTCTTATTGATGAGCATTAGTTAGCCTATATTCTAGAGTTTCATGTAAGACTGTCTGGCATGCAGTGTGAGAAAGAGAGAGAGAAATGGGTTTAACATTGACTGGACACAAACTAAGTCATTTTAGGACTACCGACTAACACAAGGTTCAATTTCACTAGTTGGCGCCTAATAGGAGGGGTATTTAGCATTGGGGAACCAGAGAAAATCCACAAGGTGGGACAGGTTACCTTACCTCTTTTCAGGTACAACTGTGGAATTGGTTTTACTTGGTTAAAACAGTATTTATTTCGAGAATATTATACAAAATAAAAAGCATAAATAATAGGATACAAAAACAAGCCAAATTGGCGTATATTAATTTGCTTCCTTCTGGTTTGGGTGTATAATATATGTACAATGTGGAATTATATATGATACAAACAAAAACTAATTACAAATGTACAAATAATAAGCAGATTGGTAATTTTTAATAAAAATAAAAAATAATTAAAAAAAACAAAAAAAACTAATAATAAAAAAAATATAGGCCTATAAATAATAAAAAGATAGTAAGCTGGCACTGCCAGGCAGGATACGCCCACATTTTCGACATATGGTTAGAAAACAAGCAAAATCGAAAGTGATTTTTCCTACAATCAAAGGCTATAATTCATTAAATTACAATTTGATATGCGCAAATATTGAAAAGAATCAAGATCTTTAGGTTATAAACATGCATTTCAAGTTTAATCAAAATCGAATTAAAATTGTGACCTATACTGGGTCCACAACCTTGATATACCATATTTTAACACTATTAGCGTACAAACGGTGGCCATTTTGTCTGGCAATTATGGTCCGATTTCCCTGAAATTCAAACTCAACCTTCCGTATGGTGTAACGGTGATAGTCAGGTTTTTTAAATCGGATAATAATCGTGACCCCCAGAGGGACCATTGGCGATTTTTCGGACAGTAAGGGGCCATAATTCAGGAAGTTATGAATTGATATGTGAAAATAACGAAAGGAACAGTATTTGCGTACAAACGGCAGCCGTTTTGTATGGCAATTTTGTTCCGAATTTTCCCAAAATTCGATCTCAACATTCCTTAGGGTGTAACGGTGATATAATCAAACGATTTTTTAAATCGGATAATTATTGTAACCTCCAGAGGGACCACAGGCTAAACCAAGATGATTTTGTGTATAATCAGGGGCCATAATTCAGGAAGTTACAATCCGATATGCGCAAATATCGAAAGGAACCAAGATCTTTGGGTTATAAACATGCATGTAAAGTTTCATCAAAATCGGTTCAAAATTGTGACCTCTATAGGGTCCACAAGCTAAAAACGTGATTTTTCGTACAATCAGGGGCCATAATCCATGAAGTTTTGATCCGATACATGCCAATATCGAAAGCAGCCGAGATCTTTTGGGGATAAACCTATATTTTAAGTTTCGTCAAAATCGGACAAGAATTGTGACCTGTAGAGAGTCCACAAACAATTGTGGACGGACGTCCGGACAGACCGACAGGGGCGACGACATAATACGTCCACATAAAAATGTGGGCGTATAAAAATAACAAAAAAATAAATAAAAAGGAAAACAAAAATAATAATAAAATCAAACGATTTTTTAAATCGGATAATTATTGTAACCTCCAGAGGGACCACAGGCTAAACCAAGATGATTTTGTGTATAATCAGGGGTAATAATTCAGGAAGTTACAATCCGATATGCGCAAATATCGAAAGGAACCAAGATCTTTGGGTTATAAACATGCATGTAAAGTTTCATCAAAACCGGTTCAAAATTGTGACCTCTATAGGGTCCACAAGCTAAAAACGTGATTTTTCGTACAATCAGGGGCCATAATCCATGCAGTTTTGATCCGATACATGCCAATATCGAAAGCAGTCGAGATCTTTTGGGGATAAACCTATATTTTAAGTTTCGTCAAAATCGGACAAGAATTGTGACCTGTAGAGAGTCCACAAACAATTGTGGACGGACGTCCGGACAGACCGACAGGGACGACGACATAATACGTCCACATAAAAATGTGGGCGTATAAAAATAACAAAAAAATAAATAATAAAGAAAACAAAAATAATAATAAAATTTTTTTTTTTTTAAAAAAAATAAATAAATAAAATAAAATAATTTTTTTTTTTTTATTTTAAAAATAAATTAAAATAAATAAATAAATAAACCTTCACCCCAAGGTTGTATTTTACGGAGTAAAACGTTTCGTATCTTTAATATATTTGTAAACGCTTTTTAAAATATCGCTGTTGACGTCTGGGGATAATTCGGCTTTGCCATAGAGAAGGCAAGTTATATTTCTAAAAAACATTGGCAATAAGTCAATGATATTACTTCGCTGAAGTGTGTAGTATGGACAGTAGAGTAAAAAGTGTTCAGTGGCTTCAAGGTCGAGGTCACAGTCATATATATGCATAAGGAACTTATGGTATCTTAAAACGCTTTTATTGTTACGCAGTTTACAATGGATAATTTGGAATTGTCGTTCACCATAGAAAAATAGTTTGTTAGCTTTGGGAAAAAAGGTTGGATACAGTTTAGTTTTAAAATCAGAGACAGACGAGGCCTTTTTTATTTCTTTATCTAGACTATTCCACGGTGTTATAGTAGACGGCAAAAATGAATTTTTATAAATATTACTTTTACATTTAATTTGTATAATGTCGTCAGGGTTACGTAGGTTGTAAGGGTTGTTGGAAGAGGTAATTGGCGGAATAAGACAACACAGATAATTGGGAGCTATGTTATTTACCATTTAATAAAACATTATTAATTTATGAGCTTGACATTGCACTGATAAAGATGAAAATCCGGATTCGGTATAAAGTGTATTGTGGGAGGTTCCACGAGGCAGGCCAGTTATCGTTCGTAACGCGTCTAAGTGGAGCTTTTCTAATTTTTGTGAATTAATTTCAGTTGTATTATTCCAGATTTACGTTTTATTTCATCACAACACTAGGATTTGGAAGATTTGTTATAAAAATAAAATAAAACCAAGTACGAGCAATCCAAACCATTAGACAAAAGTCCTAGAAAAACGGTATAGGCAAATAGTGTAATAAGGCAAAATAGTGTACTCAGCCTATGTACTGTTCACCGTGTACAAAATACATGACAAACAGATATAACAGGCGTTGTAGTTATGTTACGACAAGTTCTTGGCATGCTCTGCACGCAACTGTAGGTAAACCCTAGAAATGTCAACGCTGATTGATTAATCAATGTCTAACTTCAAAAGGTCAAAAACCACTCGCATGACCCCTGACGTGATGTTCCAGTACAACAGGTCATAACTTTATGTACATAGTGTAGGCCATCGAAAGTATAGAAAAACAAAATGAAATATTGATCAGATTGGGACATAAAATTGACACAGCCACAATATTATTACTAATAATATTGATATGGACACACAGGGCCGGCAGAAGCAATTCTTGATTGGGGGATTCCATCCTAGTTCCCTATAGGCAAGGGTCCAGGGGCCGCAATTACTTGGAGAAAAGCCCCCTCCTCCCCCTACTCCGCCATCATAATAGTAAATGCAGGTGACAGAGCACAACAGAACAAATTCCTTATGTTTCACCAATTTGGGTTTTTTTTTCTGTTTTCTTCTGAATAAATAACCACTTGAATCACATGAAAGAAGTTTAGCTTAAAAGTTCAAAAGTTAAAACATGTTGAACTAAAAAAAACATTTAGATAGTGTAACCAAGAAATAAGAAGACAATTCTTAAGAGGTTTTCCTTAAGCACAGAAAATCCAATTTTATAATAAAAATTGATTCTGAAGTGTTTATATTTTAGATTGAAGGGAGGTAACTAGTACAGTACTATTGTCCACAGCCACCTATGACATTTCTATACACTTGTGAGTCACTGGAACTATGATTCATTTTAAATCAATATTTGATTACTTTTGTTTTCTTGTCTGGTCTTTATGTACAATTAATTAGGCTTAAGGCATCTCTAGTGGTCTAACAATGTACTGTTTTATTGTTAAAAATACAATGGAGCAAAAAAAGAAAGAAGAGAGGAAACCGGCAGTAAATCTATCAAATACGTGATGAGCAATTGATTTCATGACATAGTTTTAATGCATACAAACATGAGGAAATCTGATAATTAGAGGATTCTGGAACTAGAGTCCTACTGAATTTTGTTTTTCTGATAGCTGATTATTCACATCAGAACGATTTTCTTACAGACAATATGGATTAGATTTGCTTCATATTATCGGATTTGTTTGGTTGAATTTATATTTGGTGGATCCTTGATCCTTACTGTAGTGTTACTATAATAAAACTTACCACTATCTATTCGGGTATCTTCAGCCTTCTTTTGGTTCTTTGTACACCTCTTTTGCTTTGATCTAGAGTGTTTTCTCTTCTTGACTTCAGTCTCTTGATTTGGACAGCTAACTGAATGTTGGTAGTCTTGCGTCACCTCACCTGGCTCAATTGTAGTTAAGAATGAACTTGCAGACATGGATCGCTTATCTTTCTTTTGTAACACTCTTTTCTTTGGTTTTTCCTTCACTTCTATATTAACTTGAGCGATTTTCTCTGTTTCATGTTCTGAATCTGATGTTGTCAATAGTTTATCATCAACCGAATTTAACACCTCACATCGTCTGCGCTTTCTAATTCGTATTTTTAGACTACTTTGGTTATCTGAAGTAATAAATGATTTATTGTCTCCCAATTCTTGTCTGAGTTTTCTTACCACTTTAGACATCTTCATTTTCTTTTTTGTTATCCGTTTCTTTTTTCTATCATCCAGCTGTTGATCTTCTACTTCATCACAGGAATATATAAGAGTTTCATCACTTTGGACATCTTCTTCGGACATATCTTGATTTAGAGTGCTACCACTAGTCTTGGTTTTCTCTACATTGTCAAACATTGGTTCGGTATCTGGCTGGGTAAATACATGATTAATACTGTCTGACTCCATGAAAGCATTCCCAGTTTCTCCTGAACTAAATGGTATTAAATGTGGAGGAATTAACACATCCAATAATTCATAATTCTTGGTAGTAGATTTCTTTTGTTTAGATATTGCCCCTACCAGAAACTTGGAAGAGCTGGTCAAGTTTTCTAGTGGTATTGATACATCGATATGAGGTGAATTTGGTTGTTCTTCCATGGAGCTACTAGAATCAAGTTCACAGCTTTCACTATCCCAAATCTCAACAGTATTTGAAAGTTCTTGACAATCAACAACAATTTCATTTTCAGACATAACTGGCACTTGATCCAATTCGTTATCAGTGACTGAAACAGGTGTTGATGGCATCTGCAATTGATTTTCAAGGATCGCTGTGGAATTGGCTACATTTCTACTTTCATCACTAGATGGTTCTGGCATCACTTTTTCCAGAATCGGAGGAATAACTTCTTCTGGAACAGATCTGATATTTTCAGCATCAGAAATAGGTGGTGATGGTATTTCTTCTTCTACAATCTGAGGAATAACTTCTTCTGGAACAGAACTTATATTTTCATCATCAGAAATAGGTGGTGATAGCATCTCTTTTTCCACAGACTGAGCAATAGCTTCGCTTGGAACAGAACTGATATGTTCATCATCAGAAACGGGTGGTGATGGCATCTCCTTTCCCACAATCTGGGGAATAACTTCTTCTGGGACAGTACTGATATTTTCTTCACCAGAAATAGTAGGTGCTGGCATCTCTTTTTCTTTTTCCACAATCTGAGGAATAACTTCTTTTGGAACAGAATTGATATTGTCTTCACCAGAAATAGGAGCTGCTGGCATCTCTTTTTCCACAATCTGAGGAATAACTTCTTTTGGAACAGAATTGATATTGTCTTCACCAGAAAAAGGAGGTGCTGCCATCTCTTTTCCCACAATCTGAGGAATAACTTCTTTTGGAACAGAATTGATATTGTCTTCACCAGAAATAGGAGGTGCTGGCATCTCTTTTCCAACAATCTGAGGAATAACTTCTGCTGGAACAGAACTGATATTTTCTTCCCGGTTATCATTTGTTTTTGCTGCTTGGAGATCCATTTCATCTTGGACTGGAGTTCCTGGAGTGTTGGGTCTAAAACTTATTTCTCGATAAGCACAATCGGTCAGAGCATCATTTGCATCTATGTCTGAATGAGCTGTTTGTTGCGTTTCAGTACCTTGGCTATTGTCTTGTAAGTTACCAGAGACAGTTACATGAGATATATTGTTATTCGTCCTTAGATCCATAATTGCATTTACGGTTTCATTTACTGATATATTTGAAATATTTTGTGGTGCTACCTCAAACGTTCCTGACACTGTCTCAATTAATTCTGAAAATTCAGGCAAATTTAGTGGTAATCCTGATTCATGAATGTGTTCACTATCAGTGTTTAGGGACTTGGGAACAATAACTGGTAATTCCTTAGATGTTTCACAGCCTTCAGCCCTACTAGTTCCATTTGCTTTAACTAGATTTGTTTTGCTCTTTTTCACCCCAAATGAAGTTTGATTCATTCTTCTATTGGTCATATTTTGCCGTATTTTGGATTTAGTACTTTCTTTAACTCCCTTGTTTCCTTTCCTGTTATTCGAAGGCAGGACATGAGGTGCTGACTCTCTTTCGGATACAATGGGTCTAGAAAAGGAGGTGACAACACATGATGTATCTGGCATTGTTTCTCTACATAAATCCAATGAATAATAAACAGGAATGAATTTTGTAGAAGCTGAACTAAAAGTTGTTGCACTTGACATTGAAACATCAGGGGGGTTTCCTGATTCATAGAGAAAAACTGGCAAGGGGATATCATTTTGCATAGTATTTTCACTAGAATGCTGAGAGTAAGCCTTATTTAACACATTTATGTCCGATTCATTTATCTTTAATACATGTTTAACTAATTTTGATGTTTTATCACTCGTTTTCTCCTTTTCTGAAACACTACTAATGTTCTTAGGCAAATTTGCTTTAATAGTATCAGCTTGACAGTTTGCAAAAACAGAAATCGGCTTTCCAAAATAATCTTTTTCATCCATTTCATCAGGTATTAGAACTTGAACTGGTAGTTTCATACCATAACTATGTCGTCTCTCTGGCACAGGGTTCATGATGTACAAAGGAACACCTTCATAATATTCTGCACATGACTTGAAGTTTGTTGATGGTTGATGCCAAGTCAGTTTTGTTGTTGGTTTTGCATTAGATATTGGTGAACTTGATTTTTCATTGTCTTCACATGATATTACTGCTAGGTTAGGATCTGTGACTTCTGATGCAGAATCCATGGAACATGATAGCTTTTTGGCATCACATTTTGTATCGCCATTAGCAATGATGGTTATGTCATCCCTATAGCTTTGTCTTAAAACTTCTCTATCGTCCATAAGTCTCTCTAGATTATTGTTTTTTGAACTTTGACTATTTTCTTGGTATAGAGTATTCCTAGAATTCTCCTCTGAAATTTGGATATCTGCAGGCAACATATTGGCATCCTGTTCTTGCCTTGGTGTATGTTGCTCATCAACAGGGTAATCATGGTTTTCAACATGAACATCTTTTTGAAGAGTAGCTCCACTGGAAATGGCACTGTCTGCAGGAAATAATCCATCGTCTTTCTTCTGCCCTTCTGCTATTTTCCTATCAACTACTGCATCGTCTTGATTCTCTAAACAGCTGTCTTTTGGGGATGAAGTTCCTTGGGTGTTAACATCTGTTACCAATAATATGACATCTGTCTTTTGCAAATCTGCTCTTCGCTCAATTAAAACATGGGCTTGATTCTCTAAATAAACATCTTTATGGGGGAATTTACTAGTGGACTTTTCACTGGTATTTTCTAATTGCATTGGTGCACTGAGAGGTGCTAAATTAGCAAATGTATGTGATGAAGTTTCTTGAAGTAGCATTTCTTTTTTCTCAGATGGTGACAATCTTTTATCTTCTTGAGTTCTCACTGGAGCTACAGGAACAGGAATCTCTTCAAGTTCCTCAATAATATTATCACTAGATGAATTCAGTGAAAGCGACCTGGTTCTACTTCTAGAATTCATCGTATCATCAGAACTCTCCTTTTCCCAAAATATCTCTAAAGAAGGTATAGAATGTTCAGGCGCAACTTTTGATTTATTGTCATTTGATTTTGAGATTTTGCCAGGTTGATTGGACAAAAAGTGCTCAAATGACTGCTGAAAAAGGCTTGATTGTTCTTTTGTATATTGAAAAGTATGTGGTTTTACTGTTGCATCCTTATACATATTTACCTTGATGCTTGGTACCTTAGCAAATGCTAACTCTTGGAGGGATTTGATCTTGCTTTTGTTTGTAATTTTATTTGCTAGTTTCTTTTGCAAGCTGTCATGATTTATTTTGGCAAGAATTTCAGTATTTTCTTTAGTAAGGTCTTCTGTCATCAAATCAGCAGTTACAGAATTTTGGACCTCACCCAGGTCAATGCTTGTCAGAGACAATTCTTGACTTGGGTGACCTTCAATAGATAGCTTTTTAGTAAAAGGTATGTTCATAGTGTTGTCTTCCAACATATTTTGGGAATGTTTATTTTGATTCTCTGGTGATTGGATGTTGTTAACTGCTGTAAGGACTTCAGGATTACTATCTTCATATGTTGAGTGCTTCTGTGGTGGGGATTCCTGCACCAACGTTCTATTTTGAGACTTTTTGATCAGGGGATTTATAACAGAAGAAAACAGACTTATTAGGACAGAAGCAGCTTCAACAGCAACTTGGTCTGAGCATTCATCAACTGTTGCTTCCACATGTTGTTCTCTGTTTACATCATTAGCATCTTTCAGATGATTAACTATTGGTACAGCTGAATCAGTACATTCTGCTGTAGGCAATTGGTTGATTGTTGATTTGTGTTGTTCTGTATTTTTGTTAGTACTTTCTACATTTTCTGATAGTGCCATTTGACTTTCTATGATTACTCCAGAACTTTTCTCTACAAGTAAATCCACTTCACTGTCCATAGAAATGGGATTGCAGTTAGTATTGTCAGTGATGGTTGAAGTTACAATGTTATCAGCAGCTATTTCAGGAACTAAATTAGAAGGTAAGATATCAAAAGCCTTGGGATGTTCTTCAGCTAAAATTGATTCTTCTTGTGTAATGCTTTTTTCATTCAATTGGTCTCCATCCAAAACAGGAAATTCACAAACACAACTCTTTTTAATATCTTTATTATTGTTAATGTTGAATACTGGCAGTTGGGTGGATATATTGGCAAGAATTTGTTCTGACAGTGGTTTTGAAGAAAATATGCTGTTGGTGCTATTTGATTTCTGACTTACATCATCTTTGCCTAAGATGTCTGGATGAGCACATTTAGAATTCTTGATGTTAAAAGA
Source organism: Patella pellucida (assembly GCA_917208275.1). Lineage (NCBI taxonomy): Eukaryota > Metazoa > Mollusca > Gastropoda > Patellidae > Patella > Patella pellucida. Next base: position 13,631,575 of record OU795041.1, read on the forward strand.
AGATTCTTCGCCAGTTATCTCTACCTCTACCACATTGACCATCAGCGGGTCCACACCGTCTAAATTTAATTGTTCATTACTTTGATTATGTAATCCTGCAATGTCCTCTTTTAGGGCAAAAGTCTCTGAAGTAGTTTCAACAGATTTCTGAGCTGTGGAATGCACTGACAGATCCGGAACACTTTGCCTCTCTGAAACAAGCCTATCATTAGTAGGCACAGGGGTATCTACAATAGTGGCTGTATTTTGGGACTCGAATATGGAATTCTTCTGCTTCACTGCAATGTCCTCTTTTAGCGCAAGAGTCTCTGCAGTAGTTTCAACAGATTTCTGGGCTGTGGAATGCACTGACATATCTTGAACACTGTGCTTCTCTGAAACAAGCTTATCATTAGTAGACACGGGGGTATCTACAATAGTGACTGTATTATGGGACTCAAATATGGAATTCTTCTGCTTCACTGCAATGTCTTCTTTTAGCCCAAAAGTCTCTGCAGTAGTTTTAACAGATTTCTGAGCTGTGAAATCCACTGACAGATCCAGAAGTCTTTGCTTTTCTGAAACAAGTTTATCATTAGTAGACACAGGGGCATCTACAATAGAGGCTGTATCTGGGGACTTGAATACAGAATTCTTCTGCTTCTCTAGAAGCAACAACTCTTTATCTTTCGAAGATTGTTGCACTGGAACATCGTCACTTGGAGAATCTTTTGTGTTTAATACAATTGAGTACTTGGCATTTGATACAATTGAGTCTTTGGAGTTTAATACAATGGAGTTGGATACAATTGAATCCTTGGAGTTTGATAATTCTTGACTCTGTGAGTGTGATGAAACTAATTCTGAAATCTCTTTATTAAATACCTGCCGTCTATTTTCGAATAGCCCACTTAACGCTGTTTTCTTCATGAGTTCAGTTTTGTTGGTTAGTGTCCAATCACTCATTTGATTATCATTGTGGCATATTAAAACATCTTTGACTTCATTTGAATGAAGACTATTTTCATAAGAATCCTTACTATGACTCTTGCTATTTTTCTTGTCCAAAATAGGATTCTGTTCTATCGTTTTTGAAAGTTGAGATTCTTGTACAGGAACTGTTTTACCAATTAAGTTTATATCCACAAAATTGTCATTTGAAGGAAGAAATGCCTTTTCAAGTTTTACAGCTATACATTCTTTCTCAGAAAACGTCTTGTGCCATTTTGAAACCCTGACTGGCTTCTTAATTTGACCTCTATCTTCAATAGAATTATGCCTAACTTTAATGTCTTTAATGATTACTCCATTACGTTTTGGTTTCTTGTTAGTAGATGTTTCTGCAGATGAAAAATGATCCATTCCTGGTTTTTCTTTTATAACTGATTCCTCGGTTCTTAATGCCATCTCTATTTTATTTCCTTGAGGTAATATTTCCTGTACCGAGTTTTCCATTGTGTCCAAACCTTTTTCTTGTAATGATTTAACAGATTTGTTTTCAGTACTTCCATGGATGCATCTGGATTCCAAGTTATAGGTGTCTGGTAAAAGTGTAAATGAATTGGATTGATCTATCTTTGGTGGGACTAATTTTCTTTCATATTTTGCGCAAGATATTTTTGTTCCAAGATTCACCTCCAGAGTCTTCCACTTCACATCTCTGTTTCCCAAAGTTTCTAAAAGTTCAGAGTTATGCTCTGATTTCTTTTCATCTCTTTTTTCTAAAGATGTTCTTTCTTTCAGTTGGGGCAAATTGGTGCTCCTGGTAATTGGTAATGTCTTATATAATGGCCTTCCACTTTCAATAGCTTTTTTTCGCTTCATAGCAGTTGACCATAAAACTTTTTTGTTTCTTGAGTCCTGTAGTTTTGATGATAATTTACTATGATGTCTTCTGCCTATTTTGGACTGGCTTTTATGCTTTTGTTTGTCCTCATGCTTTGGGTTATCTGTATACCCTGTATAAGATGCCCTTAAACCATCGCCAGCAAGTTTCTGTTTGGATAATGAATTGGTAGTTGGTGTTCCTTTGAATCTAGATCTTAATTTATCCAAATCAAACTTTTGATCTTGTCCTAGCATGATTTTGTATCTTGCATTATTCAAACCTCTGACCTGAACATCTTTAAAGGCCAGTGCGCTACCATCGGAATTGGTGTTACAAGCTTTTTGTAGAGTTTTTGACATTGACATCACTTTTGGATCAACAAAGAGAGACGACTCCAGAAATTTAGTTGTATTTGCTAGACTCAACTTTGTATCATGTAGTTGTTTTTCTATGCTACTTAAGAAATTCTCCCTGTCAGACTTCCTTGTATCAAAACTTTTGGTAATTGGATAATCAGCAACCGTCCTACTAGAAACCTTTCCCTCTTTAGTGACCAAAATATTTTGTTTGGGTTCAGAAGTTATGACATTTGGTACAAAAGTTTTACAGTTTACAGTGACATCTGAGCTCTTTGAATCTGTGACATCCCAGCTCTTTGAATCTGTGCTGCTTATAATTTGATTTCTATTGGATTCTGATTCAAATTCACTTGATGCAATGTCCACTTTTACCTTGAATGAATTTTTTTCACACTTGATATTTGATTGGGAGTCTGGGATGCTTGTTTGGAGATTTTTATTAGAACCTTTTTTCTGTTTACTTTTAGATATATTCTTCTCAGTCTGAGGATTTTGATCACACTTTATAAACTCCTCATATAGCTCCTGTTTCTTTGGAATAGTTAAATTGTACTTTTTTATCTGATTTAGCGTGAGAGTTTTTAACTCCACCACAAGTTTACTTTTCCAAATTTTGTCACAATCCACTTTTGATAATGGGGGATTAACAAACACTGAATCAGCAACAGATGTGGATTGCAAAGTAATCTTTGCACCTTTTTCTGAGGGGATTTTTTGACTTTCTGAATTCTCACAAATAGTTTTTGAAAATTCCGTTTGCTTAGATAATCTCTTTGAGGTGTCCGGTCCAAGAATTTCAGGATCTTGTTTTGATTTATCCGAACTTTCACAATAATACTGAATGTTTTGAGCCTGTGTTCTAGATTCATCCACCTTTTCAACAGATCTATTCTCACAGTCTATCATCACTTCACACTTATTTACTACAGAATCCCATTTTGGTTTATGTTTTGAAAACTTTGATGTTAAAATGTCTTCCGAATGTTTCACATTCGGACTGGTATCAGGTTTCTTTTTTTTAATATTTTTAGCATATTTCTGAATATAATTGGGAAACTGTCTCGCTGGATCTCCCTTTGGATTTGTTTTTTGTTTCATATCAAAATTTTTATCTTGATCTTTTGTCATGAGTTTCCAGGATGTATAAGGCCTTGGATATGTTGTTTCAGTTCCTTTAGTGTTTGATACCTTAGAGACAGGGTTATTATCAAGTTTATTTCTTAAAGGAAAATCAGCAGTACCTTGAGCACCATACCCTTGGAGACTGGAACAAGATTTCTGAACATCTCTGGACCTGTCCTGGTAATGAAGAGTACCTATAGTGAGTCTTGGATCTGAACGTCTGTCAGATTTGCTGTCCTTTTTATCAAAATCGTCCTGCCTAATTCTGTCCTTACAACGATCCCGGTTACCATGAAGAGACATCAATGTGCTCCAGTTACCAAGTGGTCCAGTCTCCTTCTTTGACAGTGATACATCTGTTTTCTTGGATCTTTGCTCTTTGGATAGCTCTCTACTTCCATAAACATTTCCAGACGGGTTGATAATCCTACTGTAGGAAACTGAACTCTTGTATGGATCTGAAGTTTTGGTTTCTGGTGCTGATAATTCGAACGTTTGAATAGCTGTCTTCGGCGCAATTGTTCTTTTAGCAAATGATTCTGTTTTGTGATAAGCATGCTCATTCCATTGTGGCCCTGGTTTATCTTTGCTGGTGCTATAAGCTGGGTGGAGTCCGGGCAAACGGTACATAGCCGCATTACTACCGATACAATACTGGTTATCATGCATCTTCTTCTCTTCATGTTATAGCGTGGTCCAGCAATGCAGCCATAGGTCATTTATCAAACTTCAGTCGTTAACCTGGAATGTATAAATAAAAGAAATGGTAAGTTAGTTATAAAGTAAAATGTCAACATAACATTTACTTTGGGAAGAATGATGCAATACTTGGATTTCACAGTCACATGTTCTCACATTCATATATAGTGTTTATCTTTCTTAGCGTGGAAAGAAAACAATGCTAGAATATTACCCAGCAATTTCTTTCTCTTACAACCTAAGCAAAAACCCTGTGTTAGTGACCTAGGCAACCATTCAAATAATACACATATATATCTGATGCACATACAATAAAACTAATCAAATATAATCCCTTCTAAATCAGTATTCAAAATGAAGCATAATCCATTCCAAATCATTATTCAACTTAACATTTCGGCAATATACATCTTAACGCCCACCAGTTTGAAGAAAAGTTGTCTCAGGTGTTTATGATAGGTTAAATAAAAAAAGCTGAGAAGAGGCTGAAGTAAGTGCAATGGACCAGGGAGAAAATGGGATTCAACGGTCTCACAACAAAATCTAGGTTATTTCTGGATTATTATACAGTAAAATTTTGTTAACAATGAAAACTCCTCCATAGTTAGCATATGATCATTTTTGGGGACTTTTCAGTTATTATTATATTTTGTAATATTCTATAAGATACGGCAGCAAAAAAACCTATAAGAAATGTTTTAACTTTGACATATTGGTAACAAGGAAATGGGAAACTCATAAATCATCCAATTTCAATATTCATTTATTAATACAAGATTTGAATAGAGATCTCAGGCCATTGTTGCTATAGTAGTTCAAAAATTGATAGTGTACAGGGAGTGAATATATTTAAATTTCATTTAAATTACTTTTCTGAGCTAAAAATTGACTGTTTCTATTTGAACTATACAAATAGAAACAAAATAGGATCTGTGTTTTAATCAGATTGATTAAATCATGTGAAAGATGTTTTGTGTTATTCCTTTTAAACAATGCCACCAAGTACTTTTGGGTTTTAGAAAAGATTTATAACAAAGAAATAAGAAGGAAAAATTTTGAGCAGTCCATTTGCTGATTACACTATTTTGCTTGAATATACTATTTTGCCAGTAACATTTTTTAAGACTTCGAATTCTGTCTTACGGTTTGGATTGTTCGTACTTGTTTTTTTTTATTTCATTGTTCACGGTGCAAACTGCAAAGGTCAGTACATGTAGTTCAAAATATGTATTTAAGTTTTACAAGGTGAGGTGGTTGGGATGGCCTAGTGGTCTAGAGTGACGATCTTCGACCTCTAGCTGGCCAGCCACCTCTGGCTTGCTGCTGTGGTTTAGAGCCCTGGTGTGAGGGTATGTATGTGGCACCTTCTCAACCTCGTGGGTTTCCTCCGGGCACTCAGGTTTCCTCCCACTGCTAAAGACCCCTACGCGCAAGCGAATTATTGAAATAAAAAATTGAAAACCAAACATTAGTCCCAAAATGAGGTTAAACCACATTCCTCTCTATCTCTCTCTCCATAATTTGCCTCTTGTCAAGAGGTTATATTACAATATAAAAGCTCTGAGACTGGCATAGTAGATAGCCAGAGAAACAGAAAAGAGGTCACAAAATAAATCAAACTTACTTCTTTAAACATGCATTATTCAAGAGCTAAATCTGCCTAGTGCAGGTCTTTATTTGGGCATGAAATGTTTTCTAAAGTATTAATTAGACATTAATTAACTGATCCAGGCCTTAATCAACTTTGGATGGCATCAGATTGCTCTGATATTAAACAGATTAAAACGTTTCAGTGGTAAATCAAATATGGCGGTTCCAGACGCTTTAAGTCTTAGCTTTGATCAACCAGGACCGTGGTTGAAATTATTGCACACATCGGCAAAATCTTCAAATGCCAATATCTACGCTTGCAAATAGAGTAATTTGAATGAAATTTTCAAATTATTCAATTTACATCACCTACTTTCGAACTATTATAGCAAGAATGGCTAGTTCTTATCTTTATCTTGAATAATGTAACTTTAAGTGACATTTAGTAATTGAACATTAACACACTTTATCGAATAACAATTACTGGTTTATTAACATGCAACGTTTCCAAGACGATATATGTTAATAAACCAGTTATTGTTATTCCAGAAATAGTGATAGTGTGAAATCAAACTTACTAAGAATTAGAACTAGTCACAAGTGTCGCTACCAGCCCCAATTATAGGTAAATGATCCACAAGAATATACTATGGTCTCAGATCAAAGTTGGAAAGAGGCAAACTCTCATGGTTGGTAAAGAAGCAAAATTGTACACATACTCATAGACAATGAAATTGTGTGCCACTTTATAGGGTTGGGCGATAATAAAATATATATGAATAATAATTGATCAAATATCACCAAATTATTGTGATGATTGAAGTCAAATTTTAAATTACTGTTGCTAATGTCTGTAGATGCCATGATGTAGATTAACCCTAGACCAGCTATTACAAAAATGCTATTTTTACTGGGAACTAAATTCGGCCAATAATGCTATTTTTACTGACAAATTTAATTCCGTCAATAGGATGTCACAGGTGATGATGTATCATCAATATCGTGATAATTTTGGTTATCACAATATACCAGTTTTTCAATATTTTTAATATCCATATACCGAAAAACTGGTATATCGCCCAAACTTACCACTTAATTTTATTAAATAAATATTATTGGTGTGGACCTTCGAGGAGAATCCTGTTTGTCAGGATATCCTGATTTAACTGTGTTTATAACATCTTAAGATTAGACATATTTATATATGTTATAACATATCAGTTTGGGTCGAACACTGCCGGATGTAAATCTACTAAGAACAGATGACTGATGCTCTCAAAATAGGAAACAGGAAGCATAGTTTCATCATGGTTACTATAAACAAGTATCACACAAATGTCAGTGTAACAAAGATAAAAACAGATATAACTTAAAGGACATAAGTCCGTAACTCAAAATCCTTCAAAATCTTCAACATCAAAACTACGAAATATTGGTCAATTTGAATCAACATTGATGATGTAAACAGACTGGGAAAAGACGCGCCTTCTGATATCCGACATTTAAGATAATGCACTTCAGTCCCAGTTGTGATGAGAGACTCAAGGGACAAGGCTAGACACATTGCATCAAATCAAATGGACGCATGTAGACTGGAATAACCAGACGCTTAAAATTTTCACTTGATTGAGACTGCATAGCTTATTTCGCCAAACATAACTGATTTGAAATTTTGAGTAAAAACAGAAACCATTGAATGTTAATTAGTTTATATACATACAAATTACAGTAGTCACCCGCTTTTGTGAATTTCTAGGTCCCAATATTAGCGATTTATCTCCTTTAATATGCAATTAAACTACGAATCAGATTAGTCATATGTTCTCAAAACTACAAGCCCTTTTCATTCTTCTTTGAGAAGTAAATTATATAGAGGTTAATCATGAAATGAACTGTGATTTAACATTCTAATTTTCTGCAAAGATTGAGCTATGAGGCAAATTGTACCCAGACAGCGGCACTATGGTCTACTGACTACTCTAATATAAAATTCCAATTCTCAAGGGGTTCTAATTTTATATGCATGCCAATGTACATGGAATCTCAGACCTTCAGAACTGAAGGGCTATACCCTGATGATGAAGATAAACAATTGAAATAGAATGAACAACCAAGATTGGAGGGTCTGCATTGTCTGAAAGGTCACAATCTCCATAAAATCAAATGCAGTTGCAAAACCATCATAAAGTTTTTTTTTAAATTCACACATAGAAAGCACAAATGTCCTCTAGTGTTAGCGATGTGACATGGAGATAGGGGCGCCTTCTCAACCTCGTGGGTTTCCTCCGAGCACTCCGGTTTCCTCCCACTGTTAAAGACCAAAACGCGCAAGTGAATTATTGAAATAAAATTAAACCATATGTTAGTCCGGAAATGACCTAGTTGTGTTGAGTGGACATTAAACCCCATTTCTCTCTCTCTGAATGTTTTGAAAGATTTATTGACATGTTTTTAGTGGATTGTTTACTGATGATCTTATTCTCTTATCAGTTTAAACATAAGATAACATTTAGATGTTTCAGGAGTGTTGATTAGCCTCCAGCTACTTCATAAAGATATTAGATGTGATGATGACCTGTACATCCCACCCAAAATCACTTGGAGATAAATTTTGATTTTACATCTACTAAAAAATTCAAAAACATGTTATTCATTCAAAAATTACTCGTAAAACAAACGCTCTAGCACATTGGTTTAAACATACATTTAATGCAAGAGCTAAATTTAGCGGATTGGAATACATTTTGTGAAGGTGGAGAGAGGGAGAGAGAAAGAAATGGGGTTTACCGTCCACTCGACATAAACTAGGTCATTCCGGGACTAACATATGGTTTAATTTTATTTCAATATTTAACTGAAGAAAGAAAGATTTGTTAGTTGGTGTTCAGGGCATAATGCTGTATATGACCAGTTTTAGATACAAATCTGAATTTATATCCCATAATTCATGTAAATTATATTCTATCATTCATGTAATCTGTATTATATCATTCATGTAAACTCTATTCTATATTTTATCTAATTTATATTCTGTCATTCATGTCATTTGTATTAAATTACTTGTGCGGTAAGGTACTGGTCGCTAGTCTGGAGGTCATGGTTTCCCCTTGTCAGTGATGCAGACTGAGGGCCTGACAAGGACAGCTGCCTAGTCGTTCCGAGGTCGCATGTACACATTGGCATGCTCATAAAAGATCCCTTGGCAGTTTGTATTCAGTTGCTGTCTGGGCAAAAATTTCCCTCATAGCACACTGTATGGCGTATTTCCCTCATTAGCCCATGTTAGGTGGAGAAGCATTGGAGGTAAAACCCCTATTCATTCATTCCATTACTTGTGTTGATAATATTATGCCATTAATTTAATTCATATTCCATCTGTCATGTAATTTTCATGTATATTCCATATTTTTTATGTTGGTTATTTTCCAACATTCATGTTGATTTTACTTTCATTTATTAGTTTTTTTTATGTATTCAAACATCAATATAGATTATGGGACATCATTCACGCAGAATATAATCTATGATTCATGTACATTACATCAATCATGCAGATTTTATTACCAGTACATTATTCATGTAGATTATTCACATTGCGTGCGTGGGGGGACATGGAGGCAAAGTTCCCCCCTCCCTTAAAATCGGAAGGACAGGTGATCCTACTCCTTCCAACGTACAACCAGGGATTCAAAACCACACCAGTTGACTCAATGATAGACTTTATGATACAGCACGCACATGCTAACCATTTGGCCATCCAACCTTGCTACTTATGTAGTTTATTCATACTGATTATAAGACATTTTTAATTGGTAACTATTTTAACTATCCAAGCTAGACCATTTTTGTTATAATATATCATTTAGATCTAACTGCTTCACTGACTTGAACTAATTTCTACACTCATGTGACAGAAGCATGATCAAATCAAATCTTGTAATAAGACACCACCAAGCAATCCCTAACACCACCTCAACTGAAACCCTACCTTTTAAACCTGTAATATTATATATTATAATGAAACTAAGATGTACAAAAGAGATATTAATTGTATATTATACATAGATTCAATATTAATTACCTACTGTTACCTATCAACAGTTGTGAAATATTTAATGAGTTCTGCGAACAGAGATATTAATTGTATTTTATACATAGATTCAATATTAATTACCTACTGTTCCCTATAGCACCTTATTATGTATCATATAAACAGTTGTGAAATACTTAATGAGTTCTGTGAACAGATATGAACTATTGAAGGATATCGGTTATGAACTATTAAAAGTGCCATGTAAACTATGGAAGACCAAATAAGACAATTATCATGATTCTTGTTTCTACATTCCAGTTTGGACATTTTAGACACGAACGCAACATTCTAAATTAATGATTCTTGTTTCTATATTCTTATGTCAATATTTCATGCACATTGCACAAAACTTGAATGTAGAAACAAGAATCATGAATATTGTCCCATTGGGTCTTCCATAGTAAACAGCTCTGAACTATTTCAGATGACATGTGAACTGCTGTAAACTATTTAAGGGCCATCTCTTTGATTGTATGGATTGTCTACAATATCACCCTTGATGAAGTGGACGCAAAACTCCAGAAACGAAAAACTGAACAAAAGATTGCATCGCCTTAGAGAGAGAACGAGAAATGGGGTTTAACGTCCACTTGACACAAACTAGGTCACTTCGGGACTAACACATGTTTTAATTTTTTTTCAATAATTCGCTTATGCGTGGAGCCTTTAGCAGTGGGAGGAACCGGAAGACCCAGAGAAAACCCACAAGGTTGGGTAGGCGATCCTACTCCTTGTCACATACAACCAGGGATTCGAAACCACACCAGTTGACTCAATGACAGGCATTATGATACAGCACGCACATGCTAACCATTTGGCCATCCTACCTTGCTACTTATGTAGTTTATTCATACTGATTATAAGACATTTTTAATTGGTAACTATTTTAACTATCCAAGCTAGACCATTTTTGTTATAATATATCATTTAGATCTAACTGCTTCACTGACTTGAACTAATTTCTACACTCATGTGACAGAAGCATGATCAAATCAAATCTTGTAATAAGACACCACCAAGCAATCCCTAACACCACCTCAACTGAAACCCTACCTTTTAAACCTGTAATATTATATATTATAATGAAACTAAGATGTACAAAAGAGATATTAATTGTATATTATACATAGATTCAATATTAATTACCTACTGTTACCTATCAACAGTTGTGAAATATTTAATGAGTTCTGCGAACAGAGATATTAATTGTATTTTATACATAGATTCAATATTAATTACCTACTGTTCCCTATAGCACCTTATTATGTATCATATAAACAGTTGTGAAATACTTAATGAGTTCTGTGAACAGATATGAACTATTGAAGGATATCGGTTATGAACTATTAAAAGTGCCATGTAAACTATGGAAGACCAAATAAGACAATTATCATGATTCTTGTTTCTACATTCCAGTTTGGACATTTTAGACACGAACGTAACATTCTAAATTAATGATTCTTGTTTCTATATTCTTATGTCAATATTTCATGCACATTGCACAAAACTTGAATGTAGAAACAAGAATCATGAATATTGTCCCATTGGGTCTTCCATAGTAAACAGCTCTGAACTATTTCAGATGACATGTGAACTGCTGTAAACTATTTAAGGGCCATCTCTTTGATTGTATGGATTGTCTACAATATCACCCTTGATGAAGTGGACGCAAAACTCCAGAAACGAAAAACTGAACAAATGATTGCATCGCCTTAGAGAGAGAACGAGAAATGGGGTTTAACGTCCACTTGACACAAACTAGGTCATTTCGGGACTAACACATGTTTTAATTTTTTTTCAATAATTCGCTTATGCGTAGGAGCCTTTAGCAGTGGGAGGAACCGGAAGACCCAGAGAAAACCCACAAGGTTGGGCAGGCGATCCTACTCCTTGTCACATACAACCGAGGATTAGAAACCACGCCAATTGACAGGCTTAATGATAAGGTGCGCACACTTACCATCTGATCATCAAACCCCCTGTATCACCTTAAGACTCCAGTAAAGGGCCAGGTACAGAGAAATATGAGAAAGGAAGACATTTGAAATATGTAAAAAAGATAGTAAGCTGGCACTGCCAGGCAGGATACGCCCACATTTTCGAGAGATGGATAGAGGACAAGCAATACCGAAAGTGATTTTTCCTACAATCAAAGGTCATAATTCTTTAAGTTACAATTTGATATGCGCAAATATTGAAAAGAATCAAGTTCTTTAGGTTATAAACATGAATTTCAAGTTTCATTAAAATCGAATTACAATTGTGACCTCTACAGGGCCCACAACTTTAATATGCCATATTTTTTACACTGTTCGCGAAAAAAATCCCCTATGGTCCCTCTGGAGGTCACGATTAATATCCAATTTAAAAAATCGTTTGACTCTATCACCATTACACCCTACGGAAGGTTGAGTTCGAATTTCTAGAATATCGACCACAATTGCCAAACAAAATGGTGATATAATCTAACGGTTTTTCAAATCGGATAATAATTGTGACCTCCAAAGTGACCACAAGCTGAACAAAGGCGATTTTGCATATACTCAGGGGCCATAATTCAGGAAGTCACGATCCGATATGCGCAAATATCGAAAGGAACCAAGATCTTTGGGTTATAACCATGCATTTCAAGTTTCATCAAAATCGAATTAAAATTGTGACCTCTACAGGGTCCACAACCTTGATATACCATTCACGTACAAAGGACGGCCATTTTGTATGGCAATTTTGGTCCGATTTTCCCGAAATTCAAACTCAACCTTCCTTAGGGTGTAACAGTGATATAATCGAACGTTTTTTCAAATCGAAAAATAATTGTCACCTCCAGAGGGACCACAAGCTAAACAAAGGCGATTTTGCGTATAATCAGGGGCCATAATTCAGGAAGTCACGATCCGATATGCGCAAATATCGAAAGGAACCAAGATCTTTCAGTTATAACCATACATTTCAAGTTTCATCAAAATCGAATTAAAATTGTGACCTCTACAGGGTCCACAACCTTGATAGACCATTTTTTAACAGTATTCACGTACAAAGGGCGGCCATTTTGTATGGCAATTTTGGTCCTATTTTCCCGAAATTTGAGCTCAACCTTCCTTAGCTTGTAACGGTCATATAATCAAACGATTTTTTAAATCGGATAATAATTGTGACCTCCAGAGAGACCACAAGCTAAACAAAGGCGATTTTGCGTTTAACTAGGGGCATTAATTCAGGAATTTACGATCCGATATGCGCAAATATCAAAAGGACCCAAGATCTTTGGGTAATATCCATGCATTTCAAGTTTCGACAAAATCGAATTAAAATTGGGACCTCTACAGGGTCGACGACCTTGATATACCATTTTTCAACAGTATTCGCATACGAACGGCGGCCATTTTGTATGGTAATTTTGATCCAATTTTTCCGAAATTCGAACTCAACCTTCCTTAGGGTGTGACGGTGATATAATCAAACGATTTTTTAAATCGGATAATAATTGTGACCTCTAGAGGAACCACAAACTAAACAAAGGGGATTTTGCGTATAATCAGGGGCCATAATTCAGGACGTTACGATCCGATATGCGCAATTATCGAAAGGAACCAAGATCTTTGGGTTCTATCCATGCATTTCAAGTTTCATCAAAATCAAATTAAAATTGTGACCTCTACTGGGTCCACAACATTGATATACCATTTTAAACAGTATTCGCTTCGATCGGCGGCCATTTTGTATAGTAATTTTGGTCCGATTTTTCCGAAATTTGAACACAACCTTCCTTAAGGTGTAACGGTGACATATTCGAACGGTTTTTCAAATCGGATAATAATTGTGACCTCCAGAGGTACCACGAGCTAAAATAGGTGATTTTTCGGACAATCAGGGGCCATAATTCAGGGAATTACGTTCCGATAGGCGCAAATATCGAAAGGAACCAAGATCTTAGGGTTATAAACATGAATGTAAAGTTTCATCAAAATCGGTTCAAAATTGTGACCTCTGTAGGGTCCACAAGCTAAAAACATGATTTTTCGTACAATCAGGGGCCATAATCCATGAAGTTTTGATCCGATACATGCCAATATCGAAAGCAGCCGAGATCTTTGGAGGATAAACCTATATTTCAAGTTTCGTCAAAATCGGGTAAGAATTGTGACCTGTAGAGAGTCCACAAACAATTGTGGACGGACGGACGGACGGACGGACGTCCGGACGGACGGACGTCCGGACGGACGGACGGACAGGGGCGACGACATAATACGTCCACATGAAAATGTGGGCGTATAAAAACAGATGAAATCAACGTTTTATTCAAATTAAATAGGCTATAGACACTTTAAAACACAGTTCCACCTTCAAACAGCGTGTGAGACCACTGGACAACTTGTGCAGCAGTAATATTATCAAACTAAACAAAATAATTTCACTTTTTCATCGGATGCCCCCATAAATTGATGTTTGTTGCCGTTTCCCCATTTCTGCTCTAACTTCTAAAACAAAATAAATAATTGTGCTTGGATATTAAATTAAAAATATTCTCGGTTTGAAAGCTTATCATACAAAGATACTCATTTGTCTTTAAAATTCAAATATATCTTCATCTTGCTTAAGAATATATACCGATTGTTTTCAGGAATACCGCATTGAATCGTAGGGTATTTAATGACTTCAAACTGGAAGGAATCAATTTTATATTCAGTATGAAGGGCAGCCACTATTGGAGCGCCACAATTTTATTTATTTGTTAGTTCAGATGGATAAATCTTGTCTCTGTGTATGTAGTTAAAATTAGCATCATCAATGAACACTGAAGCTGTTAATCTATAGAAATGTTAAGAGAAAGAGGAGAAATATTGTTTAACGTCCACTCGACACAAACTAGGTCATTTTTGGACTAACATAGGTTTTAATTTTATTTCAATAATTCGCTTGCGCGTAGGGATCTTCAGGAGTGGGAGGAAACTCTAGAAATATTAAGACTCTTTTAAGACTGTGTCGTACTGTTCTGCTCCGAACTGGGCTAATGAAGACAGGCATACTCAATACACTGTGCTATGAGGGAAATATTTCCAGACAGCAGCACTATGGACTACTCTTATATCAAATTCCAACTGTTAAGGGATCCCTTACGTGCACGCCAATGTGTAGTTATGTTTTTAGATTACATAGCTATTTTTTGTCTCACAAAAAAATAAATAAATAAAACATATATTTGAAAAATGATGGAGCTTTAAATTAAATATCAATAGACGTCATGATCTGTTACTATTTATAGATTAAATCAAATTGATTAAAATAAAGTTCAAAAGGAAAGCAATACTGATATAACAACCACACGTGTTTCAACACAGAGAATTTTCGATGACATTTTAACCAGCTGTGCTTTTTACATTAGTCTTATATGTTTGTCCTGAATTTTTTGCATGAATTTTACACAAAATCAATAGGGCTAAATGATTTATTTACTATATAGAAAAAAAACAGACATTATAACAAGACTATTATATGGGGAGTTCAATTTAAAAGATAAGGTGAAAGGCAACAAAATATATGTTCATAACAACTATGTCTTATGAGAAGCCGATCTTTAAATGGCATTTTACTGAATTTAATGGGTACAATAGTAGCTGTTTTCCAGAAGAATTGTTTTAATTTATTAATATGGATAGAGTTTGGTAATATAAAAATGATAACCAAATTCTGATTCTAGGTAGAAGTATTTTGCCTATACCGTTTTTTAGGACTTGAAATTTTGTCTAATGGTTTGGATTGTTCGGACTTGTTTTCATTTTATTTTATTACTAAAAATTGTTTATGCATTAGACAATTTACAAGATAGGGCCTACTAAAAGATGTTTAGACATTGTGATTCGTCTAGATAATTATATAAAATTTATTAAATACCAAAAGTTATTGTGATTCTTCTAGGCGGTTAGACAATTCACAAGATACTAAAACTTGTTTATGCCTTGTGATTCTTCTAAACAAATATAGCACTGATTTGATATTAAAATGCGTTTATGCATTGTAATAGTTCGAGCAAGTAATATGATACTAAAAGTTGTTTACGCATTGTGATCTTCTATGTAGTTCGACCATTTACAAAATACTAAAAGTTAGACCATTTCAATTACTAAAAGATGTTTATGCATTGTGATTCTTCTTAGACCATTTATAAGATACTTAAAGATGTTCACACATTGTGACTCTTCAAGGTTGTTGGACCATTTACAAGATACTTAAAGATGTTCACACATTACAAAATACAAAAAGTTGTTTATGTATTGCGATTCTTCTAAGTAATTAGACCATACAAGATACTAAAAGATGTTTACACATTGTAATTAGACCATTTATAAGATACTAAAAGATGATTACGCATTGTGACTCTTCTAGGTAGACCAATTACAAGATATATAAAATAAAAGATGTTTACACATTGTGATTGGTTTAGGCTGCTAGAGCATTTACATGTACAAGATACTAAAGTAATTATTTAGACATGAGAATCCTAATCAACACTAGTAGACCATCTAATTTGCGTGATTTTTATGGAAGAGAAAACTGCCTTATGTTCAATAAAATTTAACACAAAACTGGTTCAGACATGATATAAATGCTCTAGGTACATGTTTACCTATGTGAAAACCTAAAATGAAATACAGAAATCAATAGTACACCTAACAATATACCTTGAACCAATATTAGAAATAACCTATTGTGGTAAATGACTACTGGTAATAGTAGGCTACACAAATATTATATATCAATGCCCAATTACAAATTGAATGTAAATATAGAATGCCTGATTTATTCATGATAGCACTGACAATAGGCTGCCTATAGAATAACTACAGACAAAGAACTAACAATCAAACCATACCTGGTGTACAATTCTAATATTGTTATTTTATTGGTGGGTTTTGGATTTTATCATTGATTTTTATCCCCATTGTTCGCACGAAACTATTCTCATTTTCAGGCTGTTAGTGTTATAAAGTAACAGTCATATATAATGAATTAAAGTATCGATAGTTTATGAATTCCTTTGTTTGCAATTATTTCATATCTTTATTAAAATATGCTTTGTCCTTTCATGGTGCAATTATTTCATATCCTTATCAAAATATGTTGTGTACATTCATGTATCGATCGAGAGAGAGAGAGAGAGAGAGAGGGGGGGTTTAAAGTCCACTCAACACAAAATAGGTCATTTTGGGACTAACACATTGTCCAATTTTATTTCAATATAATTCGCTTAGGGAGCAGGTAAACTTTAAAAGAATTCACTTCATAAAATCAAAGTGGTGTGAAAATTCATGTATCTACATGTATTACAACTATATTAAAAGTAAACTTTGACAGAGCATGTTATCACAGAACCTATTATATCATGAGTTATAACAGAAACCTATTATAACATGACGAAACATGACGTATTAGCAGGAACCACCTATTATATCATGTGATATATACAGGAACCTATTATAACATGTGATATATCAGGAACCTATTATATCATGTGATATATCAGGAACCTATTATACTATGTGATATATCCAGAATCTATTATAATTAGGAGATAAACACCTCCTGTTTAGAATTTAGAGGACTGTTATTGTCTATTTGATACCGCTTAAAATTTTCATTAGAGGCGCTATTATAACATGTGATAACTTGTGTTATAACAGAAATCTATTATAACATGTGTTATAACAGAAACCTATTATAACATGTGATATAACAGAAAACTATTATAACATGTGATATATCAGGAACCTATTATAATATGTGATATACAGGAACCTTTTATAATATGTGATATAACAGGAACCTATTATAACATGTGTTATAACAGAAACCTATCATAACATGTGATGTATGTTCATATTGTAAACAATTGTGATTATCAACTCATTTTGCTGTCACCGGTCACATATAGTCAAGGTGACTTTATTATTGAAAATTATCTAGCAAGGTCTAATATACACTAACAGATAATCAGAACTAAAGTTAATGACAAAGTTTTTCACAAAGACATCGATAAAAAATTATATGCACCATGATATAGGGCCAAAATTAATGCGAATGTCAACAAAGCATATTCTTTTACGTACATACCAATGTGGTCAATGGCACCATCCAAATGAATAGGCATCTCCGCATAGTGCATAACTTTAATAGTCTCCACGCTTACTGTCAGTAAGCAAGAGACACAAGCAATACACATTGCAAACAAGCACATAAAATAAGGGGCCTACATGCCAAATTGTTCGAGATTATTCCCATGATTTTTAGTTTCGCAACAACAAGTTCAGACAACAATATAAGTTAAAATATTTTTTTTAACAATACATGTGTTATAATGTATATACGTTATTGCCGAAAAAATACTGCATAATACAGATTTACAATACAAGAATTCAATGGATGACTTCACATTTATAATAAGCATTGACTAACATAGTACAATCTCAACTAAACAAGGTTATTTTTTCTAGGCTATTGATTACAATTCCTTTGTGCAAAAGTGGAGTGAATAAGATATCTTTAGACGCCTAATCCAATTTCATGTTATATATTTAAAGCAAACGTATGAATGTGAATGTTGTTGCTACTGGTAATATATTCACGTAGATATCTAAAATATGTCTACAAGATACAACAATCCTACTTTTACCATCACCATCATATTATTGATATCCATATATATCCATTATTTTATGAATAGTCCCAAGACGGACGAAAAGTACTTTAAAATGTTAAAATGTTATTAAACCAGTGTTGAAATCAGTTTGTGTCGGCATACCTTTTTATCTATTCATCATTTACCGTGAAACAAAGTAGTACAACTTTGCGGTTGTGCTAATAATTTTGGATATATATATACATATATATATATATCCAAAAAAATTAGCACAACCGTAAATCTGCACTACTTTGTTTCACGGTAAACGATGAAAAGATAAAAGGTATGCCGACACAAACTGATATATAAACATATATATAAACAGAAGGCATAGAGCCAGGGGATTCAAGTCCCCTGGATTAAAGAAATAGAATTTTCAGCAGGTTTTTTTTCTTAATATTGGTTTTGGGGAGGTCGCCCAGACTCCCCAATGGTGATTGTCACTTCAGATTTTAAATAATAGGCCTACAAAGTCTATGAGAGAGAGAGAGAGAGCGAGAGAGAGCGAGAGAGATAGAGAGATGGTGTTTAACGTCCACTCCACACAAACTAGGTCACTTCGGGACTAACATATGGTTTAATTTTATTTCAAAATTTGCTTGCATGTAGGTGTCTTTAGCAGTGGGAGAAAACCCTGGATACAAAGTCTATGATATAAAACTCACTTACAATAACCATGTGTAGGCCTATATTTTGAACGATGATATTGATAGCATCTATGTTAATCAGAGTATATCAAATAATATTTGACCTGACAACAGGTCTATTTCTCAAGGATGTTCAAATTTTCAGATTAGAAAAAAGCTTGTTTACTACATATAAATCTTCCCTAAGAGGGACAGGAAGTTATTTCCTGGCTAGTGTGCAAACATGATTGATTTAATGGATATGATATGGAGATATACAATTTGAAATTATAACTTAACAATGGTTAAAAATTCCCACGCCCATTCCATGTGCACTTGAACAATCGTTTTACTCTCAATTTGATAAAAGAAAATCGATGATTTCTGTCACATGACCACTCTGGACTTTTATCAACTTATGTAGGTCAGAAGTTATGAACCTTATATTTTGTTCAAATTTTTATCAGAATATAATCCATGTATAAGTGATTAAATATGTGGTATGACAGGAACCTATTATAACATGTGTTATAACAGGAACCTATTATAACATGTGATATAATAGGAACCTATTATAACATGTAATATAACAGGAACCTATTATAACATGTGATATAACAGGTACCTATTATGTGATATAACAGGAATCTATTATAACATGTGATATATCAGAATCTATTATAACATGTGTTATAACAGGAACCTATTATAACATGTGTTATATCCAGAACATATTATAACATGTGATATATCCAGAACATATTATAACATGTGATATAACAGGAATCTATTATAACATGTGATATAACAGGAACCTATTATAACATGTGATATAACAGGAACCTATTATAACATGTGATATAACAGGAATCTATTATAACATGTGATATAACAGGAACCTATTATAACATGTGATATAACAGGAACCTATTATAACATGTGATATAACAGGAATCTATTATAACATGTGATATAACAGGTACCTATTATAACATGTGTTATAACAGGAACCTATTATAACATGTGATATAACAGGAACCTATTATAACATGTGATATAACAGGAACCTATTATAACATGTGATATAATAAGAACCTATTATATCATGTGATATGACAGGTACCTATTATATCATGTGACATAACAGGAACATATTATAACATGTGTTATAACAGGAACCTATTATAACATGTGTTATAACAGAAACCTATTATAACATGTGATATAACAGGTACCTATTATAACATGTGATATAATAAGAACCTATTATAACATGTGATATAATAAGAACCTATTATAACATGTGATATAATAAGAACCTATTATAACATGTGATATAATAAGAACCTATTATAACATGTGCTATAATAGGAACCTAACATGTGATATAACAGAAATCATATTATGTGATATAGCAGGAACCAAATATATGTCCAATTGCATGGTCCTTTTATAACATCTGACATTAGAGAAGTTCACATAACGAACACATTGTACTTTAATATATAATTGCATATATATGCAGCATAGCATGAATCTATCACAATATGCATCATTGAGAGTGGTATTTTAATCTGATATACGTTTATGATGTTTATTTTGAAAGCAACATGAAATCTACTGCTGTTACCAATATATTTCATACAAGCCATATACCGTATTGTATATTATGTAGGCCTATTATTCATAATTGAAGAAAAATATCAAGATTAGATTAAACTAATATTAATCTGCAGATTTTCTCAGACTTGATCAATAAACAAATAAACTCGATCAATATTTTGTAAAATTTCGAAACTTAAATACTTTTAACTAAAAGCTTTTGAGAAGAGCAACTTGGTTTTCTTCCTGAAGATATTGGAGGCAGAATTGTTGACAAGTGTTCCCGAAGCAAGCAGTTGCCATGTATGTAACATACAACCACAGTTTGCAAGAGATGGACAGAGAACAAGCTAAAAAAAATTTTTTTCGTACAATGAGGGGCCATAACATGACAATATCCAAAGGAACCAATGCAACCTTTGGGATAAATATATGTTGCAATCTGCATTAAAATTGGCTAAAAGATCCACAAATAAAAAACATAATTTTTTGGGTACATGAAATGTGACATCCTCATATTGCCAGAAATAAAATATTGACCCATCCAACAATAATACAACAAACGGCAACTCCAAGTTAGGCAAACTTTATATAACACAAAATACCAACATACAAGGTGGCAATAGGATGTGCACTAGATGAAGGCAGAATCGGAAGTGCCTGTCATACGTGACTTAGCCCCCCTGAAAAATCAAATTAGCTCCCCCCCCCCCAAATATTTCGCCAACAAATAATGATTTCTAAGGAGCATTTTTAGACGACTACATCCTCAGTCCCTCCAAAAAATTCTGTAGCTCTACCAAATTTTATAAGCTGGCTACAGGCCCGTATAGGCCATAGCCTACTCTAAATGGCCAACTTGATTCCATACAAGTACATGTATATGGTGTATATTCCTAGTTAATCTTCATTTAAGTTTGGTTTTTGGATTTGCCAGTGGTATCTGGATATCACAATCAATCAATAAATGTGACAACCTTAATATTCGGAAAGGCCTAGACAGCTCAATTTACAGAGAATGGTTCATAATTATAATCAAAAGTGTTATTATTAAAAATAAACTGTAGTCCGAGATGAGGTTTATAATTACAAACAAAACACATGAGTCATCTGATAGATATCAAGAAAAAAGAGGGTGTGTCACAGCAACATGGATAAACTATTAAAACATCGCAGCTTCAATTAATGTTGAAAATCATTACCATACTCGGTTATTAGCATTGTTCACTAGCTATGGCAATCAAACAATTAAACAGAAGACAGATCATTTGTGTACTCTGTACACATACCACATTTTATTAGATATTTATGCAAATCTTGAAATAAAATATTACATGTTCATAACGCGGATATAAATTCATGCATTCCATTTATCAGAGCAAATCACAAACATAGCAACATATGTCATTAGAAAGAAACATATATACACAGGAAACAAAATACAACCGGGTTTAATCACCTGATGTTCTACTAATACTGGGCTTATGAAGCAAGCAAATGCCCAGTATGACTGCAGTGCTATGACCTACTACTTTTATATCAAATTCCACCAGCTAAGGGTCTTTTATGTGCACATAAATGTGTACACGGAACCTGTTTTTCATACCATTCGAATGACTATACCTTGTTGCCAGATCCTCTGTCCTGCAGCACTGTGAGAGGTTAGGACATGAATAAAATAGCTGACTTTCATGTCACATTATCCCTTTACCTGGACATTAACCTGACAGTACCCGTTAAAAGACTTGATCTCCTTGATCCGGGCAAAACATAAAAATATCAATTACTATGACTATGGATTATTGTTTGTAAGAAATATTTGGTGAAAAGAAAAACACTGAACTAATGTGGGGGGCCGGCAAGCGTATTCTTTCGCACGATCGCCTTGCCTTTTTGACATCCCCATGCCAGAATATCGGGATCGTGTAGCCAAAGATCTTACAACGACAGAAATGACTGCATGTGTCACCATCATAGGCCTATTATATTATTTTTGTACAAGTCAGGTGATCGACGTAATTTACTTCCAAAGTGGCGTACACTCTCGAACGATTGCTACGTGTGCCCATTTGTTATCAGCTGAAAAAAAAAATGGTGGCAAATTTAAATCGCTGCAATCAAGCGAAAAAATTGCTACGTGTACCCATTTGTTATCAGCTGAAAAAAAAATGGTGGCAAATTTAAATCGCTGCAATCAAGCGAAAAAATTGCTACGAGTACCTATTTGTTATCGGCCATAAAAAAAAAATTGGTGGCGAATTTTAATCGCTGCAATCAGGCGATAAAATACGCTTTCATGTCCATAACATAAGACAAAAAACAACTTTATAGATAACAATCACTAGAATCTTTAATAGTATACTTTGGACTATATATATATATATATATATAGGCCTATATAATGTTGCAAACCTGGGGCCTGTTTCACGAAATTTTAACTAAGATAAAATCCGATTTTAGTAATTCGATTGGATAGTATTAGATTGATTTTAGCGCTTAGCCAATCAGATTTGAGTATGTACTAAAATTTGGATTTTATCTTAAGTTAAAATTTCGTGAAACAGGCCCCAGGAAATTCAGGGCATATGTCAAAAACGAATCTCAAGCACACATTTAAACTTTGACATGCTTGATCTAGTAGAGTGTTTGGACCCAATTGGAAATGCATGGTAGAGTAAGAGTTCAATCGCGAAAAAAAGTTAAAATGTGAAACACCCTATTATTGATCTAGATCTCTCCTGGTGCCTGTAATCACTTTACTGGCACAGATTTATATTTTTCAGTGTTTTAATTATGTCTAATGTCCGGTTCCAGTCCAATATATCTGACAAATTGCCAGCAACAATTACAATCAGCACTACCAGGCCTGATGACAATCTGTCTTTGTAATTTTTTTTGCAAATAACCAATTTTTTGTAGGAGAAAATGAAAATAAAATTAGTAAACAAGCCGACTTTTACTTAATCTTTCAAAACAAAACAATAATCGAATAAAGCTTGTCCTATTTCCATCATTAATTGAAAAAAAACATCCGATCAACTTAATTCAAAACTTATTTCACTTTGGACATACGAGAGAGAGACACAACCTAGGAAATAAGGAAACAAATCAAATAAGTTTGAATAGATCCTATTACCATTCCATATTGACGTCACATAGTTACTTTTATTTCCTTGTTGCATTAACTTCTAATAATAGATTTGTATAGAATAAGAGAAATTAAATAGAATAGAGTATGAATATATTGTATTAAAGGCTGTACGGCTGTATGACTCTATTCTTTGGAGCCTTAAAGTGAATCTGAAAGCCCATATAAATGTATATGAAATGATTTACTTTCAATATTTTAAAATTTTATTGAAATTTGTAATCAATAAAATATTGAAAATGGTCTAAATT
This sequence comes from Patella pellucida, assembly GCA_917208275.1. Taxonomy (NCBI): domain Eukaryota; kingdom Metazoa; phylum Mollusca; class Gastropoda; family Patellidae; genus Patella; species Patella pellucida. The sequence continues at coordinate 13,655,549 of OU795041.1, forward strand.
AGTCCATACGTTTTTTTAAATATCATTTTTTCAATTGTGAATCAGCCATTCAGAATTACTTCCATTTGCTATAAGGGTAATTTTACTTTTTCAGGACAGTGGCACTACAGCCAACAATATAAATGCAACTGTCTTGGGTTCTGGTATGTAGGCATCAATGTGTATGTGCAACCTCAGGTTATAGTCTAACATAAACAACTAGAGACTGTTCTTGCCAAGGCTGTCCTACACCACTAAATTGTCTAGAACCACAAGCAATCTCGAGACCTTCTGATTACCAAGCCATCGCTTACTCACTTGGCCACTGTTGCTTCCCAGATATACATGTATATGCAAAAATGAAATAAATAGAATGAGTTCTATAGTTTCATACTGTAAAAAAAATATTCGACTTGTCAGTTCAATTGGTTAAAGTCTAGTGCTATCTGTATTTCCTGTCGACAGATTTTATGAAGAATTTATTTACTGTTAAACATGAACCAATCATAGATCAATGTATGTCAATTTATATAAAGAGATGATATAGATAAGAAAGGTTATTAGGAAACACATGGCTTTAATATTTTATAAACATTCAACCTAGATATTATCTCTATTATCTCGCGTCATAAACCGTGACATATTTAATCAGTTTACACAAGTAACACAAGTAAAAACTAAATAGAATTATTACAAGAAACAACAAAGGCATTATTGATCCTAACGAACTATCATATACCAAGTATATTAATTAGTGCCCGCATACAGTTTTTCATAGTTATTTGCATTTTTCAGAGAATATCACATTTTTCCACAGGTTTATTCCCAGTAAAATCTACTCACTGGGATAATTTAACATCTAATTAATTATAAGGGGGGAAGCTACTCGAAAAATTTTGTTCTGCAATTTAAAAGCCATTGAATTGAAATGGTACAAGTAGTTAGGAAATGTAAAAAACAAGGGAAAATTAACAGTAAAAAATTGTTTTTCCCAGGGTAACTCCATACTCCTCGTAGTGTTCGTTTTATTAGAACTAATTCCACTTAACACTGCTGTAAAGGAAGTAAATTTATGTTCCAATGGTCAATAGTCTGATTAACAACCAATAGCTAACTGTGTAACATTATCATTACGCTTTAAACAGAGCATCAAAATAGACCAAATATTATGTTTACATACATAACATTATGTCATGACTCACGATTTTATTACGCCCAATTAACCAGTGCATAGCAGAATATTGCAGTAAAACAAATTGCGTGACAATCATGGATACAATGTAAACAATACTGTATGGAAACCAACCATTCTTTCACCGTTTTTTATTACTGTAAATTACTGTCCAAAGTTTGAGGGAAGACCCCCAGATTTAACGAAGGGCTGTCATGTTGCTGTACTTGGGATAAATATCAGAAATCCAGCAATGGCCAGAGCGGGCCAGAGTAGGATTTCTCGTCTCGGGCCATTGTTTCAGAAATATGAGGTAACTCACTTTCCAAATATTGCAGTTTGTCAAGGATTCCAACTCCCTCCCTAATAGAGAAAAAAGCATATTAATTGAATATAGTTTTACCCATTATTACTGGAATGCTGGATCCAGACTGTTATTGTAGTTTTTGTATTCCAGACTGCTATATTTTAGGCACATTATTTACCCTAAGAATTATTTTATTACACATTTTAATGTTGTTGAAAATTCATGGGTAAATCTATACATGTTTATCCATGGTTTTGAGCCATTTATAATAATCTAATAAATGACATTTCCAGACGGATTTAGATGTTGTGATGTTTTTTTGGTAGTAAGTTGGGAACACAAATACTATTTGTTACTGACCAAAAAAGAAAAAAACCCAACAAACCTCAATGACATCTTTAGTAAAGAGCATTTAATCAAAACACCTACACATCAAGAAACAAAAACACAAAAAATAAACACTTCAGTTATCCAACACACCTAGAGACAATCCAATCATTTAAACCCCCTAGACACAATTCAATCATTCAAAATACTTAAGAGACAATTCAGTTATTCAAAACACTTAAGAGACAATTCAGTTATTTAAAATTCCTGGAGATAATTCAATCATTTAAAACAACTACATGTATAAACAATCAATCATTTGAAGTCACTATATACAATTCAGTTATTCAAAATACTTAGCGACAATTCAGTTATTCAAAACACTTAACGAGACAATTCAATCATAAATACTCAAATCACCACTAAACACACACCCCCGTCCCCCACGGATCATCTGTTGGTACCTACCAGTCCCAGGGCCCCCAATATCCTTTAGTGCCCAGGGCCCTAATCTTCGCCATTCAGCCCAGGTATTTGTTAGCTCCGTTCGGGATAAAATATTAGTATCACCCAGTTGTGTGGGGGGCCTCTAAATGTGGGGGCCGTGGGACATTTGTCACACTTTGCCTCCCCTAGATCCGGCACTGGTCGTATTATTCAGATAAATTATAAATAGCACTTGTTAAACACTTACACAGAGTCGGTGGGTGTGGTATTATATATGACGCACATAATACACTGATATATGATATCATTTAATTGCCAGATGTCTTTTTTACCATGCAAGTTAATAAATATATAATTATATATAATATAGATAAATTTATAGATATAGATAATGTTTGAACTCCCTGTTAACTGGTCTACCGGTTAAGCTTCTTTCAAAGCTACAAAAACCTGCGAAATTCTGCAGTGTGTCTGGTTACTGGTGTGGGTCATCATGAGCACATAACTCCAATTCTTTACACCCTTCATTGGCTTCCTGTATCATTCAGAATTGATTTTAAAATATTGTTAATCACTTAGAAATGTCTCAATGGTTTCGCACCCCAATACCTATCTGAATTAATACAAATCCGCACTTCGGTGAGAAACACCAGGTCTTCTAGTGATGATTTACTGTTAGAACAACCTCGAGCCAGACTAGCATCCTATGGCGAGAGGGCCTTTTCATTTTATGCACTGTTACATTGGAATAAATTACCTTATGTTATTCGGAAATCACCTTCCATCATTACATTCAAATCCAACCTGAAAACTCATTTATTCAAACATGCATTTTACTGATTTTACACATTACATCATTTTGACATTGTCTTTTTAATTTTTAGGAACTGTTTTTAGGGAACTTCTTTTTATTATAATTGTATTTTTAGAAACTTCTTTTTATTATAAATTGTATTTTTAGGAACTTCTTTTTATTATATAGTGTATGTTTACTTTGTTATTGTTAAGCGCATCTGAACACTTCGGTGAAAGATGCGCTATATAAATATAAATGTATTAAATTCAAACAATGCTGTCTCTGCATTTTAAACAGCTATAAACAATTTTGTTATTCAAAACATCCATAGAAAATTTTGTTATTCAAAACATCCATAGACAATTCTGTCATTCAAAACACTCATAGACTTTTTTTTGTCATTCGATACACCCATACAGTTTTGTCAATCAAAACACATCCACAGAAAATTTTGTCATTCAAAACAAGGATAGCTAATTTTTGTCATTCAAAACAAGGATAGCTAATTTTTGTCATTCAAAACAAGGATAGCTAATTTTTGTCATTCAAAACATATTCAAATCACTCATAGCCAACATGTCATTAAACACAAATTCAAAACACCCATAGATAATTTAGCCATTCAAAACACCATTTTTTTTCATTCAATATAAGCAGACAATTTTGTCAATCAAAACACATTCAAAACATCCACAGACAATAATTTTGTCATTTAAAACACCAAGACAATCTTGTCAATCAAAACACATTCAAAACATTCACACACAGACAATAGTTTTGTCATTCAAAACACCAAGACATTCTTGTCAATCAAAACACATTCAAAACATCCACAGACAATTTTGTCATTCAAAACAACGATAGCTAATTTTTGTCACTCAAAACATATTCAAATCACCCACAGCTAATTTTGGCATTCAAAACATATTCAAAACACTTATATATAATTTTGTTATTCAAATCAAAACACATTCATAACACTCATATACAAATTTTTCTTTCAAAACACCCATAGGCAATTTTGTCAATCAAAACTCATTCAAAACATCCACATACAATTTTGTCATTCACAATCAAAACAATTGTCATTCAAAACACCCGTAGACAATTTTGTCAATCAAAACAAATTCAAAACACCCATAGATAATATTGTGATTCACAATCAAAACACATTTTTGGCATTCAAGACACCCATAGATAATTTTGTCAGTCAAACAAACCATGGACAATTCATTGAAAAACACTAAAACACCCAAAGATAATTTTGTCTTCAATTAATAACATCCAGACAATTTGTTCTAGAGACTTATGACACCAATAAAAAATCATGTTAATCAAAACACCTATTAACCACATGACATTTATTATCTTTCTACGTGATCTTGAGCAATAATCATTTTCATAAACAATAGGCCTACCCACAGCACTTAATATTCTTAGACGTACAGGTAACTCATAATTTACCGAGACCAGGTATTATACAGACATCAATTATCATAAATCTCAATAAAAGTAAACATGGCCTTATCACATGAGGAAACACATTCAACATATCAATCAATGCATGCATTAATATTCATTTATGGATGTTACATATTAATGCATTAACTTCTATATAAATAAATAAATCACTATTGTATATATATAACTTACCTTATGAATGATTGACGTCTGATAAAGGATATGAAATAGGTAGAAAAAATTTACAGGTGTGCAATTATATTACGTAGGTATTAATTGTACTATATTTATACTAAGTCCAGGTAAGCTGTAAAAGATAATGTCTACCAGTATGTAGTATATATAACACACCTATTCAGTTTTTTTTTCTATATTCACAGTTTCACAGTCTTTTATAGCACGTAAAGTGGTCTATTAAAATCGCTCTCAAAAAAAGATAACTGTTACAAATTCATCGTCCATTTTCGATTCACATCGATATATAGTTAAAACCTATAAATAAGATAACTCTTCTTTTATCATCAGATCACATTGAAAACAGGTACTACACGTCAAAGACTTTCATTGGCTAAATTGGTAGAGTATTGATTCTTATAGTCTGCTATCAAACAAACAATAAAATCTACCACATGTAACTTTCAACACACTGGGAAGATCGAGCTTGCATATGTAGCTATCAAGCTTTATGATACTCAATACATATTTAGCATATAATATCTATAGTGTCCCCATACACATCTGGCAACTTGCCAATATTTATCAACAATACATCCAGACAAGGGGTATAAAAGCAGCCATATTCATGTCAACCTTCGCTGTGTTCGTAGCTAAGCAAACCTTGTTTCATACAAACTGAATTCAACATATTATTTCTTAACCTTTTCGTAAGCCTTTGGACGCAATCGGCACATAAACTGTGTAAGTAGTCAACAAGTATTGAATCTATTCAATGGGTGTTTGTCATATTTGAAAGGAAATGTATCTCTTCACCATATTGAGTCATAAATGAATATGTTAATTAGCTAGATTCTATACAAGCTGTACGGCAATCTTTGAACTATGTTATCGTTGTTTCAACTTGTTTGTCACACAAATTCATATCTTTGTGGAATCTGATATCAGTGTACGACCGTACTTATATAGGTTGAAAAGACTTACAAGGATTTGAATAGCTCTTCTCAACAACAGAGGTAAACAGCCTATTGTAAGATTTCTAATAAAATTTTGCCATTCCTCTCATATGTAATTCAGTATTTATAATTTCGAGTTGAAAAACTCACAGTTGGTGAACAAAATAATTATGTTGCTAAAAATATATTTCTTTAGATACCAGTATATTATTGTATGCTAATAACTTGTCAGATGTGCATGTTTCTGGAACACTGGTTCTGAAGATTTCAATATTTAAATAAACTACTGCTGCTACCAGGTTATTTTTACACAGGTAATAATTTTGTAGAGCTATTATTTCAGTTGCCATCACATCAAGTTCAAGTGATAATTAATATCTCAATGATTTTTAGACAAATTATTTTTGTCCAGAATTCTAATTCCAAAATGTTCATATGCAAAATCTAATAAAAGGAGGTGTTTCTTTAGAGAATAGATTTTACAATCTATTGCAAATTGCAATATTATTATGGGCTGCAATACTCAGCCCAAACTTAAATAGAGAGAGACAGGGAGAGAGAGAAATAGGTTTATTGTCCACTTGACACAAACTAGGTCATTTTGGGACTAACACATGGTCCAATTTTATTTCAACAATCCGCTTGCGTGAAGATGTCTTTAACAGTGGGAGGCAACCAGAGGACCTGGAGAAAACCAACGAGGTTGGACAGACGACCCTACTCCTTGTCACGTACAACCGAAAAATTGAAACCACGCCAGTTGACTCAATGAGAGGCTCTATGATACAGCACGCAGCGGCTAACCATTCGGCCATCCACCTCCCCCGAATTGGGTCGACTACCACCAGTAACTTTAAAGAGATGGGTCTGATAATGCAAGGCTGAAAGGATTTTAAAACAAAATGGTTTAATCTTTGAAACTTGTGAATAATCTATAGAGTACTTCATTATTATAATAAAAAGACAACCCATTTTAATTTGATCTGATGATAGTTGTTGCATCTAGTGTGCTAACAAGATTTTTTAGCAGAGGACCTTAACTCTTGAACTGGAGAAAGAAAGAGAGAGAGAGAGAAAAAAGGAATGGGGTTTAATGTCCACTTGACGCAAACTAGGTCATTTTGGGACGAACATTTGGTTTAATTTTATTTCAATAATTCGCTTGCGCATCGGGTCTTTAGCAGTGGGAGGAAAAAGAAAACAAAAGGCCTATCCTTTTTAACCATGTAATTTGCAGAAGCATCATTATATAATTGAGGCCTCTAGCATGCACATAAAATTCTATAACAAAGGGGTATAACTCTGGAATTGTTGAAAATCAAAATCTGCTAGCTAGGTTTTTCCCTTCTTCTAATAGACAAACTATCTTTACTTTTTTTAAAAATTTCTAACAATAAGTGAAATGAAAGACAAGGACGGTGGCGATATTTGATCATATTATAAACAATTAAGACCTCAGATGGATAACAAGATTTGTCAACAGAGAATGAAATGGGGTTTAAAATCCTACTTACTACACCAACTGGGCTATGTAGATTTTAGACTATAACATACAAATATTACAAAGTCAGTCCACAAGATTTACAAATGTTTGAAAATATTCAAGATGGATGGATGTATAGGGGTGAAGGCAGAATATTCCTACTTTCAAAGTATAAGAAATAAATTAGAAGCAACATACCGGCAAATTACAGAATGACAGAGAGAGAAAAATGGGGTTTAATATCCACTCCACACAAACCAGGTCATTTCAAGATAAAGAGAGAGAGGAATGGGTTTAAATGTCCACTCGACACAAACTAGGTCATTTCGGAACTAACATATGGTTTAAGTGGGAGAAACTGAAGGATCAGATGAAAACCCATAACAGGCGACCCTATTCCTTGTTGCAACCAGGGATTTGAAAGCACAACAGATGGAATAATTTTATCCCAACAGTTTGCTTGCATGCTGCGGTTTGTAGGAGTGCGATAGTGGAAGGAAACCGGGGGACCTGCAAATAAATCCACAGGTATGGACAGGCAAGTAATGGCAAGATCCACTATTAATGCAAAAAGATGAGAAATTATATACTAGTTATCACAAGACAGGAAATCCATAATAATAGAATTATGTTACATGCACCAGGAAATTAAGTATTAGCAAGTTGAAGTCTTCAATAAATAGTCAGTCATTAAGCATTGTACCAGAAATCAATATAATCCTTGACAACTTTGTTTCTAGTTGTTAAACACTAACGAAAATCCACCTACGGATTCTGCTACTCATTTTTTCTATGTTAACTTATCGGACTGCTCGCAGCTGACAGTTTTAATAATTCTTACAATCTGATTAAAACACAGATCCAATTTCGTTTCGTTTTTTATAGTTCAAAATTATGTTTTTACTTGTCTTTACTACACTTGGATGTGGAAGACTTGTTATTTAACTCTTGTTCTGCTTGAAATTAGGGGTAAGCCAATCAAATAGTCTGTCGAATTAAGTGTTTGACCTTTTTTGCACGGAAATGTGGGTAAAACATTACCAGTGATAGAGAAATCAAAACAAAGAAAAAGTAGATTTCAAAAAGCGGTTACTAATGGTTAATCGAATGACTGACGTTATCGGTTCAAATGTCGCTTCCTTGGTACCTGACGTCATACAAGGTGAACTCCCACTATAACTACATGTAGTGTAGGCCATCGAAAGTATAAAAAACGAAAGAAAATATTGTAATTCTTACTTAAAAGTCCTTAAGCCAAAAAGTCAAAATTAAACTATAGACTTTGAGAACCCCTAATCTATGCTGAACGTCCCTTAGTACCAAACTCAGTAATTGTGTATCGATAAAATTGTACTTGGTGTTATTATTCTGTACGAGTCAAAAGGTCAGTAACTATATTAAAAATCCAAATGATATAAATTCATTTAAACAATATCTGATGTCTGACTAACATCCTTTTATAGGAAACATCTGATACATATTGTTGTGTGAGTCATAAGGGAAGTTGTGATATCAAACAAAACTCAATAGATTATTGATTGACATGACCTAGGCTAAACCTCTAACTGAATATTACTTAGAACATTCACAATTGAGAGAGAAAGGGGTCATTTCAGGACTAATAGAAATGGTTCAATTTTTTTTTTAATAATTCGCAGTGTCAGGAAACTGGAGGACCAGGAGAAAACCCTACGCCTCGTCATGTACACCAATCAATCAAAACCATGCCAGTTGACTAAATGACCGACCTTATGTTACAGTATGCAAACACTAACCACTGGGACATCCAACCCCCAGGCAAATTGGAATTCAATACCGGTCCATTTCAATCAATACTAATGTTGTTATCTTACTGTGAAAATATCTGATCAATATCCAATATTTAAGACACAATGTACATTTTAGAAATAGAACACAATAATTGTTTCAAGCTCCATTTGTAATGAACAAAGAAAACATAACCCAGAAAGAAGAAATCATTCACAAACAATTGGACCAAGCAGGCAAACAATTGGACCAAGCAGATAAACAACTGCCTTTCAATTTCGACTGTTCGAGTATTTCACGGAACATATTGATTAGACATTACAATAAAAAATGTTTAAATTGAATGTAAATTACTCTATATTCACTCATATTAATTAGTATATTACATTATTTTGTCCTTTCGGATAATTTTTGCCCAGTTTACCTTCCAAAGAATAGAGATTTATCTGCTTTGAAGGATGAGAGAAAGAGAAAGGGGGTTTAACCTCCACTCAACACAACTAGTTCATTTCGGGACTAACATATTAGCAGGTCTTTAGCAGTGGGAGGAAACCAGAGTGCCCGGAGGAAACCCACGAGGTTGAGAAGGCGCCCCTATCTCCATGCCACATACCTCACACCAGGGCTCGAAACCACAGCCGCAAGCCAGAGGTGGCCTGCCAGTTAAAGGTCGAAACGTGGTACTCACCACTAGGCCATCCCAACCCCCCCGCTTTGAAGGATGAAAGTCTTTAACTCAATATCACCTAAATTAATCGACATTGCAAACACAACTTATTAGTCAATTTAAAACAACATTGATATTGTTATCATAGTGTGAAAAGATGGATTTCTGATATCCAATATTCAAGACAAAATGAAAATTTAAAATTGGCACACCAATGGCGTGCCAGAATGCTTTTGAGCCCCAAAAATAGTGAAGACTTGAATAACCAGATGCTTAAGGTTGTCATTCAATTTTGACTCTTTTGCCGAACATAACTAATTAGAATATACCTAATAGTAAAAACATAAACTACTGAATGTAAATCAGTTTAAGTACATCCATATCACATTGTTATATATATTCTGCTCCTTGAAACAATATCGGCTATCAGACTAACTTTTTGTGTCAAACATTTGTGACCCTCCAGTACAAAACAGTACACTTGGGTCAAATTGAAGAAATGGAGATAATGGGAGAAGAGAGAGTGAAATGGGGTTTAACGTCCACTCGACACAACTAGGTCATTTCGGGACTACCATATGGTTTAATTTTATTTAACTAATTCGCTTGCAGTGGGAGGAAACCGGAGTGCCTGGAGAAACCCACGAGGTTGAGAAGCCCCCTTATCTCCATGCCACATACACTCTCACCAAGGCTCGAAACCACCGCCGCAAGCCAGAGGTGGCCGGCCAGCTAGAGGTCGAAGCGCGCCACTCAAGACCACTAGGCCATCACAAATAATGGTGTCAAATGAAAGAGTATAAAAAACCTCTTTTCATTGGTACCTGAATTCTAAGAATCAGCCAAAAATTAGCAGAGATATGGGAGTGTTAAGTTTTTATACTCTTTCATTTTACACTATTATCTCCATTTCTTAAATTTGACCAAAGTGTACTGTTTTGTACTAGATGGTCACATTTTTTTAAAATCGCGCTTCCATTATTTCAGTTATATATCTCTTTAAAGTACCGGTACTACATCAATAAACAATGCTAAAATTTTCAAGATCAGGGTCAGGTTTCTCGAAATTTTAACTAAAGATAAAAATCCAAATTTTAGTAGCTACTTCAATTTTGATTGGATAAGCACTAAAATCAATCTGATATTATCCAATTTGGACTTTATATCTTAAGACTTAGTTAAAATTTCCTGAAACAGGCCATCAAAAATTGTACACAGATAATCATAATCTGTAGAATTAACCCAGTCGGTGCAGAACAGTAGGACTTTAAACTCCATTTCATTTCCTTACAAATATCAGAAGTGACCTTATACTTTCCATTGACAGACATCATGATTTGGCAAAAAGATATAAAGCACTAGATATAAAAATTGTACAAAATCTGGGAACTGGGCGTCTTTACAATAAAAATACTACATATACCTCCACTAGCTATTCTTGGCATATTTTCACGAAGTCAGCTAGGACTAGGAGCAATTATAAGCTGCTCCCACAAAACCAGGCTCTTGGTCAGCTAGGAGCAATTGGGAGCTGCTCCCACAAATCCAGGCTCTTGGTCAGCTAGGAGCAATTGTGACCTGCTCCCACAAAACTAGGCTCTTGGTCAGCTAGGAGCAATTGGGAGCTGCACCCTCAAAACCAGGCTCTTGGTCAGCTAGGAGCAATTGTGACCTGCTCCCACAAAACCAGGCTTTTGGTCAGCTAGGAGCAAATGTGACATGCTCCCACAAAACCAGGCTTTTGGTCAGCTAGGAGCAATTGTGACCTGCTTCCACAAAACCAGGCTCTTGGTCATTTTTATAAATAAAGAACTGGCAGCATGTCTGAATAGTGAGCTATTGTGTCTCAAAAAGTGTGACAGACAGACAAACGGACGGACAAACCTATTTCAATAGTCACTAGTTTCTTCGAAAAGCAGAGGACATAAAACATTGACTGTAATGCATTCACAAGCTGTTTTGGGGGTACTTTTTATGTCGAAGGTGATAATACTGTCAATAATTTAAATCTGATCTCGTCCAAAATATAATATATGTGTTGTTTACTACGCAATGAGAGGTAGAAAAATGGGGTTCATCGTCCACTCGACACAAAATAGGTCATTTCGGGACCAACATATGGTTTTAAATTTTATTTCAATAATTTGCTTGCGCGTATAGGTCTTTATCAGTGGGAGGAAACCAGAGGACCCGGAGAAAACCCAGGAGGTTGGACAGGCAAGCCTACTCCTCGTGACTTACAAACAAGGATCCGAAACCACGCCAGTTGACTCAATGACAGGCTCTATGATACAGCAGGCACATGCTAACCATCCGGCCATCCAACCCCCCACTAACAAAATCGCCTTTAACATCATACTTTTCTCCAATCCAATCATTACTCTTTACATTTGCGCTCTGCCACATCTCATTTGTCCTTTACGCTTTCAACATATCATCTTGCGCAGAGCACTTTATCAATATGCAAATGTTGGATACCACGTGACTTATTAACATACGGAAACGATCGATCTTTCTACCGAACTCAATTTGGCGATCTTTTCGGCTAGTGAGCTATTCGACCAATCCAGCTGGCAACTTATTCGTTGGCAACCTATCGAGAATAAATTCAAAGGTCGCCCAAACTCATCTATTTATCAACCAATAAAAACGTCTATCAAACGAAAGTAGAATATATTGTTATTTTAAAGTGAAAGAACGGTAATATTTCAAGTCAAAATTCTGAGCATCCAGCTATAAACTTTCCAAAAAGTATTAGTAAAAGTTGGCACAATCATATTAAAGGGGTGCGCTCTCGTCCTAAACATTGTCAATTTTTCAATATTCTAAATGTAAAGATAAACCTGTACATTTTTCAAAGTCCAAATTCGTACCATCGTTCAAAATTTTCAATATTCTAAATGTAAAGATAGGCCGGTATTTTATTCGAAGTCAAAATTTGGACCACCTTACAAAATTCTGAACATCAAGCTATATATATATTCCGAAAGGTAATTGAATAAGCTTTTCAATATTCTAAATGTAACGGGACATTACAGTTAGAATATTCAGTGGCGGATTAAGCTCGTCCAAGGCCTGAGGCGGCAGATGCTGAAGGGCCTATTTAGTTTTTAAAGTTAGAGCCAAGGCCTATTTAAAATGACGTGGGCCTAATTAATTTCGGGTCAGGGCCTATGTTGATTCGCGTTGGGCCTAAACCCCACCCCCTTACATTCATTGTCTATGCGTATCAGACAAGTCTAAAACATTTGTTTTTAAAAAAATCTTTGGGCCTGAGGCTGCAGCCTCATCAGCCTCGTTGATAATCCGCTACTGAGAATATTGAAAAATTGGCCATGTTTAGGATGAGCGCACACCCCTTAAATATGATTGTGGCAACTTTTACTAATACCTTTCAGAATATATATAGTTAGATTTTGTACGATGGTACGAATTTGGACTTTGAAAAAAGTACAGGTTTATCTTTACATTTAGAATATTGAAAAATTGGCAATGTTTAGGACGAGAGCGCACCCCTTTAATATAATAGTACTAATTTTTACTAAAGCTTTTTGGAAAGCTTATTTAATAACCTTTCAGAATATATATAGCTGGATGCTAAGAATTTTGTACGATGACCCGAAATTTGACTCGGTATATTACCGTTCTTTCACTTTAAAATAACAATATATTCTACTTTCGTTTGATAGACGTTACGATGGATTTTATTGGTTGATAAAAATAGATGAGTTTGGGCGTCCTTTGAATTCATTCTGAATAGGTTACCAACGAATAGGTTGTAAGCTGGATTGGTCGAATAGCTCGCTAGCCTAATAGGTCGCCAAATTGTGTTCAGTAGAAAGATCGGTCGTTTCCGTATGTTAATAAGTCACGTGGTATCCAACATTTGCATATTGATAAAGTGCTCTGCTCAAGATGATATGTTGAAAGCGTAAAGGACAAATGAGATGTGGCAGAGCGCAAATGTTAAGAGTAATGAGAGAAATGTTAATATGTAGAAATCTGAAAAAAAACACAGCATTTTGCAATAAAACATTTGTCATTTGACACATTACATTTAACTTTGACCTTAGAGGTATTTTGACTTTATCATTAACAGTATTAGGCCTTTGTACATTGTACTTTTCACACGTAATCAATGGAAAAGACATTTAAGCGCAGCATTTAATATTGGCAGCGATACCCTTCCATACGCATGGAGCAAAAGAAAGAGAAATTGAGTTAACGTCCAATCAACACAAACTAGGAAAGTTCGAGACTAACATATGGTTCAATTTTATTACAATAATTTTCTTGCGGGTAGGGGTCTTTAGCAGTGGGAGGAAACCATACGATCTGGAGAAACTCCAGAGTTTGGACAGGCGACCATACTGATTGTCACATACAACTGGGGAATCGAAACCATGCATAGTTAACTCAATGACAGACCTCATGATACAGTGTGCATATGCTAACTATTCAGCCATCCAACCCTCTTCATGGAGTGAACCTGGGGTTGGGATGGCCTAGTGGTCTAGAGTGCTGCGCTTCGACCTCTAGCTGGCCGGTCACCTCTGGCTTGCGACTGTAGTTTCGAGCCCTGGTGTGAGCGTATATGGCATGGAGATAGGGGCACCTTCTCAACCTCATGGCTTTCCTCCGGGCACTCCGGTTTCCTCCCACTGCTAAAGACCCACTGCTAAAGACCCCTACACACAGGGGAATTGACCTGGTTGTGTTGAGTGGACGTTAAACCCCATTTCTCTCTCTCATTTTCTCTTGGAGTGAACCAGAGATCTTCAGGGTAACTTATTAACAAAACAGAGATCTTTTGATTAAATGCATTCTATATTATATATAATTATATATTTATTAACTTGCATGGTAAAAAAGACATCTGGCAATTAAATGATATCATATATCAGTGTATTATGTGCGTCAATAATACCACACCCACCGACTGTGTATCCAACTGGTGTAAGTGTATAACAAGTGCTATTTATAATTTATCTGTACAATAGGACCAGTGCCGGTGTAACAGTTTCAGTTGGTCCTCGGTGTGTGTTTGCTCTTTGGCGCATGCGCAGTTGTAGGAGTAATCTCACACTGTTACGGACGCGGTGTGCATTGACTCCTCGTGATAGGATTACCCCCTAAGATATTCTTACAGTCAAATCAATTTATTGACTATGCATGTTTGAGTGTATGGGTTATATTATGGTTTAATAAATGTATATTTATGTCAGAGAATGTACTTGAAATTGATAGATTTATAACAAAAAAGTGATTGATACCTTTTTAACAAAAAAGTGATTGATACCTTTTTAACAAAAAAGTGATTGATACCTTTTTAACAAAAAAGTGATTGATACCTTTTTAACAAAAAAGTGATTGATACCTTTTTAACAAAAAAGTGATTGATACATTTTTAACAAAAAAGTGATTGATACATTTTTAACAAAAAAGTGATTGAAACGTTACAGTCCTTGAAATTAAGGATTTTCTACCACGGCAAAAAAAATTTTAAAAATGGTGCCACTGCATTTTTTTGTATTTCAAAATAGATAGATAAAATTTATTTATTTATAGTATTGTAATTATACATATGATAATGATAAACAAAACTAATGGCATTTTGTAGCCTAAGTGGACTCACGGCATACTTTACAGTAAATAGGCCTACAGTAGTCTGGGTTAAAATTGAGGGAGGTGCCACCTGGAGAGGTAGAAATTCTCATGTGGTTTTTGTAGACCAATTTTTTAATCTGAACAAGAATATATGAGGTAAACAGGCCAAATCCTGAGCCATTTTACGTTATGGCACTTTTTCAAAATGGCCGCCAAAATCCCATATACATAGTGACTATATGTGGGTTTAGTAAGTAACAATGATGCATGTTTAACCACTTTTTGCATTAGTTAGTATTAAAGTTATTCAAAAAAAAGCTGCAATTGTAGTCCAGACTCTTGAAAAGTGATAAAAAATGAGGACGCTCTTTACGTTGCGGCGCCAAAAACATAGATAAACTGTCTATATCTTTTAATAAGCATTTATTGGGCCACGCAATGATCACATTTTGCATTAATTGTGATTAGAGTTATTTACAAGCATCTTCATGATTATGCATCACACATTTTATAGAGATATAACACGATGGGGGCGCTCTTGGCAATATACGCTAACATCTCACGAGAAAAGGTTATGGCCCAGTGTAGGTTAAAAAAGATAACTGTCCTTAAATTAACTAAATTACATAATTTAGAGGTTCTACCAAACAATAGGTCCTAACCAGTTCCGGGGACCCCATCCAGCGATGTGATTGCTTGGGCCCAACCAGTCCTGTGAAATTAACGTAATCATAAAATAAAAACCAAGTACGAACACCAACTGAGTTTAATGTTTTATGTCACCTAAAATAATTTCACTAAAATAAAGTAAATGAAAACATCATGAGAGAAAGGCTCTGTTTAAAATACTCAAACTGTCAACAAATTGTAAACGTCTATGATTTTGGAGGATTTTGTGTTACAGACTTAGGTCCTTTAACTTGAGGTACTTCATTTGAGTTAATCACAGCATACTACCAATCAGTAAAAGCATTCACTTTTGTCGATTTCGGGGTCCCAAATGTTAGCCATTTAGCTCCTTTAACACCATTGACAAGTATATGAATATTGAATAATGCCTATATATCATGCAGTACAAATAACAAAAGGACCAATACTGATCCTTGGAGGAAACCATATGAGAGATACCTGACTAAAGCTCAATAATGATAAGACAAATGATAAGCACTTTACAACACTTTACAACAGTTTTTTTTATCCTCATTCATCCTCTCTGTCCATTGAAAAGCAATTAGATTATCTAATAATAATAATATTTATGTAAATTTATATAGCGCTTAATTCATTCATGACAGTATTAGAAGTAACATCTCTGCAGATACTGAGAACTTATATTGTTCAAGTATCTCATTAACAGATTCAAAAATTATCAAAATACAGCTACAGATAATTTTACAAGAACATCTAAATATTTGCATATAACCTTTGTGCTCAACATGTAACATTCTAAATATCAAGCCTAACCTATTAGTATCCAAATTATGTATCTAACTACATTAATGGTTCTCGTCACTAAACTTCCACTATTGGCTAACGATCATTCTCGGCAGCAACTCCTACCTAATACAACTAACATCAATATCACCTTATAAATGAAATGAAATGGGGGACAACGTCCTACTGTTCTGCTCTTAACCTGGCCATACAGTGTACTATGAGGGACATTTTGCCGAGGGAAATTTTGCCAAGGCAGCAGCGCTACAGCCTATTCATATATCGAATTCCAAGGGATAATTTACTAGCATACCAATGTGTACAAGGGACCTCGATTTTTTGTCCCATCTGAATGACTAGACAGCTGTCCTTGTCAGGCCCTCGGTCCTGCATCACTGACAAGGGGAAACCATGCCGAAAAATCTGGATGAACTTTCTCGGCCAATGCAAGGATTGAGCACCCGACCTCCAGGCTAGCGAGCTAGCGTCTCTCGCACTTAGTCACGTGATACCCATCACTTTTTAAACTCAACAATATTATACTCTAGATCATAGAGAGAAAGATGGGCTTTAATGTCCCCTCGACACAAACTAGGTCATTTTGGGGCCAACATATGGTTCAATTTCATTTCAAAAATTTGCTTTCGTGTAGGGGTCTTTAGCAGTGGGAGGAAAACAGGGGACCTGGAGAAAAGGTACAACTCAATGACAGATCTTTTGATACTGCGTGCAAGTGCGAACCATCCACCGGCAACCCCATATTTGTTTCGACATTCTAATCATTTATCTTAGAAATTTGAGCATGCTCTAGAAAGAATGTGACATGTTATAGAACATTACTCACTTTTAATAAATAGCCTCATTTAGTTTATTGGCAAAAATCCTTTTCTTGGGATAGTTTGAATTAATATATCTCAGTTAATAAAGGTCGTATTTACATGCAGTTTGTTTTCGGTTAGCTACATCAAACTAAACTCAATACACTCACGCACATACCATATTAAACATGCATTATGCAAGAGCTAAAATTAAACCTGCCCATTGCAGGTCTTTCTTCATGCCTGAAATTGTAACTAAATTATTAATTACACTGTAAATAACCCTAGGTATCATTTAATCTTGTATATCTAGCACTAATTTCTTTCATACATGTTTAATATATATGTTTCATATGGAATAATTTTATCCATTATAGTTTTATTAATATCATTTTATTTCATTTTGTATGATTTTATATTATTATTGTTAAGCGCATTCAAACAATTTATAGTGGGTGTAGACTGGAATAATCAGACTCTAGTAGAGATTGTCATTCGATTGTTTTTGGCCGAACCTAACTAATTTGAAATTAAGAGTAATATCGGAAACGACTGAATGTAAATCAGTTTATACATTCATTTGACATTATTATATATGTTGTGACCCATTTGTGTCACATACATTATGCAAGTGCTAAATGGGCCTATTGCAGGTCTTTCTTCTGAGGCCTGAAAGGTTTTCTGAATTATTAAATGAAACATAAGGGATGCTGTATCACCATGATCAAAATTCTCCCTAAAACAATTGAAATTAGTGGTCTATTTCAGGTCAGGTAATTTTATAGCCAGTAGTCGAACACCAAATTTTGTCGCATTTTAAAGCCTTTACAGTTGAGGCTTTAAAGAAACGTATAAAAACTTACTTTTGTGAAGTGATCCAAGTGACTGATTTTTCTGCATGGATGCTTGTGAAGTAAATGATGACCATGAAAGCTATATATGACACTGATTAAATTTTCTTTAATGTTAATTCTACTTTTACAGCAACATCAAATGAGTGATACATTTTAATATTCTTCCTTATTTATCATTTGACCCCAACTCTCATCATATTTAATTATTTCCTTAAGGATGCTTTATGCAGGATTTAAATAAAGATTTGGGCATTCTAGCTATAAACGTTGAGAAACTGAGAATGAGAGAGAAGGAAATGGGGTTTGACAACCACTTGACACAAACTGAGTCATTTAACTATTTTGTTTGCAGGGTAGCAAAAATGAGAGAGTTAGTTTATGTTCCAAAGTCTTCAGGCTTATCGCTCCTTTGAACATCCTAGCTCAATTAGAAGGAGAGGTATTGAGTCCCAAAAAGTGTGACGGAGAGACAGACAGAGAGACAGACAGACCAACGATAAGATTTTAATAGTCCGCTGCTTTCTTCGCAAGGCAGGGGACGATAAATATTGGTAAAAACTGGATGGTTAATTTAGATACCATGTTCACTAAAGGTTGTATGCAATAAAGGATTTCTATTCTGCCAGAAAACTTAAAGAAGATAAATCGCTAATATTTAAGACCTAGAAATTGACACAAATGGGTCGCAACTCGCAACAGATATAATAATGTAACACGAATGAATGTAATACAATTAATTCCATTTTACTCTATTTTCAAATCAATTGGCTGGTTAATTTAGTCTACACTGATAGTATTTATTGTGCATGCTGTCTAGTTGAGAATATGGCATCACCATGGTTACAAATGGTGCTGAAACGCATCATGGTACATGATTCATGTACTAATGGTAAAATGATTCATTTGTCTTTAATTTTGGAAATCAGACGCCCATCTTTTTCAGGTAAGATTACAATGTCAATGTTGATTTAAATTAACAAATAATTTGTGTTTTCAATTTCTAAGATTTAGCCCCTTTAAGTGAAGTAGTAACATGTCATAATGACTTACTTTTTTTAAAGCTTGATTTAATAAATGTCTTACAACTTATTCAATTCCTGAACAATGCATCAGTGTCAAGGTCATTTGTTTGAACTTCAAAATTTGAAGCATAGATATATATATTTTATTTTTGTACTTTTAAAATAGGTCATAACCAATATGTGAATAACCTGTGAATAATTAGGATTTTAACTGCAAATAAAACTGCTAAAAAGTACACTTTAAAGCATTATAGTATGCTAATATTATTATTAAAGAGCCCACTAACATGTATTTAACTAACAGACAGTAAAAAGTATACGAAAATGTGTTATATTAAACTTATAGAGAGTAAACAAGTATAATTAAAAGTATTATATTATACTAATAGAGAGTAAAAAGTATAGCCTACTAAAAAGTGTTATATTATACTAATAGAGAGTAAAAAGTATACTAAAAAGTATTATATTATACTAATAGAGAGTAAAAAGTTTACTAAAAAGTATTATATTATTATACTAATAGAGAGTAAAAAGTTTATTATATTATAGTATTATATTATACTAATAGAGAGTAAAAAGTTTATTATATTATAGTAATAGAGAGTAAAAAGTATACTAAAAAGTATTATATTATACTTATAGAGAGTAAAAAGTATACTAAAAATTATTATAATATACTAATAGAGAGTAAAAAGTATACTAAAATGTATTATATTATACTAATAGAGAGTAAAAAGTATACTAAAAAGTATTATTTTATACTAATAGAGAGTAAAAAGTTTATTATATTATAGTATTATATTATACTAATAGAGAGTAAAAAGTATACTAAAAAGTATTATATTATACTAATAGAGAGTAAAAAGTATACTAAAAATTATTATAATATACTAATAAGAGAGTAAAAAGTATACTAAAATGTATTATATTATACTAATAGAGAGTAAAAAGTATACTAAAAGTATTATTTTATACTAATAGAGAGTAAAAAGTTTATTATATTATAGTATTATATTATACTAATAGAGAGTAAAAAAGTATACTAAAAAGTATTATATTATACTAATAGAGAGTAAAAAGTATACTAAAAATTATTATAATATACTAATAAGAGAGTAAAAAGTATACTAAAATGTATTATATTATACTAATAGAGAGTAAAAAGTATACTAAAATGTATTATATTATACTAATGGAGAGCATAAAGTTTATTATATTATAGTATTATATTATACTAATAGAGAGTAAAAAAGTAAACTAAAATGTATTATATTATAATAGAGAGTAAAAAGTATATTGTTATACACTAATAGAGAGTAAAAAGTATACTAAAAAGTATTATATTATACTAATAGAGAGTGTAAAGTTTATTATATTATAGTATTATATTATACTAATAGAGAGTAAAAAGTATACTAAAATGTATTATATTATACTAATAGAGAGTAAAAAGTATATTGTAATACACTAATAGAGAGTAAAAAAGTATACTAAAAAGTATTATATTATACTTATAGAGAGTATACAGTTTATTATATTAAAGTATCATATTATACTAATAGAAAGTAAAAAGTATACTAAAAATATTATTTTATACTAATAGAGAGTAAAAAGTTTATTATATTATAGTATTATTTTATACTAATAGAGAGTAAAAAGTTTATTATATTATAGTATTATATTATACTAATAGAGAGTAAAAAGTATACTAAAAAGTATTATATTATACTAATAGAGAGTAAAAAAATAAACTAAAAAGTTTTATATTATACCAATAAAATGAATGAAATGGGGTTTAACGTCCTATGCATCTGCACCTAACCTGGGCTAATTGAAGACGGGCATACGCCTTACAAGTGTGCTATGGAGAAAATTTTGCCAAGGCAGCAACTGAATTCAAACTTCCAAGGGATCTTTTACATGCACGCCAATTTGTACACGGGACCTCGGTTTTTCGTCCCATCCTAATGACTAGGCAGCTGTCCTTGTCAGGCCCTACGTCTGCATCACTGACAAGTGGAAATCACGCCCTAAAATTGAGATGAACTTTCTCGGAAATTTTAACGAAGATAAAATCAAAATTTAAGTAATTTGATTGGAAAATATTGGTTTCAATGCTTAGCTAAACAAAATTGAAGTATCTACTAAAATTTGGACTTTAACCCTTAGTTAAAAAAAATCTTGAGTTAAGGGCTAAATCTACCTATAGCAGGTCGTTCTCTAGACTGAAATGTCTTCTAAAGTATTCATTAGACATTAATTAACTGATCCAGGCCTTAATTAACTCTGGATGGCATCAGATTTCTCCGATATTAAACAGATTAAAACGTTTCAGCAATAATTTGATTTAATCAATATGGCGGGTTCCAGCCGTTTCGAGACTTAGCTTAGATCAACCAGGACTGTGGTTGAAATTATTGCACACGTCTGCCAAACCTTCAAATGCCAATATCTTCCCTTGCAATAAAGTAATTTGAATTGAAATTTTAAATTATTCATTTTACATCATCTACTTTCGAACTATTATAGCAAGAATGGCTAGTTCTTATCTATATCTTGAATAATGTAACTTTAAGATTTCGAAAAACAGGGCCCTGATAGCAAAATGTATACTTAACCAGTATTATATTATACTAAGAGGTTTGAACGAGGATTTTAATCAAAGATAGAAAGTTAAATACCCGGACATGCATCATGAGTAGGGTATTATAATTTTCAAGGAATATAACCTTAACCACAATAATGACACAGACCTCATCCTGTTGATAATGATAACCTATTATTATTTCAAGAGCGGATATCTATGTAGAGGCGGTTCATTTCCTGACCAGAAACAACACTGTGATGATACAGTATTGATGATATTACATACATTATTTATATAATGCCTTGTGATATATTCAAGTGGTAATGGCAGGCCCATGAAAACATGAGAAAAAAGAGAGAGAGAAATGGGGTTTAACGTTCAATCAACACAACTAGGTCATTTCAGGACTAACATATGGTTTAATTTTATTTCATAATTTGCTTGCGCGTAGCGGTCTTTAGCAGTGGGAGGAAACAGGAGTGTCTGGAGGAAACCGATGAAGTTGAGAAGGGCGCTTCTATATCCATGCCACATATGCTAACACCAGACTCGAAACCACAGCCGCAAGCCAGAGGTGGCCGGCCAGCTAGAGGTCAAAGCGCGGCACTCTAGACCACTAGGCCATCCCTCACCCACACCCCAAAACATTAGAAAAATAAAACATATATTGATGTTAGTTATTATATAATTATTACTCTTTTACTGAAATTTTTAGCATATTCCCTAAACATTACCTCGTTTGTGACTATTAAAGTTATAACTGCCAGCTCTTTATCTAATCTTCCATAATGCCCCTTTCAATGAGTTTTTTGTTCGACATATTTTCTTGTATTAGAAAATAAATTACAATACAAAGAGATTAATGGGAACTACAAAAACACACACATAAAACAATATGTTTTTAATATTGATAATAGCATATCGTGACTGTCTGAGATTCTCTAATAATGTTTTACTGGTAAAGAATGACATAATGAAGATATATATACAAAATATGGAACAAAGACAAAAATATGGATTTGCACCTGGAAGTAACTTGTACTCCATATGATTGTGTCACAAGTTATTCTCATCCAGTTACTAAATGCCACTTAAACAATTTAGGTGATCAATATACTGATTCCTAACAATTGTTTTAATTGTTTCAGAAATCTTCTTTGAGCGGCATTTTCAGAGATTTGGAGCGGAATGATATTTGTCTATAATATATTAATGTGTGTATCGAATTCTATGAAGTAGAACACAACAATTATTCAACTGTGGATTATAGAACTAGCAAAAGATAGTCTATGATAATAGGTTAACCCAGGTGTGTACAAAGTTTCATCAAGATATATCTAGAACGATCTCTTTCTTAATTCTGAAAAAAAAAACACAACTGCATGCATGCATACAAGTTTCCTTTAAAGATATATCTCACACAGTTTATGAGACACTCTGTAGATTAACAATTATATAGTAAAATCTAGAACAAACAGGAAGTTTCTGAGATATGCTATATACCGTGGTCAGACCGCTGCAGAACAACTGTAAAATCAACAGCATACAGAAAGTTTCAGAATTATGCTCTAGAACGGCAGAACAAGATTATTTCAGTATCCTTCCCCTTAACGTAGTTCCACATAGGATAAAAAAACATGTAGAACACTGTAGCCTCAGTATCCACCGATAGATTTTATAGCAAATGGACATATATAGTATGCAATCCATGTTAATCCCTGAAGGTGACTTCCTTCCTTTAGATCAAACTCTTTCAATATAATTACATAATTTATATCTACACCAAGTTGAAACATTCTACCTCAACCAGTTATATTGTGTTCCAAAACGTGTGAATGACTGATAGACAGAAAGACAAAACAATCCAATTTTATCATAGAGACAAAACCATCCAATTTTATCATCAATTCACAGATGTCTAGAATTTTTAAAAGGTAAACCTGCGGGCTGCGGACAAGACAGAAAATATAGACACTGCAAAAAGTTTTTAAAAACAATTTAAGTGAATGGATCTGGGGGCCAGTTAAAGCGTCCCCTGCGCTGTACAGTTGAATATCGAATTCCATCTGCCAACGGATCTTTTACGTGCACGCACATAAAAGATCCCTTGACAGTTGGAATTAGATATAAAAGTAGACTGTAGTGCCGCTGTCCGGGCAAAATTTCCTCATAGCTCACTGTATGGCCCATCTTCAAGAGCCCAGTTCAGAACAGCAGGACGTTAAAAACCCATTTCATTTCATTTCTTCTTGACAAGACATAAACCTATATCTATTTTTGTATTTTGTATGAACAAGCACGAAATGTAATCATTTATACCAACTTTAAAATATGTAATAGCTACATACAGTGACATACAACTATTTCTTCCATGCACTTAATATTCCGAAGTAATTAAAATTTATACTTAATATCAGCCAACTGTATTTGCAATCATCGAAACAAAAGAAAACTAAATGAAATCATAGTTAATGTTCCAGAACAGGATGTTAAGCTGTTTTTCAGTACTAAAAAAAACTATTTAGAATTAGGTCATGGTAATTTTCAGCAGGGGCAGCATCAGAAAGAAGGCTGGAGGGAGGGAGAAAGGTCGGGACGTGAGTGTGTGAGGTCTCTAAGCCTGATCCAATAAGTACCCCCCATTCTAGTGAGGGGTTTGAGCTCTGGTTCATGGACAAATTTAGCATGTGGTAATCTTAACAATTCATCAGAAACAATATAAATTCAAGACTGAGAAAAAAAATAAAATGGTCCCACTAATCACACAGACTCCTTCTCCATCTATTGCTGTTTTTCTGATACAACTTTTTCTTTTGATTGTCTGACTTACACAGGATATACTCCAAATTGCACATTTCGCCCCCCCCCCTCCATACTAGAAAAGTGGTTGTTTTCACACATCAGGTGACACAGACTAATTTCATTGCACTGTGATTAAATGTAATGAAATGAAATGAGGTTTAACATCCTTGTTCTGAATAGGCTAATAAAGATGGAATAAATGAATGAATGAAATGGGGTTAACGTCCTTCGCTTAAGCACCTAACCTGGGCTAATTGAAGATGGGCATACGCTATACAGTGTGCTATGAGGGAAATTTTGCCCAGGCAGCAACTGAATTCCAACTGCCAAGGGTTCTTGTCTTTTCGTCCTTGTCAGGCCCTCCTTCTGCATCAATGACAAGGGGAAATCACGCCGGAAAATTGAGATGAACTTTCTCAGCCAATGCAGGGATCGAACACCCGACCTCCAGGCTAGCGAACCAGCGCCTTATCCACTTAGCCACCGTGATCCCTAATAAAGATGGGCTTACGCTGTGTGCCATGAGAGAAATATTGCACTACAACCTACATGTACTGCCAAACGATCTTTTATGTGTATGCCAATGTGTACACAGAACCTCTGTTTTTGTTCAATTTGAACCACTCTATGCTGTCCTTTTGTCCTGCACCCCTGACAAAAGGAAACCACGCCAAAAAATCCTGAACCGTGCTTAATTAAATCGTGATTCAATTTATTAAGTTACATTTAAAGTCTATTTTGGATTGCATATTTTTAAAGGGTTTTAAAATTTTCAGTATATAATATCTTTGTGTAACAAGAATTCTTATTAATTTAATAGTCTCCTGTATTTACAGTTACCATATACTTGAAGATGCATTATGTAAGAATTAAATGTCTTAAGCAGATCCATTGTTTGAGCTCAAATGTCGACCTTGGTTGACTAATCATTGTATGGTTTTGATTTTCAACAAATTTAACCCTGATTGCCAATTATTTAATAATCCATGAAGTTACGGTTCGATATATGCCAATATCGAAAGGAACCAAGATCTTATGGTGATCAACCTATATTTTAAGTTTCATAGAAATCAAATAAAAATTGTTACCTCTAGTGTGTTCACAAACAATTGTGGACGGACAGACGTCCAGACGGTTGGACAGGGGCGACGACAATATATGTCCATATGAAACTGTGGGCGTATAAAAAATATGCAATCTAGATTTTTTTTTTTGTGGTAGGGGTTGTGGCAATATTGGATACCTCTAGTCTAAGAACACACCCATTAAGCAAGCATTTTTAAATTTCTCTTGGGTGCTTGCTTAATACAAGTTCTACTGTAACTGTAATTAAATCATTATCTTTTACAGTCACCCGGCCGGCTATTGTAATTTAACCGCTATCGTATTGTTATTTACCGCTAACATATTGTAATTTAACCGCTACCATATTGTAATTTAATGGTTATCATATTGTTATTTAACCGCTATCATATTGTAATTTAATGGTTATCATGTAATCTAATCGCTATCATATTATAATTTAATTGTTATCATATTGTAATTTAATGGTTATCATATTGTAATTTATTGTTATTATATTGTAATTTAACCGCTACCATATAGTAATTTAATTGTTATCATATTGTAATTTAATGGTTATCATATTGTAATTTATTGTTATCATATTGTAATTTAACCGCTATCGTATTGTAATTTAATTGTTATATTGTAATTTAACCGCTATCATATTGTAATTTAACCACTATCATATTGTAATTTAATCACTATCATATTGTAATTTAATCACTATCATATTGGAATTTAATCACTATCATATTGTAATTTAATTGTTATCATATTGTAATTTAATGATTATCATATTGTAATTTATGTTATCATATTGTAATTTAACAGCTATCGTATTGTAATTTAATTGTTATATTGTAATTTAACCGCTGTCATATTGTCATTTAACCACTATCATATTGTAATTTAATCACTATCATATTGGAATTTAATCACTATCATATTGGAATTTAATCACTATCAAATTGGTATTTAATCACTATCATTCAATCAAACCAAGTAAATGTAATTGTATCTTTCATATAAATTTGGCTATTGTAATCTAATTGCTAACATTCACACAAAGCAAGTCATTCTTTTTATTCGTACAAAACAAGTAATTTCAATTTAATTCTTCACACAAAAATAGTACGGTAGTTTTAATGATTGAAATTGTACTCCAAGAAACCGGCAATACATGTAGGATATAACATGTTGTATTTGTTGTAGAAAGCAGATGGTAAGGCTACAGTAATAAAAGATATCTTCGACCATGTGTTGCTAAATATTTTGTGAAATTGAACAGGTGTATCTCTCCAATTCTGCCTTTTTTTGTAATTAAGTATCTCACAAAGATATATAATATGTCTCACGGACTATTGTGTGTCTTTTTAAAACCAGTTTTACTACCAGCAGGTCTACATGCTGAAATTTCTTCTCTTCACAACTATGTTTCCCAGTCGCAGTTCATCCTTGGTAAGATTGATGCTTGCTAGTCTTCCATTTGAGGTAAAAGTAGGACGATAAAGCCCATTTCATTTCAGTACAGATAGACTTTTTCAACTTGTTTCCCCTTGTTAGTGGTGCAGAACGGAGGGCATAACAAGGACATTTGTCCAGTCTTTGAGATGGGGAAAAAAACGAAGTTACATGTATATATATTGGCATGCACGAAAATGATCCCTTGGCAGTTGTAAATACAAGAGTAGGCCATAGTACTGCTGCGCACGCAAAATTTCCCTTTGATAAACCCCATTCCATTTCATTTCATTTCAACCACTTCTAAACACCAACCGTAAGCTTTCCTGCTGGCTTCATCAACTTGTTCAAGTTGCTGTCATGATTGACACTGATTGCACATTGTACTTGTACTAGGCGGAAACGGACCCCTGTCAGAAAACAATTCCCGCAAAGCACATTGTATGAATTATGTCCATCTTTGTAAGCACAGTTTGTGCAGAAATGTGGAATATATCCCATTCCATTTCATTTCTTTTGAGCTTGAAGTTCTAGGCAAGCCCTTCACGAAATGTCACAGCATTCTGTCGGCTGGAAAATATGGCGGGAAATGTACATTATTGGACCAGCCACAGTTTGGTATTTTATATTTAGCAGTTATTATTATTTCAAACCATGAAGGTGGCGCTTTCTTGAATAAATAATGAGCAGGGACCGATCACTCGCGGAGAGTTAAACTTTTCGGGCAAACGAATACAGTCGGCAAGATAGAGTGCATAGAGAGAGAGAATTTTATTTCAATAATTCACCAGCGCGCAGGGGTCTTTATCAGTGAAAGGAAACCGGGGCACCCGGAGAAAACCCTCGAGCCTGGACACGCAACCATACTCCTTGTCACGTACAACCGGGGAAACGAAACCACGGCAGTTAATGACTCAGACGCATACCTTGAATCCTTCACCGATGAACGACAATACCAGTTGCCCGATCCGGTCATCGAGTCTTCAAGGTCTGAAGATGAGGGAGATATAAGTGTATTTGTAGAAGAAGAACCTGAAATAGCATACACGTGGGAAAAAGAAGCTGTTCGACAATATGGGTTTTGCTTATACGATAAAGGTATGTGTTAAATATATGTGCTATAGACAAATGTAATACCCAATAGAACTAATATCTTAGAATTGATGTAATATAAGCGTTGAAGTAATATCTTAGAATTGATGTAATATAAGCGTATTTGTTGAAGAATAACCTGAAATAGCATACACTATAGAAGAGGCTGCAACAACACGTGGGAAAAGGAAGCTGTTTGACAATATGGGTTAAATACGATAAAGGTATGTGTTAAAATATATCTTATAACTAATGATGTTTTTCAGACAGACAAGAAAACGACCATATGGAGGTGCTGCAAGAGAAGTAAATCCCTGAATTGTCCTGCAACCGTCATTCAGACTGGTGATGACTTTAAGAAAGGTTCCAGCGACCATATTCATACGGCAGAACCCGGAATACGGACTGCTGCTAAAATTAAAGTAAAGGTATGTACATAAAAATACAAATATTAAAAGTAACGGTATGTAGGGCCTACATAAAAATACAAATATTAAAAGTAACGGTATGTACATAAAAATACAAATATTAAAAGTAACGGTATGTACATAAAATACAAATATTAAAAGACGATCCAGGTATACTGACTGTTGCTAAAATAAGAAATATTATATTTATGTATATGTATAATATTCATTATATCGTTGCAGGCAAAGAAGGACTCCACAGAAAATATTTTTACAAGATCTTGTCCTTCAACCGCAGAGAGTGCCCTGTCAAATTTAGGATCGGTTAACGAACCAGTCCATAGCAGACCACCCCTTGCAGCTTTGATAAGGTCGATAAGATCCGGTGGACATGGCTTCCCATGTAAGTATAAGTATAATAAGTATTCTTATTCTAAGACTATTGTTAAATACGTAAATGGTAAATACATAAATAATTATTCTTATTCTAAGACTATTGTTAAATACGTAATAATTATTGTACGTAAGTATTGTTTGTCGTTTCAGTTGGATGAAGAGTTCATTGACAGGAACGCTCCAAACTTCTACCAGAAGCGAGTTAAAGTAGGCGAAAGACGACATCACATCTTTGCCACCGATGAGCAACTACATCTTTTGGCAAAGGCTTTAAAATGCTACATGGACGCCACCTTTCGTGTTATCAACAAACCATTTACTCAACTTTTTTCGATACACGCCTTTGTGAAAGCCGGGGAAACCACAAAGCAAGTACCACTTATCTTTTGTGTGATGTCCGGGAAGAGCCAGGATGATTACTACAAGGTAAGACGGGATCTATAAATACAATTGAACAAATACAATTAAACAAATACTATTGAACAAATACTATTGAACAAATACAATTGAACAAATACCATTGAACAAATACCATTGATCAAAAAATTGAATATAATTGGATAAATGAACGTTTGGGGTATTTATTTTACAGGTTCTCCGGGCAGTTGATAAGAGGTTACCAAGCCAGATTGCTCTGGAGGGATTTGTCGTCGATTTTGAGGCGGGGCTATGGCGGGCTCTTAGGAACAGTTTTGAGGACACAAAAATACAGGGATGTGTATTTCATTGGACACAAGCGTTTTTTTAGAAAAATCCAAGAAAAGGGATTCCAGGTATGTTGTGTGTTCTTCTTATAATTAGCCTGCAATAATATAGAAATAAAAAATTAAAGCTACATGTCAATATTTGTCTACTTATATATATTTTCTATATCAAATTTTCGTTTATAAACTGATTTTATGTCAATATTTGTTTATTAATATATTTCTTATATTTTATTATTTTAGACGGTGTACAACGAAAAGGGGGACGTATTCAATTAACCTTCGAAGATTAATGGCTCTTCCCTTCCTGCCCACAGAACACATTGCTGGCATGTTTGCCCACTTGAAAGGAAAATGTTCCGAACTACTACAACCAATTGTGACTTATATAGAAGATCAGTGGATTACCTCACGTCTATTTCCAATAGAAGATTGGTCCGTTTTTATGTCGCCGGTGAGGACCAACAACAACGTTATGGGATGGCATAATCGACTTTACTCACGTGTAAACTCCAGGGATCCTGTCCCGTTTTTATCTACTAATATGTGAATTATTTACAGAGGCTACTTAGATACCGCTCGACCTAACAATGATGTCGGAAGGATCACTTATACGGCACCAAAGAAGACGTTATCGCCATGTAGAAGGGCAGCTATCTAATATCTGGGAGTCCTACAACAATACAGAAATAAGCACAAGCAGACTATTAAAAAAAATCAGCCATTTATATGGACCCCCTGCTCAATAAACGAACAATTAAAGACAATTAAAAATAAAAAAAACTGATAAAAAATTTTTAAAAAAAAGAATAGCCGACTAAAGCTATATTTCCATCAAATAAATACACCTGTTGTTATAAATGCTATGTTATTGTATGAATGTGTATGTTTTATATAACCGTTGTTATAAAACGATGTTATCGTTATATGGTATGTTAATAAAATAATGTAAATTTATAATGTAAATTACCAAATAAATAAGCCCGTTGTTATAAATTCATATTTCCATTTTATGCTATGGTGATCAATAAAAGAGTTATATCAAATAAATATGCCCGTTGTTATAAATCGATGTTTTTATTTTATGCTATGTTAATAAATAAAATAGTTTATAAAGTAAATTGGCGTTATTGTTGTGTAATTCTATGTTCTATACTCGAGCCCGAAACGACATCTACCCGAGCCCGAAACGTCAGTTACCCGAGTCCGAAACGTCATCTACTCGAGTCCGAAATGTCGAGGACAATTTTTTTAGAGTCCGAAATGACGCGAGACCGAAGTGACATGTAATCACTACAACGTGCACGCGCTGACCATTCGACCCCCCCCCCCTCACACACACACACAAATAATTTTACTAGCACTAATTTTACTAAGCTAAATCTCTATTCTTTGGTATCTAGAAATGGACACAAATGGGTCACAGGTATTACAACACTAAGAAGCTACATGTAAATCCCTATTCTTTTACACCTAGAAATGGACACAAATTGGGTCGCAGCGTAGATAAAAAGAATATAGTACGAATATATAAAATGATGTCTGGTTATTCCAGTCTACACGGCACACAGGTATAGTATTCCCCTGAATCCAAAATGACCATCGAAAATAAAATTACATTACGTGTGTCCTGAGCCCTGTTTCTTGAAATCTTAACTAAAGATTAGTAGATACTCCAGTTCTGATTGGCTAAACACTAAATCCATCTAATATTATCCAATCAATCTCCCCCCCCCCCCATTTATCAGCCCACCAAATATTTCGCCAACAATAATAATTTCTTAGGAGCGTTCTTGGCCGGCCACATCCTCAGCCCCTCCAAACAATTCCGTAGCCCGACCAAATTGTATGAGCTGGCTACGGACTCGGCGCCCTTTCTAGTAGACTCTATTTATATATGTATATATTAGATTATATACCACTGTTTTTAACATAGAAATATATAATTCTATGATTTATAAGAAGGCAGTGGCTATTATTACGACGAGTCGTAAAAATATTCCCCAGGCTATTGTTACGCGACGATGTTTTCAAAGCCCCCCATCGGAGTTAAAAAAATGAAAAGTCGTAAAAATAGTCCTAACCCTAACCCTGGCCCTTTCCATCTCTTAATTTTATTGCTGCCTTCAGTTCTGAAAACGTTGAAAATACGGCTTCTTTTTATAAAGCTGGTTTTGGGGAGATTGGCAGCCATTTTGGAATTTGTTCTAAACTTTGCTCAATCTCGTCTTAACAATAGCCACTCTGTTATATGAACACGATTACAAGATACATGTATAACGTGATCATATTCAGATTCTTGTATTTCTGAAATAAAGTCTTCTCAAATAACACCAATGTGTTATTATTCTCAAACTGAATATATAATATTCTGAGATTGTATTTCTGAAATCAATATGTCTACAATTAGTACAATAACACCGCCAATACTAACAGTTGAGTTCATTTTGGGTTTTGGGTTACATTATGTTGGAAAAAATATTGGCCTTACTTCAGGTATGTTGCTGGGAGTTAAGCAAGATGTTGTGCTCTCAAGAAATCCTGTATTCTGCAGTTATATTATGCAAAATCTGATTAAAATACAGATCTATATTTCGTTTCGTTTTCTTATACTTTCGATGGCCTACACTACAGGAAGATTTGACAAGTTATAGTGGGAGTTCACGTCAGAGGCCATACGAGTGGCTTTTAACCCTATGACGACAGCTATTTGATTAACTTACAAATCAGCATTGATGTTATTAGTCATGGATTACCGACAGTTCCGTGCAAAACACGCCTAAAGCTAGCCATAACAACAACTTTACCAGATCCCAATGTAGTAAAGACAAGTAAAGCGAAATTTTGAGCTATAGAAGCGAAACGAAAAAGGATATGTGTTTTAATCAGATTGATATTATTTTAAGGCTTAAAAATAATAATTGTTGGTTGCTAG
Organism: Patella pellucida; assembly: GCA_917208275.1. Classification (NCBI taxonomy): domain Eukaryota; kingdom Metazoa; phylum Mollusca; class Gastropoda; family Patellidae; genus Patella; species Patella pellucida. The sequence goes on from OU795041.1 coordinate 13,688,268, forward strand.
TATTCTTGGCATTATTATTTTACAGATTGCCTCGATCCGAATAACAAGGTTAGCCGCGCCCTTTTGCGAAACATCAACCTATCAGTTTAGACAGCTAAATGTTACACGGTTTATGAGGTAGACCACCAATTATTTGGAGCAAGACTTTTCTAGATGGACGTATTTAGGATTTGACATGTGCATGTAGGGTCGCATAACAAGAATAACCACCAAGACAGTCCAGGCCAAAAAGCAAAACAATCTTGGACACGTTCATGACAATCAGCATGACTATTAAACCAATAAAAATGATCATTTCAGTAGCCGTCATCGACGGATGCTATTTGTTATACAAGATACTATCCAACTTGTCTTGTTCTTGATCATGTTTAGTCTGTAGCTCTTTCAGCTCATCTTGAAGTTCCTCAATCTGTTTTCGTATACCAATTGATATCTGATTAGGGTTACTTTTACGGATGTCTACTGAGTTGGATATATTAAAGTAGCAACGTCAATGGAAAGGGTGATCACGCTGAATACAGCAACGCCTATAGAAAAACCTTTTGCTGCTGCTCCACTTGCATCAATTGCGAAATCTGTGAATTCAAATATCTTCACTACTGTTGCTGCTATGGATCCAACTGGAGATACTGACCTGGCTGATAAAACTATCTCTCACAATTTGGGACGATTTTTGAAGATATTTTACAGCTTTATTGTTTGGTTTTCACGCTGAGGACTTTGACAGCTACAGAACCACCAACGCCTGTCGCGCTCGAAAGAGCACCCACTACACCACCAGCAGCCATTAATAGAGCATTAAAACCAGTTGGCAATGTGACTGCGCCAGCTACAGTCATGTAGAAACAAATCCACCGACAGATGACGCTATTTTACTCGCTCGGAGTATTGCTTTATCTCTCTCAAATCATCTGTTAGTATGGTCTTTTGTCGACGTGTCACAAATCCTACGAAATCATCTCGATGTTTCTGTATTTTAGATAAGTTCTGAAATTAAAGTAAAATATAAAATCTTCCAAATATTCAAGCTTTAGTACTGAACAAATTCTCTGTTCGTTTTGTCCCTTCCGTGATATAATTCCATGAAAATATTTACATTCTTATTTTATTACAGTTCCCATTTAGTAAAATATAAATTACACAGCTATAAAAGTGTTTAATAACTCATATTATTCGAAACAGTGAGATGACCTATATCCAGACAACCGACTGAAAATAGGAAGTCAGACAAATAGCGAGATAGGAAATGTTGTGCAGTAACTATAACCGAAACATAAATACGGGGAAATGAAAATGCCTGAAACGGTCAAATACAGACAATATTGTCCATATTGTCCATGAGTTCGAAATGCTATAGAGGTATCCTCGGGTTTGATTCATCGGAAAGACTAGGAGCGTTTCTCTGTCACACGACTGACAGAGTCGACGCCCTGTTTGGTGCCCCAAACGGTTATGTGTATATATTAAAACCCGATTCCCAATCTAATGGGGTCTCTGTACTTCGGGAGTGACTCTCGAGACACACTAGTTCAACTTCTATCCCAATTGTCTTTTGACAATTGTACATTCGAAGTTCGCACTCAAATGTTGATATTGATTTATGACCAAAAAACATTTCTACGTGTTTGTAAGACAGCATCGGGAGGCCTTCTGAAACAACTTACTTATTTATATTTTATTAAATAAATAAATACACTTTTAATACCCACTCATTTACATTGTCTGGCTTTCTGAACAATCAACCAATTACTACTAAGGTCACTTTTACACAATCCATGCCAACGACTTACCTTTAGAATATTACATGAAGCTTGCTCCACACGCCTCAATTACGTCTCAAGCAATATGAAACTAAATTAGAAATATGTCCTTATGTGTTTGTTGTAAATGTAGTGTTTAATGCATGTGTGTTAGCTGGATCTATTTAGTAGGGCATATATAGTTGTAACACGGACAGGGAATCTTCCTGTGTTCTTTTCATTGAATAATCACATTGATTTTCCTCTACTAAACTTACTGGAGCGTAACTGTGCAATAACTAGACGTCTAGAAATGTTCAATGTTATAACACACTTTTGCTAGTTTACGCTAGTTTTAGTAGAAATCATATAGAATAGTGGGATGGGTGGGTTTTCCGCGCAAAAACACCGAGCATGTTGAGCAGTTCTCAGCGTACAAGTCATTTATAGCACGCTTATTTCACTACCATGTAAAACCTGTTAATTCATGAAAGCCGTGCTATAAATATAACTTCTTTTTGCCGCAAATGCAGTAATTCTGAGAATTGGATGGGCTTAGTTATCTGCGATCTGATTAAAATACAGATCCATATTTCGTTTCGCTTTTTATATACCTTCGATGGCCTACACTGCATGAAGTCGCGTCAGGGGTCATACGAGCGTCTTTTTGACATTGATTAGGGATTTACCCACAGTACCGTGCAGAGCATGCAAAGAAATCGCCGTAACAAACTGTTTCATTGGCTAATTCCCCACTTCAACTAGAACGCCTGTTATATAACAACTCTCCCAGTTCCTAGTGTTGTAAAGTCAAGTAAATCGAAATTTTGATCTATAAAAACCCAAACGAAACAGGAGGTGTTATATTTGTCGCAAATGTAGTGTTTAATTTCATAATGACAAAAACAGAAATACAGAAAAAGTATAAAATGATTGAATTATGATATGATGTCGTGATCAATCTTCAGGATAACAGATAAAAACCAGCAAAATGTTTACTGAATTATTTCCTAAACGGGAACTGTCGTGACAGATCAGATCAGGTTATGTCATGTCATCACTATGCAAGGAATAGAATGGGGGTTAACGTCCCACGCTTCTGCACCTAATCTGGGCTAATTGAAGACGGGCATACGCCATACAGTGTGCAATGACAGGGGCGGATCCAGCCACAATTTTTTTTTTTTAAATCAACAATTTTTATGAGAAAAAATTCACGGCCGCTCAGGCTTGAAAATATGAAGGGTGCGAGTTTGTATACATTGAGTTGAGTCATGACTTTCATTCCATTGTGGACAACAACAAATAGTCACATATTTTAACGATCCGTTAAACTCTAACGGACCTATATCTTGGTAACGGGTTGTTTGTTAAATTTACTACAGAAAACACTATAGAATAATTTATTTTTTCCTTTAGAAATATTAGCATAAACCTGTACGAAAAATCTATTGAGGCCTTTATTTCCAGCAACAATCTTTCTCTCTGTTAAAGTTAACGGATCGTTAAAAGATAACGGAGCTTTGAACAACGGGCCCCGGGCAATTATCCAAAATCGTCGACAGCATAAATTGCCGTCGGGACCAATTGACCCCACGTCCCCACGGCGAATCGCCTATTGACGATGGCATTTTTTTAAATACCGTACAGTATGAAAATATAAGTTTATTGAAATTAAAAGAGTTTTATTAACGCTGTTCAACTGGTGACGTTGAATATTGTTGTGTTTGCTTTTTAATTTTATCGACAGCGTTGATAACTGGCCTAATTGTCGAATCCCCTTCCTTTCGTTTCTCCTTTTTCTCGCACACCAAGTAACTCACCAAGTTTGGAATAAAACACATAATGACGTCAGTAGGATAAATCCGATCATTGATTTTTGCTCTTCATATGGTATCTGGAGATATTTTGTTCCTCACCTGTGAAGGGAGTATTCCCCATCAACATTTAATGGACATTTTATGCGATTTTATTGTCGATTTTTAGACCTGTAGTCTTGGAATTTAGCTACCGGAAATACGTCAGAATGCACCAAATTGAATCTATTTTACCAAATGTTTCTGGGGGAGGACCCCCAAACCCCCATTACAACGTTTAGCGCCTTCGGCAATTAGTTAAGCAGTTATCCAACCTAACCCCCCCCCCCCCTGCAAAAATCCTGGATCCGCCTCTGAATGATGGAAATTTTGCCCGGGCAGCAACTGAATTCCAACTGTCAAGGGATATATTATGTGTACGCCAATGTGTAATGTGTACACGGGGCCCGGGTTTTTCGTCCCACCCGAACGACTAGGCAGCTGACCTTGTCAGGCCCTCCGTCTGCATCACTGACAAGGGGAAACTACGCCAGAAAATCGAGATGAACTTTTTCGGCAAATGCAGGTATCGAACACCCGAACTCCACGCTAGTGAGCCAGCACCATAGATGTCTTTATAGGATATCTATGGCCAGCACCTTGCGCACTTAGCCACGTGATCCTCCACTATGCAAGGTAGCAAAAATGGTTGAATTCGATGAGTCTATCCTGGTCATCGGCTTACCAAATCCCACAGTACATTCTTCCTTTCGGCTGTGAATCATCAAATGGAGAAAAGTCTGGTGTTACATTGTTTTAGAAAACGGTCCCAAGCTAGGGCCCTGTTTCTCTAAATCTAAACTAAAGATAAAATCCAAATTGTAGTAGACGTAGATACATGCACTTTAATTTTGATTGTTTAAGCAATAAAATCAGTCTTATATCATCCAATCAAATTACTAAAATTTGGATTTTATCTTAATCAAATTCGTAAAACCGGTTCCTAACTTTCGGGCAATTTGACTTGTCGGGCAGACGGGTAAAGTTAAAACAAAATAAAGTGCCTTAATATTTGACCATGCACTTTTGAGTTGCTGTATTCAGACTGGATAGCAGGAAAACAGGATTGCGACCGTCAAATTTTTATGGGGGGGGGGGATAATACTTCGCCTCTCGCAAACGACTAGCGCTGCCGTCTGTAACCCGAAATTTGTTTGGCCATCTCAGGTTCCGGCCCCAAACACGAAAGAGATCATTAGACACGCTTATAAGAACACTAGTTCTATAACTAACCCAAAACATAAATAATTTCATAGTTTCTTGTAACTATAGCACTCGATCAAAATTAATAGTCAACCAACATAGATAACTTGAAACAATGCATCACTGAAGGGGGTGAGAAACGGGGTTTAACGTACACTCGACACAAACTAGATCATTTCTGGACTAACATGGCCCAATTTTTTTTAATAATTCGCTTGCGACATTGTTTTCAATTTAAAGGCAAGGAATGGAGAAATGAAATGGCATTATATTGTTATATAATGAATGATTTGGCAAGTTAGTAGATTCTAACATATCCACATGTGTACTAAAAATACTTAAATCAAAATGAGTGAACGAATTACATATTGTTATATAAAAGAGTTATAGAACTAAAACATAACTGGTTCTACATGTCAACAACATGTTAAAGGAGCTAAATCGCTAACATTTGGGACCTAGAAATTGACCCTAATGGGTCGCAAGGCATATAATAATATAATCTGATTGTATATAAACTGATTTACATTAAATTGTTTCCGTTTTGGGTCTAATTTCATATCAGATATTTCCAGCGAAATACGGCATTAGTCTCAACCGAAAAGGATTATTTAGTGTCTGGTTATTCCAGTCTACCGCGCATGCCCTCAGATACGATATGGCCTCGTCGTTTAACAGGACTTGTGGAATATGTCTAGCCTCGTTCGTTCTGGTCACTTGTTATAAGTGACGCTGAAACACACTATGGTACACGATTCGTGTACCAACTGTAAAATATTTTTTTTAATTTAAATATTGGATATCAGAGGCCTACCATTTCCAGGTAAGATCACAACACCAATGTTGATTTAAATTGACCAATAATTCGTGTTTTCGATGTCGACGATTTTGGACGATTTTGAGTTACGGACTTAGGTCCTTTAACTCATAAGAATTTTCTCCAGTAAATTTCTATTTAACCATATCAGGGTGGGTTTCGACGTCATTTGGCTCAATTAACCAATCTCTCTCATTATTTAGATCATATTTGACCAATAAGATAATTAAATGTCAATATTCCCACAGCTCCAAAACTATCATATTTGTGAGTATTCGTTAGTAGACAGCATCTTGGTTCTAGAAGGGAAAAGATGTAGAAGTTTCTATTCAGCAGACTCGCTCAAATCGAGCCTGGCTGGCTAAGGTTTGAGAATGTCTTTAATTAGAATTGTAATCTATACTATGCTCGTATCCATGATTCCGGCTATGCTATATAAAATTTAAAAACGAACTGTTGCATTACTTTAACTACCGAGAAGACAAACGTCTTCAGAAAACAGGAAGGAGTAAACACACAACGTGAAGTGGAAGCAAAGACAGCTAGAGACAAATTCTAGAAACTAGACGATCACAAGCCTACTAAAAATATGTAGTAAGAAAAGATACATGGGTTGTATATAGGATGTGGCAACCGGTCCACGAACACCCCTGCTCCATGCCAGACAGCAAGGCCCATGGTATTACATATTTGATTTGGTGCTGTAACGCAGTTTGAACCGTTAGGGTAAGCAGCAGCTTTGGAAGAAGAAGCCATATTTGGTACACGCGGCTAAAAGATCGAGTACCCTGAAAGAATCTGGAAGACGAAAACCTGTACAATCCAGCAACCATTCTGGTGAAAAGAAGAAATCTGATGAAGGTAATTTGGTAAATTGAATGTGTTACATTTGTTTACAGACCAGTAGTAATATAAGATTAACAAAAAATAATGCTTAAATTTTTTTAGAAGATTTTATAGACCGGTTTAGTAAACAAAATAATATGACCAGCTATATGTTTGTATATTGTAGGGTTAACATGACCTGTAATATAATTAAAGTTAAAGTGAGGGTCTCTAGGGAGAAGGTTTTTTTTTTAAATTTTGATATGTAACTAAGATAAAGGAATGATAATGATAAGGAAACGGAATAGGGAATAATGTAGGGAACTAGTGTTGTCGCCGGATTGCAGCGATAAGAATGAAATTTGTTTCCAAGTTGGCCGTGGTTTCTCCTCAGATTCGTTAATTTGTGTTTTTGTATCGTTCGTATATTCATGTACATGTATTAGATTAATTGGGAGGTACCGGTTATGCCGTCGGTAGGGTTGGGTTAGTGTTAGGGTTAGGGTACCCTAAATATACAATAAGGGACGGCGGCATAGCGGCACGGCGACACAACGATACGCTCCCGATTATTAGCTACATAAAGATAATGTAATTTTGGGACTCTAGTCAAAAGTCTCGAGATTATGGTTTTAGTCGAGTTAAGACCAAATTGAGTAATTTAGCTGTTGAATACAAATTTCTATTAGTTGTGTATTTCTGTCGTCCATATATGTGGTTCATTAAATAGAACAGTCTAATTTTGAGATCCTTAGTCCAGGTTTCAAAGTTATGATTATTTAGCTTTTGAATAAAAAGTTAGATTATGGTAAGATCCCATGTAATAAATTCTAGGAATGTAGGTAATGGTTTTTCATGGGAAATCTAAAATTAAAGGCTCGTTAAATTGTGAGATTTTCGCAGTCATTAATATGAGTTTAATAGGAGGTTAAGTTCAGAATAGAACACCTTTTTTATAGAAAAGTTGAGGATATACGGTACATTTTGTTCGTATATAATTTTGTGTGCCTCAATCAAAGAATCAACAAACACATCTGGGTGTAGTGTAAAATGTCATTTATTATATATAAACATATAAATGACTGTAACAATAAAAAATAAGACATTAAGCAACTGAGCATTATACATAAGTAATAATTAACATGCAAGCCACCCCTACCTATGACTCCTGTTGGGCTAAATTAGAGCCCCCATTTATGCACCTAAGGCATATAAACAAGTCAGCATAGGGAGGAGCGTGGGGAGGCGGAGGTAAGTGCTCCTAAGGCATATAAACAAGTCAGCATAAGGAGGAGCGTGGGGAGGCGGAGGTAAGCACTGCAGAAACACTAACACAAAGCACAATTCTTTTCCCAAACAAGCATGTGTACAACAAAAGCTAGAATGCCAGAGATCCTGTTGTCTCAAGTATGTAAATCTCGTGACCTAATTAATAGCGTCACTTGACTGAGACAACTGATTATAAAGATTCTGATTGGTTGAATCACACAAATTTTATTATTTTCATAATTTGTATTTGTATAACTAAATTTCGAGAAACGAAATATATATATATTATATATATAGAGAAATAGGGTTTAACGTCCAGTCGACATAAGCTAGGCCATTTCGGGACTAACATATGGTTTAATTTTATTTCAATAATTCGCTTGCGCGTAGGGGTCTTTAGCAGTGGGAGGAAACGGAGGACCCGGATAAAACCCACGAGTTCGGACAGGCTACCCAATTCATTGTCACGTATAACCGGGGATTCGAAACCACGACAGTTGACTCAATGACAGGCTTTATGATACAGCACGGACGTGCTAACCATTCGGCCATCCAAGCCACCGCAACGAAATATAAACGTTTAATATATTTTTTGCTAAATGTTTTTTTTGTGTCATTTATTAAGCTTTGCTTTAAATTGTTCACGGGAGATGATTAAGAATGTGTAATTTAACATGTCACATTGTCCTCAGGTAATTATAAACCACAGTATTCATAATCATACTTCGTTAAAGGGACAATAACACTCTTGCTGGCTTGACAGGTTCCGAAAAAAATAATTAGCCTAAATCTAACTACTAGATGTTTAAGTGTCCTCCCTGTTGTGTAAATTATCCATTATAACCTATCTTACTTGTCCAGAGGCTTCGAAAATATGTTTAAATCCATGTTGCATTTGAAAGTGCTTACGTAAGGCTTTTCAAACCATGTTACGGCATGTAGTTGAATTTTTTCAATTTTTAAAATTAGGTGTGTTAAGATGAAATTTGTATCATTTATTAATTGGAATATTGTAAAATAGTACAAATTTATGACCAGAATAAAGATTGGGACATATTATTCAGTTACAACAAGAGTGTTATTGGGGCTTTAAAGTTGACGTGGGCGAAAGTCACGGGATGCGTTATCATAGAGGATGTCGTAAACTATGCTAATTAAAAGCTAGATATATTATGATTGTTGTGGTTATAAAATAGAGAGTGCGTTCCCGGTGAATGGAACTGCTGTCGTTTGCTTCGGGCATAATTCTATTTTAAATAACGTGTTAGATAATTAATACTAATCATGGAAAACATAACAACGCGCGGCTTGTTTCACGTATAGGTGTTTAAATATTGTCCATTATTGAGTTCAGGTAAAGAGATCAAAGTTAGTTTGGAGATTTATAATTAAAGGGACACACCAATGATTGAATAGAGTTTAATTTTAATTAAAAGTAAGAGTTACTAATAATAATATTAGACTAATAGCAAAATTACAAAGAAATGCCCGAAAAAATTCGGGTTTGTAGACAGCGGCGCCGGTTTATTTGAGAGACGAAGTGGAGCTCACCTGGTATGCCCCCCCCCCCCCAGAAAAATTTGGATTATTTGACGGCCTGAAACACGTTTTACTGCTATTCCAGCCCGTAAAATTAGTGTTTTAATAGATTTTGGGCACTTAAGTTTGCCAAGTAGATGAAACAAATTTTTTTTTCACTTTACCCGTCTGCCTGAAAAGTCAGCTTGCCCGAAAATTAGGGGGCAGGGGGTGGACTTGACGCCTATGACTGTACTCCAAGCAATAGAGAGTTCGAGTCTTAAGATTTCTATTTAATTGCCTAACTATAGACACTCTGAATTTAAATTTGCTGTTAAATTGGACACATTCAAGAACACAATATTTTTTTATACAACTTTTACAAAGTACAATTTCAATTGTGTGCCACCTCCCAGCTCGCACGCCTATAAAGATGGCTGAGCAATAGATTCACGGCATTTCTCTAAAACCCATTTCATTCAATCAGTTTTCTAAAACGATTTAATTCGATTATAAATGAGGATGAATGAGCATTTGATTCACTTAAAAGCGGCTCTCCGTCCTGCATCACTGACAATAGGGAAACCACGCCCGAAGATATCGAGCAACTTTCTCAGCAAACATACAGAGCGGGCCAGAGTCTTTCTCGTTGAACCATTACGACTACCTGTATTTGAATTTTACGCGAGGACAACACATACTGCCCGTGAGGCCTGTTCACACTTCTGGAATCTGGACAACCTTTAGATTTGGTGTGGGGGGGGGGGGCGTAACAATGATAATAGTAGAAGGGAGATAATTTATTAAAAGGGGGAGATAATTCTTTCTTACGCTGGTATTGTGTTTTGTCAAATTCAATATTGGGTTTCTTTTCTGCACAGACAGAGTCGTCACTACTGATTAATCCTGACTCAGGTGTGCGTTATATTTCCTAATCAGGGACAAGGTAATTATGACATCGATGTTTTATGGGCTGAGCAACGAGAGAGAGAGAGAGAGAGAGAGAGCGAGAGAGAGAGAGAGAGAGAGAGAGCGAGAGAGAGAGAGAGAGAGAGAGAGAGAGAGAAAGACAAATCATAATTTTAGGTTTTTATTTCAGGAATTATAATACAAGTCAATTATGGGGAATGTATATAAATAATAAACAAAATATCTCTTGAAAAGTACACACAATCTTTTTTTTCTAAAACAATCATTATTTTCTTTGAGCTGGTAAAAAATACCCTCAGGCGTTTGCAAATTCTTTTCTGGGCGCCGACTTATTCTTGGCGCTATAATCTTAAGAATCGGGAGCAGAACAGTATGACGTTAAACCACATTTTATTTATATAATCTTGGGTCACAACACAGCGCAGTAGGGGAAATCTTGCCGGAAAATCTGGATGAACTGTCTCGGCCAATGAATGCAGGGATCGAACACACGACCTCCATTTCAATCTGAAAACTGGCACGAATGCATTATAATATACAGATTGATCTATGGACTAATACAACTCCATAAGTAGGTTTAGGAATAGGGCTAATAACGTTTAAAGAAAGGTGGACGCTAGTCCTGAAGGAATTTTACACCATACTCATTTTCTTTGAGAGATTAAACAATGAACAGACTAACTTTGGCAAAAATATCAAAGATATGTAAAAAAAATATTTGTTTTCAAATGTAGACTAAGATACTGGCATTTATACTGGGTTACCTTACTAGTAAGGATGCCTTAGACAACTGAATATAATTTAGCAAATATTTCAAATGGAAAAAAAACACTCGGGCATCTTAAATTTAAATTGCATGCACAAAGAAATAATACAATTAGTTTACTTTTAGAAATTAAAGCAAATTTAATGGATTTCATTAAAAGATCAATTATTAATAATATAGCTGATCAAAACCAAGGCCCATATAAAGATGGAAATGCATTTGACACAATCGGCTAACCTCGGCAGATTTTGGTACCCTACATCTAGCCTTGGCCGATACCATTGCGATGCGGCACTGGTTTACTTATTAGGAAAACTTGCGGCTTTTAGAAAGAAGCTCTCACAATTGCGTCGTTCAATTAGAATTTTCAGCGAAAACTTTGTCCTTGTCTAAAAATAATCTGGAAAACTTGAAAGAAAAACAGATTCAGACTTGGAAATCTTTGTATGATAAAACATTCTTCAAAGTCGTCGTCATGGGCAACGCCGCTGGTAATCCATGAACTTGAAAGTCGTTCCAATGGCGAACTTCGTCATACAGTAGAGACTAGACATAAGGTTCTGGAATATGCTAAGGTTTTCCGGGTGACATATGACAGTGAAAGGGTCACAGTTATATGGAACACAATTACTTATTACAATAATTCTCGGTGACGCAAATCCATTTCAATTCAAGTCATCCCCGATACATTCAATCGAATCATCATCCTTTCAGCTGATGCACTAACATCTCGTACGTTGGCTATTATTAAAGCCGGCTATTATTTTCACTACTCTGCCAGTCTTAATATGGGCCCTTACAAAATATTTTTTTTAATTTAAACAAATGCCGGTAATATGGTACAGCTAAATATAATGAAACAATTATTTACATGTTGTTATGTTAATATGAAATTAAATGGTACATGGCTTATATAAGATTAATCTCTGTAGTCTTTGTCTATAGTAAAGTTACCTCCCCTTTACAGTGTCGGTTTTAAAAGAGTTGTCACCCTTTATTAAAAAATCATAACATGCCTGGAATCTACAATTTCTTGATAAATTCTGGTATATTTGAATTCTGATATCATGGAGAAAGAAGGGTTTTAAAACCAAGCACAAAGGTTATGTTATTTCGGACTGTACCATCTTTGATTTATGAAACCCAAATTCATTTAACACCCTACAATTGAGTGGAATAATTATATGAAATGATTTTCTTTTCTTGTGGAGTGGAGGTTAAACCACATCTCTCTCTCTTTTCTTTCTATACTACTTGCGGGTTTGCTAGAAATAAGCTACACATTTTTATTGATTACATAGAGTGTAAAATCTGGTGTAAAAAAGTTAGAATTTGTGGACAATGAAGCTCAACTCTTCATAACCATGTCGTAATATTCAGCTTTTTGGGTAGCACTTGATTTATCTTGATTCAAGATGTATATTATGTCAAATGATAGATATCTTATCTTTTATAGCAATTATCAACTTGAGGGCAAGGGCAGTTGTGTGACGGGCAGCACTGATTAATAAAATCTTTATAACTTGTTCAGGAATCACCTGCTCAAATTTTGATTCCTAATCGTAACTTATTTTGACGAAACAGTAGCGGGCCAAACATCAAGGTAATTCTTTTACCATTATGAAATATTGTTTTTTACTATGACATTTATAATATAAACAGATACATGGTGTGGCATAGTGTGGGCCGTATCTAGCGGGGGAACATTGCACCCCTAGAAAAAAAAAGGCGCCCCTAGAAATGGCGTCCCCACGCCTCCACAAAAAAATTGACTGTCTTACAATTATAAAATGATACACTTGATTATGATCAATATCAGTAACTTGGGCATTATATTTGAGCCCCACAACTCTGCTGCCCCCCACACTTTTAAAATCCTAATACGGCCCTGTGGCATAGCATCGCTTTTTGTGATCTGACAATTTTATCTACCCTTGCTATATTAATGATCACTTGACAATAGATTATTCTAGGCTAACTTTAGCTTTTGATCGACCTGGAGCGTCCAATGAATGTTTGACTTTACAAATTCTTTTATGATAACTCTGCGCCATTGAGTTGATGATTGACAGTAAAAAATAGGCCACCATTATAATTATAACTTTTTCAAATATCCATGATAATATATTGGTTGATTCCTGTAAAATAAAAAGTTAATAATGTTACAGTAAACTGTTTAAATTTATAGGACAGCCAATACTAGTGAATAATTATTGTCGATTAAAATGCATGAAAAAGTGGAATGAAACCACTGGTAGCCGTAATAATGTATGTGATCTAGCATACCCTGCCCCATGTACAAGACAGAACACTGGCAGTTAAATAGTTTGGATTAATGAGGCTAGAAATTAGAAATCCTTTTAATTTGGTCTTTACATTTGACTTTTTTCATCCAGTTTTAGATAGTTACAAATACAGTTCCATCTATGCTATTTTACAGATGTAATTTTACAGATGTATATGTTTTAGATGCTTAAAAGTTAAAATAGACATGTTTTTATTACATTCCAGCAAGCCGATTTTGAAGATGAAAATAGTTTAATTGATTTGAATTTTTTAGGAGAGATTTGTGACAATTCAAACTTCAGCCAAAGATTGGATCATTACCTTCTCGGAGCCTGCATCACCTTTATTATGTAATTTATTTCTTTGATCTTCTAACCAATTTTTAAAAGGCATCTGTAATTTTTCCCCTACTACTGGTATATATCTATAAAAACATAAATAGGAAGTAGGGATGTGAAGACATCACCATGGCAAGACCACAATCTCCAAATATCCAGCTTGTCTGTCTCTTAGATTGTCTCCATATATCTAGCTTGACTGTCTCCAAATATCTAGCTTGATCGTCTCCAAATATCTAGCTTGATCATCTATAAATATCTAGCTTGATTGTCCACAAATATCTACCTTATACATATATCTAGCTTGAACATCTAAAAATATCTAGCTTGAACATCTACAATTATCTAGCCTGACTCTGCAAATATCTAAATATACAGCTTGACCATCTCCAAATAGCTTGACCGTCTCCAAATATCTAGCTTGACTGTCTCCAAATATCTAGCTTGACTGTCTCCAAACATATAGCTTGACTGTCTTCAAATTGCTTGCTTCATGATTTAAAAATACCAAGCATCTACAAATATCTAGCTTGACTGCCTAGAAACTTTTAGCTTCACTATCTACAGATACCTAGTGTCCGGATCTTCAAATATCTAGTTTGACCATCTACAAATATCTAGCTTGACTGTCTACAAATATTTGAATGACCATCTACAAATATCTAGCTTGACTGTCTTCAAATTGCTTGCTTCATGATTTAAAAATACCAAGCATCTACAAATATCTAGCTTGACTGTCTAGAAGCTTATAGCTTCACTATCTACAGATACCTAGTGTCCGGATCTTCAAATATCTAGTTTGACCATCTACAATTAATATCTAGCTTGACTGTCTACAAATATTTAGACTGACCATCTACAAATATCTAGCTTGACTGTCTACAAATATTTAGACTGAATCACTGATTTGTCTACAAACATCTAGCTTGATTGACTACGAATATATCTATCCTGTTCACAAATACCTAGCTTGACCATCTACAAATATGTAGTTTGACCCTCTAAAAATATCTGGCCTTTCTACAAATATCTATCTTGACTGCCTAGAAATATCTAGCTTCAATATCTACAAATACCTAGCGTCTGGTTCTACAAATATCTGGTTTAACCATCTACAAATATCTAGCTTGACGGTCTAGAAATATCTACCTTGATCATCAACAAATATCTGGCCTGTCTACAAAAATCTAACTGACTATCTACACAAATATCTAGCTTGACAGTCAACAACCATCTAGCTTGACCTTCTACAAATATTTAGACTGAATCACTGATTTGTCTACAAACATCTAGCTTGATTGTTTAGAGATAGGTATTTACAAATACCTAGCTCCACTATCTACAATTAATCCAGACTGACCATTTGCAATTACCTACCTAGTTGACTTCCTACAAAATCTAGCTTCACTATCTACAAATACCCAGCTAGCATGATTGTCTACAAAAACCTAGTTTGAACATCTACAAATAACTAGCTTGACTGTCTACAAACACTTAGCTTGACCATCTACACCTCATTTAATAAACATTGTAGCCTTGATTGTCACAATAATAAAGAAAGTCTTGATTATTCATTTTTGTGGTACATCACCAATGTACATAACATGACATTGAGAGTTGATTATGGTTTGGTCGTGTTAATCAATGTCTAACTAATAATTTATATAGCATTTCAGGCCTAACAAAAGACCAATAATATTCAGATATTGTTCTTGCATATAGTATGTTTAACTTATTTAGGACATTTCATTGTATGAGAGACCTGAGAATATTGACAATCCACTCCTTAACGTTTAAGTGGAGTTTTCGCAGTGGAGTTTTCGCACCTGTTCCTCTCAACGCAGGTTTCCTTCGAAGGAGTCATCAGACTCCTGCAAATTAGCTAAATCGGTCTCCTAAATATTAAGATTAATAAATTACTTCAGTTTTTGTTTACTTTTAAAATGCATTTATTCAAGGTATCAGGAGCTTTTTATGGCTCCTGCACATTTTCTAAACATGAAGGACTGACAATCACCTGCCAACATGACTTTGGCATGATACCGGTAATGCCCACACTTGTATAGCATCTGACAGTTTGTATTTCCTTGTAAGATAATATCACAGAGCTTTAAACCCTTGTCTAGGTATAGAATATATGGCTTTCATACAATTAAACAAATTTAATTCACTAAATTACCATTTATTAGATCAGTGTTAACAATGGCAACATTGAATAGATAAAGATAAACTTACTTAAAAAGATGTATTACTTGTTCTACATGGTGTTTACTAAATAGAAATATCACAAATAATTTCTGAAAATGGAAAAACAATCATTATTGTTTATTTATCTATTTCAACACCACATAACTTTGTCCGTATTGAAAACAGGTCCACAATGTCTCAAATGCAGATACTATTTATCTTTGCAAATTGCTACATTTAAATTTCATGATTTTCATTCACAAAAAAACAGGTTATTTTAATCCACTTGGTGAATAAATTTTGAAAGTACGTGTAGAGGGGGAGAAATGGGGTTTAACATCCACTAGACACAAACCAGGTAATTCCAGGACTAACATAGGGCTCAATTTTATTTCAATAATTTGCTTGTGTGCAGGGTGCTTTAGCTGTGGGAGGAAACCAGAGAACCCATAGAAAACCCACAAGGACCTTTGAAGATAATCAGAAAAATGTAACATTTCCAGTCTGAAATTAACTTTTTATACAATACGAGATGTTATCATCTCTGATAAATTACCAAACTATTACTGTTGTTCTCAAAAAACAATATTTTCACGACTTGTTATTATTCAAAAACCCTTCTAATATTCCTCCCAACCATCTTTTTCTCTTATTTCTTACCTGTATGTGCATTTTGATTATTGCTTTACCAATAAGTGTTGCTCCAAAAAACGTCCAGAATGGTACAAGAAAATGGCCACATGTTATACCTGCTAAATCAAACAATGGATTGGGTATCTGAAAAATAAATAAATATCAAATTACGATCAAATGTAAGAGAGAGAGAGAAATAGGGTTTAACGTCCACTCGGCACAAACTAAGTTTAACATTTATTTCAATAATTTGCTTGCAGTGGGAGGAAACCGGAGATCAAATGCGAACGCATAAAGTCTGAAAGTACAATGTCATTTTGCACAATGTTTATCTAATACTGGTTTGAAATTCAGGATTTTTTTTAGCGCCATTAATAAGATCCATTAATAAATTACAATGCATAAAGTGTGATCTAAACTGTCAGTATTTGGCAGTAACTATAATCTGATATCTCCTTAAAGGACCTAAGTCCGTAACTCAAAATCTTCCAAAATCTTCGACATCGTAAAACACGAATTATTGGTCAATTTAAATCAACATTGATGTTGTGATCTCACCTGGAAACGGTAGGCCTCAGATATCCAATATTTAAAACAAAATAAACATTTTACCATTGGTACACGAAACGTGTACCATAGTGCGTTTCAGCGTCACTTGTAACAAGTGACCAAACAGAACGAGGCTAGACATATTCAACAACTCCTGTCAAACGCTGCGGCCATATCTTATCTGGTGGGCGTGCGCAGTAGACTGGAATAACCAGACACTATAATTTCCTCTTTGATTAAGACTCATGCGGTATTTCGCTGGACATAACTGATTTAAAATTAGAGTCAAAACGGAAACAATTTAATGTAAAACAATTAATATACAATCAGATTATATTATTTTATGCGTTGCGGCCCATTAGGGTCAATTTCTAGGTCCCAAATGTTAGCGATTTAGCTCCTTTAAATACATTTAAATAATTATCAAAAGTTTTATCACATACTTTCTTAAAACTAAGATATTGATAATAAGCAGAAAGAAGAAGAACTAATGACTGTAGTATCAATAATAAAGATTATGATGGAATCTCAATAACTTATGGTAATATTTTCAATTTCTTCATCCCTGTAAAATCACTCTTGTTAATGAATAATTACAGTATTCAACTTACAGAGGCACAAGCTAAAATACCGATAAAACCAATTCTTTGTACTAAATTATGTACTGACAGTTTCGCTCTTTCCATAAAACCCTGCAAGATAGAAAATAATATCAATTGAAATAGAAGGCCAAACAAAAGACAATCTGGTTGTCAGGTTTTCATTTGTGTTTTTATCCAAGGATCTCTACTGGGCTAAATGATTTCTAACAAACATCACATTTCTTCAAGGCACTACATTTATCTCATCAGGCTGTTTAGGGGAATTTATGATTATTGAGAAATATTAATGGTTGCATATTTGATAAATGAATCCATGTTTCATAATTAATAAGATTGTTTTTTTGATTTTTTTTTCAAAATTAAAAACGTGTCATGCAGCTCTTTTTAAGTGACGCAGGAGTAGCTGAGAACCAGGGTATTTTTTCTATGACCTAAAATACAATCATAAACTGAAAACACGATTAAAGGGAGACCAGTCTATTTAACAGTCTCGAGTGGATGCAATTACGCTAGTGTAAGAATAAAAGTAATTTTAATCTTTTTAAGTGACGCAGGAGTAGCTGAGAACCAGGGTATTTTTTCTATGGCCTAAAATACAATCATAAACTGAAAACACGATTAAAGGGAGACCAATCTATTTAACAGCCTCGGGTGGATGCAATTACGCTAGTGTAAGAATAAAAGTAATTTTAATGTTTTTAAGTGGCGCAGAGATACCTGAGAACCAGAATATTTTTTTCTATGGCCTATTAAAATACAATCATAAACTAAAATCATGATTAAAGGGAGACCAATCTATTTAACAGTCTTGTTGGATGCAATTACGCTAGTGTATGGTAGTCATTTTAATCTTGTTTAATTTTGCCATCTGAAACTGAAATCTGGGGCAAATAAGATTAAATTAATTAAAACTTTTTTTGCTCACACTTCACATGTGTTAATGCCAAAAGCATATATTGAATTAATTACTGGGTGACAAATAACCCTTTAGCCATTTAATCAAATTCCTGAGAGAGAGAGAGAGGGAGAGAGACACAAACTAACTCATTTCGGGACTAAAACATGATTCAATTTTATTTCAATAATTTGCATGTGCGTAGGGGTCTTTGTGGGAGGAAACCGGAGGAAGCTACTTCCTGCCAGATACAATTGGGGAATCGAAACCACACAAATTGACTCAATGACAGACCTTATGATACAGTGGGCACATAGTAACCATTCGGCCATCCAACCCTCCTAATCAAATTCCAGGAATATGTTGTATTAATTACATGCTCACATTAATGAATTAATTACGCTTTATGCTCTTACCAGTTCATTAGGGTGTGCTTTAGTTTCATGAATTAATTCATTTAGTTCTTCAAAATCATCATCATCTGGATCAGTACCCGATAATCTTGCTGCTCTAGCCATAAAATATGGTGGTAATTCTCCTATAGCTGTACCTGCTCCCTTTTAAAATATTTTAAATCACTGGTATGAAGGATAATGGTGAAACGAAATTACATCTTTTTTACACGTTAATATATCTAGGCCACTTTGATTTGAGTAAAAACTAAAAGTAACGATTTATTTAATTTGATCTGCAGATTTGGGGTTGTCAAAATCATTAAGCTTCTTCTTCTCATTTTAATGTGGCAGGTGAGCCTATAGATATACACTGTATGAAACTAACTAATGTTCTTACCCACATAATAGCTTCTAATCGTACTTTACCCATTATAGCCCATATACTAATACCATCTCCCATAGTTTCTGGACAAATAATTCTGAAATATTAATAACGAAAATGAAACGAAATGGTGTTTAACCTCTTACTGCTCTGCTCCAACTGGGTTAATGAAGACAGGCATATGCCATACAGTGTGCTATGAGGGAAATTTTGCCCTAAAATTTCAATAGTTTACTTGCATGAAGGGGTCTGTAGCAGTGGGAGGAAACCAGAAGACCCAAGAATTTGGTCAGAGAAAACCTAAGAATTTGGACGATGAAAAATTATCACTTGACTCCATGACAAACCTCATAATGTAAAGTGCATGTCACTGCATGTGTAAAAAAGATTTGACCAACAACCCCCCCATACTGGTTCAGAACATATGGATATTGATTGTACTTGGACGGCACTGTTGTCAAGGAGACACAAATGTGAACTTACTTGGATGGATATGGTGGTTCTGGAAAATCTACAGTCTTGCATTCAAATGCTGCTAATGTAACAGATGCTATATGTGGACCCTGTAATTATACACATCATATTGTCATATATAGACCCTATTACTTGCTCACTATTCTACTTTAACAAAGTGGATTAATACTAATTATTTAAATGTGGTCTGAAACCTTCTTAAAACCATTACCGTATTTAGAGTTGTTTCCCTTGTTAATAAAAGGCCTTAGTCCATAGATATCCTATGCCTTAGACCTATAGCATATTGGATTTGGTGAACTTCAAGATGGATGTTTGTTTTGGTGGACTCTTAATAAATAAAACCAATCTAGAATAATCCTAATAAATCACCTCAACACAACAATATATATATATATTAATAGATCAGAGAATTAAACCAGATAATTATTTTAAACCCAACGGTCTGTATTTCTGAAAACTGCAACTTCCTTTTGATAAGATCAATTCTCAGTCAGTAGAACATACAGTTATTTTCTAATTTATTTTAGAGATTTAATGTCCATCAAGATTTTTTGTGGTATTGCTAGTTTATTAATTTATTTTAAAGAAAAATTGTCCTGTATGGCAAATAAAGTTCAAATTTCCTACAAAAACAAAGATCTTTTTTAAAATTCTTAAATACTTTCTTTAGAAAGCCCCATTCCAAGTATTATAAAGTATACAAAGATTTGTTGATGTTTAAAACCCATAACCAAACATTTTGTCTTAAGGGTCGCTCAGATTTGATGAATGGATAATGTTTATAGAGATAGAGAGAGAAATGGGGTTTAATGTCCACTCAACACAAATAGGTCATTTCAGGACTAACATATGGTTTAATTTTATTTGAATAATTCGCTTGCGTGTATGGGTCTTTAGCAGGAGGAGAATACCGGAGAGCCCGGAGGAAACCCACAAGGTTGAGAAGGCGCTTTTATCTCCATGCCAAATACGCTCACACCAGGGCTCGAAACCACAGCTGCAAGCCAGATGTGGCTGGCCAGCTAGAGGTCAAAATGCGGCACTCTAGACCACTAGGCCATCCCAACCCCCCGATAATGTTAATGGTATTCTGGCCATATAAGCAACATTTATGATTGAGAACAAAATCAAAATAAGTAAACATCTACTTACCAAATAAAGAATAAATGTGTGAAGACCTGTACCTAAACCTACAGATGATAAAATACCTAATCCTACCCAGTAGGCACTCCACAGAAAATGTTTTCTTATAACATCAACTATCTGAAAATATTCAACAATTTTTTCATTTTCGGATGTACAACAAAAATCGAGTATCAGCACACCAAGAAAAGTAATAGAGAGAAAGAAAAGTGGTTTAACATTAACTCAACTCAAACTAGGCTATTTCGGGACCAACAAAATTAAGAAATAAAAGTAACCATGTAACATGAAATGCGGATGCCTTTATGTGCTTAAAAGAAAAAAAGGTAATGACACAGGCCTTATTTGCAGGCCTGGAAATAACGATTTTAGATGTACTTGACAAAATGTCAGGCACTAATGAAATAGCACCAGACATTTTCAACTCAGTGCCTAACAGTGACATGTATTAATAATATCCATAAATAAGAAAAATCAATACCTGACAAAATGACAGGCAACAGAGCTTTTGTGTCTGACAAAGCTCGAATCTGTGTCTGACATTGTCAGTGACAGGTGCCTTATTTCAAATTTGCTTATTTGGCATATTGAAGCCTTAAAATCGATAAATGTCGTACCTGTTGATGTTTACCTTCAGTTATATATAATAAATATAATAAACTAATCATAACTAACATTAATAATACGCTCTTTTTTCTCTGCCATAACCTGAAATAGAATTAAATCCTTTTACAGTATGGTAAATATAGGCTTTCCGCATACGTATCTTTATATATTTTTTAATCACATATGGGTATGTTTTGTTCAACATGGAAGGTGCGGATGGTTGGGTTGCTAGTGATGTATGGCTGGGTTAGGAGACCCCAGAAACCCAATTCTAAGTTGCGGCTGTGAAGTGTGTGGTAGGGGGAGCCACAAATAGTACCCCAAAAAATTGGTTTATTCAACATGCAAGCTCCATATCAGTGGCATTTGATAGAGGAATGTGCCCTGAATTAAGAAATGTAACTTTAGAATGGGATTTGTGGTGGAAAGGCCACTTAAGAAGAGGTTAACCATTGGCTGATGACCCCAGTTTGAAGTGCGCCCCACATATGCCAACTATTTCCGGTATTAACTCATATGCCAGCATACGACTCGAAGTAGCTAATGGCCATTATTACTAGATGCCGACATACGACTCGTAGTGTTCATCACCATTGCCGAGGATTTATATTGATATACCAAGTCAATAATGTTTACTACGAGTATACTCAGGCGTGATAACCATGACTACGAGTATACACGTAGTCGGCAGTCAACGTGTTAAAGGTCATTAATTAGCAATTTTTCGATTTTACTCTAAACTATATATAAAATATATGTAATAATAATAATAATAATATATAAGCGCTATATAAATATATGTAATAATAATAATAATAAACGTTTTTCCCTTTATCTGGTGACCTATTTCAAAGAGAGAAATTGCATTTAACACTGTTTTTTTTAACAGAAAACCCGGAGAAAACCAACAAGGTTGGAACAGCTACCATACTCTTTGTCATCGAACCATTCCAGTTGACTCAATGAGAGACCTCATGATACAGCGTTCACACGCTTACCATTTGGCCATTTCCCCCCACCGTGAAGAAGTGAGTACCGGTATTAAATTAGTCTGGCCTATATTACTGTTGTAAACTGAAGCAAGAGATCCTGTCTGTTGTGCTCACCTGGCTATAAACGTTTGAAATAAGCAGCTACATTCACATACAAAATAAACAAAAGTTATCAAAGGTTGTTTCCATAAAACTATATTTGTGCGTTCAGATTTTTCCCGCTCTCGGCGTGAAATGGTATCCATGTTTGTTTCTTTTGTCATAGACCCATTTTTCTTAGATTTTCTTTCTCGAACTTCTTTGACACTGTCGTCCATGACAGTGGTCCTTTCTAACCTGGATACCTAAAAAAAAAAGGTTCTTAATTATGAAAACATCACTCCCTACCCATAGATTGTTCCAAAAAACAATTCCATGTTATAGAGTTTTGCAATGATATTATATTTATACTACTACTACATTTATCCAAAATTGTAGGTATTTAACAATTCAATTTTTTTATTTCCACAAAAATCACAATTCCATTTAATAGCGTTTTACAATGATATTTTTTTCTAAACTACATTTATCTAAAATTATAGGTATTTAAAAATTCAATGTTTTTATTTCCACAACAGTAAAATATTTATTTAACATTTAAAATTTAATTTATTTAACATTTAAAATTTAATTTATTTAACATTTAAAATTTAATTTATTTAACATTTAAAATTTAATTTATACAAAATAATTCAACTAGTTTCTCATTAAAATGTCAGTAAAATTACAAGGTATGATAAACAACCAATCTGATTAAAACACAGAACCTATTCATTTCGTTTTGTTTAATATAATTCAGATGTTGGATTTTTTAATTGATAATATCTTTGTTGAATTTGGAGGGGAAATTTATCGACAAGTGGTAGGTATCCCCATGGGTACCAACTGTCACCTTTGCTTGCTGATTTGTTTCTCTATTCCTACAAAGCCGAGTACATGCAGGCACTCGTAAAATCCAATAAACGTTTAGTTAGACATTTTATTTTCACTAATCGATATATCGATGATGTTCTATCACTGAATAATCCAAAATTCAGTGATTATATAGAATTCATATATCCTGATGAGCTCGAAATTAAAAATACTACTGACAGTGACAATTGCGCTTCCTACTTGGATCTGCGTCTTGATTTTGACAATTGCCATGAACTAAGTGTTAAATTGTACGATAAATATGATGACTTTGACTTTCCGATTGTTAACTTTCCATTTATTAGTAGTAATATTCCAATATCGCCAGCTTATGGAGTGTTTGTGTCTCAGCTAATTCGTTACACGAGAGCTTGTTCATTCTATTCTAATTTTTTTAGTAGATCGT
This sequence comes from Patella pellucida, assembly GCA_917208275.1. Lineage (NCBI taxonomy): Eukaryota > Metazoa > Mollusca > Gastropoda > Patellidae > Patella > Patella pellucida. Next base: position 13,712,033 of record OU795041.1, read on the forward strand.
GGCATTTGTCATCTAAGCTTCAACTACAGGGATACTTGCGAACTAGACTTATTAAAGCCTTTAAAAAGTTTTATGGCCGTCATATTGACTTGATCGGTAAATATAACATGTCTCTCTCGACTATTATTCTAGACATATTTAATTGACGGGTATACTATCTCCCTGATAGTATATGTGTACTACATCGTTAACACTGTTCATCACGTACATTTTGCATACCGATAGTTCATTGGTCTATCACGCTATTTTACCGAGATTTCGCCTAATAGATTGGATGCAGCTATGGCGGGTGTGGCACGCCAGGCAGGGTAAGCTTACTCTTCCGGACACCTGTTACCACTGTTCGTCGTGTATTTTGTACACGGTGAACAGTCCATATGCTGATTACACTATTTTGCCTATACAGTTTTTAGGACTTTGAATTTTGTCTAATGGTTTGGATTGTTCATACTTGGTTTTATTTTATTTTATTCAAAATTTCGTTTTACTTGGCTTTACTACACTAGGATCTGGAAGAGTTGTTATCATTGATGTATTCTGGATGAAGTGACGGATTAGCCAATAAAACAGTTTGTTACGGTGAGCTTTTAGCATCCGGTGCACGGAACTGTGGGTAATCCATTAGAAACATCATTGCTGATTCGTTATTCAAAACGAAATGAAATATAGATCTGTATTTTAATCAGATTCATCAACAACCATTACACACAACCAAAACAAAATCTAACTAACATAAATAAACAAATAAATAATATTTGTCGAATGAGGAGCAAATAACTACCCTGAATTAGTCAGTTGCACCATGGAAACAGATACTGACAGGAATGTCCAATGGGACTTCATCACTGGTACATCATCAACTTATGTTATGGCACGTCATAATGATAAACTCTATTCATGGACATTCTGTCTGTATATATGATGATTGCAAACATGCCTTAGTAAAAATTCAACTCAACTGAAAATAACTGTCAACATACTGTTTAGAGTAAGAGTTTCTGGGCTGGTGAAAGTTCAACGTGTTTTATTACTTAAATGACCATCTTAGCAACACAAAAGACCCTCTGAACAACTCATATTTTTTTAATATTTGCCTATTTACAACATCAAGGGGTTTAAAATAGTATATTAGGATTTAGATGCCACATACAACTCAACAATTAACTACTACTTACAACTGGCCTTGTGAAAATTCAACTTCCATGACTCTATATATAATTACGAAAATAAAACATAAATTTAGGATTTTTGAGAAAGAGAGAGAGAGAAATGGGGTTTAATGTCCATTGACACAAGCTAGGTCATTTTAGGACTAAATATGGTTCTATTCCATGTGTATTTCAATAACTGCTTGTGTGTAGGGGTCTTTAATAGTGGGAGGAAACCTGAGAAAACCCCATGAGGCTGGACAGACGACCCAACTCCTTGTCAGTACAACTGGGGAATCAAAACCACACCAGCTGACTCAACGACAGACCTTATGATGCAATGCGCAAGCACTAACCATTCGGCCATCTAACCTCCCTTAGGATTTTTGACGCTTACAACTCATCAAGTGTATTGGGTATTGAGGGATTGGTAATTTGTCCAGATTAGAAAAAGATAACTCTGTGTCTTCAAAAGTCTGATTGGTACAAAAAATAAAACGGTAAACTCCATTTCATTTCATTTGAAATATTGTTTGAAAATTCGAGTTCATATGTTAAATTGGCCGGTTTTCAAATTTATGGACACCTTGATTCATTAAAACCATTATTTCTGAATATTAATTGATTGTTGATTTAATTGAATTATTATTTCCCCATAAGAGACTAAAATCAATGACCAGGTTATACTTTTTTTAAACAAAAATCAAATAATCAAGAAAATCTGTTACAATGTTTGAGAAACTTACCATTTCTTTTTTCGAACAATCCATATTTAAACTAATATGAACTGGTGTGGCATGATATTCAATATAATAAAATATTCTTAATTATATATTACTGGTAAAATGATTAATCAATAATTTATCAAGTGAAGTGTGCTTATCAATTAAACCAATATGGAATTTATAGCATTTGACACTGCATAACAATACCTGCCTATTCAAGTTTATTAACTACTTTGGCAACAGCTGTTTGCAGTGTATATAATTAAGGAGAGAAGAGAGAGAGAGGTGGGGTTTGTTTCGGGACTAGCATCATACGGTGCAAGTTTGTTCATAATTATCTTTGGCAGTGAAAAACCTGTACTAACATCATATGGTGCAAGTTTATTTCAAAAATTTGTTTGTTCATAAGAGTCTTTGGCAATGAAAAACACGTCAAGTTGGCCAGGTGATCCAAGCCCTTTGCTACACATGCATGGGGTCAATACCAGACCACTAATGACCTAAAAAGCCGGCTTTGTTCAACCCAATCACATGACGGAGTAGGGGATTGAGTGCGTTTACTTGCATACAGCTTACAATTATTTCTTTCAACACATAGATTATAATGTGCATTTGAAAGCCACAGATTGGAAACTACATCTCGCTGGACAATATTCAATTTATTATTTCTAAATGACCATTTGAACAATTATTTATTTCATTAAAAGTCAGCATGCTTCATTTCTTTGGATGTAATACTTGCAATCATGGAATGAAAAGGTTCAGATTTCCATGTCACAATTTTGCAGGTTGAAAATAACGAATTTTGACAATTATGGTTCATAAATAAAAAAAATAAAAAAATATTCACTGAACCAGTTTTATTTACAATATTACAGCAGGTATTGGTGCATGGACGGAAAGTAATGAAATATTTGAAATATCAAAATTTTAATTATAAATCAAATTTATATTAAAGCATTTGAAAAGTGCCCAATACTGAAAAGTTTCCCAAATACTGACTTGGATTGAACCAATTGTCTTAGATAATCCTTTCACTGATATTCAACTTTCAAAAATTGTACTTTGCAAGGAGCTCAAAATTGTATTTGTGACTTACAAATGAAATGAAATGGGGTTTAACCTCCTACTCTTCTGCACCTAACCTGGGCTAATTGAAGAGGGGCATACGCAATACAGTGTGCTATGAAATAATTTAGATCGAATTCCAACTACCAAGGGATATTTTACATGCACAGCAATCAGTTCACAGGACATCAGTTTTCATCCCATCCGAACAACTAGGCAACTGTCGTTGTCAGGCCCTCCGTTCTGCATCACTCACAAAGGAAAACCATGTACGAAAATCAAGCCAGCGCCTTACCCACGTGATCCCCTTGTGCCTTACAGAAATTATTCTTTCAACAATATTTTTCAGTACATGTATTGAGTATTTATAATTAACTAGGAAATCTATAAGGGATTGGTCATGGGATAACAAGACCACATAGAATTTTTGATCACTTACAAATTGAAGATTTGTATTTTATCCAAGTGTACAAATGTTTTAGCAAAAGTCGCCAGAATTAACACACCATATACACATAACACATAGAAATAACTTTTTTTAAGACAATAGTGGCTCTTGTCATTTCAATCTCTACTAAAGTCTTGATTTAGTTGAAATACCATTACCACAAATATGCATTAGGGTACTGGGGTCAGCATACAAATGTAGGAAAATTACCAGAAATTTAATATCCAGTACCACAAATAATACCTTAAAGGTGGTCCAATAAATGTAATAAAGATGAAACTGATTAAATTAAGGAGAAAAAGAAAACCGTTCAAAAATAAAAACAACTTTAACATGCATTAAGTACAAAATATGCCTTTATACTTTATTATATGGCCTAAAAGTTGACTATACAACCACACTTCATCTGTGAAGAAGTTAGTATCTTTAATGATGAAAGGTTGGATAAAACAATGCATTTATAATATTGTATGTCATATATCAATTTGAGAGTATAAAAATCAAGAAAAGTTATCCAGCACATTACATGATTTCCAGTAGATAAAAAACCTCATCTCTCACCCCTCCTTCAGTATATCTTAACGTTTTTAGCTACGTTTCTGGCTTAAGATTGCTTTAAGATATAGAGTATACCATTGGTTTAAGTATTCTAATTTATTCAAAAATGTTAGTAGCATCCAGCAAAATCACACATAATATTATTGATATAAATTAAAACTGTCGAGACTTAATCCAGACAAAATATGAGTAAAGGGAGATAACTGACTTAAAACCTATCACTGTTCTGACATTGCATTCCTTTATATTTCACATTTGTTTACTCGAATACAGCTCAATCATATTGGACTTCTGACCTGTCGACCAATTAACATACCCTGGATACAAAAATAGTGAGCATAATCTTTGAAGTGCTATGATAATCTAGACATTTGACTGACTTTCCAATAGTTATCAATGGTACTACATAATTACATTGAATGTAATTTCTAAAGGAACCACTACAACATTTTTTTGTTTTTTTGACTGTATAAATAAATAATTTAATGAACATTAACAATATCAATATACAAATGTATCTCTCAAAAATATATTATAGTTTTAACACAAAATTAAGCAGTTTTATTCTCCAAAGGACTATCCAGATTAGCTATTTAAAGGAGCTGAATCATTGATATTTGTGACCTAGAAATTGCTACAAATGGGTCACAATGCATATATATATAATAATGTAATGTGAATGTATATAAACTGATTTACATTCTATCATTTCTGTTTTTTACTGTAATTTCTAATCAGTTATGTCCGGCAGAATACGCCAGAAGTGTCAATCAAATGGCAATCTATAGCGTCTGGTTATTCGTGTCTACACCAATAGATATTATTGTGCATGCTCTACAGATAAGGATATGACAACACCATATACATGACTTGTGGATCATGTATAGCCATGTTTATCGAGTTCCTATATGTAAATTAATTTATGGCCTCATGTCTGTGTAACTTTAGTTGGATTGATTAATGACAGATATTTGTTAACGACACTATCGTACCAAACTATATGTTTTTTATTATAAAAAGGGAAGAACTTCCTACTAAACCCAATCCATGGCCTAAGGCCAATATGGAAGGATTGCAAAATCATATTCTCAAAAACAGAAAACAGCTTCGGCTCTACTAGGTCTTGTCTGCAATATCACTTTTGTGGAAGCAGACATTAAACAGCAGGGCTTGCCATGAGACGCGAGCAGCTGCTCGGGCTCGCGCTGGGCTCTCGCAAATCTACATTTGCGGGAGCAGTTCGTTGCTCGCGCAAAATTTTAAGAAAAATCTGTAAAATTAATTAAAATATTGACAAATTTATTGCGTAAACTAACCCAGCAATGTCGACAATAACGTTATAAATTCGTCTGTCAAACTGAGATTCATCCAGCTTCACGCGACATTACCTCCTTAAATTTGATTGGGCATTGGCTAATGAATTGCTCGCCACAACAAGTCACTGTAGACCAAATCAAGTTTATTGCGTAAACTAACCCAGCAATGTCAACAATAACGTTATAAATTCGTCTGTCAAACGGAGATTCATCCAGCTTCACGCGGCGGCATTGCCTCCTTATATTTGATTGGCTATTGAATTACTCGTCACCACAAGTCAATGTAGACCTAAACATCATGACTGGTTTTCCTACGAACACCCGTAATAAATGCGTGATCATCGAGTCTAAAGTAAAGATTTTGTTTACTTCCGGCAGGTTGACATTTCACGCTAAATAAAACACTGATCTATATTATATACAATGTAGATCAGTGAAGTGAAATGAACACGTTCCAAACTAAAATGTATCGGTATTCCTTTTTTTTATCAGAACTTCGGTTATTATTCCACTGTGCGGTCGTATAATTTTTATTCTTAGCGTAATAATGGCCAAAGAAAACCCGATTGCCATTATTTATTTAACAAAAGTATCCAGGCAAGAAATTTATTTTAAAGGGACAAAACCACTCTTGCTGGCTTGACAGGTCGAGAAAAAAAACAGCCTTATTCTCAGTGTTTAAGTGTTCTACCTCACCTGTTGTGTAAATTATTTATTACATCCTATCCTATTTTACTTGTCTCGAGGGTTCGAAAATATGTTTAAATCCCAAGTTGCATTTGAAAGTGTTAAAATTTGGTGTGTTAACTTTAAGATGAAATTTGTATCATCAATTAATTAAAAGAATATTGTAAAATAGTACAATTAGTTGCCCAGAATAATGATTGGGGCACAGTATTCAGTTACAAAAAGAGTGGTATTGGGGCTATAAATTAAAACAAAGTTACAAAATGTGTGCTCACGCAAACAGCATTTCGCGTGAGCAATATTTTTTGCTCGCCTTGCATGCCCAAACCTATATTTGCGTGAGCAGTCATTTGCTCGCCATCAATTTATTCGTGGCCAGCCCTGAAACAGACAGACAGTTAAAGAAAAAACCGAGATACATTTGGCTAATTAGATAACGGATCGTCATTTACAAATCATGTTTCATGATACATTTTGCATTAACGTACTCCTGTACTCTATTACGCACTCAGGGAAATATTAGAACCACAAAACTCTTCGGTCAAATCATTTGGACTGCACACGAAGGTAGAGGGACTGTTTTAAAATCACTTTCGTGATTGGATCTTAAATCAAAATAAATTACAAAACAAATTATTTCGTAGTCAATTGTTTTATTTTATTAGGGGATTAAGGAATCAAGTCAGGCGTTAATGAATACACGCACTGGCTGTATGTATAACTATAACTAAGGATAGGGGTTTCACGTCACGTGACTTTAGGTTGAAATCGGGACAGCCAGCAGCTGAAATATAGCCCACTTCAATCTACGATTCTGAATTACTAATTGATGTAAATGCATTCCTAACAATTGTATTGCAATAGTTTAATATCAATCTCGATATCTGCAAAGATTCGGGCTAAAAAAGTATCGATATGATAGCGAAATTACCGTTTGTTTACAGGAGACGCTAGCGGGAAAATATCGCTCTGACGACACGCGGCCGGTAAATTTCCACTGACGGCATTGCTACGGCCCACTTCATTGGTGATTCCGATCGTTATTTTTCAGGGGATTTTCATATAGAACCAATCAAATGATAGATAACATTTTTGTGATTAGTATTCTGAGTGAAACCTCGAGATCGGACAATTAGAGCCGTAGAAAATGGGATTTATCTGTTTTGATGACTGAAAATTGTTAAATTTCGACTAAATATATAAAAAAATTCTTGAGGTTTCATCGAGATTATAAATATTTGACATATTATCATTCAAATTATTATGATTTTAATAAATCTTAGCTGATAATATTAATAACGATCGGATTTCAGTTTTAAAATTAGTACTAGCGATTCTGAAGGGGAAATACCGCTTACGACGTCACTCAAATATGACTGAAAAGAACTTAGTTTGGTGCCGTGCTACGCATTGACGGGTATAGTCATAGAGCAGTTTGATTACATTATTGACGTCGATCTCGGATTTTAAAATTCCATATCTTTGGATCTAATTAGAATATTTTGATGAAATAAAAAATATTGGGTAGCATTTTATGTATATTTTCAAAATACATTTAAAATAATTTTTTTTCTCTCATTTAAAACTTTGACCTGAAACCCCTACTAAGGAATAAACATTCCGAATATGCATTTGGTCACTGTCACAGTGACGTAAGTTAGAACTTAGCTACGCCAAACAAATGAAAATATTGAAGAATGCCAAAACCCATTCAATTTGACAGTACACCACAAATGAAAAGAATAGACTGGATTAATTAATTAGTAAAAAAGAGGCCATGCTGATACCGAATGGAATCTTCAAAATCGAGATTGTCACTCAGCAGTGTTATCTTCTTACCAAGTCCACCTTTCGGCCTTTGGTGCTAAGCCCCTTTTCTTTCAAAAGAGATCGTAGTTCAATGACCTTTAAACAAGACAAACCACCGATTCCTTTAGATACCCTTTTCGACATATTGTTTCAATTAATTTAGTGAATATAGTGCTTTTAAAATCATAAAATGTACATACTTCTACTCAAAAAAATGTGTCGTGTCTTACTACAAACCGGATGTCAAAATGACGAACTAGAAACCATATTAGTTTCGTATTTGTTGTGCAAGGGGAGGCTACCCTTTTTTAAGGCAAGATGGCCCCACACTGGCCACAGAACTTAATTACATTAGTTACTTAAATAATTGTGTTTATTTTATTATTCGTCTATCCTTTGATTTTTGTACTTTCTGCTTTCTTCTTTCAATTTAAGATCTATGATTGGATTATAAAGGTTAATATATAACGTCATTGAGTAATAGTATGTAAATATTATTTATGGGCGGACCTGTGAGAGAACACGTGCACTAGACTAAGCGCTCTTGCTTGCTGCAGTTCATTGACATTGACTTTTTGGCCCTCTCAGTCTCACTTTCATGCACTTGCAAGACCAGACTCGAACTGCATACAGAAACTAAGACATTTGATTTGGAGAAACTGATTTACAATAAACAATCATTGTTCGATAATTTAATAATATTTTAAAATTATGAAGCCCCCGGATGAGATTAGCTGACAGTAGCAGCTCTGAAAAATCTTTGTTTATAAATTCATTCGGGGTGCATTATGGGAAGAAAACCTCGATTGATTGGGCAGCCATTTTGACCTGCATTCGGTTGTGGTGGAGAAGTGTCCGTTATATACATTTTAACACTTCATACTCAAAATCAATAATAACAGGTGACCAACAATTGCGGGCATCATAATGATTATCTTTTAAAAACCTTGCAGTCAGAGGTAAGAGTCTGTTAAATTTAATATAAAGCGCACCGATTTGCATGAATAGTGACAAGCCAGGCGCTTGCTTTTTTTCTTTGCTCTGCTGTCGTGAAAAAAATATCAACACAATTTCTTTGTTCTGGTGGTATTTAATAAAGTGCTGCTAAATTCTATATCTTTTTATTTAATAGACAAAAATTGATGAAATATGGACGAACAAGATACTGCATCGAATTCTGGAATTTTGGATGCCCAAACGGTTCAGATAATGGTAAAAAATCTTCCCGCAGAGGCTTTCCACAACATCGTGGAAACCACAACAATCCAATGTGGGCCGCCGCCTCTAGGTTTAAGTCGGAGTATGTCGGTTCCAGAAGTGGTGGGGACCTCAGATCAAACCCAAATTAATCTTATAGCAAGTGGAACGGATGGGCCTTCTACATCATACGTATCAGTCACACAAAATGCAGGTAAGCAAAAAAAATAATATCAGTTGTCAGTGCCTGTGTTTATGTATTTCCTTCCTTGATATGACGTCATCCAGAAGAGTTCATTGACATTTAACATGAACAATGTGCCATTCATTGTTATGTCATGAATGATAAGATTAGGCCTACATGGTGGTGGCTAATAAAAAAAAATGTTCATATTAAATTTAAAGAGGCATTATCACTCTCCCAGGCATCGATATTTACGCGCACGGCGTGCGCAGGCACATTTGCTTTTAAAAAAGATTTGCAGTCACATTTTTAAAATAAATAATTTTTTTAAAAAAATTATTACTGTCACATAAATCATGTAAATAAATTTCTTCTGCTGAGTCCAACCCAATAATCATACTATATCAGGTCGAAGCAAGCCGCCCAGTCATAATATAAACCCCTTCGACCACTGTGTGCTCGAAATATATCACCCACGGCTAATGGCAAAGCCATGCGATAAGTAAAAGCCCATGCAAACCATCGGCATTTTTTTATTGTGTGTGCCGTAGTAGACCCTATCATCCCAAATTAGTTTAAAGAAAGAATATCGGTATTTTGTTTATTTCTATTAAGAAGTTGTGCAGGTCCATTCATTTCACAGTCACCAAGACCAATTTACGGCACTTAATGTTAAGGGTTTGGATGTCGGAAATGGTGTCATACATTCGGTTTTACGATCAATTTGGAATGTACTCATTCTACGGTTAATTCTACCGAATCTATACTAAATCCTAGCCTTTCGTCAATGTTTCTTTTTTTATTTCTTGCCTGTGACTAGGAGGACGATGAGAGCTTTTTCAACTTCTGTCTGCCTGATTCTCATTCCACCGTACCGGTAATAACAATATAATTCGTGAGACACAAGTCAAATAAAACAACATGTTTTTATTACCAATATCTACCTGTTGTCATAATTCGCTGTACTCAAATAAAATACAAACACCGTTTAAAGAATAGACCTACATAAATTTTAATATATAAATGGAAATTAATTTGCACTGAAGCAAATAAAAGACAGCAAATGCTCTGAAAATACACCAATAAGGTTTGAATTTTCATAAAAGACCACACCCCCTCCCCAAAAATTTTTGGACTCGCTTCGCTCGCACAACATTTTTTCCAATACTCAGTGAATCCTAACTACAATACATCCCTGCTATACATGTATACCTGGCAATTGAATACTCTCCTTTGGAGTATGACCCAGCAGGCACATTTTCAAGTGTGTGCGCAGGCACACTCAACTTTTATAGAGCCCTGCACTCTCTCCAAGAAAATACATGTCACATTCAGACATTCACAATAACCTGAAAATACTACAGACCTATAAACTATAAGTATTAGAATGGATTTTTTTTTTAACTTTTACTTCTGGCCCTGGAAAATTTGTGAACATTTACAGAATCAGATCAACAAATTTTGTTGCCATAGCCAAATTTAGCTGGATTTTACTTCAATCGCAACTCTTGATTTTTTTAATTACCAGTTGTCCAGTACCGGTACTCAAAACGAATACCAGACAACTCATCCCAAAGACAACTCATCCCAATAAAAGACAGTTGTTTTTCATCCCACTTTTAAAGACAATTCATCCCAAGTTAAAAAGCAATTCATCCCAAGTCAAAAGACAATTCATCCCAAGTCAAAAGACAATTCATCCAAAGTCAAAAGACAATTCATCCAAAGTCAAAAGACAATTCATCCAAAGTCAAAAGACAATTCATCCAAAGTCAAAAGACAATTCATCCAAAGTCAAAAGACAATTCATCCAAAGTCAAAAGACAATACATCCAAAGTCAAAAGACAAGTCAAAAGACAATTCATCCCAAGTCAAAAGACAATTCATCCCAAGTCAAAAGACAATTCATCCCAAGTCAAAAGACAATTCATCCCAAGTCAAAAGACAATTCATCCCAAGTCAAAAGACAATTCATCCCAAGTCAAAAGACAATTCATCCCAAGTCAAAAGACAATTCATCCCAAGTCAAAAGACAATTCATCCCAAGTCAAAAGACAATTCATCCCAAGTCAAAAGACAATTCATCCCAAGTCAAAAGACAATTCATCCCAAGTCAAAGGACAATTCAAAAGACACTCAAAAGACAATTCAAAAGACACTCAAAAGACAATTCAAAAGACAATTCATCCCAATTTTTGAAAAACCCCACTCTTTCCAAGTTACAAATAAATACCACAAATTAATCACTAATATATGAATTTATTACGTCAACAATTTATTAAATTATACATTTATGTATGAATTTATTACGTCAACAATTTATTAAATTATACATTTATGTATGAATTTATTACGTCAACAATTTATTAAATATTACACTTTATTATATTTATCAACTAATACATACATTTTATTATAAATCAACTTAGGCCAGTCATTTAATCTGTCAGTTTGTCATTCAGTCAGTCGGTCCAATAGCTGGTTGCTGCTTAGTTCCTGGTATATAAATTCCAAAGTTGAAATAATTTCTCGTTTAATTTATTGAATGTTGGCAATATATGTTCAGCAAAATAGGAATTGTTAGGCAAGTACTTTTCTCAAAAACTTATACACAGTATCTTTCTGGCTGTTGGCAGTCTACAAAAATATAAAACATAAACATATTGTGAATAAAACATAAACTAATTGTGTGTTAAACATAAACTAATTGTGAATTAAACATAAACTAATAGTGAATAAAACATAAACTAATTGTGAATTAAACATAAACTAATTGTGAATAAAACATAAACTAATTGTGAATAAAACATAAACTAATTGTGAATAAAACATAAACATATTGTGAATAAAACATAAACACATTGTGAGTAATACCAGACAATTGTGAATAATATCAAAAAATAATATTGTTTTCAAATAATATCGTTTTCAAATAATATCATTTTCAAATAATATCGTTTTTGAATAATATCAAATAATATTGTTTTCAACTAATATTGTTTTCGACTAATATTGTTTTCAACTAATATTGTTTTCAAATAATATTGTTTTCAAATAATATTGTTTTCAAATAATATTGTTTTCAAATAATATTGTTTTCAAATAATATCGTTTTCAAACTAATAAAATGGTTTGTTAATTAAATTTAATTAGTTTGAAATAGAGGTAAATACTACAACACAGTTTAGTTAATCCTTGTTTTGTTAATTGATTTTGTTTGAAGTGCTTCATTATGATAAATTAATACAAACACATCAACCAATCTGTTTAAACAACAAAGTACTAAAACAGTAATACAAACAGGTAATCATCATCAATTTATTACAACAACAATATCAATGTGAATAAAACAAACAGTAATCACCAATTTGATTAAAACAACAATATCAATTTGGTTTTGGTCTTGGTCTGAGTGGTCTTCAAAGATAGCAATTGTTTGGAAACAAATATCACTCATATTTGTTGGGATGAGTTGTCTTATAACCTGAGTCTCTGTCTCTCTACCCATGTACAAGTATTATAGTTGGGATGAATTGTCTTTTGACTTGGGATGAATTGTCTTTTGACTTGGGATGAATTGTCTTTTGACTTGGGATGAATTGTCTTTTGACTTGGGATGAATTGTCTTTTGACTTGGGATGAATTGTCTTTTGACTTGGGATGAATTGTCTTTTGACTTGGGATGAATTGTCTTTTGACTTGGGATGAATTGTCTTTTGACTTGGGATGAATTGTCTTTTGACTTGGGATGAATTGTCTTTTGACTTGGGATGAATTGTATGGGACTGCAAAAGAATATCTGACAATTCAATAAAGTAATTGAATGTCATTAGATAAGAGAACATGAAAGAAAAACAGAAAAAGTCTGTGTATTACCATGTTTTATAGAGTGAATATAAACAAGGGAATGTGTAGACTATTTCTATTTTTCTCATGTTCTCTTATCTAATGACATTCAATTGGTCTTCGAAGGAATTATGAGTGAGCAGAAATTTAGCCGTCTGTCTGTTATCGCTAGCCGCTTCAGTGACTTATATTAAGTTATATAGACCACTCGCTCGTGTTTTCACTGTCGTTACGTCACTGCCGATTCGATCAGCGTGTAAATACTCAGCTATCGTAGCAATGCCCTCTACGTATATATGGAATGTGTTTAACCTGCTCTATCACATATGTGATAATGACTGGCACCAATATTGTCCTTTAACTTATCCAGACCAGACCAGAATCAACTCTCTTGGTGTCAGCCTGTGATATTTAATGGATTAGGATCCAATATGCTGCTGAACTTTCATTCAAATTTAATCATGAAATACTAGCCTGGAAATAAGGCACCTGTCACTGACAATGTCAGGCCCAGATTCAGGCTTTGCCAGGTACAAAACCTCTAGTGTCTCATTTTGTCTGGCACTGATTTGTCTGGCACTGATTTGCCTATTTTAATGATATTAATATTATTATACATGTCCTGCACAAAGTTGAAAATGTTAGGTACTATTCAATTAGTGTGACATTTTGTCAGGTACATCTAAAATCGTTATTTCCAGGCCTGGAAACAGATAATCAAGACTACGTACATGTATTTCTTTTTTATCATGCTTTAGTAATGATGATCAGGGCTTGGCCAAAAATTTAATTGCAAAATTCTCGGTTCAGAGTGAATCAATTTGACTGATATTTTAACAATTCCCTGTTACATTATCTAGATTTTAAATATTATTATGAGAGCTGCCAACCCTTTATCTAATCTCCCATAATGTATCTTTAATATCATTTATGACTACAAATAATATTAAAATTAATTATATAAGACATGTATTATCTTTATTAAAATATAAAAATATTTTTTTATATATATACTACATGTAAATTTCAGTTTTAAGAAATTACAGGTTTTTATGGGCAAATCTATGGACCTAGTTATTGGGCACATTTAGGGTTCAAAATTCCTGGGAATTTTCAATTTGATGCCATAAATTAAAACCTGTTTCGTTATTAATGAGTTGCAAGTGACAGTAATACTTTAATAACTAAAAGATACAAAACATACTATCTGATAGCATATACTAAAATCTAATAACTGAAAATGAGATACAGGTAGTTATGGACTGTTTAATTGTTCATAGCCAGGTTACACATTCTATATAATTAATGCTCAAAGTTAGGTAACTCTGCCAATTCATCAATATCTTCAAAATCATTACCTACTTCATCATCAGTTAAAAACGGGCAATTTCAGGTTCAGATGAATCCTCATGAATATCTGAAATTTCTGTGCTGGAAGGATCCTTGTCAGCTTCGAGGACTTTCAAATTAGATCTTATACAGACCAACTTTTCAACAAGTTTATTTTTTAATCTGTTTCTAACTTTTGTATGAGTTGTACCAAACTGAGACCAAATGCGTTCTGATGCTGCTGATGAAGGTGGTATTACAAGAATTAATGAAGCTATACTCAAAACATAAATTTATCTCTTTAGTTTTACCATTTGGAACACAGCTTACATGGTTTCCCTGGAAACTTTCCAATATTCCCGGAAAGTTTCCCACCCTTTGCAACCCTGTCTGAAATCTAACCAAAATTTGTTACATGTACATGTATGTAGATATACGTACGTACATGTACAGTACATGTACATTGCAATTTGAAGAGTAAAGCAGCTTTGCAGATTTGTCTCAAATTTTTAATGCATATTAATTATTGGGGGTTGAATGGCAAATTTGTTAGCATATGACATACAGTATGATGCACATGTGTTCATATCATAATGCCTGTGAGTGTGACACATTGAATCAACTGGCGTTAGTGGTTGTTTGGATACCTCAGTTGTACCGGTACATAACAAGTACCAGTAGTTGGGGGGGGGGGCGAATGGTTAGCATGTGCACGCCTGTTTATTGTAGTGTTTTGTGGGTTGACACCCCTTAATGTTCCCAAAACTGCCTAACTATTTGATCAAGAAATAACAACAGCTCCCACAATTAAAGCTAGCACACAATAAGCTACAATTAATTTTATGTAACATTTCAGGCCTAAAGAAAGACCTGCAATAGGTAGATTTAGCTCTTGCATAATGTATGTTTTAGATTTTATAAATTATATTGTAAGGATGAACAATATCAATATTCTGAACTGCACATGTGACACACTGATTTTTAAAATGTCACTGTGGTAATAATTTTGGTTGTTTGTTAACAGTGGGTAATAGTTGACACAGAGGCGGATCAAGGCTCTAATGGGCCCCAGGCAGCTTGACCAGCTGGACCCTTTGCGAAACTTGTTTGCCGTAGTAAAAGTAAGACTGCTGTAAGAGAAACAATTTAGTCAAACATTAGGCCTGCTATGACAGTCAGCCAGACAACTGCCAATTGTTGGATAAAATCTAAACAAACTTAATTTCTTGAAAATAATATAAAAAATCAAATTTAAAAAGGTTGTCAAAAAATGTATGGGCCCTAGACAGATGCCTACACTGTCTACGGGGTAATCCACCCCTAATTTAAAATTCACCATCAGTGAATTTTTTACCTATTAAAACCTGTAAGAGTTGAAATGATGTTTTGATCATATTCATACTGAATATGATTGTCATTCATAAAGGTTTTATGTATTGTGGTTTTATTGTATGAAGACCACATGTTTACTGTAAAGGGTTCAAGTTCAGGTCAGTGTATTGTGTTTGTGGTGAGTCAATGAAGAGAATGATAAGAGGCTGTGATAGTATTGGGAGTACTGGTATAATATTATGTATGAATGATAACGCTTGGCTAGTTGCTTGTACTAGAAACGGACGACAGTATCTGCTTTGAATAAATTATATTATTATTAGGTTTAGAAGAATATTTATTTAATGCCAGTACAATGTACATTATTATTAATATTAAAGTTGCTGATATAGGAATTTGTATTTTCTGGACAATTTCTAATTTTCACAGAACTTTAATCCATTCCTAAATTGATTCTTTAATATTTAATTAAGAATGCAAAATCAAAATATTAATTAATGGTTACTTGGTACGTGCAGTAAATCTTCCAACTTGAATTCAATCCGGTTAGGGTATTTACTGAAATAGATGGGGAATGGGATTTCACATCCACTCAACAGTAACTACACTTGTACCTACATGTACCACTCTACCAAAAACACCCACCCTTCCCCTTGTTAATGTAGGGGGTGTTGGATGGTTGAATGGTTAGCAGCAAGCGTGCTGTATTGTGGGATCAGGTCTCTCATTGAGTCAACTAGCGAGCTGTGATATTGATTCCCACTGCCAGAGACCCCTATGCGCAAGCGAATTATTGAAATAAGATTAAAGCGTATGTTAGTCCTCAAATGACCTAGTTTGTGTTGAGTGGATGTTAAACCCCATTTCTCTGTCCTTCACTGTTCATCCATTATACATGTAGCCTGTATTTAAACGACATGTACATTTATCGTTAAAATCAATATAGCCACTGTCAGTTATAATAAATTATTAATGTTGTATTATTAACTCACTGTTTTACAGCACTCAAGTCAATCAAATGTCAATTTATAGGAGGTTTTTTTTTCGGTCTTTTCTTGATTGACGTAAAAATATTGATTTTACTCTGGTTGAAACAGAAATAATTTCCATACATAAAGTCAATGTGAAATATAATATCTGATTCACCATAGTCAGGGAATAAAAAAAATTGGAGGTTGGCACAATTTTCTGCAAGAGTGTTCATGGTAAATGCATGGGGGGTCTTGGAATTTTTAGAATTAGAATCTGGGAAATGCAATTTTGATTGATTAAAGACAATAAAATTATGATTGAAAAATGGTTGTTTTTTTTAGTGATAATTGTAATTTATCACTCGATAATTGAATTATATTTTATTTGTCTCAACTTTGATTTAATTATTAAACAACTTCATGCAAAACGCCATTGATTCCTCCACCCCAACCTCTGCCAGAATTATGGTCGAATAATATGTAGATGTTAATAATGTATTTATATTTTAATAAAAAAATACTTTAAGTCTTTATTTTTGACACCCGTAGATGGATATTTTATCAAATACAATCATTCATAAATATGGATTTTCTAGCTACAGCAAACTCTAACTTTCTTAATATTATGTAGATTAAAAATTTTTCAAATGGCATCGTGAGCTGAGATTAACTGTTATGTTGACATCATACTACCGGCAATAAACTAAAAACAGATATTGAAAATTTATACAATTCCTGGAGACCGTGTGATGATTAAAACAGATGGACAGTGTTCTGTCTTAATAATATCAATAAAAATATTTTTATTTGCCTGAAAATTTTGGGGGTCCCAGCCCCACGCCCCCCCCCTGGGCCCAGGCCCCAGGTACATGTCAATGTACTATGGAACTGTTACAGCCATTTTTATAATCTTCCCAAGTCACATCTGCAAATTTTGTAAACCTTACAAACCACCATATTACTCAACTACATTTGAATACTTTAATTCTTAAATTTGGTCTGCTACAAAAATATGGGTTACAGCCATTTTATGACCTTCACGTCTCATAGCGAAAGGCAAGGATTTTGAATTGCAAGAAGTCAAATCTCGAATGAAGGAGTGAGAAGTTAAGATTGCAAAAGGCTGCAGCATGTTTCTGTACATGTACATGTAGTTTAGAGTAAGGAAGATTATAGAGATAAACAATGAAAATTATTTTAAACAGGAATACAATTACATGTACATGTACCACAACTTTAAGATGCATTTCCACATTCAAACTGTGTGATTTGATGCTATATATTTTTACTAAAAAGAATTCAAACTTACAAGCCTGGGGCCTGTTTCACGAAATTTTAACTACATGTGTAAGATAAAATCCGATTTTAGTAATTCGATCGGATAGTATTAGATTGATTTTAGCGCTTAGCCAATCAGATTTAAGTATGTACTAAAATATGGATTGTATCTTAAGTTAAAATTTCGTGAAACAGGCCCCAGGAAATAAGGCACCTGTAACTGACAATGTCAGGAACAGATTCAGGCTTTGTCACACACAAAACCTCTGGTGTCTGTCATTTTGTCTGGCACTGATTTGTCTTTTTTATTAATTTGTCAGGTATATCTAAAACCATTATTTCCAGGCCTGCAAACTAATTAATTTATCATAATTTTGCTTCAAAACCTTCTCAAAACATATTTTACAGTACCGGTAAGTAACATTATAGAGATAAACAATGGAAATTATTAAAGAGAAATGTAATTCGATGTACAATGCACTAGAGCATTAACTGTTAGAATTTCTAAACTGATGTTTAAAAACAAAACAATTAATATGATGAAAAGGCAGATTTATGATGACAATTTAATCTGGCTTGCATAGACTTAACATTTATAAAAACCTACCACATTGTCACTTGCCAACTTACTGCATTTCTTAAATACAACATTTAGAAAAACATAGTTCTTACAGGGTATAATATGAGATTTAGATATAGAGCTGGCTGTTCTCGCTATAATATTTAAAAAATAGATTAGATAATAGATAAGGAATATATTGAAAATTTCATTCGAATTACTTTTATTTTGAGCAAAGTTGTCAATGGTTGTAGTTTGCATGATACAATGTACATGTACATGTATGTGTGCATTGATTGTAACTAGCCATTCGAGTATTAGACTCTCTTCTCAATTTGATTTTGAAATAAAACATTAAATGGCTGCACGAACCTGCTCGAACATGTCTTAATCTACATGTACCTTAAATCTGAGGCATTTAATGGCATTGAGAGTTTATTATGGTCTTGTGATGTTGATTAAAGTCTAATTAATAATTGATGTTATGGACTATGGAGGCATAAACAATAAGCAATTTTTGAGCTTAAACTGTAAGAATTGCACAATTAATAAGCTTATACATAATCAAGGTTTAGTATGATCAAAGGCTTACTAAGTAATAGATTATTTCGGCTTGAGTCTATTACTGTACATGTATATAGACTACATGTAATTGCTGCGTTAAGTTGGTTAGTGCAAGCATTTTCAAAGTGGGACTACATTTATAGTTATTTTGATACCTGTATATAAAATTGATTACATGTAAATTTATTTTCTTGTTGAAAGTGAAAATACCTTTGTAAAATACAGGGTGACCCCCCAAAAATGCCACTCATGAAAAGTCCTTTTTGCATTTTATTCATATGTGGTACAAATAAACTTTAGTCTATGCCTGACATTTCTACCTAGTTTCAAAGATTTTGGTTTGATCATCATTTTTTTATGTCCATTCCAAGATATGCTCTAAATGTCCACCTCTTCTGATTTCGGCAGTGATTAACCTACAGTTGTACATGTATATTTGTAAATCATCCTTTGAACACAACAAACATGTAACCATTATCCTCTTTTCAATGATCAATGTAACCCAAGGCTGTCAGTAATTTTTCACAGTTGATTAGCAGTCTGCTAATAAAAAAGTCCAATTTTGTCAAATTTGATTAGCAAATTTATTAAAAATTGATTAGAAAATTGTTTAAAAATTGATAAGAAAATTGATTAAAAATTGATTAAAAATTGATTAAAAATTGAATAGAAAAATTATTTAAAATTGAGTAGAAAATTTATTAAAAATTGAGTAGAAAATTTATTAAAAATTGAGTAGAAAATTTATTAAAAATTGAGTAGAAAATTTATTAAAAATTGAGTAGAAAATTTATTAAAAATTGATTAGCAAATTTAAAAATTTGTTTAGCAAATTTAAAAATTGATTAGCAAATTTAAAAATTGATTAGCAAATTTAAAAATTGATTAGCAAATTTAAAAATTGATTAGAAAATTAAAAATTGGTAGCAGTTTTTCAGCTTCAACATAACAAAATATTACTGTAATTCATAACAAAGGATTAGATTTCATACTTAACTTAGACATGTGTCAATGTCAAAAATGACAGGCATATTAATGATTCGCACTTACATGTACTGCTAATAAAAAATGTTAGATTTTAATTTTTGATTTGCAACGGACAAAATATGTATCGCAAATTGCGCAGCGATACTAGTTTCTTAATCAGATTGTGGATAAAAATGGTTGACTGTTTTTTTTAGCCCTTCTGAAGAATGTACTTGGTACACCTTCATGTACAAGTGTAGTTTCTAACTGAGTAAATGTTTTGCATGTACACATGGACAATGAAATGTCTATAGCAATATACGCTCAATAGATCTACATTGTACATGTGCATGGTTGTTTGTAGGGTTGAACAATATATTTAAGTACATGTAAATCAATTAATCACAAATTTTATACAAGATTTCCTGGCTTGGAGCACCAGTCAATAAAAGTGTATATATTGTGAAATTTTATACATGTACTGTATATTATTTCAATAAAAAAAAATTCAAATATCGTCTAGCAATAAGAATACGATTAATTTGAGAATTCTTACAAGTAATTTTGTCTGTGTAAGCGTTAATAATAGAGTAATGGTAAACATACTACTACTACAAACAATAAGGATAGGTTCATGTTTGGTGTAGTTATTTTTTAGAATAAAACCCATTCCATAGTATGGAAGGAAAGGCCCAAACAGCTAAGTAGAAGGACATACATGTACCTGTGAAAAATGTTATATTACATGTATGTGTGACCTACCTCAATGATTACATCATTCGACATCTTATCTAAGATGAAAAACATGTGATGACCAGCTGTACAGTATAGCTTTTATAGCAAGCTGATACATAAGTTTTGCATGCAATCGCAATTGTCTGTACATGTACATGTATAATGTGCAGACTTTTGAAGATGGTGAGTTTTGATATATAGTTCAACAGCTACCAGTATTTCCTCCGTTGTGTTTAGTTATCTATAATTTGTTATCTTTCTGTTACAGATGAGACCAGTAAGATAGCTGCAGCTGATAGCAACACGTCTAAACAAAGTTATGTCCCTTGTAAGGTATGCGGTGACAGAGCATCCGGCTATCACTATGGTGTAACTTCTTGTGAGGGCTGCAAGGTAAAATTAAAAAAAATATTTATGTTTTTGGTTAAGAATAATAGATGACAATTAGTTATTTGAGGTCAATTTAAAAGCGGATAACCATTTTGTACAGTCAACTGGGGTGGTTTTGAATCCTCAGTTGTACATGACAAGGAGTAGGGTCGCCGCCCTATTCCTTTCAAAGTCTTGAGGATATTCGGGAAGCTAAAAGGGATCATCTGATTGACTTGAAATATTTATGCAGTATTTATTTTTGTCCGACAACATAGTTAACTGATTTTCAACAATTTCAGATAACTCTAACATGTAAAAAAGTATCATTTTATTTCTACCAGTAGTACATATTTTGTCTTTCTGATAATTACTTCATGGGTTGTTGGCCTTGATCAGTATTTTTACTGTCTGTTACTTACCAATATCAAAAAAGAAAATGAGACAAACTTTATCGACTGCATGGACACCATACATGTGTGGTGAACAGTCCATATGCTGATTACACTATTTTGCGATATTACACATTTTTGGATATTCGGGAAGCTAAAAGGGATCATCTGATTGACTTGAAATATTTATGCAGTATTTATTTTTGTCCGACAACATAGTTAACTGATTTTCAACAATTTCAGATAACTCTAACATGTAAAAAAGTATCATTTTATTTCTACCAGTAGTACATATTTTGTCTTTCTGATAATTACTTCATGGGTTGTTGGCCTTGATCAGTATTTTTACTGTCTGTTACTTACCAATATCAAAAAAGAAAATGAGACAAACTTTATCGACTGCATGGACACCATACATGTGTGGTGAACAGTCCATATGCTGATTACACTATTTTGCGATATTACACATTTTTGCCTATACCGTTTTTAGGACTTCGAATTTTGTCTTATGGTTTGGATTGTTCGTACTTGGTTTTATTTTATTTTTATATGTATCTACTGTGGTTGTATGTTTCATTACCTTGCAACCAGTCTGATTATTTTCAATTTGACATTATTATAGGGGTTTTTCCGTCGAAGTATACAGAAACAGATTGAGTATAGATGTTTACGAGATGGGAAATGTATGGTTATACGGTTAAACAGAAATCGATGTCAGTACTGTCGCTTTAAGAAATGTTTAGCAGTAGGAATGTCTCGAGATTGTAAGTTTGTATTCTTGTATAATATTAAAAGATAATCTAACACATAAGGCCATCGTAATCTGTGCAAAGATTCTTCCTTAGTTTGTTCTTTACGAGAAGTAGAGTCACCTGCATAACAGTTTGGATTACCAGAGAATTGTTGAAATAAAAATATTTTAGTCAGGCTACCATCTGCATCAGTCTGCTTTTCTTGCCATAGAATATACAAACAATCCAATGGTTGTTACACATATGTACGAATTGTTATTTTATTATCAGAATTTAAGTAAAGAACTAAACCAAATTTTAACCTAAAATAAAAGCCTGTACTAGACCCTTTCAATTTAAGCTCTATTTATAACTTATTTAAAGCTGTGAGGTATGGAAGAGTACCAAAAAGATCGAAGAGTCAAGACCACGATCAGAGGGTCAGCTCTACAGACTCCATTTCTACACAAGAACAGTCAGCTCTCGAAAACAAACAGTTGGCAATATATGATGTCATTCTCAGCATATCTCAGGCACATCATGCACATTGTGCTGTTACAGAAGACAAAATGAAAAACTTTAACCGAAAGAATTCAACATTGGTAAGTTTAACCGAATATTAATTTCATTTCTTTGCAAATGTCATGAGACTTATTATCCTTCTTGGTGTTACTGACCTCCGTAAAGCAGGTTACAGCTAATGAAAAACTGTCACTTGGAACAATTTAATGTCTGGCTTTAAAATTTGATTTCAATCAGGTTTTCACCTTGTTGGGTGCAGGATAGAGGGCCTGGCAGGGAACAACATATCCATGTAGTTTGGATGGGACAAAAACCAACCCCTAACAGTAAGAATATACTAGATTAGATCTTGTAGCACTAGGGCCGAAATGATACGCTGTGCCACGATATGATACAGCATGATGTCGTAGCCAAACGATATGGGTGCATCACGATACACACGCCATTAATGTGAAATTGACTAAAGTTTTCTTGAAATAAAGAAAAAATACACAATGCACAATGTTTTAAATTTATATTGTTTATTATTAGATAAATTAAAATATATATTTAACTTTTAACCAATATGTTTGTCACATTTTAACTACAAATTCTTCAAACGTCTTTATTTATCTTTCTTTTACCAAAAAAAAAATGTTTTAGAATTTAATTTGTCAGAGTAAAAAAGTTAATATGCCGAACTCATTAAGCCTCGTCGATGACGATGTCATGCTTATCAGTGATTGTAGTGGCCAGGCAAATATCCACTGCGGGATCAGTTTGCTTCGATCGAACAGGCGGGTGGCTTTTCTATTTCAACTTCACCAAGTGTAACACTGCTACCACCAGTACTGGGCGGACCTAATAGTCGAAAGACTAAGAGAGACTGTTAACCAAAATTTCAACAGGCTTTTCATTCATTCGAATAAGAGCCACCGGCATCGTGAGGAAGAAATGTCTTAAATAAAATGCGATTTCATTGGTGTAAAATGCATGGCTTCCGGTATTTTGTCCAATGGAAAAAAAATGTCTTATCCAGTTTCCGAGTCGTATTTTGCACGCGATTAGTAGGTCAGTTTTGCAATGATTGTGAAGTCTGGATGCCCGGGCCTATAGAAAAGGCATGCTGTAATTAGTCTATTTATAGCTACAGAGGGTTTCTTTACATTTAGGCCTTGTTTACGTACGTACTGAACTGATAGGTAATTTCTAAGGGTCCTACATGTCTCATTTATTGAACAAATATCGCGATATAGTATGAAATAATCGTGAACTTTAAATTGAAAAAAAATCTCGATTATCGATATTCTTAAAAAATATATCGTTCATCGTTTTCATGGAAAAAATCGCGGTACACTGGTTCACCGGTGAATCCTTTCGGCCCTACGTAGCACCCTGTAGGGCGTTTTCCCGCCTTTGTTAGCCCAGTCAGTGGAGATCAGTAGAGCAATAAAAAAATAAAAATGAATTTCTCTATATTACTGAACCAACACTGGCTCAGTTGGTAAGATGTTGGTGTGCTAACTTGGGGGTCCTGGGTTCAATCCCTGTGTTGACGAAAAAAAAAAATTTCCCGAGCGTTTTCAACTTGTCGGGTGCAGGGAAGTTATAATCAGATTTCGGGGGTGTTGGATGGCTGAACGGTTAGTATGTGCATACTGTATCTTAAAGCCTGTCAATGAGTCAACTGGCGTGTTTTCGAAGCCCCAGTTGTACATGACAAGGAGTAGGGGCGTCTGTCCAACCTCGTGGCATTTCTTCGGTTTCCTCTCACTGCTAAAGACCCCTACGCACAAGCGAATTTTTGAAATAAAATTAAACCATATGTTAGTCCCAAAATGACCTAGTTTGTATTGAGTGGAGTTTAACCACATTTCTCTCTCTCTCTCTCTCTCTCTATAGTCGGATCTTAGAGTAGGGATCTTAGAGTAGGCCTCATGACGTTTCATTTGATTTGATGTTGATGTATATTACAGGTGGAGAAGATAGAACTACCAGAAGGAACAACCCACTTTACTGATGAACAAATGGAATGTCAGAGATTATCAATGTGGAGTCAGCTAGCCAAATTAATTACACCTTCAATTCATAGCGTTGTGGAATTTGCTAAAAGAGTACCAGGTTTGTTTTAATAATATACACTTAACTTCACAAAAGTACGATATATTTGCAATTCAAGTTTTTGTTTGAATAGGTTGAGCTGTAAACTTCAAAGAATGTATGACATTACATCTTAAGAAGAAATAAGATACAGCCAAGCAAGTCATGCATATTTTAGCAGAGTAAATGTCTTGGTCTAATTAGGCAAATCTTGAATTGTTGATATATAGGGTTATTTTGAGCGTTATATTGATTGTATTCATATTCGTATTGATAGCAATAAATGTACCTCTTTAAATTAAGGGGGGTGAATGGTAAGCACTTGCGCGCTGTATCATAAAGCCTGTGATTGAGTAAACTGGCATGGTCTTGAATCCCTGGTTCTACGTTGGGTTTCTTCGGATCCTCCGGTCATCTCCCACTTATAAAGACCCCTACACACACGCGAATTATTGAAATAAAATTAAACCATATGTTAGTCAAGAAATGACCTAGTTTGTGTCAAGTGTACGTTAAACCCTGTTTCTCTCTCTCTTTAAATGAATAAAATTAATAAACCTTTTAATAATCCTGTTAATAGGTGCTTTTTGTATCATTCCAGGTTTCTCTGAATTAACTCAGGATGACCAGTTGATATTAATTAAAGCAGGATTTTTTGAGGTTTGGTTGACAAGGATGGGGAGGATGTTTAACAGGGGAGAGAACCTAGTCACGTTTGAAGATGGTAGTATGATACATAGAGATGAATTGGCTGTTGTTTTCTCAGTAAGTTATACAACTAATTTAATAATTGGGTTTCTTGTATTGTGGTGTATTTTTTGGATAGTTGTAAGTTGGCAGAACGATTTACCCAATACTACCTAAATACTGCAAAATACCACCACATACTGCCTCATTGTGAAAAACTAAGAGTAGTTGAATTATACCCCCCAAAAATGAGTTAATTCATGGGATTAGCAACATTTTTACTGTTAACTGAGAAAGTCTATAATATTAGTACCCAGTAATAGCTCATCATCTAAAAGACTAGCCAAATATCACCCAGTTTAATAGTACAATAAAACCATATAGTACCTTGTGGTACAAAACTGACTTCATTGAGTAGTTCCTATTAAAAGTACAGCAAACATTTGAAATGTTCGTTTATAGTAGAGCCTATGATAAATGGAATGGTTAAACATTGAGTGAATAATGTTATAAGTGAGATAACTGGAAAAGCAAAACATTGACCACCACATTTGCCATACATGTTTTGGAAATTTCCTACAAATTAACTCAATTTGTTTAATAAAATTGAAGTATTCTGTTAGTTTTTCATGATAATTTGGTAGTATTTGGTAATATTGGGCATTGGGTGATATTTGGTGGTAGTGGGTAAACTGTCCTGCAAGCAGCAAGTGAATGTTTTAAGATTTAGATTTATTTTATTCTTTTAATTTAAAGAGTAAAATTTGCCATTGTTACCTCTTCTTCACCCCAATTTTAAAATTAACTGAGGTTTGGTAACAACAGGTTCTAACCAAGCCTGGACACAACTCAAAAATTTGTGCCTGACAAAATGTCAGGCACAAATCACTTGGTGCCTGACATGGCACAGGTTGTGACTGACAAACATATCGCTGTTGTGTTTCCAAGAAACGAAATAAAACTCAACTGTAGGCCTAGATGAATCCCCTCTGTTCAGTGTTTTATGGAAAAAAAACAAAACAAACTCATTGCTTAGTTCTGAATGGAGTTGCAAAAAAGATGTGTTTGTATCTTTAGAATAAAGTCCAATCGCCATTAAATGGCATTTAGTTTCAGCATGGTCAAATGGATTTAACAATCGAATGTTGCGTGAACCGTTTATCCATGCCATAGGCCATAGAGAAGTCACACATTGTTTTTATTCTACCGCAGTATTTCACACAAACTTCGCATTTTAACGAAATTACAAGACCCCCGTGTTCTTGAAGTAAAAACATAAATCTGCATCATACTTTGCAAGATCTTCTCGCAGCCATTTGCGCACCGTAGCTGTCTTCAAGGTGTGACTTTTATTAGAATTAGTAGGACAAGAAATACCATTTTGCTTTGACGAGCCGAGACGACCTTCACCCTCGAGATATCTCGCGGTTGACATGTCTATGAAGTTATAGGCCTACTGCTTGTATCATCCTCAAACTTTTTGAAGAAAGATGTTATTTTTTGCATAGTGCTAGCCTACAAATTTGGACCAAATTACGTGTTTTTATGTAAATATAGTAAATACAAAGACCGGGTGACTTGCGTGGGATTTTTCGTCTGCTCGAAGCCGGGGACCTCGCTCTCGCATAAAAATTTTAAGTCTCGAATAAGCTGACCTATTTTTGTCGCACACATAGCACAGAGTAAAAATAACAGAATAACTGTCTGGGTTGATCAAGACTTCGGATTTCCGGATGTTTACAATCTAGAACATCATGGAAGTGGCTACTCAGTTTATACATCAGTTACGATTCTACATTTCTTTTAAAAATATTGGGACGGACAAATTGACAGGAACAATAAAATTTGTGCCTGACATGTCGTAAAATTGGGACGGACAACGTCCGTGTCCGGCCGCTTGTGTCCAGGCTTGGTTCTAACACAGATTTTGAAATAGAAATGTTTTTATTTTGCAGCCAGCATTTGTAAGTTCATTATTTGATGTAGCAGCTAGTTTTAATCATTTAAATCTCAACGACACAGAAGTTGGTTTATTCACTGGTATAGTACTGGCCACAGCAGGTTAGTTCCCTCATTCATAGATCTCACAATACGATTCTGTTTGTTTTGGACTTTATCTATAATTACCCAAATTTACATTTTTTGGACAATATCTAATATTTCATGACTTCATCCACCGTAAAATATACTTAAACATACATTATGAAAGAGGTAAATCTGCCTATTACAGGACTTTTTTTAGGCCTGAATATCTAAATTATTAATTAGACATTAGTTACCTTATCCAGACCATACTGGATTTGAAAACATTTTGTGATGGATGATTTAACGTCAAAATGAATAATCAAAATTGTTAATCAAGTTTAGTAATGATGATTGAGGCTATGCCTAAAATTAAATTGCTAATACTTACATTCAGAGTGGAGTATCTTTCAACATATTCTCTTTTACGTTATCTATGATTTAACTATTATAGTGAGAACTAATCTCCCATAATGCCCCTTTACATTGAAAAAATATTCAATTATGGATCAAAAAGTGGCCTATCAAAAAATTCTACTCCACACTTAATGGTGGTACTGGCTTTTGTCGGAAGATATTCTAAAATTCATCACATCCTTGTAAATATTGAATGAAATTGAAACCTTTTTTAACTGATATACATCTTAGATATTCAACTTTCACAATATTTTAGTTTGCAATGGATGCAAGATCCATCCGATATGAAAATCAGCTGTTTAAAATATTGACTAAGTGGGTAAGACACTGGCTCGCTAGCTTGCAGTGAAAGCTCATCCACATTTTCCGGTGTGGTTTCCCCCTAGTGATGCAGGAAGGAGGGCCTGACAAGGACAGCTGTCTAGATGGTACTAAAAATCGAGGTCCCGTGCACGTAAAAGATCCCTTGGAAGTTGGAATTCGATATATGAGTAGGCCGTAGCGCTGCTGTCCGGGCAAAATTCCCTCATAGCACACTGTATGATGTATGCCTGTCTTCATTAGCCCAGTTCACGGCAGAACTGTAGGACGTTCAACCCCATTTCATTTAATTGTTTAAAATATATTGTTTTAAAAGAGTTCAAATATTGAAATTGCAGTGATAATTCCTTTTAATGTTTTAAATATGAATTCTTCCTCCTCTTACAGATCGATCGGGTTTATCAGATTCTAAAGCCGTGGAAAAAATACAAGATAAATTAATCGAAGCATTAAAATTACAAGTTAGTCGGAACCATTCAACAGAAGAGAGTCTGTTTGCTTCAATCATAATGAAATTCCCTGAATTACGAACTCTCGGCCATCAGCATAATGAACTATTAAAGTGGTATCGAATACAATGGAGTCGTGTGACACTACCTCCTCTTTTCGCAGAAATTTACGACATCCCAAAACATGATGACATTACTACACATGTTGTTCCAACCTAGTCAGGGTAATTGGAAGAAGTTTTAGAGTTGTATTTTATTTTTTATTCCAAAATGCTGCCAACATAAAAGAGATAATCAAGTAGGTCAGTAGTGATTGTAAATTTGGAGTTATTCAATCAAATAGTCCAAGTGCAATGATTTACATGTTGTATCTAAAATATGGTTTGGAACTGCTTTCAAAATGTAAAATTGCATTGTGCTTTTGGTCTTGAATTAGGGGAGAATCTCAAAATGCCCAAATCATTCAACATGCAAGCAGCAGTTTGGTGAAAAATGAGGTATCTTTGAATTTCCTTGAAATGATTTATGGTTTAGCATAGTTGGGTGGGATTCAATTTTCCTTGAAAAAGGTTATAGTTCATCAGCCAGAAAGTTTGTAAAGAAAAAGCTGTTTCAAATGGCAGTGCAAATGTTGACCTAAAAGGAATGGATGGATTGTAATGCAAATGTTGACAGAAAACGATCAGCTGTTCAGATTTCAGTGAAAATGTTGACAAAAATAGAAAAGCTGTTTACATTGCAGTTAAAAATGTTGACAGAAATAGAACAGTTGTTAACATTGTAGTGAAAATGCTGACCGAATAGGAATAGTTGTTTAGATTGATGGAAAAGGAACAGTTTTGATTGCAGTGCAAATGTGAACTGAAAACGAATAGCTGCTATATTTCACTGCAAATGTAGACTAAAAAGAAATAGCTATTTAGAGTGCAGTGCCAATGTGGACTAAAAAGAAATATCTGATTAGATTGCAGTGCCAATGTGGACTGAAAAGAAATAGCTGTTTAAGATTGCAGTGCCAATGTGGACTGAAAAGAAATAGCTGTTTAAGATTGCAGTGCAAATGTTGACTGAAAAAGGAACAGAAACTTTGCTATTGAACAACAAGCATCATCGTAGGAACTAAAGCTTGAAGATAAGCTCAAGTTTAAACTTCCCAGCCATCTTATTACAGAGATTGCAACAAAGAAATCATAAATATACTATATATACATGTATAGTATGATACAGTGATTAAAATAATTAATGCATGTGAACTGACTGACCTCCACTGCCAAATTCAATTCATCATCTTATCCATAAACAAAATGACAATTGTATGTAGTGCTCAGGGATAGATCTGACTTTTTTTTATTTTGAAATTCTGATCTTGTCAAATTCTTCATGTTGTTCTTGATGTGTTGGTATCGTAGTATAAACGTCCGCAAAAATGCTTCTCTAGTGAACTGTAAAATCCTGATATATCGAAGGCTTTGTTTTAAAAAGTGCATTTGTTTTTACATTTATTTCCAATATTTTTATGAAAGATTTGCATTTATATTTACATATACATTGTGTATGTATTTTCATTTGATAGTCATTTTTATTGAATATAACAAAAGTCGTATGAAATGACTTGCTGATTTTTACTTTTAGCAATCGCATAGTGCTTCAATGACGATTTATAAAGTCAGAAGAATTTTTTTGTTAAGAATATTTTTTAAGATATATCTGGCAAGGCCAGGAAAAAATACATGAGATATTTTTAATAAAATGTTACGTCATTTCAAAAACTTTGGATTTTTAAAATTTAACAAATGATTGCATTAAATGTGACATTTGGCGTGTAATTTCAACACACATTTCTACAAGAAGTATCTAAAGCTTGACCTTGAGTGAGTACATGCTTGACCTTGAGTGAGTACATGCTTAACCCTGATCATAATAAAGATATCTTTTGTAGATTTACTAATGGATGTGTAATTATTACTGTATGAAAATATATTCACTGTGTTGTATGTCTTCCTGCCTATTGATATTTGAAAAATAGACCAATATTAAACAATCAACATTACTACATTTGGCTGGTGCATGTTGAATATTACATGTACAGGGTTCCTGCTGTCCTTGAAAATCCTTGAATATCCTTAAATTTAAAATTTCATTTTCAAGGTCTTGAATATCCTTGAATTTCGCGGAAATAGGAAAATATCCTTGAATTTCAGTTAATAATAATAAGTTGATATAAAAATCTGGTTTAGATTAGAAGCTATTCTAGTTGTCCGATGCGAAAAGGGAAATAACTCCGTTGTGCCGAAAGTTTATGTCTTCAATTCCTTTTAAATATGAGATTATAACTAAAGTTGGTAACGTTTTGGTTAATTTTTAGAATGAAAAATTGTAACTTTAGGCTAAAAAATGTCCTTGATAATTCTTGAATTTGACTTATATTTATCCTTGAATATCCTTGAAAAAATGTTTGACGAAGCCGTGGGAACCCTGATGTATCTCAGACACTATTTACATGCTAGTTATATCATCATATTTCAAATGTTACATAGTATCATATTCGAAATGTGATAACATTATATAATATATATCCCATTCATTTGAAATATGATGGCGTAAGTAACATTATAAGAAATCGTTATTGTTTTCTTGAAACTTCACTAAAATGTTGTAATCCTGTAAAAGGGGCTTATGTCAACCTAGCAGCTTAAAGCAACTAGCCTCTCGGTAACTGGGAGCAACTGAATACAACTGAAAAATATCAACCTGAGTGCCTCTTACAACACAAAGCAATTAGTTGCGTTCTGTTGCAGATGTTTTACTTTCTGCAACTCAAAGCAACTAGTTGCAGTTGACATAAGCGTTCTTAGAACCGGCATCAACTCATTTCCATGGAAATAACATCACTTGATAAGAGACATGTGATATGTGATTTTATAAATAAGCAAAACGGAAGCGAACAAAGATACACACTTTTCAAATGTTGATGATGTTGACAATAATATATCAATAGAATTGTGGCAAGACTGACAATGCTGTTGGGGTGCTTCTTCTACGATATTCGCCATTTTGTTTATCACATGGTGTAATCGCCATCTTTTCCAAGTTGACATGAGCGTTCTGAATTCAGTTGCTGATAAGATCGGCATAAGCACACTTGAAACTGACTTCAACTAGTAGCTTTCAATTGCAAAGTCGACATAATGCCCACCTCTAGATAAAGAAAAATTCTTGCCTTTTATTTTCTTACAGGCATCAAAACAAGCTGGCTGTACAGTCAGTACCTCTTCCATATTCTTTTAAAGAAGTAAAAGCTACTGTTCTTTATTTATTTGTATAGGCCTTTAATACAGTAAATTTAAGGTAGCATTTGTATTGTTTAGTTATAGTTTATACAATCATTGAGGAGCATCACTTTTTAATTTTTAAAATAAATTCTTAAGTTGTTATTGGCCTCATACTCCTGTATTTTATTCAAACAAAATATGTTTTAGGTTATATGTGACTTGTGATAGCAAAGTGAGTTTGGGCGTCTTCGACAATTTGAACAAAAGTGGCAAAAAAGGCTAAAATATATTTTTAATGATTTAATAAAGGTAAAATTTTAGATTTGACAAATAAAGCAAAGTAATTATATTTATTCGACATATCCTAAATGATTTTAACCAGTTTCAGCATTTATTATCGTAAAATTTGACTTCCAACTCATTTTGCATTCATGGGTCACATATTGCTGTATGTGTTTGAATAATTCATTAATTCATCCTTTGTATATATAATATGCACAGTGCTCTTAAAGAGATTAAAAACATGTTGATTTTAAACATGGGTCCATTTGTGAATTTGACAATTTTGATTGTTCGTAAATCATACGGCTGGTGGAAACAGTAAAATCGCACAATAAAGATACACCTTGTACAAGCATGCATAAAACGAGTAGTAAATTTCAATACAACTGATAAATATATTGTCATAAAGCATAAAGTTGATTGTGGGAAAAAATTCTGAACAATAATCTGTAATAGCAGTAAATACCTTTGCAAGACATTGACTGTATGAGTGCTCATGTTAGTGGTGCAACTTGAGTGTAAAGATATCAATACTCTGTTATAATCAACTTCTTTAATTTATTAAAGCTTTGATTTTTCCTGGTCATTGCATACATGCAGATAGTAAAGGGTTAAAGGGTCTAATCAATGATCTAATTGTATTTGTGGGAATACATCTTTAAACAGTGTTTGTTATAATGAAATTGAAATATTGCTGTTATGATTAATAGACTGTTGAACATAGATGATTATTTTTCATTAGAAGTCGGTCAATATTTTTGAACCTGATTTTTGTATGATTTGCTGTAACCTTGATATCTTTATAATGCACCTTTGCTCCTAACAGCAATATAGTAATATAATGCCCTTGTATAAAATATATACAGGTCTTGCTATCAAGAGAATATAGTCAGACGACCCCCATCAGTGTTATAATAATAAAAAACAAAGTGGCTATTGTTACGACTATTCTGAGCAAAGTTTAGAACAAATTCCAAAATGGCTGCCAATCTCCCCAAAACCAGCTTTGAAAAAAGAGCAGTATTTTCAACGTTTTCTGAACTGAATGCAGCAATTAAGAGATGAGAAGGGTTAGGGTTAGGACTATTCTTACAACTATTCAATCTTTAACTTCGCTGATGGAAGGCTTTGACAGCATCGTCTTAACAATAGCCCTACTATCAAAGTAGGATACACAATGTAGCTTAATGTTTTTTTGTGAGAAAAAAAAAGTCAATACCAAAGACAATGTTTACTTTGAAGAACGATCTCCTAAAAGTGAGAATCTTTTTTATGATATATATTATTATAAAACATAGCTTTGCATGTATGTATATATGGCATTTTCTTTCATATATATTTCATACATATACATATACATGTATCATCTTTTTTAAATATATACAATAAGTGCTATAATGTAGTTGATGTTTTTTATTATATTCTATTCTATGTAGTCGGAATGTGTTTTCATTGTTTTACGTCATTTTTGTTTGATATTAAAGAAGAATGTATGTTTTTTTATGTCGAAAATGTTGTATTCAGTCAATTTTTGTTTATGTATATATGCATACATTAATATTTGTTCACACATTTTTAGTATGGATTAAGAAATATTTAGTGAGATACATTATAGAAAATAAAATTTCTAAAATTCTATTTTCAATAATATGTATTATTATATTTGTGAATGCAAAATACCTACCTTGAAAATTATGAACAAAATAAATTAGTCCAGAGTTGGAAAAAAATATGAATTAAATTTATGCATTAGAAAGTTTATGGTGCTAAGGCCGAATCAAATAATTTTCTATTCTTCTAGGGTCTTGATAAAAAATAACCCTGGGAATCACAAGAAAGATGTTTGGTTTGAAATTTTCAGACTTAAAAGTTACCTTAAGAAATAAATTCTTTTAACAGGTGTCCCAAAGTTTAAAATTTCAAACCTAAAAATTTCCCATTTTTTCCTAAAGAACATAAAATTAAATTGATGTGGCCTACCATGTTTTGAAGTAAATTCTTAGTAAATCATGATTCATTATGTTAAATGAAACAATGAAATTGATTTATCATATTATGGTCATCATCATGTTATTTTACCGGGTACTTATTTTACAATACAAACATTTTTATACGCCCACATTGAAATGTGGTCGTATATTGCCGTCGCGTCCGTCCGTCGGTCCGTCCGTCCGTCCGTCCGTCGGTCCGGCGTCCACAATTGCTTGTGGACGCTCTAGAGGCCAAAGTTAATATTCGATTGACTTTAAATTTATACACAGTGTTTAAGGTCATGAGACGAAGAAGCCTATTGATTTTCAGCGATTTCCGATAATAACTGTCAGAGTTATGGCCCTTGATCACTTAAAATAATCTTGAGGACGCTCTAGAGGCCAAAGTTAATATTCGATTGACTTTAAATTTATACACAGTGTTTAAGGTCATGAGGCGAAGGAGACTCTCGATTTTCATCGAATTCCGATAATAACTGTCAGAGTTATGGCCCTTGATCACTTCAAAAAATCTTGTGGACGCTCTAGAGGCTAAACTTAATAACTGATTGACTTTAAATTTATACACAGTGTTTAAGGTCATAAAATGAAGAAGCCTATTGATTTTCAGCAATTTCCGATAATAACTGTAAGAGTTATGGCCCTTTATCACTTAAAAAAATCTTGTGGACGCTCTAGAGGCCAAAGTTATTAACCGATTGACTTTAAATTTATACACAGTGTTTAAGGTCATGAGACGAAAAAGCCTATTGATTTTCAGCTATTTCTGATAATTACAATCAGAGTTATGGCCCTTGATCTCTTTAAAAAATCTTGTTGACGCTCCAGAGGCTAAAGTTAATAACCGATTGACTTTAAATTTATACACAGTGTTTATGGTCATGAGATGAAGAAGCCTATTGATTTTAAGCGATTTCTAATAATTGCTGTCAGAGTTATGG
Organism: Patella pellucida; assembly: GCA_917208275.1. Taxonomy (NCBI): domain Eukaryota; kingdom Metazoa; phylum Mollusca; class Gastropoda; family Patellidae; genus Patella; species Patella pellucida. The sequence goes on from OU795041.1 coordinate 13,747,229, forward strand.
CCCTTGATCACTTCAAAGAATTATACACAGTGTTTAAGGTCATTAAATGAAGAAGCCTATTGATTTTCAGCAATTTCTGATAATTACTGTCAGAGTTATGGCCCTTTATCGCTTATAAAAATCTTGTGGACGCTCTAGAATCTAAAGTTAATAACCGATTTATACACAGTGTTTAAGGTCATGAGACGAAGAAGCCTTATGATTTTCAGCAATTTTAGATAATTACTGACTGAGTTATGGCCCTTGATTACTTTTGTGGACGCTCTAGAGGCTAAAGTTAATATCCGATTGACTTTAAATTTATATAAATTGTTGAAGGTCATGAGACGAACAAGTATATTGAGTTTCAATGAATTTAGATAACTTGAACAGCATGGAGGAGAACTTTATCAAAGCCAAACAAATTCCAATGATTTTCTGATAATTACATAATGAGTAGTTACTTTTAATCAGATTTTAGTGTATTATAAATGTTTCATTACCGAAAAAAGTAAAATATGCGACAACTCTTGTTGACTGCCCGGACGATTTAGCTGCTGTGGGCGTATGTTTCGTTGCCTGGCAACCTATGTTTGTATTTGGGGTACTGCAGGGCTCAGGTTTCAGTCAAAAATAAAAATTATCAAATTATCAAATTTACTGTTATTTTGAAGAAAAAAACAACCCACAAACTAAACTATGTATTGCCAATTTGACACCGTCACAAAATCTTTGAATTGAAAGTCCTGGTGTCCTTGTATTTTGGCATTAGGGTACTGCAGGTCTCACATTTCAGTCATAGCAAATTCACCAACTAAAAAACAAAATTTTTAAAAAATGTGAAAAAAAATTCAAAATTATGTTTTGCTAATTTTAAATAGTCTTAAAATAAGGATCATGTAGCAAGAGTTTGAATTAGGAGCCCTAAGACCCTGTATTATTGCATTTATTAAGAACTGTACATGTACATGTTGAAAATATATTGAAATGGTCAATTATTGGTATGACTCTTTAGTTTCAGTTGCAATTGAATTCTGATATTGAGCAAATTGATTTACATCATATTTTTTATGTTCTTATATTTCACAAAGTTATGTTATAGTTTATTTTATTTAATTAAATCAGGGCTGTTCAAACAGCATAACCAGATCTCAGTTCCACGGATAATCTTTTCTCAACATTTGTACTCTTTTGAGTACAAGACATGATTTTATTTCAATTTTCTCTTGGAAAATTTAATAAAATTACAATGTTGGAATCTCGTTGAGGACAATGTCCTAAAAATTACTAGGGGACGTCATCTTTTCAACAGACTTGACCAGACTTCACTAGAAGCGAACGCAATGCTCATTAGGTACCGTTTGTTATCGTGAAACAAAAACTATTATGATATTCTATTTTAAGAAAACACTCTGTACTCATGTTCAGCTGAAAAAGACAAATTTTTGAATCAAATTCTCTTCTTAATACGTGAGCTTGACACAATCTAGGATTTTACGTGGAACTGGGTTCGAATTATTCTGTAACAAGATTACCTCAAAGTCGTAAATCTCTTCAAATGGAAAATACTTTTTATGTTGTTAAAAGAAAATGAAATGTATCACAAGTCACTTGTAATGTCATTTCCTAATGAGTTAATAGAATAAAAGAGACATTAATAATTGTAAAGTTTTGATTGAACAACTGGATATTTATCCTGGTGGTTTCAAAAAAGACTTGCTGTTTCTCCAAACATTTGTACTGTTTTGAGTATTTCCCTCATTAACTTGATGTTAAAAAGCTACAAATAGCATGAAAAACTAAGATTTGATATTGAATGAATGTGAAGAAATACGCAAAATTAAATGATACTCGCCACCAGTAAACACCCACCGGCCAATCTCTCATCATGGTGTACACAATATTTATGCAAGACCAGCCGTAAGAGTGCCATAACAGTAAACGACCATGGTATTTTATAGCTTTATTTTGGATTAAATCCCACCTCCCATCGGGACATTTTTTAAGGACTGAGTGGTTATTGTGTTGACTAAGATACATTTCATCCTTTCCATTTATACCTTTACCTCATTTTGTGCTTTATCTTAAGTTCATTGGTTGACATAATTCACTGATAAAAATAACTTGATCGTATTTACTATATTTGTCCTATCTGCTATGTTTTAGCACATAGTAGTTAATTTCATGCAGTTGGGAATGGATTGATTGATCCATAATTATTGGGGGGTTGGATGGGCGAATGGTTAGTATGTGTGCGCTGTTTCATAAAGCTTGTCCTTGAGTCAACTGGTGTGGTTTCCATAACAGGTTGTAAGTGACAAGGAGTAGGGTTGCCTGTCCAACCTCGTTGGTTTTCTCCAGGTCCTCTGGTTTTCTTCCTACTGCTCAAGACCCCTACGCACAAGCAAATTATTGAAATAAAATTTTGTTAGTCCAAAATGACCTAGTTTGCGTGAGTGGACTTAAACCCCATGCCTCTCTCACTCTCTCTATAATAATGACACACCTCTTGCAAATGTACCAGTATGACTAAACTAATTTAATTTTCTGTTCTAACAGCTATTCCCCTTTAAGATTTGGCTGTAAATAAGTCATGTGGCATGTTTTTTTAAAATTGATGTCAGTTGAAGTAAAATGTAACTTTTAAAAATACTATGATACCATACTAATCCTTATCGTAAAATTTGTTTAATTTAAATTAAAAACCTGATTTAAGATTCAATATTGGTCCATTTCAATCAATATTGATGTTGTTAGATGGGATCCTAATATCCAATAATTAAGATATAATGAACTTGTTAAAATCAGTACACAAGTCGTGAATTCTACGGTTTCAGGTGCCATTTGTAATGAACAAATAAAAACATATCCTACAAGTACAAGAAATTAATTTGTAATGGCTGAATCATAAACAAAAAAATTAAAAATAAGGGATTCACAATTCGTCGGTAGGCAGACGAAGTGACTTATCGTCAATTGGTTACGGTATGAAGATAAGTCAGTTCATCTGCCTCCCGACGAATAATTTCAAAGTTTGAACAAAATGACTTCCTCAAACTTGATTATATTATTGATGTCATTTTATTCTTGCTACGCATGAAATTTAAATTATTGTCAATAGGAAGTATTTCTATTTAAAGGGACAATAACACTCTTGTAGTAACTGAATAATATGTCACAATCATTATTCTGGTCAACAAATTGTATTATTTTACAATATTCCAATTAATTGATGATACAAATTTCATCTTAACACATGGTTTGAAAAGCTTTACGTAAACCTTTACAACTGTAACTTAAATTTAAAAATATTTTCGAACCCTCTGGACAAGTAAAATAGGATGTAATGGATAATTTACACAACAGGTAGGACACTTAAACATCTAGTAGTTAGTGTAAGGCTATTTTTTTTTCTGGACCTGTCAAGCCAGCAAGAGTGTTATCGTCCCTTTAAGAAAGGTCCTGTAGACTAGCTTTGTAAATGAATTTTGCTGCTGATTCAAATTTAACTGGAAAAAGCTGATTTAATTATAGTTATGCGCATGAATTAGGTTAGTCACACACAAACAGCATTATTGTGAAGCTGCTGTTTGTTATATATTAAGAATACCATGTATAGTCTGTGAATTCTAATTCCAATATCAGATTTAAATTTATCATAGTTGTAATATGGGTTAATTCAACAGTAGCACTTGTCAGCTTACTTTTGAATTAGGATATTTTGAATTTTCTTTTTGATTTGAACTAATGCTAACTCAAGCAACTCAAACTGCCAGACATGTGAATAATGCTCAGGGGTCTGTTTCACAAAATTTTAACTAAGATAAAATCCAAATTTTAGTAATTTGATTGGATAATATAAGATTGATTTTAGTGCTTAGCCAATCCAAATTAAAGTATCTACTAAAATTTGGATTTTATCTTTAGTTAATATTTCGTGAAACAGGCCCCAGGTGCTAAAGGGTTAAGAGAATTTACCATCAAGTTTCATTTTAAATTTCAAAATTTTATCATAACTGTCATTTTCATGTTTTTATGAGTTTACACAAATTGATGTAGTTTCATGTCATTGAAGAATCTGATTAAAACATAGATCATATTTCGTTCAATTTTTTTTACAGCTCAAAATTTAGTTGTTTCATTTTCGAGGCCATCGAAAATATTAAAAATAAACCAACAAAATATAGATCTGTATTTCAATCAGATTGGTGATTGAAAATTTATCGTTATATATTATCACTTTTTATTGTCTCACAAAATTTGAATTTTCTCAAGGAATTTATCATGTAAAGATCTTCAAATCAATTCAGGTAATCATTCAAATTTGCAGGAAATAAAAATTTATTCAGGGAAAATAATCAGTGAATGTGAAGATTATATTTGACTTTTATCAGAGTTATGTTTATTTACCCGTGTAAGGTCATTGAGAAGTGTAAAACAAATTTATCAAATTATACAGTGAGGCAAGGCAAGGTTGAACAGTCCAAGAATTATTCCAATTTCACAAAAGCACATTTCTCATTTAAAAAATATTTTAACCCTTAGAACGCGAAATGCCGCAAAACTGACTTGAAGTTTTATTGCATATACCCGAAATGTTGGTTTCGCGGCTTGGGGCGTGTCAAGCTCCAATTATGTTGACATCATAATTAATATGATGTCCTGTAAATCCAGGGAGGGACATGCAACACCCAATGTATAGTCTGTGTTCAAAGGGTTAAATTGGAATTGAATTTAAGTGAGAGATGAAATTTTTGAGGATGTTTTCAACCTTGTTTTGAAAAAGAGTAATTTCAACAGTGGGCATGATCTTGACCTAGGGTCAGGATGTTTTTGTTTTTTTTATATAATGTGCTATTATTTGTATTTTCTGACCCTGGGTTCTGTGCTGTGTATGTGACCTAGGGTCAGGATGTATTCGTATTTTCTGACCCTGGGGTATGTGCTGTATATGTGGTATATTAAACAGTGTAATAAACGTAGAAGTTCTGTACACATTAAACAGTTGTTATTGTTTTTTGGGAAGCCACAGTGGCTCAGCGAATAAGACGCAAGACGTCATGGGTTCATACACGTTGTGTATCGTTCATTGGTTTGGTGGGTGGGGTAGTAGTGGACCCTTTAGGTGATGAAATGAAATGGCTTTTGACATTCTTCTTTTCTCTGTGCACTGTATCATAAGGTCTGTCATTACGACAACTGGCGTGGTTTCGATTCTCCATTTGTACGTGACAAGGAGTAGAGTCGTGGGTTTTCTTTGGGTCCACTGTTTCCTCCCACTGCTAAAGACCCTTACGCGTATGTGAATTATTGAAATATAATTAAACGATATGTTAAGTCCCGAAATGACGTAGTTTGTGTTGAGTGGGTGTTCAATCCTATTTCTCTCTCTCTTGACAGTGCTAATGGAGACAATACATTGTCATACAGTGTGCTATGAGGGGAATATTGCCGAAATAGGGGCGTACTGCCTATTCTTATATTACATGTCAATTAAGTGTTCTTTTACTTTGGATTTTCGTACCATTCAATTGACTAGAGACTTTCCTTGCCGGGCCCTCTATCCTGCAGCACAAAGATGCTGGATAATCCCAGGGAACTTTCTTGACCAATACTGGACCTCCTGGTTAGTGAGCCAGAGCCTGACACACTAAGCCACCGCAACTCTTGCTGTTACTAGGATCTAATTTATGCGTTCATCTAATGATAAATGAACTGAGCCATAATCGGTCATCGATGCACTTGATCGCTGTTTTTTAATTGGATTTGTACGTAACACTAGCTCATTTTCAGTGTACACTTTTCAGTTTGCATTTGTGGACCGTTTCGATGTAACCCTCAGAACGTGTGCAGATATGCCCACATGGAAAACTGGCTTAAGGTTGCTTAGCTCATAGGCTCTTTTCACTGCTCAATACCCCTACACACAAGCAAATTATGGAAGAGGGATCCAGGGGGGTGAGAGTGGTTTGTCAAGCATTTCAAATCGAACGACAGAATAATTGTTAGGACAATTTGAAGCATAGGCCAACAATTCTATACAATCTAAAGTGTGGCCCACAAAGAAATATGTTTCCTCAGACATTTTTAAAATATATGGTAGAGGGTTAATTCTAAATTGTATATATAAACGCAACCTGAAATTTCCAGGTTACCAAATGTAGTGATACTACATAGGGAACTCTAAGCTCTAGGCCCTACTATTATTAGCCTACTAGTACTAATAAAACTGAAAGGTTGGGTGGATTGCTAGTAGTTAACACGCGTGCTGTATCATAAAGCCTGTCATCGAGTCAACTGGCGTGGTTTCGAAACTTCGGTTGTACATGACGAGGAGTAGGGTCGCCTGTCCAACCTCGTGGGTTTTCTCTGGGTGCTTCGGTTTCCTCCCATTGTTAAAGACCCCATACGCACAAGCGAGCTATTGAAATAATATTTAACCATAAGTTAGTCCCAAAATGACCTAGTTTGTTTTGAGTGGACGTTAAACCCCAGTTCTCTCTCTCTGAAAGGTGGCCCTACAAAATAAATAGAAATATTTAAACACAGAGCAATGGGAGCTAATCCTGTTTTGAAACTCTCTTGTGAAGAAAAACAAAGTTAGTATATTGACCTATTTACACTGGTTTCTAAAGGGAAAGTGTTGTTTGTAATGTGAAATGTAAGGAGTGGTGAACATTGACAGCTTGAGAATGAAAGGCTAAAATCTAGGACTTTATATAGCCCTACAGTGAAAATCACATGTCAAGGTATAAGTAAATTTTCTCTCAACAAAGCTGCTGCCTATAAATTATAATATAATAAACTGTCAGCTAGCTCTACTTTTGTTTTTGTTTTGACAATTTCATTGAATATGTGTGATTTGTTAACTTTTTTTTTTTATAAATTGTTCATTTCATTAATCTGATTATCTCACATTTTCTGGTTGATAGTACATTGGGGTTGAGAAAACTGGATATGTGAGACTCTGCCTTAACACAGCACTACGACCCCGGGAACTTTTAGAGGTGCGTTACTGAAATAGAACCAAGTTTTTGTCCTTCTATTTGCTATTAAAGGAGGTAAATCGCTAACATTTGGGGCCTAGAAGTAGAAATTCACTAAAGTGGGTTGAAACGCATATAATACCGGTACTGTAATATGAATGTATATAAACTGACTTACATTCAATGATTTCTGTTTTTACTCCAATTTCAAATCAGTTATGTTCGGCGAAATAAGCCAACAATCTCAATCGAGTGCAAATTTCTAGCGTCTAGTTATTCCAGTCTACATAACTCCATTTTATTTGGTACAATGTGTCTAGCCTCGCCCCTCAAGTCTCTCAATACAACTGGGGCTGAAGCGCATATGGTACATGATTCTTGTACCAATGTTAAAAAATATATTTTATCTTAAGCAAAATACATGTTGTTTTGAGTACTAGTACTGGTACCGTTACTTTAAGGGATAGCCTATAATTATAGTCTAACCCAGCTCTTTTTTTTTACACATGTCCTCAAACAGCTAGCTCTGTTTACATAAATCTACCATTTATATAAACTAATGTTACCGGTACAATAATTTATATGAATGAATGAATGAAATGGAGTTTTACCTCCTACTGTTATGCACCTAACCTGGGCTAATGGAAGACTAGCATACGCCATACAGTGTACTATGAGGGAAATTTTGCCCGGGCAGCGGCGCTACGGCCTACTCTTATATCGAATTCCAACTGCCAAGGAATCTTTTACGTGCACTCCAATGTGTACACAGGACCTCGGTTTTTCGTCCTATCCGAACGCCTAGACACGAGGAAATCACGCTGGAAAATCGAGATGAACTTTCTCGGCCAATGCAGGGATCGAACACCCAACCTCCAGGCTAGCGAACCAGCGCCTTATCCATTTATCCACCGTGATCCCCTAATTTATATGAATATTTGATAATATGTCATTGTCAAGGAGCTAAATCTCTGTTCTTTGGCACCCAAAAATGAACAAAAATGAGTCGCAATGCATATAATAAAATAATATGAATGTATATAAACTCATTTACATTCAATCATTTCTGTTTTTACTGTAAAGTCTAATCAGTTATGTTCAGTCCAAATTGAATGGCCGTCCTGGTGTCTGGTTGTTCCTGTATACACCTGTAGTATGAATCAAGTAGCTTTTTTTTTTTTTTACATAAGTAGATAGGCCTAGGTCTATGTGTTCTAGTGTATTTATTAAAATGCCATTCTGATGATTTTTTTAAGGTTGAATTGAATCTTGGACAATGGATATGGTATATTTATATTTCTAAGAGAAATATTTTGAATTATATCATAATTGTATAATAGTCTTCCGTGTTCACAAAATGGTTAACAAAGTGTGTATTCTACCATTGCTGTTAGCTATTATTCTTCCAGTTACATTTCTCATAACGTAAGTAAATTGAAGAATAAATTAAAATATGACAAACTTTCAGTCATGGGGGGGGAGGGGGACGGCATATATTTTTGGTACTACATTCATCGAACAATTAAATTTGAAAAACATTGTCATTTTGTCCTTACTCCACTAGAACCCTATATTATTATGTATGCATATTGTCTCAGAGCTTCTATATTATTATGTATGCATATTGTCTCAGAGCTTCTACATGTATATTATTTGTATGCATATTGTCTCAGAGCTTCTACATGTATATTATTTGTATGCATATTGTCTCAGAGCTTCTATATTATTATGTATGCATATTGTCTCAGAGCTTCTATATTATTATGTATGCATATTGTCTCAGAGCTTGTGGAAATGGCCTACTTTTATATCAAATCCCAACTGCACATCAATAGTAGCAATCAGAGATTGGAACATAGCGACCTTCACGGAAACCTTGACATTGGTCGAACCTTGAACTTTGGAACTCAATAATCACAAGTAGACATTATAGCTTGAAAGCGCGAGACTTGATATTCGCGACCACCAAGGAGTCTGATTGGATCACAAGCTGGGCTTATACACAATCAAAATTAGTGCCGAAATATTCAGGGTATTACGTTAAGGGCTTGATAAGATGTACGTAGTTAAAGCGAGATCAAGCTTAGCCTTCTATTTAAATGGCGACCTCCAGGCTAGCGAGCCAGTGTCTTATCCATATGTATGACTATTACTTATTATATGTACTTTCAGGTATGCTGTGGCAGTTAAATATGGACATGTATATGCTGCATTCCCTTATATAAGGTTAGAGATACTAATATTATTATAAGAAGTTTGTATGTCTTGTTCCCATCAAAGTAATACCTACAAGGTAAAAACGGAAAGTGTATCAAACAATTCCAAGGATTGTGTGGTGTGTGTGTGAAATAGCTTTATTTAACATCTGCTTCCACAGAAGTGATATTGCAGACAAAAGTTGAAGATCGCTTGACAATTCAAATTTAATGAGCAAGTATCTAAGTTCTAACTGTTGTTCACTATTGTCTACAGACTAAATTTATCATCTGATAGTTGCAAAATTTGTTAATACTAGTCAGATGAAGAAGTCAAGGCTAGGTGTAATTTCAAACAATTTCCATGTGCCTGCTGTATCATAAGATCTGTCATTGAGTCAACTGGGGTGGTCTCGATTCTTATGTTGTACGTGACAAGGAATAGGTTGTCTGTCAAACCTCATGGGTTTCCTCCAGGAGTCCAGGTCCTCTGGTTTCTTCCCACTGCTAAAGACCCCTATGCGCAAGCGGATTATTGAAATAAAATTGAACCATATGTTAGTCCCAAATTGACCTAGTTTGTGTCAACTGGACATCAAACCCCATTTCTCTCTCTGTGTTTATTTTTTTGTTCCTCAGAAGCCTATAGAATTTCAACAACTACCGATAATATGGCCCTTGTTTCACTTCGTAGAACCTTGTGAATGCTCATTAAAAAAACAAACAAAAAAAACACAACACAGTTTATATGGAAAAACAATCAATGCTCAACAAGATGTTCTCAAGGCTTCATTCCTTACCTTTTTTTTAATTATTAGTTTTTATACGCCCACATTGAAATGTGGTCGTATATTGCCGTCGCCCCCGTCCGTCCGTCCGTCCGTCGGTCCGGCGTCCACAATTGCTTGTGGACGCTCTAGAGGCCAAAGTTAATATTCGATTGACTTTAAATTTATACACAGTGTTTAAGGTCATGAGACGAAGAAGCCTATTGATTTTCAGGGATTTCCGACAATAACTATCAGAGTTATGGCCCTTGATCACTTAAAAAAATCTTGTGGACGCTCTAGAGGCCAAAGTTAATAATCGATTGACTTTAAATTTATACACAGTGTTTAAGGTCATGAGAAGAAGAAGCCTATTGATTTTCAGCGATTTCCGATAATAACTGTCAGAGTTATGGCCCTTGATCACTTAAAAAAATCTTGTGGAGGCTCTAGAGGCTAAAGTTAATAACCGATTGACTTTAAATTTATACACAGTGTTTTAGGTTATAAAATGAAGAATCCTATTGATTTTCAGCAATTTCTGATAATTACTGTCAGAGTTATGGCCCCTTATCACTTAAAAAAATCTTGTGGACGCTCCAGAGGCTAAAGTTAATAACCGATTGACTTAAGATTTATACACAGTGTTTAAGGTCATTAAACGAAGAAGCTTATTGATTTTCAGCAATTTCCAATATTTACTGTCAGAGTTATGGCCCTTGATCACTTCAAAAATTCTTGTGGATGCTCTAGAGGCCAAAGTTAATATCCGATTGAACTAAAATTTATACACAGTGTTTAAGGTCATGAGACGAAGAGGCCTATTGATTTTCAGCATTTCCGATAATTACTGAGTTATGGCCCTAGATCACTTTCAAAAAATCTTGTTGACGCTCTAGAGGCTAAAGTTAATAACCGATTGACTTTAAATTTATACACAGTGTTTAAGGTCATGAGACGAACAAGTATATTGAGTTTCAATGAATTTAGATAACTTGAACAGCATGGAGGAGAACTTTATCAAAGCCAAACAAATTCCCTTGATTTTCTGATAATTACATAATGAGATAAGTTGTTACTTTTAATCAGATTTTAGTGTATTATAAATGTTTCATTACCAAAAAAAGTAAAATATGCGACAACTCTTGTTGACTGCCCGGACGATTTAGCTGCTGTGGGCGTATGTTTCGTTGCCTGGCAACCTATGTTTATTCATGTCACAGTGAGGTGAGTCTCTGATTGGGCTAACATGTACACTTTAGATGACAAGATCTGTCATAGATGCAATTGCGGATTTTAATCCCATTCTTGTATATGACCAGGACAGGAGTAGGATCACCAGCATAACCCCATCTATCTCTCTTCTCAACCCTTCCTATGATTTTTATGAAATGATGGGTTGTCAGTCATCTATTCAACACAAGTTTAATCTCACAAATCAACGTCAATAATTCTCTTTCTGCTATCTGTTTGTTGAAGCCCATTTTCTGTACCATTAAACTTTTATAACTTATGTTTCAGTGACACTGGGTCACTCCCACCAGAGAGTTGTATATTTGGTCAGTTTGTAAATATCTATGCAGTTATTGGTAGGTAAAATGTGTAAATTGATAAATTAATTTGTTTATGATAGGGGGGGGGGGGGGTAATTGTCTGACGCCTGCGCTTTGGATCATGAGTTCTGTCATTTAGTTAAGTAGTGTGGTTTCAATTCCAAGCTTGTATGTAACAAGTAGGCTACCGGTAGTTTTTGCAGAATTAATGTTGTTGATCTGATTAAAACACAGATCCTATTTCGTTTTGTTTTTTTACTACAACAAACAAGGATCTGGAAGAGTTGTTATATAACCTGCGTTCTGGTTGGAGTGAGTAGACATTAAAAGCAAAGACAAAGCCACTTAAAACATAAACGCTGATTTGTTAATCAAACGTCTGACTCCACCTCCCACTAAAACCAACCAGGTCTTTATGCAATATAGAACAAATCGAAACAAAATATAAAGTGATTCGAGTAAGCAAATCAATTGGTATGGATGAATTAGAAGTTATAATGAACATAACACAGTAAAAAGACAACTGTCTCTGTCAAATTTAAAGGCATGATCAGTAATAAAATGTTTAATTATATTGTCGTTTGGATATCACATAAAGATGAAAATATTCAATGGCCTGGTATTTTTATACATTGTATGATTATGAGAAATCGGAGTACATATCTAAATGTACGTAGTTCTGTAATTTAAAATATTGGTAAACTGGTAAACCTAAAAATTATTTATGCTTGGTTTCCACTATCACGATTCGCGCCACGATTGCAATCACGGTTTTAATCGTGGAGTAATCGTGGTGATCCTATCAAGTTTTATCCTATACTGAGATCAGTCATAGCAATCGTGTTGACCATATACAAACGTATCTGCACGTAGCAGATCGTGCACTCAATCTTATCGTAGCCCATATCATGACAGTGGGAACTCGGCATAAAGATTAATTTATTGCAATTATAAGATTTATCTCCCTTGAACCTTCCAACTATTTGTTTTTATGATTTCAGGTGCACTGTTTATGTTTGTAAGATATTCTCAAATACGAGAACATTATCGGCCTGTAGAAGAACTAGGGGGAGTAACGCCATCTCGTAGAAGAAAATTACTAGCCAATAAAGTAGCATTAGTGATTGGCTTATTGGGGGACTTAGGTGCAAGTATGGTCGGTAACTTTCAGGTATGTATCACTGGGATAATAATAAAAACAATTTTATCCATAGCTACAAATCGAGTTACACTGATTGATAATTTTGTATTTATTTCCAGAGTTCCTGTCCAAAACATTAACTATTTTTGAAAATCTAGCCTGAAATACCCTATTCAGTCTCACATTGATTTACAATGAGTTGCTGCCACTTCATCAGACAGATAGATAGACAGAAATGGAGTATAACGTTCATTCACACAAACCAGGTCATTTCGGGACTAACCTATGGTTCAATTTCATTTCAAGGGCTAGGCAAGGAACAAAGTATAATTGTTCCGATGGAATGAAAAACTTGTTTACACACTGACTTGCACGTAAAAGATCCCTTGACAGTTGAAATTTTAAAAAAAGTAGGCTGTAGTGCCCCTGTATGTTGTATGCCCATCTTTCATTAACCCAGTCAGTTAAGAACAGTAGGACGTTAAACCCCATTTCATTTTATTTTGTGTGCCAATTACTAAATTGCATTCAAAGAATAATATGTTTTATTGGAATATTTGCAGGAGGATGCTGTGATAGAAGCACATGTTGTTGGTGCTTTTATGGCGTTTGGTTTAGGTGGACTTTACGCTTGGATGCAATCAGTTATATCATATGGTGTTACTTCATTAAACGGAACAACAAAGTGTTGTCGCCATATCCGTATTGTACTGTGTTCAACATATACAATTCTTTTCATTCTAAGTATCCTTTTACCATTTAAATATTTCCTTCCACATCTCATCATTTCGGTTTTATCATAATGAACTACATCTATATTTTTAGCACAGTGCAGTATATATGCTTAAAAAAGCATCCTAAATTTCTGTTCTCTTTATAATTGAATGTTTCCCCGCATCTCCGGTATTAAAAATTTAATTTTTAGAAACATAAAACCCCCACTCAGGCAACAGTAGTACAGACAGATTTTAAGTAGAAATGGTTTATTCTTCATAATGTTTCCGATGATATGACCCTTTTTCAAATGATAGCATTGATTTCTACTTGTGCCGCCTTTACATGTAAACAGAATTTTTAAATTTATCAAATGTGCAATAACAGAAGTTATTAAAATTAACCGAATAAAACAATTAGAGTAATTAGGGTGTTTGTGATTTTAGATTTTTTATTTTATCGATAACTAAATAGAATTTTAAAAATTAATTAATTGTGTGAAAAATGATAATGAATAAATTGTGTATAAAACTTCAAGATTTTCTTAAATTTAGTCTTATTAAAATTGGTAAAATAAATTCAAGAATCGAATAGTTTAAGTGTGGTAAAATTTTGTGTGCGGTGTGTTCTGCATTTTGCAGTATAGCCGAGGTTGTAGATCTTGTAGGAAATTTCTATCAGATATCAATTTCTTTTATCGCGTGGTTTCAATATTTCATAAAATGAATTCTTTCCATTTTGTTGTTGAAAGTGATAAAGCGCCTTTAACTATAATTTTCCCAAAACTATCTTGGGATACCTGTATTATTTAAATCTTTATAGGTCTCATGTACCTTGCATTAAAGCAGATAAATCGGTTTCATCAATTACATATTTGAAATTAAAAACTTGAATAAGAACTATATATTGGCCTAATATCGATTATATTATTAAAATATGGGATTCTGATATCGAATATTTAGAAACAATGACCAGTTGAAATCAGTACACAATATCTTGTACTCTATTAGCATTATGGTTACAAACGACATTTGTAATGAAAAAAAATGAATATACAAAATGGACTAAGCAGAGCTATACACCCTTTAATTATCATAATCCTTATCTTTCCACCAGTGATAACGTTCACCACTATATCCATGCGTTTATTTAATGGTAACCCTAAAAAATGGAAACCTGATGATCCGGTAAGTTTGATCTATACATGATTATATACGTGTAATTCAACAGAATTGTTATGTGACACATTAACCCTTTGAACCCTGACCTCCTGGAGCTTATTTGACGTCATGCCTAGGCTCCTGGGCTATATGACGTCAAATTAAGGAAAGCACAAATAAAAGACTTTTAAACATGTTGTTCTTATTGTATTTATTTTAAACCACCACATATTTAATCAGAAAGGACACATATATATATATAACCAGAAAGGTCACAAATGTCATCAGTGTAAGTATTCAACCTTCTTGTGCCTGTTTTACTCCAACCTGAAGTTACTTGTGTGTTGGATGCATCGCCAGAAAGACGTGGGCGACCACACCCACTTGATGGGGCAGCCGATTCCACATCACTATCTTCGCTTTCACTGCTATATTCTAAAAATCACTTTCTGGATAATCTTGATCATTTGCAGCGTCTAATTCCGAAAAATCCTCGAATTGATTGTCGTAGTAAACAGTTGTTTATAAGGCTGTTTACCTTTCGAACTTCCGGGTTCTGGATTCGCTCGTTTCATGCTAACAATCATCGAAAAAATATCAAACAAAAACACGTTGCATGGGCGCTGACATCTTTGTTTACATGTCCGAGAGCTAAATATGAAAAAGCATTGTGATTTGTTGAAAAGAAGTGAACTTATGTAGTTCATAGTTCAATGCATGACCTCACACCGGTAAACCGATGCTACGGCCAATAGTCGTATAAGAGTTCCACCGGTTTACCGGTGGTACGGGTTCTAAGGTTTAAAGCAGTCGTTGTTGTTTGTATTTTTAAAGAGAACCTGAAAAGAGCTCTCCTTAATAAACAAATTGGAAAAATGGTTATTTGCAATAAAAGTATGTCAGTTTAGGTATCATTGGAAAGTAGAGACATACTATATTTAATAGAGTTATCATCAAAATTAAACTGCATACTATATTTAATAGGGTTATCATCAAAATTAAATTTCGTATTATATTTAAATTAAGTTACATAATATATTTTACAGGGTTATGATGACTATTTAGTTGCATACTATATTTTGTAGGGTTATGATGAACATTTAGTAGCTACTATAACAGAGTGGTTGATGGTTGTAGTGCTGTCTCTATTTTTTGCTACATTTTACAAGGAATTTCAACAGATTGGAGTAAAAGCAAAAGTAATTCAGAAAAGCCAAGTTGGTATAAATGAATCTGTGTAATTGTAACATACAGTGTATTGGGTGTTGCTAAAAAAAAAAAAATTTTATATTTCTCCTAAGACAGGTTAGATATCAGCCTAATACTTCTTATACTATTTTAAAAAAAAACATTCCTAATTAATTGATAAAATTCAAAGTTGGCCTTAATTGTAAGATGAAATTCAAAGTGGGCCTTAACTGTATAAATATCATGTAGGTCACATTGTTATAAGGCCATATTTATATAAGTACCATGTAAGTCATATTGTTATGAGACCATATTTATATAAGTACTGTGTCAGTCACATTGTTATGAGACCATATTTATATAAGTACCATGTCAGTCATATTGTTATGAGACCATATTTATATAAGTACCATGCCAGTCACATTGTTATGAGGCCATATTTATATAAGTACCATGTCAGTCATATTGTTATGAGGCCATATTTATATAAGTACCATGCCAGTCATATTGTTATGAGACCATATTTATATAAGTACTGTGTCAGTCACATTGTTATGAGGCCATATTTATATAAGTACTGTGTCAGTCACATTGTTTTGAGGCCATATTTATATAAGTAGCATGTCAGTCATATTGTTATAAGGAATATATCTCCTTTTACCCCTCCAGACTATATCGCCCATAGCAACTATTGATGTTTTAATCTGTTATAAACTTATTATTAGAGGTTGATATTGATATAATATTAACCACCAGGCTCGGATCCAGAGGGGGGGGGGCATGTAAGACTGGCCATCTAAACTACTTATAAATGCGGAACTCTGATGATTACCCTTTGCTCCAATGCATCCCCCCCCCCCAGCCCTTGACAAAATCCTAGATCCGGGCCTGACCTCCTATAACCAAATTTTTAAAGTTTTACACGGACACTTGGTGGTAATCCTTATTGTTTCTGTCGAATTGTATGTCAGATGCTAACTTTATTTCCAAGGTTGTTATTCAAAATAAAACCATGCGGACTTATATGTACTTAAGATTTCTTTTTTTGAAGAACAATCTGGAAATTGGTTTGGTATCTTCTAAACAATGACTGGACATTTAATCAACTTGTATGTGTTTGTTTGTTACGTGAGGTGGATATCTGACTACATTTAGATTTTTAGATCCACAGATAGAACCAATATTGAGATAAAACTGATTTTGTGTTCAACAGTCGACAATTTGTGTTCAGCAGTATGACCTCTGATACTATCTCCTACTACATCTGGTCAGATAATCATGTACTAGAGGCCATCGAAATTATAAGAATAACGAAATATAGATCTGTATTTGAATCAGATTGTTTGTTATGTTATGTATGGTATGTTGTTTATTTCTCTATTGATATGTATTATATAAAATGTTTTAATGCTATTAAACAACACATTAGCTGTTGTTGGAATTCTGCAGGTGCTCTGTATATTCACTATTACTTATATATACCTTGATGATAACTACAGAATGTCAAATATTTTATTTGCTAATTTATTTTTTTTTTAATTGTGATTGAAATTTAGAAATAACCCTTAAACTGTGCAACTTCTAAACTAAAATGTGGTCATATTTAGTCATATTATATGGTCCCTCTCCTGTCCTGTCTGTCCAATAGCTGTGAATGTCTTAGTGGCTACAGTTATT
The DNA here is from genome assembly GCA_917208275.1 of Patella pellucida. NCBI lineage: Eukaryota > Metazoa > Mollusca > Gastropoda > Patellidae > Patella > Patella pellucida. Next base: position 13,764,589 of record OU795041.1, read on the forward strand.
ATCCGATTGACTTTATGTTTGTACACAGTGTTTGTGTGCATGAGATACAGAGGCCTATGGATTTCAACAATTACCAATCATTACTGTCCAGAATTAATGCTTGCAAATTGAAAAATCTTGTGGACACTCTAGAAGCTTGAACTTTCATCTGATTGACTTGAAAACTCTATACACAAAAAGAACAAGAAGCCAACCAGATTTTAATAATTTCTTATAATTGTTTCATGGTTTGTTACTCTTGATCAGTTTGTTGCATCTTGTCAATATTCCCATTACCTGCAAAAGAATAAAAGTGCGACAACCTTTGAGGTCCATGTAGATGACTTAGCTGCTATGGTGATATTGTTTTATTTGTTGCAGGGCAACCCACTTTTTTATATCATGTTGAATTTGTTAAATTTTTGATGTTGTGATTTATTTGTTACATGTGTATTCCGTTTGCGTAATATTGCAGTGCAGCTACATAATTAATACCTATCTGATGTTTTATGCATAATCCACAGATTCTCCTTCTCTTGTCAGGGGCGGATCCAGAGGGGGGTCTGGGGATCCCACCCTGCTCAGCTACATAATAAAATTTGTAAAACAAGACTTCATGAGAAAAGTGTAACGGTCGTGTGCTTTATCCTTTATCATCAGATGATGGGATGGGATTGACATTCAAAGCACGAAATAATGATATAGACGTAATATGTGATATCACAGGGTGTTTGAATTTCTCTCTTTAAACACTCAGTGTGTATGTGTTTGCCTACGAAATTTAGAGACGACGATGGCACCATGCATTGTCAACACTCAAATTCCCTTATAAAAAGCCTGGCAAACCCCCTCCTGCAAAAAATTCCTGGATCCACCCCTGCTTGTGGATCAGCCGTTGCATACTATAATATTAATAATTAATTGTAATATTTTTGATATTGGTGTATTTTATCCTCTGTGAGCGCCTTCTACAATGTTGCTGTACTGTGGGCTATTTGCTTAAAGTATATTCTTCAGATAACTAAAATGTCATTCAGATGCTAAAGTAATGCTAGTTAAAAGATGTTGACGATCGTTAAGCTCTTAAAACATTGAAGCCTGGTGAGTGTAGATGGGACAAATGAACCAGATTGAAAACTTCAGCTTACTACATGTTTTTGAGAATACTCTTTCTCTAAGCTAAGTTATCATTCCTGTTTGAAGGAAGCCAATTAAAATTTTCGTATTCAGCTAGCTAGATATTTATTTATTGTGTCATGATAGATAACGGCATGCATGATTTAATACGCTGTGAGAGTTTGTGGGTTCAATTAGAATGTGTATATGCATAATAAATGATAACCTCTGACAATGGCTGTCAAAACAGTTAAACTGGTTTCACTTATTCAGCCACAGTGGATCAGTAAGTAAGATGTTGGCTCACTAACCCTGGAGGTCGCTGTGTTAGCCCTTTGTCATTGGTGCAGGACAGAGAACCTGGCAAGGAATGATGCATAGTCATTCGGATGGGACAAAAAAAACCCAGGTCTTGTGTCTGTAAATGATCCCTTGACTGTTGGAATTGGATATAAGAGTAGACCGTAGTGCGGCTGTCCAGGCAAAATTTCCCTCATAACACACTGTATAGAGTCTTCATTAGCCCAGTCGGAGGCTTTCATTTCAGTTCATTTATTCTGCTCGCTTATTCAAATTTCTTCTCCCAGGGTTCTTAAACTTGTTTATATACATATTAAACGTCTGAACATTGTATAAATGAATCTATCATGTTCTATATTATGGCCAATATTTATCTTTTGTTATAGTTTTTGATAAAGTTTATTTTATTGTATTTTTATTGTTGAAAAAAACAATCTTGATACCGGTATATATTTATGATATTCTGAAACAGGTTTAATTGTGAACTTATATTTCTTCCTAAGGGACCGCGGTGAAAAGATTTCAACAGTTAACGCTACATATATATAATATTTTAGAACAATTTTGTTTTGGGAACTAATATTTCTTCCTAAAGGGTCTGCTGTCACAAGATTTCTACAGTTAAAGATACATACATGTATATATAATATTTTTGAACAATTTTATTTTGAGAATAAATATTTCTTCCTAAAGGACAGTCACAAATATTCAACACTCAGTTCCAAATGAATAGAGAGAGAGAGAGAAATGAGGTTTAACATCAATACGACACAAACTAGGTCATTTCAGGACTAACATTTGGTTTAATTTTATTTCAATAATTCGCTGTTGTAGGAGGGGTCTTTAGCAGTAGGAGGAAACCGGAGGACCCTACTCCTTGTCCCGTACACCCAGGGATTCAAAACTTCGAAACAATGCCAGTTGACTCAATGACAGGCTTATGATACAGCAGCCATGTGCTAACCATTCGGCCATCCAACACACCTCCTAATGAAATAACTTGAGGAACTGGGTGGGTGTGTTGAGCGACATCATGGATAGAAAATATAAACTACATGTCGGTTATTATTGAATCATAAACTGAAGTTCTTACTCCGTTTGTAATTATTTGTTTAGCGCATGTACGTTGTATCATAAAGGCTGTCATTGAGTCAACTGGCGTTTCGTTTCCCGGTTGTACGTGACAAGGAGTAGGGTCGCCTGTCCAACCTCAGGGTTTTCTCTGCGTCCTCCAATTTTCTCCCACTGCTATAAGACACCTACGCGCAAACAAATTATTGAAATTGAACCATATGTTAGTCCCAAAATGACCTAGTTTGTGTCAAGTGGACTTAAAACCCCATTCCACTCTCTCTTTTTGCAAGTGTTGAAATTTTCAATGTCCCTGAATTTCTAAACATATCCACTGCCTATATATATATATAACTATGCATAATAATAATTTATAGAATATATTACAATATTAATCTATATTTTTATTCATATACTTATCATATAAAAAATGTTTTTATATAAGAAATTTTGATTTATGTAATAAATTATTGAATGTTATTAACCCTATGGTACTTGGTCCATCTAAAACTGTATAAGTCATGTGAATATCTGGGAACTATCTTTTTGGAGCTGCACTTCGCAATTGCTTAATAAACACAAAACATAATGTGCAACACAGTTACTTTTTTACTTAAAGGGTGGGGGGGTGAATGGCTGAATAGTTAGCAACTGGCAACTTTTAACAGCAGCCAAGTCCAACAACAACATTCAATTCAAAGGGGGGTTTGGGATGGCCTAGTGGTCTAGAGTGCCACGCTTCGACCTCTAGCTGGCCGACCACCTCAGGCTTGCAGCTGTGGTTTTTGAGCCCTTGTGTGAGCGTATGTAGCATGGAGATAGGGGAGCCTTCTCAACCTCGTGGGTTTCCTTCGGGCACTCCGGTTTCCTCCCACTGCTAGAAACCCCTACACGCAAGCGAATTATTGAAATTAAACCATATGTTAGTCTCAAAATGACCTAGTTGTGTTGAGTGGACGTTAAACCCCATTTCTCTTTCTCTCTGTCAGTCCTTGAATTGAGTGCCATCTATTTTTATGTGAAATGATGACACTATCTCTCTTTCTCTCTCTCTAAATTCAAATGACCAAAACTCTAATCTTAATTTGCTTGATAAGGTTGAGAGAACCCTCAACGATATGTATCTTTAATTAAAATAGCAATTTTGTTCCATATTATGTTTTATATTTATGGCTGTGAAGTAGTTCTGTACCAAGTTCTTAAGCCTAGCTTATGTCGCCCTACGACGCCATAAAACTGACAACAACTGAAAATCGCGACTGTTTTACGATCAAGTTGTATTTATCCGTTGTGACAACTTGGGCGACCTTAAGCGCTCTTACGTACATGTTCTACTCCTATGTCTGCAGACAACTAGTCACAAGTGACATGAGCGCACCTACGACTGGCTCCAGTTGGCGTCTCGCTGACATAGCCAATAGGATGCTGTTAATTAGTCATGTGGTGCCAAGGAGGCGGTAACAACCATGGGGAAAAAGTGGAATGAGGACATATTGAAGGTTGTCACGTGTCAGTCATGTGATACGTTGTGGCTCCAATTCTTGAACTGACGTCGGGCTATATGAGCGCTTACACGACTATGGTCAACTGGTTGCCCTCGATTGCGTCCAGTCTTGGGTAAATTCGGTTGTAGCGACGAATGCTTTCAGTTGCTTTTAGTTGCGGTTAGTTTTATCGAGTCGTAGGGCAACATAAGCTCAGCTTAAAGGGTTAATATAAATTTTATTAACAATTTATTATCTTTCTACAGTGGCTGATTAAGGACATCCCCCCAAAAAATATCTAGAGCACTCAAGATACTAAGTCAAGCACTCGACTGCAGCTTTGTTCGGTTGTATTATCTTGAGCGCTCGACTTAGTATCTCGCGTGCTCGAGATATTTGGGGTTTTTAGCATGTCCTAAATCAGCCACCGTTTCTTTCAGTAACAGAACAAGCCTCTGTGATACCTGTACCCTAAGAATTATTTAAGAATGTTAAATGTTGAAACCACAGGCACTTGAAGTTTTATTTTAATCCCTGCAAGTGCCTGTAGTTAAAACACAGATATTATATATAAAGATATCCTTGATTAATATCCCTTGATATCATCTAGCCCTAGAGATTTATTTCATAGATTAATTTTTTTATTATAGGTACTATATATATTTGTATTCTTTAAGTTGCATTAAATAAGTGGGTAGATAAATAAACTATAACATACTTAAGGAAAACAGCTACTGATTTATTTAGGCGATGTTTCAAGGAATATTCTTTCAACTTCCGATTTGTATCTTACTTTATTATCTACCTTTTTTGTTATATAAAAAAATATTATATTGAAGTTAAAGTTTAAAGTCTCTTAACACTGGGGGGGGGGTTGGGATGGCCTAGTGGTCTAGAGTGCTGCGCTTCGACCTCTAGCTGGCTGGACAACTCTGGCTTGCAACTGTGGTTTCGAGCCCTGGTTTGAGCTTATGTGGCATGGAGATAGGGGCGCCTTCTTAACCACGTGGGTTACCTCCGGGCACTCTGGTTCCCCCCCACTTCTAAGGACCCCTATGCGCAATCAAATTATTGAAATAAAAAATTAAACCATATGTTAGTCCCGAAATGACCTAGTTGTGTTAAGTGGTTAAACCCCATTTCTCTCTCTCTCTCTCTCTGAACTCTGAATGTCATTTGAAGGATTGAGATAACCCTTTCAAATTACAAAAATGTTAAAGTTGAATGTCTAAACAACGGTATATCATCATTTGGGGGGGTTGGGTTGCCAAATGGTAAGCATGTGCCCGCTGTATCATAAGGTCTGCTGTGGAGTCAACTGGCGTGGTTTCGATTACCCAGCTGTATGTGACAAGGAGTAAGGTCGCCTGTCCATCCTTGTGGGTTTTCTCCGGTTTCCTCCCACTGCTAAAAGCCCCAAAGCACAAGTGAATTATTGAAAATTTTTTAATGAGAACTACCTTGTGGGTTTTCTCCGGCTGCTAAGAGACCCCTACGTGCAAGCAAATTATTGAAATAAAATTGAACCATGTGTTCGTCACAAAATGGCCTAGTTTGTGTCTGTTGGATATTAAACTCTATCTCTCTATCTCTTTCTCATATGAGTCCAAAAAATATTTTAATTCCATACTAAGATGTGATGAATTGAAATTTTGTCAATATTTGGCATCTTCTTCACACAATATAAAGCCAGCACCACAAAAATGTTTGGATGGGCCTCGTTTTAATACAGTTAACTCCAAGCCAAGATAAACTACCCTTGACTTTTTGTTCTCTTGAATAAATGTGAAAAATTTGATATTTTTTGAAAATGCAAATGACACAGAGATTTTCAACAGTTATAATTTTCAAAGAATGAAAGCAATGTTTTGTCGGTTTTAATTTGATTTTCAGACAGATAGACTGGCATTGCATGGTCCTCTCCTTGGAGGGAGAGGGAGAGACATGGGATTTTAACATCCACTAAACAGGATAAATTAGAACATTCTAATTCCAGTCATCATATGCTTACGATTGAAAAACACTAAATGGTTAGTGTGTGTACGTTATATCATAAGGATCATAAGGTCTGTCATTTGTGGATTTTCTCTGTGTCCTCCGGTTTCCTCCCACTGCTAAAAGACACCTACAAGAAAACGAATTATTGAAATAAAATTGAACCATTGGTTCGAGTCGATTAGAAGTTAAACCCCATTTCTCTCTCTCTTGGCCACACAATACACTTTCGTGCATATGAAGCAAACATTAGCATATACATGATTAGAATAAAATTCACGTCTTTTATCTGCACTGCCGATCTTTACCTGGACCCCCATTATAACTTTAATAACATCTCAGTCTTCATCACATCTATCCCCATACCCCTCCCCTATCCAAAAAGCTCATGGTGTTGGCTGAGAAAGTAAAAGACCCCTTGGCAATTGCAATTTGATATAAGAGTAGGCCATAGCGCAGTTGCCCGGACAAAATTTCCCTCATAGCACACTGTATGGCGTATCTATCCCCATACCCCTCTCCATTCAGGAAAGCTCCCAGTGTTGGCTGAGAAAGTAAAAGACCCCTTGGTAGTTGGGATTTGACATAAGAGTAGGGCATAGTGCCGCTGCCCAGCCAATATTCCCTCATAGCACCCTGTAGGGTGTTTCAACCACAATACCCCCACCCCCTTTCCAAAAAGCTTTGGTTATTGGCTAAGAAAGTAAAAGACCCCTTGGCAGTTGGGATTCGATATAAGAGTAGGCACTAGCGCCGCTCCCCAGCCAAAATTCCCTCATAGAACCCTGTAGGGCGTATCAACCCCCATACCCCTCCCTTTCCAAAAAAGCTTTGGTTGTTAGCTAAGAAAGTAAAAGACCCCTCGGCAGTTGGAATTCGTTATAAGAGTACCTTGGGTTCTTGTCCCATCCAAATGAATAAGCACTGTTCCTTGTCAGTCCCTGGGGGGTTGGGATGGCCTAGTGCCGCACTTCGACCTCTAGCTGACCGGCCACCTCTGGCTTGCGGCTGTGGTTTCGAGCCTTGGTGTGAACGTATGGCACTCTGGTTTCCTCCCACTGCTAAAGACCCCTATACGCAAGCGAATTATTGAAATAAAATTAAACCATATGTTAGTCCCGAATTGACCTAGTAGTGTTGAGTGGATGTTAAACCCTATTTCTCTCTCTCATGCACTGCTGACAAGGTGAAACCAAGCCAACAAAGGGATCAAACCTGGGACCTCTAGATTAGCAAGCCAGTCCTTACTCACTCACTCACTGTAAATCATTTGATTTCCTTAAGTCAAGTAGGTAGTATAAATATAATAGAGAATTATTATCAGATTATGTAAGTGTCAAGTACTGATAAATTTATAAATATAGATAAGATTGTTTATATTATGTAGCTCAAATACCTTTTCTAGACAAGAGTGATTTGCTATTCTACAATAAATAAATGAGAAAGAAATGAAATGGAGTTTAATGTTCTACTGTTTTGCTCCGAACTGGGGTAATGAAAATGGGTATTAGCCATACAGTGTGCTATGAGGGAAATTATTGAATTCAAACTGTAAAGGGCTCTTTTACGTGCATGCCAATGTGTACACAGGACCACTGTTTTCCGTCCCATCCAAAGAACTAGACAGCTGTCCATGTCAGGCCCTCTGTCCTGCATCACGGACATGGGAGAAAATAAATGAGAAGTGGTGTCACTTGTCTTTACTACACCAGGATCTGGAAGAGTTGTTAAAAAACCAACATTTTGGTTGATGTCGGGGCCTAGCCAATGAAATGGGCTTTTACGTTAAGTTTTTTGAATGGTTAATTAGGTCAAAAGTTGCTTGTATGATGCAACCTTCCACTACAACGGGTCAGATCTTCATGTAATGTAAGCCATCGATTGAATAAAAAACAAAATATAGTTCTATATTTTCATACAATCGCTCTAGTAGAAATATCAGTCCAAAAATGGTCAATTCTATTCAGTATTTACAAATTTCATTGATATATGCTGCTCGCCAAGACACCACCATATGTTGACAGAGCTGACTGTTTAATCTGATTGAATCCAAGCTCTGACATTATCAGGCGTTAATATTTTGATTTAAATGTTAAATAATGGATTAAGACATGTGAAATTTGATATTTTAACCCCAAATGCTAAGTGTGTATTGTTACAACTACAAGCTGTTATATTTTGGTTTTGTAAAGCGTCAAGGGCATTCCATTGACCATATACCTATTATAAGATCCATGGGCATTCTATGAGAACTTATCTCTGATGATAAAAATCTTATCTTCCTTTCCTGGAATTTTCGGCCACTTCCAATAGGGATGATATCTAAATTAGAAAACATTGCTTTCACAAGCATTAAATACTCCAAAAGTAGCACCATTTTGGTTACATAATCTAGGAATTAGGTGACTTAAAATACAAAAAAAAGTGTTTTGACAACCCATTGGGTCAAACATGTGATAAATACATATCTACCTACTAGAAGTCCACTTTTTTAAGTCAAAACACCACAAATGGAAATATCTCAATAATAATCATGACAAAATCCAATTACATTGTAAATTATATGTTCTAAAAGCTATATCTCTAATTATAGAATGAGAAGGAGGAAACAAATTAGGTTCAGAAATGTCATGAACTCTGTTTGACCTGACCATGGAATGTGCTGATATCAGTAGAAATGGTTACTAAAATAATCAATAAAGAGAGAGAGAAATGGGGTTTAACGTCCACTCAACACAAACTAGGTAGATGATTTAGCCTAAGGCTTCTTTCGAAGAGTGCCACCCCCAAGAAAGCAGGATAATGAGTATTGCTTGTCCCATGTCTTCCCTAAGGCCATACCACTATTTGGAAGCTACTAAGTTTTAAGATTTAAAAACAAAACAACCTCTTTAACCCGATTAGAAATGGGAATTTGTTTATCAAGAAAGCAAAGAGAGAGAAATGGGGTTTAACATTGGGTGTTTTAGCAGTTGGAGGAAACCGGAAGTCCAGGAGAAAACCCACGAGGTTGGACAGGTGATCCTAGTCCTTGCCACGTACAACTGGGGTTTAAAAACCACGCCAGTAGACTCAATGACAGGCTTTATGATACAGCATGTGCATGCTAACCATTCAGTCATCCAACCCCCCAATAATCAATAAGCAGAAACAGATTTATAAAACAAACATTGGGTGTTTTAGCAGTTGCAGGAAACCAGAAGTCCAGGAGAAAACCCACGAGGTTGGACAGGCGATCCTACTCCTTGCCACATACAACTGGGGATTCGAAACCATGCCAGTTGACTCAATGACAGGCTTTATGATACAGCACTCGCATGCTTACCATTCAGCCATCCAACCACCCAATAATCAATAAGCAGAAACACAAGATGGCAGATGATTAATTAAATCTAATTTTATTCATGGTAACATGTTGACCAGATGACTAAAACAAACAATAAAAACTAAAAACATTAAAAAATGGCTAGATTTAATACATAGATATTCAAACATATTAACCTGTTTGCACCTGGAATCTACCCAAACTATACTGCTCCTTAAATCCCCTCGAACTGTCAGAATGACAGCTGTTTTAAGGACTGTCTGTGCTTGAAATCGACAAGAGAATTATTGTACAAATGTAGCTCTGCCTCTGATTAAAGATACAGCAATATATTGTTTTGCAAAGAACTCTTGTGTATATTTTGACTATATTTTACTTCTTTGAATTGAGACAATCTTTATATGCCTTTATTTTAAATATTTTTTGGCAGAAATGGCAAGAAATTGTACGTTTTGGGGTCATTAAATAACATCTAAGAAAAGATATATATGATCAATTAAACACATAAGATTGACATTTCTATTTTGGGGTTGTGTCATATAAAATTTTTGAGTTTGACTTGTATGTATTGTAGGATAAATTCAATAACTAACATTTTTGAGTTTCGACTTGTATGTAAGCATTGTATATTACATTAAATAATTAATATTTTTGAGTCAACAAATATGGTAGGATACATGAAATAACTAATATTTTTAAGTTGACTTTCTAGTACAAGTATTGTTGGATACATTCAATAACTAACATTTTTAAACTGACTTAAGTATTGTAGGACAAAAATAACTGATATTTTACATAAACATAACAACCATAAATAAAAACATAGGTTCTTCATAAAATAACATAAAGCTATCGATACACTCGTCAAATTTTCATATTGTAAAATATTGACAGGGGTGTTATTTAATACTGACAGGATATCATATATTGGGTATTATCATACTCACAATCACTGAAACCATGATAGAACTATGATACTTAACACTTGACTCAAAATGTGATACTTTTGACTCTATTAGGGATCACATCAATGGTCAGAAACACAAGTGATACTTTTGACTCTTTTAGGGATCACATTAATGGTCAGAAACACAAGTGATACTTTTGACTCTATTACGGATCACATCAATGGTCAGAAACACAAGTGATACTTTTGACTCTATTAGAGATCACATCAATGGTCAAGAACCAAATGTGATACTTTTGACAATAGAGATCACATCAATGGTCAGAAACACAAGTGATACTTTTGACAGAAGAATCAACTTCTAAAATCCAAATTCAAAATAACATTTTATTTAGTTGTATCAGGAACAAGGTAGTCTATGCTTACCACCTCTGATACCACCTCTTTACATAAGGAGATCACATGACTAATAAAAAATATTTTGTTGTTTATATGTATACATACATAATAGAAGTAAGAATATTTTTCTTGTCCTGATCACTCAGTGTAAATACCGTATACCTGTGGGTGTGGCTCCAGACACGGTAAGTCTACTCTCCCGGACACCTGTTACCACTGTTTGTCGTGTATTTTGTACACAAGGAGCAGTACATTTGCTTGAATACACTATTTTGCCTATAACGTTTTTTAGGACTGTCTTATGGTTTGGATTGTTCGTACTTGGTTTTTTTAAATTTTTGACATACAGCTCTATAACAGTCAAGTTTGTAAGTAAAATAGCTCTTTTCATACATGGATGGGTTATTGGCATAAAACATTATTTATAGGTACAGACATACATGTTAAAATAATGGAATATATTGAAACATATTATCACAATTTAACTAGTGTAATACAATCACATTAAAAGATGAATTTATTATAATGGCGAATCGTTCTAATCCAGTTAAAATCTTGAGTATCTGATGCCATTGAGTGTTGATTATGGTCTTGTTTTGTTAATTAATATCTAATTAACAGTTTAGATAAGAATTCAGGCCTAAAAAAGACCTGCAAAAGACAGATTTAGCTCTTGCCTAATGCATGTTTAACTAGTGAAATACAATCACAGATGATAACATTATAATGGCGAATAGGTCTAATCTAGTTAAAATCTTGAGTATCTGATGCCATCGAGAGTTGACTATGGTCTTGTTTTGTTTATTAATATCTAATTTATAATTTAGATAATATTTCTGGATTTAAGAAAGACCTGCAATAGGCAGATTTGGCCCTTGCATAATGGGTGTTTAACTATCTACCGTAGTATTTGTGCTTGAATACAATAACAGTATAATTATTGAATTGTTGTGCTATACATGTATCATGTATGTGTGACAAACCAGTTATTGTTTTCCGCATGACTGGTCCTTTTATGATAATATTAACATGTTAAAATCTAATGAAAATTAAATACATAATCATAATAACTTGATTTTGTAACTCAATTGGGAAAATTACAGAGAATTCAATCAACTGTAAACGATAAGCAACTGGCATATTGTATTTAGCATCGTAGTTCAGTTTTTGTTATCTAACTTCAACCCATTTTAGCTTCTACAAAGATGGGACTTATAATATTTTTGATGAGACTGTTCTGTACTCTGAGTTACAAATTAAAATATAGTTTATGTACAATCAGCATAAAAAGCATTGAGAAATCTATCAATAAATTATTATTTTAGAAATTAGTTATTGCAGAAGTTTAAGTTAAATTTTTTTAAAATAATGATGTATACATGTAATATGTGTAAGTTAAAAGCATGTCAAAAAGATTAAATAGATATTTGATATTTTATCCCTTCACCGACAAACTATTAGTAAAAATAGGTATTAATGAATGGTTAATTAAAATCATGCGATTCTTATAAAAATTTAATAACAATCATTTAAAGCCCCTGATCGTCACTTCCATTTTTAGAGCACATAATAATAATAACCTAAGAGAGAGGTCAATATCTATACCTGTTCCTCTTTCCTTTTCAATTTCTGAATTGTTTTAAAAAATAATAATAATCTATTCATAAAGTTCTGAAAAGACAACTATCCTGCTTAGATTTAATTGAATATAAAAGAGGCCATTATCCTATTGTAGACGAATCTAAAGTCATCATTAATAGTTTTGAAAACACAGAATGGAACTGAGCAATTTTTGGCTGAGATTCATCTTTCACAATATGGTCATTTACAAGGGATTGAAAAAATTTTAAATGACGGTCAGAGACTTTAAGTATAATGTAGATGTACCATAAAACAAACAGTAAGAGTTGTGTTGTAAGAATTAATACTGTAAAATAACCATGAGTGGTTTTACTGTGTATAAACAGGACATTCGCACATTCCACAGAATCGTCTCCTGCAGGGTTTCAGTTCAATTTCTAAATACCATCTTTGAGTGGCATTTAGCATTTGACACACGTTATAAACACAAAACATAGTATGGTACACAATTACTCTCTTAATTAAAGCAACGTTTCGCTGAGGGTATTAGAGTTTTTGCCCTTTATATTGCAGAATGTTCTGGTTCTCCTGCATTTAATATTGAGAACACACCCTTAACGAAACGTTGCTTAAATCAAAATAGTAATTGTGTTCCATGTTATGCATTTGTGTTTATTACTAAATACCACTGAAACAGTATGTGCTCCGGTTACAATGGAAGTAATTCTGAATAATTACAAATTTAATTTTGGCATCTAAGAACATCTCAATATTTGGCTTACATCCCCGCACAACTTTCCCCAGATTTTAATACAATGTCAATATAAAAATGAAAATATAAAAGATCGATGATATCATCCCTATTCTCGGTTACTCGGATCTCTGATACTTTCTTGTACAGGTAACACCTTTAGCTTCTAATGTCTGAAAATAAAATAATATAAAAATCATTAAGCACTTTGTTTTCAATTGAACATCAACATGGACCCTGTGTTTACATTTAATCTTTGACTAAATGAGTGATCAATTCCAGATTTTACCATGCCTGTACTGTGTCTGATACATGCCAATTGTGCCAAGATCTTTTGTAAATAAACCTATATTTCCAGTGGCGTCAAAATGGGATAAAAATTGTGATCTGTAGATTGTGCACAAACAAACTGTGCACTGACATGTGGACAGGGGAGATGACAATATATGTCCACATTTTCAAAGGATGTTACACCTAGACGGCTGTAATTCAGTCAATCTAAATTTATCCATTTGTTTATAATATGCTAATAAATATAGAAATAAAATGTTCTGAAATTCAAACTAATATTTGTGTTTATGGGTGCATTATGCAAGAGCTAAATCTTCCCATTGCCGGTATTTTCTAGGACTATCTAGACTTTGCTTATTAACACAGCAGTGGTACATGTACTTGACATTTAGCTATTTCTTTTCAATTTTCAAACACCCATAACTTCGCTCAGAATAAAGTTCCTGTAATTTGACTGAAGTTTTCAATGTATTCATTTTTAATTTCCTGTATCTAATTTTGAACGTGCAGCTTTATCCAAACATAATGTATCTTTAATGTTTGAATATTAGCTCTCAAGTGCCTACACAAACGTACATTAATGTCTCTAAAAAACTGTCTAAAGAATTTCATACTGAAGTATCAATTACTGTGATATTACACAATCCAACCCATTTGAACTGCTTCATTCGTCTATGCTGTAATATTTACATGTACCTTGCAGGTATTTGCATACTCTTAATAAAGAGTTGGAGAAGGCATTTCAAAGTAAATACATGAAAACTTCACATGTAACTTCGTGTACATGTAATACCACTAATTGTGAATCAATTAACGGTCATATTGACTGACTTAAAGGGATTTTACTCCATTCATTTTAGTGTACATCATTTTAAGTGTAAATTATTCAATGGTGATTTTATCCAAATTATCTAACTTAAACTGATTATCATTCAAGGAAAATTTATGCCAATCATTTTAGAGCAAATCATTCAAAGACATTCAAGGTAGATTTTATTCCAATCATTTGACAGTAAATCATTTAAGGTAGATTTTATGCCAATCATTTTAGAGCAAATCATTCGAGGGAAATGATTTGACAGTGAATCATTCAAGGTAGATTTTATGCCAATCATTTTAGAGCAAATCATTCCAGGACATTCAAGGTAGATTTTATTCCAATCATTTGACAGTAAATCATTTAAGGTAGATTTTATGCCAATCATTTTAGAGCACATCATTGAAGGGAAATGATTTGACAGTGAATCATTCAAGGATGGTTTTACACCAATCACTTTACAGTAAATCAATCTAGGGCGATTCTACTCAAATCATTTTTTAGAGTAAATAACTTAAGGGAGCCAAATCTCTAACATTTGGGACCTAGAAATTGAAACAAATAGGATTGCAGCGCATATAATACTGTAATATGAATGTATATCAACTGATTAAATCTGATTCTAATTCAATTGTTTCTGTTTTACTCTACTAATTTCAAATCAGTTATGATTGGCGATATTACGCAAGAATTCCAATCGAATGGCAATCTCTAGAGTCTGGTTATTCCTATGTACACAGATGGTATTAATTGTGCATGCTCTCCAGATAATATGGCGTCACCATTAGACATGACTTGTAGAATATGTCTAGCCTCGTTCTTTGAGTCCCTTATTAGAAATAGCGCTGAAAAACATTATGGTACACGATTTGTGTAACGATGGTAAAATCTTTTTTTTTGTCTTAAATATTGGATATCAGAAGCCCATCTTTTCCCGGTAAGATCACAACATCCATCTTGATTTAAATTGACTAATAATTCGTGTTTTCAATGTCAAAGAGTTTGGATGATATTGTGTTAGAGACTTAGCTACTTTAACAGTCGGTTCTACTGATATTGAGAAAGAGACTGAGTACATGTAAATAATTCTAGGGAGAAATAGTGATATATTCTTGGTTTTATTTACATATATAGTAGTAGCATTGTTTGTTTTTTATTAATTTAAACATTAGCAACAGGTGTTGATAAACTCCTGTCACAATTCTTATTAACCAAAAAAAATATACTTTATTGATTTATAAGACAAAATTATACCAGCGACATCTATAAAGTATTGTATTTGATCTTTTATATCATTAAACATATGTAGTAGGGTGATTCTCTTGTTGTGCAAAGTGTAAAGAGAGAGAGAGAAATGGGATTTAACATCCACTAAGACACAAATTAGGTCATTTTGGGACTAACATATGGTTTAATTTTATTTCAATAATTAGCTTGTACGAAGGGGTCTTTTAGAGGTGGGAGAAAACTGGAGGACTCGGAGAAAACCAACGATATTGTACAGACGACCCTACTCCTTGCCACGTACAACCGGGGATTCGAAACCACCCCAGTTGACTCGATGACAGGCTTTATGATACAGCATGCACGTGCTAACCATTCGGCCACCCAACCCACCTTGTAGCAGAGAGAGATATTCTTTGTATAAATTAACCATTGTAGTACTATGTAATCTAATCGAATAAAGCCCTTTTAAGAGGATCAAATTTTGAAATTATCAATGGCAAGTTAAATTGTTATCACAGTGTGAACAGGTTTGTTGACCTTCACAACAACACATCCTGTGATAAAATTATCCTTCAGATTTAAAGAGAAAATTGGCCTATTTTTAATGTGAAAGCTGAATCCTTTTTTCTTCTTCTCATTTTATTGTTTTTTGTCCCCCCAGATCAATAATTAATCAATATTGGTAACATCTGTTTTGGTCTAATCTCTAAATTCGACATGAAGAATGAATAATACAGTCTCTTTAATCTCAGGATTTATAAAATTCTATTTTACATAAAAAAAAAACATTGAATTAATTTTGTACATCTGTGAATATTATTAAGCTTAAAATAGAAAACTTAAAATAACCTCATATCTGAAACCAATTTGAGTAATGCATTCCCCCCTATGCTACATTTCACAATCTGTTTAGGTTTGGATAGCATTTGGTACATTAAGATACCATGTTCATAATTTTTTTTGGGAGTTGGATGGCCAAATGGTTAGCGTGTGCACTGTGCGCACCGTTATATCCTAAAGTCTGTCATTGAGTCAACTGGCATCGTTTTGATTCCCAGGTTGTACATGTACATGACAAAGAGAAGGGTCGCTTGTGCAACGATGTGGGTTTTCTCCAGGTCCGCCAATTACCTCCCTTTGCTTAAGATATGCACAGGCGAATTATTGGAATACAATTGAACCATATGTTAGTCGCAAAATGACCTAGTTTGTGTTGAGTGAACGTTGTTAAACTCCCATAACCATTTCCTGTAGATTTTGAAAGATAAATATAAAGTAGCTAAGTCTCTAACTCAATATCATCCAAAATCTTCAACATTAAAATCACAATATATTTGTCAAATTAACATTGATGTTGTGATCTTACTGGAAACTGATGGGCTTTTGATATCCAATCTTTAAGGCAAATTAACATTTTACCAATGTACCATAATGTGCTTCAGCCAAATAATGCGCTTCAGAGACTAGAGGGACGAGGCTAGACATATTGCACCAAATCAAACGGCATATATAGACTGGAATAACCAGACGCTGGAATGTCCACTCGATTGAGACCGCTGGCTTATTTCGCCGAACATAACTGATTTTAAATGTAAATCAGTTTATATACATTCATATTACAGTATAATATGCTTTGCGACCAGGCTATTCTAGACCCCAAATGTTAGCGATTTAGCTCCTTTAAGTTGAAAGGAGTTCATCAATGGCAAGACAACTGGTATCAGGATATCAGGATAAACATCTGCAGTTGTTTATATTTAGTAGGTAGATGAACAGACTGTGAACTGTGAATACACCTAGTACAATTCGGGTCCAAAAGTCAAACTATCAGTTGATAACAAGGGGTTTTAACATGATTAATCACAAAAAAATAAACAACCTTTATATCATAAACTGGTAGTATTCTAGATGTAACATTAATCTTATCTTTATCTCTTACTTATACATGTATGTTAAATTCATATATCTTAAGTAAGTAGTGATGTAAGACTATGAACGTAGACACATGTCATTACATAATGGTGGCAAATCTTACAAATATAAACCACATAATCTAAAAATCCTCACACTAATTCGTAATTAGATACAGAACATCAGAAAACTGTCTCCATTGTAGCAGTAAATTTACATGATGAGTTTAATGAGCGTTAAATAGGTGTACTTTGATCTTGTATAATTTGTCAGACATTTTCTTTATCTGTCAGGGTGATGGATGGCCGAATGGTTAGCATGTGCACGCTGTATCATAAAGCCTGTCATTGAATCAACTGGAATGGTTTGGAATTCCCGGTTGTACTTGACAAGGAGTTGGGTCGCCTATCCAACCTCGTAGGGTTTTCTCCAGGTTCTCTTGAAATGACCTAGTTTGTGTCGAGTTGACGTTAAACCTCATTTCTCTCTTTCTTTCTTTTTCTGTCACTTGTGTTTTTAGTACAGAGACGTGTTCTACCGGAGAAGTCAATTTAACACTTCACAAGCCTAACAAACAAAACCTGTGACAATGTACAGAAATAGTTTTAGGTGTCACTTGTCCAACTCTTCAAACAATATTTGAGTTTTTAACCTGAAAAGATGTCTGTGTGTTAATAACGCTTAAACTATTACGACTGATCATTTCTGCAAATTCTGAATTCCCCAATGTTTGAGACATTTTAAACCACCAATAAACATTAAATGGAAACAAGAAGACTCAAGTTATTAATATCCCACAACTTATTAAAAGAGCTAAACCGCTAATATTCGGGACCTAGAAATGGACACAGATGGGTAGCAACGCATATTTTAATGAATTATAAATGTATGTAAACTGATTCAATCGTTCTGTTTTACTGTAATTTCTGATCAATTATGTTCCGCGAAATACGACAGAAGTCTCAATATAGCCGTGGCGATAGAGAGGCGGCTTCTCACCAATGCAACGAGGGTTCAATCCCAGCTCAGGGCATGAACTTTATCGTTGTAAGTGAGAGGGATATTCGGTCTCCCGTCCGATCAGGCAGGTTTCCCCCCCGAGTTCTTCGGTTTCTTCCTGCAGTAATGATCGAAATCATTCGCACGATCTGTGCCAAGGGCCAAATTTGAAAAAGGCCTCAGGCCTAATTTGCTACCCTTGTAAAATGACGTGATTATTATTATTATTATTAATCGAATGTCAATGTCTAGCATCTGGTTATTCCAATCTACACAGATAGTATTTATTGCACATGCTCCTCAGATAAGAATATGGCATCACCGCTTGACAAGACATGTGGTCTATGTCTAGCCTTGTTCTTCAAGTGCCTTGTTACGAATGGCACTGAAAAGTTTTATGGTACACAATTCATGTACCAATGGTAAAATATTTATTTTGTCTTAAATATTGAATATCAGAACCCCATATCTTCCCAGTAAGATCACATCAATGTTGGATATCAAAAGCCCATCTATTCCCGGTAAGATCACAACATCAATGTTGATTTAAATTGACAAAAAATTTTTGTTTTCAATGTCGAAGACTTTGGATGATATTGAGTTAGAGACTTAGCCACTTAAAGTTTAAAATTCTGCTATCTTGCTACTTCTGAGATATACATGTGTGTCTTTTTAATACAGTTTAACTGTTTTGAGATATTACTAACTATGAAAAGGCACAATCACAATAATAATAGTTTGATGAGTGCACAAAGTTTCATACAGAAATCTTTAAATAGATTGAGGACATGCTCCAGAAACATAACTCTGGTTTGAACTACAGTCATTTTATATCTTTAAAGTTTAAATTCTGAAAGACAAAAACGGAGGGATGGAACATGGAAAGGAACCTGTTTCAATATCTCTCAATAACTCTTGCAGTTGCACAGGATAATAATTGCATTGCATGGTATGAATTACAGTCATTTTACCGGTATACATGTATCTTTAAATTTTAAATTGTGTTTTGCACAGTCATTCTGGCTATATCTTTAAAGTCCACTCAGTACAACTAGGTCATTTCGGGACTAACATATGGTTAATTTTTTTATTTCAATAATTCGCTTTCGCGTAGGGGTCTTTAGCTGTGGGAGGAAACTGGAGGAAACCCATGTGGTTGAGAAGGCGCCCCTATCTCCATGCCACATACGCTCACACCAGGGCTTGAAACCACAACCGCAAGCCAGAGGTGACCGACCAGCTAGAGGTCGAAGCGCGGCACTCTAGACCACTGGGCTATCCCAACCCCCTTAAAGTTTAGATTCCAAAAGATCAGTGCATGTTGTGCCACCACTGGTTCAGAGCATGATTCATGATGGTGTGATGGTGTTGGGGTTCAGCCACTAAATGTTCAAGATTAATGATGTAATAAATATTTACTATCAGGATAAAACTGTTGTTTTGTCTGGTTAGCCAGGTCAAAAGGTTAACGACAAGTCAAATGAAGTATTTGGGTATAGTTTTACAGGAAACAACATTAGTTTGATATTAGGATATAAGTGGCAAATGGCATTTTACATTAGGACAAATGTGTAAAATATATGACTTCTATTTCACTTGCATTAACATAAATCATACCATCTTAAAGATTCAACATGCCACAATGAACGTTGTTATACAAATTTTATTTCAAAGAACCTGAGCAGAGTTCAAGGCCGTTGAAACTAAATTCGGGTTGGGGAGGCTTAGCAAAGAAAAATGTGGTCTTCAGGGGGTTTTTAAACTAAAAAACACATCTTTGTTAATTATTGGACCAGTTCCTTCAGTGATGGAGTTTAAGAATGACACACACAATAAAAACTACCTATATATGAGGAGTCAGTTTCGTCAAATTTATAAACTCTGAATACACCTATTTTCTATTTTTCATAACCATATACTCGGATAATATGTAGGCCTACTCTATACACAAACAGTTAGGTTCACTCTTAAAAGTGGAGTAACAAAATTTGAAAGTGAATTAAAATCTTGATGTATATTAGGTGGGGGGGGGGCTGAATTTTATTCTGAGGTAATTTATCAGATCTGATTTTGAGATTATTTTTGTTACCTGTTCACAGTAATAAATGTTTTAGCATAATTAAATAATTGCTTGTATTTTGTCTGGTTTCGAAATATTTTAAGTCTTACATATGATATGTACTACAAACATTTGTATATATACACCAGAAATCATATTAAAAAGGCTTAGTATCATACATGTATTCATATACATGAAGCTTTAGTTGAAATATACCAGGATTTGTATAGATTTGAACTGATCTCTATATAGTAAGGGCCAAATGTATTTGAAATTGATATTATTCCTAAGCCTGTTTA
Organism: Patella pellucida; assembly: GCA_917208275.1. Taxonomy (NCBI): domain Eukaryota; kingdom Metazoa; phylum Mollusca; class Gastropoda; family Patellidae; genus Patella; species Patella pellucida. The sequence continues at coordinate 13,785,100 of OU795041.1, forward strand.
TATCAATGTTGATGAATAAAAGAAACACTAACACTGATTTCATCGGTCAGATGTCATTTAACCAACGTTTCAAAGAGGTACCCTCTTCTTCTTCAAGGTTTTATTTATTAACTTGAAGAAGAAGAGGGTACATGTACCTCTTTGAAACAGTGCTAGTGTTTCTTTTATTCATCTACATTAATATCTATCTAGTAAAGAACACGTCCCTATCGGATCCTGTTTATATCCTGCGGATGGCAGATGAAAGTCTATTATAGATATATACATACACAAGTAATGTCAAACAGGATTTTAGGATGCTATTACCAGAATATCAGTACCGGTACAGAATTTATTCAAACTTCCTGAATGACTAGTTTTCACAGTTTTGAGACTCTCATTTTATAATTAATATTGGTGTAGGGCCTATACATGTACATTTATAATTAAATATCCTTTCATTTGCAAAAATGTTCCAGAGAGAGAGAGAGAGAAAAGGGTTTTAATGTCTACTCGACACAAACTAGGTTATTTCGGGACTAACATTTGGTTTTAATTTTATTTCAAATATTTGCTTGCGCATAGGGGTCTTTAGCAAATGGAGGAAGACCGGGAGAAAACCCATGAGCTTGGACAGACGACTCTACTCCTTGTCACATACAACTGGGAATTTTGAAACCAAGCCAGTTAACGCACATGCTAACCATTGGGCCATCCAACCCGCTAATCTTAGTGATAACACCTTTTTAAACTTGAAGTATAATGTATATATTATATACTTTGTTTCTATCCAGATGGAACTTGTGAGATTTTTTAATATAAACAAAAGAGGGAACAGCTTAAACATCCATACCACACTTTAAGGAATGAAGAATTTATAGGTTTCTATAAACAGATAAGGTGATATGGAATATAAGGTCTATTTATAGCATCTGACTGGCAGACACCATTGAAACTATTGATATGTTATACTATTTCATAGTATTGGGCACAATACTCATGTAAACTTACTACATAGGCTATCACAATTTCATTCAGCATAGAGTTCATAAAATATGCTGATGAAGAATTCAAAATTATCTATTAACAGATATGTGGTATTGATCTGAGAGAGAGAAATGGGGTTTAACACATGTTTTTAAAAAAAAAATATTTCAATAATTCGCTTGTGCGTAGGGGTCTTTAGCAGTGGGAGGAAATCAAAGGACCCGGAGAAAGCCCACGAGGTTGGACAGGTCACCCTACTCCTTTCTACGTACAACCGGGGATTTGAAACCACGCCACTTGACAGTATTGAATATAAGGTCTATTTATAGCATCTGACTGGCAGACACCATTGAAACTATTGACATGTTAGACTATTTCATAGTATTGGGCACAATACTCATATTATACACTTAATAATGCGTTTTACAATTTCATTCAGCATAGAGCTTATGAAATATGCCGATTAATTTCTTGACACACATATTACTAATTTCATATTAAAAGGCAATAAACAGTACCGGTAGTAGTTAAGTCTCCAATCCACTTACCTCCGGTTTCATATAGACAAATATCACTTCAGATTTCATGTAATCATTTCTAGAAACCTGCATTACATACTCTAAGTTGGCTATAGCAGCCTACAATCAACTCTCTAGAATATCGGATGGTCGTGATTTAAATGGATTTGAACACACACAAGATTTTAAAACGAACTCTATGATCGTATGAATAATCAACACTTTCGAGACTCAAAAAAAATGAGATTTTCAATTATCTAGTTTTGAACTATTACAGCCAGAACGAACAGTTCTTTATCTAAATATTAAGCAATGTATCTTCACAATGATATGTGTAATAAATTAGAAATATGCAAATTTATTGAAATAATTTTCCTTCCTTGTATTTCAGACCATGACACTCTGTTTTTAATTTATTATATTTTATGTTTAATGACCCTTTCTTCAATTGATCCAAACTGTTATGGATAACTTCACACTTATGACCTACAAGTTTAGCTCAGGTTAAGTGCATAACAGTAGGACGTTAAACCCCATTTCATTCGTTCATTTATTACCTACAAGTACATGTGCACATGTTGGGTAGCCAAAAATCGTTTAACATGTGCACATGCACGATGTCATTGAGTTACATGTAAGTGGCATGGTTTCGATTGCCTGTTTGTATGTGACAAAGAGTATTATCACCTGTCCAACCTCATGGGTTTTCTTGGGCTCCTCAGGCTTCCTCCCGATGCTAAAGACCCCCACACCCAAGTAATTAATTGTAATAAAATGGACACTTAACCATATTTTTTTTGTCTGCCTTTCTCTCACTGTTGCTCAGCAGGGATTACTCCATCTACTTTTCATGTCTGCTTTCTCCGTCTGCATTAAATATTGATCTAGCAGCTACAGACACAGAGAGAGAAATGGGGTTTATTGTCCACTCGACACAAAACTGGTCATTTCGGGACTAAAATATGATTAAAATTTTTATCTCAATAATTCGCTTGCAAGTAGGGGACTTCAGCAGTGGGAGAAAACCGGAGGACCCAGAGAAAACCCATGAGGTTGGAAACCAGGGATTGAAACCAGCTAGTTGACTCAATGACAGGCTTTATGATACAGCACTCAAGTGCTAACCATTCGGCCATCCCCTCCCCCCCCCCAGCTACAGACAGAGACCTAGCTGTTTATCCAGCCTTTGCTACAATCAGGGGGTGTTATGCTTTGGTTTCGATGTGACCTTTCTATGACTTCAACACTGTCTGTCTAACTCTAACGAGGACAAAGCAGGAAGTTATTTGATAGCACCACCACCCCCTGCTGGCAAATTATTAACCTTACTGAAATAGTTCAGAAAATAATCCTATTATCCTATAATATACACCCACGTTACAGACCCCCCCCCCTCCCCCTGGGCCTGTGAAATGCTTGCCTCCCCGCTCAGAACCATTATAAACCATATTTTGTACTTATCTAAACTAGTTCGCCCCCCCTACTGAACGCTGGTGTCTAGATAAGGGCCTGCGCCCCCCCCCCCTACGCCCTTTCACGCACCACCAAGAAAATAATGAAATATAATTACCATAGTCATATCGTTGCCGTTAAATTCTCGTGTAATTACTGTATCAGGATCTCCCTTAGATACATGTCTTAACGTATTACCTTCTAACGTACATGTCGACTGAAACAGAAATGATGCATACAAGTATATAATAATAGATGGGTCATTTCGGGACTAACATGTGGTTTAATTTTATTTCAATATCCAGTATCATAAATTTATGATTGTCAGTTTGGGTAAGCCTATCATTTGTGTATGGTATTTTATAAATAAGCCTACATGTCTGCCACATTTCAGAATTTATTAAATGTCTATAAACCGATGAGGTGGTATGGAATACAAGGTCTATTTATAGCATCTGACTGGCAGACACCATTGAAACTATTGATATGTTAGACTATTTCACAGTATTGGGCACAATACTCATGTACACTTTTTACATAGGCTATCACAATTTCATTCAGCATAGAGCTTATGAAATATGCCAATTATGAAATAGAGCTTATGAAATATGCCGATTATGAAATAGAGCTACTTCACGTAAAGACCAAAGGGGTAAAATGTTTATGTGTGCTAATTAATAAGATTGGTTTAATATTATACAAATTAAAACAGGTCATGCACCCATTTGAAGGACACAGGATTGTCCAAGAACCAGAATATTTTTTTCATATGGCCTTATCACTGACAAAGGAAATGTAGGGCAGAATATAAATATTGTGCACATTGAATGATATTGACACAGTAATACAATTAAAATATAATATAAAAACTGACAAACGTTTATGAATGACAGAATGTTGCATGTCAATTGACTAATTGTTATATTAGCTATAACTGTTGGGGTTTCCCACAGAATATAACAATTACAGCCATTTTTTATGTCAAACAAAAATTAAAGGAGCTAAATTGCTAATATTTGGGACCTAATTTCATTTGATTTCATATCGAATTCAAGACGTCAAGGGTTCTTTTATGTGCACGTCAATGTGTACACAGGACCTCAGGGTTTATTTTATCCCATCCGAACGACTATACATTGTCCCTTGTCAGTGTCATGTAAAAAACATGGAAACAGCCTAAATGCCATTTTAGGTTCTATAATTAAATGCTGAAAGGCAACCTAAAGAGATGAACCATTCTTATACATGTACCAAACTTTAATACTAAAGGTTAGTAGGTTGGTTTAGTGGGACTTTAATACCCTTGTTCCCTCTACTAAAGATCTGTCTCTGTTCAAACAAAAATGTCTCAATGAGTAAATAGAGAGAGAGAAATGGGGTTAAACTAGGTCATTTTGGGACTAACATATCGTCTAATTTTATTTCAATAATTCGCTTGCGCGTAGGGGTCTTTAGCAGTGGGAGAAAATCAGAGGACGCAGAGGAAACCCATGAGGTTGAGAAGGCATAGCTGTCTAGTCATGTAGATGGCATAAAAAAACAAGGTCCCTGTGTACACATTCGCCTGCATATAAAAGATCCTTTTGCAGTTGTAATTTGATGAAAGGGTAGGCCTTAAAGTGCCCCTTTCCAGGGCCATAACACACTGTATTTTGAATATTCAGAGGAATTTTTTCAGTGAACTTTAGAGAGAGAGAGAGAGGGAGAGATGGGGTTTATCGTCCACTCGACACAAACTAGGTCATTTCAGGACTAACTAATGGTTAAATTTTATTTCAATATTTCGCTTGCGTGTAGGTGTCTTTAGCAGTAAGAGGAAACCGAAGGACCCGGAGGACCCGGAGAGAAAACCCACTACGTTGGACAGACAACTCTACTCCTGGTCACGTACAACCGAGGATTCGAAACCACACCAGTTGACTCAATGACAGGCTTTATGATACAGCACTCACATGCTAACAATTCAGCCATCCAACCCCCAAGTGAACTTTAGACACAAATTAAAGTTTTACTGGACTACAATGCTTATAATCTATACAATTATGCTGCATAACAAATATTGAACAATAGCTGTATTATGTATACATCATATAAATAGTTAAATACCATTGTTAAAGGCTTATCATTAAAACATATCAAGGATAAAGTAGAGTATTAGTATTAGGGTCATTATCAGATATCACAATTTGTCTCAACTTCCTAATATGGGTGTCCATTAATCTAATGTCCGTCACATGGTATTAAATATCTGTAACATAGAATAGCATGTGACGGACATTAATCAGCCTGGTTGGACATGTGTACATGTACTTATTGTTACATATATATGGACCTCATTAAATATTATACATACATTGTACATTAACAAACAGGTCAGAGAAATAGTTATCAAGATAAATCAGTGAATAAAACAACTGCCCAAATATACATGTATGTTTATAACATTTTTGTTAAACAAGCCTGGAAATAAGGCACCTGTCACTGACAATGTCAGGCACAGATTCAGGCTTTGTCAGGCACAAACCCTCTGGTGCCTGTCATTTTGTCAGGCACTGATTTGACTCTTTTATTGATATTATTAATACATGTCCGGCACTAAGTTAAAAATGTCAGGTGCTATTTCATTAGTGCCTGACATTTTGTCAGGTACAACTAAAACCGTTATTTCAAGGCCTGTTGTTAAAGCTCCAACATAACAGAATTTATTATAATATGGAGTTTCAAAACAAACACATTTAAAAGTAAATTTGGTTCAAATGTTATTCAAATCAAATAATTTTACATTGAGAGAGAAGAGAGTGAAATGGGGTTTAATGTCCACTTCACACAAACTAGGTCATTTTTGTATTAATATAACATATTGTACTAATGCATTTTAATAATTTGATTGTGTAAAGATGTCTTTAGTGGTAGGAAACAGGAGGACCCAGAGAAAACCCATGAGGTTGGGACGCCTACGCGCAGCAAAATATTGAAATAAAATTAATCCATGTTAGTCCTGAAATGACCTACTTTGTGTCGAGTGGACATTAAACCTCATTTCTTTCTTTAGTTAGCAGTGGGCATTTTTATTCAATGCATATCGCCATCTTATAAGTATACAAAACATTACAGAAATGAAATGAAATTGGGTTTAACGTCCTACTGTTATGCACCTAACCTGGGCTAATGGAAGACGGGCATACGCCATACAGTGTGTTATGAGAGAAATTTTGCCCGGGCAGCGACGCTACTGCCTGCTCTTATATCGAATTCTAACTGCCAAGGGATCTTTTATGTGCATGCCAATGTGTACACGGGACCTTGGTTTTTTGTCCCATCTGAACCACTAGTCAGCAGTCTTTGTTAGACCCTCTGTTCTGCATCACTGACTAGGGGAAACCACGCCGAAAAATCGAGATAAACTTTCTTAGCCAATGTAGGGATCGAACACTAGACCTCCAAGCTAGCGAGCCAGCGCCTTACCCACGTAATCCCCAAAAACATGTAATATCATGGATTTAGCTGTTCAATGCAGGCGTGTAAAAATAACTACCGGTAGTCTGACCTTTATTTATTAGAATTAGAATAATAAGTATTTTGGAGACCAAACCTGACAACTATTCAGACATGAAAGTGGCTGATGGCTCAAATTCCTGAAAATAATTTTTGTAATGGTTGAGCGCCAAAAGTACGATTAACAAGCGCCAGAGGAGCTAGGCCCGAACGCTGAAGGTGTGAGAAACGAGCGCCAAAGGCATGAGTTAAGCCTTAAGGGGCCAGGGGTACGCTCCCCAGGAATTTTTTTGAAAAATATGGAAGGCTGTGGTGCATTCTGGTAATATCTGAAACTAAAATTAAGACATATCTGGGTTTTTTTTTAATATTTGAAAGATTTTTTAAAAAAAAAATAATAAAAAAAAAATTGGAATTTTCACTGAAATCTCAAATTATGGAATTCCGGGAAAATCAGGAAAACTTTCATCTCTGACTATTGCCCCCCCCCCCCCACCCCATTTCATGGTACCCGCATTTTATTTTGGATAGTATAATAATTTAAATTTGTTTATTAAGGACAGATTAAAACCAAAAAATTCTGAATAATGTACCTTAACTTGTCTACCATCTCCTGTGACTTCATCAAACTCTTTGCCTAATTCAAAAGATAGATCAGTTGACTTAAAAGTTGTTGATGTTAAAATCTGGACTTTGTCTCCATCAACTTTAATATCTTGTTGGGGTTTTGCTGCTCCAGCTAATTTTCTCATTACAATTCCAACTCCTAGTAAAGGTAAAATAATTTATTCAATAAAATTGTTGGGGTTTTGAGGGAGGGGAAAATAAGTCATAAAATAAAAAATTAAGTTGTTGGGGTTTTTTTTACAGGGGGGTGGGGGGATTTGATTTTCTATATTTAAAAAAAAACAACCTTTCTTAAAAACAATTAATTAACTTTTCAAGTATAAAAATTTGGAAACTTCTAAATCTGTTTTTCAAACAGTGGAATAATAGATCTGGATACTAGATGTTATTTTCCAATATATTGCAACAATTAGTCTAGTAATTACCAGCAATTTAATTTTTCAAGGGATAGATTTTAAAATTCATTTTTGAAAAAAAATTTTTAGCTGATCAGTGATAGTGATACAAATTAATATTTATAATTTCATTATTTATTTTTTTTCAAAATGTAAATTTAAATTTTAAAAACAAACGCCCCATAATAAAAAAAATTTGTTTACCAGTTTGTTATCTGAACATGGACAATGGAATTGGTACTAGTGCAAGAAGCTTCAGGCAATCTTGAGTCCATATCAATCAACAATGTAATTGTAGCCTACATTGGAACCATCCTTATAATTTAATCGCATGCTAAGCCATACATTAATTTATAATAGGCTATAATGCCATGCCAGAGACTAGTATTAATAACGCAAAAGCAACTCACCGACAGCTTTCATATAATCATCAAAATTTTGGGAATCTACCATGTTCCATTTTCCTTCTAATGCTGCCATTTTCGTTAGCACTGCTCTTTAACGGCTTTGTTACTTGTATAAAGACTCGTATGCAGAGCCGTGGACTGATATGAAATGAAGCGCGACCTTTCTCGACGACGGTGTATATGGCGTGGGTCTGGATCGGGCGATATAATTGCTTCGATTGTCCAGTAGTCACATTTGTAGTAAATAAATTCAGTCTGGTATATACGAGTCTAAAATATGGACCATCTGGACCACGTGGTTAACAAACGGAATATCACAACTGTATTTTGTTAATGAACGAGTATGACAGTGGACTTTAGCCATCTTCTTGAACACTTTGAGTAGTAGAAAAACAATTTACTTCTGAACTCGAAGGAGAATTTAACTACATATTACTATTTGATTTTTATTAATTAACAAATGAGCGCATACAATATATAGTCTAGTTAATAAAGGCTACAGTATGCCGTTATATTGTTGTCACGTGATTGCTAAAATGGCGGTTGATTGAAACGCGAAAAAAATCGAAGAGCACAGAGCAACCGGGGTGAATCACTGAATACGGAACGATTTGCAATGCGTCAGTGTTTTTTTATATTGATCTAAATATATCAGTCAAAAGTTATTGTGATCAAGGCTTTTCACTGGCAGAAACGTGTTTAAAAACTGCTCGGTTAATGCTTCGAAGCCTTGGCTCTTGTCATGTTATGTATGACTCGTGCAGGACGGAGGGGAAGACATATCTAGTCGTTCGGATGGGACAAAAAAACGTGATCCTGTGTACAACAATTTTGCATCAAAATTTTATTTGAACATACAATTAACTGTTAATTTAATTGACTCGCCACAACATGTCTTTAATTTTATTGCAATTTGAATTTAGGATAAATAGCCCCATAAAAAGAGTGTTTGAATTTAACTGTTCAGTCTTGCTTTTTTGAAAATTCGAGATTTTTCAGTGGCTGAATCTATAATTAGAGAAGAAATTCAACTACTAAAAGGACAAAACAGCCTGCATATTGTTAGGATCTGTGCATGGACCTTATGGATCCATGATCTGGGTTAGAAAAATTCCAGATCCCCCCCCCCCCCTTTTCTCTCCTTTAATAAATTGATATTATTTATGTTTGCGACATGCTGGGATCTTTGTCTTTAAAAAGATTAAGATCATTAGGTATGGTTTCTAAAAGGCCAGGAAATGGTGTAGATTTAAACTTAAAGTCGTGTTATCTTACAACGGTGGGGATTCTACGCCGTGCAGACTTATAAATTGAAAGAGAAGGAAATGAATGTTGTTTTGATGTTTATTTCGCCACTCTAACAAAGTCAATCTCACAACGAGGCTCTCAATATTTGATTATCCAGAGAAAACATTATATAGTTCAATTGTGATTAACCAGACTTAAATAGATATTTGAGGGTTATTAAAGGGACAATAACACTCTTGCTGGCTTGACTGGTCCAGAAAAAAAAATAGCCTTATTCTAACTACTAGATGTTTAAGTGTCCTGCCTGTTGTGTAAATTATCCATTACAACCTATTTTACTTGTCCAGAGGGTTCGAAAATATGTTTAAATCCAAGTTGCATTTGAAAGTGCTTACGTAAGGCTTTTTAAACCATGTTACGGCATGTAGTTGAATTTTTCCAATTTTAAAAATTAGGTGTGTTATGATGAAATTTGTATCATTTTTATACGCCCACATGGAAATGTGGACGTATATTGTCGTCGCCCCTGTCGGTCCGTCCACAATTTCTTGTGAACACTCTAGAGGCTAAAGTTAATAAACGATTGACTTTAAATTTATACACAGTGTTTAAGGTCATAAAACGAAGAAACCTATTAATTTTTAGTAATTTCCGATAATTACTGTCAGAGTTATGGCCCTTGATCACTTCAAAAGATCTTGCGGACACTCTAGAGGCTAAAGTTAATAACCGATTGACTTAAAATTATTCAGTGTTTAAAGTCATGAGACGAAGAAGCCTATTGATTTTCAGCGTTTCTGATAATTACTGACAAAGTTATGGCCCTGGATCACTTTCAAAATTTTGAGGACGCTGTATCCGATTGACTTTAAATTTATACACAGTGTTGAAGGTCATGAGACAAACAAGTATATTGAGTTTCAATTAATTTTGATAACTTGAACAACATGGAGGAGAACAATATCAAAGCCAAACAAATTCGAATGATTTTCTGATAATTACATAATAGGTTGTTACTATTAATCAGATTTTAGTGTATTATAAATGTTTCATTACCGAAAAAAGTAAAATATGCGACAACTCTTGTTGACTGCCCGGACGATTTAGCTGCTGTGGGCGTATGTTTCGTTGTCTGGCAACCTATCTTTTAATTGAAATATTGTAAAATAGTACAAATTATTGACCAGAATAAAGATTGGAACATATAATTCAGTTACAACAAGAGTGGTATTGGGGCTTTAAATAGAAGATATAACAGTCAGATATATTTTTCAGATTACTGCACAGCCATCATTCTCAAGTTAATTATCTGACGGCAACAGAGTGAACATCTTATGGAATTCCTGGAAATAGGTGTTTGGGATGATGAATTTTATAAATAATTTTGTCAAGTATTTGAAATTGTAGAAAATAAATGTTCAACCTCAATAATGGTACAGGAAGTCGAAGCTTTTTATGGCGTGTATTTATTATATAATCTGAATCCAAAATATAAAGGACGGGTATACATCGGTAAGACTACTGATCCTAATAGACGAATACATCAACACAACACCGGCGCTAAAGCTGGTGGAGCTTGGAGAACAGATGGAAAAGGACCATGGTAATAATTTATATTTAACAATCCGACGATAAACACCCGCCAATTTCATGGTTAGCATGTGCATGCTGTATCATGAGGCCTGTCATTGAGTCAACTGGCATGGTTTCGATATCCCCAGTTGTATGTGACAAGGAATAGGGTTGCCTGTCAAACCTCATGGTTTTCTCAGGGTCCCCCGGTTTCCTCCCACTGCTAAAGAATCCTTATTCGCAAGCGAATTATTTAAATAAAATTAAATCATATGTTAGTCTTAAAATGACCTAGTATGTGTCGAGTAGACGTTAAACCCCATTTCTCTCTTTCTCTCCCCTGCCATTTTCAAATTATTCAACCTGTAGATGTACTGAGATTATAAACCATTTGTGGGAAGTCAAGCAATCATATCTCTGATATTTTACAAAATTCACTTTCTGGCTTCTATAATTATCCTTGTATGAGAGGATTTCTGATTTCTATATTTAGATATTTTGTAAATTTTTGTTTCAGGGAAATGGTTTTAATCATACATGGTTTTCCAGAAGCTGTGTCAGCGTTAAGGGTAGGTGAGCTGATATTTTGATGATCTGACTAGAAACGAGAGAGAGAGAGAAATTGGGTTTAACGTCCACTCCACACAAACTAGGTTGTATCGGGACTAACATATGGTTCAACTTTATTTCAACAACTTGCACGTAGGGCACTTTAGTGGGAGGAAACCAGGGGACCCTGAGGAAACCCACGAGGTATAGAAATAAAATGGGGTTTAATGTCTTATTTTTGTATACCAGCTTGACTAGGAGAATTATTTGAGTCTGACAAAATGGCTGCAGCCTATTTTTTTTCCATTTCCATCTGTGCTTGAATCTTTAATGTGCTATAAGTTGTGAATAACTAGATGTCTTTCCTTGAAAGGATATCCAGATTCATGTACTTAAAGAGTTAGAATATGTTGATAGGTGATGAGCAGGAAGGAATGCTGCTGTCAAGGCAAAATGTTTCTTTATTTCACACTGCTGATGGTGCAGAGTAGAAGGACAATAAACCCTATTTCACTGAACCACCACAGCTTTAAGATTACGATATGAGAAATAGTTTATGCACAATTAATAGCATTAAGAATGTTTCTTTTTATTCTGCTTATTTTAAAAACATTAAGATTTGATCTATAATCAACAATTGTTTTTGTCTTACTCTATTGTGTTAAAAAGGATTTGATGATCACAGATCATTTAATTAAAATTGTGGAGGGTTAGATGTCATTCAGTCAACTGGTGTTGTTTCGAATCCCCGGTTGTACGTGGCAAGGAGTAGGGTCGCCTGTCCAACCCTGTGGGATCTCTCTGGGTCCTCCGGTTTCCTGCCACTGCTAAAGACCGCTATGCGCAACAAATTATTGAAATAAAATTAAACCATATGTTAGTCCCGAAATGACCTAGTTTGTGTTGAGTGGATGTTAAACCCCATTTGTATCTCTCTCTCTTTTTAATTAAAATTGTAAAACAATAGTCTAAGTATAAGGTTGTTTTTGTTTTCTATTGAAGGATTTTGTTGTTTTTATATTCAGTTTGAATGGGCATGGCAGCACCCAAAGATATCAAGAAGATTAAGACATCTGCCGGGAAAACGTAAAACCGAGAAACAATATGACTTTCATTTCCGGATAGTTTCTCAAATGTTAAGAACTGCTCCATGGAATAGGTTATCTTTAACTATTCGCTGGCTCAAACAAGAGTTCCGACAAGATTTCTCTCCCAATGCTTTACCACCAATCCATATGCCCGTTGAATACGGACCAATCGTTTGTAAGAAAGTTGATGCGAAGAAGAAAAAAAGGAAGAAAGGAAAAGACGAGGACAGTGACGAAAGCTCGCAATCGGAAAATGCTCATATTGAATTACAAAAATCTTGTGCAGTTTGTTCAAAATGGATAATGACAAAGGTACCAATTTTACGTTTCCAGGTGGATCAAACAGGATCCTAAACATGTGGTTTAAACTTTAAACTGCATGTCCACTTATGTTAAGCTTTGATTTATCTATGACAAAATAAGTCATTTAAATTTTGACCGATTTGAAAAACTTTGTTAACCTGGTTGGTATTCTCTTACAGAATAGGTTGACTTATGTTTAGCTTTGAATTATCTATGACAAAAATCAGCCATTTGAATTTTGACCGATTTGAAAAACCTTGTTAACCTGCTTGGTATTCTCTTACAGAATAGGTTGACTTATGTTAAGCTTTGAATTATCTTTGACGAAATCAGCCATTTGAATTTTGAACCAAATGAAAAAACTCGTTCATGCAGGTTGGTGTTCTCTTACAGCATGGTCGGGTGGCAGAATAGGTTAATGTGTGCGATTTAGATAAAAAGGGTTATTGCTGAGTCAAGTGGTGGGGTTTCAATTCCTTGCTTGTGTGTGACAAGGTGTAAAGGTTAACTGTCCAGCATTGTTGGTTTTCTCTTGAGTCCTCCTGTTTCCTTTAACAGCTAAAGACCCCATGCACAAGCAAATTATTGAAATAAAATTGAACGACACGTTAGTCCCGAATGACCTAGTTTGTGCTGAATGGATGATAAACCCCATTTATCCTCTCTCATCTGATTATTTTTGAATTTGGTTACATCATCGGTATTAGTCAAAAGAAATGTGTGGGTTTATTTGTTGCAGCCGCAGATTCATATCAATCAACAATTTGTCAATTAGGGAGCCCCAGTGGTACCGGCTGGCTAGCCGGGAGTTCTGGGATTCGATCCTTGAGTTGGCTGAGAAAGTGTCCCAGAATTTTCCAACTTCATTCCCCCTGTCAGTGATGTAGGATAGAGGGTCTGGCAAGGAACAGTGTCTAGTCATTTGGAAGGGATGAAAAATGGGGATCCCCTGTACACATGCCCGTAAAAGAACTTAATTGTGACTGTTGGAATTCAAAATAAGAGTAGACCGTAGCACCCTACCCATCTTCATTAACCAAGTCATTAAACCCTATTTTGTGTCATTTCTCCTTTTACCTTCCATTTCCATTTTTTGCAATTATCTCGCTTTTATTTTATTCTTTGTACTCTCTGTGTTTCAGGAACAAGATATTACACTCACCTGTTTAAATCCTGTTTGTCACATGATCGCTCACATCATCTGTTTGGCTAAAAAGTTTTTAACGGGAGACGATCATTTAATACCTATTGAAGGGAATTGTCCTTGGTGTAGTCAGACATTGTTGTGGGGAGAACTAATACGACATAAACAAGGATGCCACGCAAACCTAACAGAAGTGACAGAGGTAAGGATCTAAACGACTACTGACAAAAGGTCCAGTGCCACTTATGTTTGTTGGGTAACATCTATACACTACAATCAAGTCAAAATTAAACCAAGCCGTTTTTTAGAGTTAATTCCCCTTAACATTCGAAGGTCCCGAAATCAATGATTGAAATAAAATCAGTCATGTTTTCTTTTTTAGTGATACGGACCATAAAGATAACCGAAAAATCCACTTTTTTTTGGTTAATCGTCTTATTTTCTTTTTGTATATGGTTTACTCTTGACTTTCATGTTGACCAATAAACACAAAATCAGTTTTATCTCAACCTTGTCTCTTATTACTTTCTAAATATGATTCTTACTTTAATTGTTTTCCAGGAATGTGAAAAGGGTTCTGGAGATTACCTTGAAGAAAGTGAAACTGACTGAAACATTGCATTTTCCAAATTTATCCTTTTAAAATTCAGCTGTAAAAAATGTTTTGGATTAGTCTATGCATACAGAAGTAGTATCTATTGTCTAAGCTAATCTGAAAGCTTAAAAAAAATGGAAATTTGAAATAGACAGCAATGGTATGTTTAAACTATAGTAGTAGGCCACAATAGACCCATTTGACAGGGGGTTACTCATCTTGGAATAAAATGTAGAACTGATTCTAAAAGATGTGAGTATGTGAGGGAACAGGAAGAAGAACTTCGTAAGTTAATTCACTTAGCTCTCTTCCCTCTGATGATTTATATCAATAAAATATATTTAAATAAATAAACAGTTTTATATTATGTTTAATCTATATACATGTTCATTGTGCTGCAGACAGATTCATTCAATTCTAGACCAAAACCAGGAACTATATATATACATATATATAATTTATTGTTTCAAATGTATCTTTTTAAAAAATAATTAATTATATTTAAATTAAAGGCTCAATGCGTCATTCAGTGCTATATAAATACCTTGTAACTTACAATATTGTGAAAGTTAAATCTCTAATGGGATTATTAGTCAGGCCTGGACATAATGGTTTTAGATGTACCTGACAAAATGTCAGACACTAATGAAAAAGTACCTGCCATTTTCAACTTAGTGCTGGACAATGTATTAATAATGTCAGCAAAAAAGACAAATCAGCGTGGGACAAAATGACAGACACCAGAGGTTTTGTTCCCGACAAAGTCTGAAAATGTGCCTGATATTGTCAGTGACAGGTGCCTTATTTCCAGGCTTGAATTCTGATATCCGTCCCCGCCCCCTGACAAAAAGTTGTCGACCATATGGCCGGGGGGAATGAACATCCCCGGACCCCTCTATCAGCGGGGCTGCCCTCCCCCCCCCTACAATGTTATGATAACTTGAAAGTTCATCAATCTCTGCTGTTCGTCACGTTACAGGACACTGCTGTCTTTTATTGATATTTTGACTTCATTAAACAATTCATAGTCAATACTGAGGAATTTAATATTTTCACAAAAATGTCCATTACACAATTAATTAAACTGTGAGAGATTGATAATTTATCAAAATTCAAATCACCGCATCAAGCCTTTAAAGGATAATTATATATACACACAATTGATTTATTTATTTACATACATGTATGTACAGATGAGATGATGAAGAATTCATTAAACTGATCTAAGATAAATATTTACCGGTTTTGTCTTTTTTTGAATATTAGGCATTAATACAAATCAAAATCTACAGAATGTGTTAAACATTTGTTTGACACTTACCGTTACCAGGTAATATTGGGACTAACCCTGGATAATTTTATTTAAGTAATTCACTTGAGCCCAGGGGTCTTTAGGATTTGGAGGAAAGCTAGCTACAGGGAGGAAAGCTAACTACAGGGAGATAACCTACCCCTGCAAAATGCAAACACTGGATCAAACATATGACTTGCACATGTAGACTGATTATTGTGCGGCATAGAGAGAGAGAGAAATGGAGTTAAACGTCCACTCGACACAAACTAGGTCTTTTTGAGACTATCATATGGTCTAATTTTATTTCAATAACCCACGAGGCTAGACAGGCGATCCTACTCCTTGTCAAACCCAAATACAAGAGATAACCTACTCCTGCAAAGACTGGATTGAACCTGTGACTTTGCTTATGTGGATTGGTTATTGTATTGTGCCACATTGGTGTTTGGACATAAGGCAAGCACACGGAAAGGACCTGCTCCTTCAAATACTAGATAGAACTTGTGACTTGCATATGTGGAATGGTTATTGTATTGTGCCACAAAGGGGTACCAGCTATGGTGTGTGGTTGGTCCATTGGGTTAATTTTAGGCTTTAAAATAATTGTATGGTAGATAAATATATACTAATATACTGTATTTTTAATTTCATATTTTACCAGCAAACAAACTACTTTTTCCTCAGATTACATGTATATATATATTGGCACAGTCATTTGGCACATATTATGTAAACAAACTATTCTACTTGAAATAAAAACAAGATTAAAACATAACAATGGTTCTGAAGTAAAGTATTGGTGACATGGGTATTTTGGTACTGGAAATTACAAAACAATACTAATTCAGCTTGGTCGTGGGGGAGACATTCCTCACCGGGTCAATCACTTTGAATTGCACATGACGTTAGAATTTTTGGACCAAACCCAACCCTAACCCTAGCACGTGGTGTAAAAAAACATCATCAAGTTTGTGAACGCGAAATTTCGTCAATTCACCATGTCCCGTGTTATGACTATTGTCAGGAATGTCTCCCTTGTGCAAAATTTTACTAACGCAGGGGGTGAAATACTGTTTTCCAGTCAGTACCCGCTTATGTTTCCCCATGTGTAGTAGCAAAGCAGCAGGACATTCGCACTTCACCTCTTGGTGCTCAACTAAAACTACACATATTTCTGCAACCGTCTATGTCCAGTCTCTTCCGTGAGACATCCTGACATTCATTGCTTCCCAGTAACCTTCTAGATCTCCGACATAATCTGTCGCACGCACTTGGTTATGAAACATTCTGGTGGTCCGTGCCTTAAGACAATATTGCCAAACAGGGCAAATAAATGTAGGGAGCTAGAATAAAATTCATAGAAAAATTCCACAACCATTACTGAATACTGCAAGCTTGTGATTGTATCTTGGCGGCTTTTTGTGTCATTGTAACTGCTTTGCAGATTGTCTTAAAATTGGGAGCTTTTTTCGATCGTGCTATACCCGGCTGGTATTTTGATTTTATTACGTCTCTATCGAACAACTTGAGCGTGTCCGCCATTGTTTTACTGGTCCTTGTAGGGAGTTTGGAGATAATGTCCTTAACAGGATCGTCACATTCTATTATTAAAGTAAGGATCATTACGCGTCCGTCATTACAGCCCACAAGCACTGTTCGGTCATCTTCCCCGACCTCCAGACACGACGCCTGGCCATGGATGAACAACTTCCCAACAGTTTCTCCATCAGATGATCTCATAACCAGAACGATTTTACCCGTTTTACATATAGCGACGATGTACTGGCCGTCCAGGACAAGTTTAGCCGAGTCGTCAATAATTTCTGTAGAGACTTTTATAATGAAACCTCTAGTGCTGTTCCTGAAAACCTCCAGTTGGTCACTTAAGATAATGGAGCCGTGTTTAGAGTAGGCACATGAACTAACGTTAACGCTCGGGGTTAAAATAAAGGGCAAGTGACGTAACAGAAAATCAGTTTTTGGATCATACAAAATTGCACACTTTTCCACGTTTAAAGGACACATTAATCCGCACTTGTTGTCAAACTGAAAGTAGTCCATATTCTTCGCGTATATAAGCACAAGTTTATTACTCAATGTCGCTCGAATGTCTACAAATTTGTCATTTTCGTCTGCAGTACGTAACAGACTTTTGACGGTAACGTTTCTTTCGGACGACGTCGAACTTAGATTGAGCAAAGACAACCTGGATTCAAACACACGACCTCTCTCAATTCTTGAAATTGGATCCGCGATAACTTTACATGTCTGATACAGAGCAACGAATGCGTGGTACTTTCCACTCGAAAAGATCAACGGTTTACAAACGAACTCGGTGTTGCTCGGAATAGTTAATTCAGTCGGTTTCTTGTAGAAGTGATCGGGCTGGAAAATCTTCACCACGTACGAGTTGCCTATCCAATCACACGGAACCCAGGATAAACTCTGGACACACGCTATGTAAGAGCTGGATCTATCAAAGAGCACATATCGGTTATTAATTGCTAAATGAAAAGTTTCTTGAAGACTCATGTCATAGATCAGATCATCAGATAAGATGCCCCAGAGAATAGGCGCCGTCTCATGCGAGGATTGTTTCCCCCGAACTACACAATATTTTCCAACAGGGCACATCTGAAGCTTTAAAATTTTATCTTCACGTTCCGGACTATAGGGAAACACATGGTGAACATCGCCGCTACCAAGGTCGACAACAGTTACCTCTGGTGGTAGTCGATCACTGGAACAAATTGCTTTCCTACTGGTGGAAGACAGTGCCATATGTAACACCCGTCCTCGGACCACCTTGTTCGCATGCTGTACATCAGCACCCAGGTTGTTCATATCCCACACTTGTAACGTATTATTTTTCAACAGAGCGATTGTTTTGTTTAGTGTGTCGCAAGTGAAGATTTTGACAATGGGTGAACAAGAAGCCAGAAGTAATCTAAGCGGTTCACCAGACCTGCTGTCCCAAACGGCTATATACGTGTACCGGGAAGCCACGATCATCTCGTCATTCGGCGTGAAACCAGCAGCAGAAAAGGTCGACATGGTCTCCACAAAGGCGCCTTCGGGCATTTTCTGTAATCGAAGCTTTAACGTTTCTTCGTGTGCATCTATCAGATATAGACAGCGCGATGCTCTAACTAAAATTAAATTTTGAGCATGTGACATTACAAAGTCCTTGATGTCAAAATCACTTATTATATCATTCAGGATCGCGTCCTTGATACCAAGATCAAAATGAACGGAATAGAGAAGATTCGACTGTGTCATGGCGAAGTATTTTAATTCGTCTTTAGTAAACTTGATTAGTTTTACTTCATCGCTCATTCGAGTGACACATTTTCTCTCCATAAGCGGAATCTCGTACAAGAAAAGATGCTTTTGCGAACCTACTACCAAGAACGATTCGCTAGCACTGATGACACAGGTTGAACAGTTGTAACTAAACTTGTGCAATAGAACGCAGTCCTTAACATCAACAACGTACGGCCCAATTCCCCGATCGGTGATAAACGCTAGAAGTCTTTTAGATGTAGTCACACTGTTCACAACACCATAATCATAATCAATTTCCCCGTGAAGCTCACCGCCATCTGTTTTGTACACAAGCACGAATCTATTGTTCTTAAAGGTGCTGATATACCTTCCGTCCTTGCTAGGATAAAGCTTTCCCACGTTTATCTTAAAATCTTGTCTAGGTTCTGCTTGACTCAACTCCCAAACCTGAACGTTGTTATTATAAAACGGCTTGGCCGTCATGAGGACGCCAACTGGGCTTTGAAAAACATCCACTTCAACCCGTGCAGTCGGTTTGGCATTGATTTCACATTCAAATTGTAAGGGTCCTCCGGGGGCGGTGTATATTTGACAGTTGGGTACTAATGGGCAATGGTATTGAGCGACGAGATCGCACTGTCCAACGAGCTGTTTAATATAGGCATACTTTGACGCATGAGGTAAAAGTCGTCCAGTTAATTCAGGAACAAGCGCGTGTACATCTATTGAGAGCACAGATCCAGTCATACGTAAAGCATCAGCTATTAAATTACATTCTTTGTCGTCAATGAGGGCATAATCTGCGAGTAGTGTCTGAAGGGAAGTGGCCTTCATTTTATAATAAATCCATTCATAATTACACAAACAGGTGCCCTTTAATCTGCCCAACTGACGACTATGGAGTAAGCTATAAGGCACCTGCTTTAATTTCCTCACGTTGTATCTGGGCACACCCTCGGAATTGAAGAGCATGGGTTGTTTAGGTACATGCCTGAGAGCGCTACCGTGTTCATCTCTTATGTCCAATCTGGACATCAGTTGTTTTGTGTATGTAAATTGTTTTTTGACCCCAGCCCACATGCCCATATAATATTGTTCAATAAGTTTGTGTATTTCCACTACCGACAAATATTCCTCCAAATATCTCTCAGTAACAACATTAACAAATTGTTGATGAAACCAAGACAATACCGCAGTCCCGTCCGCATCTCTTTCCAACAGAAAGTTACCTATGTCCAATTGCAGGCGCGACCATAAACTTGGTGGCAAACGACGAATTGGAGGAAGCCACATAAC
Source organism: Patella pellucida (assembly GCA_917208275.1). NCBI lineage: Eukaryota > Metazoa > Mollusca > Gastropoda > Patellidae > Patella > Patella pellucida. The sequence continues at coordinate 13,805,334 of OU795041.1, forward strand.
GAATATACTGTTCAAGACTTCATCATCGAGTGAAAGAATATCTTCTAATTCCGATTCGCTCAAACCATCTCTAGCAGCTGTTATGTATGATAACGCCTTGGCTACAAACACTTTCCCGTGCTTCTTTTCTAAACGTTCAAAAAGAGTATGAATGCAAGACTCGACAGTCGCCGAGAGAACATTCTCATGGCTTTGATCATAAGAATGCCACCCCCTTGCTTCTTCAAAGGTAAGTGTGACAAAGAGAGGGAGGGTGCAGCTCTGAAAGGACTTTCGGATAGCTTTCCATTGTTCATAGGTGAGTTTTCGTTCAGACCTGTCTAGCAGAATCTTCACAATATCTTCACAATCCTTCGACGGCAATGGCTGGGTATGAATGAAGTTGTTGCAGTGGATTCTGTTCATAAGCCTGTCTAATATTTTGAATTTGAACGGGATCGTTGATACGATTATTCTAACATTTCTAGCATGTCGAGCTGGTAGCCAGTCTAATTTGTGTCCATTTTGATTTGTCGATAACTGGTTCAAAGCATCAAGCACAATCAGAACCCTTCCTGTAAAATCACCTTCTAGGACTATATTTCTGAAGTAAGCTTTTAAACTTAGAAAATCTTCCGGGACGTCACTCCTGTTTCTGTTGGCAACAAATGCTAGTTGGTGACACACTGAGTACAAAAGTTGCTGGATAGAAGAACTGTCGGGAGTTGTTCCTAAAAATCTTACAATGACCGCAGGTTTCGCTAGCCTATGTAGTGTACGAATGCCGTTGGCTAAAATAGCACCCTTTGCTAGAAGAGATGTTTTGCCGCTACCATATGGCCCAAATACTACCAATGGCTGTGATGATTCACCTGAAAGAATGTAGTGTCGGATGACAGTAAGTTCATCTTCTCGACCAACAAACGTTTCACATCGACCTTTCAGAACAGTCCAGTGCTGAAGGACTTCGTGGTAAAGAGGATCATCGTCCAACTTCCTTCTGCTGAAAATATTCCGTTCCACTAGTTTGTTGACTGTTCTTTCAAAATGATTACACATCCGCTGTAGGTAAGGCGCGTGAAATTTAGGATCTATACCCGATTCTTTCCAAGATATGGATGAATTCAGATAATTATTAGAAGACAACTTCTCTTTTGACTTGGCCTTTAGGTCGTCTAGCAATGATTTAGTTTCAGGGTGCATTTCTGGAGGATTTCCAATCACCTCAACATATCTCTTTGCTTTTTTACTGTGTAAGTTTCTGTGAAGGTCGAGGAAATCTCTAATGTACACGATGGTATTGTTGTCTCTATCTTTCTGTCTGTTGATACCAATTAAACCTTCATAGATTTCATGTTCAGTAACTGTAAGAAAAACAAATTAGTAATTATTAACAGTGGCGGATTAAGCTCCACCAAGGCCTGAGGCTTCTTTAATTAAATTAGGGTCAGGGCCCATGTTGGTTCCCGTTGGGCCTAACATTCATTGTCTATGCGTTTTTAATCGTATCAGACAAGTCTAAAAAAATTTACAAAATCTTTGAGTCTGAGGCCGCAGCCTCATCAGCCTCACTGATAACCCGCTACTGATTACTAATCAACCCAACCGTTCTAGTTTCTAATTCACAGTCTTTAATAAATTGTAAATACGGGCTATAAAACGAACGGACAAAGACTTGAAACAAGAAAATGTTTAAAACTATCATAAAGAACTGTAAAAAAAACTACATGTATACCGAGTTTGACAACGTTGCCATTGACGAAACCAAAATTCAACGGAATTGAATGGACGATACAAAAAAAAACAAAAAAAAACATAGTCTGTCTGTAACACGATATCCCCCACTACTTATATCGCTGGGTTCATGATATTTCTTAACTATGCGCATTCTCTTTAACAGAAAGGTAATATGTTGTTAAGACTCTACCCCCACCCTCTCATTGTTAAATATAGATTAATTTTCTCACCAGAAGCTTTCAATTGCCTAAAAAATGCCCTGCTTATTTCGTTGGCTTCCAAAGCAGACTGTCCGCCTGATCGAAGGATCCTCTTTATGTTCACTTCTGTTTCCTTCCAAGGTTTTCTAATTTTTCCTGTAAAAAAGAACCCCGGGGATATTTATATAAATGCCTCTTGTTCTTTTGTGAGTTATTTTCTTAAATCTGTTTGTTTAATTTCCAGTTTATGATAGACGGATCTACAGGGGAATGTTCGTTCTGAATAAGGGTGGTTGAATGGCCGAATGGTTAGTACGTGTGTGCTGTGTCAATAAGCCTAACATTGAGTCAACGGGCGTGGTTTCGAATCCCCGGTTGGACGTGACAAGGAGTAGGATCGCCTGTCCACCCTCGTAGGTTTTCTCCGGGTCCTCCGGTTTTCCCCCACTGCTAAAGACCCCTACGCGCAAGCGAATTATTGAAATAAATTAAGCCATATGTTAGTCCCGAAATTACCTAGTTTGTGTCGAGTGGACGTTAAACCCTATCTCTCCCTCTCTCTCTCGTCCTGAATATCAGTGTATTGTAATTATTATAACCAGCTTATAAATGCCCTAGGGGTTGGATGGCCAAATGGTTAACACGTGCACGCTGTATCATAAGGTCTGTATAGAGTCAAGGTTGTACGTGACAGGAAGTAGGGTCGCCTATCTAACCTCGTGGGTTTCCTTTGGGTCCTTCGGTTTCCCCCTCCCCCACTGCTACAGACAATTTATTATCTTAAATACGGCAGTCATCTAATCTATGACGATCATTTTAAGTCAGTTGGAACATTTATAACAGAGAGAGAAATTGGGTCATTTCGGGACTAACTCGTGGTACTATTCTATTTCAATAATTCGCTATGACCTCTGACGCGACCTCCTAGTACAACTGGTTAGATCTTCATGTTGTGTAGGCCATTGAAAGTATAAAACAACGAAAAGAAATTTAAGACTGTATTTTAATCAGATTGTCTGATATTCCAATTGTTGCTACTTACCAGTAATGTAACTACACGGCTGAAGTCTAAATAGATTAGGGTGAACATTCTGATCTTTTAAAAAACATTTATTCAACAAATCCGCATCTGCAGGAGACGTTTTACGAACATGGGATTCAATAACTTCATATTCAGCTCTAAGTATGCTGGCGGGAATTGGAATATAACCATACCTCTGCCCTATAAACGCCTGAAAATAGCATCGGTTTAATACACACACATGATTCTAATCAACAGAAGGGTCTTTGGGATATGGATTCTTTACACTTTAAATTGCGCAAATAATCCGATTCTTACCCCAGTCCCCCCCCCCTCCAAATCAAAACACTGAGCACCCTTGCCTCATTCTCCGGTAACAAGCCCAAAAATACTGCTTTCTTCATTGTCATCACTTATCAATCATGTATAAACGTTTTGTTTTAATTCTAGAATACCAAACGTTGCTAGCATAGTCTGAAATTCCCCAACTTTAAACCACTCTATCTACCATTACCACTATGTCCCTGAAGCAACGACCGCGAGTTTTACAACGTTTGATACGATGTACGCATTTAGGACGAGATCAAGCCTTCTATTCAAAGTGGTTTACCACAGACCAGTGGACATTACAATGCCGATGTCGAATCAGAAGCAATGATAAAAACACAGGAATTAAACCGCTGACAAGATGTGAGTCTCCTATCGACGACCATATCGCCACCCGGTATTTTCATAACAGAATAACAATCTGCAATTTTGAATTAAAAACTCACCACAAAGTTTGGTCCAACTGAAGATGACTGACAATGATGTAATTCGGCTAAACACAGATCTGTAGCAGAATGATCTTCACTAGCTTCTATAGGTACTCCCCATCTCATATCTATTGCCTACAAATTATGAAGTGTTAGATATCAACAAATCTTGATCGAACGTCATTAATTTCAAAATAGATTGCCGTTAATGACCAGGGGTCGGTTGCTCAAAACTAAGTTATTTTAACGATCCGTTAAACTCTAACGGGCATATCTTGGTAACGTGTTGTATGCGTTAAATTTACTACAGAAAACACTATAGAATACTTTATTTTTTCAAAAACAAATATAAGCATAAATCTGTAGGATACATTTGCACCACGGAATGTTCGGGCCTTTATTTCCAGCAATAATCTTTCTCTCCGTTAAAGTCAACGGATCGTTAAAAGATATCGGAGCTTTGAACAACCGGCCCCAGTGTTTTTTTGTCATCCTCATATAAACCGTGTCAGTTGATTCAATGACAGACCTTATGATACAGCGTACATGTGCTAGACTTTTGTTTATTCATATATTGTAATGTCATAACTGTTGTGAGTTTTGTTTAAGTGAAATACATGTAGTGTGTGTGAAATAGCTTTATGTAACGTCCGCTTCCACCGAAGTGATATCGCAGACATGTAGTAAATGAACACATCGTAAATAGGCTAACATGAAAAATCCAGCTCCATTAACCCATTAGGTGCAGAAATGTAGGACGTTAAATCCCATTTCATTTTAGTTTAGAATCCCTTAGTTGGCACCGTTGGTAGAAATTACCTTACCAATTCAACACCGCATGCCATCTAAAAATATGGAACCTTCTATATATTCTTACCTGAAAATCTATTCCATATTTATCTCTGCATGATTCTCTTAATCTGGGATAGACATGTTCAGCTAAAGCATTTCTTTCTGCTTCCATATCTGGAAAGCAAGCAGATCATAACGATAGTGGCCAGGTATGGAAATTGTGTTGTGGGTTGTAATTTTGTAAAAGAAGTTTGCCATCGTAATACTACGTTAGTGTACTCAACTGCCTGGTTGTGCGAAATATGTTCTTGATTATGTTTGGTGATTATGTTCCGAGATTTGCTCTAGATTGCCATGCAAGTATGTGGTTTCGTCATTTTGCAGTAATTATATTCTATAGACAAGAGAGGGGTTTAACGTCCACTCGACACTAACAATGTCATTTCGGGACTAAATCTATAAAACTGTGACTTCTAATTCAAGTCCAGGGCCCTGTTTCTCGAAATCTTAACTAAAATCAGGCTAATATTTTCCAACCAAATTACTAAAATTTAGATTTTATCTTAGTTAAAATTTCGTGAAACAGGCCCCAGTTACGAAATGTCATTGAAACAAGTCTTCACTGTGTAATCTTTGATTTGTAACTGAAATCGGATGGAGGTCAAGGGTCAATAAAAAAAAGGGTACCAACCTGTAAAAGTGGAGCTGATGAATATTTTGACGATGTTTGCCCGAACATCGGGTACCTCTTCTAGCTCTATACATCCTCTTAATAATTGATCTACCAATGTGCGGTCCTCGTCATTAAGATGTGTGTATCTATAGACGCCCTCTTTCTCTCGTCTCTGTTTTTGTAGAGCTTCTTCGTCAACATCATCGTCAGTTTCGTATCTCATGTTACTACTTGCTACAAATGGATAAAAGTTATGACGTGAATTAGTGAGATGGGGTTTAATGTCCTACTTTTCTACACCGACTGGGATAAAGAAGATGGTCATGCGCTATGGGGGAAATTTCCCCGAGAGAGAGAGAGAGAGGGGAATTGGGTTTAACGTCCACTCAGCACAACTAGGTCATTTCGTGACGAACATATGGTTTTGATTTTATTTCAAAAATTCGCTTGCCCGGAGGAAACCCACGATGTTGAGAAGGCGCCCCTATCTCAATGCCACATACGCTCACATCAGGGCTCGAAACCACAGCCGCAAGTCAGAGGTGGACGGCCAGCTAGAGGTCGAAGCGCCATCCCAACCCCCCGGAAATGTTCCCGAACCGTGGCACTACGGCCTGCTTTTATTTCGTATTCTATCATGGGTTCGTTTACATGCGCGTCAATGAGTACACAGGTCGAATTGAGGCGGTTCCTTGTCAGCCCCACATCCAAAAAAAAAGGGCGTGGATGTTTTGTAAAAGCCGCAGACCCTGATTAACTACACGGTTCAACATGCGCCCTGTACCTTGATATATAAAAAACATTGTTCGTTTACATGCGCGTCAATGAGTACACAGGTCGAATTGAGGCGGTTCCTTGTCAGCCCCACATCCAAAAAAAAAGGGCGTGGATGTTTTGTAAAAGCCGCAGACCCTGATTAACTACACGGTTCAACATGCGCCCTGTACCTTGATATATAAAAAACATTGTTCGGTATTGAATTGTCGGGTATAATAAACGTGTTCGTGTTATAATTTACGAAGACTTGTCGATGAGATCAAGTTCCTGGTATGCTGAAACATGTTAGCATTCTTGACGAGCGGGGCGTGACATAAAAATTTCAAGAGGTAGTTTATTTTGTCCCGTCAATGTTAGGATTATGAGTGCAGCGGGTGGGATAGACTCCCTGGTTTGGTTCATTTAACGGTGCCACGGTGGCTCATTAACCACGGAGCCTAGAGTTGACCGAGAAAGTTCCCCGGAAAGTGTCAGCATAGATTCCCGTTGTCAGTGGGGCAGGACGGATGGTATGGCAAGTAAAATTGTCTAGTCGTTCGTAGGATACGAAAAACCGTGGTCCCGTGTAGCTTACTCATTGTCGTGCACGTAAACGAACTCATGACAGTCGATGAATTCAGGGCGAAAACGCTGCCCTCAACGCACACTGCATCGCGTATATAATGCACGTCTTCATTACCCCGGTTGGCGTAGAAAAGCAGGCCGTTAAACCCCATATCATTTCACTTTCATTCAATACAAACTAGTTTATTTCGGGACCAACACGTGCTATATTTTGTTTCAACAATAACAATTTCCTTGCAGTGGGATTGCAGAGAAACCCCACGAAGTTTGACGGGCCTAGTTTGAACTCTCGATACTTGCTAAATAAATCTGTAATAATAGCAGCCACGGAGAGAGAGAGAGAGAGAGGGGGGAGAGAAGAGAGAAATGGGGTTTAACGTCCACTCGACACAAACTAGGTCATTTTGGGACTAACACATGGTTAAATTTTATTTCAATAATTCGCATGCGCGTAGGGGTCGTTTAGCAGTTGGAGGAAACCGGAGGACCCGCAGAAACCCCACGAGGTTGGACAGGCGACCCTACTCCTTGCCACGTACAATTGTTAATTCAGCAGCCATGGAAGTACCACACTATGGACAATATCATGGCGACGGTCATGGCATTTTATTAAACAAACTTCGTGACTGGATGAACGTGGGTCTAATAAAGACTATTCATGATTAAAGAGTCTGTCCAGAAATAGTTAACTTTTGTGTCGTCTCTATAAATCACCATGCTATAGTATAATGTGTCGTTAGTATTAAAAATCAATCGGTGATCAATATCCAACTTTGACTGTTTAATCAGTACCCGAAAATCGATCTTTAAAGGGACAATAACACTCTTGCTGGCTTGGCAGCTCCAGAAAATAAATAATAACCTTATTTTAAGAACTAGATGTTATGTGTCCTACCTGTTGTGTACATTACCCATAACATCCTATTTTACTTGTCGAAAGGGTTCAAAAATATGTTTAAATCCAAGTCACATTTGAATAGGTTTACGTTAGACTTTTCAAATCATTTAGTTGAATTTAGGTGTGTTAAAATGAAATTTTTATCATCAATTGAAATAATGTAAAATAGTAAAATTTGTTGACCAGAATAAATATTGGGACATATTGTTTAGTTACAACAAGAGTGGTATTGAGCCTTTAACATTTGATTAGATTTTTGGAAAATCAAAATAGTTACCTTTCTTTTCCAGAGACATTTTCTATTGTCATATTTACCATCCACACAAAAAGAAATCAACCAATTTAGGATTAATTAATCCAAATAATATACACCACTCGCCATTGTTATATTTCTCTTGTCTGAAATCTAACTCAAAATATTTTGGGTTTGATTCGCTTGAGAGAGCGGTTGCTATATGAAACGTATACCTGACAATTTCCTTACTCAAAACACACGTGGTTCGTTAATCCTCGTGGGGAAACAATAATAAGACAGTTACGCTATTGAATCAAACCATTTATTGGGCACGCACAAAGAAGTACGAGGCCGGGTTAAGTATTATTCGGTTACGACATCTTAGAAATATCCACATCATAATTTTTCTAAGTTCAAGTGGGTTTTATTAGTCTTAAATCACCCATTATCCGTTTAAAGTAAACAGGATAATCCATGTGATTGGGGTATAACAACTATTAATTAGATATAAATGCAATAATCCGGATTTCGTTTCTGACCTATCACCCTTACCAATAAAAGGTAGCCGCCATTGCTAATTGAATTATGCATATTATGCATAATTGAACTATTATTTGTTGTAACATATAGGTAACAAATTAAATATTTTGATTGTTACCTTGTTGATAGTATTAATATAATATATATATATATATATATATATATATATATATATATATATATATATATATATATATAAACTAAATTAAAGAAAGACACCAAAATATTAATTTAACGGCTAGCGCTTTCTGTTCGTACTGAACATCATCAGACCGATTTTATTCACGAAGAATTACGTAGAATTACGTATATATATATATATATATAGAGAGAGAGAGAGAGAGAGAGAGAGATGGGGTTTAACGTCCACTCGACACAATTCACGTCATTTCGGGACTAAAATAATGGTTAAATTTTATTTCAATAGTTCGCTTGCGCGTCGGGGTCTTGAGCAGTGGGAGGAAACCGAAAGGCCCGGAAAAAACCCAACGAGAGTTTGACAGGCGACCTTACTCCTTGTCACGTGCAACCGGGGATTCGAAACCACGCCAGTTGACTCAATGGCAGGCTTTATGATACAGCACGCACGTGCTAACCTCCCCCTCCCTATTAATGTAATAATAATGAATTTACAAAACGTCTGAAACCCAAACTAATTTGCTGTGTCAAACGGTATAATGATTAATGAAGAGGGGCGTACGCCATGCAGTGGGCTATAAAATATATTTTAGAGGACAGCGGCGTTTCCGCCTTTTCGTCGAATTACTACTGTGTAAGGTTCTTTTTCATGCTATAGAAAATGGAAAAGCCCCCCCCCCCCCATCGCCTAAACCTTTAAAATTTTCTAGAGAAATTTACACTGGTAATCTATGACTTTTTGCTGAGGGGTGCTTCGACTGACAGCCCACTAATGATATCGTTAAAAAAATAACGGAGCCCAACAACCCTGTTAAATATATTGGCAAGTTAACGACATGTTAAAGAAGCTAATCGCTAAATCAATGTCATCCAAAATCTTGGACATTGAAAACTCGAATTATTTGTCAATTTAAATCAACACCGGTGTTGTGATCTTAACGGGAAAAGATGGGCTCTGATATCCAATGAATGTCAGATGGTGAATGTCAAATGTGTAAATTATTTATTTCATACATTATTCTTTACATTCACAGTAAAATACATTTATACATATTCTACAGCTCTTTGACTTTGTTGTTTCAACACAGATCTTTAAAACCTGTTTCAGAGCATGTTATTTTATATGGGTATTGTCTAATAATTTGAGATATTATAATAATTATTACTGTAAGATATGATTATAGAATTAGATATATAGTATAATAATATAATACAGTGTAACGTTTGATGTATTTTGAAATGTATTATATGTATTTGTATTATATATTAAATGTCATTGATATTAATTCTATGTATGTACATTTTTACAGGTTGTTTTTAAAGTTACATTATTCAAGATATAGATAAGAACTAGCCGCAAGACAGAAAATAGACATTGCATAGAATTAGATATAATAGTATAATAATATAATACAGTGTAATGTTTGATGTATTTTGAAATGTATTATATGTATTTGTATTATATATTAAATGTCATTGATATTAATTCTATGTATGTATATTTTTACAGGTTGTTTTTAATAAAGATTTAAACATCCTCGTCTTTTGATTGAATTAGATCCAGTTGCAATCATAATGTGTCACATAAAACACCTTGGCCCGGCTAATTTTCAAAAAAATTAAAAAATATCAATAACTACCCCAAAAAGAATAAAGCATTTTTCTCAAATGTTTCTTACAAGTAAATTTGACACCCGTGTGAAACTGCTTGCTCAAATTACGGTAAACGCCAGGGCAAATTCTTTTATTGTTCAATTATGTTTGTGGCTCAACCATGTGCACGTTTGCAAGCATGTGTATGTGTGTGTGTTGAGATGACGTAGAGTATTATTTATTTCACTTTTGATGCACGATGATGCAGCATCAGTAGAATCGTTATCCGGATTTTGCTGTTTCATAGCAGAAAAGAATGATGAAAACGTCTTCTGATTACTCTCTGATATCCTAGTGAATTTAATGTCAGAGGTGCCTTGACCATGCTTTTTTATCGCAATGCAATTTAAAGTATTCTTTGTCCATTATCTGTTGGCAGGACGTACATTGTATTTTGCCGCCGTGATCTTTCTTTCGGTTATTTGACTGTGACTGATCCATATAGACCAGAGGGAGGAGGGGGGCATTGTCACCCGAGTGGGGGCAAATTCTGAGTTAACTTTTCTAGAGGCATTTTTCGTCAGGAATCCGAATCTGGTAGGTAATAAGCCAGGCGAGGGGGCGTTTCCGAGATAATCGAGGTCAAAGGTCACGGAAGGCAAAATAACGAAAGACACGTATATAATTCAAAATCTGTCCAGAATAGGGCCGAAAATCATTGATGACAGCAATGAGACAATTATAATACAGTAATATATTAATAACATTATATCTGGAATTTCGTACCGTACTAAGAACCGTATTTTGACATTGAATACCCCCCCCCCCTTCATTATCATTATCATAGTAATTGAGTTTAATACCACACAACTTTGATCGCTATTTAAGGTAAGTAAATATGAATGTGCCATAATATTACTTACATAGTTGAAGAGGGTAATAAACAAGCTTTTCTGTGATATGTAACATTATATCTGGAATATCGTACTAAGAACGGTATTTTGGCATTGAATACCCCTCCCCCTTCATTATCATAGTAATCGAGCTTAATACCACCAAACTTTGATCGCTTTTTAAGGTAAGTAAATATGAGTGTGCCATAAAATTATTTACATATTTGAAAAGAACAACCAACAAGCTTTTCTGTGATATGTAACAATATCTCTGGAATTTTGTACTAAGAACCGTATTTTGGCATTAAATACCCCCCCCTCATTATCTTAGTAATAGATTTTAGTACCACCCAATATTGATCGTTTTGTAAGGTAAGTACATCTTAATGTGCCAGCAAATTATTTACATATTTGAAGAGAACAATCAACAAGCATTTCGCTGATATGTAACATAATATTTGGAATTTCGTTCCAAGACCCGTATTTTGGCATTGAATACCCCCCCCCCCTTTATTATCATAGTAATAGAGTTTAATACCACCAAACTTTGATTGCTTTTTAAGGTAAGTAAATCTTAATGTGCTAGAAAATTATTCACATATTTGAAGAGAACAATTAAAAAGCCTTTTGCTGATTTGTAACATTATATCTGGAATTTCGTACTAAGACCCGTATTTTGGCATTGAATACCCCCCTCCCCTTCATTATCATAGTAATAGAGCTTAATACCACCAAACCTTGATTGCTTTTTAAGGTAATTAAATATGAAGGTGCCATAAGATTATTTACATATTTGAAAAGGATAATAAATAAGCTTTTCTGTGATATAAAACATTAGATCTGGAATTTCGTACTAAGACCCGTATTTTGGCATTGAATACCCCCCCCCCCCCTTCATTAACATATAGTAATAGAGCTTAATACCACCAAACCTTGATTGCTTTTTAAGGTAATTAAATATGCCATAAGATTATTTACATAATTGAAAAGGGTAATAAATAAGCTTTTCTGTGATATGTAACATTATATCTGGAGTTTCGTACTAAGACCCGCATTTTGGCATTGAATACCCCCCCCCCTTCATTATCATAGTAATTGAGTTTAATATCACACAACTTTGATCGCTATTTAAGGTAAGTAAATATGAATGTGCCATAATATTACTTTACTTACATATTTGAAGAGGGTAATAAACAAGCTTTTCTATGATATGTAACATTATATCTGGAATTTCGTACAAAGAACCGTATTTTGGAATTGAATACCCCTCCCCCTTCATTATCATAGTAATAGAGCTTAATACAACCAAATTTTGATCGCTTTTTAAGGTAAGTAAATATGAATGTGCCATAACATTATTTACATATTTGAAGAGAGCAAACAAAACAGCTTTTCACTGATATGTAACATTATATCTGCCATAACATTATTTACATATTTGAAGAGAGCAAACAAAACAGATTTTCACTGATATGTAACATTATATCTGGAATTTCGTACTAAGACCAGTATTTTGGCATTGAATACCCCCTCCCCCTTCATTATCATAGTAATTGAGTTTAGTACCATCTAAACTTGACCATTTTGTAAGGTAAGTAAATCTCAATGTGCCAGACTATTATTTACATATTTGCAGAGAGCAATCAACAAGCTTTTCACTGATATGTAACATTATATCTGGAATTTCGTAATAAGACCAGTATTTTGGCATTGAATACCCCCTCCCCCTTCATTATCATAGTAATTGAGTTTAGTACCAACCAAACTTAACCGTTTTATAAGGTAAGTAAATCTCAGTGTGCCAGACAATTGTTTACATATTTGCAGAGAGCAATCATCAAGCTTTTCGCTGAAATGTAACATTATATCTGGAATTTCGTACTAGGAACGGTATTTTGGCATTGGATACCCCTCCCCCTTCATTATCATAGTAATAGAGCTTATACCACCAAACTTTGATCGCTTTTTAAGGTAAGGAAATATGAATGCACCATTTGAAGGGTATGCAGGTGTAATTCCGCTCAATATTATTATTATACATGTATTATAATTGTCTCATTGCTGCTATCAATGATTTCCAGCCCTAATCTGAAAAGATTTTGAATTATATACGTTTCTTTCGTTATTTGACCTTCCGTGACCTTTGACCTCGATTATCTCGGAAACGCCCCCTCATCTGGCTTATTACCTACCAGATTCGGATTCCTGGTGACAAATGCCTCTAGAAAAGTTAACTCAGAATTTGCCCCCACTCGGGTGACAATGACCCCCCCCCCCCCCTTCTCCCTCTGGTCTTTGAAAACGTCTCATCTTATCGATACCTTGGTGTAATATTTTCTGCATCGGGTTCCTTTTCACTAACCAAGTATAGCTTATACCAAAAAGGCTTAAAAGCATATTTTAAATTGTGTAAAGATGTATTGTCTTTAAATCCTCAGATTAAAACAAGTTTGCACATATTTGATCATACTATTAAACCCATAATATGGTATGGCAGTGAAATATGGGGAGCTTTTAATACACTTAGTCCTAAGTTCAAAGACGGCTTCTCTTTAGAAAAGATATATAATGCTATAGAACCTGATAAGCTGCATGTAAAATTCTGTAAATTTCTTTTAGGAGTACACAAAAAGAGTTCAAATTTTGCAGTTCTGGCCGAATTAGGTCGATCGCCAATGTATTTAGAAATTGTTAAGTCTCTCCTGTGTTTTTGGCATCACCTTGAGAGCTCATCTCCAGATTCTTTATTAGCTCATGCTCTCACAACTAGCAAAGAACTGTCCAAAGTGGGACAGTCATGGTTTAGCACTGTCACTGAACTATGTCAACTCTTGAAAATGCCCTTAAAAACTTCATGTTATAAATTTTCCACTTTTAAGACCAATTTGAAAAAGTTGCTGGTCAAATGTCACAAAGAAACTTGGCTTAAGCAAAGGAAATCATTACATACTGGGAAACTAGATTTATATGTCCAACTTAAAACTAACTTTGGATATGAAAATTATTTATCCTTGAGGAAATATGAATTCCGAAGGGATATCACCAAGCTCAAAATATCCTCACATAGACTCAAAATAGAAACGGGCAGGTATATAGGATTAAATCGTGAATCACGCCTCTGTGAAAAATGCCCGTCGGGGAAAGTTGAGGACGAAGTACATTTTTTAATTGATTGTGCACATCTGTCAACAGACAGAAAATGTTTATTTGAGGTTATTGAAAAATCCAACTCTAACTTTATCAACTTGAGTAGTCTGAACAAATACGTTTGGTTACTAACTTGTGAAAATGTAGACATTAAATGAACTTGGTCGTTTTTTGCACAAGAATTTGCCATAAGTCCTTATCTTGGTTAAGCACAACACAGGTAAAATATGTACATGTAGTCTTGCATAATTTCTGGATTAATATTCAAATATTGGTCTGTAACACTAAGTGTTAAGTGGAGTTATCTCCCTTTCATTAATAATGTTCTTATTAATACCGTCTATAGTCAATACGGTTCTTATATGTATATGTTGTTTATTTAATGTTATATTTTGTTACTTGACTGTCTTTTGGGTTTTCTCTCTTTGTTTAATCTGTACCATGTCCCCTGTGGACCCTTAATTGGAAATAAAGTTATTATTATTATTATTATTATTATTATTATAGGCCCAGTAGATACATTTCTTTCAATTTTAACAGAAGTACTGCAGAAAATTTACAAATCTTAAATACTAATTTCAGTACTGCTAAAGCATTAGTAATCTTCTATGCTAGCAGTATTTAAATCAGTACTGAAAATATTTTTGAATTTTTCAGCAAAAGAAAGTGTACACTCATATCATTCGAGTTATATTAAATATAAGTGGTGCATCCGCCCTGGCAGCAAATTATGTGTGGACTTCAATTCAATCCCTACCGTTTTGACAACATACAATTTTTACAAATTTTGACAGTTACCTTGCATGGACCCCCCCCCCCAATATTTTGGAATATTTGACGGCGGCAAACAAGTTTTCCTGCTCAGCACATAAATAAAGCAACTTCAAAGTGATCTGATATAGATAGCCTAATTAGGCACTAAAGTCAATCTAATATTTTCCAATCAAATTCAAAAATTTGGATTTTTAGTTTGGTTAAAATTTCGTGAAATAAGCCCTAGGTTTGTATTATTGCTTTTCTTTTGTGTAGTGCAGTTTTCCTGCACTTACTATTAGAGTTTAGTTTGAGCCCTTTGAATTTGTACTGCAGAATATTCTCGTTCGGCTCTGTAAAGTTTGCTAACTGCACATTTTTTTTTAGCCTATTCTAAGCTTCTATCCAATTACCGTTCTTATAGTAAGGAAAGTTCTTGATTCCCTCACACTATCCCCATTCAGAAGACAACCACCATCACGACCATTGACATGGCATTATGTCTTTCTTTTAAATCATTTTCATTTTGAGTGAAGCCTGTTATTTATTACAAGGCAGTGGACACATGTGATTCTGGCAACGTCTAAGTAGTTTGTCTTGACCCTATGTAGTTTCTGGTCTTGCCCCAGGTTTATATTTCGTATAATATTGGGGGTTGGGGTGTAGTACGGTTCTCCTGCACTTACTATTAAAGACACATAAAGCAAACAAATTTAAATTAAAATATAAATAACTACAATTTAACCACAATAATTTTATTATTATAACAATCCCATCGGACAACATATTATATAAACACTGATGTTATCGCCTATAAAGCAGTAACAGGGGGAATAACTCTAGCTGTAATAATTGATACAGGATTTCCTATTTTGTAAGCTTTTATTGACAGATTAAAGTAGTAATTTACAAGAATTGAACACATAGCACTATCTGACAATTGCGTACGTCTTAAGCAATTAGGGTTGTTTAATTGAAAATGTAAGTTAACAAGGGTGGATAACTCCATTAAAGCTAAGCAGTTAAAGCATACACTGAAAATTACGACATATTGCTATTTACACAATATTATATAAATTAACTGTTAGCGAGTCAATTATCCTTAACATAACAAATAACACCGACTGAAGAGGGGAAAAAAATTAACTCTTTACAAATTTTACACAAAAAGACAATAATGCCAAGAAAAGATCGCGAGAACAAGAACCGTGTCTACTTTGTATATCATTAGATTTATAAACTTTTAAATACACAATAAATACTGATTCTAAATGTAACTAGAGTTTTATTATACCGGTATCACAAGTAATAAGACATCTGGTTATATAGTTCGTACATATGAAGACTGTCTGGTATTAAATATTGTGGTTAAAGCTAAGAGGATCGAAGAGTACAGGTCTAAAAAAAATTCCTTAAGTTTTAACACAGAAGTATCGTAACAAATTTAAGAAATGTTCTTTCCCTTTTTCTTTCTACCAATAGCATCCTCGATGATAGTTGATTCGAAGTCTATATTATTTTTTAATTAATCTCAATAAATTAAAGATATTTATACCAATGAAATATCAAATACCACCGCATGAATTAAAAGAAATTCTAGTTCTAGTTTTAGTTTGCACTGTAAGACAATAACAAGGGTAGGGTTTGTATTAATGCATTGTAATACCCTTTTTAATGAATTAATCACAAAATGTTCATAACAGTGGCCATTGGGCCTAATAACTATGGTTTGCAATAAAGAGGGATTCGGCAGCAGCAGCTCCTTCACCTGCTGGAGTGTATTTTCCGAGGGAAGCATCTCCATTTGCCTGAAAGAAATGAAAATACATGTTAATTTAATTTCCCCAAGAATTCAGAATTAAGTTTGATATCTTCAAGATCGCTTTACAAGTTCAAAATTGTATTATATTCAGTTTTATGGTGACACCCTTAAAGAGATTTCAATTGCAGAACGCCGAATCTTGTACCTTGAACATTAAAATTAAAAAGGGGAATAACTCTGGAAATTTAATAAAGATTACAAGCTTTAACATTTTTCAACTTCACTGAGTGACTAGACATTATCTTGAACCAAAGGGGTAAATTTTATTTTTGCTATAAAATGAAATATCCTTAATCTATAATCAGTAAGTAATAATTTACCTTGGATCTTCTCAAGAGTTCTCCTTGAGCAGCAGCAACATTTGCATCTTTTCCCTGCCATGCTTTCAATACACTGGCTTGTAGAGCACGACCAAAAGAGAAAGAAAGTGCCCATGGTTTACGTCCTGGATAACTATTAATAGCGTTCAAGTTAATGGAAGCATCTACTTCAGACTGTCCACCAGACAAGAATGTAATACCTGTAACAAAACAACGAAGTGGTATTATTAGGATGAAAAGGGGAATAATGTTATACATCCCTGCACCAATGAGTCTAATGTGGTTGGGCATCTTCCACAGTGTCATATGACCTTAATTTGTCAGGCAGTCCCTCATATTCTATGGCACAAACTAGTGTTTTTATTTATATTTTATTACATGTGGAGTAATGGCAGGAACTAGTTCATTAGTATCCAGGCTGGATTTTATATTGTGATGTTTTACCTGGAACAGCAGCAGGAACTGTTCGTGATAAAGCTAACACGGTGGCTTTAGCATTTTGTTCTGCTGTATACTTGGTTGTACATGACTGACCGGCGGTCACCATATTAGGTTTCAAGAGGGTACCCTCCAAGAAAATATGATGATCCATTAAAGCCTTGTATTGGAAAGCCAAGACCTGAAAGAAACCAAGAAATAAGCCTTGAGAAGTTGAAGGTGCATTATGTAAGAGCTTTAAATGCTATAAATTATTATTTAGACATTTATTAGCATCACAAGTCTACAATCAACTGTTTAGGCCATTGGATAATTGTTGTTACTAGCTTTCAGAAAATATAATTCATAAATTAAATAATAGAACATTTTCAAAGTTATAAAAACCCAAGAAATTAATTGTTGAATTTAAATTGTGAATTACCTGTTCTGTGACATACTGAGCTTTTAAAAGTTGAAAAACAAGAAATAATGTGTTAATTGTGAAATGAAGATATTGTAAATTACCTGTTCTGTGACGTACTGAGCTTCTTCTAATGAATGAGAACCATCAGGTAATACTTCTGGTTCAACAATTGGCACTAAACCATTCTATAATAAAAATAATACATTATTAATATTAATGAAATGGAACAGGGTAAATATCCTACTGTTCTAATGAGAGTGGTATATCGAAAATTGCATGCGTCATACAGTGTGCTATTAGGGAAATTTGTTCTTATAGCAAATGCATACAAAGGACCTTAATTTTTCATACTATACGCACGGACAGGCATGACTCACCTGGGTGAACCACTACAGAAATTTTTTATCTCCACAGAATATATTCAAATTATTTTCAATTGATTCGAACTGTGTATTAATGATTTATTAAGTACTTATTCGGCAAGTCTTAACAGTCCACTTTAAACCCTGGGTAGGATGTAAACATGTAGCGATAATCCATTGACAAGCCCTTTTTATTTAGTATAAAATATTCAGTTGATGAAGTAAACAAGATAAGCCATTAAAGCTTAGTAAACAATAAGAGTGTACTAATAAAACCAGGATGTACAAACAGGATATAATGAAATCCTTAATAGTCTGAAGTACATGTATCCTAGATTGAAATAGGAGACAAGACTTTCTTATATGCCTATCTAATACATCATTTCTGAGCTGGTGTTCTGTGATAACAATTTAACAAGGATACCTAAACTGAAATCGCCAGAAATGAAGTCAAGGAAGTGTTAGACTGTAACACCAGCAAACACCAGCGAGATCAAATACAAGATAACATATACAATGTATCTCAACACTGTTAAATTACATGAAGACAAACCAGATATACAAACCATTTTAATGGGTGATTTGTTCTTATATTCATTACTATAGAGAGAGACCAAGAAATGGGGTTTAAACTCCACTCGACACAAACTAGGTCATTTCGGAAGTAACATGGTTTAATTTTATTTCAATAATTCGCTTGCGTGTAGGGGTCTTTTGCAGTGGGAGGAAACCGGAAGATCCAGAGAAAACCCAAGAAGTTGGACAGGCGACCCTACTCTTTGTCACGTCCAACGGGGGATTCGAAACAACAGCATTTGACTCAATGACACAAAACTATGAAGACATATTTACAAACCTGTTGGCAAATACTGGCATAACGAGCTAAAACATTGGCATTCTCAAGCATTCCCTGGAAAGATGGGGTATCTTTGCCGATTTTCAAAACACATCGCCATTTGGCAAACTGAGCACCATCTTTCTTGTATTGTGCACATCTCTCAGACAAACCATCTAAACCTATATCAAGAAAACATTGTAGGAAAAAATTATTCGCAACACTGCAATTTGAACCCTTTCTGTGTTGCATGACCCTAAACTCGCTCACAAGGAATTTATAGCTAACCGTGCAACAGTTTGAAGTGGTAAAAGTAGCCCAAATCAAGTGCTAATGGGTCAAATGTAAATCGGGACGCACCAGAGCTATTCATGTTATTTAAACAATTTGAGGCAGTTTAAAGGGAACCCTAGTCACCACTCAGCAACCTCGGCAGATTCCGATAGGGACACAACAGAACTATTCATGTTACTCAGACTGTTTGAGGTAATTTAATGAACCCTAGTCACAAGAGGCTGGAGGCATTAAAAGTGCTAAAGAGTCAATGTTGGCCCGCTTCGGGTCAAAATATCAAATTAATTTAGACTTTTATTGTAACCAATACTCTTGTATTTTCCATAGCACTCAAAATTACCTGACACAAATGTAAAAGTTTCAGCAAATTAAGCATACCTTGTGTGGTGCTTTCGCTAAAACTGCCAGCAAGGGGGACAACTCCCTTATCAACTTTAATACCAGGAATGATGCCCTTGCTCTGCAGAAGTTTCACGAATGGAGTTCCATCCTTGGTTTTCTGGTACAGAGTTTCTTCGAACAGAATGACACCAGAGATGTTTTCAGCTACAGCATTATCAGCTGTGAATAAAAGTTCTCGGTATCGACGGCGATTCTCTTCAGTATTTTCTACTCCAATACCAGCAAAACGCTTTCCCATGGTACCTGTAAAATCATAACATACACATTAGGTATCATAGATGTCATTTTGCATATCATCCTAAGTTCCAAAGTAAATTTATCAAGATACAAAAGACATCACTCACTATTTTTTATCTTTAAGGCGCCAAATTAAAGTTAACATACATTATGCAAGAGCTAAATCTTTTTATTGCAGGTCTTTCTATAGGCAATAAATGTTATATAAACTATTAATATTAGACATTACATTTCCAGACAATAGTGTTGGATTATGATCCGATTTGCTGCATAACTTTCCTTCCAGATTTATCAATTAAATAGATAATCAAGACTATGATTTTGGTTGTACCGACTTTAGTTTTATTAATGATCGAGGCTATGCCACCCGACGCCAACTTTAAGACCGACAAAATAGGCAAAACTAGCCCTTATATATAATGAATCTTTAAGGGACATGAACCAATAATATAGTTTGTCAATATATACATTGTATATACCTCTTTATTTAATTTGATCTGTTTTGTGAAAAGGGTTCATCCTTAATAACTTGTATAGCCGACACAAGACATTGTTCATTCTACCAGGATCCTTATACGTGTATACATCTTATATTCTATATATTTGTTACACGTTACACATGACTTGCTTTAAACGAAATCAATTCATGGTTCATAAAATTAGTTAACTAGATCTACAAAAGGTGATACTGCATTGAGAGTAGAGAGACAAATGGGGTTGAACGTCCAATCTACATACACTACGTCATTTCGTGACTAGCATATGGTTTAATTTTATTTCAATAATTCGCTTGCGCGTAGGGGTCTTTAGCAGTGATAGGAGCACTGAGAGTAGAATACAGATAGAACAGATATGAGATTTTACATCTACTCAATGCAAACTAGGTCAGTTCCGGACTAACACATGGTTTGATTTTATTTCAATAATTCCCTGGCACACAGGGTTCTTTAGCAGTGGAAGGAAACAGACGAGGTTGGACAAGAGTAGAATACATGTACATAAATATTATAACTCAGTTATTCAGTCAATATACAAATAGTGGTATTGCATGGAGATAAGATAAGCCGGGTAGAATAAATAAATATCCTTAAAACACAGTTATTTACTAATTCAGTATACAAATGATATTGCATGGAGATTTCAGATAAGATAAGCCTGGTAGAATAAATACATGTTGACCTATTAGTATTTCACTAAATTGGATTATCTATGTGTCAGGGTTACGTGTCATGAATCGAGATTATGGGTCAACATTAGGTTTTATATGAGACAGAGAAATTGGGTTGAACGTTCACTTGACTCAAATTAAGTCACTTCAGGATTAACACATGGTTAAAAAATTTTCAGCAAGTTGCTCGCGCTTAAGGGTTTTTAGCAGTGGGGGGAATCAGAGGAAACTTTTAGCCACTGCCATTCTTTTTATACATTTTCTGAAGAGAATAACATATTCAAATTTCAATAAAAGTACACAAAAAGAGAAAAGAAATGAATATCCTACACGGGAGGGTAAACACAAAACCAAGAAAGATTTTTGTTAAAATTGAGCAACAAGAGAGAGAGAGAGGGGTTTAAGTTTAAGGTCCACTCAACACAAACTTGGTCATTTCAGGACTAACATATAGTTTTAATTTTATTTCAATAATGCGCCTGCGCGTAGGGGTGTTTAGCAGTGGGAGGAAACCTGAGGACCCGGAGTAAACCCACGAGGTTGGCGAGCAACAATAAGTTGACTATCCATGAGGTTAATATATGATATGCCAGTATCATTTACCTGTGGATTCATCAGCAGCCAAGATACCTTTACCAGGTGCCACGATGGCATTGGCAATTTTTCTAAGTTCATCCTCTTGTTCAGCAGTGAGGTATTGGGCGTGATCTGGCATGTTTCTGCAAAATAAACATGTATTCAATGAATTAACAATATGAACTCATTTAGAAGTTTTATTCTATAAAATGTTAAATGAAAATTGTAACCTATAAAAACCCTACCAGCACTACCCTGTTATGCATGTCCTGCCAACCTTTTCAAAATGACATCAAATAAAGTACATATGAAAAGACTTAGGGAATGTCCAATTTAATATATTCATATAATATATGAAGGATCTAATGCTTTATTATTTTATTATAAACAATGACATGAAATCTGACCTTTATTAAAATGACAATCAATTATTATAAGGCTTAAGCAGTGGAAACATTAGCAGAATGATTCGGCCAAATCAATCGGTGTCAAATTTCGCCTTGTGTATCCAATGTCATTAGGTCGAATCAAACAGGTTTCATATATTCGGCCGAATTATATTCGCCTGGTGTGTCCGCTTCTAGTCATTTAGGCTAAGGGGACAAATCAAAGTTTAAAAGCCATTTTAATTTAAAAATTGAAGAAATGGCAAGCAATTTTCGAGTCGGAGTATCTCCTGGAACAGACAGTAAGTGCGCGAGATCACTTGGCAGTTTAAATTCGATATAAGAGTAGGCTGTAGTGCAGCTGTCCAGACAGAATTTCCCTCATTGTACTGCGTATGCCTGTCTTCATTAGTTCAGTTCTGAGCAAAACTTGACGATAAACTCCCATTTCATTTCATTTGATTTCTCAGAGACACAGACAAATAGAGTACTGGTACTAATCAGGGGCCGCAACGAATTAAAACTGTTAAAGCCTCCTTAGCCCCCCCCCCCCTCGGCTCCTGGTACTAATAATTGTACTCTTTTTTTTCCATACAAGTTAATCAATTTGTCATGAAGGGGTTATTTTTCTTTTCTATACTTAAGTTCTTAATTACACACAGCAACTGTCCTTCAGTCAGCTATAACAGTTTTAATTCGTTCATGGTAAAAAATAGAATTAAATCGCAGGTACAGAGTAACTTTTCTATTTTATTCAAATTAAGCCCATCATGATCGGACCAGAAGTAAAATATTCTAGAAGATCAAAGTGCATTTTTAAACCATGAACAAGACGAACAAGTCCTTGACAAATCACTATCAGGCCATTTATCCTAACATTATCAGTATTCCCTATCATTGAAAGTATGTTATCAATCAAGATCTAATAAACATAGTATATTATTTCTGTTATGTTTAATCAAACAGAAAAAGAGTGTCAGCCATTCGCTGTATAACAGACCATTTCACTGGCTATAATCCCTCACGACAACAATAACAACTCTTTCAGATCCTAGCGAAGTAATAAAACGAAATTTTGAACTATAGTATACAGTGGACTCTGTCACATCCGACATCGTGTCATATCTGACATCGTACGGGATCGTTACAATATGTCTGATAGCACAGGGTGTCGGAATACCAAGTTTTCTCTTAAACGGGAAATACTGTAACTTCAAAAACGGGAAGTATTTTTTATAACATTGTAGCTTCGAATCACCGGAATGCTATTCCCTTTAAAAATTATAAACCTTTCTGTACTTTCAAAATTTTATTACATTAATTTCTATTGCATTTAACATAACAGGCATTTGAATAGGTCAAGCCCTACGTTAATTTATCTTCTTCACTGTCTTAAGTTGAACGCACTCTTGTCTTTGCTATCACATGCGCATTGATAATGGGCGAACTCGATTCAACGTTCTCAATCCCAAAAATAGTGACAATCAGGCTACAACGCGTGATCGACTAGATATATGAATATCTCATCCAACCCTGCATCCGAAACATGTACGTCGTGTTTAATTACGTCAAAATTCTATTCACACCATCGATTCGTCGTCGAATTGACAGAACTGAATTCCGCGTCACTCGGTCCGTAGGGTGACAAAACTTCTAGATCTTTAATGTTCAATTTCAATCGGCATGCGCAACGAATGTTTCTAACATGTGTTAAGTAGAAATATTTTACGAGTGAATTCGGGAGAAAAATCGTGGATATTCCTGAGGTTTTGTCACAACTGTCGCACAAGAGATTAAAATTAATAAATTAATCAACACAGGCCGGCGCTAGTGAGTTTTAATCTTATTTAATCTTATAGATAATTGATTGGTGATCGTCGAACTGACAGAACTGAATTCGAAGTCACTCGGGTCTATGACCAAACTTCTAGGTCATTCAGGTTTAATCGGCATGTGCAACGAATGTTTCTAACATGCACTGGGTTGGAAAATTTTTACGAGTGTGAATTCGGGAGAAAATTCGTGGATCTTGAGTTTTTGTCATAACTGTCAAACAAGAGATTAAAATTATCAAAGTAATCAACACAGACCGGCGCCGTATATTATATAGTGAGTTTTAATCTCATGGATAATTGATTGGTGATTGCTTGTTTACGTGTTAATCTTTAGTGGCTTCACACCCATTGAATTTTAATCTCACCAATAATTGGGTGCTTCACACCCACGGTGACCCACCGTTTGAAGGACGGATTATACGGTGTCGATTCAATCGAAATTATAATGACAGGACGGCTAATTGTTGTTGAAATCCGGAAGTGACAGAATCCGGACTTATAAGATTTTTGGGGGGCTGAAGTAATAAGGAAATGAATCGGAACATGAAAATCATGTCAGATGTCACAGAAATCCGGAGTGATCAGACATATACAGAGTCCACTGTATATAACAAATGAAACATTTTAATCAGATTAATGCTTTTGATATTATTCGTAAAAACACAAATTTTAATATTGGTTCATTTCAATCAATATTGATGTTATTATCTTACAGTGAAAATATGGGATTATAATAATCCAGTGATGTTATTATCTTTCCATGAAAATATGGGACCTTTATATCCGATATTTAATAATCAATGGACAGTTTAATTTAATCGGTGAATTTGGCATAGTCTATCCTATGATCTATGTTTTGGGTGTATGTATTGAAGACAGATAAAAATATCCTAAAACAGTAAGTAAGACAATGCAGAATCGGGGTAGTTCAAGACTTGAGGATTATGATCCGATATGCACATTGTTGAATCACCTTTCTTTCATTTAGAAATTAGAGCAAGATTATATTTTTTTAGGATTAGGGGGGTGGGGGGCTATTTAGGATTTGATATAATAAAATCAATTCACTGATTTCCTTACAAAAAGCTATTATTAGTGTTATACTTATACACACACAAATTCAATTCAAATGGGTGATTTGTCAATACGCCTTTTGCTTTAGCAAAAAATTTATTTCAATTTCATTTTCACCGGTCGGATGCGATGTGTTTTGTAGCAAAATTACCCAATCCTTTTATAACTTATAGTTTACGATATTTTACATTAGAAAACTCATAATTCGTTTATAGTTTTTTGCATTAAAAACTCTTACAACTTACTAGATTATTCTATTTTATGATCTGGAAATTAATTAAATTATATGATTTGACATTTGCAAACTACAGTACAGTACAGCAATGCTGTGAAGTTCAAGGACAAGTCCCGATGCCGTGTCCTTCACTCGACTTATTCAGTTCGGCAAGGACGAGCAATATAGATTAGAAATTGTTTCTCAAACCAGATTAATGTACCCTTATGAAGAATACGGTTTAAGAGACCAATAAAACGTAATAACCGTTGCTGACAAAATATCTGCAGATGCATAATACTTACGTTAGTTTGGTGTAGTTGGCTGAAAAGATTTCTTGGTCTGACGAGTAGGCGAAATACCGGACGTGTAACTAGACAAGAGAGCGTACGCGCAGAAGCCGGTTTTTACCTATACTGTTACGTCATCCGACCTTGAACTTTGACACGAAAATTAACCAATCAAATCAAACGACTTCATTTAAGTATATTTCTTTGATTTAAGATAGCCCCCTCTCCCATAGATATCCTATAAAGACTTTATAGGATATCTATGCCCTCCCCCTTGCAAAAATACGCATCAGTTTTATTTTTGCGTGTAGACGTCTGTGTTTTGTTTTTTGTTGGGTTTGTTTGTTTGTTGTTTTTTTTTGGGGGGGGGGGGATGTACGGTATCTTTTATAGGTATCAATGTAAACAATTATTCAGCAAAATTAAATTTAATAGAATGTTATTGCTCATAGTCATAATATATACGGTCTTCGCGCATATTCCATTTTTAATTTTAGTCAAATAATTTCAATGAATTATGGCTTAGCTATACAATTTAATACAACAGGCCTACTATTTCTTTTTATGCTGTCTATATCCTATGTCAATATCTCTATAAAAAATTATTCAGCAAATATGAGTAGGCCTAATAAATGGTAGCCTACTTAGGCCCTAAACTAAGTTTTAATTAATTGAGCTCTCGAGTGTTTTACGACGTACTGGTACTTAGGTAAAACCTGAACAGGCGTAGGCTACATGTACGTGTGTTTATGTGTCTCGTTGAAATTTTTTATTCCTATACCTATTTCGAAATAAACAGGTCAGTATAATTAATTCAAATCAATATGAACAATTATTCAGTAAATATTAGTAATCACTGGAATTTATAAGGCTTTTTTTGTATCTTCCGAACAACTATAGTCACTGTCTTTGCCAGCTCGCAATGGACAACGTTCGTTCGGATGGGACAAAAAAAAGCCAAGCCCAGTTAAGACAATGGATTGCTCGTAATTAAGAGATCACTTGACTGTTGGAATTCGAAAATATAGTACGCAGACCGCTGTCTGGGCAAAATTTATCCCATAGCACACTATATGGCATGCCCAGTCGATGCAGAACAGTAGGACGTTAAATCCTATTTCACTTCGTCTTTGGCAGGCCCTCGGTCCTGCACAACTGACAAGGGGAAACCACCCCGGAGCGAGAGAGAGAGTGAGAGATGGGATTAAACGTCAACTCGACACAAACTTGCGCGTAAGGGCTTTAGCAGTGGGGGGAAACCGGGGAGCCACGTACGTACAACCCGGGAATCGAAGCCAAGCCAGTTGACTCAATGACAGGCAGCGCGCACGGGCTAGCCCCCCCCCCCCAATGGGAGCGAACCGGAGATCTCCTGGTCAGCGAGTCAGCGTCTTACTTAAAGAGCCAACGCGGCCCCTCCCACAAATAACAGCAGAGGGTATGTTTTAATGGAAATAAATTATTCAAGAAAATATTCTCATGTTAAATTAACGTCGGCAAATTTATGAGGTAATCATTGGTAATTAAACATAGATCTATACTGATCAATATTATCAGATCAATATATTGCTTTTACGTTTCGATAGGCCTAGTCTCTACACCACACAGAGAAACAGGCCTGGGGCCTAATTTTAATTCCTAGGGAAATAAAGCAAACAATGGGTGCTTGATTCTGATGTAATAATGTCAGTTCGAGAGTAGCTTAGAGTGCGTCGGAGAAATCTAATTGTGAATCGAGAACATTGGCACGTTGTATGTGAAATGGGATTTAACGTCCCTATCCTCTCCACCAGTTGCAGGATAACGAAAACGGGCACATATAATATATATATACCACGCATTGTGCTATAACGGAGTCAAATTTGGCACAATAATTCCACGTGCCCGCGAAAGTGACATCTGTTTTCATACCATCCGACCGACTAGACACTTAAATTATCCTGCCCACTAAGCGTCGGGGTAAATGTACCCCGACAATCAATACAAGTGGAATTCCACATACAACCAAGTCTTCCTGTTATCTTTTGGATAATAGAGCTATGTTTAAACACTAGTAAATTAAAAACAAAAACAAATAGTGTCACACTGCTTTAATGTGTCGTTCTCATGGTTTATGAGATCTAATAAATGTAACTTCACTGCAATGTGAGATATAGGTGATAACGGTCGTGTGGCCAGAGTTCACCGACCGGTGTATATTAAGCGTTTAAGGCTTAAGGTGTGGTATGTGTGCTTACTGTCCGAAATTAGTTACCCGCACGAGTGAGCAGAGGCGGATCCAGGGGAGGGGGCCCTAGGTGCCCGGGTCCCCCAATCCAAAAAAAAAAAGTATAAAAAAATAGATATGCACCACAAATCACCACTGACACCCCGATTTTTTCAAAAATTTTCTCAGGGGACCCCCAGGGCCCCCCTAACTGGATTTCCTGGATCCGCCTCTGCGAGTGAGTTTCTTTAGAAATGAAATGGGGTTTAACGTCCTACTGTTATGCACCCAACCTGGGCTAAAGAGTGTCTTTAGATAGTGTATATCTTGAGTCCAGAATTTGTAAGAAAAATTCAACCGTATAGTTTCACACAGCAAACAAACAAACACATTTCTTTTATTACGCAGGTTTAATTTAGATTTGGTTTTTAATCGTCAGAAAATAGAGCGATTATTCAAGCTATAAGTACAAGTTCCAAAAATGGGCATTAGTAGGTTTTGTTAACCCCTCTTTAAACGTTTTCATAGCAAAGACTACTGTTTTTTAGCGGTTTATGCCAATCTTTCAGACAACTCGAAAGTCAAGAGAGAGAGAGAGAGAGAAATGGGGTTTAACGTCCACTCAACACAGCTAGGTCATTTCGGGACTAACATATGTTTTTTAATTTTATTTCAATAATTCGCTTGCGCGCAGGGGTCTTTAGCAGTTGGAGGAAACCCACGATGTGCAGAAGCGCCTCTATCTCCATGCCACATACGCCCACACCAGGGCTCGAAACTACAGCCGCAAGCCAGAGGTGGCCGGCCAGCTAGAGGTCGAAGCGCGGCACTAGGCCATCCCAACCCCCCTAGAAATAGTCAAAATTAGTGTTGTAGCAAGGTGAAACTGAACACGCGAATAGAAGATGTCTTATACAGCGAGTCAGTTGGCATCAGTGTAATGGTTTCTACAGATAATCCTTGGCACCATGGCAACTTCAAGACAAAAATTGCTAACGTTAGGCTTATGACATAATATGTGTGTGTGGGAATATATAGCAAATATGCCGATGTATTCATCAATACCTTACTTCAAAACCTAAAAAAAATGCAATGAAAGAAGGGTTATCGTCCCACCTTTCTGATGAATTTTCTCGGCTAATGAAGACAGATATACGCCATGCAGTGTACTATAAGGGGTATTTTTAACCAACGGCGTTGTTGTGTGGTTTAACGTCCGCAACCACCTTGGGTGATATCGTAGAATAGATAAACGTCCAAAGACGCATACCTTTTTCAAAATGCGAATTGCTTCAAGTACAAGTATGGCTAAATCAGTTTTGTATATTGCGGGGTGTGGTAGTGATTTTAATATTGATGGGGGATCACGTCATAATTGATTAACCCTTCTTCTAGTAGGGTTTATACGTCCGCTTCCACCTA
This sequence comes from Patella pellucida, assembly GCA_917208275.1. NCBI lineage: Eukaryota > Metazoa > Mollusca > Gastropoda > Patellidae > Patella > Patella pellucida. The sequence goes on from OU795041.1 coordinate 13,834,313, forward strand.
GAGGGATATCACAGACAAGTTGATTAACTAAACCTCACGACTTGTTAAGACAGAAGTGTTTTGGAATCACACACAAATTCATAACTTTTGTTGACTTTAAAGTGAGAGGAGAGAAAAAAGCTTTTCGGTGCTTACTTATGTTTATTAGGATAGGTTTGTTTGTTGTTTTGTTCGGGGGGGGGGGGGGGTAAAAATACAATTGACTGTTCATTGAGATTTAATTGTTTCTTCGTGACCTTGTCCTTGTCGTAAAGTCAGAAAGAGAGAGAGAGAATGAGAGAGAGGCGGGAGAGAGATGTAACGTCCACAAACTAGATCATTTCGGGACTAACATCTGGTTTAAATTAATTTTAATAATTAGCTTGTGGAGAGTTCATTAGCAATGGGATGAAATTTGAGAACCCGGAAAACGATTAATAGCCTAGGTTGGACATGCGACCCTATAACTACTCCATGTCACGTACCACCGGGGAATCGATACCACGCCAGTTGACTTAATGACAGCGCTAACAATTCGGCAATCCAACCACCCTGCTGCAGAACAATACTATAGATTCTAAAGAAATATTACACACCTTTATGCTATGTTGTCTAGTGCTAGTCAGGAGGTATATTAATTACCACGAAAGCGTAAATTATAGCCTATATAGTGAGAAAGTTGCGCAAAGCACAAATTATTATATAAAACGTTTCCTTTGATTTTATGGAAGAAATGTAATATACCATATAAAAAGATACCGGGTATTATATTCTAGCAACACAAACATTATGGACAATCAGAAAAATATCTTTGGTATGGCATGAAAAATCCCTTTAAAACGGCTTGAAAAATGTATATTTGTTATACTGATAATATTCAAACTAAGATATGTTTTTGACGAATGATATGAACGGAGCAAGTCCCTGTGGGTCTATAGGAGGCAGAATACCATTAAATTTTATTATCTCGTTCCCAAATTGCAGTTCGTCTATTAGGCCATCTCCCTCTGATATGCACGGCGAATAGTTTAACGTTTTTGGTATGGTATGCTTTTTCAAGTTTGTCTATCTAAAAAGTTTAATGGATAACCTCATACAAATTGTAGTGCAAAGACATGGCCATTTGTTTCTCTATCTGTTGTGGAAAACAATCAGCCCGACAAAAATTAGGGGAAAAGTTGCAGCCGGGCAAAGAATCGGAATTAACATTGTCAAAGTCACGGAGGAATTTATAGTGGTCTGCATCCTAAAAACAGTTGCCACCCTTTGTTGCAGGTGGCGTTTAATACAATGATGGCGACTGCCATGACTAGTTTTAGTACAAAGACGTATGGTGAAAAACCAAGAGCATTTAGGCTAGAAGAAGATGGGGAACTTTATTACATCGGTTCTGAGGTAAAAATATGTTTAAAGATGACATAGAAAAAAGAAAATAAACTGATAGATTGTCCAATAACGAAGGGCAAACCCTTGTTTCTCGACGGACTTACCGTCTTCTCACTGATTCAATCATCAATCAATGGATTGGTTGGATTGACACTGGAATACAATAACAATGGTACATCACTACATGTACAGCCTACCGATATGGATTTTGGATGTAGCTGGGGGATACTCGATTGTACCCCCGAAATCTTACATTTTGAAATAACTACAGTCAAGTGTAATCGGGTTTTCTCTTTTAAAATAAATAATATTTTGTGCAAATAGCATTTTAAAAAAAGGCAGTGGATATTCAACCGTAAACGGCACTTTACTCTATTTACTATATCGCCGGAACTTCCGTTTGACATGCGCAATTCTCTGATCCGTGGACTTTCAGTTTTCAGCAGTTTTCGCAATGATGCCTAACCCGAACCCTAACCCAAACCTTTACCGTAACCATAACCACCAATCATTCTTTGTCTAACATTACTACTTTCTCCGTTTCTTATATAGGACGAAATAGCCTTACTTGGATTTCTACGGTAGAACCCAATGAATTAGTTTTAGAAGAAAATAAAATAATAAATGTAAATTGTAGAAAATTATTCTACTTCGGTCAAGGGCTTATTTCTGTGGATTTTGGTTTTTAATTTAAGTACCAAGACAGTCAGTTGTTTACGTTTTTTTCCGTAAAACCGTGCTTCTGCGCCAAACTTGAAAGACAAAGTTACCATTCCTGTGGAATATATCAACTGCGCATGAACGGAAGTTATTATTTAACCAATCACACACGATGTATATATACGTCATTGCGATTTACGGTGCAATAGCGTTAGTGAATAGGGTACCGTTTACGGCTATATATCCACTACGTTTTAAAAATGAGAAGTCTTACACGTTGAAAACACAAATAATTTTGTCTAGCCTGTCTTTAATTTATATATTTCGTCGTCTTCATATGAACGCACTTTTAGCTTTGCTATCATGTGTTCATTGATAATAGGAGAACTCGATTGAACGTTCCAGAATTAAATTCTCTCAATCCCAAGATATTGACATTCGGGTTACAACTACAACGCATGCGTCGACTGGATACCGGTATATATAAGTATGTCATCCAACCCTGCACCTGAAGCCAGTTCGTCGTGTTTAATTACGTCACAATTCTACTCACACCACCTCCGTCATTGGGACTGATAGAGCTGTGACAGGACTGAATTCCGCGCCACTCAATGTCACCTCTGGGACGTTCCGGACTGTGAATCATCATCACACGGTTCGAAGAGATTCGTAGGGTGGCCAAACTTATAGGTTATTCAGGTTCAATCGGCATGGGCAACAAATGTTTCAAACAGGTGTTAGGATTAGTTTTACGAGTGGGAATTTGGGAGAAAATTTGTGGATATTCTGGAGCATTTGTCACAACTGTCATACAAGAGATTAAAATTATCAAAATAATCAACACATACAGGCACTAGTGAGTTTTAATCTCGTAGATAAATGATTGAGGATTGCTTGTTAATCTTTTGTGGCTTCTTACCTGATAATTGATCAGTAAGTCTTTGCTTCACACCTACTGAATGAAGGCTGGATTATACAGTGTCAATTCAATGGAAATCATATGACGCGACGGCTGATTGAATTTGTAATCCGGAACGTACAGAGTTTGGATGTAACACAGATGTTTTGGCTGAACCAATAAGGGAATAAATCGGGACTTGAAAATGTGACAGAGTGCACTGTATTTGTATCCATTTATAATATTTCCAGAACACAAAAATTGTTACCCTTTGAATTTGAAGCAATGCTGGACTAGCCTCCTACAAGCAATAATCAAAAAATTCTGTTTGTAAGAAAACGAAAGGAAAGAAGGGTGCATAGGGTTGGGTACTGTATACAGGGTATCTAAACTATTTTTTAAGAGCACAGATCAAGAATATCTAACCTTTTTAAACCTCAAAATATTGGTTATGTAATTTCGATGTGGACATACTCTACCATCTCAAACTCATGTACATACATGTATCCAACTTTCCAAATGCCAACATGCAATAAAGGATCAAAAATTTTACAGTATTTGTTGAAAGTTAAACATACATTATGCAATCTGAGCTAAATCTGCATATTGCAGGTCTTTCTTTTGTCCAAAAAAGTTTTCTAAATTATTACTGAGACATTAATTAACTTATCCAGGCTTTAACCAACTCTCGATGGTATCGGATTTCTCAGATATTAAATAGAACAGTTGTCAGTTCAGTCCAGTTCAGTCATTTGATTTAGGGTAAAAATGGAGGAGCGAGACATGCCTTCGAACAACCAGTACTGTGGTTGAAATTATTGCACACATCTTGTCAAACCTTCAAAGGCTAATATCTTCGCTCGCAATAGAGTAATTTGAATGAAATTTTCAAATTATTTATTTTACATTATCTATTTTCGAACAATCATAGCAAGAATGGTTAGATCTTTATCTAAATCTTACATAATGTATCTTTAAATGAGATCCAGATTTTAATATGTACAACACAATTAAATCGACATACTATGTTTTGAGTAAATCTTTTCCAGTAAATCCCATGCTTGTGGTTAAATATCTTTTTTTACCATCTATATAGTATAAGACATGCTGTGTTAGTGTGCACAATGGGACAAACTGCACAAAGGCGTACATGTAAAATAAGCCTTGCGCGTAGGCCAAAACGCCGATGGGCATGATACCCCTCTGTAGCACATAAATGTATTGTGTATGCCCATATTCAGTAGTCCGGTAGGTTTCAGAACAGCAGAACATTGGATCAAATTTTATATCATTTCCAATATTTGTTTTAAATAGGGTATCCAACAGATCATATGATAGCATACCACACATCCACAAACAGCTGTTGTCTTTGTATTACACGAAATTACTGTCTGAAATAATACAATTTCTTTTGTCACAAACAGCCAATAAAATGTTTATTTTAACAAAAACTATTTTTATTGTTTGTTTATTTCTACTTTTATTTAAATTATAAACTAGATTAGAGGAATAACCATGCAAGCTGTTGTTTGAATTGATATTTTCCTCTATCCTCAATCGGCAGCTCATTTATTGAGACGAAACAAATTAGTTAAGATTTTAATAAAGAGTTGGTCATTCTTGTTATAATAATTCCAAATATGACAAAAAAGGAAAAAATTCAAAAAAACAGCCAAATTACTTCATTCTGACCCAAATTATCACTGTTTATTGTTTTGACAAGATGTGTGCATAGTGGTAACTAGCGCACTGGTATATTCGTGACTTAGCCTCCCTTATTTTCCTATTTTTAAATTAAATATTTAAATGACGAACCATACTTCTAATCAGTTAAAGTGAAGAGTATCTGATGACATCGAGAGTTGATTATGGTCTTATTTTGTTAATATACATGTAAATGTATATTTAATAGTTTATATAACATTTCAGACCTAAAGAAAGATCTGCAATAGGCATATTGAGCTCTTGCATAATGTATGTTAAAGTGATCTCCATCTGTATGGATACCCAGTTAGTCCTTTCAATAGGGTCACCTCTGGCTTGTGGCTGTTGTTTTGAGTCCTAGTGTGAGCGTATGTGACATGGAGATAGGGGCCCCTTCTCAACCTCGTGGCACTCCGGTTTCCTCCCACTGCTAGAGACCCCTACGCGCAAGCGAATTATTGAGATAGAAATTGAAAACCATACGTTAGTCCCAAAACGACCTAGTTTGTGTCAACTGGACGTTAAACTCCATTTCTTGCTCTACTTTCAATGGATTCTATAAATATAATGATGTACATGCAGATTTGTTATTGTAAAGGAAATGTTTTCTTTCTTTTTGCAGGTGGGGACATACTTACGTATGTTTCGGGGCTCCCTTTATAAAAGGTATCCATCTATGTGGCGACGACTAGTTACACTAGAAGAAAGGAAAAAGATATCAGCTATGGGTAAATAATTATAGATACTATTATATTATTGTCAAGGAACAGTTCAGTATTTACAAAGTTGTGTTGAATTGATCAAAATATTTTTGTTTACATCCTCTACAGGCCATATAAATGGGAAATGGCAAATGAAAGCCAACATGCAGATGATCTTTGTCAAAATCTTTTTAATTCTATTGAAACCATGCCAGGTGATTGTCTTCACTTGATATTTTGATTGTGTTTTCTGAATGAGGGAAATGTTGCCCAGGCAGTGGATCTACAGCCTACCCTTATATCTAATTCCAACTGCCAAGGGATCTTTTACATGTATGCCAATGTGTACACTGGACATCAGTTTTTCACACCATCCGAACGACTAGACAACTGTCCTTGTCAGGCCCTCTGTCCGGTATCTCTGACATTGGGAAACCATGCCGGGAAATCGTGATGAACTTTCTCCGCAAATGCTGGGATCGAACATCCGGCCTCAAGGTTAGCGAGCCAGCGTCTTAGCCACTGTGATCTCGGTGTTTTCTGAATAAACATTAGAAGGTCAATTTTAGATTACATATTTAGCTTCGATTAAGCTGTGAAAAATTTGATATTATTTGAAAAATAAATGATCAGCAGACTTTTAAAAGATTTTTTTATATCAAAGCAATGCTGTTTTTTTTTCAAGTATTCTGATGGTTTATTTCAGGATTTGGTCAGCACTCTCTAGCTACCAATATAACTCTGTTAAAAGTCTGTGAAGTGGATGAAATCTTTAAGGGAAGTGATGAAAAATACAAGGCTGTTTCTATCAACAGTGATTCCTCCATGTCCTTCAGGTTGGTTATTACAAATTTTACAAATATATATATATCCAAGTTGAACATAGAAATTTGACCATACTATTATAATTTTGTAATAAACTAAACTTGGAATCACTCAACTCATTTAAAAACAACATCAAGTTTAACCATAGCAGTCTTAATCTTTTAGTCATTCTAAATTAAACTGGGGGGGGGGTGGATGGCAGAATGGTTAGCATGTGCATGCTGTATCATAAAGCCTGTCATTGACTCAGCTGTCAACTGATGTGGTTTCGAATCCTCGGTTGTACGTGACAAGGCATAGGGTAGTCTGTCCGATCTCGTAGGTTTATTAAAATAAAATTAAACCATTTGTTAGTTCAGAATTGACCTGGTTTGTGTCAAATAGAGTTAAACCCCATTTCTCCCTGTCTATCTCTAAATTAAACTATATTCCAGACCAATACTACATGGAGTTATATGAAAACTCTTGACTCGCATGCAAAAGATATAAGTGGACAATCTCCAAGAGCTTTATGCTATACATGCACATCTATAACACTAAAGAATCAAGTATTCAATTCAAAAAAAGGCCCCACACCATATAGTAGTAGGTTTTGATGCACATCTATAACACTAAACCATATCTAGAAGGCTACAGGGCATATACATGGAATATTCTGTTTATCAATTGATCTGAAGTGATCAATCTGTTTGGGTTTTTTTTGGAGGGTGGGGTCTAGTGGTTTAATACGTGGACTTGAAATCCCAAGGTCTGTCATCGAGTCAAGTGGAAAGGTTTTAATTCCCCACTAGTACGTTACAAGGAGAACGGTGGCCTGTCCAACATCATGGGTTCTCTCTGAGGGGTTTAGTTTCCTCCCACAGCTAAAGACCCCTACATAAAAGGAAATTATTGAAATAAAGGGACTGTGTTTGTTCCAGAATGACCCTGTTTGTGTCAATCCCTCAGTATCCCTCTTGTCTGTTTTTTTTTATTTTCGTGCATTTTCAAATTTCTGAAAATGACGAATCTGTCACATTAAAATTTGTTCTTACAAGCTGGGAATCAAAACCACTCCACTTTACTCAATTACCCCCAAGAAATATAAGAGATACATGTACATGTACATAGATTCCTATTGTTTTCTAACAGAGATTCAAAGCAAAAGAAAGCTGCCTGGGTACCAACAATACCAACCAGCTCTCATCATCTTGATGCTGTTCCCTGTTCTACACCTATTAATAGAAATAGATTGGGAAAATCTAAAATAAGAACATTTCCATTATGGTAAGTAGTTTAATGATTATCAATCTTATTTTTATGCTGCTGTAATTTGACTTTTAAATATCATCATAGATTAAAAGAGGCATTAGCCCTTCATGTGGCATTCACCCTTAAACTGGCATTAACCCTTAAACTGGCATTATCACTTTAAGTGACATTATCCCTTAAAAGTGGCATTATCCCTTTAAGTGACTAATTTTGATCAAATTTTTTTTCAATCAATGTCTCATTTTTAACAACCTAATCAATGAGAAGATGTACTCAAATTAATGATATTGTCTCTGATTAAGAAACCAAAAGTAGATAACCCCTTGACTTAGTTTCTAGTCGCAAATTGACTTAGTTTGTGTCGAGTGGACGTAAAACTCCATTATTCTTTGACTTAGATTCTATAGGGTCAAAGTGGGGCTTAGCAAAAGTTTTTTTTCAAGAACTGATCCATTTTATGACCGATATACTTTTTTGAGCATAAACTTGCATAATTGAAAATCCATCAAATGGATATCAGCAACTTTATCTCCAACTCCAAGTACAGTTAATTTTATCATGGTTGAGATTGTGGGCAAATCTGTTTGAACTTTTGTTATGGTTTTTGTTATGCTAGTACACAATCTGTTGCTCTTAATACATGTATGTATGGATGTAGTAGTTATGAGTGTGATTTTGTATGAAATTTAGTTCTACAGTATATATTTTGTATGGTTTTCAGTTTTGATGACACTGACCCAACACTGAATTTAGAAAATGCCAGCATTCATGAACAGCTAGTGCCAATCAGACTAGATATGGAATTCGATGGACAGAAATTAAGAGATTGTTTTACTTGGAATAAAAATGGTATGATTGAAATATCTTGGTACAAAGATTCATATTTTAATAACCAGCGCTGTATATTAACTTACTGGTTACATTACACGCTTTTTTATGCCAAATAGCCAAGAGGTTTTACTTCATCAATCTGAAGAATGACCCTTATTGTCCAAAACGTTTAGTACATGTCTTGATCACACCTGTATATATCTCTTCCGATCATTAGTCTCAAGCTTTCCCAGACCACACTTTACAAGAGTTGTCGTCATCCTCTTCACAAAAACATTAGATATAAAAAAATATAGACATCAGCAGATTTTATTTATCACCCAATAGCTTTCTTAACCCTTTAGACCTTTGGTCACTCGTAATAACTGCTCCCTTTAAAACCATAAATCCTCTGAATAGCTGTGAACTATCTAGATTTGCGATCAGGTTGTTTGAGCTGTTTTGAAAATGAAATCATATGGTGACAAAATATCATCTGTGGATACCAAATATACGTCATATTGGGGTTACTGAAGTTATAAAAAAAAAATCCCTTTTTACAAAATTGTTGTTAGTATGTTATCAAAGTCCATAAACTGTTGGCAAGATAGCTTTGTTTTTATTTTATTTTTTTTATTCTAGAAACATTAATAACACCAGAACAGTTTGCGGAAATATTATGTGATGATTTAGACTTGAATCCATTAAATTTTGTATCTGCGATTGCTCAAGCTATACGACAACAAATTGAGGCGTATCCTACTACCGAGGTAATTGAAGAACCATCAGCAGATCAAAGAGTTATATTAAAGGTTTGTGTATTAAGTTGATGATAACTTATATATCTTCTCATTGATGTGACCAAGGGCCATTTCACAAAATTTAAACTAAGATAAAAATCCAAATTTTAGTAATTTGATTGGATAACATTAGTGCTTAGCTAATCAAAAATTTGAATTTCATCTACAGTAAAGATTTCGAGAAACCAGGTCCAGGAGTCCAACTTCCACACGGTTTGTCCCCATAGTCAGTCCTTTGTAGTTTTGGGGGTTAGATGACCAAATGGTTAGCACATGCGCTTTGTATCATAGAGTCTGTCATTGAGTCAGCTGGTTTGGTTTCTATTCACCGGTTGTACGTGACAAGGAGTAGAGTCCCCTGTCCAACCGCATGGTTTTTGTCCAGAGACCTCTACTCACAAGCGAATTATGGAAATAAAATTGAACCATGTGTTAGTCCTGAAGTCACCTAGTTTGTGTAGAGTGGACGTTAAACTCCATTACTCTCCCTCATTGATGTGGCTAGGAGTCAAACGTCCTCACAGTCCTTTATGGTTTGCTTAATAATTAAAATTTTTATGCTGGAAAAAGAAAGACAAAGTCATTGGTTTTTAAAGTGATTATAGCTTTAAAAAGCTATGCCCAAAAAAGGAATGATGGGGGGGGGGGGTTGTCTAATGCCTGTGCTTAAGATCACATGGTCTGTCATTGAGTCAAGTAGCTTGTTTTTTTTCTGATTTACAATATGATATTGAGTATGGTCAGCTGCCTACCATCATTGGTTTATTCTGTGTCTCCTCCCACAAGCAAATTATTGAAATAAAAATACACCATGTGTTAGTCCACTCTGTGTTTCCTCCCACAAGCAAATTGTTAGTCCTGAAATTGTCTACTTTGATGAGTGGAAGTTTAACCCCATTTCATTTCTTTTCATCTTGCTCGTGAAAAGAACAAGTCTCAACTACACAATGAGATGTGTGTGCTGTCATTCCGCCCCCTCATGCATATAGACCTTTATAGCAAACCTAGATTCAAAAGTTTTGAGGATTTATACATGGAAGTTTGCCTATTAATGTTCCTGGTAAAGTGCAGGGTTCCTGTGTATAATTCACCATGAATGTAGTAATGTACTTATAGTTATCAGTAAAAGGGGGGTTGGGATGGCCTAGTGGTCTAGAGTGCTGCGCTTCGACCTCTAGCTGGCCGGCTACCTCTTGCTTGTGGCTGTGGTTTTGAGCCCTGGTGTGAGCGTATGTGGGTTTCCTCCGGGCACTCCGGTTTCCTCCCACTGCTAAAGACACCTACGCGCAAGCGAATTATTGAAATAATTTTTTTTTTTTAAAAACATATGTTAGTCTCGAAATAACCTAGTTATTGAGTGGACGTTAAACCCCATTTCTCTCTCTCTCTCGTTATCAATAAATATTTGTAAAATTGTTATATTTACAGTTAAATATACATGTTGGTAATATATCATTAGTCGACCAGTTTGAATGGGATATGACGGACAAAGAAAATAATCCAGAAGAATTTGCTACAAGATTATGTGCGGAATTAGGTATAACACTTCTTAAAATCTCTCTCAATTGTGTCAAGTTTTTTTTATAAATATTGCGGAGGGCAGATCAAGGAACAGTAATCAGTATCTAGTTGTTTGGATTGGGGAAAAAAATTGAGGTCCTGTGTACACGTTTGAGTGTCTGTACATGTAAAAGAATCCTTGACATTTGGAATTCAAAATGTCTTCTGGGGAAGATTTGCGTCCTGCTGACTTATAGCACACTCAGGTCGTGCCCCCCCCCCAGCCCCGGCGAGACTGGAATTTTTGCTTTTTAATTGATGATATAAACATGATTTTCGCATTGTCTATGCCCAGGCAATGCTTCAAGGCTCTGGGGATTACACCAAACCACTAATGTATGCGGCACTCATGATTACCATTAGTTACAATGTATGGGCCCCTCCTCGAAAAAATCCTGGATCCGGGCCTGACACTACAAACCAAGTGTCCATCTTAATTAGCTGGGTTAGTGCAGGAAAGTAGGATGCTAAAACACAATTTATTTCTGTTAGGCTTGAAATGTTATCTCAATTATTAATTAGATATTTATTAACTTATCTAAACCATCAAAGCTAGCCTAAAATTGAGTTGCTTATATCTTGGTTCAGAGTGAAGCAATTTGACTGAAATTTTCATCACATTCTATTTTCAGTATCTATTTTTTAACTATTAGCTCTTTACCTAATGCCTTTCAATAGAGGTAATTATAGTGCAATCTAAAAATGTAAGATCACAACATGCCCTTTTTTAAAAAAAAAACATTTTGACAGTTCTGGATAGAATATCTGGTAAGTTTGTTACAATTGAAACTGATGATTCAATTGTTAGCTGGCACTATCTATATAAGCACCAATTGACTGTGTTTCTATTAATGTTGTAGGTTTAGGTGGTGAGTTTGTAACATGTATAGCCTATAGTATCAGAGGACAGCTTAGTTGGCATGGTAGAACATATGCATTTAGGTAAGCTTTAATAGAATGTGTCCTTTTTTTTACCAATATTTTTGGGCTTTTGAGGCATGTTATATTGAGATAAAGTGGAGTTGGATGGCCGAATGGTTAGCATGTGCCTGTCGTTGACTCAACTAGCATGGTTTCAAATCCCCGGTTGTACATGACAAGTAGTAGGGTCACCTGCCCAACCTCTTGGGTTTTCTCCAGGTCCTTTGGTTTCCACCCGTTGCTAAAGACGTCTATGCACAAGCAAATTATTGAAATAAAATTAAAAACCATATGTTAGTCCCAAGATGACCTAGTTTGTGTTAAGTGGACGTTAAACCCCATTTCTCTCTCTCTCTCTCTTTCATATTGATATAAATGTGGAGCCTTGTTATGAAGACTAACAACTAAACACTTTTAAGGAGCCATTTATACCTTATTGGTGTAACCGATATGATCCATATTAGTTCATCACTAGTGGTGCATGTAAAAGATACCTTGGCAGATGGACAGTAGATTGTAACTGTTTCAGCAAAATTCTCACTTTGGTTTCCTCCCGTTGCTAAAGACGCCTATGCACAAGCAAATTATTGAAATAAAATTAAAAACCATATGTTAGTCCCAAGATGACCTAGTTTGTGTTAAGTGGACGTTAAACCCCATTTCTCTCTCTCTCTCTTTCATATTGATATAAATGTGGAGCCTTGTTATGAAGACTAACAACTAAACACTTTTAAGGAGCCATTTATACCTTATTGGTGTAACCGATATGATCCATATTAGTTCATCACTAGTGGTGCATGTAAAAGATACCTTGGCAGATGGACAGTAGATTGTAACTGTTTCAGCAAAATTCTCACTTTTTACACACGAGTCCATTTAAAATCCGTTGACCCCCTTGTACAGTTTATTAGTAAATTAAAAACAATTCATACTATTTTTCAGTGTTATGTTTTTTAATTTTTGTTTACTAATATATAATATATATTTTATTACAGTGAGGCTCCTTTACCGACAGTAGAAGTAGCTATCAGAAATCAACATGAAGCTGATTCATGGTGTCCATTCCTGGAGACATTGACCGATGCTGAAATGGAGAAGAAGATCAGAGATCAAGACAGAAACACAAGGTAGGAAATATTCTAATGCACTTTAGATCATAAGGTCTGTCATTCAGTCACCTCTGGCTTCCGGCTGTGGTTTCGAACCCTGGTGTGAGCGTATGTGGCATGGAGATAGGGGCGCCTTCTCAACCTCGTGGGTTTCCCCCGGGCACTCCCGTTTCCTCCCACGGCTAAAGACCCCTACGCGTAAGCGAATTATTGAAATAAAATTAAAACCAAATGTTAGTCCCGAAATGACCTAGTTGTGTTGAGTGGACGTTAAACCCCATTTCTCTCTCTCTCTCTCTGTCATTCAGTCAAATGGAAAGGAGTATGTTTGCCTGTCCAACCTTTGGGTTTTCTATATGTCATCCAGTCTCTTCCCACTGCTAGGGGGTTCGCATGGCCAAATGGTTAGCATGTGCACACTGTATCATAAAGCCTGTCATTGAGTCAACTGGCGTGGTTATTTATGTCATAAATCTGTTGCTTGACTTAAAGAAGAGTTGGGAATGAGCTGAAGTATTGTAGCCAATCCCTCAGGCAACTTTAATTTATTGGATGTTAAACACCAATTTCTGCATGTTGGCCTTCGAGTTTACATAAGAAAGGATAGTCGTTCTGTAATATTTGTCAAAGGGTGGGTTCATACTTTGGATTGGCTTTAAGTTAAAATATTACTACACATTCCAGCCCTTAGTAACTCCCTACATAATATAATGCCCTAACTGTAAACATCATTGACTTAAACCCCATCGTTGTAACTGTAAAGCGCTAATTTTGAAGTAAATCCAAGTGTGTCTGTGATAATTCCGGTTTGAAAGTGGACGTTAATTTTTTCTGCATCAATAATAAATAAATATGTCCTACTTTTAAATAAAACTTCTTTCTAAAAATTTAAACTTCTTAGTAAATTTCTGTTTTTTCTTGCAGACGTATGAGACGATTGGCAAACACAGCCCCAGCCTGGTGATCATTGTTACTCTTCGTAAAAATAGTGCAATTCAAGATGAATCATTATTGATGCTTAAACATTAAATAATGTTTATATTCTACAAAATGGACGAAAATAACAAGTTTCCCTGTGAACTTGTCTAGTAGATAAACAAATTGTAAATATGTTTCAACATATTATTGTACTATATTATGTGTAGTGCAGGAACAAAGTGGGCTGAATCCGTGTTTTAGTTTTATAAATACTATGTGTACTGACTGTGAATGGAAGATATGATGAATATGGGTTTAAACCTATTCAAAATTAAGGCCACAAAAAAAAAAATATTTGGTTCTCAGATAATCCTGTGCCACTTAAAAAGGACCACATGCCACGTTTTTATTTTGATTATCGTACATAAATATTTTACTGCAGTTATGGGAGGTAACTCTATAAATGATTTAAAGTGATACTGACAACCATAAATGATAATAGATAATCATAAATTCCCATCTAAACAACATGATGAGATAAATGTAGGGTGTCCCATGCGCCGATAATTTCCCCAACTAAAAGTGGTACTTGACACAGTGAATGTGAGGCTTTAGCTGCATGTCTCGAAGTGATTTTTGGCTACCCCCGCACTATCTTTTCAAGTCTATAAATAGACATTGCACATTAACTTCTCAACACATCTATCAACTATTACAGTCGTAAAAAAATCTTTTGTTGACGATTCTGAATAGCAGTAATATTTATCTGCTTGGTTATTACAGAAGCTTTGAAAATTACATTCGTTTTATTTTTTAAATTGCTTTATACATGTAATTAAATATACCAGACTTTAGGTAAGGATTGTCTGAGAATCAGAATATTTATTTGGTGTGGTCTTATTATCATCTAATTTTGAAACCAGATAAGAAAAGAGATCTTTGTTGTTATCACTGCCAGAGACTATATTTCAAATAAAATAGCTTTTCTGGTTACATATTGCTATGGCTGTCTAAGTTTAAGTTACATTGTCCTAATTGCTGTGACAGCTGTGTGATTCCACATAGTGATGTACTTGCCACAAATAGGGAGGGGATGGATGGATAAGTGTCAGTTTGTTTCAAATTAAGTAGGGTCGCCTGTCAAAACTCATGGGTTTTCTCTGGATCCCCCGGTATCCTCCCACTGCGAAAGACCCATCCTACGAATTATTGAAATAGAATTAAACCATATGTTTTTCCCGAAATGACCTAGTCTGTGTAGAGTGGACGTTAAACCCCATTTCTCTCTCTCACTGTTTCAAGTTGGGCAGAATGTTGTCAGATGTAGCTGAATCTCATTGTACATGTTGAGTGGACTACTATAATGTTGAATTGTGAAATAGCCGAACTTTTTTTCATTCAAATATTATTCATTTTTTATATCAATCATTTCTGTAAATTAATCATATCACACAATAAAACTGTTAAAAATTGAATATTTCTTTCTTTTGAGTTGATATGAAAAGTGGTAATTGCATCTAAATTTCCTCAAATTACTAAATGTCTTTTGTTGCTTTGAAAGTTAACCCATAACCCCTGATTTCCTCCCACTGCTGGGGTATTGGATGGCCTAATGGTAAGCACATGTGTGTTGTATCATAAAGCCTGTGATTGAGTCAACTGCCATGGTTTTGAATTCCCAGTTGTATGTGACAAGGAGTAGGGTCGCCTGTTCAACCTTGTTGGTTTTCTCCGGTTTCCTCCCGCTGCTAAAGACCCCTATGTGCAAGCAAATTATTGAAATAAAATTAAAACCATGTTAGTCCCGAAATGATCTAGTTGGTGTAGAGTGGATGTTAAATCCCATTTCTCTCTTTCTCTCCCTCCTCCCACTGCTAAAAAACCCAAAGAACATACAAGAAAATTAATTTTAACATTCAAGAAAATACAAAAAATGAAATTGAACCATATGTTAGTCTTGAAATGACCTAGTTTGTTTCGAGTGAATGATAAAAAACATTTCTTTCTCTCATTTATAAATCATCCAAAGCAGCATCAACCACGGTGAGAAATTGTAAAGTCTGTTTTTGTGAGGGTCGCTTGTCCAACCTTGTGGGTTTTCTCCAGTTTCTTCCAACTGCTAAAGACCCCTATGCGCAAGCGATTTATTGAAATAAAATTAAATCATGTTAGTCCAAAAATGACCTAGTTTGTGTTTAGTGGACAAACCCCATTTCTCTCTCTCTCTCTCTGGGCTGCAGCATGTGAGAAATTGAAAGTTTGTTTTTGTGAGAAATTGTAAAGTCTGTTTTTGTAAGGGTCACTTGTCCAACCTTGTGGGTTTTTTCCAGTTTCTTCCCACTGCTAAAGACCACTTTGTGCAAGCGATTTATTGAAATAAAATTAAATGATATATTAGTCCCAAAATGACCTAATTTGTGTTGAGTGGACAAACCCCATTTCTCTCTCTGAGCTGCAACATGTGAGAAATTGAAAAGTCTGTTTTTGTGAGGGTTGTCTGTCCAACCTTGTGGGTCCTTCAGTTTCTTTACTCTGCTAAAGACCCCTACGTGTAAGTGAATTATTGAAATAAAATTAAATCATATGTTAGTCCCAAAATGACATAGTTTGTGTCTGAGGTGAGTTCAACTCTATTTCTAAGTCCTCATAGTAGGCAGAACCTGGTTGATGATCTGATAATGCTTGTGACCATTGCTTCAATATGATATATACTTTGGTTGAAGTAAGAGAGCCTTGCACCTTTAAATAGATAATGGCATTTCAAACTATTAAGGGGGGGGGGGGCGAAAATGTCTCTGTCCACCCCATGATTTTGATCGCCAGGACAAATTTTTATTTAATCTACTGGGAAAATAAAGTGCCCGGAATCTAATAAAACACCAATTTTACGGGCTGGAATAGCAGTAACACACATTTGCGGCCGTCAAATATTCCAAAATGTTGTTGCAGGTTCCATACGTCAGCTCCTCTCTTCACCTCTCAAAGAAAACCGACACTGTTGTCTGTAAACCTGACTTTTTTTCAAGCATTTCTAGTTTAACTTCCCTAACTGTCATCAGACCCTAATAAAACACTCATTTTACTTTTCTTTTATTGACCAAGGATTTAAACATTTTGTATGGAGCCACTCTATTTTGTGCGACATTTTTCGAGCATCCATTATTATTTGTGAATGCAGCTGCAACAGTTTGATTGGATGGTTGGAATTCATAGTCGGATTTCGGTTACAAAACCTTTTGGAGTTGCTTACGCAGGCTAGAATAGAAGTAAACGCATTTGCGGTGGTTAAATATTCCCGGGGAGGGTGAAGCCCCCTATTTTCTGCTACGATTGATTAGTTGTTTGGAATTTGGGTCAGCCAGGTCGGTCAAATTGAAGTTCACATGCTGGATAGCAGGAAAACGCGTTTGCGGCAGTTAATTTTTCAGTCTTCATGGACTGTAAACGATTGATTGGAATTCGAGTCAGCCACCTTTATTGGATATATTACACCATTTGGATGTTGCTTTGTTCCTAGGCTGAAATAGCAGGAAAATGCGTTTGCAGCCGTCAAATATTTCAAAATTTTCTTTGGGGGGGGGGATACAAGGTAAGCTCCGCTTCTTGCCTCTCGGAAAGACACCGTCGCTGTCTGAAAACCCGATATTTGTTCGGGCATTTCAGGTTCTGCCCCTCTAACTGTCACCGATCCCGTACATAACTCCTACGCCCTAACACTGGTAAACTTTTTGTAATTATCATTTTGGTTTGGTACCGTAATGAAAGGTTCAAGAATTTGTCCGTCCATTTCAAAAGTTATGACAAATCAACGCCCCTGGGTGTACCCAGTAGGCTAACAGCAGAATGCTACAAACATTGTATTTACTTGTATGCTATTTAAAATTGTGCAGGCTACCGTTTTCTCGAAATGCCATGGATTGGACAACCTCATACAAGATACAAAATATGGTGCAACACATTGCACAATAGCCTACTAGATCTTGTTTATCCTTGAAATATCTTTCCCTAGGGTTAGGATTCGGGTTAGGTTTATCTAAAACTATTCTGAAGGGTTAGGGTTAGAATTGTCGCTATAAACACGGAAAGATATTTCTCCGATAAACAAGGTCTAGTATCGGGCAAAACTAGGCGGTTTGAATCTCTAATTTATTTGAGTGTAATCAATGATGTATATCCATATTGTAACGGTTTACGGTTTAGAGTCGACATTATTATGTAGTTTCGTTCTTTTTCTGTCTTTTGACCACACTGTGGAGCAGACTTAGCGACATCGCAAGAGTGTGAAATTTACTTTTTAGATTAATCCGTAGAACCGGTCAACCCTCATGGTTAGTTGCCGCCTCAATAGTTATCCTAGAAGTTACTTTGTTCTAGCTCTAAATACCAACTAAAATTGAGACCGGAAATTAACAGAACGAAATGTAATTGTGGTCTAGTACATTTATAATAAAAATCAGACGAAAATGTAACTGATAGTTGAAATTATTTAGTTTTATTTCTCTATTTCTTGTGTTTAAATCTATTAAGGATTGTGCATGCGTAGAAGCGTTAAATCCAATCGTTAATTGAAAGTATTCTAAAAACCGAAGAATTCCATATTAATTATTCGTT
Source organism: Patella pellucida (assembly GCA_917208275.1). Classification (NCBI taxonomy): domain Eukaryota; kingdom Metazoa; phylum Mollusca; class Gastropoda; family Patellidae; genus Patella; species Patella pellucida. The sequence goes on from OU795041.1 coordinate 13,852,446, forward strand.
CCAGAGCAAATTTTATGTTACCAAGAACCATAACTCGTTTGCCACTAAGAATTAATGGGAGCCGAACACTTTTTTCAACAATTTAAGAGATAGAGGTACAAAAAGGGTTTAACGTCCACTCAACACAAACTTGGTCATTTCGGGACTAACATATGGTTTGATTTTATTACAATAATTCGCTTGAGCGTATGGGTTTTTAGCAGTAAGAGGAAACCAGAAGACCCAGAGAAAACCCACGAGGTTGGACAGACGACCCTACTCCTTGCCACGTAACCGGGGATTCGAAACCACGCCAGTTGATCAACAATTTAAAAGCACATGTCCAGTTTTTATGGTAAGTTTTATCATATTATGTTAAAATAAACCCCAAATATTGTCTGCAGGAGGATGAAATTTCTTGTGGCCCTGAATCAGTAGACGCCTGTGGCTTACTTAGGCCCTACGGCTAACCCCCGGATCCATTCACTCTTTTTGAATTGTTTGTTTGTTTGTGGTTTCTGAGTATGCTGTCTTGTCCATACACTTGTTTTTGTGTAAATTGTGTGTGACAGAAGCTTTTATAGCTGAGGCGCTGGTGTCGCCAGCCATCTCACGAAAAAAAATCAAAAAAGTTGAAAATATAAAACGGGAGAAAAATGCTAAAACTAAAACCGATTATGAAATTGAAAGAAATGTACCCTAGTTAGGGAGGGCCCTAAAGGCAGACAAAAGGGCCCCGCGTCTGACAAAAGGGACCCTCTGGTCAAGGGAAAGGGCCCCAGAGCCCGAGTCAATCGTTTTCTATACACTACTGAATGAGAATTGGCATGAAAATCGTCAATCGATAAATCACCTGAAAACCCGAGGGAGAGCGGTACAGTAGGCATAAGCCATGGGGCATAGTAAGCAATTCCACTTTATAGCCCCTATTCATGTAAGCTGATTAATATTTATGAGCCAGTATCCGTTTTTCTGACGCAAAAGTGGATTTTTGATAGACTAGTTAAACGGTTTGTTAGAGGCCACAAACTTGATATTCCAGGTGAAGGAGATAGTAGTTAACTCTCATTAGAAATAGTTTGTTTCATAATACAATCACGACATGTCTTCCTGGCATTTTCTATTTTCTGTCATGGTTGATCACGGGGCACAGTGGGGCACACCGAGCATAAGCATTTCGAGTTTAGCTAATAAAATCATCTGTCCATTTTAGACATAATCTGGATATTTGAGCTGCTTTTAAGGTAATGTTGGTCCTAGGTCACGAAACCTTAAGGACTTACAAGTCATAGAAATTTTTCGCACAGTTAAATTTTATTTTTTTATTCAATGTTAAGCTGGTTTTTTTTTTTAATTTTTCGGATGCGTATCTGTGTTCAAGTCTTAAAATAAATTTATATTTTGAACTAAAAGATTAGTTTTTACAGTTGTTATGAGTTGATGGCCAACTGTATCCAATAGGGTGATACAGTGTACCCAACATACGGGGCACATTGGGTCAAAAAAGATTTTGGTTTTACAATGATCTACAGTAAAATGGTTTCAATTTATTAACTTCTTAATATTACTGTTATATCGAACATATGACTCGCTTCAATTGAGTACATAAAAAAAGAAGTCATGCCCACTGTGCCCCGCTCTCCCCTACTAATAAGCTATTCGGGAAATAGATGTCTAGGCCGCCCAGAGCCCCCCCCCCCCTCCAACGCGATAGAGGGCCCGTAAAATAGTATAGCCTCCGCCATGTAAGAACTTTATCGTTGTAAGTGAGAGGGATATTCGGTATCCCGTCCGATCAGGCAGGTTTCCCCCGAGTTCTTCGGTTTCTTCCTGCAGTAATGATCGAAATCATTCGCATGATCTGTGCCAAGGGCCAAATTGGAAAAAGGCCTCAGGCCTAATTTGCTACCCTTGTAAAATGACGAGATTATTATTATTATTATTATTATTATTATGATAAACCTTAAAACGCCCCTGGTGTGTGGAGCAGATCTTCTGCACTTACTATTGAAGTCAATGTTTGAACAAATATTTCGTGGCCCACATCCAACGTATTATAATGGAGTTAGCTCCCTTATTTACAAGTCCGCTGTATCTTGGCAAGAAACCAAAACAGTTTTTTTTCATTGACAAGTAAATAGTGCAAGTGGGAGTTATATCACAAAACATAACATTCATTCACATTATACTGTAGTTGGGTGTGGGTCGTACCTGTAACAGACGTTTTTTTTTTGTTTGGGAAATTTCAGGTTCGTAGCCTATAGCCAACAGCCTAGCAGTGCAGACGATTTTTTTTTGTTTGGGAAGTTTCAGTGGGAACAGGTCAAAAGACGCTTGATAACGAGAACCTTAAAAAAGAAAAGAAAATTGAAGATTTTATCGAAGATGGAAAACGACGAGGGAAAACTGAATTTAGGGTAAGTTTGAGTTTTTGGAATTTGTATTTATTTGTTTATTTTTTCTTGCTTGACTATAATTTCGGTCAGACATTAAAGGGGAATAATCACTCTCACAACCAAAATAACTGTAGGCTAATTAATTTTCCGTTTAAATAAATTATACAGTCTGCACCTTTAAAACAAACGTCAATCTAATTTAAAGGAGCTAAATCACTAATATTTGGGACCTAGAAATTGGCATAAATGGGCCACAACGCATATAATAATAAACTGATTTACAATCACTAATATTTGGGACCTAGAAATTGGCATAAATGGGCCACAACGCATATAATAATAAACTGATTTACATTCAATCATTTCCGTCTTTAATCTCATTTCAAACCAGTTATGTTCGGCGAAATACGCCCAATGTCTCAATCGAAAGTAAGTCTAAAGCGTCTGGTTATTACAGTCTACATGTTCTAGGTCTCCAGATAAGAATTATGCGTCACCGTCTAGCCTCGTTCTCCAAGTCCCTCGTTAAAAATGGGCCCGAAACTCATTATGGTACACGATTCGTGTACTAATGTTTTTTTTAAATTTTGTCTTAAATATTGGATATCAGAAGCCCATCTTTTCCTGGTAAGATAACAACGCCAATGTTATCTTGAATTGACAAATAATTCGTGTTTTCATTGTCAAAGATTTTTGATGATATTGAGTTACAGACTTAGCTCCTTTAAATATTGCCGTATGTAACTACGTGTGTATAGTTAAATTAGTCTCTGACTCAATAACATGCTAAATCTTCGTCAATGAAAACACGAATTTTTTGTGAATTTAAATCAACATAGATGTTGTAATCTTTAAGAAGGGCATTGAAGAACGGCGATAGACGGTGACGCATATTCTTATCTGGAGAGCATATAATAAATATTATGTAGAGTGGAAAGCCAGACTCTGGAGATTTACTTTCGATTGAGACGTCGACTGAGACATCAGTCGTATTTCGCCGAACATAACTGATTTGAAATTAGAGTAAAGACGGGAATGATTGAATGTAAATCAGTTTGTATACATTCATAATACATTATTATATGCGTTGTGACCCATTTGTGTCCTTTTCTAGGTCCTAAATATTAGCGACTTAGCTCCTTTAAAACATACGGCAATATTTAAATTAGATTTTTTTAAAAATTATATGTGGTTTAGGTACGTCCTACTATTCTGCCACAATTGGGATAATGAAGATGGGCATAAAGGTGATATTGTGGAAACTGTGCCTGGGCAGCGGCGCTACGGCCTATACTCTTATATCGAATTCCAACTGCCAAGGGATCTTTTACGTGCACGCCCCTTCTCGAAACCACACTGGAAAATGAACATTCTCTGCCAATGCAGAGATCGAACATAGACCTCCAGACAGTGTATGAGCCAATTAGCCATCGTGACCCCGAAGCACATAGTCCTTAAGCTGTTGTGGAAACCGGAGAAAACGTAGGCACACGTCGTGACCCAATGGCAGGTCTTATGACCTAAATCGAATGCTTTATCCTTTATCATCAGATGGTGGAATGGGATGGGCTTCCAAAGCGACAGATAATGAATGTATAGACATATGTGGTATTACAATTAATGTTTTGTACCAATGAAATTGAATCACAGTGTGATCATATTGATGCATAATAACCGGGTTGTTGGATTACTCCCTTTAAAAGTTAAGTTTGTATGTATTATGTAGGTCTATGTAATTTGGAGGTAATGATGGCATCTGTCAAATTTCCTTAACAATGGATGTCCTATATAAGATGAAAGCGAGATGTCACATGTGTAATTTAGCCACGACATAGACCATATTCGCGCAAAAATGACCCCCGCCCAAACAAATAGATACATCCTCTGCAAAAGTTCCTGGATCCACCCCTGTACAGATTTTCTGATTAATAGGCTTATTTGGAAAAAACAACGTTTTGATCACTGAAATGTAGTGAGGACGGGGTGGGGGATGTCAGGTCACAAACACCCTCTCTAAACTGAAAGGATATTATCGCCTTGCCATCGGATAACCAAAACCGGAATCAGAACTTCAACTCACACTTAAAGGTAGTATCTATAGCATATTTTAGTTCAGGGTTTCGTGATAAAAACAATCTCTGTTCTCTGAAGCAAGCGTTTAAACCTTTTCGTTGTTGTGTCATTAGGTTCAAAAGAGTTTGTTTACATATGGAAATCTGTAAACACTTTAACATGGCAGTGTGTTTACTAACTTAATGTCATCGTGTACACTTAGCGGATCTGTGGTTTCCTCGATCTTCCGAGTGTTGACGTAGTTTACCGAATGTATACTGTGACAGTGATTAGTATGTTGTCTTGCATAATTGTAAACGTTGACTAAATTTAATCAAGGGAAAGCCCCTTGTCCTGCTGTTTACCACTTTAAGACCTATAATGTTATTAGGGGATTACCACAAAATAAATATCCCCCAAGAAGAATGTAAAGTTTGTACAGTTGCAAATCTTGACCCTTAACTTCTCAGATTATTTCTTATTTTCGGTATGTCGAAATTTCAAGGCCTTATGACTGCTGATTAAATCACTCGACAATTATATAAGACAAAGGGCCATCCACAAGAAACTGAATAAACGAATAAACAGTTTTGGTATTATATATAAGACGGGAAAAGACGGGCATACACCATGCAGTATTCTGTTTATTTCGATCTCAAATTTCTGTCAAGGGGTCTTTAACGTGTCGTAGGCCTACACAAGATTTGATTTAATAGGAAATCAACACCAGCATATACGACGTGTACAAGTCAAATAACGGAATCTATACAATACTCAATCTACGTCTATTATCAAATACATTACATATTTCAAAAAAGTCTCCATGTCGTACTTGGAAAATAAATTTTTGGTTATTTAACCGTGAAAATGAAATGAAATAGGGTTTAGCGTCCTACTTTTCTGCACCGACTGAGCTAATGAAGACGAGCATATGCCAAACAGTGTGCTATGAGTATGAGGTAAATTTATACCGAATTCCAACTGCCAAGGGATCTTTTACGTGCACGCCAATGTCTACAAGGGACCTCGGTTTTTCGTCCCACCCGAACGACTAGACAGCCCCCCCCCCCCCCGTCAGACCCTGCGTCCTGCACCACTGACAATGCGAAACCACGTCGGAAAATACAAGCAATACAAGCACGTTCATGTTGTGAATATATTTCGTTAGTTATTATTCATTTTTTCAAAGCTCATTGCTACCGTTCATCCATAACAAAGATTTGAAGTGACGCAAATAAACCTTATTGTAGTATTTTTTTACGGTCGGAAAGCTAGTAATTTAATTACCGGGTTGTGTAGTTTCATATTTGTTATGAATATTCGTCTAACTCTTCCATCTACCGATCATTTAATCAATCATAACTTCAATCATAAATCAGTCAGACACATTCTGACAAACAAGACGCGAAATTGGACATTTCCAGACCATTACATGTTTATCCTGATCATAATCTTTTGCGTGACCGGACAAAATGGTAGTGATCCAATATGAAGTTAAAAACAAATAGACTTTTTAATTCAATTCTAAGGACGTCATGTGTTACTGAGAACAAAAATCACTCAACTGTTTCACAAATAATTTGAGGGGGAATCATTTTTTATATGTTATTCTCATTTACAAAATGGGTCGAATTAGAATTGTGTGGACGAGTTGGTGTAAACGTCTTCCCTGCGTTCCATATTCCGTCGTCAGGGATTCGATATATATCTAATTGATTTGACGGAAAGGTATTACACACAGAGTAGACAAACCAGCCTTAGTAAATAGAATAAATAGAATATGCTAATAAAGCTTCGAAATACACGCATAGTAATATCTTAAAGGAGCTAAATCGCTAACATTTGGGACCTAGAAATTCACAAAAGTGGTTCGAAACGCATATAATACTGTAATATGAATGTATATAAACTGATTTACATTCAGTGGTTTCCTTTTTTACTCCAATTTCAAATCAGTTATGTTCGGCGAAATAAGCCAGCAATGTCAATCATGTGCAAAAGTCGAGCGTCTAGTTATTCCAGTCTACATAACTCGAGTCTCTCAATACAACTGGGACTGAAGCGCATTATGGTACACGATTCGTGTACCAATGTTAAAAAAAAATATTTTATCTTAAATATCGGATATCAGAATCTCATCTTTTCCCGGTAAGTTTACATCATTAATGTTGATTTAAATTGACCAATAATTGGTGTTTTCGATGTCGACGATTTTGGAGGATTTAAAGTTACGAACTTCGGTCCTTTAACGCAAACGTGCACATTTAAACAGACTACACAGACCGCCCATAGTAAATAGAATATGTTGACAAAGCTTTAAAAAACATGTATAGCAATATCTTATATTCTTAACGCAAACGTGCACATTTAAACTTGGACGCCGACACGGTGGGTTAGTTCAATTATAAACCCCCAGATAAATCCCTTGCGAATTTCGTAATATAAGAGTAATTTAGACTGGTTGTTATCTGTCTGTAGCCACCATGCAATGACAATAACATCTGGTCTAGTAAAAAGAAGGATAATTTAAATCCATGTGGTATTAAACAACTTTCAATTATTCATCTTTAACATTCAAAATTGTCTAATCTTCGAAACGATCATTGTATTATATTACCTTAATAATATCGCGGTATTTTCGGACTTTAATTTGGAAAATTTGATATTGATGTTCCGATAGTTCAATATGAGACGGCCTTTTATATAATTTCATTATTGCAATAAAAGGTTAATGAAAAAATTAAAAATAGAACAACCCGACTATTTAGCCGTGTGATCTTTTAGAATAAATGAAATGAAATGGGGTTGTATGTTCTACTGTTCTGCTCCGACTTGGGCTAATTAAGACGGAATATGAAAGAAATTTTGCCCAGACAGCGACACGACGACCTACTCGTATATCAAATTCCAACTGCCAAAGGACCGTTTATGTGCACGCCAATGTGTACACAGGATCTCGGTTTAGCGTCCAATCCAAACGACTGACAAGAGGGGGGGCGATAGAAAATCTGGACGAGCTTTCTCGGCCAAAGCAGGGATCGAACACCCGACCTCCATGTGATATTTTTTGCTTCTACATGTATATTATTATAATCGAGTTAAAAACTCAAAACAACAACACCCCATGTAAACATTAAAAATACATTATTATTATGGGAGATTAGATAACCTGTTGGCAGTTCTCACTATAAAAGATAAAAACAAGTTAATGTAAAGGCAATTTGCTGAAAATTTCAATCAAATTGATCCACTATGAACCGAGAAATAAAGTCGGTACGACAAAAATCATAGTCTCGATTATCTATTTAGTCGTTATATCGAGAAGGGAAGTTATGCAGCAAATCGGATCATAACCAAATAAATACCGCAGGCTAGCCTTGACATCGAGAGTTGATTATAGTCTGGATAAGTTAATTAATTTATATTTAATAGTTTACCTGTAATAGGCAGATTAAGCTCTTGCATAATTTATGTTTAAGTTAATGGACGGATATAACTATTATGGCTAAGATGGCTTAGTCTAGGTCACCCAAAACCTCCTAGTCTTTAAACCATGATACTTTTCTGGATGATATATAGAGACTAAAGATTTCTAAGATGTGCTTCAGATGCATTGATCGCGACATGGAATCAATTGATAATTAAAATGACCATATGACATATTAGCATCATGACAAGTCGGTAAATACAATTTTAGACTTGTCGGGAATCGAAACCTTCCGATAAAACTGTATCCACATTTCTAAACCTATCTGTCACTCTATTGCCGAGATATATGCGTACCATTTATTTTCTTGTTGACATTGTCTCTTTAAAATAAAAACTAATCGCTAGTTTGACCGATACGTTTTTTTTTGCAGACAGTAATTCTGAAACAATGACAACCTGGGGAAGTTGATTTATTTTGTGGCACGACGGAATAGGAAAGATTCTGTTTACGCAATTAAATGTGTCTGTTATTCATGAATTCTGTTACATACTATAATTTACACAGGAAGACATGGATTACACAATGTTCAGACGTATTTATCAATATTATAAACTATATCATTACCCAAGGCAACGAGAAATTAGTGTTAAGCAACAAGGCCAAACCAATTTGATTTTCTGTTCTTCGTCGTCTTCTTTTTCTTCTTCGGAGAGAGAGAGATATGGGTTTTAACGTCCACTCGACACAAACTAGTCATTTCGGGACTAACATATGGGTTAAATTTTATTTCAATTATTCGCTTGCGCGTAGGGGTCTTTGTCACGTACAACCAGTGATTCGAAACCACGCCAGTTGACTCAATGACAGGCTTTATGATATAGCACCACTCGGCCATCCAACCCCCCGGAAACAAATGAAAATTAAATTAAATGGGGTTAAACATCCTACTCTTCTTCTCCTACTTGGTTAATGAAGACGAGCACACGCTATGCAATTTGCTACGAGGAAAGTTTTTGCACTTTATACCGAATTCCATCTGTCAAGAGATCTTTTACGTGCACGGGACCTCGCTTTTTTGTCCCACCCAAACGACTTCACGTTGTCCAATGTCACGTCCTCATATGCACATCTGTACAATTTCCCTTAAAAAGTACTTGGTTGTGCTCTTCAATAGCTTTTAGTTCCGATTTCTTAAGTTTTGAAATTCTTAATAAACCATCTTTCATGTGATTCAAGAGTGTACACTCGACACAAAAACTAGGCCATTTACGGGACTGACATATGGTTCAATCTTATTTCAAAAAATTCCCAGGGGTCTTTAGTAGTGGAGGGAAACTGTTGGACATGCAACCGTACTCTTTTTCACGTACAACAGCGGACTAGAAACCACGCCAGTTGATCCGATGACCGACCGTCTGATACAACGTGCACACACTAACCATTCGGTTATACCCCCCCCCCCTACACACACACATGCGATTCAAGGGAATATTTTGTTTTGTATCAACACCCCGATGAACAGAAAATCAAGTTGGTGTGACCTAAGCCAGGCAGCAAGAACTGATCGAGATGATAATGATAATTACGTAAGATAAATAGTGCCATGTTATTAATAATTCACAATGTTAGATCAGTTGGGCATCTGGGCGGCATGCTACGTGTAGAACCACAGAACTTCCATACATAATTAAATATCTCTTTTAAAGCTCAAACGTGCCACGTGAAATGAAATGATATGGGGTTCTGCTCTGACTTGGCTAATGACGACAGCCACCTGCGAAGTGTGATATGAGGGTAATGTTTGCCCGGATAGCGGAACTACGGTCCAGAATTCCTACTGCCAAGGGATATTTACGTCCACCCTAATGTTTACACTGGGCCTCGATTTTCGTCCCACCCGAACGACTATACGTTGTCCCTTACCAGGCCCGACGTCCTACACTACTAACTAGGCGGACCACGCCGGAAAACCCAACACCAAGATCGATCACGGACCTCCATGTTAGCGAGTCATTGGTCAGATATGCTACAAACCAACCCCAGCATGTACCACACAGCTCAATATTACCGGGGGCACTGGAGTTGGATGCCACCCCATTGTTTTGGGGACCCGGGAAGGATCTTGTTTCTCATGTAAAATCATTGGTCACAACGCCCCTGAAGTAACCGTGGGCCTTTAATAACCATATCAGCTAGTACTTTATGACCTTTGTTGGAATGCTGTGGCTGTTAACACATTCCATTCTTGAGATTAAACAGAACACAAAACATTATAAATTTTTAATGAAGTCTATTAAAGATTTTCAAATTGTTAAATTGAATAAAAACTCTTAATAATAAATGTGAAGAGTTATTTGGATATTTCTCTCCTCGTTTTTGTTAAAGATTTTATGTCCGTATATAAAGGGCCGGAAAACACCCTAAATAGGTAACCCGGAACCTAGTCTTCTTGAAAACACTGGAAAAACCTAAACCTAACCCTAACCCTAAATCCCGGCACACAGAGAACCAGGCTCCGGGTTACCTATTTAGGATGTTTTCCGGCATTTAGTCTGTTTTCCGGTATTTAGTATTATTCCGGTGTTTTCCGGTATTTAGTATAAATGGTGTTTTTTTTGGTGTTTCTCAGTGTTTTCCGGTATATAGTATTGTCGTATATAAAGCCATTATCAAGATAAAATTGAATTGGAGTTCTTTTAAAGGTCGACTGTTTATTCGAAAATTGAAACTTAAATCAGAAAACTAAGTAACCTGAACGGAAATTTTATCGTATGGATCATTATATATTGGTAATAGAAATAACGAAATCAATTAGCTTTTATTCTTTCTTTTTTTTTTGTCAATCAAGAAAACTTAGTCCCTTTAACAACAAACAGACTTTGCATCTACCTAATTGTTGTCCGTCGTTACCTCTCCTTCCATAAATATCTCTGGACTTATTCTCGAATAGTTGAGGAAAAACATGTTAGGACGCCAACCCTGTCTGACAGGGGCATTACTACTTACATGTATTTGGCGATTTGCTTTGATCTCTGCATCTACCTAATTGTTGTCTGTTGTTATGTTTCCTTCCATAAATATCTCGGGACTGGCTTAATGTTGATTTTAAACAACTATTTACTATTTAAAAAAAAAACAACTGTCAGGCTTATAATACAAGGGTATTAAAGGGACAATAACACTCTTATTGTAACTGAATAATATGTGCGCCAATCATTATTCTGGTCAACAAATATTGTACTATTTTACAATATTCCAATGAATAGAATACAATTTTCATCTTTACACACCGAATTTTAAAAAATTGGAAAAATTCAACTACATGGTTAGAAAAGCTTTACGTAAACCTTTTCAAATGTAACTTAGATTTAAAAATATTTTCGAATCCTCTTGACAAGTTAAATAGGATGTGATGGATAATTTACACAAAAGGTAGGACACATAAACATCTAGAAGTTAGAATAAGGCTATTTTTTCTGGACCTGTCAAGCCAGCACGAGTGTTATTGTCTCTTTAATGATATGATTTATGGTATATGAGTCATTTAACAAAACTAATTACATGTTGATTAAGAACGCGGTTTTATAACAAACACAGTTGGTCCACATATATCATCAACATAACTATTAATTAACAACCCATAGATTTTTCAATTTCATTTACAAATTATCTCGGATTATTGTACATTTACATCATGTATGATTAATATAATACTGATTAAATAGAAACAAATATCTACTGCCCTTTTCTCATATATATCACCTATATATCACCTTTTTATGACATAGGAAAAGATTAATTAAAAGTTTATCTTATTTAAAAATACAACGGGTGGATATTCTAAAGGAAACAGGCCCAATTTTTTTTTTTGGGGGGGGGGGGGGCAGAAAAAATATATGGCTAATAAATTAAAATGAAAAATTGGCGGAAAAAATGAAACCCAGAGTAAGTGCTGGGCCCCAATAGTGAACATTTGGGGACCCCATCACTGGTGAATATTATTACATACAGTGAAACTTAGTATTCACACTTGAACCGCGTGAAAAGAATGTTTTTAATTCCACAGCTTTTCAAAAACGACTACTTGAATGCAATCTACTAGCTGGTTTTTTTATCACATTTACTTGTCATATTAACTATCATTTAACAGTTCAAGTGATCTGCAGTTCCAATTTAGATAACAAATTTTTATTCTTGATTTAGAAATGAAATAGGGTTTAATATCCTACTTATCTGTACCTACTGGGCTAATAAAGACCGACGTACAATGTGATATGGGGAAATTTTAGCCCGGACAACTGCACTTCTACTCTCATTTCGAATTCCCCGTCAAAGGTTGTTTAGTGTGAATGCTTTAATGTGTTCCCATGACCGCGGTTTTACGTGCCACCCGAACGACTAGACACTGCCCCCCCCCCCCCTCCTGCACCACTGAAAAGATCGCAGTTGGTATTGTACGTCCATGTGTACTTGGTTACTTTCATTTGTTTCTTTTGTTTGCAATGGTTCATTATTTCAACCCGATTGTCGACCATTTGTCGTGTCAAAGGTAATCGTGTGTTTGCTTTTATACAATTAATTTTATATTTCCTTTTAGCTTTTAGACACCCCACAGTTGGCTACTATTATAGGCGATAACACGAGTGCTTCTTTCTGTTATCACACCGTTTGTTATCAAATTTAGAATGGTGCTCTAGTGGGGACACGGTAATGAAATGAATTGAAATGGGGTTTTACACCCACCGCTCTGCAATGACTGTGCTATTGGAAACAGACTTATCGGCTTACTCTTATGTCGAATTCCCACTGGCAGGGTTCTTTTACTTGCATGCTAATTGGTACACAAGACCTCGGGTTTTCGTGCCATTTGAATGACCGACAGACTATACACTGTTTCTTGTCAGGCCAAACGTCCTGAACCACTGACAAGGGGAAACTATACAGGAAAACCCTGATAGGATTATTTGCCAACACCTGGAGTGAACCCAAGATTCCCAGGTTAGCGAGTCAGTGTCTTAGTCACTGAGACTCCCCGAGAAACAGCAATGGCGTTAGTCGTTGGGTCGGGAGGTACCCGTTATGCCGCCGACCCGTTATTCCGCCGTTAGTGTTGGGTTAGGGTTCGGGTTAGGGTATCCTAACCCTATACAATAAGGGACAGCGGCATAGTGGCACGGCGACACAACGATACGCTCCCGTTGGGTTGACGTAATGGATTCAAGGCAAGAAAGTGGCGAATCAGAAACAAGGCAAGACTACTGTATTTTTCACACTTGTTCATATAATATGTGTCTGTGGGTTTGGATATCTTACGTTCGTGTCAATTTTTATTCTACCGATCCAACGACAGTAAAACATGCTCAAACCGAACACATTTTATTGAAATTTGAACAGAAGCATCATGTAGAAATATATATTACATTTACCCGTTTAACAATGTATTTCTCCACTGCGCTTATTTGCTGTGTTATTTCAACAATGATCTTCCGTAGTAAACGATCTCTTTTTTTCGATTCTGTAAATTTTCAAACATCATTATGATTTACAATTCATAAACATTTCGTCTATTTCCACAATGGTCTACCGTACAGTGAAATTAACCTTTTTTTTGATTTTATGAATGTATGATTTAGTTGTCATTTTTTTTTTCTTGTAATCTTTTGAAGTTTTGCTAGAGAAACGTGACAATATTGGCGTGTTTTTTTTGTTTTTTTTTTATCTATTTAACGTAAATTAAGACAGCTGATAAACTTAACAAAATATATAGAAGGTAGGCTTCATTTTATTTATTGACATTTTTTTTTTAATATGCGCAATCACAGGATTGGCAATCTCTTTTGGAAACACCCAGTGGTACGCACTTTCTCAAATCGGTTTCACTTTTTTTAAAAAAAAAACCCAATAACCTATAATTGAGTACATAGGCGTGTCCCATAAGAAAAATATTAGTTCATATGTACGAAATCCAAGTTTCCGTGTACACATTGGCGTGCACGTAAAAGATCCCTTGGCAGTTGTAATTCGATATGTCATAGTTGACATGTAGCGCCATTTTCTAGGCCATTTTCTCTCATAGTGCAGTATGGCGTGAAATCCTATTTGGTTTCATGAGAAAAAAACATCTGGACTCGAAATTACATAAGTTTGTCTGTCCTTTAAAATTCAATATTCTGGAATTTAACTTCTCGCGACTCTGTTTTTAATTACGAAATGCGCTAAGATTTACATGTTTCTCATTACAAAAATGTCGAGATCTGCGTTTCTGATTACAAAATGCTGATATCTCACTTCACACAGATATCTCATTGCTAATAAATACTGAGATCCTACTTTAGGCCTACTTAGTGTATATTATAATATATTATATATATATATGTCAAAATGTAGTAAAGTGGATAATTTTTTACCTGGGCGTATTTTTAAATTTTGTTATGCATTTATCTACTGTAAACAAAAAAGTACTTGTACTTTATCTACTTAAATATATATATATATATAATTGTATTTCAATATTTCGCTTACGAGTTGGGGTCTTTATCAGTGCTTGAACCATAAGCGTTTTTCGGGTAAATCAAGTATTTTTCGAGTAAGATTGGGTGGCTATACTTTCCACCAAATTTGGCATACTTTTATTGGAAAGTATATTCAATGGCCTACTGTTCTGCTCCGAACTTGGCTTATGAAGATGGGCATACCCCATAAATTGTGCTATGAGGGGAATTTTGCCAGGGCAAGGGATCTTTTACGTGCACGCCAATGAATACATGCGACTTCGGTTTTTCGTTCCATCCGAACGACTAGACATCAGCCCTTGTTAGGCCCTCAGCCCTCCATCACTGACAAGGGGGAACCACGCCGGAAAATCTGGATAAACTTTCTCGGCCAATGCAGGGACCCAAGCTAGCGAGCCAGCGTCCTACCCACTTAGCCACGGTGATTCCCAAGCATAAAAACAACATACATGTATATCCAAGTATTTTATCTTTCTTAGAAAATGTTATTTATTTATTCAGATCTTGATTGTTGACAAATGTTAAAATCAATATTTCAACGATTTTGTAATTACGTACCTTACTTATGTTTACGTAAATTAGCATACAGCCGCAAGCTGCTAACAGTTTAATTGATGGTTGACTTATTTCCTGTCTATATCGTCATCCGCTAAGGGAGGGTGAAATTTAACAGTCTTCATAATAATTGAACGAGAACAGATATGACTATTCTGTAGTTTGTTCTGAAAAGACTAGAATGTGCATATTAAACCATTAAGTGAATGCATAGAGATTCTTTGCAACTCAAACTGTGTTTTGAAGAAATTTTATCAAGACAACTCCGCAAATATTGTAAGTTTGTTATCAATACTTTTTATAATTCTAATTTAAAGGCACGTTAATGGATAACATTTATCTATATTCTTTTTACATTTTCGACTTCTGTTTCTGAACCGATTGGTGGATTTTAATATTCGTGCAGACTCAAATTAAAGTTGCTTGTGGGAGTTGATGATATATTTGGACTAAAAACATACTCAAACTATAGTTTATCTATCAAAAGTTTGTTCGTATCGTTCTATAATACCACCCCATTCTGCGAAAATCTATTTTTTATCAGCCTTGTTTTACCTTAATTGAGGAAGAATCAATATCTATTGTGTTGGTCGTTTATAGTTGCCCATTTACAATAAATATCACAGCCTAAGTAAATTCCTGGAATATCTTCTGTCAACTTCCTTTGTCGACGTTTAATTGCAATCTTCTGAGAATGCATTGGCGGTGATATTTATTTCACTGGAGGAGACGAGGTGCCTTTTTAGCGACACCCTCTCATTTTTTGTCTTCTGCATGGCGCTCAGTGTGTGTTTTCAAGGAATCCTGTAAGATCGTTGTCTATACTTTCTAAATATACACCAACATACATTTTTATTGAAAATTACTACCCGATAATTCGGCCTACTTTCGTATAGCAATGTATATCTTCAATAAAGGGATATGTACTTTACCTTTCAATCGCTTGAAAGATTTCAACAAAACGAAAGAATGTGGTTTCAGTGATACACTGTATATTTAAAGTAATTGGCGTAAATATATTTTAAAGAGATGCACATATAGGGGCACGTTTAAGGTTCATATACAAAAGATTGTGAGGATACCTCAAATGTGTAGATATAGATATTAATCTTTAAGAGGCATTTAGTAACTGGAGAAAGCAATAAAACTATATACTTATGAAAAAAACAGCAACTTATTTATTTGAGTGACATTTCGAAGAGTATTCTCTCAACGTTATAAAGCTGATTGTGGGGATATACATGTATATGTGTATATATAGATTTTTTTTTTGTATTCTTCTTCTGATGAGTGTGGAGTACCACATACAACTTTAAGTAAAGAACTTACAGATTTCATATTTTTAATTATTTAGATATAGATATGTTCTGTTACATTGTTAACCCATCTCCATTGAAACAGTAGGACGTTGAACCCTATTTTATTACATCGTTTGGAAGAATTCAACAGAAATTATAAACATATGATACGTGTACAATCATAATATTCTATTGATAGAACGAGCCACAAGTCGGCCGTTACACTTAACATTGCTCTTGTTTATTTTCAAGTTTTGTAATTTCTTATTTTTTAAAAAAATGAAGCCTATTACCGGTACTCGTGGTATTTGAATTTCCAGTTGGCAAAATGCTAATGTACGAATTATTAGGCAAGTCGGGGCAGAACAGTAGGACGTTAAACATCATTTCATTTCATCGTTTGGAGGAATTCAACAGAAATTATAAACATGATACAATAATGTAAATATTCTATTGATAGAATCAAGTCACTGGCGGGCCATTTATACACTTATCATTGCTCTTGTTTCTTTTGAAGTTTTGTAATTTCTTATCTTTTTTAAAATTCATTACCGGTACCGCCCTCGTGGTATTTGAATTTCCAGTTGATAAGATGATCATATTAAATTGATTGCAACATCGGAGAGAAATATGCCGAGCAATCTGTCAGACGTTTTAATTTTGAATTCAGGAGTCGTGGTGGTTTGAACGCTCTTTTAACATACGTATCACAGCGAAAGCCCCAGGCTGTTTAGAATATGGTATTAATAATAAAATTTGATTATATTCATTTTCGTGGCGAGGGTGTCAGTGCCGCTTTAAATTTCCTCGATACGATCACGAATTCATTAACTATTGAGCTCTTGTTATTTTTGTGGAAACCAAGTGGTAAGAAGTAGGTCAACTGTATCGTATATAATAATAATATTATTATATATACGTGTCGATTTAGGTCAGGTCATGGCTATATTCTACAGTCCGGTGTATAATCGTTTTGACAGAATGTACCCACCCGGGCCCGTAGCCAGCCCATAAAATTCGGTGGGGCTACGGAATTTTTGGGAGGGGCTGATGATGGGGCCGGGAAAGATCGCTCCTAAGAAATCATTACTGTTGGCGAAATATTGGGGGGGGGGGGCTTATTTAATTTTTTCCGGTGGAGGGATGTACTTGTAAATGTATATAAATAATAATATACGTATCGATTTAGGTCAGGTCATAGGTAAATTAATTCTACAGTGCGTCGTATTAATCTTTTTAACAGAGTGTACGTGTACATGCAGATATATATATATTTGTAATAATAACTAGGTGAGGTCATAGGTAAATTCTACAGTGTATTATAAGGTCCATGCTTTTGTTAATTGATTTAACAGAATGTACGTGTATTTATATATGAATTAATAACTATAGGTCGGGTCATAGGTAAATGGTTTTCGCGTTTTATTATTTGTTTGACATCGTATAGGTGTTTATGAATGTATGAATGAGTAACTATATAGGTTATCAGCTATAGTATATATCCTGTTAGTATATCAATTCATTATCTTTTTGTCTATATAGGTCAAGTCATACACGTTACTTACTATAGAGTATATTTATTGTGATCGATTTCACGGATGGTATATATTATGGATGTGATGTGCGTTTATATAGGTCAGGTCATACACGTTCTAGTATACCTTCCATGTTATACAACATGTGTACGTTTATATAGGTCAGGTCATGCACGTTCTAGTATACCTTCCATGTTATACAACATGTGTGCGTCTATATAGGTCAGGTCATGCACGTTCTAGTATACCTTCCATGTTATACAACATGTGTGCGTCTATATAGGTCAGGTCATACACGTTCTAGTATACCTTCCATGTTATACAACATGTGTGCGTCTATATAGGTCAGGTCATGCACGTTCTAGTTCACCTTTCATGTTATACAACATGTGTGCGTCTATATAGGTCAGGTCGTGCACGTTCTAGTATACCTTATAGAAGGTATATATATATATTGTATCGTAAATTTTATACAACATGTAGGCCAGGTCATGCACGTTGCTAGTATACCTTTCATATAAGGTGTATATACATTGTATCATCAATGTTATACAACAGGTCAAGTCATGCACGTTGCTAGTATACCTTCCATATAAGGTGTATATATATTGTATCGTAAACGTTATACAGCAGGTCAAGTTATGCGCGCAGCTATATATATTTATTGTGATGGATTTCAGGGAAGGTACATAATAATATACATATATAGATATTATACAACATGTATATCTATATATAGGCGATTATGCACGTGTTGGCGAGCAAAAATGGACCCGTGTGTTGGCATCGAAAAAGGGTAGCCATGCCCGTCTTCAACAATAATCCGACTGGTGCATAGTGCGTTAAACCCCATCTGGTATTAATGCATATAACTGGCTTTATCACCCAATAATACATTCTACAGTAGATATCGCTTGTGTGATAATTTTCATAATCTAGGAGATATCGCTTTACATGGATTTGATTGGTCAGTTGAAAAGGAACTACCCTTTTTCAGTTTTAAAGAACTTTTTTTTTTAATTAAAAGTATTTTTTTTTTTTAAATTAAACATGAACTATTTGTATTCAATTGACCTGGATGGAAACACTGGGTCAATATAAAGGACTTAACAATGCTTGACTTGCTAGCAAAAAATGTTGTATCACTACGCTGTAATGTAATCAGGTTCAGTAAAGAATTATATTTTTTTATTTGTGCATGTCAGTAAGGATTGGGTGATAAATAAAATCTCCTACTCGTCTTTTTTGATATCCAAAAATATCAACACTCGTTGATAAAGTAGAAAAAACTCGACAGAGCTTCGTTTTTTTAAACTTATTAACTTGTGTTGATAGTTTTTGATATATAAAGACGGGCAGGAGATTCTCTATTTATTTCGATGTTCAGTGAATCCGTATCTATAGCCCAAAGTTGAAGCTGCCAAACCATCTTGTATACACAGTGTACCCAAATTTAAATCGCTGCTGTTAATTTATACACAGTTTCTCTATTTATTTCTCACGGTGGCTAAGTGGATAAGGCGCTGGTTCGCTAGCCTGGAGGTTGAGTGTTCGATCCCTGCATTGGCCGAGAAAGTTCATCTCGATTTTCCGGCGTGATTCCCCCTTGTCAGTGATGCAGAAGGAGGGCCTGACAAGGACAGCTGCCTAGTCGTTCGGATGGGACGAAAAACCGAGGTCCCGTGTACAAATTGGAGTGCACGTAAAAGATCCCTTGGCAGTTGGAATTCGATATAAGAGTAGGCCGTAGCGCCGCTGCCCGGGCAAAATTTCCCTCATAGCACACTGTTGGCGTATGCCCGTCTTCAATTGGCCCAGGTTAGGTGCTTAAGCGTAGGACGTTAAACCCCATTTCATTCATTCATTCATTCTATTTATTTCAATGACAGTCGATGTTCAGTCAATCCGTATCTATAGCCCAAAGTTGAAGCTGCCAAACCATCTTGTATACACAGTGTACCCAAATTTAAATCGCTGCTGTTAATTTATACACAGTTGATATCGTACGTAACTAATGTGACGGAAATTAAATGGTAGCTGGCTTTTTTTTTCGCAGGTAGCGTGTCTCAGATGTTCAGAATGAGTCGATATGTATACATCAAATCATATAAAGTGAAATTTTAAAATTGAAGAGGGGGTAGGGCCACTTCGTCAATGCGTTTATCATAATATAAAGAAGGGTGGACACCCTATGTAAGTAATTCTCTACGAAGCACCATTTGTTATGGCCCCTGGTCATGCAAATATATAGGTTATATCTATAGTGAACAATTTTAATTAAATACGCTCAGGAATCTGAACATTCTTATATCTACTTCATCTTCATTATTACATCTATTGAGACTAGATTGACTACATTCCATCATACTTAAAGAAACATTATCACTTACACCAAAAAATGCTTCGTAATGAAAACTGTAAAACATCTATTACTGCGCGATGGATGGTCAGATTTCTCACAGACTTAACACACAATTTGCACCCCTCCGGTGTAAATGTCTAGTCGAATCACAGCAAATTCAAAATTAACATCGAAAACGATTAAGCATGCGTGACAAGGAATAGGGTCGTCTGTCCAACCTCGTGCGTTTTCTCCGGGTCATGGGGTTTCGTTCCACTGCTAAAGATCCCCGAGTTAAAACGAAGTATGGAAATAAAATTGAACTATATAAACCCCATTGCTCTCTCTCTTAAAGGATGAGACATAATTGCCCACATAAATTCGTATCAAAGCTGATCAATGTTTACATCATTAGAAATGAAATGGGGTTTAACGTCCTACTGTTCTTCCGAACTGAGCTAATGAAGATCGGCATACGCCATACATTACAGTGTGCTATGAGGGAAATTTTATCCGGACAGCAGCACTATGACTCACCCTTAAATATCGAATTCCAACTGTCAATTTGTACACGGGACCTCGGTTTTTCGTCCCATCCGGACGACTAGACAGCTGTTCATGTCAGGTTCTCAGTCCTGTATTTATAGCTTGATAACGTTGAGAGAATACTCTCAAAACGTTGCCCAAAATAATTACATGTGTAGTACATTATAAAGTATATGTAGCTGTTTTCCAAATGTATACGTTATAGTTTATTGCTCTACCCAGTTACTAAATGCCTCTAAAAGATTATTATTATGCGAGTTGACCTATATCACGAGGAAATAAGACAAGCACCTATTTTGACTTTAAGCATAAGTTCAGACGCGTTGAAATTTAAAACTGCATATTTTTTAAAGTAAAGTTTAGCTGTAGGTAATTCAACACCAAGGGTATCTGATTATTTTTCGCGGCAGACAAGGAAACAGCGGCTGAGATCCGTCCATAAATTAGTAAAGCACATATTAAAGGGACAATAACACTCTTGCTGGCTTGACAGCTCCAGAAAATAAATAATAGCATTTTTCTAGGTATTAAATGTTTAAGTGTCCTACCTGTTGTGTAAGTAACCATTACATCCTATTTTACTTGTCCAGAGGGTTCGAAAATATGTTTAAATCCAAGTCACACTTAAAAAGGTTTACGTAAGGCTTTTCAAATCATTGATTGGGATTTTTCCAATTTTCTAAATTAGGTGTGTTAAGGTGAAATTTGTATCATCAATTAATTGGAATATAGTAAAATAGTACAATTTGTTGAACAGAATAAAGATTCGAACATATTATTCAATTACAAGAAGAGTGGTATTGTCCCTTTAAGATTGACAGATTGAATTCAAAGAATTTTAGCTGGAAACAAACATAAAAAAATGTTAGGATCAAACTGACATCCAGTTCTTTCCTTTACATATATTTATGTATAGGGTGATTGTATTTATTATATGTACGATAATTTGTATATAAAAAGCTATGTCAAGCGATAATACCGTTATGGTTGACCTATTTTGTAAATACACTTAATATCAGCTGTGTTGCTAATTAAAATAAAATGAAATGGAGTTTAACGTTCTACTGTTGAGCTCCGTCTGGGTCGATAGTGAAGACAGGCATACGCCATACAGTGTGCTATGGGGGAAATTTTCCCCGGACATCGGCAATAGAATGAGAGAAGAGAGAGAGATTAGTTTAAGGTCAACTCGACATGAACTAGGTCATGTCGGGACTTACACGTGGTTCAATTTTATGTAATCCCATTATTCGCTTGCGCGTTAGATTCTTTAGCAGCGGTAGAAAACAAGAGAACCCGGAAAAAACCCACGATGTTTGACAGGCGACCCTACTCCTTGTCACGTAAAAGAACCATTGACACTTGGAATTTGAAATAAAAGCAAGTCGGGCTTTATTTGTCCAGTCGACGCAGAACAGGGGGAAATCAAACCCCATTGTATTTCAAATATATCAAGGATGAAAGATTTATTTATTGTTTCTGTATAAATACTAAGACATAAAATAAAATATATTACCTAACATTAAACGATTCGATGACGCGATGTGGGTTTTTTTTTTATTCTTTTGAAAGGAAATTAGTTCAGTTGGGTTTTTGTACACGAAACACGGACATGGCCATTGAATACGTGACAAATAAATCGCCTTGGCGTTGTTTTAAACAGGTTTACACACGTACAATCGACGTCTACATAATGTTAAAACAAAAAAGTGGGAAATACCAAATTAAAGATTTAATTCAAATCTCGTGATGTCGACTTAAAATTAATGTTATGATATGTGTGATGTAACGATATATTTAAGTAGATAAAGTACAAGTTCTTCTTTGCTTACGGTAGATAAATGCATAAAAAATTTAAAAAAATATACTTCCAGGTTAAAAATTCTCCACTTTACTTCATTTCGACATACGTTAAGTCATATAAGCTAGCTGTCTGCCCTCTATAGGCGTCTTAATAATGTATACAAAATATTCAAATACGATACATATATATATATATATACAGTGGACTCTGTCACATCCGATGTCTGATCACTCTGGATTTCTGTAACATCCGACATGACTTCATGTTCCGATTTATTTCCCTATTACTTCAGCCAAAAAAGATCTGATAAGTCCGAATTCTGTCAGTTCCGGATTTCATCAACAATCAGCCGTCCCGTCACTAGAATTTCCATTGAATCGACACCGCATAATCCGTCCTTCAAACGGTGAGTGAAGCACCCAATTATCGGTGAGATTAAAATTCCATGGGTGTGAAGCCACAAAAGATTAACACGTAAACAAACAATCACCAATCAATTATCTATGAGATTAAAACTCGCTATATACAGCGCCGGTCTGTGTTGATTACTTTGATAATTTTACGACAGTTGTGACAAATACTCAAGAATATCCACGAATTTTACATTCATAACTTGTGTCAGAAATCTCGTGCTGACCAAGTGTGTGAATGAATGAATGAATGAAATGGGGTTTAACGTCCTACGCTTAAGCACCGTACCTGGGCTAATTGAAGACGGGCATACGCCACAGTGTGCAATGAGGGAAACTTTGCCCGGGCAGCGGCGCTACGGCCTACTCTTATATCGAATTCCAACTGCCAAGGGATCTTTTACGTGCACTCCAATTTGTACACGGGACCTCGGTTTTTCGTCCCATCCGAACGACTAGGCAGCTGTCCTTGTCAGGCCCTCCTTCTGCATCACTGACAAGGGGAAATCACGCCGGAAAATCGAGATGAACTTTCTCGGCCAATGCAGGGATCGAACACTCAACCTCCAGGCTAGCGAACCAGCGCCTTATCCACTTAGCCACCGTGATCCCCCAAGTGTGTGTCGAAAAGTGGTATATACATTCTTTGAATAATACTAAAAGATTTCCATGTAAATGGATTATAAATAATATTAAGTAACATACAACAAAAGGTTAAAGGTATATAGTAAATAACATAACATTAATCTACATAGTCTTCCTTGGTATGGTCAATACAAGAATAATGAGATCTATCAATGTTCACAGACCAATTAAGTAATCTTGCTATAATAATTGACATATTCTTCCTCGTGTAATTTGACAATAGAACCTTACAGAAGTGAAGAGATTAATTAAATGTCAATAGATCAATTATGTAATTTGGTTGTAAATTAGTGTATATCCACTTTATTCTCTTATTGTATAAGCCGATTATAGAGGAATAAAGTAATATAGGGTTTAAAATAACCTTAAATAACCGGGCAAAATTTAGTTCACAGCACATTTGATTTCCATTCAGTCTTTTTGGTTACGATTGTCGTGCTAAATACAGGGTATGCTTAGCGAAATGAGGAGTTAATAATTGTTTGTTGAACGTTTGTACTCATATACAAACGAACGGGACTCTTTTATAAGTTTTAGTAACTTTTGTCGAATCCGTTTACTTTACGGTGGCTAAGTGGATAAAGCGCTGGTTCGCTAGCCTGGAGGTTGAGTGTTCGATCCCTGCATTGGCCGAGAAAGTTCATCTCGATTTTCCGGCGTGATTTCCCCTTGTCAGTGATGCAGAAGGAGGGCCTGACAAGGACAGCTGCCTAGTCGTTCGGATGGGACGAAAAACCGAGGTCCCGTGTACAAATTGGAGTGCACGTAAAAGATCCCTTGGCAGTTGGAATTCGATATAAGAGTAGGCCGTAGTGCCGCTGCCCGGGCAAAATTTCCCTCATAGCACACTGTTGGCGTATGCCCGTCTTCAATTGGCCCAGGTTAGGTGCTTAAGCGTAGGACGTTAAACCCCATTTCATTTCATTTAAAGTAATAAAATATGTTTAAATAAAAAAAAAAAACCAAAAAACCGAACAACCAGTTGTTTTCATTGATCTCAAACTGTTCTTTGAAATTAAAATAACTGCCTGTGACACGCAATTCATCAAACACATGCTCGTTAATTTGGTCTGCGGAAAAAAAAATACGCCTTGTTCTGTTTTGA
Organism: Patella pellucida; assembly: GCA_917208275.1. Taxonomy (NCBI): domain Eukaryota; kingdom Metazoa; phylum Mollusca; class Gastropoda; family Patellidae; genus Patella; species Patella pellucida. Next base: position 13,877,054 of record OU795041.1, read on the forward strand.
TAAACTGACTAATCTTTTTGTCACAACGGGTTTGCCTCGAGAAATGAAATGGTACGAGGTTTAACGCCCTATACTGCTCTGCTCCGAACTGGGCTAATGAAGACGGGCATATGATGCCATCAATGTGCTATGAAGGAAAGTTTATCCGGACAGTGGCACTTATACGACCAACTTTGGGGGATATTGTACGTGCACGCCAATATGTAGGGGCCTACACGGTCCCGTGTTGTGCCAATGCATGTCACCCCCCCCCCCCCGTTATACAATAATCTCTCTCCCTCTCTCTCTCGCTCTCTCTCTCGCTCTCTCTCTCACACTCTCAATCAATCAATCAATTGTGTAATGTACTAACGACAGTGATTGGATATTAACCTAACAGCTGAGACCCATTCCGGTCATTAAAATATTCTCATATCACCGACGACAACAAACTGAACGCAATACTATTAATATCTTATATCCTTAATACTCAATACCACAGCTTAAATGATATTACGTGGATTATGTTTCATTATTTCATCTGCAGCTAGTTTAATTAGCCATGTTGACGATGTTGGGAGAGTAGTTTCATTAGTCGGTGATTAGCTCTGCTAATTCCGCATACACTTCATATAGTTTCAAGGATACCTTTGCTCAATACGCCGCGGTGGGCCGTATAAATCACTTGAATGTCATATGAGCTTTCTGTACTCCGAGACCCGCTACCTACGGAGAAAATACAGTTATCTATCATTTAGTTTTCAAGCGATAGTAACGTATTACGTCTGATGGGTATGCTGTTTATACGGTCACTGTGAAACAAGTGATGTTGTAATTTGGATTTTAGTGAGTATAGAAATTGTATTCATGCTTTAACTATTTGAAAGGTGAGAGCGTTGCTTATATTCCTGGAACATCTTATACCACTTATACCCATTCCCTTCGGAATTCATGCATCTGAAGAAAGTTACTGGTGGTGGCACTTTGGTTATTTAGAAGTTGATTTCCCTCAACACAATATTTACGTCATTTTTTGACTAACATGCATTTAATTTTGATTTACTATAGGGCACGTTGACGCTTTGGTTAATTTAGATGTCATTTCGGATTAGTCAGACTAATGGTCTTTAACCCCCCCCCCCTCTGTCTATCACTGACTCAAGCGGCTTGATTTCGATTCCACATTTGTACGTGACAAGGCGAGTACGGCAATATCACCTACACGCAAGCCAATTATCGAAACAAAATTGGACATAGTTTAGTCCCGAAATAACATTCATGTAGTTTGTGTCGAGTAGACGCTAACTCTCTCACGCTCTCTCTCTCTCTATCTCTCTCTCTCTATCTCTCTCATCCACACCGTAACACTTTTAAAAACACCATGGAGTCATTAGTTATGATGAAAGGAATACTCAGCTCTCATTATTATATATAATATATTATAGATTACAAACAGAAGATGTTTACCTGTGAATTAATTAAATACCCGCATATTTTGATCCTTATTAATGGTAAATAATCGGTTATTAATTAGTATTATTACATTTTTAATTAACGAAACGAATCCTGTTTCTATAGAAAACTGGCTCATAATGAAGACGGGTATCGTATGACTCAGGTGCAATGAGAATATAAAAAGTAATAGTTTACCATATGATTATCCTGAAATGACCTAATGTTTCTCGAATCAAAAACATATGTGATTTTTTTGAATATTCTGAAAATTTGGAATTAATATACAGTTGATTGTTTTGGTCAATTGTGTAGAATTTTTTCCAGGCAGGGATGTTTCTGCAATCTTGGATCCACATGACGATTTTATTAATACGATTTCATTGATACGATTTCATTGTATTGCGTAATATATTGATACAGACCTCGGATTGCTTAAAGGGGGAAGACCAACGATTTCAACAAGGTTTCCATAAATCCTAAAACTATATTGATAAATAATCTGTAACACAAGCAAAAAAAAAAAGGTTTTGTAAGCGAGAAATTAATTTTTATTAAACCGGAAGTTACATAGTTTGTTCAACACGCTCACTGGCCTCTATAGTAAGCATACAGATTTGGCATAGGTGTACTGCTGTATTGTGTCTACGCGTCGTCCTTTAGCCAAAAATCTGACCAAATACCAATGTTTATTAGGATATTATTAACACGTATTTAGGATTTTTTTTTAACGTTTAGTACCCAAAGCCGTCGCGTAAATTCACTCATACTGAACAGTACGCTGTGCCTCAATTCACGCCACAAATTAACTCCACCCACACATTCTCGATTATCAAGTTTTACTGCTTGTCTTCACTACACTAGGATCTGGAAGACTTGTTATTTGACTCGTGTTCTGCTTGAAATTAGGGGTCAGCCAATCAAATGGTCTGTCAAATCGAGTTCTTGACCTTTTTTTGCGCGGATCTGTGGGTAGACATAAGCAGCGATAGAAATTAAACCAAAGCAAAGTATAGCCACTTGCAACATAGATTCTGATTGGTTAATCAAATGACTGACGTTATAGGGTTATATGTCGCTTACTTAACACTTGACGTGAACTACCACTATAACTTGTTAGATCTCCATGTAGTGTAGGCCATCGGAAGTATTAAAAAAAAAAGCGAAAACAGGTCTATATTTTAGTTAGATTGATTTTAAATAGACGACTTTTTAAAACCAAGCTGTATCCAAGCCATTCGATGGTCCACAGAGTTAATTTTGATCTTGTTACGTAAATAAAGGTATAGTTAATAATTTCTATAACATCTGAAGCCTAAAGAAAGTCTTATAATAGGAAGATTTATCTCTTGAATAATTTATGTTTAATAATGTATCAGGACATGTAAACAGATGACGTTTATACATGTAATAATATACGTTTAATGAAAGACTAGAAATGTAAGCAGAAACAGTCGTCATAACAACATTGAAATCAAACACTACTACATGTGACTTCAATAGCTGTGTAATTAGTTACCTTTAAACAGCAGTGGTATTAATAAAAAAAAAATGACGTATGTCGTCAACTAATTGGAGGTTTTAAATTCAGTTTGATATTAATTAATAAATAAAGGGAGGGATTCTCTGGAGGAGCGGGATACTAGAAGCTAAATGGAGGTTTTAAATTATTTATGCAATTAAAATGATATAATAATGAAATGGGGTTTAACGTCCTACTGTTCTGTTCCGAACTGGGCTAATAAAGACAGGAATACGCCATACAGTGTTCTATGAGAGAAATTTTGCCCGGGCAGCGGCACTACGAACTACTCTTATATTGAATTCCAACCGTGAAGAGATCTGTTACGTTCACGCCAATGTGTACACGCACCTCGGTTTTACGTTCCATCCTAACGACTTTATGAAATTAAAGATTAAAACAGGAGTTCGGTACTTGGTGATGCATGGATACAATCGGAAACGCCAGAAAATCGTTCGTATTTTTTTAATATGTATAATGGCGTCTCCTTTTGAAATTGTTTTATAATATAATAATATAATATAATAAAATGAATTTATAACGCGCCTGCATTCCAGTAAAAAAAATTCTGCTCTGCGGCACTATTACATTTTGTAAAAATGGTAGATGCAGAATAAACAAAAATAAATAATACATATAATCACGGAACATTTAAGAAATATGAAGTTATTAAAATGAGATCGCAAGCATTATATAAGACTTAGCTAATAAAAAGTTCAGTTATTTTAAGTCATCACATGGCTCAAGCTGGTGCGTCTGCCCCCGATTCTTGTTTGATACTGATAGATTGACTTACTAGTATATCAAAATATGATAGTATGTTTTGAAAAACTTCAAAGAAATATTTACCATTAAATCATCATATATTTGACATTATTTCTCTTGAACGGTAATAAAACAATTTGATCTGGATGAATATAAAAAAATAAATCAAGTAAAGAATTCATTTTGTATTTTTGTTGGAATTTCGTTATTTTTCTTATTAATCTTTCTGTTTCGTTGGAATTGTGCATTTAGATTGTAAGGGTTTGCCCATTGTCATACATTATAGAATGTAACAGCATAATATATAAGCTTCCCAATATCAAGTGTTCAACCTATTGTTCATCGAATTCTTTAAGGAGTGATATATACCCTACCCACAACGCAACGCTGGTTTTTATTAGCTCAACCAGCGAAACCTATAAGGTTTAAATACGTTTAAAGGGCCAATCCCGATAACTTTTTGGGGAATAAAACTGCTTAACTTTGTGTTAAAATAATTTAAAACCCATTATATAAGGCCGATCAACTAACCCGATATTTATGATACGCTTGTAAATAACTTAAACCTGGCAGTCTGCATCTGGAAAAGGAGACCTTTGTATTATACAGTATCTGGATAAAACCAGACTTTTTTCTATAAAAATAATATGTAGGTGAAATTTACCCTTTGTTATCAAGTACAGTACATGGATCATTCACTGTATAGACCTCTGAAGAAACGTAAATCGATTATCAGGTCACCCAATGAAAAAAATGATCCGAAATCTTAAAAGGGTTACGTGTCCGGATAAGCAGTGTTAACGTTCACGACCAAACGACTCAATATTTTCAGCTGAAATCATCAGACAATGTAAATACACCATGCTTCTATATTTTGGTCCATAAATTTCACAAATACTCGGACTTCAATTTTTGAGACTCTGTTCTTATCGGGATTGTCCCTTTAAACAATTGACAGAATCGTCTTGCCGTAATGCGGAAATTCTGCCTTGACCCCAAACATGGACATGTTGCCGTCATTTCGAATCGCACTAATATATGGTATTATAGCCTACAGTCAATTTGTTAATATCTATACATTAATTAACCTCACTCTCACCATCTAAATTGACAGTCAAAACACCTTTCTTTGATCAGTATGGCCGACTGGCCGTACCTGACAAAACCAAATCATAATGTATCCCCTACTTGAATATTCATTGGTCTAGTCTTGTAGTTTGAATGTTTAATACATAGTAAAGACCAAACTCTTCGATCAGTGTCAACACATATATTAATTATACGTGGTATTTTGTAGACAAACACATTTTGACTTAATGGTGATGTTAGACCAAACGTTCGGTTAAATTTAGGCAGTGGCTATTGTTACGACGAGTCGTTAAAAATAGTCCCCAGGCTATTAAATTGTTACGACGATGTTTTCAAAGCACTCCATCGGAGAAGTTAAAAACTGAAAAGTCGTAAAAATAGTCCTAACCCTAACCCTTTCCATCTCTTAATTGCTGCCTTCAGTTCTGAAAACGTTGAAAATACGGCTTCTTTTTCAAAGCTGGTTTTGGGGAGATTGACAGCCATTTTGGAATTCGTTTTAAACTTTGCTCAATCTCGTCGTAACAATACAGCCACTCTGTTAAATTTAGCCATTCTGTCATTATATGAAGTTTCTTCGGGCTTGGGCTGACCCAACAGGCGTTGTGGTAATATACAACGTCTCCAGTATACAAATGTCTCTGTTTGACAAGTTTGGGCATTTAAATCGACATCTTAAAAGATCCCCGTGCCTTAAAGATGCGTTGTCCAAGAGCTCAATTTGCATTTTGCTTAAATGTTCTATAAATTATGAATTAGACATTAATTAACTTATCTGGACCATAATCAACTCTCGATGCCATCGTTAGCTTGCGATATTAAGCGGATTGGAATACATTTTTTTGTAAAAAAATTAAACGTAAAAATGGATAACCGAGACTTTATACATATATAATCAAACATGCGAAACGCCTTTGACAGCCCGTCGGGTTATGATGCAGTTGTCCACCGTCCATGGCTAAAACCTTTGGTGTGTGCGGGTTTTATTTACCTCTTTTTATTATGATTGTTAGTTATTCACCCTGTCATTGACTTTTGTTGTATTTATGGAGGACATTCACTTGTCATTCACTTTGACATTTTACTTATGTCGCGTTGTCCAAGAGCTCAATTTACATTTTGCTTAAATGTTATATAAATTATGAATTAGACATTAATTAACTTATCTGGCCCATGATCAACTTTCGATGCCATCGTTAGCTTGCGATATTTAGCGGATTGGAATAAATTTTTTGTAAATAAATTAAACGTAAAAATGGATAACCGAGACTTTGTTTTATATCGTACCGACTTTAGTAATGATAATCGAGGCTATTCTAAAATTCAAAATGTTCAGAGTGAAGCAATTTGACTGAAATTTTCAGAATATTCTGTTTACGTTGTCTATTAAAGCGAGAACTGTCAAATCTGTATCTAATCTCCCATACTACCCCTTTACAAATGCAACTCGTCTGAATTATGATCATAAACACGCCACCTATTCCGGTTATTTGAATGCAACCTGTTACATCCGATTTTTTTTTTTTTTTTTAATACAGTTGATTGATAAACATTATGTAAAAGCTTTACGGCTTTCGATAATTACTTTCTGACAAGTTAATAGCATTTGATTTAAAGGAAAGGTATTGTGGAAAGTATGTGTTGTACATTGATGCAAGAGAAAAAGATAATGAAATGGCTAACCGGTCTAACGTAATCGAGCTTACGCTTTGGAGAAAAATTTTGCCCTGTGATGCCCACTCTAGTCTTCGTCAAATTCATTATATTAGGTTCTTTTAAAGGTTTATATGGGTAGATTGCAGTTTTCTGTCCCATGTAAACGACGAGGAAAATCCCCGAAGGTCGTAGAGAAAGAAATCTATGGAAACGATGGCGGTACAACTAAAGAATACAGTGGAACTAGACATGGCCAAATCTAGCGGGGGTGCAGGGGGTACATTGCACCCCCAGAAAAATAAGGCGCCTCGAGAAACGCCCCCCCCCCCCTCTCCACAAAAATAACTTGACAGTCTTTTAATTATAAAATGATACACTTGATTATAATTAATATCAATAACCTGGGCATTATATTAGGGCCCCACCACTCTGCTGCACCCCCACTTTTAAAATCCTACATACAGCCCTAGAGCTAGACATTGTCCAATTACTCAATTCCATATATCATTGTAGAAGACATAAAACATATTATGATAATGAAGTATGAGAAATGTAGAAGCACCATATATTTATAATTAATAGCGTGCCAACCATAGATTATCATTACTATAATACAAATAATGGATCGAGACATGTTATATTTGCGTTTTTAAAAATACAAAATGAATATTACATTTACAGAATCTTAGGCCCACGTCAGACCGGTCCGGCGTACTTACTGTGCTGTTGCGACCGTACGGCGACAAAAAAAATGCACATCGTGAACACAACGCGAGAAAGTGTCCCAAAAAAGTACAAGCTTAAAAGAATCGCGTTCTTACGGCTTTCCAGGCCAGAGCGGAGCACCTTGGCCCTTTGGCGAACATGGAGACCATATCACCATATCCGGCATTTCCATCACGCCTTTAACACGCTTATGAGAACATTTTCCGTCGCCGTAGCAGCAGTAAGGACGCCAGCCCGGTCTGACGGGGGTATAACACCGTGTTCATGTTATTAAACGTTTACTTGAAATATTGTGACAATCCGGGGACTATAGACAGCAGTCTAGTAAGGTCGTACAGAACCCAATTTCCGGCAGTGCCCAGAAGTTTCGGAAACCCAGTGTCTGACCCCACGACCAGCAATAATTTAATACCTTTACCACTGACCTCTGTACAGCTCATTATTACTTGGGTTCGAAATAGTGTGGACATATTGCCGTCCATGACATATTGCGGTTTGTGGAATAGGTCGCTTTAGATCTTCAGGTCTATAATTGACTCCAGCTGCTTGATTTCGATTCCACGTTTGTATATGACAAAGCGAGTAAGGCAAGAACACCTACACGCAAGCCAATTATTGAAATAAAGTTGATCATAGTTGAATCCCGAAATGACATGCATAATAGTTTGTGTTGAGTAGACGTTACCTCCACCCCCCCCCCTCTCTCTCTCTCTCTCTCATTTTATATACCACAATTCTGCAATATACTGCACCCCTGGGGATGAATGAAGGGACCTGTTCTTACGTTCGACCGAGCTTCACCTTTATCGCAACACGCTAGGTCATTATTCTATGTGGTGTATGTCTGTGGTGGTAAAAATCTACACCGAACAACATCTACCTGCTATGACTAAAAGTTCATTCACTTGTGACGCAATAGGTGTGCATATAGATACAGTTTTATATAGATAAATTATGTATGATGACTAAAATTGTATTATATTTGTCTTGAATGATGCATCACCATACTGGTTAAAGACTAAAAGTAAATTTACTAAAAGAGAACGGCCTTTGATACGCCCAAAGTAATCACCTTTAAAAAAAAAAACCTATTATACGCCTCAAGCTGCACACTGCAAATAGACGATTTTTGTGTTGAGGGATCTATCAGTTGAACATCAATATCTAGACAGGAACTCGTTTTTTCGTCCCATCTGAACAACTAGACAATGTTCCTTGCCAGGCTTACGTCCTGCACCACTGACAAAGAGAAACCATCACCGGAATCGAACCGATGACCTGTTGATTAAAACGATAGCGTCTTACTCACTGCTAAAGACAACCTAACTATTGAAATAAAATTGAACCATCTCTCTCTCTCTATCTCTTCCTCTCTCTCTCTCTCTTACATAAATTATTAAATAAATATTGTGGATTTGGTTTATTAACCCTCATGTGTTGTCGACGATTGTTGTATCTGCCTGTAGCGTAACGAACATACATATATAATCAAACATGCGAAACGCCTTTGACAGCCCGTCGGGTTATGATGCAGTTGTCCGCCGTCCGTGGCCAAAATCTTTGGTGTGTGCGGGTCTTTAGTTTTATTGGTGTTTCCTTTACCTCTTTTTATTATGATTGTTAGTTATTCACCCTGTCATTGACTTTTATTGTATTTATGAAGGACATTGTCATTCACTTTGACATTTTACTTATGTCGTGTTGACTTGTGTTTTGTAAACAGTTGTTACGCGGAATTGTCTTTAATCCTGTAACTATGGTAATTACAAGTTTACTTGCTGAAAATAGATCTGTAATCAAAGTCGACAATTCAAAAGAGTTTTTTTTTCAACTTCATGGAAGTTATTTTGCGATTAACATTCATATCTTAATAATTCGTCTTTAGTAGTGTAGGGCACCGCAGCAATGTTAGATAAGTAATGCCACCCGATGCAACTGAGGTATACCCTATTCAATAAGCCTCTATGATTCAGCTCCATCCGGTTGAACAGGGGAACTATTATAATATAATAATATATATGATTGAGGTGGGCCTATTGAGTAGGGTAAAATAATAATATCATAGCATTATGTACATACGCATTAGCCAATCAGATTTATCCATTTTTATGCCGACAATATTGTGACGACAGGCCTGGCTTGGTGTATTATGTCGTGGTCGGTGGAGGGGTCGAGGGTGGGGGCGGAGGTGCATGCCCTCTTCCTTTAATTTTACTCACGTTAATTTTCTAAATAACTGTTTCATTCCAAAAAAGATGGAATTGTTTGCAATGGGGAACTAAAACCAATTAAAATGGGCTAAAACAAATTTGTCACAAGTCTGCATGGTTTATTACGGTTGTTGGGTTTTTTTTTTTCTTTCGCCTCATTTTATCCTAATAATTTGATGAGACGCACAGGAGCTTAAAAAATGTTTCTGTATTCTATATCATCGTGTGTCAGTAGGATGAGCTATAGGCGAGGGTAAGATACGAATAGCACAGCACCTAGGCGTAAGGGGGGTCGAGGTGGGGCGGGGGGTCATTCTCCACGCAAGTCTCGCTATCCAGCATTCGTGGACTGCAAGGGAAGACAACTCTGTTTGGGAGATTTGGTGGGGGGTGCAAAAGAGCATGATGGAATATTGGTAATCAAGTACATCCTAGTCTCGGTTGTCAAGCTATACATCTGTGCCTTTTCAAGCCCGATTGGTGACCTTATTCGGCCCTGTTATGAAAAATACCCCTCCGTTATAAAAGAAAATTCGGTATAAAATAAATCAAACCCAATCGGTCCTAATCTGAAGTAGAAAATATTTGCGGCATGGGCCTGACGTTAATAGCGTTGAAAGTTACAGAAAAGATGACTTGTTGTCCTGGACTATGGGTTTTTATTTTATTTTTGATAATTCACCCGTTCCAATATTATTACCGCATTGAAGTGGCTAATAAAAACAAAATAAATCGGCCTTCAAGGCGGTCCCGGTAAATTTATGACCGCCTTCAAGTGGACATAAAGGCCACCGCGGGACAAGTATGTTTAAGGCTCGTTATCTCGACTCTCCCTGGGAGTTTAAAGCTTCCGTGTGCGCGGATGACCTGTTTTACGCTAAATAGGGCCTATATATTTTTACGTGGCTACCTCACTATCAGCGATGTCATTAGGGTTAGGGTTATCGATTGAGGACCTATTATATAGGTCAAAGGCCCCTGTTTCCGGGCAACGCTAAAATCAAGCTATGTGGGGTGTGGAAATTTTTTTCGCAATTTGACATTTTGGCCTCCGGGGGGTGTCCGGCCCCCAAAAAATTAAAGGGGCATGCACCCCCCGGAAAAAAATATTCCGACGTCAAAACTTTCCTTTTGTTATGGCCCTGCCGCCCCGAATAAATCTAAGGTTTACTTCCCATAGGGGCGGAGCTGTGGACGATTCGAGAAGCCATGTTTGCGACACTGCCACGTGCTCGATATTGAAACCATAGAGGCCGAGATATAGGGTCGCAAACATGACCCATCGTTCCGTTCATAGTCCAAATATTTTTACCCGAAAACACCAATTTTCACCTGTAAACCCCTGATGCACCCCAGTTGCAGCGGTGTAGAATTTTTTCGGAATTCCACACCGGAAGTGGTAGAGGTCTGAAAATTGGTGTGGTGACCCAGACCGATGTCCCGACCCAGGATCCGGTGTAAAAATCTGGAATTTTCGGTCGCTTCGGGTTCGGGTGGGGGCACATGTGCATTTTTCAGCTATAATTTTATTTAAAAATGTCAGCTCTTTTGCGGAACTATTCCTCGTGGCTATACCCTAAATCGACACCTAGGAGTCGCGTGGTACCCTTGAAAATTCTCTGCGACCACCGGAAGTGGGTCAGATGGCATCACGATGTTGACTTGACCTTGACCTTGACCTCTGAGGGTCAAACCAAGGTCACCACGCGACTCCCAGGGGTCGATTTAGTTTATAAGGCCGCGATCTCAAGGTCGCCAGAATCCACTAGGGACGAAAGAGTTATCTCCCCTTTGCCCACAGGCATTTTTCACGATCGATTTGACTTTCTGAGTGATTTTTTCTTCCAAATGGTCTTCCGATCGGCCCAAAAGTGCGTGGCCGGGTAGAACACCACCCCATTTGTTCTTCATTTTTTAAAACCGCCAGTCAAAATTCGTGACCTTGACCCGCTAGGGGCGCCGGAAGTTGTGCGGTTTTTGCCCCCTGGAGGCCAAACTAATTAAGATATAACCCTCGGGTCTTGACCTGTCGAGCTTCCGTCGTGACCCACATGACCCCAAAAGGTCAAGGTCATCTGAAAGGGTCAAGGTCATCCAAATAACTACATAAACGCGTGTTTAGGGGCCTATGTTTCGATCCCAGGGCCATGTGGCATGTCGAAGGTCATGACCTTGGATGAACACATCAATGACCTTTCATTTGAGACCTTGACCTTTGATCTGACGTTTGACCTTCGTGTCCAAAATATCTCAAAACTTTAGGTACCGTCCAGAAATTCTGAAGATAGGTTAAGGTCAAGGTCAAGGTCACGACCCACAAGGACTTTGACCGAGCCGTCCCGTTGGGTCAAGGTCATGACCCTGGCTGACTTAGCGTGCTGTCCCTTGGGGACATAGAAAAAAAATCACCTTAAATCTCACCGGACTTGGGGCAATTTCACCGAGGTTTCGAGGCTTGGTATTCGATAGGTATATCTACCCCGACAAGTTGCTGGGTCACTTCAAAATGGGCGTCCGGCGACCGGAAGTAGACGAGACGGCCCGATGAAGTAACGTTTGACCTTAACCTTGACCTTTACGAGCCAAGGAAAGGGTCATGACCTTGGATGAACACATCAATGACCTTTCATGTCAGACCTTGACCTTTGATCTGAAATTTGACCTTGAGGTCGAAAAATTCCCAAACCTTTAGGTACCGTTCAGAAATTCGACAGAGAGGTCATGGTTGAGGTCATGACTCACAAGCTCGTAGACCGGGACGTCCTGGTGGGTCAAGGTCATGTAGTCTGACCTCTCCGACATAGTTCAAAGGTCAACTTCAAACTCCCGAACTTTGGGAATTTGACCAAACCGGAAAGTGATGTCCTTGCGGCTACCCACAATGGACCCTTGCGCGTCACGTCAGGATCTCGGATTTTTTCTGCGGCTACCGGAAGTGGGTCAAAATTCGAAACAATATTCCATTTTTGGACGATTGTTCTGAAATTTCAATACAAGCTGCGCGTTGGGGATGCGCAGTTCGCATTAAATTTTCAGAAGAATCGTTCAAAAAATGAGCCGCTGAGAGAAAATTTGAGTTTTGGATGCAAAAATTCGGAAAGCCATGATTGACACCCTGCTTCGTGCCCGATGTGGGAGAGAGAGGCCCCAACTTTTGATACGATGGAGGGAGTTTTCTGCGCTATTGATCCCGCTCAAAACATCCGGATTCAAACCCATAGAGGCCGAGATATACGGCCGCAAACATGGCCCCTCGTTTTTGGAAACCATGTTTGCCACCCTGCCACGTGCCCACATTTTAGACTATGGGGCACTAAGTTTTTTATACGATGGAGCGAGTTGTCCGGGCTATCAATCCCGCCCAAAACATCTAGAATCGTACCAATAGGAGCCACGATATAGGGCCGCAAACGTAGCGCAGGCCTAAACTTTAAAAAGTGACTTTTGGTCCAGAGGTTTGGGAAGCCATGTTTGGCCCCCTACCACGTGCACGGAGTTAGGGTGAGGGACCCCAACTTTAAATCAATGGAGGGAGTTGTCCTGGCTATCGATCCCGCCCACAACATCTGGATTCGAACCAATAGGGGCCGAGATATAGGGCCGCAAATATGGCCCCTCGTTTTGGGAAGCCATGTTTGACACCCTGCCACGTGCCCGATGTTCTCGGCAGGGGCCTCAACTTTAAATATGATCCCGCGCAAAAAATCTAGATTCGAGAAATAGGGCCGCAAACGTAGCGCTTAAAAAAGTGAATTGTTAATAAAGTCGAAAAATAGGCCAAAAAATAGGCAAATTTGCGCGAGTGTGTTTTAGCAGGGGTAAGGGTTGTTAGAATTTCTTTAAATTTTCAGAGATTGTACCTTGGGATGTAAGCTAACACATTTAAGAAATTCTTAGTTTTTTTGGCTACCCCCAACCCCCATTTTCGACCAAAATTAAAATCGAACACCTAGTTCCACCTCTATTTGAAAATTGAAAGTTGACTTCCTATATACCCCCCGGGAAAATGGCCGCATTCGGCCCATATGGGTCATGGCCCAAACATTTTTAGGTACATTGTGACTGGGACCATAGTGGAGGTACCCAAGTAAGTTTCGAGTGTGTGCGCATGAATCGAAGGGTGTGAGATGCATCCGCGCGCTAGTATTTTCATTTTTTTGGCGATTTTTGACCAATCTTCCTCTGGAAAAGGGCCCGTATTAACCCCCTATGGTCCCGATCGGTCCCAAATTTGGCCCTAACCCTTGGCTACCTGCCCAAAATGAAATACATTTGAACTTGATCGTGATTCCGAGAGGGTCAGGGCGATCGTTATTCCAGGGGGACCGTAACGATATTTCCGAAGTCGCGTTTTTCACCCAAAAATCCTATAACTTTTTTTTTAAATATGCTCGAATCGCTTCGAATTTTTCTCTAATTTTAATAATAAAAAATTTTTTTTTTTTATATAGCGCATTACACATAGTTTCAATGCGCTGTGCAAGGCATTACATATAAAATAGGTACATTTGAAAAGAACAAAAATATATAAGAGCAATTAATACAATCAATACAAACAGGAGTATAATACACACATATTCACATACAGACATATTTACATATTCATATACATGCACATACATACAAACATGTTCACGAGTAGCATTGTTTGAACAAATGTGTTTTTAAACAGCGTTTAAATGAAGCAATTTCTGCGATTTCACGGAGGTGTATTGGGACAGAGTTCCAGAGTTTAGGAGCAGAGTGTTTAAAGTTAATAGAATGATTTTGAATATTGATCTTTGGGCTACTGGAAGCCAGTGGAGTTCATGTAGTATAGGGACTGATGGAGCAAACTTGCCTTGTCTTGTAACTAGTCAGGGAGCAGAGTTTTGTAAGGTTTGGAGTTTTTGTATTTGGGTGAAGCGTATGTTGTGATATAGACTGTTGCAATATTTTCTGTGTTCATCTAACAGTGCGACTTTTTCAGTCCAACCCCATCCTTTTCCTCTAGATATGTAATGTGCGCATCTAATAGAGCGACATTTACAGCATAAACCCATGATTCCGTCCAGATGTTTAATGTGTTCATCTAACAGTGCGACTTTTACAGTCCAACCCCGTCTTTCCCCCTAGATAATATTATTTAACGTGCGCATCTAACAGAGCGATATTTAGAGCCAAAACCTATCCCCCCGACCAGACATTTACTGTATTAGTTAAACAGAGCTACCCTTTCTCAGATATTCAATGTGTGATTGTAACAGGGCAACTTGTACAGCCGAAACCCATGCTTTCCTCTTCATGTTTAATGTGCTCATCTAAACAGAGCGACTTTTATAGTCCAAACTAATCCTTTCCTCTAGATATTTATTATGTGCATCTAACAGAGTGACTTTTACAGCCCAAAGCCATTCCTTTCCTCTAGATGTTATCGTGTACATCTAACAGAGCGACTTTTACAGCCCAAAACCACCCGTCCTTCTAGATATATTTAATGTGTGCATCTAACAGAGCGATATTTAGAGTCAAAACCCACCCCTCCGACAAGACATTTACTGTAACAGTTATATATCGCGACTTTTTCTCAGATATTCAATGTGTGAATGTAAAAGAGCGACTTTTACAGCTAAAACCCATCCTTTTTTCGAGATATTTAATGTGCGCATCTAAAGAGCGACTTTTACAGCACAAACCCATGATTTTGTCTAGATGCTTTATGTGTTCATCTAACAGAGCGACTTTTACAGCACAAATCCATGATTTCGTCTAGATGTTTAATGTGCACATCTAAAGAGCGATTTTTACAGTACAAACCCATGATTTCGTTTAGATGTTTAATGTGTTCACCTAACAGACCGACCTTTACAGGCCAAACCCTCCCTTTCCTATAGATGTTTAATGTGTTCATCTAACAGAACAACTTGTACAGCCCAAACCCATCCTTTCCTCTAGACATTTACTGTATCAGTTGAACAAAGCCACGTTTACAACTCCTAACTTCTAGATATTTAGTGTGTGTACCTAACAGAGCGAAATTAGCGGCCCAAACCTATATTATATACACACCATCGACCAGACATTAACTATATCCAGATGAACAGAGCGACTTTTACCCAGATATTGAATCTATGCGTCCAACAGAGCAACTTTTACAGCCGAAACACATCCTTTCATCCAGATATTTAATCTATGTATAATGTGAAGACCAGGATTAATCTATTGTTCAAAATTCAATGCCTTATAAAACTATATAAACTTGGACAGGTGACTATGATATCGGATAAGTATCCTAAGGTTAAGGTACGTCCGAAATAATCTCAATAATCTGTAAAAATTATCTGAATCTACAAATCCGTTTAATTTTCTGTATATCTAAAAGTTTAGCGAGTCTATGCTCATACTAGTGTTTGTATTTTGTCATATGCATATATTCTATCATCAATAATTTACTTATGAAAGAATGATTGAATGCAATATTAGGGACATTTGATGACGTCGCAATAGCATCAGCGTTAAATTATAAAGTGACATAACGCCAGTTAATGCTAATGAGATGCTAAGTTATTTCAACTGGACCCCATCTCTTCCATACAGTTCTTGTTGGTAAATGCCCCGGTGAAAAAATTATTGTGGACTTGATATATGACCAATGCATCGATGTCCGATGATCAACGAAGAAATTTTGCTCGTGCGCAACATTTCATATTTTCCTTGAATGCCGAAACCCCTCAGCATCCCCCAGTTCGCTGCCTTCTTATTTGTAGGTGCCCGGGCAAAAGTTTTCTTGACCATGGTTTTTAGTCATCATTGGATGCCAAGGGATGACTGGAAAACGAATTTCACTCCTGCTTGAAATTTTACAGTTGCCCCCCCCCCCCCCTGAGGGGTTTTGGAACCCCCTTCTTGTTTGAGAATGCCTGGGAATTTTTTTTCTTGACCACTTTTTTCTTACTCTATGTACCTCATAGAACACACCATGTGAAAATGAATCTCGTTCTAGAAGTTTTAATTCAAAGCACAATTTGCGACCCCTTTTGGGAGCCTACCCCCCTTATGCCCCGCCCCAACCGTGAAACTCAAGAAATGACTTTTTCTCATTCTTATCGATATGCAGTCACATTCCGATGGTCAAACCTTTCGTGCTCAACTTTTTACAGTTCGGTCATCGAGCTCTCAGTTTATTTATAGGGTCTTAAACCAACAGTTTAGGGTTTTCTTGGATTTTACCACTTTCCGGTGCACAAAATTTGGTATACTTTTGGGATTTTATAAAGTACACCTAAATAAACGCAAAAATGAATAAAAACGTTTTCTTGCAATTTGTTGGGGGTAAAATCTTAAATTGATTGGACTACTATCCAGACATTTGACAGCGAAAGTCTTTAAGGATAAATCCTCTAGTTTTTTTTAGTCATACAGTAAGTAAAATCCTATGGCTTTTTGTCATGCGACAACAGTTAGCAGAAATGTAAATAAGCCCTTTCTTGTGTCAATGGTAATTTGAAGATTGAATTTATCACAGTATGCTTTGGCGGTTGAAATAAAAAATAAAATTTTGTAATGGCCCAGTGTTTGAGTTAACGTCATGCATACAGGAAGCGCTTGCCTTTGATTGGCCAATTCATAGAACAAATCCTACGTCAATAGGGCTTGTTCTAAACCTAAGGATTTATCAGTAGGCCAGAAAATCTATAACCTGTAGGACAAATTTTTCTGTACGCATGAAAGGATTTATGGATATAAAACCTCAGGATATAAAGGCTTAAGGTAGCCCAAAATACAACATGTGCACATGATACAAATAGTTAATATTCAGATAAATGTACAAAATACAAACACTTTATTTTTTGTAATAATTTTTAATAATTAGTCATGTTTAAAAGGTAAGGATTTAAATTATCCTCTGTTTCACAGGAATTGGAGGAGGAAGGGAAACCTTTCCACCTTAACAGAAATTCATATTTCCCTCTCCTTCTTCTCTTTATAACCTTCTCTACTTCATATTCTGAAAAACATAATTTAAATATTCTGTATATTTCAATAAAAATAACCCTGAAAAACAGGTTGTGACATAGGTGTAATGGTATAACCACAAAAAACATTGACATGCCCCATGGCTAAGTGGGTAAGACACTGACTGGAAAGCCTGGAGGTCGGGTGTTCAATCCCTGCATTGGTCCAGAAAGTTCATCCAGATTTTCCGGGGTGGTTTCCCCTTGTCAGTGATGCAGGACGAAGGGTCTGACAAGGACAGCTGTCTAGTCGTTAGGATGGGACTAAAAACCGAGGTCCCGTGCACACATTGGCGTGCAACCGATCGGGTTGCAAAGGGTGGGAAACTTTCTTGGAATTTTGGAATAAAATTATAATTATTTACTGGAATTTCCTTTTTCTTTGTTACTTTTATCTATATAAACTATTAAAACTTATTTAACTGTTAGTTGTGTTCCAAATAATAAAACTAAAGAGATAAGTTTATGTAAAGGGACTGTGTGCATCAGAAGCTGTTTTGAGTGTAGCTTCAATAATTCTTGCAATACCACCTTCATCATTAACAAATGAACATGTTGAAAAGTTGGTCTGTATAAGATCATTAAGATCTAATTTGAAATTCTTCGAAGTGTGCTATGAGGGAAATTTTTGCCTGGACAGCGGCGCTACGGCCTACTCTCATATCAAAATTCCAACTGCCAAGGGATCTTTTACGTGCACTCCAATGTGTACACAGGACCTTGGTTTCGCGATCCATCTGAAGGACTAGACAGCTGTCCTTGTCAGGCCCTCCTTCTGCATCACTGACAGAGAAAATCACGCGGGAAAATCGAGATGAACTTTCTCGGCCAATGCAGGGATCGAAAACCCGACCTCCAGGCTAGCAAACCAGTGCCTTATCCACTTAGCCACCGTAATCCCCCATTAAATATAAAAAAACAACTTTAAAAAACTGTACTGTAACCTCTAGGTTTGAATTTGGCCCCCTAACCCTTTTGTAGAGTTGTAAAATATGTACGTAGGTTATGTACAAATTTAAGTGTCAATGTACATAAATTTCACGAAAAAGGCTAACATGCAAGATATGACTACATTTTACAAGAAAACAGAGCAACAGAGGTCATTTATTTTGTTGGGCAGTTTCGGTACAATTTATATGAAATTCGAACCCAATTATCTTTATGGTTTAACAGTGATGAATGATGAATGATGATATATAGTGACCGTTTTTTTAAATTGGATAAAAATTGTGACCTGTTCAGGGGACCAAAAGCTAAAAACGTGTCTTTTCATACAATTAGAGGCCATAAAATTAAATAATTACGATCTGATACATGCGAATATTGAAAGGAACCAATATCTTTTGGGGAAAGCATATATTTCAAGTTTCGTAAAAATCGGATAAGAATTGTGACCTGTAGGGTGGCCACAATAAATTGTGGGGGTACTGACGGACAGGGCGAGGACACTTAACGTCCACGTGAAAATGAGGGCACATAAAACTAGTATCCTAGTTTGATTTTGGTCCCCTAACATTTACTTGTAATTGTAAATTATGTACGAATGTTGTAGACCCTTCCGAGGCCAGATGTAATTATTAAATTAATTAATAATGAATATATTGAAAATTTTCAGTCAAATTACTTTATTGATATTCTGTGGGAAGTTATTTCCGTTAGTGACATCACACATGGCGGGGAAATATAAGCGTTTATCGCACACATGGTTGGAATTATTTAATCCATTCAATATCTAAGCTATCTGGTCGTCTAAAGAATAAATTTTGTGCTTGCCACGTGAATAAAAGGTATAAATAATAATTTATATAACTTCTGAAGCCATAATGAAATCCCCAAATAGACAAACTGTAATTTGAATCAATAATAGACCACATTTACCGGACAATTTTGAGCTTCTTGGTACCATACTGGGAGGGTCGCTGTAACACCCCTTATTCGCATAATCTGGTTACCCACCATGTTCTTGTCTACACAAACCAGATCGACACCTACATCGGATAAGTCGGTAATCTGAAAATAAAAAGAGTTTATTTTATCATCAATTATCCACACGTGTAGTATGCCGGTGCAGTAAGATATTCTTTTTATATATCAATAGAATTATCATACTGAAGCGTGGCACATTGACATTTTGCACGTTCTAAGCCTTGTTATAGACAAGAGACACATACATTAAGAGCCATCAATACCTACCGCAATTTCACATAGTCGTATGAAGGCAAATGAGTATATAACACTGTAGCTATCTTTCAACAACAAGGGCTTGCCATGCACTCAACCCCCACATTTCAAAAGTTAAAATTATTAAGTGTACATTGGGTCCCTACACTTCACGTGAAATCTGATCGAAAATGGTTCACATCTAGAATCTAGCCTCGTTCAATTATATATTTACAAGAAAATTACTGCCCTACGAAAGAGAGGCAATCGACAATGATGACAATGCTCAAATGAAATGGCCCAATGCTTCACACTTGGTAATTTTCGTACAACCAGGGACAATAGTAGAGTCCTTCATAAAAATGAGAGCGGACGTCCTCACAGGGGCGACACCATAAAAATGTGGGCGATTAAAACAAATTTACCAAGGAAAATTCTTCTTTAGGGTTTTCTTTGTGCCAACAACAGTGGGGAGCTTTTGGGCTATATCTCTGTAGTCATCATCCACCAACAGCCTCAACTGCGCTGTGCAGTCTTCAATGTTTGGTAAGTTATCTGCAAAACAAACATTAAAATGAAACAATCTAAATGACAAATTCCAATGATTTATTCATGGGCGAAGAGGTCGATATAATCCGTCCCCTGGCATAAATAGGCCTATTCCTGTTTTATTGCGTTTTAATATTAGAAAGGCCTGCAGAAACAAAAAATATGTATACTCCTGCCTATACTATATACTATAGGCCTAACCCCAACCTTCAATCTCGCCAACAATAACAATTGTGTGCCTCCTAGTTCTAGGCTAGGGGGGTCTGATGGCAAGTGCGCGCTGTATTAAGCCTAAGACCTGTCATCATATTGAGTCAAATGGCATGGTTTCGAATCCTCGGTTGTACGTGGCAATTAAGGACTTGAAGGAGTTGGGTCGCCTGTCCCACCTCGTGGGTTTTCTCTGGGTTCCTCCCACTGCTAAAGACCCCTACGCGCAAGCGAATTATTGAAATAAAATTAAAACCATGCATGTTTATAATTATAATGTTAGTGCCGAAATGACCTAGGCCTACTCTAACTCTAGGCTAGTACCGGTATTGAGACTTGAGTAGTAACTTAAACCCCATATTTCTCTCTCACCCCCTCTAGGCCTAACCTTGTTAACATCTCAGCGACCTTGACGAAAACTGAGCTGGCCTTTTTTTAACAAATATATTACATAGGCTAACCATAGCGGAATGGGTTTTATATAATGTTTATAAGCTGGAGCCTAACCTTTTTTCTAGAACAAGGTCAGTTTTAAATTCAAAAAGAAGTACAAGGGCGCACTCGATACCATCCTTAGATCGATAATCGGCACAGCAGTCAGCAGACAAGAGTTGTCGATTTGATAAAAAGAAAAAGCAAACTCGGGACAATATTTTAAAAATGTAATACTAAAAAAAAGCTAGACCTCACCAGCTAAAAACCCGTTTGGGGTCAAAGAAGGCATAGGACAAGACTCAAATAAATCTAGAAATAAAAATATTAAGAAATAGGCTAGTCCGGAGGCCTACCTTGGTCAAGTCTATTTTTAGAATCTTGATCCATTCCGTGAAAAGTATTTAGAATCTTACCTCTGATTGTGGCAGTATAGGTGTAGGAGTAGCAGAAACTTGTTTCGTTGGCGACGTCGTAACGGTAAATTCATAGGCCCGAGTCACAGAGTAAAAATAACTAATTCTTGTCCAAGATGTCGAATCGCGCCTAAAACTACCAACCTTCTTTAGACTTTGATGACGTAGACATAAAATCTGATTGGCTAATGCGTATGTACATGATGCTATGATATTATTATTTTACCCTACTGAATAGACCAACCTCAATCATATATATTATTATATTATAATAGTTCCCCTGTTCAACCGGATGGAGCTGAATCATAGAGGCTTATTGAATAGGGTATACCTCAGTTGCATCGGGTGGTAATGCATTGAATGTTTTTTCCATTCCTAGTCTTGATGGTAGATTAGACTTGTACAGTTCTCATCCTTGATACATATCTGTCTTCATCTGGGGTTCTAAGGGTGACCATTAATTAATAATCCAACACAGGATCTGAGTGAAGTTCGGCCATTCCATTACTTTTAATTGTCTTTAACTTCAATGCTATGGATTCTGAAGCGAAGATCAGTGGTCCAGGCAGAAGTATAAAAGAAAGGAATGCAATGAAATGCTGTTTAACGTCTAATCATTTCTGCGCGAACCGGGCTAGTGAAGATGTGTATAAACCAGGTATTATGATGGGAGGGACAGTGGGGTGGCTCTTAATTCGATTCCAAGTCTTTTAAGTATCAGGGGTATATACACAACCTCGGCCTTTAGCCCACCCGAATAGAAGTATAACGAACTCCTGTATAATCTAAAATCACACACAATTACTGAACAGGGTTCTGTTTCACGAAATTTTAACCAAGATAAAATTCAGATTAGTAATTTGATTGGATAATATTAGATTGATTTTAGTGCTTAGGCAGTCAAAATTGAAGTATCTACTAAATTTGGATTTTATCTTTTAGTTTAAATTTCGTGAAACAGGGCCCAGAGTCCCACCCCTTTAGTCTGGTCAAGCGAAACAATGCGGAGAGCTTGTTGGACACATAGACGGATACGACTACGCCCACGACTACACAGTCAGCTAAGTTATACTAATATTGTGTTACTCATAAACAGTTTTATTAAAGGGGTAGTATCATCGAATAATACAAATCATCAAATGAATGTTGTAGTGATAACGATCATTATCACTGTCAGAAGCAATGGGCCACTTAAAGAGGGTGTTGCAACGAACCACTAAGTAGGTGTTTTCATATTAAATTGTGAGGCTCTGTGTTTTTTTGAGTAAGCTCGCTAACCTCGAGGTCTCTCATCGTTTTCCGGTGTGTGTTCCCCTTCTTAGTAGTGCAGGGCAAAGGACCTGGCAAGGGACAAGTTATAGTAGTTTGGATTGGCCGAAAACCGAGGTTCCGTGAACACGTAAAGGAACCCTTGACCGATTCGATATAAAAGTAGGCCATAGTGCCGCTGTCCGGGCCAAATATCCATCTAGCACACTGTATGTCGTATGCCCGTCTTCATTAGCCCAGTCGGAGCAGAAGAGTAGGACGTTAAACCCCATTTTATTTCCTATAAAATTAAATGTATTTCATGCATCGTTCATGAAGTGTTCTACCTTGTATTACACTATATCTTCCCCATTGTGGACATGTCTGTCATTGAGTCAACTGGCGTGGTTTCGAATCCCCGGTTGTACGTAACAAGTAGTAGGGTCGCCTGCCCAACCTCGTTTGTTTTTTCTGGGTCCTCCGGTTTCCTCCCACTGCTAAAGACACCTACGCGCAAGCGAATTATTAAAATTGAATTAAAAGCCATATTTTAGTTCCGAAATGACCTAGTGGACGTTAAACCCCATTTCTCTCTCTCTCCATAGGACATAATAGTCGTGTTGTATATCCCTGATACAATATTAGAGAGAGAGAGAGAGAGCGAGAGAGATACAATATTAGAGAGAGAGAGAATAGTAATGTATATCCCTGATACAATAATATTAGAGATAGAGAGAGAGAGAGAGAGAGAGAGAGACATAATAGTCGTGTTGTATATGTCTGATACAATATTAGAGAGAGGGAAAAGAGAGAGAGAAGAGAGAGAGATGATAGTCGTGTTGTATTTCCCTGATACAATATTAGAGAGACAGAGAGGGGAGAGAGAGAGAGAGAGAGAGATAATAGTCGTGTTGTAGAGAGAGAAAGATGGAGAGAGAGCGAGCGATAATAGTCGTGTTGTATATCCCTGATACAATATTAAATATGCATATCATCTTTGAAGTTGCGTATAATATATGAACACGGATCGATACTACTCGTAATTCAGTCAGTCAACACGAGACAATGGTTCAGACTCAACGTGCTTCTCCACGTCATTGAACATCGGTTTGTTGTCATTACTATATGATGAACTACAACAGTAGGATGTAAAATCATCGGAGAAACATTTAGTTGAATTACAGGTTGGTGTTTCTTTTCGTTTTTCATTATAATTCTCGGCTGTGTTTAATTTTGAATTGAAAGGCAAATAGGAAAGATTCTTAATTTTTTTTTTACTCTTTGTGCCTTCTGTGAATTTAGTAATTGATCATATTATCTCAAGGTATCCGTAGAATTGAACGTTGTGTTTGACATACATTTTTCTAACTGTATATATTATTAAAAGGAAACTCAATATAATATCATTATTTATAGGAAGTTTGTTTAATTTTATCAAAAATATGGCGTCCATACACATTTTCTGTTGTTCAATTTAGAAAAGCTATTTAAATCGATTCAACTAATAAGTTATTAATACTTAACTTCGACGTGTGTAAACCATTACGATGTAGGTATAATATCTGTTCATGTACTGCACAATACTTGATCTTTAAAATCGTACAAAATATTTTAATATAAGGATTGTTGGTTAGGGTTAGGGTGAGGCCCTATCCCTTACCCTAACCCTAACCTTAACCCACAATCCTTATATTAAAATATTTTGTACGATTTTGAAGATCCAGTATCGTGCTCATGTACAGACGGATCGGTCACTCCATGTCAAATGGACCAATGCTAGTCGGATGACCCCCTGAAAATATTATGCAAAAAAGTAAGCTTATATAAAACTAATATAGCCTTTTGAATTAGGGGTGGGGGGAGGGGGTACCCATTCTCAAGATTTGAAACTTCTATTTTATGGCTCGATTTGGTATACTTGTTTTATATTATTATGGCATATTTATAGTGCGCCTTTTCATATAACATGTTCAGGGGCACTTTACAAAGTGACAATGTAATCATAAATAAACAACAAGGATTATGAACATGTTAACGATTGTATAAGGAGTCAGTTAAAAGCCTGATTAAATAAAAGTTGTTTTTTAGATGAATACAAAGATATCTTCTTGTTAGACTATATTCGTCAAACTTGGGGATTTGGAATAACTTTTTTTTATGTAGATATTTCAATAATTTAATTTTCATCATCAAAATTCTCACGATTTTATTATGTTAATATAGTTAGATTTTTTGCCAAAATCAATGGACAACACTTTTAATACTTTGATTATCAAAACATTACACCCCGTAAGAAATGAAATGATATGGGGTTTAACGTCCTACTGTTCTGCTCCTAAACCGGGACACCCTGTAAGAGCAAGCTCATGACTACGCATAACTTCTATAACGTGTATTTTAATAGTTTTCCAGTAATCCCCTAATTATACATCCACCCCATACATTCAAACGATGTTTTATTGAGCGATAGACGTTTTTATCACTTTCTACGACAATAGTTTTCATTTAATTGCTGCATTTAATATTTATCACCAAAGAAAGTATTGGGGATGTTTCTAATTTATAAGATTAATGTCCTATGCAAATTCGAACTTAAATACGACAAAAACGTTCAACCGCCCGTGGCGATGACGTTGTGAGAGTAACCGGTATCCAGAAGTGATAAATATGTAAGTGCACATTATATGAAAGAATTCACTATGCTTCACCGAACGCATTATACCACGGTGATTAAACTATCGGCTTTGTGTAGTGGATGTACTCTTGAACAGGGGCCGCGGAGCCGGGGGGGCTAGGGGGGCTTTAGCCCCGGCAATAATTTTTAATAGTGAAAATAAAATGTCGCCAAAAGCTCAAAAAAGCGAAAAAAGGTTATGGGGGGAGGGGGGTATGGTCAGTAGCCCCCCCGAAATCGGGCCCACTCCGCGGCCCCTGCTCTTGAAACGGTCTACGGGAGCTGTACTCCACGCTGTCATATTAAAGATGCAGTTTTTAATTGTATACAAACGCTGTTCCACCCCCTGAAGACAACCTCGTATTAACGACGCAGTTGCCTACCTATTGATAAACGCTGCCCATTCCCCGAAGCATTTCAGCTTCACCATTGCTAAGAGGTCCCAGTTTCAGCCATGAGGTTACTTTCAGAGGTAATGAGCTAATTTCTGGAAAGGGTCCGTGGTTCCTCCCTATATGATGATTACACTAGTTTGCCTATACCATTTTTTTAGGACTTCGAATTTTGTCTAATGATTTGGATTGGTTTTTATTTTATTGTATATTCTTTTTAAGAAAAGTTGATTTGTTTCTGTGTTCGGGACAGGGTGTGGTAGACACCTGCTTGTATTGTCTTAGTCTTCGAATTTTATTAAAGCTTCGGGCACTGGCTGACCACCAGTCACCTGGCTTGCTGTCGTGGTTTCAAATCTTTGTGTGAGTATATGTGGTTTTGGAGATATGGGCGTCCTCTTAACCTCGTGGGTTACTCCAGGTACGCCAACTCAATGAAATAAGACAACTTGTCTGCGATATCACTCTCGATAGAAGCGGACGTTAAACACTTATAGAAGAGGAGTTGCCCAATACTACCACATTTCCTATTGAAGATACTGTAAACCCCGGGTTTGTTCTTGACGGAATAAGGGCCTGACAAGGACAGCTGTCTAGTCGTTCGGATGGGACGAAAAACAAGGGTCCCGTGTACACATTGGCGTGCAGATAAAATATCCCTTGGCAGTTGGAATTCGATATAAGAGTAGGTCGTAGCGCCGCTGCCCGGGCAAAATTTCCCTCGTAGCTCATTGTATGGCGTATGCCCGTCTTCTACTAGCCAAGGTTAGGTGCATAACAGTAGGACGTTAAACCCCATTTCATTTCATCTCTTTGACGGAATCGGACTTGTTAATGCACGGATGTGTTTATTGAAGTTACATAATAACTTTTGAGTTATAAGTTAACGATCATATTGCTTTATTCTCTAGGGATTTGAATGCAGCTACTTTTGAAAATAAAACAAACTACAATGGCATTTATATAGAATACAAAGAGTTCTGTTGTGAAGAAAAATCAAATTACTTCTCAAACTGTTCGTGTAAAATATAACAAACTTTTGTTCGTGATTTAGCCCACTTAATTTTTAACAATAACTACACCAAGAGTTA
This sequence comes from Patella pellucida, assembly GCA_917208275.1. Lineage (NCBI taxonomy): Eukaryota > Metazoa > Mollusca > Gastropoda > Patellidae > Patella > Patella pellucida. Next base: position 13,903,619 of record OU795041.1, read on the forward strand.
AACTTTAGGACAAGTTACGTGACCCTATCACAGTTATTGATACCCATTTAAACATGCATGTTTAACTCGCCTGTGTAACATATTGTTTTGTACATATTACGTGAATGAATGAATGAAATGGGGTTTAACGTCCTACTATTATGCACCAATCTATAGGCTAATGGAAGACGGGCATACGCCATACAATGTGCTATGAGGGAAATTTTGCCCTCCTTCTGCATCACTGACAAGGGGAAATCACGCCGGAAAATCGAGATGAACTTTCTCGGCCAATGTAGGGATCGAACACCCAACCTCCAGGCTATAGCGAACCAGCGCCTTATCGTCTGAATATATAAATTATTTTTCACCCGCCACGTTTTATTTGTTGAATAAACACGATAACGTGATTATAAATTATGATAAAATTAACAAAGTTGTCCGGTCGTGATGACAATTTGGAGGAAAATCAACAGAAAACTTCTGATGATTTAACTCGTAAAACAATTTGATTTATTTATTTGGTTTGTTTTTTTAACCAGATTTCTAGTTATTAAAGGCTCAATGTCACTCTTGTTGTAACTGAATAATATGTCCCAATCTTTATTCTGGTCAACAAATTGTACTATTTTACAATATTCCAAAACATTGATGATACAAATTTCATCTTAACACACCTTATTTTTTTTAAAAATGGAAAAAATCAACTAAATGATTTGGATTTTAAAATATTTTCGAACCCTATGGACAAGTAAAATAAGATGTTATAAATAATTTACACAACAGGTAGGACACCTAATTAGAATAAGGCCATTATTTATTTTTTGATTCTCTAGCTGTCAAGCCAGCAAGAGTGTTATTGTCCCTTTAAATTTCATGTTGTGATGAAAAGTTTAGAGAAAAGAAAAAACTCGTTTTATTTTTATCGTTTAATGTCGGGCTGTCCTGATAAAACAATGCAATTGTGCGTGTAACGTGTAAATTGGAACATGTTTTATGTCAGCATTCTTATCTGATTTGCGTTGATCATTGTCTCGCGTTTATTGTGAGTATTTTTGCCACTGTGCGCATTGATTTTTGTGCACGCTGTGTTTTTCATTTTAATACGCTCACATTTCCATGTGGACGTATATTGTCGTCGCCCCCTTCGTGTCCGCTCACGATTTGTTTCAGAAATTGTATCCGATTTTGACGAATTTTGAAATATAGGTTTTTTACCCCAAAGGTCTCAATGTCTGTCGAAACTGGCATGTACAGTCCATAAAATCATGATTTGGTTTGTAGGGGGTTGGGCATCTTAATAATAATAATAATAATAATAATCGCGTTATTTTACAAGGGTAGCAAATTAGGCCTGAGGCCTTTTTTCCAATTTGGCCCTTGGCACAGATCGTGCGAATGATTTCGATCATTGCTGCAGGAAGAAACCGAAGAACTCGGGGGTAACCTGCCTGATCAGACGGGAGACCGAATATCCCTCTCACTTACAACGATAAAGTTCATGCCCTGAGCTGGGATTGAACCCCCGTTGCATTGGTGAGAAGCCGCCTCTCTATCGCCACGGCTATCCGACCAGCTCTATAGAAGGCTTGATCTCGCCTTAACTACATACAGATTATCAAGCCCTTCACTCAACACTCTACATTTTTCGGCACTAAGTTTGATTAGGTACCGGCCCCAACCGTGATCCAATCAGATTCCTTCGTTAAATGAGTTACTAAAAATAAGACTACTTTCAATTTATTTTATTTATCCTACCTACAAAAAAATCGTCACGATTATCAAGTCTCGCGCTTCTAAATAAAATGTCTATGTGACAATCGAGATGCAAAGGTCAAGGTTCGATTAATGTCAAGGTCCCAAAACTGCTTCAAATGCCTTTTTTTGGTTTTCTGTGAGTTTCTCAATTGAAAAAAAAACAAACTTTCAACGGCTGTAAACTTGTCTCGTTCTTTTTCTGTGGAGGCTGCCATATTTGTTAACTACAGTCACGTGCTACAATGTGAGTGTGTTATTTGCCACGACCTCTGATTGGACAATGATTTGAATGCTAATTAGTCACGTGTAAACACAACCAGCGTAAAATGTTAGGAATAGCCAAGTGTTGATGCAAGTAGGGTTAGATGTTGTTAAACTCGCGGCCGTTGCTTCAGGAAGATGGGGGTTGGGTGGCTGAATGGTTAATATGCGCGCGCTGTATCATAAAGCCTGTCATTGAGTCAAGGGGTAGAGTCGCCGGTCCAACCTCGTGGGTTTTCTCCGGGTCCTCCGGTTTCCTCCCACTGCTAACGACCCCACGCGCTGTCCCGAAATGCCCTAGTTTGTGTCGAGTGGACGTTAAACCCCATCTCTCTCTCTCTCTCTCTCTCTCTCTCTTTTGTTCTCTGTACATCTCTTGCAAAATGTGGGCGTGTACATAGTATATGGTTACAGCTTGTTTCCTTTTGTGTGTGGGATGCTCGATTGTCGCCCAGGAACATTCTTAATTGACAGACTTGCTATCGAGAGTGCACTGATGTTATATGAGCATGCTTTATTGCCCATGTGTCTTTTTGCTCGCAGAATTTACTATTCTTGTCTTATTCTGACAGTCTGAGTTAAGGTGGGAAGAACCATGTCGTAATAAAACACAGCGAACATGTTTAAGCTGTCTATTGGATTGACTCAATTCTGGAACATTCACATATTCTTTCGATGTCATTGACAAAATATATTGTGAAATAATAAGAGTTGTCAATTTCGTAGTTCTTTGGAGCCCGGCATTACTGACATTTGAGTAAACAACTGTTCCTTGTGCCGTCTGAGTAAAATAATTATATGAATTCTGATACATTTTTAATAATAGGATCGACATATGAGTAACAAATAACCATTGTGCGCTTTGAGTAAAAACCGAACTGTTTAATTTCTGTAAATTGATGCCAGAAATAGGATTACAGTTTTATAACAGAAGAAGTGTTTTTTTTGTTCTGCCATTAATATATCTTAGCACTTTACTTAAAGATGCATTAGGATTAAGATAAAGAGCTGACAGTTCTCGTTATAATAGTTTAAAGAAAGATAATAAAAAAAGAATATATTTAAATAGCCGCCAAATAAATGAATGAAATGGGGTTTAACGTCCTACTGTTATGCACTTAACCAGAGCTAATTGAAGACGGGCATACGCCATACAGTGTGCTATGAGGGGAATTTTTCCCGGGCAGCGGCACTACGGCCTACTCTTATATCGAATTCCAACTGCCAAGGGATCTTTTACGTGCACTCCAATGTGTACACGGGACCTCGGTTTTTCGTCCCATCCGAACGACTAGGCAGATGTCCTTGTCAGGCCCTCCTTCTGCATCAAGTCGGAAAATCGAGATGAACTTTCTCGGCCAATGCAGGGATCGAACACTCGACCTCCAGGCTAGCGAACCAGTGCCTTATCCACTTAGCCACCGTGATCCCCTCGGTTAATTTAGAAGTATAGATAACGAACAGGCCCGAGGCTAAATAACATCATTCAGAGCGAAGTTATGAATGTTCGAAGATTTCCATTGCCGTCGTTGCCGAATGGTTAGCACGTGTCATTGAGTCAACTGGTGTGGTTTAGAACCCCCAGTTGTACGTGACAAGCATTAGGATCGCTTGTCAAACCTCGTGGGGTTTCCCCCAGTCCTCCGGTTTCCCCCCACATCTAAAGACCCATACGCGCAAGCGAATTATTGAAATAAAATTAAGCCATATGTTAGTCCCGAAATGACCTAGTTTGTGTCGAGTGGACGTTAAACCCCATTTCTCTCTCTCTCTCTCTCCTCCTCTCTCTCTCTCTCTCTCTCTCTCTCTCTCTCTCTCTCTGTTACGATAATAAACAAAATCTCGACTATCCGTTTTTAAATTAAATTATTAAATGGAGATCTTATTTCAATCCGTTAAATATCACAACCATCCGATGGTCAAAAGGCTTACCATGTGAATACATGTCTTATTATTATTTATATAACATTTGAGGGAAACAGAAACGGGTTTAATAGGTAGATTTAACCCCCACACGATGTGACCCGTTAAAGAGAGAGAGAGGGGGAGAGAGGGAGAGAGAGAGAGACGGGGACTCGACACAAACCACCCAAGTTGGCCCAATAACAGACCTTATGATACAATGCACAGTTGCACACACACTAACCATTCAATTACTCCCCACTCCTCTCCGCGTGATTCAAGTGGACATTTTAATCAAATTGGTGTGTCATTTCGGAACTAATTCCCCCCCCCCATTTAAAGGAGCTGAACCTCTTTGAGTTAGATTGGGAAAAGCGTGTTGGGTTGGTTAAATGGATCTGTTTTTGATGTGACAAGCAATATATACTACCATTAAAATTTAAATATTTGTTTTCAAAGATCAAGAGAAGTCGGATGTTTTCTTATTTGAGTTTCATTGTGGCTTATTGTGTGAATGGTGAAGTTCAGTATTTACTACCGAGAATAATGGATTTATAGGCATAGTTATCTGATGTCTGTTTATAGCTCGAAGGTCGAAGGATTTAGTAGATCTTAGAATTTCGGTTCAAGCAATATTTATTGGTAGTGCAAGTATAGATTTATGTGTTGCTTAAACAGGATATATTAAGAATTTTTTTCATGAGGAATACTATTGAATTTTAAATTTTAAAAGTGAGTATGTATGTAGTACAGGAGTCTCGTATAGCTGCGTAAACTAGGTGTACGTGTATATGTAGCGTTTACGTAGCTTATAATATTGCTGGTTGTCACACTTTCTGTCGACATTTTATGTTTCCTTTCATATTTTGTACTAGCGCTTGACCCGGCGTAGAACAGGTATAGCCACGAACCGGAAGTAACATAACACCGAAACCGGAAATGGTAGCCCATCGTCACCAGGCTTGTTTTACATTCCGGTCTGAGTTACCTCTATTTTATGAACCAAATTACAGCCTCAGGACAGCCGGCCGTAGCGTAGTCTTAAACCCTGGACAGACAAACAAATAAACAAACAAACGTCAATCCCAGATATTGATATAGGTTAAAGATACGTTATGGGAGATTAGATAAAGAGTTGGCAATACTCACTATAATTGTTTAAAAAAACTAGATAGATAGTATAAAGGTAATTTGCTGAAAATTTCAGTCAAATTGATCCACTATGAACCGAGAACTAAGCGGTTGAAATTTCCGCCTAGCCTCGATCATCATTACTAAAGTCAGTATTTTGGGATTTAATTATCAAAGAGCGTTAAGCAGCATTTATGATTCTAATCAAGTCACTTGTAGGGATAAGTTAAAGATACATTATGTAAGATTTAAATAAAGAGCTGACAGTTCTCACTATAATAATTAAAAACTAGATAATGTAAATTAGTACGTTAAAAAGCATAGTCCCAATTATCCACTGTTTTGATTTAATTACCAATTAGCGTTAGCAGCATATAGGATCCCAATCCAGTCCATATCGAAGGCTAGCCTTGACATCGAGAGTTGATTATGGTCTGGATAAGTTAATTAATGTTTAATTGACAATTAAGATAAGATTTAGATTTCAGGCCCAAAGAAAGACATTCAAAAGGCAGATTTATCTATTGCATAATGCGATGTGGCGTCCAATTAAATTATATTTTGTCATTAACTTCTACATTTTTGATCGTCTGGGTTGTGCTGTGTTATTTTAAGTGAGGTGCCGTTTTGATGTACATTGACCGACATACATGTATATGGAAATTGAAAAAACAATATAATAGTTATGTTATAGCCAATTCTATCGTATTTCATTAAAGTAGATCGATTTTATATAGGATATTTGATTGAAGTGGTATTTAATTCTTGACACAAATTGACGTTCTAATAGACACGTCTACTTATTTTGATCCATCATATTTTGTAATATATATATTTTTTTTTTTATCTTTTGACATTCAAGTATGGAAGGATAACGTTGCTAATATTATTTCATTGTTCACGGTGCAAACTTCAAAAGACAGTACATGTACATGTAGTTCAAAATACGTATTTAAGTTTTACAAGGTGAGGAGGTTGGGATGGCCTAGTGGTCTAGAGTGCCGCGCTTCGACCTCTAGCTGGCCGGCCACCTCTGGCTTGCAGCTGTGGTTTCGAGCCCTGGTGTGAGCGTATGTGGCATGGAGATAGGGGCGCCTTCTCTTCCTCGTGGGTTTTCCTCCCGACACTCCGGTTTCCTCCCACTGCTAAAGACCCCTACGCGCAAGCGAATTATTAAAATAAAATTAAACCATATGTTAGTCCCGAAATGACCTAGTTGTGTTGAGTGGACGTTAAACCCCATTTTTCTCTCTCTCGCTCTCTCTCTCTCTCTCTCTCTCGCTCGCTCTCTCTCTCTCTCTCTCTCTCTCTCTCTCTCTCTTTTACAAGTTACAATATCATTGCTCAACAATACCAATACACTTTTCAATAATACAAAATACAGTGTAATAGTTATTTTGCATATTACATTTCTGCATTTTGCATACCTATTAGGCCATACAAATGGATTAAAAGTTGTTAAAGATACAGACAAAGATTATCGTTACAGACGTCGAGACACGATCACAGATAACATTCACAAGATACGAAAGTTGTGTGTGAACTTTAGATGGCCATATATTACGTCGGGACTTTGGTAAGACTGCGTTTTATGTAGCACGGTCTGAAATTCTCTATCAGTCGTTTATTCTGGACTACGGGGTCATAATTTATATAGGTGTAGTAATTCATGTTTGTTAGCATACATCAACATGTTTCAATACTTACGGGTTTGTGACTTATAACCAGGGGCGCCGGGGTACCAAAAGATAAGGGGGCGTTGGTCCCTCTAGAAAATTTTGAAATAATGTCAATTCCGAGACACTGTTTAGAGCGCCTCTAGCTTACCAAATTCCAACATAAAACCCTTTAAAATACATGATAATCAGATCAATTACATATCTATCATTTAAAATTGAATAGACTGGAAGGTTAAACACTTTCATCATTAGGGCATGGATATACATGTATACCCCAGAAAAGGGCAGGGTACCATTTGTATACCATGGTACCCGGGTTCCGGCGCCCCTGCTTATAACAATTTAGTAACCACTATTTGATAATGATAGATGCCACTGTTTGTCGTGTATTTTGTACACGGTGAACAGTCCATATGCCGATTACACAATTTTGCCAAACCGTTTTTTTAGGACTTCAAATTGTGTCTAATGGTTTGGATTGTTCGTATACTTGGTTTTATTTTATGAAACGACAAATTTATGGAACAAAAGGGATTTTATTTCGTAGAGCAATGCTCGCTGTCGGGTTCGGTTTATAAACTGTTTAGTAAATTGATATGCATATTGTATGAGTAATCATGACACCACTGCTAAGACCACTTCAGTAACCAAGTGGCTGCACAAACACGAAACGTTAAACTCATTTTCGTTTATTTTAGCTCATATTCATTAATTATATACATGATATGGAATATATACTGAATATCGTAAACCACTGCCAAGTTCTATTTTAGAATCAAAATAAGACTTGAATATTAGATAGGCCTACTTACTGATAAAGGCAAGGCTGGTTATAAAACTTTATTTAAAGGGAAACTGCACGATTTTGCACGGTCAGATTCCGAATAATTTGACTGGATGCGTTCGCTTCGTAATCCATTTGCAAGCATACTTTCAATGTGAAACCGATCTTTTCTAGCACCTTTTCTCTGGAATTCTTTACCCTTAGACATCATAGAATCAAAAATCTTAGACATCTTCAAGTCACGTTCGAAGACACCTCTATTAAGCCGGGATTCCATGTGTACGTAATGCGGAATGTGTAGTACGTAATGCGTAATGCGTATTTAACACTTTGCGTTAAAATGGTAATGCGTAAAGCGTGATGCACAGTGCGTAGTACGTGTTTCTCGGGAAGCTCACAAGAATGTGCGAATATGGCGACTGGAAACGGGGATTCCCCAGATTTGGGATGGCAATATTCGGTTTTCATCCACATATAATACGCCACTCACGCACACATGGAAACTGACAATACGTGTTACGCAACACGCAGCACGTAACACGCATTCCGCGCGCATCGCGCACGCACTGCGTACACATGGAATCCCGGCCTTAGACGAAAAAAAAACCGAAAAAAATTCACACAAACTTTAATCAACATGAACATTAATATAGGAATTTTGTCGAAGTATTGTTTGCGCTTTACAAATTCTTTGTTGACTGATTGATTGGTGCTCGACTACCTGCCATGTGAGCGCAAAGCCTGTATTCCACTAGGCGAATTTTTTCCCCGCGAAAGATTTCTAGCAAGCGCGCTTGTATTTTCCACCACGCTGGCGATTGTTTCGATCATTCTTAGTTTTATAGTAGAATTGGCGCGAATTTACTCTTGTTAAAGGTAAGATTGGTTAATAATTTACTGAATCATACCTTTAACAAGAGTAATACCTCAGGTTAAAAGCAGCAGCCATTGTGGAAGTTCAGGAATTAAACCTTTCGCGCCATTTTACTGCCGCGAGAATGGTGTGGCCTTGGTCTCGTGAGTGGTATTTTACTTCGTGAGAGTTTACGGAATTATGAGAAAAGAACCAGCAAAAAGTGTGGCGCCGTCTGAAATTATACTGCGCATGCCTGTACTCGAAAAATTAGCTTCGCAAAAAAAATTCGCCTAGTGGAAAACAGGCTTTAGCAATCGCCATTCGAGGTCATCTGGCTATACCCATTTTATAGTTGTACTATTGTAAACAGTTTAAAGGCAATTTTCTGTAGCACTTTCGGTGTGTTAGAAAATGAGTAAAACGCTTTATCCTGATCCAAGAAAATGAAGGAAGTAATGAAATGAGAAAAAGCTCGAGATAAAAACAAGTACCAGCATGACGTCATCGTCACAGCCATCTTAGATGTGACGTCGTATAAAAAGATGTTGGCAATCGAGGTAATATCTTCAAAAGCGTTAAACTTCCTTGTTGAACGGTTTCCTGCGGCTGGTCTGCGAGACACCAAAGTCTATCTCCCGTGCGTGTCAGTAAGATATAGGATTTAGCTAACAAATGTAGGGTTGTTATATTTCTTTGACAGTAATTCTTTATCCATAGTATATTTCTCAGAATAATTGACCGTTCTTTCAAATGATTTAACATAAAAATAAACGATACACATCTCCGTTATCGTACCCACGTGGATTACCGCTAGTTTATATTCTTTATTCACTTGTTTGAAGTACTCCCACGACTCTCATCAAATCGCGACTAGTATATATCTACTGTTCTATAATTAACTTGTGTCTAATAGAGATGCCGAGGAGTGGGATTTTACGTACTATCAAAACCAATTTTGGCATTTGGTAAATATTATTATTATAAATCAATAACCCACTTGCACGCTTGGGTCTTTAGAAATGAGAGGGAGAGAGAGATATATATAGAGAGAAATGGGGTTTAACGTACACTCAACACAACTAGGTCGTTTCGGGACTAACATGGTTTTAATTTTCTTTCAATAATTCGCTTTCGCGTAGGGGTCTTTAGCAGTGGGAGGAAACCGGAGTGCACGGAGGAAACCCACGAGGTTGATAAGGCGCCCCTATTTCCATGCCACATACGTTCACACCAGGGCTCGAAACCACAGCCGCAATACAGAGGTAGCTTGCAAGCTAGAGGTCGAAGCGCGGCACTCTAGGCCACTACGGCACTAGGCCATCCCAGCCCCCCTTTTAGAAATGCGAGGAAACTGGAATACCCGGGGAAAACCCACGCGGTAGGACAGAGACCACTCTAATACTTATCACACACATGGGATTGAACCTGTTACACTTGCATAAACAGTGTATCTTTAAATGATGGTAAAATAAAATGGTCATGCTAATTTTAATTGCATGCATAATCTGCCCAAGGTGATTAAATTTTCATGTTTGCGCAGTTGTTATTGTAGGATTTTATTTAGCCCGTTGAAAGCTGACAACCTTGTCTATCATATCACTATTGGCGGTATCCGTGTTTTTTATATATGTCTTTTATCATTTTGAGACAAACACAATGGTAATTATATTCCTATGGTGTGAAATTTGAGGTATGGAAGTTTTTGTAGAGAAAATGGAGTTTCCCACCTTCTCTTTTTCGAATACCAACCTCCAAGGATTCTTCTACGTGAAATTGGGCGGGTCACAGTTTTCCGTCCCATGACCAAGCACGCTTTTTATTGTCAAGCTCACAGATGCCAACACTGCCAAGTATGAACCTGATATGTTATAGTAATCCGCCCAAATCGTTCGTTATCAGGCCCGAAGCCCGAAACCAAAATTTAGCCGACATAGGGGGGCGAGGCAGATAAATTTCCGACGACAAAAAATCAATGAACGAAGGTCATCGCCGACTGCCGTAAGGAGGAGGAGGGAGAAAACAACAATTAGAAGCTGAGAGAGTGAATTTAGGCCTCTTAAGACATGCAAGTGGCGAATGTGTCGGAAAATAAAGAGTTTCCAGCCGACATTACCTATCTCTCGGCCGAATTTGAGAGGATATGTCGTACTAAAACTCTCTCCCGGCGAAAATGCAAGATAGCTAACCAGCGATTTTTTTCCGACGCAGACAGAAATATTCCGACAGCCCCCCACTAGCCTCGGGCCTGTTCGTTATCTATACTTCTAAATTAACCGAGGAGATCACGGTGGCTAAGTGGATAAGGCGCTGGTTCGCTAGCCTGGAGGTCGGGTGTTCGATCCCTTCATTGGTCGAGAAAGTTCATCTCGATTTTCCGACGTGATTTCCCCTTGTCAGTGATGCAGAAGGAGGTCCTGACAAGGACAGCTGCCTAGTTGTTCGGATGGGACGAAAACCCGAGGTCCCGTGTACACATTGGAGTGCACGTAAAAGATCCCTTGACAGTTGGAATTCGATATAAGAGTAGGCCGTAGCGCCGCTGCCCGGGCAAAATTTCCCTCATAGCACACTGTATGGCGCATGCCCGTCTTCAATTAGCTCAGGTTAAGTGCATAACAGTAGGACGTTAAACCCCATTTCATTCATTCATTCTAAATTAACCGCCAGGTGTGAACCGCGTCAGCGCAGAAAATAGGACTCTTAACTGCATTTATTTATTGATTTCTATATAGATGTGATCAGATAAACACAAAAATATCAATTATTGATTTTCGCTGTCTTTTACGGTCTGATAACATCTCTCAAAACAAACTTATAAATATTTTAATCATATTTCATGATAACAAGTCCTTTCAAGTATGATATTAATAAACACTGGTATTTAATAGAGATATTATCAGATCTAAAAATAGGTGATAATTACAGCCATCGTTATTATTAAAACCTACAGACCTTTATAGTGTAAATATTTTATTTCGTTGCCTTTCATGTGTGAATGACGTGTGTGGCGTAAAGAGAGAGAAAGAACGATAGAGGGAGAGAGAGAGAGCATTCCATTTCAATAATTCGTATTAGCAAAGGGACGCAAACGGAGGGCCTCGGAGAAAATCGACAAGGTTAGACAGATGACCCTTCTTCTTTTCAAGGAAAAAGTTGGGAATCGAAACCACGACAGTTGACTCAATGACAGACCTTTTGACTTTTGATCTAAAGCTCGTAGGTTAGACTATTCGGCCACCCAGCCCTAGGCGTTACAATCTCTAGCTTCGGTCGTTAGCGGGTAGACAAGGTTGGACAGAGGACCCCTCTTCTTTTCAAAGAACACGTGGGGAATCAAAATCACGCCAGTTGACTCAATGACCGACCTTTTGATCTAAAGCCAATGCGTTTAACTATTCGGCCACCAAGCCCTAGGCGTTAAAATCTCTAACTTCGGTCGTTAGCGGGTAGACAGGTCATCCGGTTAATAACTAAATCTTCACCTGATATCTTTAATCTCATCGACCATAAGAATATCCGACTGAAAATGGCTTAAACAGAGCATTATGCATTGTGGATAACGGTACTTCTCCTCATTAGACAGCCCGCCACATCACCTTTAACCTTGCTGTAGAGACGTTATCGGGCAGATTCAGATCTTTGCCTAAGGACCAATTGTATTACCGTCCTCTATCTTTCGTCACAAGTTAAACCCGAGGGTTCTATAACCACGGCAATAATCATCAATGTCATCAACAGTTTCACCCACCTTTTCAAGGGAGGTAATCGAGGGTGTAAATACTTCGGTCAAAATCGATATAAATTGTCAAAGTCGATATAAATTGTCAAAATCACAGGTGGCCGTCGGAACAACTCTTTCAAATCATTTTGTGGATTACAGACTGTACTTTTGGCCGTCGGAATAAGTCTTTCAAACAGTCTAGCTAGAAATTGTGGTGAGTGTCGTGTACGAGCTAGCTCATTTGTAGTGATCCAAGGTGTTATCACTCCACTTGCTGTCCGTCATCAAGTACAAATAGTTTGAAATTCAATTTGATATATTGATATTGTTGTATTTTCGTCTATCTTTTGGTATGTAGTTTTCTCGCGTAGAAAAAAAACGGCGGTGTATCTTTAAGAAAACTAAGTTTATTAGTTATACGTTTGTAGTTAAGGGATATTTAACCTCGGGCAAATCTTGGAAGACATAGTCATAGTTTTAAATATCACGCTGTGCTGAAGATAAATATGGCATGATGCCCTTAACGATGTGAAATATATCGGGTTCTATTTTAGCATGTCGCAATTTCAGCCCGAGGCAAAACATTAGTATTATTTGCAGCTTTAGTTGCACTATAATTATACAAGAGAATACTGGAATATAAGAGATAATTACACCATAAAGGTCATAGAGGCATTGGGTGGTCGAATGGTTTATGCGTGCACTTTATATCATACGGTCTGCCATTGAGTCAACTGGTGTGGTTTTAATAGTACGTGACAGTAGAATCATTTGTCGAACCTCGTGGGGTGCCAAAATGTCCTCCGCTTTCCTCCTCGCCCACTCATTGTCATAATAGTTTGGCTGTATTAGTCACCTTTGCTGTCCTGCGGAGGTTATCTGATTTTAGAATGCCATAAGTTGTACATTGTCGTCACCCTTTGTCGGTCACGGTAAGACACGGGTGAAACTAAAATTAGTAAACAACCCGGCTCCCGTTCAAGAATTAAAACTGGGGTCATCCCGGTAAGTGACCAAGCGCCATTATAACTGGGCCGCTATGGTATGGTCCCGATATCACTTGACTTTTTAATGTGTCACCAGACAGTACTAGGAGAAGAGATAATAAAAATCATGATAAAAAACGTCGTTTGTGATTACTATATTAGTCTATTAAAGTGTCAACTGAATTTCCTGGGTATTGCGTCTAATTGAAAATTATCACCATCGTAATATTTGTCATTTGCGTTACAAACGGTCGTCCCTTTAGTAGAACCATGTCCGTTATAATGGATTTCATATTCGCTATAATTCAAACATAATTTGCGTGATGGAATTTTATAGATGTCTTATACATATACGTGTATATTGAAATATTTGAGAAATGTATAGCAATTTATTGGAATACTAGTATGTAAAACGTCTAGAAGTATTTTATTGGAATATCGAAGAAATAAGAAATGTATTGGAATATTTAAGACATGTTTTAGAAATTCGTGTGAGTGTTCAGTATATGACACCTAAGTTTAACGCTTTAAAATATAATGGGGGGACACTTCTGGTGGGCGTCGGTTCAAAAGTCCAGCGGTTTAGGGGGGAGGGGGGCATGGCAAAAGAGAACAAATTCAAATTTCAGTTAACCGTTTCACGGCAATCGATCTAGCGGCGCGAGGGCGGAGACTTGGCCAACCCTCAACCTTCTCTGTGAAGTTCCACTCTTTGGTCGGTCTAGAGTTGTATGCCATTCGGAACTGAATTGATTTCTTATGTAATAATTCTTGTATTACAGACCGTTTACTTGTTACGCATATGTGCTATTTAAAAGGATATGAAATAATATTTCCGTCGCGTTAGGGTCCGGCGATTGTAGTCCCGCCCAGGGCCCCGCTCTGGTTAAGCTGCACCCTACCTATACAGCATATTGCTTTGATCCTATAATAGCCTTTTGTTTCATATATTTTCAGCCCGTCAGAAGGTGGCCATAGCGACCATGACGAAACCGTACAAGATCGGATTTATGAATGCTGCCAATACGCAATAAGGATTCACAATTCGGTGCTTTTCGAGAAGCTGTACCAGACAATATCCCACAACGATATATATTCATCGAATCTTTTCCAAGAGGCCTGTAGAGTAGGTTGTATAGCAACCATGGATCTGTTGATTAAATCTGGTGTTAAAGTGAACAAAGACTACCCCGGATTAGCGGAGGACGATAGCGCCACCCCCCTCCTGTTGGCCGTGGAAAATGGAAACGCGAATATTGTAAAATACCTTTGTACGCTGCCGGAAATTGATAAAAATGTCGCAAACAAATATGGCAAGACAAGTATAATGGTGGCTGCCAATAAAGAGAACTCCGTCTGCCTCGATGCATTGATTTCCGGCGGATGTGACGTAACCGCTGTAGATAAATCGGGAAATACTGCCTTACATCACGTTTGTTATCCTCTAAAACGAACAAACAAAGCATTACAATGTATGAAATTACTAATTAATGCAGGATGCGACATTAATGCTCGGAATCATTACGGTGACACAGCCGTACACGCGGCGCAAGTTCGACTCCATTATCATCTAGTTCAGTTTTTGATCTCTAAAAATTGTATTGTTGGTCCGAGCGACTTCAGAGATGTTCCTTGTTTAAAAAGTTTGTGTTCTGGCAAGACTTACAGCATTATTCGACAAGGTTCGCGTTATTACTTCAATGGCCTCACGTGGTGTTGCCAAGGCACTGTTACCAAGAACGATAACTCTAATCTAATCCATTCTAGAAAGTCATCTGTAGCCTTTCAATCCCTTAAAGATGCCTGCCGATTTGAAATTCGTACTTTATTAGGAACGAATATAGCTGAAAAGGTTAGGAAATTAGGCGTGCCACATATTATCCAAGATTATATTTTATTAAAAGACATTTTACCAGATAACTGCTTTCTATAGGCTAATAGGTATATCCCACCACCCTGTGATGTAAAGCTAATAGTGATAATGGCCTTAACACCGACAGTGTGCAATTATATTTCCATATAGCCTTGGGACGTTAACCTGGTAATATCAGCTGGATTGAAATGACATAAATTGACAAACCAAGAATTGTTCATTATTGCGAAATGCTTGATGGACATACGACATACACGCGTTTAAGACAATTCAACATAGGCCTAACCAGTGATTGTTTGGGTGTTATTGAATTAATCTAGGCCTAGTTGTGTGATATCCGGTTTGATATAATCGCGTTTCTGCATTATTATAAGAAACATGTGCATACTCAGAGCCAGCGGAAGCAATTCTTCCACCCTAAGTCCCTATATGCGAAGGTCCAGGGGCCACAATAACCTGAAGAAAAGAGTACTTGCGGCCAAATTATTAGGGGGTAAATAAAGCCCCATCAACTAGCCCTTCTACTCCGCCGGGCCTGATACTTATACTGCGCAATGAACATGGGGTATTAAAGAATTGTCTGATAGGTTACGATCGAGGGTCATTTTTAATTACACATTTTATTTACCAATCCCATTAATTTCAGATGTCAATTAAATTCCAATTACCTTCTGACGTTGCTCGATATTGACATATGAGATATTTTTGCTTTGAAGTGAGAGTTCAAAACACGTAAACGGATTCACTAATCAAATTATCTTCTTTGTTTTATGTACATCTAGATTAAGAGCAACACAAAGAACTGCGTTTCCCATTTTGTCCAATAATACGAAACCGAGAGAAACGGAGACAATAAAAGTGTATTCTAATGCTGTAATTGTTTTTTCCAAGATTTGTGATTTGAACTGAATTCATGGGCCAAGGGAGGTAAATCCGGTATTAATCAGAATTGCGCTGTCAGCAAGAATTCATGTTAACAGTACAAGGCGGTCTAATATTATCAGACGAAGGTTGTGATGACAAATAATGAACAAATGATATAAAAAAATGACCCAGGATACCACTAGCAACAAAATGAAATTATGGTTGATATTGTATGGTGGTTAATTCATTGGAAACCGTCAACGTCAATAACTGTTCTATTGCTGACACATTTTGTCTGTGCTCAAATCTGCATCTTGTTAACCGTCAGTGCTTCTAACCAACTTGCCTTGTTTGTTATATGTTGTGTTTGCTGTACGAATATTGCTTGTATTTATTGGGTGTCCCTGGGTGTCGATTTACGAACATATTCGTATGAAGGAGGCGGGGGACCCTCCAATAATAGTAAAATATTAGTGCATCATCCACAAAGGATTTTTTGTAAAACCCCTCACAAACTTAAACGCTTCCGAACGCCGTTTTTATCTTGTGAATATGTCCATGTCCACTTCCGGAACAATTCGTAAAGGACAAACGGTTAAAACCTCCCCAATTTGTTTTATCTGAATTGCCATATTTAAATTACAATCGTTAATTATTGAAACTTTGTTTATTTATTTTGAAATTGACTTTTAGTTTTGGTCTTTTGAAATTGACTTTTAGTTTTGGTCTTTTGAAATTGACTTTTCGTTTTGGTCGTTTGAAATTGACTTTTAGTTTTGGTCGTTTGAAATTGACTTTTAGTTTTGGTCTTTTATAAATTTTAAATATATTTAAAGGGTTTGAGGTTTGTTTTATTTTTTATTTAGTTCCAAGTATGTTATAATTGTATGATCAGCTTTTCTTCAAAATGCGTATCCTAGGTGGATGCAATGATACAAAGTCTTATCTTTTCTGTGTGGGATTCCGAAAGCGATTGAGCGCACATTACATGAACTGATTGTAAAGGGGTATGTGTGCATCGCTATACCACCAAAGCATAACAGCATTATTTTTCAGGGTCGGTGTAAGCAATTCTTGATTGGGGGGGGGGGGGCTTCCATTCTAGGTCTTAATAGGCGAGGGTGAAAATACTTGTGGCCAATTATGGTGGGGGGGCTGTTTAGGTGATTTGCAGGGGTTTGGTGATGGTTTGGACGAACTCTTTGACTGAAATATACGGCCTAGTACTTATAAATGCGAGAAAGGGAGTAGGAGAGCTTTTTCAACAGACCTTACAGCGATAATTTCAAATTCGAAACCGTTTTATTTAATTTTACACTTTGGTTAGATGCCCAGGCCACCGTACCCTGTTTCCCCTCTCTGCGGGCTACTAGATATATTTAAGTGCTTTATGAAAGATGTCTTGTAAAAAGAAAGTTTAAAAAACAAAACCGAAATGAGAATGAGGAGATTGACTGTACGACAATGACATTAATAGTTTTTAACGTATACATACTGTTACTGTGAATCCGAATATATGCCTATTAGCTATATTATATTTTTTTAATACACCCACTGGATCTGATTGTTAAAGCAAATGTTAACGTATTTTCAATGTTATGTATTTTCAATGTATTTTCAACAGTATTTATCATATTTTATTTATTCTATTAAATTTTAAATATGAATATTTCCTGTATTTTATATCCGACCTTATTTTTGTTTCATATATAATTATTAAAGAAACATTCCCAAAAAGTGTTCATTTCGTATAAATGGAAAGTAGATACCCACAATCGTACTAAAATAAATTTCTGGATTCTCTAAAGCTATCTATAAATGGAAGGGTATCACTGAGGTCCTGTATCCATAGGATGTTTCCCCGTGGCGTGTTCCCTTGTGACCTTGTGACGCGCCACAAGCAAAATGAACCTTTGTTTTTAATGTCCCTGTTCCCATAGGTTGGTTGTACCCAGGGAACATCTACCTCGCGCACGGAACATGTGGTCTTGTTACCGGGAACACAGACAATGAACTTGTCCTTTTTTTTTGCCCATGCTCAAGAGGAAACACGCCATTACGAGTATGATATTGTATGGACACTTGTGTGAAATTCACCTAGTTCATTTCGAGTTCCAAAAAATGGCCGGACCTAGCACCGTGGGCGTTTTCTGGAGACATGTTATCTTCTGAGATGAGCACCGGCGAGGAAAATTAATGCAATCAGTACCTGATCTAGGGAGGGGAGAGGGCATGGTGGGACAAATTTAATGTCCCGGGATCCCTACATATAATGCCTCCCCCCCCCCCTCAACAGTTCTGGTTCATACTAATATTTTATCCCCGATATCACTAAAATAAAGTAAATGAAAACATCATAAGACGAAGAGTCTGTTTAAAATACTCAATTTGTCAACGAATTTTAAACGTCAATGAAGTCGCTGCCAAATTGTCTCAGATGAACTGAAACTAATCCTTATTTTAAAACAAAAATCCTGGAGGATAACACCCCAGGCACCCAAGGGGGCGGAGTACATACTAGTACGATCCGCGGTCAGAACGAACAATTTGAACAAACAATGGGGCCCCCGCACAATTGGTATGCCCTCCCCTGCAACCCCCACAAGATTAATCCGACACTGAATACAACAGCGGCATCCTCCTCATCCTTCCGATTTTTAGTAGTTGAGTTCATCGTCGAGTTACCAATAAAACAACGGTTCGCAAAATGACAGTGGTGTCTTGTATTTGTTTGCTTTCTCGTCAACGTTCGTATGTAGACTTTTACCTATATTTCCATCGTACATTGCACACGCCACAAGGGAACAGCCTGTGGATACGGGCCGGTACAGGGTCGGGTCACAAGGTGACAGCGCCGCAAGGGAACACGCCATAAGGGAACAGCCTATGGATACAGGACCAGGGGCGCCGGAACCCGGGTACCAGGGTATACAAATGGTACCCTGCCCTTTTCTTGGGTATACATGCCCTAATTATGAAAGTGTTCAACCTTTTTACTAGTCTATTCATTTTTAAATGATAATATGTAATTGCTCCTTAGTCGGCCGCGAACCGGCTCTTGCACTCTCATTATCAGCTAGCAGTTCATGTCTTGGCTGAATATGAGCTCAATCGTGTCTCTAATTAATCTACTGTCTCGTTCAAAAAGCCTATTCTATTTTCTTGATGAAGATCGGTGTATTGAATGACAAATTAAAAAGATCTTTTTTCTAAGAGATGAATTGCTCATGATATAAAAATTTGCAAATTATCTTACTTGTATCAATATCAGATTCCACAAATCTTTCATTAGTCCATTTAGGTGCGGTAATCACCCCCTTGCAGTAGAAACTGGTAGTTGGCGGGGCATAGCAAGAGAAGATAGAATATGTCTTTATTGTTTTGAACAACATAACTTGTGTATATTGGAAGATGAAGTTCATTTCATCTGTCAATGTCCATTGTATGAGACTTTAAGAAAAAGCGTTATTCCACAAGAATGTATAATCCTTAATGATTTAAATGCATTGTTTATTTAAGTTATGTCTGAACCAAACCTGCCTTAGCGGTATTCATATATAAAGCTATGAAAATACGAGAAAACCATGTTACAAATGTAAAATGAATATGCATGTATTTATCTACCTTAGCATGGCATTGAATATTGTTTATATTTTGCGTTTGTTATAGAAAATATTTTCCTTTTTATGTTAATTGTCTGTAATTATATCACATGTAGGCTATTATGTATTTTAAAGGGTTTTATGTTGGAATTTAGAATGATCGAGGCGCTCTAAACAACGTTCTCGGAATTTCAAAATTTTCTAGAGGCCGGGAGGAGAGAACTTTTTGGTACCCTGGCCCTAGCGTTATTCCGGCGCCCCTGTACAGGACTTTAAGGATGTCATCAATAGACGTAATTTGGAATAACACCAGGCGGCTTCAAAAACAGATGAAAAGTAATACAGAATCATACAATCTTATGTTTATATTTACTAGCACTGTTGTTAGTCCCACACGATACTCGTGTAGTCAAAAAGAATGGCGAGCGGCGGCGTTTGTACCCCGACATGTGACTTGCCACTTTGAAAACTAACTGACTTCGCGACGGACTTTCAGCTTTGCATCGTACTTGGGTTAAATCTGAATTCACTTGTATTCCGTTTATTATTGCATTGGTAGGTAGCGGTGCTGATATAAATATTTTGTCCAGTGCATGCCCAACTCCTTAAAAGATTTATATCAGTATTGGTATATTTGATAGATCAAGGTGCTGATATTTCGGTAGTAGATAGGTGATATTCTGTTATTGAAATGATTGATCATGCCAAATTTGTTAAAAATATGTAAATAATTGCAACCTGTAGAGTATTTACAAACAAACCTAACAAAGTGTGTCGATTTAAGGGGGGGGCGAATAAGTCCCGTTCTGAAGGCTATCAAACCACTGCCTTGGGTCTCCCCACAGTAAGGGATTTCCACAATAATTGAGCACTCTGACGTAATAACGACTGAACCAGCCGCAGGTGTGTGTCATCCATCATGACCTCCCTCGTGATCAGGACCCATAGCATATTTATAGAGAACAATCCTGGTCGTAGAATGAACGTGTTTGGACGATTCACCTAACTTCATGAACAATTAATATTTGTGCATCTTTAATGTAGGTAGTCAGATTCATTAGTCCAACGATATCATATCTATTAAAGGGGTTGGGTTAAGGTACACTAGTCCGCGGGTTCATTATTCCACCGATATCTATTAAAGGGGTTGGGTTATGGTACACTAGTCCGCGGGTTCATTAGTCCACCGATATCTATTAAAGGGGTTGGGTTAAGGTACACTAGTCCGTGGGTTCATTAGTCCACCGATATCTATTAAAGGGGTTGGGTTATGGTACACTAGTCCGCGGGTTCATTAGTCCACCGATATCTATTAAAGGGGTTGGGTTAAGGTACACTAGTCCGTGGGTTCATTAGTCCACCGATATCTATTAAAGGGGTTGGGTTATGGTACACTAGTCCGTGGGCTCATTAGTCCACCGATATCTATTAAAGGGGTTGGGTTATGGTACACTAGTCCGCGGGTTCATTAGTCCACCGATATCTATTAAAGGGGTTGGGTTAAGGTACACTAATCCGTGGATTCATTAGTCCACCGATATCTATTAAAGGGGTTGGGTTATGGTACACTAGTCCGCGGGTTCATTAGTCCGCCGATATCTATTATAGTTGCCAGATAGTCCCATGAGCCCACAGGACACCAAAACTTTCTTAACTTTGGTAACCCGCCAAATGTTCATTCTATTTCTAAATTATAATTTTGCCTCCCTTACCCGTAACCTCTTTTCTATAAATTTATGTTTCTTACACTAAACATAATACCAATGGATGCAATGTTAATTCAATCACATTTCTTGGCTTAGAACATTTTGGGGACATCACGATGGTCTTAATTTATATAACCACAACCAACCCAAGATGACACAAATATTGAACAGGGTTGACAATTTCGTTTCTTTTGCTAGGCCCGTTCAAAAGAAATCTAAAGGCGATGACATCATTTTATAAATTAGTAGCCGAGCCAGGGCCGGATTAACCATGGGGCACAGGCCCCAGGGCTCCAACATTAGAGTGCCCCCCACAAAAATATCAGTTGCGTCCACGCCCTCCTCTAGAAATACCATCATTTCATAGCACTCGCGTGGATTGGTCTAGCTAAAAACGTTTAGATATACTGATGTGCTTGTTTTGAGCTACGATTGGCCCTTAACATTTTCACGTTGCAAAATACAGCCGTCAAAATATTAGTCCCGGTCACCCGGAACCCCCTAGTCTTCAACGTACGTAGAATATTTGTCTGGATGATAGAGACTATCAAAATATTAGATGGTGGTGTTAAAAAACGGCTAAACGCCTCGATTTTAAATACGACGATTTGTACCCGTTTCAGGTAAGATAAAGTCCTCAATTGTAGTGGTGTGTAGCGGAAATATTATTAATAACAATAATCAATCTTTGTTTCGATGAAAAATGCTGTCAGTGTTGTATAAATCGCCCCGTAATGAATCAGATCGGGGATTTCAACGTTAGTTGTAATGGGACCCAAAGCCATCTCGAAACACAGAGGGTTGAGAGACGATTTGTTATCTAGGATTGGTCCACTGAAATAATGCCAGAATGTGCTTATTTTGTTGCAGAATTTTTTTTTCTGGGGGAGGTATTTCTAACTGCTTGAAATGCCAGTAAATCACGTTTCCGGCCTTCAATTTCTGAAAATTTCCAGGGAGGAGAACAACCCAGACCAGGACCGTATCTAGCGGGGGTGCAGGGGGTACATTGCACCCCCACAGAAAAAATAAGGCGCCGCCACCAAATGACTTGATTAGAGATTCTAGTCCTGGTCGCCCTATCCCCGTGGCCTAATGGTGTTTCGGGATAGTTCTAGTTTAGAAGATAAGGAGTATTTTCATTTGGGGGTGCGGAACATTAAAATGAGAAATAGCGCTGCCGAAATTTGCACACGGGAGCGACGTTGATTGCAGCTCCAAGTGGGTAACTCGGGCATTATATTGGCTTCACCCCCACTTTTAAAATCCTAAATACAACCCTGCATCCGGCGCTGGTTAATCCGGCGTTGAGCCGAGCACCCTAATTCATGTTTGTTTACTCACTAATCCTTTCGCTCCAATATTCTGAATATTCTCAGAAACCTATCAGAAAATCATTTTTGACCAAAAAGTTAACACAAATTGCCATACAAACTAGAGGGGTATAGATAGAGAGACACCGCAGATGGAGCAATTCCTAGTCAGGAGGTGGAATCTCTATGGTCTTTGACCTGATGGAGGCAGACCACAATTAAATCTCACCATCTCGGTACCCTAATTGTAGTTCTCTTTTCTACCCTTTTGCATGGAAATTTTCTTCTTTTTTTTGGTCTAGAATGGAAGAAGATGGTTTGAATTAATATTTCTGTCAGGTTTTGGTAAATTTTCATGATTTTCAGGCGGAAGGATAACGGGGTTATCAGGTTGGCTATGGTGATATGTACGGCAACTAGTGACATGTTTTTAGTATGCTTATTCAAGTTTGTGTATCTCACAAATTGGGTGGTCAACCTCATATAAATTTTAGTGCAAAGACATGGCCATGTATTCCTCTGTCTATAGTGAAAAGCATTAAGCCGAACGAAAATATGGGGAAAAGTTAGAGGTGGGCAAAGAGGCCAGAATTAACATTGAATTCAATGGGAAAATTAATGGTGGTCTGCATCCTGATAGATATTCGTTTTCAGCCGAGTTATTTGCCCCTGAATTTGATAATCTCGCTTGAGAATATGAAACTAAAAGACTTTAGATGCCATATTTATTCCAACCTAATGATATTTTTCCGGAAAAGGTTTTTAATGTCATGGGCGCCTGTGGGTCGAACCGAGAGAAACCGCGATAAAGGGATTGAATAACGGTTAAAGGGGGGTAACCAGCTTAAAGCTGTGAAAATCCACGTCGACGTTTTGAGCGACACCACATTTTGACATTTCCGGTGTAATTTGACAACATGGCAGATTACAGAACAAGAAATGGTAAATATTTGATTTATTTCATTATCCTGCAATTACTAGACTCTATGATTATCTGAATTATAGTTAATCCTGTACAAATGTTTATTTAGCTCTCATTCTCAATGAATCAGCTTTTCGGTATCGTAGTACGTTAAGTTTGACCACGTCCACATTATTATGTCGATGATATGAATCTTGAATAATGATGATATGTCATGAATGATCCTGATGTCATTACTGAATACTGTCATATGATTTTCCTATAAAAAGTTTAAGCATATTCTAACATTTATGCAACAAACAAATTTATATTTAGCATGGAAGACACTGGTGTTGGTTGGTGTATTGTTGCCCCTGACACCCACCTGTCACCCCCCTGTCTATGTTTTATTTGAAAAAAACACAAAGACAAACACAATGTTTGGAAAACAATCACTAGCAACTTTAATAGTGCAACTTTTCAACAAGTATCCTCTTGTCGTTATCAAGCACAAGGTAAACGATGATATGATGTTTTATTTCTTTGATGATAATAAAATAATAATTAGGCCTAATATAATATGCTTTCCTGTGCCTGCAGGCTGCAATGATAAACATAAGGTGTATAGGCCTACACTCTACAGTAAATCATTGCACATACCTGTAATACATCCTTTAAAGGGACTATCTCGATTTCAACTGAGTCTCAAAAATAAAAGTCTGAGTACATACGAAAATTTAAGCGCCAACATATGGTGTATTTACTTTGTCTTAAAATTTCAGCTCAAAATATTGAGTTGTGTGGATGTGAACATCAACAGTGCTTATCCGGACACGTAACCCTTTTAAGATTTCAGGTCAATTTTTGCGTTGGGTGACCTGATTATCGATTCCCATTCCTTTAGAGGTCTATACAATGAATGGCCCATGTGCTGTACTTGATAACCAAGATACGATTCCCTTCAAATTCCCCTACACATTATTTTTATAAAATGAAAGACTGGTTTTATCCATACACCGCCTAATACAGCTTGGGACACCGGTCTCAATTTCCACATGAAGACTGACAGGTTTAAGTTGTTTGAAAGCGTATCACATGTTGAGTTAGTTGCTCGACCCTAATGTAGAGGATTTTATTATTTTAACATAAAATTAAACAGTTTTATTCTCCAAAATATTGTCGGGATTGGCCCTTTAAACATTGGTACAGGATGTAAGATCTGACAAGGAAAATTGTCAAGGGTTTAGTTTGTAGACTAATGTCATTGACAAAATGTCTATTTTAGCTCTGGAAGACCTGTCTATAACTTTAAATACTTTGTTAAATCCCAAATATCACGGTTCCGTTCCCTCCTGTGTTATGGCCCCTTAATTGTACAAAAAAACGGCTTGTGATTCCTCCACCTAATCCCACTGCACTGTCTTGGCTTAATAATTTTTTTTTCTATAGGGAAAACAGAAGAGATGCTTGATTATGAAAATCAACAGAAAGTGGAAGGACTTTCATCAAAAATATCCAGATTAAAAGAGGTAAAATAGAATTGTTTTCTTGTCACATCTCATGTTAATAATTGTGTTGTTACATCTATTGATAATTGAAATATTAACAAAAAACAATCTTGATAAACATTAATTATAATTATGCAAGAGCTAAATCTGCCTATTGCAGGTCTTCCTTTAGGCCTTAAATATTATATAAACTATAAATTAGATATGAATTAACATGAAAAAACCTTACTCGTTGTCACATACAACCGGGGAATTTAAAACACGCCTGTTGAATCAATGACAGATCTTATGATACAGAGCACAAATTAAATTTGAAATATCTTTTTCTTCCAGATAGCTGTTGATTTGGACCATGAGTCACGGGATTCTAACTCTTTTCTGGACAGCATGGTAAGCTATTTAATTATTTCATATTTGTAGTGTATTATAGCCAGACTTTAAAAGTATTTTAATCCAAACCCAAGTCAGATACGGCCTACTCACAAGATCAACATATAACTCAAAGGTTTTAATATTCATTCCAGGGGATCATGTGGGTAAGGTGCTGGGTCTCTAGCCTGGAGGTCGATTGTTCGAGCCCTGCATTGGGTGAGAAAGTTCGTCTCGATTTTCCGGTGTAGTTTCCTCTTGTCATTGATGCAGAACGAAAGGCCTGACAAGTACAGCTGCCTAGTCGTTCGGATGGCATGAAAAACCGAGGTCCCATGACCCATGTACACATTGGAGTATTTTAATCCAAACCCAAGTCCGATACGGCCTACTCACAAGATCAACATATAACTCAAAGGTTTTAATATTCATTCCAGGGGATCATGTGGGTAAGGTGCTGGGTCTCTAGCCTGGAGGTCGAGTGTTCGAGCCCTGCATTGGGTGAGAAAGTTCGTCTCGATTTTCCGGTGTAGTTTCCTCTTGTCATTGATGCAGAACGAAAGGCCTGACAAGTACAGCTGCCTAGTCGTTCGGATGGCACGAAAAACCGAGGTCCCATGCCCCATGTACACATTGGCGTGCATGTAAACGATCCCTTGGCAGTTGGAATTTCAAATTAAGAGTAGGCAAAGTTTCCCTCATAGCACACAGTATGACGTATGTCTGTCTAGTTTGTCTTGAGTGGATGTTAAATCCTCTTTCGCTCTCGCATGGATATACATTGTGGAATGATTTGTACTTGACAAAGTCTGCGGCATTTGTCCAGGATAGTTGATAGTTTTAATTTTCTTTTTATTAACCTATTAAAGAAGAAAACGATGTAGTATATTTTATTGTCCGGCAATCCATCTTTCTCTTTCAGTCTGATAATTTTGGCAGTGCGACTGGTCTGCTGTCTGGAAGTATGAGTCGAATGTCACACATGGTGAATTCTGGAAAAGGAAACCGAAAGTTAATGTGTTATATTATATTAGGACTGGTAGTCATGTTCTTTCTTACATACTACCTTGTTACTAGAGTTACGTCTGGATGATAAAATAAGGTGGTGATTTTGGGATATGACAATATGATACTAGGCTTTGTATTAAATGGATCATGACTATTTCAACTAGAGTGACTGGATACATTGCCATGTATAAGAAGACTTATGAATATAAAATTGAATGATGTCATTTTCTTGGTTACAACTGCACTTCCTCATCTGTGGGCCCTGTTTCTCGAAATCGTAACCAAAGATAAAATACAAATTTAGTAGATACTTCAATTTTAATTGGCTAAGCACTTAAATCAATCTAATATTATCCATTCAAATTACAAAAATTGGGATTTTATCTTGGTTAAAATTTCATGAAATAGGTCCCTGGTTTTCCAGATCTGCCGCCACTTTTGTATCATAAATCATGTTTTTAATTAAGTTATTTCTATATTTTATCTATGTATGTCTCCGGTGATAGCAAAATGAGTCCTAAGTTGCAAGTCTTTTTAAATACAAACAAACATGTTAAAATAGGCTAAAATAATCTTTTACATGACAGTGGCACAAACATATTTTTCGGTACGTATAAAAGTCAAGCCTGGACACAACTCAAAAATTTGTGCCTGACAAAATGTCAGGCACAAATCACTTGGTGCCTGACATGGCACAGGTTGTGACTGACAAACATATCGCTGTTGTTTCCAAGAAATGAAATACAACTCAACTGTAGGCCTCGGTGAATCCCCTCTGTCTAGTGTTTTACGAAAAAAAACAAAAAAACTCATTGCTTAGATCTGAATGGAGTTGCAAAAAAGAAGTGTTTGTATCTTTAGAATAAAGTTCAATCGCCATTAAATGGCATTTAGTTTCAGCATGGTCAAATGGATTTAACAATCGAATGTTGCGTGAACCGTTTATCCATGATGATATAGGCCATAGACTATAGAGAAGTCACGCATTGTTTTTTATTCTACCGGAGTATTTCACACAAATTTCGCATTTTAACGAAGTTACAAGACCCACATGTTCTTGAAGAAAAAAAACATAAATCTGCATCATACTTTGCTTTGACGAGCCGAGACGACCTTCACCCTCGAGATATCTCGCGGTTGACATGTCTATGAAGTTATAAGCCTACTGCGTGTATCATCCTCAAACTTTTTGAAGAAAGATGTTATTTTTTGCATAGTGCTAGCCAACAAATTTGGACCAAATTACGTGTTTTTATGTAAATATAGTAAATACAAAGTCTGGGTGACTTACGCGGGATTTTTCGTCTGCTCAAAGCCGGGGACCTCGCTCTCGCGTGAAATTTTTAAGTCTCGAATAAGCTGACCTATTTTTGTCGCACACATAGCACAGAGTAAAAATAACAGAATAACTGTCTGGGTTGATCAAGACTTCGGATTTCCGGATGTTTACAATCTAGAACATCGTAGAAGTGGCTACTCAGTTTATACATCAGTTACGATTCTACATTTCTTTTAAAAATATTGGGACAGACAAATTGACAGGAACAATAAAATTTGTGCCTGACATGTCGTAAAATTGGGACGGACAACGTCCGTGTCCGACCGCTTGTGTCCAGGCTTGATAAAAGTTAAGATTCTTTTATATTATTAGCCAATTTCAATCTGTTTGTTCTGATATTGTAACCAATGATTTGCGACTTCAGACTGATTTTGTTGTCACAAGTCACAAAATGGGTGGAGAATTGATGGAAATGATCTTTTCCATATGGGAATGTATAAAGCTGTTATGTGTTTAGTATAATAGGTGATTAAAACGCAGATCCAATTTCGTTCCGTTTTATATACATAAGTTTTATAACTTGACTTTACTACACTAGAATCTAGAAGAGTTGTTATATAACCCACGTTCTGGATAATGTTAGGGATTAGCCAATGAAATGGTCTGTAACGACAGGTATAACCCACTAGAAACATCAACGCTGATTGATTAATCAAAAGTCTTGACGTTTAAGGGTCAAAAACCGCTTGTATGGCCCCTGACATGACCTCCCAATTCAACTAGTCAGATATTCATGTAGTGTAAGCCATCAAAAGTATAAAAAAAACTAAACGAAATATAGATCTGTATTTTAGTCAGATTGGTGATATTGTATTGTTTATAGATGGGAATGTATGATTAGTGAATGGTATTTTGTTGTATATATGTATGAATATGTGTGTTATGAATTAAAGATATATTTCTTTGTTGACCAGTAATGTGGCATGTTTTAAATGCCCTGCTTGTAAGTTATGAGGAATATCATACCACAGTTAGTACCCAGAGAGTGAGTTTTCTCTGGTTTCCTCCCTCTGCTAAAGACCTGTATGCTCAAGTGATTATTGAAATAAAAATTGAACTATAAGTTAGAAACAAAGTTTTTGTCAAGTGGACTTGAACCCCACCTCTCTCTGTTTCTTTCTATGTAATCTGGGACAATACATTGTGCTCCCGTCAAAAGGCAACACCTAGTAACTCACTTTTTCTTATTTTGAGAAAACAAAGGGAAACGTATGTGGCATACAAGGCAAATGTAGGAAGTTGCTAGGTTGTGTCATGGTTGTAACTGTATACAAAATCAAAAGATTGAAATATCTGATCTTTTAGAGGCATTTAGTAACTGGATAGAGCAATAAACTATAACACATACTTATGGAAGAACAATTACTGATTTATTTAGGCGACGTTTCGAAGAGTATTCTCTCAACGTTTGAAAACGTTGAGAGAATACTCTTCGAAACGTCGCCTAAATAAATCAGTAATTGTTCTTCCATAAGTATGTGTTATAGTTTATTGAAATATTTAGTACAAGAACAGTAGGCACACACTCTAGTAACTACAACTAACTCAATTTTGATAAATAAAAAGGGAGTTACTAGGTTTTGCACACACTCTAGTAACTACAACTAACTCAATTTTGATATAAAAAAAAGTGAGTTACTAGGTTTGGCCTTTTGACGGGAATGTAGCACACACTCCTATTCAAGTGGCCAGTGTGCAGTAAAAATATAAATTTTATTTTTTCTGAAAATTAGAAGAATACTCTTAATATAAAAAAAACTTTAGTAGGTAAAATAGATGACCAAATTTTGGTTGAACAGATGACCTAATTAGGCTCAAAGGAATATTAATTTAATAGAGGGATGGATGCAGACTTTTACGTTAAAAATAACCTAATTAGACTCAAAGGAATATTACTTTAATAAAGGGATGCAGACTTTTATGATAAAATTGTGGGTGTATAAAACAGTGCTTGGGTTATTAACATGCTTTTAATGTACATGCACAACTTATTTAATTTAATAAAGGCTATTATTTAATTCATGTAAATCATTTCATTTCAATATGTATATTTTGGATTTGTTGAGTTTTAATCACAAACACAATAAATGGCGACCCATTTTTTAAAAAGACACTCTGGCTCAGAGAGTAAAAGTACCCATGTCCATGGAGATTATATCAACAAACTAAAAAATGGCTGCCCCATAGAGATTATAACTAGAAAAGACGCCATTTTGGGACTATTTTGTGAAAGCGGCACGTTTTCCTGTTGAAGTAAATCGGTAGTTGACTAGCCGCATCGCAAATGTTTGGTCGTAGGTACATATCAATTACTATCATACATCCAAGTCTATAGGGGCCAATTCGATTATGCAGTCCGGACTCTCCACGTTCTCGAATCCGGATTGGCCGCGTTTACGGTGTAATCGAGTACAGGTGGAGGACCAAAATGGCGACTGTAACTCTAGTTTTGATTCTAGAGAATCTCCTGGATCCATCAAATTGCCAGCGAGAGCACGTCAAAAGAACACGACGTATTGCTTTATTGTCAACATTGTAAGTCGATTAAATTAATCATTTGGGGGTATAATAAATATCTCATCTCCGGTTATGGGCTGTATTAAGAATATAGGTAAAAAAAATATTCAAAATCAAATTTAGTTTATGCCTGATTTTGAGACAGACAACTGTTTTTATAAAACTATTGTCTTAACTATGGTAAATAATAAACGGATTTCTTCGATTATAAACAAACTATTTAACTTTGGTTATTATAACCTTACCTGTGTGTTTGAAATCAACTCCGGTTAAATAAAATCCATTGCACAGTTAAATACCACAACTAATTAACTAGGTTCTCTCGTGAAAAACTTGACATGTTTACTAATATTTTCTACTAAGTCCAAAACAACATGGCTTCCGTCACGTGTTGGACCAAACCATTAAGGTTGTTGTGGGGGTGTTTAGTTTTGACAGGGAATGTCACAACCACGTGTTCCTATGAAAACAACTCGCGATCGTTTCGAGTATTTGCGTTTAAGCTAATACCACCAATTGTAATACATAAGCTGCCCCCCTTTATACGAAATGGTATTTCCCGAAGAAGGAAGTAAACAACCTCCATTTTGTTTTCCCCTCTCTGTCAAAGTTCTGTTCGAGTCCAATTTTCACGAGAGAACCTAGTTAATTAGTTGTGGTATTTAATTGTGCATTAGATTTTATTTAACCAGAGTTGATTTCAAACACACAGGTAAGTTTATTATAACCAAAGTTAAACAGTTTGTTCAAATTCGAAGAAATCCGTTTATTATTTACCATAGTTCAGACAATAGGTTATATCCCTCGATTGTTACGTATGCAGCGATTTGACGTGAGGCGAGGCAAAATTCTATCGACAAATAAGATGACAAAGCGATTGAGGCGACTGTAGGGTGAGATAATCGTAGAAAACAACGAAACTGATTCATATTTGTAAAATTTGGAAGGAAATTTCTTACCTTGCCGCCATATTGTTACGTCACTCTCCGCAATCGCACCGGTCGAAAAATTGGAGAGGTTGGACGATCCGAACTCTCCAAAAATGGTCACGTGACCAATAAACGAATGGAAATGGAGAGTCCGGACTGCATAATCGAATTGGCCCTAGATGTAGGTTACGGAGAGTACCGGAATCTGTCGAGGTATGCCGAATGACCCTACATCTAGACTCGGCTCATTCGGCAAACCTCGACAGATTCCGGTACCCTCCGTAACCTACATCTAGACTCGGATGTATGATAGTAAGTGATATGTACCTACGACCATACATTTGCGATGCGGCTAGTCAACTGTCCATTTACTTTAACAGGAAAACGTGCCGCTTTTACAAAAAAAGGTCCCAAAATGGCGCCTTTTTCTAGATATAATCTCTATGGGGGCAGCCATTTTTTTAGTTTGCTGATATAGTCTCTATGGCAGCCATTGTTTTTTTTCGGGTCCTTTAAAATAGTTCCAAAATGGCGGAATTCACCGTACAGCCGAGTCTAGATGTAGGGTACCGGAATCTGTCGAGATTTGCCGAGTGGGCTCGGCTGTATGACTATCACCTCATTATATTAATCTTACATAATGCATCTTAGACTTCTCCGCAGGTAGCGTGTCTCAGATGTTCAGAATGCCGATAAGATATGGCCATACTGCACATAGCATTTCACCTACGTCCGGCGCTATAGCTGTAGATAGGCAGCCTAAGTTTGGGATGAAGATATGGCCTCACCGTTTGACAGGAGATGTGGAATATGTCTAGCCTCGTTCTTTCTGGTCACTTGTTACAAGTGACGCCAAAACGCACTATGGTACACGATTGTGCACCAATGGTAAAATATTTATTTTGTTTTAAATATTGGATATCAGAGGCCTACCATTTTCAGGTAAGATCACAACATCAATGTTGATTTATATTAACCAATAATTCGTGTTTTCGATGTCTAAGATTTTGGAGGATTTTGAGTTACGGACTTAGGTCCTTTAAAATTTCGTCTGCATAACACCAGGATGTGGGAGAGTTGTTATATAACAAGCGTTCTTATTAACGTCATATAGATATGACACACCGCTCGATATTTTCTTCAGGGCAGAAGAGAAGCTGTAATAACCAATGTAAACAATCGGCAAACTGATGGTGAACGTACATAGGAATTGAGTCCGACAGATTATTTTTTAAAATTAAAACCGTAGCTTTATTTTTGTATAGTTTTATTGGAATTCTAAAGCGTTAAACATTTTTTTCATAGGGAAATACAGACCGATAACAGTGATGATAGCACTTGTAAAAAGTATTTTAGAATACAGTGAACCAATAATTTAACCCCCTAGGGCATACTGTTGCAGATTTGCAACACTAAATCTGGGCCGGCCAAAATTTCCATTTTAAATAAGTTGCACTTAATGAATAAATAATGACTATGATTTTGTGACAGTTCTAGCCTGATGTTGCAAATATGCAACATGCCCAAATTTGGGCCCACATGTTTGATTTAGGAGATTATTTGGAAAATTTTGGTACCAATATTTTATTTATTCTATAACTACACGCAAATGTCATTGAATTCAGCCATTGCATACAGCCATTGAATAACCTATGGTTGTATTCAATGGATTGAAAACGTACAATTTTTGTCCAGAAGGAATTCATTTTCAGAATTACGTCAAAAAGTAATGACGTCACCACTAGCCAACTTCAATTTTGTCAAAAAGACAGAAAAAGGGCGAAACCTATGATAAATTCTGACGTTAGTGGTGCTGATGAGGCTGATGAGGCTTATGCTCCCCATAATTAGTAGATGACACACATTTTGTAATTGCTTACTTACCGTTTTATACATACTCCTCGCAGCGTTTCGTTTGATTAGAGGTAATCCAACTACACACTGCTATTTTGAGTGGATATTGTTGTTTTAAATTTTGATTGGTCAGTAGTCCGTTTACTGGCGAATCACTAGCTGCCCTACAAAAGCTTTACATTTAAAACGAGTGCCAGTATTGGATCAAATATGTTTACATAACATTACGTCATGGCTCACGATTTTATTATGACTAATTAACCAGTGCATAGAAGAATACTGCAGTAAAACTAATTGCGTGACAAACGAGGCTATCAAGACGAATAAAATGTAAACAATACTGTTTGGAAACGAACATACTTTCACGGTTTTTAATACCGTAAACTGGGGCTACTTTGTACATTTTTCAGAGATTTTCTTTTATATCTAATAATTTATTTCAATTATGGTTTTCTTTAAAAGTGCAGTGATATAAGGCTACAACATGCACTGTTAAACAAATTGAAATAACCATCTTAAAATATGTTTTTTTTTATAAACTATGGGTGTTCAATGTTACATAGTGGTTTGAGGTTTCTTTGAACACATCAAAATTATAAGACTTCTGCAACAGAAATAAACACATCTTTAAATAGCACCTTCATTGAGGTTAAAATGGACACTTTTTGGCCTTTTAAAAAATAATGCTATGATAAACAAAAACTGGGGCTATTTTGAAACCCAAGGTAACTTTGAACATTTTTTGATAAATGAATAGAACAAAGTAACCCCGAAACACATGTTCAATGATGAACAAATCGGAAAAGTTAGATTTTTTAAAATCCTTTTTGAATTAAGATTAAATAAAATTATATGTTAGTTTATGAATATATTTGTGACGCAGAGAAACCATTTTGCAGATTGTGAAGTTAATTATCCATATCAAACCTACAAGAAGTTCCCAGAGACTCAAAATCTACCCTTTCTCAATCCACCATGTTCATTTTTTGTGCGGACCAACAAAATATAAGTAACTTCAAAATGACCGCAAAAATAAATCACAAAAAGGTCATGAGTTTGTTGCTAATTTTTTTTTTAATGTCTTTCGAATTCGTTTTTGGCAATTTTCAGTTAAATCATTTTATCAAAAAATGTTCAAAGTTACCCCCGGTTTCAAAATAGCCCCAGTTGACGGTGCCAGTATTGGATCAAATGTTTACATAACGTTACGTCATGGCTCACGATTTTATTATGACTAATTAACCAGTGCATAGAAGAATACTGCAGTAAAACTAATTGCGTGACAAACGAGGCTATCAAGACGAATATAATGTAAACAATACTGTTTGGAAACGAACATACTTTCACGGTTTTTAATACCTTAAATCATTGTCCAAAGTTTTAGGAAAGACCCAGAATAAAAAGAATAGACACATTCCCGCGTAAGTTCAAGAAACAGACGCCATTCCAGCAATGGCCAGAGAGGGATTTCCCGGGCCATTGCTTCAGGAATATGCGTTTTATAAGGATCGATCATTTTTGCCATATATCAAACATCTCACTGGATTACTTACTCATGGTGTTATGTAATTAAACATCAAGTGCGGAGAGAAATAGGGTTTGACGTCCATTTGACACAAACTAGATCATTTCTGTACTATAACGTATGGTTTAATTTATTTCAATAATTCGCTTGCGCGTAGGGGTCTTTATCAGTGGGGGGAACTGGAGGACACGGAGAACATCGATGAGGTTGGACAGGCGATCCTACCCCTTGGCATGTACAGCCAGGGAATCGAAAACCACGCCAGTTCACTCAATGGCAGACCTTATGATACAAGGCACACGCCCCCATCATAGTACACGGTTTCTGAATACACAGGTAAACCTCTAACTTACAATTATTTTGCCTTATATGCATTTATTCAGTGATGGAGGACCTGACAAGGACAGCTGTCTAGTTATTCGGGTGGGACAAAAAATCTATGCTCCATGTTGGCAATTGGAATTCGATAAGAAATAAAATGAAATGTGGTTTAACGTCCTACTGTTTTGCTCCTAAACTGGGCTAATGGAGACAGGCATACGCCATACAGTGTGCTATGAGGGAAATTTTGCCCGGGCAGCGGCGCTACGGTCTAATCTTATATCGAATTCCAACTGTCAAGGGATCTTTTACGTGCATGTAAATGTGTACAAGGGACCTAGGTTTTTCGTCCCATCCAAACGACTAGACAACTGTCCTTGTCAGGCCCAAAATCCTACATCACTGACAAGTGGGAACCATCCACTTAGCCACGTAAAGAACCTGTAATGCAGTTCAGCTCTGAACGTAGGTAATGAGACCTACGCTCAGAGCTGAACTACAGTTCCTTTAATGGAGACAAAATGTCCACTTATATGTTCAATCGTAAGCTGCCCTTTGGACATCAAAGAAGTGACAGGGTATTCCAGCATATAAGAATATTAGCAAGCGCGGATCCAGGGGGATCAGGGACCGTAGTTGTAGTTTAGATCTCTGCTTTTTTAATACATGTAGATGATATAAACATGATTTTCGCATTGTCTCCACCCAAGCAATGCCACGAAGACTCTGGGGACTACACCAAACCACTAATGCATGCGGCACTCTGATGATTACCCTTTGTTCCAATGTATGCCCCCCCCCCCCTCAACAAAATCCTGTATCCAAGTCAAGGGAAAGAATATCATCGGGCTGGAATACCTGTTAGTCGAACATGTTTCTATGTTTAAATCTGAAGAAATTTACATAAAAACCCTATAATTCAATATATTACAAACGTTTGAGTTTTTATGGAACTTTATAAGCTTCGTGCCAAAATAAGCCAGAACATACCTCACGGCGGCCATCTTGAATATTTTAATTCCCCCAAGGGTCGTACCATCCGAATTCTGAATAGTCCATCAAAAAAACACAAGGTGGACTATATTTCCAGGTTTGTCGATATGCTGCGGGACTATTTATTTATTATCTGATCAATTTGAACTTTCCGTTGATTATTTCTAGAGCTGTGGTTCTTATTTCACTCTTTTGAACCTTGTGAACGCTCTAGCGATTAAAATTATCGCCCGGTTTGTATTAAATTTACATGCATTATTTAAATTCGTAAAAGGACGAAGAAACGACGAAGTATATCCAATTTCAACAATTTCCGTGTATAACTTTTAGAGTTAAAATGACCCCTGTTTTACTTTCTTTAAGCTTGTGAACGTTCTTACGACTTAAGTTATTATCCGATCTGTATTAAATTTACATACATTATTTACAATCTTAAAAATTGGTAATTTGAATTGGGACTGCATGAAATTGGCTCTGACTACGGCACCCACGCTTGACAGGCCTTTCATCGACATTCTCCGGTGGTGACATCAGTGACTAACCTTAAACGTTAGCTTGGTCATCCATTTATTGGTTTTATTTTAAATGGACGACTGTTTAAATCCAAGCTGTATCCAAGACATCCTATGGTCTACGGGTTGATTTTGAGCTTGTCATGTAAATAAATGTCTAATTAATAATTTCTGTAAGATCTGAAGTCCAAATAAAGACTGCCATATAGACAAATTTAGCTCTAGCAGAATGTACGTGTATGTTTAAAGGACCTAAGTCCGTAACTCAAAATTCTCCAAACTCTTCGACGTCGAAAACATGAATTATTGGTCAATTTAAATGAACATTGATGATATAAACTTACTGGGAAAAGATGAGCTTCTGATATCCGATATTTAAAGGGACAATAACACTCTTGCTGGCTTGACAGGTCCAGAAAAAAAAAATCAGCCTTATTCTAACTACAAGATGTTTAAGTGTCCTACCTGTTGTGTAAATTATCCATTACAACCTATCTTGCCTGTCCAGAGGGTTCGAAAATATGTTTAAATCCAAGTTGCATTTGGAAGTGCTTTCTAAGCCATGTTACCGCATGTAGTTGAATTTTTCCAATTTTTAAAATTAGGTGGGTAAGGATGAAATTTGTATCAATTATTAATTGGAATATTGTAAAATAGTACAATTTGTTGACCAGAATAATGATTGGGACAAATTATTCAGTTACAACAAGAGTGTTATTGGGGCTTTAAGATAAAATATTTTTTTTAACATTGGTACACGAATCGTGTACCATAATGCGCTTCAGCTCCAGTTGTATCGAGAAACTCGAGGGACGAGGCTAGACACATTGCATTGTATCAAGCGGCAGAATGTAGACTGGAATAACCAGGCGCTAGAAATGTGCACTAGATTGAGACTGCACGGCTTATTTCGCTGGACATAACTGATTTGAAATTGGAGTAAAATCGGAAACCATTGAATGTAAATCAGTTCATATACATTCATATTACAGTATTATATGCGTTGCGACCCACTTTTGTCAATTTCTGGGTCCCAAATATTAGCGATTTAACTCCTTCAAGTTAGCGTTGTTCCATTCACTAACGAGCAAAGCCCGTCAAGTGTCAATGCGTCTAGTTTACCGTGAACTGTATTGTTTTGAGATTGGTCGAATACTACTGGGCTGGCACATGGCACAAATGGGAGGATTACATTTAACCATTGTAAGCTTCTTGTTAATGCCAGGTTTATTTCTGAGTGGGTTTCATTGTCTGAAACATTAAATAATTAACACGATCACTTCAAGTTGTTAACGACTGCAGTCACAGAGTGAAAATCAATGATAACCAGTGCGGTGCAGCCTTTTTATAGCATATATGTTTAATTCAGTCAGTTCAATATCAAGAAAACCTTTCTTATCGGTTTCGGACAGAATTGTGTTGCATTGTTAACTTATTGCTTATTTACATTTGCTGTTCTCGGAAAGTATCTTTGAAGCTGAGAGATTACAAACAACGAAATATATTTTTGTATCGGTTTGGAACAGAATTGTGTTGCTTTGTTAACTTATCGCGTATTTACATATTCTGTTCCTCGGATATTCGTGAAGTATCTTTGAAACTGGGAGGTTACAGACAACGATAATCTTTTGGAAGAGGTTACAGACAACGAAAATCTTTTGGAAGAGGAATTTTTTTGAATATTCAACCTTCGGACTGACTTTCGAACCTTACGAATTCTTGTGGGCTTTAATTTGGAACTTACCTAAAACATGACGTGGCCTAATACAACGAATATGGTGATCCAGGAAGTGCAAAATGTGACGAACGGATTGTTAGGGTCCGTGGCTCTCTTGTTGAACATTGTGACATTTGTTTTTATAATAATGTGGAGGGGTTTGCCCGCTAGACAAAAGGTCGTGTTCGTATCTTTAATATCAACAGATTTAACAACGAGTTTAATCATTCTGGTGGTTCGAGCTGTACAATTCAAATACAAGAGCGATCATTTTCTCTGTCATCTTCGCCTCTACACATCGCTGGTAGTTATGTTTGTCACAATTTTATCCAACCTTTTGAATACAACAGAGCGGTTCCTTAGTATGTCTCTACCGCTGCATTTGGACGCAAAAATTACTTGGAGACATCTTGCGGTTTGTGTTGTCCTGTTTTGGGTGTTCGCAATCGTGGTCACCTTTTCGTTCTTCTGGGATGGATTTGGTGGAATGATGAAGTGCCAGTTTATGGTTATTCAGCACCCCCATGGTTATATGTTTGTAGGTTTGTTTATTTGCGTTAATTTCTTAATTATAATTGCTATGTATGCCTACATCACCAGAGTAACTCGACGACATATTCGACAAATTGCAGCAACAATTGTCGAAAATTCAAGCAGCGAGAACAAAAAGCGTGCCTTTTATACCAGTGCGGGTATACGTATGACGGTGACCGTCGGTATAATTTTGTGTGTTTTTGGTATCTCGTATGTTCCCTTGGGTGTCTATATCATGTATTGTGTTTTCAATGGGCCTGTGGATCAAGCGGCCATGCAAGTTAACCAGACAGTGTACGCCATAATTGTGAGTCTGTTTCTGATCAACAGTTTGATTAATCCGATTATCTACATCTTGAGACTCAAGAAATGTAGAGAAGAAATGATGGCAAGACTTTGGGGTTGTCGGCGAAGAAACCTTAAAATAAATGGCCAAAACGTGGCGTCATCATAATGATAATAACAAATTCGAGACCAAAACTAAGACTAGCTTTCCTCCACTTTCCATTTACGCGTTACCGCCGGCGAAAAGTCGGTGATCTAATGCAAATGTGACAGAAACGTTTCCGATAAGCGACTTTATTGCTGATGTTTTTCGGAAGAGTGCGAATGTTACGTTCTTGTGGAAAAACACCGGTTCTCTTCCAGTAAATCAACCAACCGCTTTTGTTGCTGCGAATTCAGCTTGCAAATGGTAGGTTTTTGGACATGGTGATATTGTGATACAATAGAAAAGCGGTGGCTGAATGCCAACCATGTCGAGTGCCATGCTGAATAGAAAATCATTTACATGGGAATCCCCAAACCTTTCGGGGATATCCCTGTCCATGGTCATGGAACATCATAATAATACAAATCTCAGAACTTCATGAAGATTCCATTCCTGAACGATTCGAAGACGAACTAATGAAATACATCGCTTGCATGGCCGTATGTACGATTTAAAAAGTGGGAGTCCAGCAGAGAAGTGGGACGTCATAGCCTCCATGTTGCTGATATAAGAAAATTTGGATCAGAGCAAACAAACCCATTGGCGTGTGGCGTATTATTTTATAATTGAAAGATTGTCAACTATTTTTTTATTGGGGGGGGGGGGAATGGTGGGGAGGGGCGCCATGTGGCGCCTTATTTTTCTGGGGGTGCAATGTACCACCTACTCCCTCGCTTAATACGGCTCTGATCGCTTACACACAGAATCTTTTGCACAATGGGACTTTAAATCTTATTTCTGTCAAAGTGTTTGTATAATAAAGTTGTTTGATGTTGTCAACATGTTTGTAGCATCAAAAATGCTTTGAGTAAATGTATTTGTATATGTAGGGTTTTTGTAGATTAACATGATTTTACGCCATGTTTGGACTGGTCAATGACCAACTGCACCTGATGTTCTAATTTGATCAAATTTCCAACACATTCCCTGGACTACAAGGGCAGAGGGAGTAGATATGAGAGAGAAATGGGGTTTAACCTCCACTCGACACAAACTAGGTCAATTTTGGATTGACACATGGTTCAATTTGAGGGGTCTTTAGCAGTCGTAGGACCCGTAGAAAGCCCATGAGGGTCGACAGGCGACCCTACTTCTTGACACATACATCCGGGAATCAAAACAATGCTAGCTGACTCAATGAAAGACTTTATGATACAGCGTGCATGTGCTAACAACCCTTCGGCCATCCATTCCCCCTCAAGAAGAAATGTAAACTGTCCGAAATAAGAGACAAGCAGAGACCTTTCCTTGTTAACGGTTGTTTGGTATTAATATTATTTATGTAATTACGATTACATCTTATTTTGTAAATGTATTGTGAATATAATAGATTAATTTATAATTACTTTTGTGAAAGTAACTAATTACATGGCAGAGGTTACCTGAAGGTCTGAACAATAATTGTGACATAGTATTAATTTAGAATTTCTTCTCTCAAAGCTAGTTAACACGCCCACACTTAAAATCGTCCATAGTAAAGCTGGCCGCAAGCATTGTGGTTGAGGTGTGTGTTCACATGGCTTCCTGTTCCACATAGCAATGTAGTTGACTCTACTCACATGCTAATCAGTTGTATGAGGCAGAGAGTGTTAATTCTATGGAAAGCCTTTAAGGGGCTAATTCTTTGGCAGGGTGTAAATTGTATGTTGGGAAGTTGTTAATTGTGTGTATGAAATCCGAATGTTGTTTATTGCAGGCCCGTAGCCAGGAAGTTGTTGGGGGGGGAGATGTTTTCGGGAGGGCCAACTAGCATGGAAATCTGCATGAAGTTTGTGGTAAAGGCCAATTTTCTTGTAATATAGGGGGGGGGCAAGACTCAG
Source organism: Patella pellucida (assembly GCA_917208275.1). Taxonomy (NCBI): domain Eukaryota; kingdom Metazoa; phylum Mollusca; class Gastropoda; family Patellidae; genus Patella; species Patella pellucida. Next base: position 13,944,371 of record OU795041.1, read on the forward strand.
TATTGGGAGGGCAGTTTCCCCCCCCCCTCCGTGCCACCCCCTGGCTACGGGCCTTTTTTATTGTGTTGGAATAAATTACCTTTACTCATCAGTTTTTTGGTAATTAACTGTGATTGTATTCTATGTACATCCAAATGCCATAGAAAAAATTTATTAACAAATAAAAAGTAGTATATCCATAATCTTTGAGTATATTCATATAAGTGTTTTCAATTTGTGAAATCTATTTCTATATGTCTTATAAGGATTATGTTCAAATTTATTAACACCTTAAATTTATCTGATTGCTGGATCTCGAGACATGTTTTAAATACATGAGAGAGTTTTACGTCAAATCGACAGAAGCTAGGTCATTTTGGGGATTAATGATTTATTTTATTTCATGGGTCTTTAGCAGTGGGAAGAAACTGGAGGACCCGGATAAAACGTCGTTGACTCATTGACAGACCACATGATACACACTGCATGCTAACCATTCGGCCATTCTACCCCTGTATTAAATATGAGACAGTGCCTTAGACGCAATATATAGGGGGGGGAGGGATGCCCTAGTGGTCTAGACTGTCGCACTTCTACCTCTGGCTTGAGGTTGTGGTTTCAATCCCTGGTGTGAGTGTACGTGATATGGAGATAGGAGGGGCGACCTTCGATTGTCGGATTTGCGTACTATGGTTTAACATGTGGTCGTGACCAGCCATACGATAGAGCACAGTCAGGATAGTTCAGCAGTCTGTAGTCGAACCATAGTTTGCATTTGAAAGTCGCCCAGGGTTTAATTTCTGATACTCTGGTCTCCTCACACAGGAAAAACCCCTGCAGGAATAAAATAAGTCAACCTGTCTACTTTATCATTCTAAGCAGATGATAAACAAGTGGGGGTGCAGCAGTGTCGTGGGGCGTCAATATAATATCCAAGTAACTGATATTGATCCTAATCAAGTGTATCATTTTATAATTGAAAGACTGTCAAAAAAAATTGTGGAGGGGGGGGGTGCATTTCTCGGGGCGCTTTATTTCATCTGGGGGGTGGTAGATACGGACCTGTGATAAACACCAATAGAAGAAGAGCAAAAAAACATCCAGTAGATTCTTGGTTTGTCAAATTTCAACAATTTATTTTTCAACTTTATTAATATATAAAATTATCAAGAATATCGGTACTGATATAGTATTAATATAAAATTATCAAGAATATCGATACTGATATAGTATTAATATAAAATTATCAAGAATATCGGTTCTGATATAGTATTAATATAAAATTATCAAGAATATCGATACTGATATAGTATTAATATAAAATTTGTACATTAATCTGTTGAATAGAGGTAATGCACTGCTTACATCAATCTCATTAAAGTACAGTTCTATATTTCATTTTGTATTTTTATACATTCGATGGCCACTACTACATGAAGATCTGACCGGTTGTAGTGGAATGTCGCATCACAGAGGTCATACGAGCGGCTTTTGGCCCTTTAACGTCAAGACATTTGATAAATCAATCAGCATTGATGTTTCTAGTGGGTTACCCACAGTTCCATCCACTTCAGTTCAATACAAGACAGTTTCATTGGCTAATCCCTCACATCATCCAGAAAACAGGTTTATAACAACTTTTTTAAACCCCACTCTTGATCCAACCCTGCTATAACATGCCCACACACAATCTGTGGTGGTATAACTACCCTCGACACCCTTACACCACATCAGTCACAGTTTCATATTCAAGTAGAGAGACAGTTAAACCATTCTTGTATTGATTATCTCCCTTTCTTGGTGCCTTCTTATAATCAGATGAGTATGTTCTTGTCTTTTATTAAAATATTCAATGATTTTTGTGTAACTGACCTAAAATGAAAGAAATATAACATAATTTAAGCATAAATGAAGATAGTGGGGAATTAAGGTACGGTCATTTTCCATAGCCATAGGTCTTGACCGGCATTCACGGCCGACATGGAAACCATGGTGGGGATCCTAAAGGACTAAATCTAAAGAGTATGACTAGACCGAAACTAGTGACATCATGAGAGAATTCTTGGATGCCTACCAGTCACTTATAGATTACCCATTTTTTCATCCCATCCCAACAACTAGACAGCTGTCTTTGGCAGGCCCTATGACCTGCATTTCTGACAAGGGGAAACCACGCTGGAAAATCTTGAAGTCATTGATACAGTGGATGCGTAATAACGATTTGATCAAAAGTGACGCTTGCAAGGTAAAACACAAGTAATCCTTATATATATATAGAGAGAGAATGGGGTTTAATGTACACTCGACACAAACTAGGTCATTTTGGGTTTAACATATGGTTTAATTTTTTTTCAATAGTTCGCTTGCGCATAGGGGTCTTTAGAAGTGGGAGGAATCTGGAGAACCGAGAGAAATCCCAAAAGGTTGGACGGCGACCCTTCTCCTTGTCACATACAACCATGGATTCGAAACCACGCTAGTCGACTCAATGACAGGCTTTATGATACGGCCATCCTAACCCCTAATCCTTATATATAACTGATAATTCCTTTGAAAACGAAAAGTTGATATATTAGCCTGTGAGAAAGGGCTTGGGTAATGGAATGTAATCATTACTTTTGTCATGTAATGAATAATGAAAGAGTTCGAAAATAATGAATAATGGAAATAATTTACATTTCATAAATAATGTACCCGGTAATGGTCAATAAAATTTCATTTACTTTTCAATTACATTTCTAAACAATATTTTATTGAATATTAGGATTGGGAAACAGGCAAAGCCTATATGATCCCTCTCCCCTTACAGGCCTGGCACATATCAATATTTCCAACTATGACAAGCCTGAAAATTAAAGAAGTCAATTCAGTATATCTTACACAAATCTCAAAAAATTTGATTTAAAAAAAAATAAAAAAGATTTAAATCAGTTTTTAAAACAATAGGACAAAAACATAACTATTTTATTTTATTACTTTTGATTTAGGACCATTTTTTAGACTTAAAGGGAAGGGACTGTCCCGAATGGAACAGAGCCTCAAAAATAAAAGTCCGAGTACGCGTGAAATTTAAACGCCAAAATATAGAAGACTGGTGTATATACTCTGAGTCAAAATTTCAGCTCAAAATATTGAGTCGTTTGGACGTAAGCGTTAAAACAGCTTATCCGGACACGTAACCTTTAAAGATTTCGGGTCAATTCTTTCGTTGGGTGACCCAATATTTGATTCCCGTTTCTTTAGAGGTCTTCACAGTGAATGGTCCGTGTGCTGTAGTTGATAACAAAAGGTAAATTTCACCAACACATTATTTTTATAAAAAAACCTGTTTTTATCAAATCACCGTATAAAACAGTTTGAGACATCGGACTCCATTTCAAGATGAAGACTGTGGGTTTAAGTTGTTTGAAAACGTATCACATACATTAAGTTAGTTGTTCGGCCCTCAGGTAGGGTATCTTAATGGATTTTAACACAAAATTAAAGAGTTTTATTCTCAAAAACATTATCAGGATTGACCCTTTAAGCAAAGTTAGGTCATTAATAGAAGAACTTCTAGATTGTCATCAAAGATAATTAATAGCATTCACAATCTCGAACCAGAAAAATTTTGGAGAAAGAAATTTCTCTGGTGACACTGGGTAGCCATTTTCCCGGAAGGGACGAATCACACGACTGTCACGTGACATGTATTTATTTTACGTTTCCGGATGACCGAATCACTTAAAAATATACACACACGTAGAAAAATAGATCTTTACGAAAATTAATTTTTTACATTTAGGATCCACTTATTTATGTCAGCGAGTTGACTTTGACTCAAGAATCATTTCACAACAAACAAAACGACGATCCGACATCTTGTTTTCGAGAAAAAGATCCCAAAAAGATTGTCCCATCAGAGGTCAGCATGGGTGGGGCTTACGCGTTAAAAAATCTGAAGATAATGGACAGTCTTTGGCCCCAGAGGCCTCCGGCCCCGCGGCTGACTCTGGGAACGAGATTGTAGTATTCAATCATTCAACCAATCAGGATTACAAGCCAACAGTGAGGCTGATGTCCCCTGCCGAAATGCCAAAATAAATAGAGGACACATATCGATTAATTGCACATTTATCTATTTCAAAAGTATGGAGCTATCCAACTGATTATCAATAATTAGTCTATATAATATGAAATGTTCTTGATCAAACTGAGTCAAGGTTTGAAGTACCTGGTTCTAAAACTATAAACTTAGTTTCATCATTCTCCATTAGCTAGAACTAAAGTTATCGTGTCCCAAAGCATCAACCAATCAAATAACTTGTCTCTGCCTACCCTCAGCAGAAAATGCTCATCTTTGAAATCCATCAAGGCCTGATGAATGCAAACATCAAGTTTGAACATTCTAGCTCTATTAGAAGGAGAGTTAATGGGTTCAAAAAACTGTGATCGACAGACAGACAGACCCATTTTAATTAGATATTTGATCAACTATCTAAATTTTAATATATTGAAACACGATCTCCATTGAATTTCAAAATGGATAATCAAGGCTATGTTTACTATTTAACAATGAAAGTTTCAAAAAGTTTAGTCTCTGCTAAGTAATTTGACTGAAATTTTCAATGTAGTCCCTTTTTCATTATCAATGTCAATAAACTTATATAGCAAGAACTGTGAACTCTTTATCTAAATAATGCATCTTGATTATCTATGTCAATAAACTTTTATAGCAAGAACTGTGAACTCTTTATCTAAATCTTGATTATCTATGTCAATAAACTATTATAGCAAGAACTGTGAACTCTTTATCTAAATCTTGATTATCTATGTCAATAAACTATTATAGCAAGAACTGTGAACTCTTTATCTAAATCTTGATTATCTATGTCAATAAACTATTATAGGCAGAACGGTCATCATCTATCTAAATCTTAAATAATGCATCTTGATTACCCTGGATTACCTAAAAGGATACTTTTCGAAGGGTTGTGCTTGTGTATAATAAACCAGTGATTGTTTTTCCAAATAACTGTGTTAGTTCTGTTTTCTCTTCAATCGCTAAATGCGATTAAACGATTATGTTCATTATCTATGTTTATAACCTATTATAGCAAAAACTGTAACCTCTTTATTTATATCTTATATAATGCATCTTTATATAAACTAAATATTAATTGGCAAGGTAATCTGATTACCAAACATTGTAACAAAGGGATATCGTATTATTTATGATTTAGGTGCATTGAACTTATTGAACTCTGCTAGTTTTGACAATAGATGATTTTGACTTTCACCTCATATTAAACTGTTGTCCAGTCACGATCTTATTAAATCTAATTAATTCAATATGTCCATTACAAACTATACATGATCTGTGTACAAGATCCACACGACTTCAAATGTTTCTGCACATGCCGTGACAAGATAAAAGATCTTCATGTAGTGCAGGCCACAGAAATTATAAAAAGAACATTACGAAATATAGATCTGTATATTAATTAGATTGGCAAGGGATTGCTTGAAATAAATCCGGGTATAATCAGGAATAAAGATAGAAATAAAACCTGACATACTAGAATTACTAATTGACCTCAGGTAAATTGAAATGAAAAGGATATTAGTACTAAGGTACAATATAATGAATGTCAAGAAACTGGATATTATATATTAAAGTGCACATAAGGTGGTCGTAAGAATTTTTTGCTATGGGTAGCCAATGGTTACTATATTCACATTACGGGAAGTTAGCATCAATCTGATTAAAATTAACATGGCTATCTTCACTCACAAATATAGACCTCCTGTAAAAACGACTTGGCCAATTATCGAAAACACTCTTAATTCCCTCTGACGCTAGTGACGTCACAGTGACCGAATGCATATTCGGAATGTTTATTCCTTAATTACCTATATACAGCCAGTGTGTGTATTCATTAATGCTTGACTGATTCCTTCATCCCCTTAATTAAATAAAACAACTGACCACGGAATAATTAATTTGTGTGTGTGAAATAGCTTTATTTAACGTCTGCTTCCACCTAGGTGATATCGCAGACAACAATTAATTTGAAATTTAGAATTTGTTTTATAAGCCAGATGCTTTAGCCATATTCCCCACGTCTTTTTAATCAGAAAAAGCACACCATAAACCAAAAATGTAGCTTACATGGGACAAGGTAACATCCAAATTGTATGAAAAAAGAAAATAAACCACGTATCCAGTTAATAAATTGCCGTCTAGAATGTGTTAAATGCTGTTAAGATTCATCAGAAACCGCCCAGTTTGTGCTACCGTGTAGATTTAAAACATTGTTTAGTTTTGACATCGGTTGTTTACTTTACGGCCATTCTCGGGATGTTTTTTTTTTTTAAAAATGAACACTACCATTTAGATTTGAAAGCAGTTTAGTTTTTAGACAATGCATTTATTTTCCGGGACGTTGTCGAGAAATGAACGAGTGTTAAATAACACAAGGGGTTTTATTTCGGCTTTACGCCAAATTACCACTTTACCGAGAGCTGTCTATGTGGTTACGATTTATGTGGTTACAATTAATAGAAAAAACGATTTTAAAAATATTCACTGATTCAACTTGGTCATCGTTTTATTCTTTCTGTTATTCATATTCTATTACTCCGTGCACCAAACAGCGATAAAATTTCATTGGTTAGGACCGTCTAAACGCAGGAAAATTCACAGTAGCTATTGGCTACAGCACGTATTTGCATGTATATTGCATATATACTATTTATAGTATTATTAGCTGAAATTATTTTTACTTTTTGTGTGTGTGTGTGTTTTTTGTTGGTATAAATAACATCATACAGTAAGCTTCTTTTACATAAAATAGAACAGAAAGCCTTTTTTTATGTATGTGTAAGATATTTCAGGTTTACCAGACCCGTATGCAATTGAGGAAAACAAGTGGATGAATGATCTGTGCTCATTGGCTGAACGAGAATTTTGCTGAAGTTTATTACGCATTTTACGACCAAACAGATGTTATATATTAATTACAGGTTGTATTAACACAAAAGATTTAAATGGTCTATCCTATTTACATTCAACTGCTGATTGTACAGTACATGCATGTTTATCTTCTGCTTTATCACTGCATACTATAAATAGTATATCCAATATGCATGCAAATATGGTTCGTTGTGCATGCTGTAAGCCTATAGCTACTGTAAATTTCCCAGTGTTTATATTGACAGGAAACTTTGACATTATCGAAGATAAAAATCTTAGAAATCTCTTCAGATTGGGACCACAATTTCGGGAACAGCCAAATAGGACTAATTTTAAAAAATTACATAATGATCTCAAATCCCAAATTAGGAAATGCATTGTAGCCTGGTCTGATAAATTTCGTGCACCTCTTGAGTCTTTTGGAGAGTGGAAAAATACTGTGTTTGATCTCTTGTCAAAAAGAATCAAATATATCAAACTTAAACCAAGACACCCGCCACCAGAGGTTCTAAAAAATGCATCTGCAGTTGAGTGTCTTACCACTCTCCAAGAGAGATTTGTTCTAACACCTGTCGATAAGGCCAGTAATAACATTGCCTTTATCTGTAAAAAGTACTATATTAAAAATATTCTGACTGAGGTTGGACTCTGGCCCAACACAAATAATGACACTTATAAATGCATTACGGATTTAACTAAACAAGATATCTTGCACAACCAATACTCTTTTAACAGGAGTAATAATATTAAAGACAATGTGAAAATAGATGCACTACCGTACATTTATTCGATACCCAAATTTCATAAAAACCCAGTAAAATTTAGATATATAATATCCTCCAGTGTTTGCCAGACAAAACCTCTAGCGCAGACCATCACCAAAGGCCTTAAATTATGCCAAACCCAACATGCAATTTGGTGCAAAACACTTCGAAATTACACTGGTATTAATAGTTTTTTCATTATTGATAAAAATAAACCTATAGTAGAGACTATAGATAAAATCAATAATAAAGATAATGCAAAAACAATAGAAACGTTCGATTTTTCTACTTTGTATACTATGCTCCAACATGCAGATCTTAAAAATAATTTGGATTGGTTTGTAGATAAAGCCTTTAATGGAGCTTTCGGAAAAGGCAGAAACTTGATGGCCATTTACTCTCAAGATGCTAGATGGATTATAAAACCTCGCAATGATGAAACTGTAATTTTTGATAAAGAAAAATTTCAAAACATAATACATTTTCTCATTGACAATGCCATATTTGAGGTTGGGGATCAGATAATACAGCAAACTATTGGTTTACCAATGGGAACTGACCCCGCCCCATTTATGGCAAATGCACATTTACATAAATATGAATTCTATTTTCAGGACCATAAAAGAAAAACAGATTACAAAGTAGCTAAAAGTCTCAACTACACCTTCCGTTACATTGATGACATAACACCCATCAATGATAATGGAAATTTCAATAAATATAAAAGTGAAATATATCCCCCTGAACTAATATTAAATAAAGAAAATTCCGGCACCCAAATTGCATCTGTTCTTGACCTGGACATCAATATCATTAACAATAGATTTAATGTTGGTATTTTCGACAAAACGGACAAATTCGGTTTTGAAGTAGTAAAATATCCGTCAATTTATAGTAACATACCAGATACAACACTATATAATGTTTTCTATTCACAGGCATTACGATTTTTGACCGTATGTAACAACAAAGAACTGTTTCTTTCCCGAATAAAATCCCTGTTTTTTAAATGCACTGCCAAAGGTGGTACACAGTTACGCATATTTAAAGAAATTTCGAAACTTCCGTTTCATCAATATATCAAGTTTAACATTTCTTATAAGTATATAACCGAGTACATATTGGATAATTATCCAATTTAATTTAGTTTAATTTGTATAGTTACGTAGCCATGTTTGGATTATCGCCCTTATTTTATTACTTCATAAATACACTTACATTGTATGCTTTCTTCTACATTCCTGTTTTGCATTGCTTGTATGGGGTATTTAGTATTATGTTTTGTGCAATTATACAACTTAAAAATTCTGATTGGTTGTTTAAACTTATAGCTTTTAGCATTATTAAATCTTGATTATCGCCCTTTTTGTTAAGAAATTCTATTGACGTCATTGATAACATTACGACGTATTTACGTCACACCATTCAGTTAGCAGACGACTGCCTCCCGAGGCGGTCTACATTTTCTTTGCTTCATTGTGTTGGGTCGTTTGTGCGTTTTCTTGTACGAGTAAATATGTTCAATCTTGAGTGAAGTCTGTGTTGCTTCAGACCCGGGACTGTACAGCGCAGTGGACGCTTACGGCTAGCCCCCGGATCCATTCACTCTTTTTTGAATTGTTGTTTTATTGATTGTTTCGTTTGCTGTTTCGGAGTATGCTGTCTTGTCGTTGTATTTGTCCTTTTTGTAAATCATATGCGGCGCAGTCCCCCTGCACTAACTATTAGACAGTCCTACCCATTGAAAAATTATCGTTGTTGGTGCACGGAGTAATGGAATATGCATAACAAAAAGAATTTTAGACTTCCATAGTACTTACTATGTTTTATTACAACTCTATGCCTTAAGACTGTGGACTTGAAAATAATTTTAACTAAATAGACCGTAAAAATGAAACACGAAAAAATATCTTAATATACATTAGAATTAATAGTACAAATAAATTTTGTTGGTTATCTAACTACGACTTAGGGTTGTAAACTAATTTACATCTCGGTGTTAGCAGTGGTTGTTAGTGGGATTAAGAATGTTGATTGGGTCATTATCTTTTTTACGCGGGCCAGATCAAAGACATCACTGTAAATTTCAAATGGAGATAAAATTTATGTCTAGCTATTAATGAAAATAACGACAAATGACGTGCACCATTTTTATTTATGTACTTATAGAGAATAGTTTGGGATCAAGCATTATGGGTTATCAAAATTACCTGTAAATGCGCTAATTGCTGGGGTCGTCTTCATTTGTCAAGGGGGAGGGGGGGGGCTATTTAAATAAAGACAGTTTAAATGGATCTATGGCATGATACGACATTTCAAATTCACTCTAAAATATTCCAATAACAAATGACAAATTTATAACAACGCAAGACGATAATTCGGGGATTATGATTATGCTAGTCATATGTTAATTGAACCGACACGTACACACCTGCCAACTGGTGGTTTGTATTGTATAGATAAAGTATATAGTATGTGTAGTGCCTGTGACGTCACCAGCCAATCAACCGGATTAAGCATGTAATTGAAAATTTGCAAACTGTTTTTGGCTTTCGGACACTTAAACCTCAATAACTGAATTAATTTTAATCATATTGGTTTGAACTTGCCGTAAAATGGAAATAGTAACCCTTGGCTACACGCATAAAAAATTCCCACCTCCTGTTTCATGTGCTCTTTAATTACTTAATTTCCCTGACTTACAATGTGAATGTAACAGATCAATATAAAATGAAATGAAATGAAATAAAGTTTAAGGTCTTACTAAATTTTGCCCGGACAGCGGCACTACGGCCTACTCTTATATGGAATTTCATCAGCAATGGATCTTTTACGTGCACGGCAGTGTGTACACAGTACTTTGGTTTTTGGTCCCATCCAATCAACTAGACAGCTGTCATTGTCAGGGTTTAACTTCACTTCACTTGATTTTTTTGATAAAGGATTAGGAGTTCAGTAGACCGTGAGTGTAGGAATATAGTCTGTTTTAATTAATTAGTATCACTGGTGTAAACTTCTCACTCTAAATATTGTTTTAATTAATTAGTATCACTGGTGTAAACTTCTCACTCTATATATTGTTACTAATGAACACTTCCCACTATCAGAAAGTTTGGCAAATTGGTGAAGTCCGATTACTACTAAATTTACATTGTGAGCTGTTTTGATGTAATAATTAAATTGAAATAAAAACACATAAACAACTGATATTTAATCACAGCTTATCAGTTGATATATATACCTCCTCTGAACTACAAATGGTAAATAATCCACGGGTTCAGCCATGTGGTTTTTACTGCGAGCACTTCGCTTTTTCACATAATGCAAGAAGATTATTTCCCCCCCCCCCCCCAAATTTTGTTTCTATCCACACTGATGGTGCCAAACATCTGTCAGCTGGATCTACTGTTAAAACATGTTTTTTATTATGACAAAGGGAGAAGATGACCCTCCCTCTCTTCTCACGACAGATGTTTTATAAGTGTGTTTTGAATTGACTTTTTAATATACAAGGACTTTTTATTAAGTGATGTGTCCCCCTTTTCGGCTCTCTGTCCTTCATCACTAACACGGGGGAACCACGTCAGGAAATCTGGATGAACTTTATCAGCCAATGCAGGGAACGCAAAGCCGACCTCGAGACTACTGTGACTAGCTAGCCAGCGTCTTTCCCACTTCGCCACTGTGACTCCCCAGATCAATATAAATAATTTGGTTATGGTAACTTTAAATTCTATGATTGCACGTGCAAGGGGTTAGCGTTAACTGATTTGACTAAAGGAAAAGATCGTTTCGGGAGCACAAAAACCCAATTTTTACATCATTAGGGATCCCGGTGAAGGGATCTGGGAGGTTCTTTACAAGAAATTTTGATCTGTGTGGAACATTCTAACATATTTTGATGTAAAAGAGTTTATCCAAAAGTTTTTAACTTTATATTATAATAATAGGTACCTACCTCATGGCATATGTTGGAATAGCCATGGTGTACAGAACAAAGAAATGATAGTTGTTGAGCTGTAAGGCATATATTTTATAGGTCTCTGTAACAACATATGTTTCAAATGGTTTGTGAGCAAATTCTGTTGGACCTACAAAAATTTCCAAAAAATACAATGGCCACTGCCAAACAATATAGACCGGAGGTGAGAGAGAGAAATGGGTTTAATGTCCACTCGACACAAACTAAGTAAATTTGGGAGTAACATAACGTTAAAAAAATTTTCTCAATAATTTGCTTTCGAGTAGGGGTCTTTAGTAGTGGGAGGAAAATGGAGGACGCAGAGAAAACCCATGAGGCTGGACAGGTGACCCTACAATCAATAGGCCTCTTCCTCTCATGATCATGAACAATGTGTATAAATTTAAAGTCAATCTGTTATTAACTTTAGCCTCTAGAGTGATCACAAGATTTCTCAAAGTGATCTGCAAGGGCCATAACTCCAGTGGTATTGTCAGGTATTGTCAGATACAAATTAATTATCACACAACTAAGAGATTCATTTAAGATATACTAGTGTTACACACAGGAAATTTTATTTTAGTTGAATTTTAGGCCCAAATAGAAACTCAAAGTTTGTAATTTCCAAAAAAAAGAAAGAGAGAAAAGGGTTTTAACATCCACCTCGACACAAACTAGGTCATTTCGGGACGGACAGACGACCCTACTCCTTGACACATACAACCAGGGATTCAAAACCAGATGTTTTTCTAGTTGATTTAACCGCTTGTATTCACTCGGATTTTTCCTTTAAATAGTATTTAATTGGACAAGCACAGATAAAATATTTATTTTCCACTGATTGATATAAAGTTTATTATTTGGCTTTAGCAAAACTCTCCTAAAAACTTCTTGTTTTCCCCCAAAATGTGAAATGCCAACAATTATTGTATATTGGAAAAGAAATCTTCAATTCAACCAACCATTTTCACTGCCTTCTATTGTACTGGAGAAATAAGTTCCAATAACTTTTTGATAATAGCATCGTAATATCTCTCTTCTTCTTGCACCATTTATACTGTTTTCTATAATGGATAATCAGTACAGTATTTTTACTACCCACTCTATATATAACAATCAGTACAGTATTTATACTACCCTCTATATATAAACAATCAGTACAGTATTTATACTACCCACTCTATATATAACAATCAGTACAGTATTTATACTACCCACTCTATATATAACAATCAGTACAGTATTTATACTACCCTCTATATATAAACAATCAGTACAGTATTTATACTACCCTCTATATATAAACCATCAGTACAGTATTTATACTACCCTCAATATATAAACAATCAGTACAGTATTTACACTACCCTCTATATATAAACAATCAGTACAGTATTTATACTACCCACTCTATATATAACAATCAGTACAGTATTTATACTACCCTCTACATAAACAATCAGTACAGTATTTATACTACCCTCTATATATAAACCATCAGTACAGTATTTATACTACCCACTCTATATATAAACCATCAGTACAGTATTTATACTACCCACTCTATATATAACAATCAGTACAGTATTTATACTACCCTCTATATATAAACCATCAGTACAGTATTTATACTACCCTCTATATATAAACCATCAGTACAGTATTTATACTACCCACTCTATATATAAACAATCAGTACAGTATCTATATACCTTCTTTATACATAAACAGTCCATAAAGCATTTTTACTACCCTCTCTCTATATGTAAACAATCCATTCTGCCCTCTCTAAATATTTAATCTATAGCTACCCCATAGAGATAGAAACCAATCAAGAAATAACTTACCTGATGTATTTGAATTGACATCAACTGAACATAAACATCTATTACTTTCGCCATTTATTAACATGAACCTACAAGTAGTATATCATATAGGACAATAAACATCCGACCCCGAGTTCACAAAGCTTCTCAGATTTAAGTTGAGAATTTACTCAGAATTGTTCCCCTTATTTAAACTAAAATATAGCCCTTAATAAAGCTTTTGTTGTTTTAATGTATCAAATACATCAATAAGAAACTATGTGCAGAGATTTGTGTTTCTGGATCCAAGATATTTCTCATGAACAGTGATTGAAAGTTGAGTAAATTCTTAACTTAAGTCTGAGAATGCTTTGTGCACTTTGGGTCAGTTTTTAGACATTACAAGACAATTTCTTCCCCTTACATTTCATTTACTTTTGGCACTTGGTGCGCTGTATCTTTTTTATTTGGAGCTGCGTTGGCTCAGTGAGCAAGACATTGGCTCAGTCCGGGTATTGGTCCTGAAAGTTACTCCTGATTTTCCGGCGTAGTTCCCCTTGTCATTGATGCAAGACAGAGGATCTGACAAGGAACCGTGTTGAGTCAACGGATGGAGGATAAAAACAAATATTGGCCTCCAAGTAAAAGAACCCTTGACAGCTGGAAATATTTTTCGCAAATTCCAAAGTCACATGGATGTATACAGAAGGGTATTCTGGTACTTGTTTAATATTATAGCGAGAGAGAGAAAAATAGGGTTTAACATCCACTCGAAACAAACTAGGTCATTTCGGGATGAACGCATGGTTTAATTTTATTTCAATAGTACACTTGCTTGTAGGGGTCTTTAGCAGTGGGAGGAAACTGGAGGGCCTGGAGAAAACCCACGAGGTTGGACAGGCGACCCTACTCCTTGTCACGTCCAACCAGGGATTAGAAACCACGCCAGTTGACTCAATGACAGGCAGTATGATACATTTCGTACGTGCTAACCATTCGGCCATCCAACCCCCCCTAGTATTATAGCCCTACTCACCCCAATATATTAGGATCTAAAGTGATATTAGGTGGTATATTTCTTGGATGAACTTCTCGTAATGACTTTAACGAATCAAAGGCAGCTCCCCAAAATCTTCCCACCTGAAAATAAAATTATTTTTTTTACAAATACTATTATCTTTTGTATTATATTCATTCGCTTGTGTATTTATTTAAACATACATTATGCAAGAACTAAATCTGCCTAATGCAGGTCTTTCTTTAGGTCTGAAATGTTATCTTATTTATTAATTAGACATTAATTAATTTATCTAAACCATAATTAACTCTGGATGTCATCGTTAGCATGCAATATTTACTGGATTAGGATCTGATTTGTTGCTCAAATTTTATTCATGGCCTACTCTTATATTGAATTCCAATTGCCAAAGGATCTTTTACATGCAACACTTCCAACAAGGGGACACCACACGGGGAAACACTAACAAAGGAGGGAAACGTTTGAGACTTTTATACACCAATCCTTGGCTTATCCTCGGGACCATTTGGTTACTGCTCAAGCACCTTGCTTGACCACCATGGCTCCCTGGAAAGAGAGAAATGAGGTTTAACATCCACTTGACACAAACTAGGTCATTTCGGGACTAACATATGGTTTAATTTTATTTCAATAATTCGCTTGTGCCTAGGGGTCTTTAGCTGTAGGAGGAAACCGTAAGACCCGGAGAAAACCCACAAGGTTGGACAGGCCACCCCACTCCTTGCCACGTACAACCGGCACCTTGACCACCATCCATGTCCACGTGGTCTTGAAGAAATAAAGATAGTAAGCTGGCACTGCCAGGCAGGATACGCCCACATTTTCGAGAGATGGATAGAGAACAAGGAAAACCGAAAGTGATTTTTCCTACAATCAAAGGCTATAATTCATTAAATTACAATTTGATATGCGCAAATATCGAAAAGAATCAAGATCTTTAGGTTATAAACATGCATTTCAAGTTTCAACAAAATCGAATTAAAATTGTGACCTATACTGGGTCCACAAAATTGATATACCATATTTTAACACTATAAGCGTACAAACGGCGGCCACTTTGTCTGGCAATTATGGTCCGATTCCCCTGAAATTCAAACAACCTTCCTTATGGTGTAAAGGTGATAGAGTGGAGCATTTTTTTAAATCGGATAATAATCGTGACCTCCAGAGGGACCATAGGCGATTTTTTGGACAATCAGGGGCCATAATTCAGGAAGTTATGATCTGATATGTGCAAATAACGAAAGGAACCAAGATCTTTGGGTTATAACCATGCATTTCAAGTTTCATCAAAATTGAATCAAAATATTGACCTATACACTGGGTCAACAACCTTGATATACCATTTTATAACAGTATTCGGTACACACGGCGGCCATTTTGTATGGCAATTTTGTTCCGAATTTTTGCGAAATTCGAACTCAACCTTCCTTAGGGTGTAACGGTGATATAATCAAACGATTTTTTAAATCGGATAATAATTGTGACCTCCAGAGGGACCACAAGACAAACAAAGACGATTTTGCGTATAATCAGGGGCCATAATTCAGGAAGTTACAATCCGATATGGGCAAATATCGAAAGGAACCGAGATCTTTGGGTTATGACCATGCATTTCAAGTTTCATCAAAATCGAATTGAAATTGTGACCTCTACAGGGTCCACAACCTTGATATACCATTTTTTAACAGTATTCGCGTACGAATGGCGGCCATTTTGTATGGCAATTTTGGTCCAATTTTTCCGAACTTGGAACTCAACCTTCCTTAGGGCGTAACAGTGATATAATGAAACGATTTTTTTAATCAGATAATAATTGTGACCTCCAGAGGGACCACAAGCTAAACAAAGGCGATTTTGCGTATAATCAGGGGCCATAATTCAGAAAGTTACGATCCAATATGCGCAAATATTGAAAGGAACCAAGATCTTTGGGTTATAACCATGCATTTCAAGTTTCATCAAAATCGAAATTAAAATTGTGACCTCTACAGGGTCCACAACCTTGATATACCATTTTTTAACCATATTCGCGTACGAATGTTGGCCATTTTGTATGGCAATTTTGGTCCAATTTTTCCGAAATTCGAACTCAACCTTCCTTAGGGTGTAACGGTGATATAAACAAACGATTTTTTAAATCGGATAATTATTGTAACCTCCAGAGGGACCACAAGCTAAACAAAGGTGATTTTGCGTATAATCAGGGGCCATAATTCAGGAAGTTACGATCCGATATGCGCAAATATCGAAAGGAACCAAGATCTTTAGGTTATAACCATGCATTTCAAGTTTCATCAAAATCGAATTAAAATTGTGATCTCTACAGGGTCCACAACCTTGATATACCATTTTTTAACAGTATCCGCGAACGAACGGCGGCCATTTTGTATGGTAATTTTGGTCCGATTGTCCCGAAATTTGAACTCAACCCTCCTTAGGGTGTAACGGTGATATAATCGAACGGTTTTTCAAATCGGATAATAATTGTGACCTTCAGAGGTACCACGAGCTAAAATAGGTGATTTTTCGGACAATCATGGGCCATAATTCAGGAAATTACGTTCCGATAGGCGCAAATATCGAAAGGAACCAAGATCTTTGGGTTATAAACATGCATGTCAAGTTTCATCAAAATCGGTTCAAAATTATGACCTCTATAGGGTCCACAAGCTAAAAACGTGATTTTCGTACAATCAGGGGCCATAATCCATGAAGTTTTGATCCGATACATGCCAATATCGAAAGCAGCCGAGATCTTTTGGGAATAAACCTATATTTCAAGTTTCGTTAAAATCCGACAAGAATTGTGACCTGTAGAGAGTCCACAAACAATTGTGGACGGACGGACGTCCGGACGTCCGGACGGACGGACGGACGGACGGACAGACGGACAGGGGCGACGACATAATACGTCCACATGAAAATGTGGGCGTATAAGTGGGCGTATAAAAATGTAATAAATATTAATTTAGTATTTAACAAACCTCCTTTTCGAGTTGAGATAAAGATGGTGCAGGACCACAAATGATACAAACATGTACACCACTCATCAAGCTAAACGTCAGTAGTCTGTGAGGTACCTGATATACAATTTTATACAAATCACATTTCAAACAAATTTTATATCAAAACCCTTTTTCTTACTGATTTCAGCAATTTGCTTATGGTCAGGAGAGATATTTGATTAAACATACATTATGCCAGAGCTAAATCAGCCTATTGCAAGTCTTTCCTCGGGCCTGGATTGTAATATAAACTATTAATTAAACATTTTTTAACCTTAAAAGATCTAAATCAACTCTCAATACCATCTTTTACTTGTGGCCAGAAGAGCTTTCTCATTACATCCAAAATCAAAGTGTGATTCCTTTTGTTCAGAGAATAGGGGAAAGATTTCCAATTTTTTTTTATAGTCCGATAGTTACATGGCGGAGGGTGAATGAAGCCATATTTGAAAATTGGGTTTGGAAAAATATGTTATTTTTTTGCCATGTAAAATGACCGATTGGTCAGATCTATTTTCAGTTATTTTCCATAGCCCTCGTTTATGCCCGGGATATACAGCCGACATGGAACCCATGATCTGATATCACATCATATTCAGGTTGTTTATCAGTGGGTATCAGTTATAGCTTGATATTGTGAATAACTCCGATACAATAATTTCAATCATTAAATTTGGTGTTGGTTTAAATATGCAGATTCCAGCTACATTTGGGCATGCGCAATAATTAATTCTAACATTTATTCGATTAGGTCAAAGAATCCTATCTAGCATGACTTAAGATACACAGGGCCGTATGTAGGATTTAAAAAGTGGGGGTGCAGCAGAGTGGTTAGGCACCAATATAATGCCCAAGCTACTGATATTGATCATAATCAAGTGTATCATTTTATTATTGAAGACTGTCAAATTTGTTTGTGGAGGGGGGGGGGCATTTCTCGGGGCGCCATATTTTTCGGGGGGGGGGGGATTTTCCCCCTGCACCCCTGCTAGATACGACCTTGAAGATACATGTGAACGCTACTCCTCTGTTTAGATATGAGTCTAAACAGTCTATTAGTTTTATAATGAAGGCTAAGTATTGATATATATTACCGCTGGACTCATCTGAGGTAAATAAACAGGAACATCTCTAGAGGAACATCTAGGTAATGACTCGACTAACAATGACAATAATATTAATTCTGTAGCAGATAAACTCCACCATTTTTTAGTAGCGACTGCAACTTTTCCATGAACCATCAAACACCCAAACAAGCTGTCACCAGTTTCAGTAAAGGCATCTAGAAAATTCTAAAATAAAATAAATTTTCATAAATTCCTGGAGAAAAGAATACATCACTATTTTTCCATTCTGTTAAAGGACAACATTGGTGTCAGCCATTATCACATATGTAATAGAACTCATTTAACATGTTCCAAATATAATTTTAACACAGAGATCATTAGATGCATACAGGAGATTATTTCAAGAAACGGAAGTGACCAGTTCTATCACATGTGATAATGGCTGACACCAATATTGTTCTTTAAAACATACATTGCTTGTCCTTCTTTCTTTCTTTCTTCTATTATCTGCTAAATAGTTAAAACCTATACGCCCACAAATTTATTAATTACTATTAATTAATATTCCAAATATGCCCTACTAAAACCGGTTATTTATTTCATTTCAGCCACTGTTTTGCTAAGACCGAAGATCAACCAAAAAAGACTTTCATCCAAACCAATAAGAAAAATTATCATCCAGCAGTAAACAGGCTCAGGAAGAAAGAATGGTTCAGGCAGAGAGAATAGTTCCAACTAAAATCAGGAAAAAGCTTTGCAGAGAGAAGAATGTTTCATGTTGAAGTAATGACAAACACACTCTGCTGTTTGTTCGTTTCTGGAGTTTTACAGCCTCTTCCACCGAGGGTGATATCGTAGACAACACTCTTCCACCGAGGGTGATATCGTAGACAACACTCTTCCACCGAGGGTGATATCGTAGACAACACTCTTCCACTGAGGGTGATGTCGTAGACAACACTCTTCCACCGAGGGTGATATCGTAGACAACACTCTTCCACCGAGGGTGATATCGTAGACAACACTCTTCCACTGATGGTGATGTTGTAGACAACACTCTTCCACTGAGGGTGATGTCGTAGACAACACTCTTCCACCAAGGGTGATATCGTAGACAACACTCTTCCACTGAGGGTGATGTCGTAGACAACACTCTTCCACCGAGGGTGATATCGTAGACAACACTCTTCCACTGAGGGTGATGTCGTAGACAACACTCAGTCAATTTTAGGACAAATAGATAAGAATCACAGTCCTTCACGTTTAAGGCGAGTTTTCGCTCCTGCTCCCCCTGAAGCACCTTAACCTTCCTTAGACAGAGTCATTAAAGACTCCTGCAAATTACCTAAATTGCTCTCCTAAATATGGAGATTAATAAACTACTTTCAGTTTTTGTTTATTTTTAAACTGCATACATTCGAGCTACGAGTTTGCAGGATAATAATTCTGATGCTACCATATTCACCAAACATATTCATGACATTTTAAACAAGCCTGAAGCATAAATACAATTTAGCTCTCCTTAATAATAAAGAAGAAGGTTTTTTTACGATAGCTGTTTCTCATTTTTGAAATTGACAGGAGCTTTTTATGGCTCCCACACAATTTTTTAAACATGAAGGCCTGGGATCAGAATCTATGATAACCAGAGAATTTTTTTTTTTTTAGGGCAATAATTTTAATCAACTGTAGTGAACTCTGAAATCTTATTTACTAACATTGACTGGTGAATTTTGAGGGTCAGTTGCCTGATTAATTATTGTTTATCCCAAGGTTCTGACAGATTTAAGGTTAAAAACAAGAGTTATTTCCCTTGCAGCATCCACAGCAAATAGTGGCCTGATAATCACTAGAAATATTAATAGTTGATTAACATTTTTTGATTTCGAGTCTGTGTTCAATATAAAAAATAAAATAAAATAAGACTTAAAGATACCTTCCCACTTACAAACTGGGTGATTTGATGATATATCTGGGCTAAAAACATATCCAAACTAATTAATCTATCAAAATTTTGCTTCAAATTCTTCTCAAAACATTGTATTCACAAGGAATTACCTACCCTAAGCAGATTTCGAAGTTATTGTTATTATAAAGACAAACCATCCAAACCAAGCAATCTACACCCAATAGAAGTACAGAAAGATTCCATTGCCTTCTCCTGGGAAACACCTGCAAACATTGGTGATGTGATATTACTGGATATGTTATTGAGAAACTTGATGCCAAGCGCAATACCTGGACGCCAGTCCACACTGTAGATAGTGTTTTTATTATAAATTTGAATGTATTAAATGTATCAAATTTCTGTGTGTATATGCAACAGTTTAACATATGCCGTATATTTCCTGATCATATTTTTAAATACTTCTACACAGTATTGTTATTATATCAGTTTTAATGTAGCATGTGTTTATATGTAAAGCGCGTTGAAACTTCTGTGTAATGCGCTATATAAGAAATAAATTATTATTATTATTATTATTAAATATTATTATTATTAAATAATAACTATATTTAAAAAAGTCATGTTTGTGTCATGTGACTTGGCTGTTGTGGTACCCAGTAGCTGGTTGGAAGTTATATTACATATGAAAGATGAAGTTGTCTTTAATCGCTGTCCATTTATCATAAATATCAAAGCCTAATCAAATTCTCGGATTAGCCACTGCCCACAACTTTTTCCATGGTTTTAATCAGAGAAACTATCCTATGTTTGTCACTCACTAAACCCTGCTTACCATAAATTTTATCAACAAATACATCAAGCGCTCCCTAACCTTTGACGTCAGTCGGGCAGACAGCTCTTAATTGTCAGTCTACCAATTAGTGACACCATCTAATTTTAGTCTTGGGTGTTTATCAAGGAATCCAGTATTTTTTCTTGAAGGGTTGGGTGTCTCCACCTTCCATATATACCAAAATTGCCATACTTTTATTAGAAATAACCAACCGATAAATACTTTTGTGGGAAATATCTTTAACTTCATACTATTCTGCATCCACCAGGGCTAATGAAGAAGCAATGTTTAACTCTTATCTATTTTTATCTTCCGAATTTAACTTCTGTACATTTTAGATTCAAATTACATCTTGGCCACAAAACTAGATAACTCTAACCAGTTATCTCCTATTATTCTTATTTGAACAAATGTTTACAACCATTTAACTTAAAAGACCCCCTACGTCCAGCTATACTTTTGGCACTACACTGTGTTTTCCAACATATAGATTTACCATGGTGCAACTAGCAAGGGTCTATAATAAAAAGGCTCCACAACAAATGACAAAAAACATACATAAATACATTAAGCCCCTTATTTGATTTGCTGATACTGAAACAAATGAATGCATTTGGTGGTCTGTATCCACATAATTTGGGATTTTAAACAGAGTTATTTCCCTTATACTGGTACTGCCTTGTATCTCTACACATTCGCCTTGTGAAACAACAGAAATTATTGATGATTTAAGCCAGTGTGCCTATTTTCAAACACATTCTACATACAGTTCTAAGATCATCATATTCTCTATGACTCACATAAAGTATAAAAGGGAGAATTCTTTAGGTTTGGAAGAAAGTGAGAATCCAATTTATGCAGACGTCGGGAAATCAAATTTTCTTTTAGACCTACATGATGTATTATACCACAACATTGAAACATCAATCACATTTTAATAAAGATATTAAGAAAATAAAAAAAAAAAATAAAAAGAAAAAAAAAAATAGAACAATCAATGAAATTAGAATGAAGTGTGATTTACACTGTATGAGTGATTAGATTCATTTATGATGGATGAGAGTCAAAATATTCATAAAATCAACTTAATTCCAATTTATATTGATTTTCTCTCGTTGCTATGCATTTGCCTTATTTATACCGAAAGTTCATAATGCGCTTTGTGTAAAAAAAACAATTTGTGTTGCATGCAGTATAGAATTTAAGACTTGAAATTAATGAATGCTCATAGATAATCACATTTTAGACGATGTTATTGAAGTTTGAATCTAAATTTAAGGCCAGAAATTCACTTTGATTTAGGAATACAATGCACATACGAGGAAGGGTTCATATTTATAAAGAAATAAAACAGTTTACATAACAAATGATGTTCAAATGGTATCATATTGTCCCACAGAGTGGCTAAGATGCTGGCTCGTTAGCTTGGAGGTTGCATGTTCGATCCCTGCGTTCGCCGTCAAAGTTCATTGGGTTTTTCTGATGTTGTTTCCCCTTGGTCGGTGGTGTAAGATGGAGGGCCTGACAAGGACAGCTATCTAGTCGCTGGAATGTGATGAAAAACCAAGGTCCTGTGTACACATTGGCGTGCACATAAAAGATCCCTTGGCAGTTGGAATTCAATATAAGAGTAGGCTGTAGTGCCGCTGTCCGGGTAAAATTTCCCTCATATCATATGCTGGTCTTTATTAGCCCCCTAGTAGGATGTTAAACCCCATTTCATTTCATTTCCAAATTTATAAGTATTGCCGAACGTTGGCTAAAAACTTAATTGGGAAGTGAAAAATAACATTGTCACCTGAAAAAAAATATTTTGACGCAGGTCTTTTCAAATTGATAAGTATGTCTAAAAATAAAATTAACTGGCAAGTAAAGATCCATTGTGACTTGAATAAAATTAATTGACCTTGCTTAAAGATACATTAGTAAAGATATAGATAAGAACTTGCCATTCTTGCTATAATAGTTCGAAAGTAGGTGATGTAAAATGAATAATTTGAAAATTTCATTCAAATTACTCTATTGCACGCGAAGATATTGGCCTTTGAAGGTTTGATAGATGTGTGCAATAACTTCAACCACGGTCCTGGTTGATCGAAGCTAAGTCCTGAACCGCCTGGAATCTGCATATTGATTAAATCAAAGTATCGCTGAAACGTTTTAATCGGTTTAATATCAGAGAAATCTGATGCCATCCAGAATGGATTAAGGCCTGGATCAGTTAATTAATGTCTAATTAATACTTTAGAAAACATTTCAGGCCCTAAGAAAGACCTGCTATAGGCAGATTTAGCCCTAACTAATGTATCTTTAATGAACTAATACTGACTTACTTGTAAAATATGAACTTCTTGTGCAGCAATGGTATCTACAGCATTTGTTACGTCTGAAAATGTTGGTAAAAACCATCTTTCTAATAAATAATCTATAAGTTGATAACATACCTAAAATAAAAAAACATGGTTTGAAACATTTTTTTAATTGTTCCTCCTTTTCAGTCATGCTTTCTGACAATTTCGCCCACCATCACCATCTTCCACAATCAAATGGGGTTTAACGTCCTACTGTTCTGCTCCTGACTGGGCTAATGAAGACGGGCATACACCATACAGTGTGCTACGATGAGGCGAATTTTGCACGAGCAGCGGCACTATGACCTACTCAAATTTCAATTGTCAAGGGAACTTTTATGTGCACACAAAGGTGTACTGACCAGGGGTAACCGTTTTTTGAAGTGCCGGTAGCTTTCATTACAAGACTGTATACAGTCCTTACATATATTTTTAAAGCTGCATTATTTAAGAGCTAAATATACCTATTGCAGCTATTTATTTTGACCTTAGACAATATAAAGTATTAACAAGACATTACTTTACATGACAAGCTCGTATTCAACTTTGTAGATGGTTGTGATTTTCAACACAGTAATTGCCGCTGTCTGGGCAAAATTTCCCTCATAGCACACTGTATGACATATGCCCATTTTCATTAGCCCAGTTGGAGCAGAAAAGTAGGACATTAAAGGCTCAATACCACTCTTGTTGTAACTGAATAATATGTCCCAATCTTGTACCTTTTTTTTACAATTTCCCAATTGGAAAAATTTAACTAAATGGTTTAAACAGTGAACCTTTTCAAATGCAACTTGGATTTAAAAATATTTTCGAACCCTCTGGACTACTAAAATAGGATGTAATGGATAATTTACACAACAGGTAGGAGGACAACTAAACATCTAGTACTTAGAAAAGGGCTATTTATTTTTTTAGAGCTGTCAAGCCAGCAAGAGTGTTATTGTCCCTTTAAACCTCATTTCATTTACATGTACTTCAATAAACTTGTTTCATATTTCACTTTAATCCTGTGACATCATTTGAGGCTTGAAATGAGAATAATGTTAAAAGAATATTGACTTAAAACCATGCAACTTGTATTGTCTTTACAAAAAAATTACACAAATTTCCAGTAAAATTCTGTTAAATACTTGCAGAATTTATGATAACATATAAAATTATCTGCGACGACAACATTTTGTGTTGGAAAGCAGGGACAAACTTGTATTGTTCTACGGATTTCAAAGGGATTAAACATTCTCTATAAATGTTATCTTCAGTGAAAAATGTCCGAATTCATTTGGTTATGTATTATCGATTACACCATAAAATAGAAATAAAAGGGGTTTAACATGTTACTTTTCCACAGGCAAATGAAGATGGGAATACGCCATGCAGAGAGAGAGAAATGGAGTTTAACATCCACTCGACTCAAACTAGGTCATTTTGAGATTAACATATGATTCAATTTTAATTTCAGTAATTTGCTTGCACATAGGGTCCTTTAGTAGTGCCATGAGATAAATTTTGCTCGGACAGCAGCATTACTTATATTTCTATTTCCATTGGTATCCACCTTCCCTCTATGTCTGTCCCATCCGAACAACTAGACAGTTTCCCTTTATGTCTGTCCCATACAAACAACTAGACACTTTCCCCACAGGTAGAATCGAGTTCTCGAATGGGATGACAAACATATGGTTCAATTTTATTGCGTGTATAGGTCTTTAGCAGAGGGAGAAAACCGGAGGACACAGAGAAAACCCACGAGGTTGGACAGGCGACCCTACTCCTTGTCACGTACGATCGGAGATTTGAAACCAGGCCAGTTGACTCAATGACAGGCTTTATGATACAGCACGCACATGCTAACCATTTGGCCATCCAAATCCCCCCCTAAAGAATTGATTATAGGCTTGTCATTTGAAAAAATGTATAAATAACAGTTTATATATAACACTTAAAGCCAAAATAAAAACTTGCAACAGAAGATTTAGCTCTTACATAATGCATCTTTAAACTAACTTGAAATTAACGTGATCGTATTATGACCTAAATAATAAATAACAGTTTATATATAACATTTAAAACCAAAATAAAAACTCTCAATGAAAGATTTAGAATCTTTAAACTAAGTTGACATTAATGTGATCGTATTATAAATACATATTAAACTAGAAGTTCCTAAGATAGAACCAAGTATGGTAGTGTAAGCAGATTACTAAATATAAACAAAACCAAAACCTATTAATTAAGGTATATTATCATCAAATGCAAATCGAACCCATTTATTTATTGTTGTTTATCATAATAGAAGCATTAAAATTGAACCCATTTATTGTTGTTTTTCTCAAAAAATCCGGATTATTTTCAGTTCTCTTCCTTGTTGGTAGGAAGAATTAAAATAACCTTCTGCTAAGAATTAAATATAGTCTTAAGCCCACTTTGTTTTTGAAATGGTCAATTAGTCTGAAGTTGTCATAAATGAATGAATGAAATGGGGTTTAACGTCCTACTGTTATGCACTTAACCTGAGCTAATTGAAGACGGGCATACGCCATACAGTGTGCTATGAGGGAAATTTTGCCCGGGCAGCGGCGCTACGGCCTACTCTTATATCGAATTCCAACTGCCAAGGGATCTTATATGTGCACTCCAATGTGTACACGGGGCCTCGGTTTTTCGTCCCATCCGAACGACTAGGCAGCTGTCCTTGTCAGGCCCTCCTTCTGTATCACTGACAAGGGGAAATCACGTCGGAAAATCGAGATGAACTTTCTCGGCCAATGCAGGGATCGAACACTCGACCTCCAGGCTAGCGAACCAGCGCCTTATCCACTTAGCCACCGTGATCCCCCTGAAGTTGTCATAAAGGAAAAAAAAATATGAAAATAGTGCAAACACAGATTAAATGTGAAATTCAGTCAGTTTAAGCTGAGCAGACATGGATAAAATTAGTTACGCTTCAGGTTAAGAATAATTGTGCTTGTTTTTAAAGCGAGAATTTCATATTTTCTAAGAAAGTCAAAACATAATTATTTCTATGTCTTTTGCTCAAAAGGTTATCAACCCACTGTTATACGACCATGGGCATTATTTCCCGTCCTTAGAAATCATTGACACAGGAAATAAAACTCAATTACCTCCCATTGCCTCCAATGCATAAGCTTCATTCAAACGTTTGAATTTGAAGTTGAAAATTATATTTTTACCAATTTCTCAGCTGGCAATAGTGAATTATAGGATTAATAGGATTATTCTTTACCAAGGTAGGACTGTTTATGGATACCATCTATTTTAAGGCTTTATTTTAATAAATTTTAAAAATATAACTTAAAAATTTGAAATTGTAGCTTTAAGTTATATAATTATCAATATAACTTGGTAATTGTGTGACTATCCTATAAATTTCTTTTATTAATTTGTATGCATTTAAATAATCCTTGAGGTTGGAGGAAAAGGATAGACCCAAGGGTTACATTGATATGACTCGGTCATTCTTTGATTAAAATATGTGGGTCAAGTAAGTTGGAACTAGTTCTAATAGGGTTTAAAACCTCTATGGCCGAAATGTGGTACATACTAAATAACAGGGCATGCCCAAGACATTGGGCAAGATACAAATTATTATTTCGATTTTTAAACCACCATCTTAGTCCGTCGAGATGATTTACCCAATACTATTGTGTAGTATGTGGTGATATTGAGGTGGTATTGGGTAGTATTGGGTAGTATTGGGTGGTATTGGGTTAATCGTCCCACAAATCTTAGTCTCACTACCCATAAGCAATAAAGGAAGTAACTTTCATCAGATAAAAATAAAATTTTATAAATTTTATGGCAGCCGTGTTCCTCTTTCATCAAATTACTATAGTAAATATAAACTACAAGTCAACAGCTATATCCATTTTAAGAAATTTTGTATCTATGGTTTCTTTTTTATTTAATACAAACGCTTCCTGTTTTATTTAATAGTAAGTGCAGGGGGACTGCACCTCACATGATTTACACAAAGACAAATATATGGACAAGACATCATACTCAGAAACAACAAACAAACAAACAATTCAAAAGAGTGAATGGATCCGGGGGATAGCCGTAAGCGTCCACTGCGCCTGTTATGGTACAGGCTTCACTAAAATGATTTACAAAAAAGACATAACAGAAATAATGCAACCAATCTTGTGAGTGGTCGTCTCTTCAATGACGCTAGTCTGCCAGTTGAAGTCAGGTGTTAGAACGTCAAAGAATTTTAACAATAAGGGTGATAATCTGGACAGAATCTTGGAAAACGCTGAAATAATAAGTGCAGTAAAACACTAATATTTGGGACATAGAAAGAGACACAAATGGATTGTAACATATATAATAATGTAATAAAAGTGTATAAAAACTGATTTACATTCAATCGTTTCCGTTTTTACTCAAATTTCAAATCAGAAGTCTCAATCGAATGGCTATCTCTAGCATCTGGTTATCTCCAGTTTGACATGACTCGTGGAATGCGTCTAGCGGCGTTCTACAATTCCGTTGTTAAAAATGGCGCTGAAATGCATTATGGTACACGATTCGTGTACTAATGGTAAAATGTTTATTTTGTCTTAAATATTGGATATCAGAAGTTCATCTTTTCTCGGTAAGATAACTACATCGATGTTGATTTAAATTGACAAATAATTTGTGTTCTCCATATCGAAGACCTCGGATGATATTGAGTTCGAGAGACTTAGCTACTAATTAATACATGCTAATATATATTCAGTTTGATAACTTAACATTTTAAGATAATCTCCCGCTTTACACTAGATAAATCAGGGCTCTGTTTCTCAAAATCTTAACTAAAGATAAAATCCAAAATTAACTAGATACTTCAATTTTGATTGGCTAAGAACTAAAATCAATCTAATATTATCCAACCAAACTACTAAAATTTAGATTTTATCTTAGTTAAAATTTCGTGAATCAGGCTCCTGGTTTCTCCAATACCAATAAAAGATTATGCTTCAGCAGCATAGATCAATAAAATTTCAATGGACCATAACTTTGTTAATACTAAACGGAATAAAATCAATTTTGAATTGATATTCTTAAGGCTTTATTTTAATAAATTTTAAAAATATAACTTGAAAATTTGAAATTTCGGATTTAACTTATCTGAATCTACAACTTTATTGATTATTATTCTTTTATCATAATTACTAGGTAAAATTATGCCATTATATATTAGTTTACATCATTTCATTATTGGATGGAAGTGATAAATATATAAATTATAAATAATAACATCTATAGATATATAAATTATAAATAATAACATCTATAAAATACTGATCTTTCAACCCTTTTAATTGATTTACCTTTTTTAAAACTTAAAAAAAAACAGGCCTACAGATAAAAAAAAAACATAAAATTATGCCATTATTCATTATTGTACAGAAGAAATGTTTTTGCCATAATATATAAATCATAAATGTACAACAAACTAACAATTCAACCTTTTTAATTGATTTTCTTTTTTTATTACTCAAAAGCGTCCTTCAGATATAAAAAAAAAAAATGCTATTATTTATTACGTTACATCATTTGATTACACGGGTAGGAGGAGATTTGGTGATAAATATAAATTAAAAATTTAGAGTGATTCATCATACAGCTTATCTAAATAAATCAGGAACTATCGAAGAGAATAGATTTCGATGATTAATGACAATGCATCTTTAACAATAGCCCTTGAAATATAACAATATCAATTCTCTGATATCCAAATTATACTGCTCCAACTAACGCTGACAATAGACAAAAGAAACAGTGATTAAATATCAACATTTAGGAAGCTAAGCACATAAATGAAAGAAATCAATGATACCACGACAGGGGGCTGCAAGATAGGTCTGTCCTAATTAGCGGCCATCTGTTCGCTATATTACTGTCTTACAATCTCAACAACCATATATGGAAAGTAGTCCTGCTGTCATAGACATATTTCTGTTTACCCATGGCTATATTTGGATAAAATATATATCACTAAGAAAATAACAGGCGTCATAATCTACGTCAATTTTGTGCCACCATTTGTAAATATTTTTTGTTTGACTTTCGAGAGCTGGGCTTCACGTACGTGTGTGTGTGTGTGTTCCTTATTATCATTTCTGTCTCTATGATATACACATACACAAATTCATACCAATATCGAAAAATGTTTCAATTTACTAGATTAAATATATTGATTTTGTTATAAGTTTTTTGGACAATAATTTCCTAAACTAACAATCCTAGTAAGTGCTGCGATTGACCTATACTTCTTGAACAGCGATTGATAGCTTTTAAGGGAAATGTATCTTGTATAACGGATGGGTCGATAACCAATGGCACAAGTTAAATTTAAAACTATGTGGTTTAGAAGCATGAATTGATGGACCAAAGGGGAAAAATAAAAAAAAAATGAAAGAGATATAAGTACTTTGGGGACCAGCTCAAGGTGGTAAAAATAAGTTTCAATGTGACCAGTTTTGAATATAAAACGACATCTAACATGTTCAATAAGATTATTTAATGCAAAAATTTAAAACAATCGCTCTAATATACGCCTTTAAGTTTCTTGCCATATATAATCTTTTGGTGGTTTTAATTAATTTTAACAATATCCCATGAGATAAACCTTAATCTAATGATCTATATTTTCTTAAGTCTACAATTAAAGATACTATTCCAAATTAATTAAATTTATTTTCTTGACAAGAGTAACAATTTCTCTTTATATTAACATTTATATTTTTCAGTGAGTGTGACGATTCCCCTTTCAAATTAATTAGAACTATTTTCTTGAAATGGTATTTCTTTTTAAATTAATTACATTTTGTTATTTTAGAAAGTGTGGTAAAGCCTCTTTAAAATAAATTACATTTATTTCTTTGATGCAAGTGACAATTTCTCTTTAAATTAATAGCATTGATTTCTTTAGTGAGTGGGATAATGACACTTTAAATTAATTACATTTATTGTCTTGGTAAGTGATAATTTCTCTTTAATGTTAATAATCTGAGAAGTTTAAATGTGTCCAGTAGTGGGTTGGTCCAATATAGGGTAAAGGCCTGAAACCAAATATTAATTATTCATTAGGTTTAAAATCATGTAGTATAAAGGCAACGACTGATATTAGACATTAACATTTTCATAGCACAGCAAAAAGTAACTGGTGTAATGGATAGGCCAAAATGGCAATGTCCCTATTGTACTATTCAGGAATAAAAAACTGAATAGGCCAATGGGACAATATTATCTTAATTGTAATGCTAATCATCTACATGGTCAAACAGCATCAAATGAAAGGGATAGGCTTATTGGCTATTGTCATAAGAGCACTTGGGCTTTGTTAGGGTTTTTTCAGCGAGTACGCCAACTACCTAGTAAAAAGGATAGGCCAAAAGGCCATTGTCTCAAGTGTAACATTTATTATGAATCGGGTTAATAATCTTCGGGCAATATTAATTGAGAAATAGAATAGAGTAGGCCAAGGATGTCAGTGTCCGAACAAGATTCTTATTTCACAATAATGGAAATGACATCAAAGAAAGTATACACATAAAATCCCATGCGTATCAATAAAAAAATGTACCGTAAGTGGTTATTTTAAGCCAATCACTATGCCTGTAATATCTAGGGTAGTAGGAATGCCCTGTATGGCGGTTGTTGTCTTTTAAAGGTTCTCAATCCACACTAGTCTTGAGGCAAAATATTATTTGTTGACAAAAAACAGCTGATTGGAAAACATTTCTACGAACCTAGGCGTTACAGCCTATTCTTATATCGAATTCCATGTGCCAAGGGATCTTTTATGTGCACTCCAATGTATACAGAGGACCTCATTTTCCCGTCCCATCCGCATGACTAGACAGCTGTCCTTGTAAGGCTCTCCCTCAGTCCTGCATCACTGACAAGGGAAAACCACGTCAGATAATCTGAATGAACTTTCACGGCCAATGCCGGGATCGAACACCTGACCTCCAGGCTACCGGGCCGGCGTCTTACCCAATTAGCCACATGATCCCCTAATGGGCTAATGAAGACAGGATCTATAATTTTGGGTAAAATCTTTGATGGGCCTCTTTTTAATCCGATTGAATCCCAGCTGGGAGATTATCTAACGTTAATATTTTGGTTTTTATTAAATATCAAATAATCTATTTAAGTACATTTTAATGTGTTAATTTAAGCCGTGAAAAAAAATGATATTGCCCGATAAATGCACAACAGCGATAAGCGTCTTTCAATGTTTTTATATACGATTTTTATTGTAACTATTACTAACTAACCATTAACACAAAACCCCTAAAAAACACTCAATACTGACAAAACCATATTATTTCATTGTGTAGGATCAAATAAATTCAGTTGCCTAGTAACACGACTTTCTTCTTTCTTTAAGATTTGGGTTGGTTGTGGTGCTAATTCCCTCTAATTACAGAACTTAATGATCCAGATTCATATTCAAATTTATGTTGCTAACATATTCAAAAACCGATTCCTTCTTTTTTGGGGGGATCACAAATCAATATTTGTATAAATGGGTGTAGAGTTTCTCATACACGAGCTAATTCATGATAAACTTGGCCGATATTTTTGTCAATCTACTAATGGATTCGGAACTCGTTCTTTACTTAGATGCACATCTGTGCTAGTATTATTTACAGTCCTTGTATTTCATCTCGCGTAAAACTCTTTTATTTGCGACATAAAATTGTTCCTTGTCTCCGAGTCTTTGATATAAAGTGAACATTTTATCAAAGGCTTATACGATTAACATTCACTTAGATAAAAAATGTAAATGAATATAGAACAATCTTCACGAGAAGAAAAGCAAAAACTTATTTCCGCATATTCAGATTCTTTTTTTCATCAACGCAGATTTTGCTTCAGATATGTCTTGAAGTTCTTTGTAACTTTTTTGTCTGAGGTTTCTCTGTATACAATATACATATTTTTAGAAATGGATCCAAGTTTTCTGTTTTTTGATGGTATATGATAATACATGCTTTGATATTGCTACTGAAAATGTTTCCATTTGAGATTAAAACCATATCTTTCTAAAACGAAAATAAGTAAACACATTTTTAGAAAAGATTGATCCATTAAAATTTCTAACGGTCTAACCATGTTTGTAATGTTCAGTTCAGCTTCATATTGCTTTGTACATAAACATTTAAAGAGCTACATGAATTTCCTCCAACAATGATAAGTGACATTGGGTGTTCTTACAAGAGTAAGTATATCCTACCTCCTACATGGCATTAGAGAGAGAGGGGAGAGAGAGATAGAGAGGGGGTTTAACTCCACTCACCACAAACCACAAACAAGGCCATTTCGGGACAAACATATTGTTCAATTTTATTTCAATAATTAACATGCGCTTAGGGATTCTTAGCAGTGGGAAGAAACCTGAGGACCTGGAGAAAATCCACGAGGTTGGACAGCTGACCCTACTCCTTGTCACACATGGCATTAAAAGTCATACAGTGGTTTGAACTAGGTTAAAATTTATATAAATTGACATGTCACGTCAACCACTTTGAATCATGACATTCATATTTCTATCAAAAAATTTAATTGCGTTAGCTATATGCAAATATCATATATATATATATTATGCATCTATGGATTTTTCTGAAATTATGATATAAAATCGTTATATAACATGCTATCAGATGTAGGCGTATAAAAATATATATCACCACCAGCTTGGAATTTTATATTTTATAATGAGTAATGCATAATTGCATCAGGAATTGTTCCAGGAATTCCATTTCTAGAGAATAGTTATGCATGAAGTTCCATTTTTTAATTAAAATTTTTTAACATGAGCTGCTGGAAACCAGTTGGAAACCAGGCCAGCCTGCAATATGGCGCTGGAACTTGCAGCTGCAATAACAAAGCATTGTGTGTGCACCGAAATAATGCATGGTGCAAGTCTGGCTGGGGTCAATGCATTCTTCTACTATTCTACAGCATCCCTATTGATTTTCTCATTCGTGTTGACATAGTTTGGCTAATTTCTTTTGTTTCCAACTGTCACTGAATGGCCAGTGAGGTCAGACTTCTTAAACTTTGTTGTTAAAATGAGGCCTTGCGACTGTCTGACGTATCAAGAAATGTCCTGGTTTTAATCTATTTATTCCATACCGCTGTTAGCTTAATTGAGCATCTTGTTTGATTAATGACGTGATGCTTCTCATTATGTTACGTCCAAATGGGATTTTTTTTATATTTTCTGAGAACTGAGGTTTGGAGAAAAAAAAAGTTTTAGAAAGAGCATTTGTAGGTTTTTTTTATAAAATTTGGTAATATTTAATCTCTACTAACCTCCATTGGGATTTTTTTTTATTATGTTACGTCCAAATAGGACTTTTTTTTATAATTTCTGAGAACTGGGGTTTGGAGAAAAATAAAAGTTTTAGAAAGAACATTTGTAGGTTTCGTATAAAATTAGGTAATATATACTCTCCACTAACCTCCATTGTTCAAAAACTTCAGATTAAAGCATCTCATTATATTACGTCCAACTGGGATTATTTTTTTATTTTTTCGGAGAAATGAGGTTTGGAGAAAAAAAAAGGTTTTAAAATTTGTAGTTTTTTTTATAAAATTAAGTAATATTTACTCTCCAAAAACTTCCATTGTCCAAAAACTTCAGATTTAAGCACTAAGGGTTTGTTGGGGGGGTTTTAAAAACTTTTCTAAGAGTCAATATCTAAAAAAGAACATTTGCAGGTTTTTGTATAAATTTAGGCATCATTTACTCTCCTCTAGATTCCATTGTTCAGACTATAAAGTGCTTATGATTTTTGTTTTTTCTGTCTTTTCCATGACTCAGTATATAAAAAAAGAACTTTTGTGGGTTTTATTCAAGCTTTAGTAACATTTACTCCCATGTACTAACAAATTTTAAATATTCTTTTCCTTTTTTCTTCAAATGGATTTTTTGAAGATTTTAAAAGATAAGTTTTTGAAAAAATATTTGTTACTTTTGTTTTGTAGATAATATTTATTCCCTCTCATTTTTTATCAAGTTTAAATACATTCCACTGTCCAAAGATATCAGACTTTTTACATTGAAAAACCTATGAATTTGATTTGTATGTCAAGATGGTTTTGTGTGGGTGGCTGGGGGGTGTTGCTAGGGGTCAGGAGTGTGGGTGTATTCCAGTTGACAACAACAATTTGGTAATGTTTTTATTTCTAATTAAAATCCAATCATTAGCTTTTCTTAATGGATTAAATAGAAATCTGCCTAATTTTGAAAACCATTGAAGTATTGGACATATAAATGTCATCCTTTGTTCTGAAATGTAGGATTTCCGTATATAATGAGTATCACATTTTCAAAGAGTTTCCTAACTCTAGGTTTTTTTTTCAGTGGACATTGGAACTCATCAATTAATAAATAAATCTCACAAATGTCCGCCTTTGTTACGAAATGTTGGATCTCTGCATTTAAAACTAGATTTTATTTAACATTAAAGTGTCCTAAAAGACATAAAACCCTAATCTCTGATTATATAACGCTGGATATAAACCTTGTTTTATTGTCTCTAAACAAACCCCGTGAATAGTTTTAAGTTTTGTTGTTAGTTTATAATTAAATGGCTATAAAGTAATGAATAAACATTAGTTTGTATTCAGTCAGGAAAGTTTCCCACACTTTTGGTCAAATAAAAGTTCTTATGGACGTCATAAATCTACACTGGAATCTATTTTTTATATAATCAAATTCAAACAGTCGACATTTTGAAAGGGATGTAATAAGATTTTATAACCTTCCGAGTCACCAACCATTTAAAGCCTCTCTAATCTATTACCTAGAGTCCATTCACAAAATGACCAAACCTATTGAAACCAGTGGACAATGAGATTTAAGCCATCATTGAAGATGAAAAGCTACACCTACAACTGACCACCATATATTAAGCTTCTATTCTCCAATTTTTCACGTACATCTGTCAATGTCCGTCTGTTTTTATTGAATATATAAACCATCAAAGTCAGTTTACTGTCAAAGTAGAATGGACAATATGTGAAGACTGTTACATGTTATTTGTTAGAAGGCTATGGTGGACCGTTTGACATTATTGGGCATTATTACCCATCTGCTATACAGTATATGCAAACGATGCTTTTCTCATTATTCAAACTGTCCACTATCTGATGAGCTCATGGTGTAATCTGAATTGTCAACTTTATTATTTGATGGCAACAAAGGGTGAGAGATTGAATGAAGACGATGGCCGCTCTCCTTGTCCGATGTATTGTCATTGGGGCGTGTTGTGTGATGCTATTGATTCTTTTCGACACTTTTATTGACTGTTTTGTCCCTTGCTTGCGCCCCACCAGCATAATCATGGCTTTGTTCGTTTTATTCAGCCTAATGGAGGCAGAGGAGAGGAAATTGGACAACTTTAAGCGTGAGAGATACAAAAATATCCCCAGGCTTCTTAATCATAACACTAGTACCATATACTCTTGTCCGAGATATGCTCATTTGTAAATACATTTATCCAATTTTTATTAATCATCTATTGTTTGTTTTTTTAAAAATGAGCAGATGTTAAGAAAAAAAATATTTCTCTGCTACACTTATCAAACATTGTCCAAAACATGCTCATTTGTAAATTCATTTTTCTAACATTTATTAATGATCTATTGATTGTTTTTTAAAAATGAACACATTTTAAGTAAAAAAAATATTTATAGAACATTTATTCATTATCCATATTTTAATTTATTTTTTTCAAAACGAGCACAATCAACGTAAAAAAAAAATTCTATCATTTTTACACATTTATCTAACTATTATTTATTATCCATTTTATTTTTCTTAAAAATAAGCAAAAGTTACGTACAATAATATTTGCATCATTTTGATACACGGTCGTTTTTGATAATAGTGGGAGTTAAAAAGCAATTTACGTAAATAAAACTTTTTCTATAAGAAGCTGCCAAGAAAAGAAGAAGACAAGTTGTAATGAGAAATCCATGAATTATGGCAAATTTGCGAGGCTCGGTAAAAAACTTATGAAAACATGCTTCAAGAAATTACAGTATTTATCTTATAAGGGCAGATAAATAAGTGGATAACGTAGATACTATTTATCGTATTTTGACAATGTCATAATAAAGGAAAAGAAGCACGGGGTACAAAAAATAGTTTCAGAAATGAGCAGATGTACTTTGGTGTTTATTCTCAGAGGTGAATCCGATATATTATGATTAATTTCCTAGTTTTTAAATGCCACATATCTAACTAAAGAAAACAAAAGCGAAAGAAAAAAGCCAACAAAAACTTCTGTTAACTTGATTGAAGACAACTTGTGAAAAATCAACAAAAATTTATTTAAATTGATACAACAAATCCGGCATTATGTTTGAAGATCTCAGGTAAAGAAAAATTA
Source organism: Patella pellucida (assembly GCA_917208275.1). NCBI lineage: Eukaryota > Metazoa > Mollusca > Gastropoda > Patellidae > Patella > Patella pellucida. Next base: position 13,981,465 of record OU795041.1, read on the forward strand.
TATTAATAATAATAATTATTAATATTTAGATAACGGAAACCGTGCTTGTTGTGATTTGATTTGAGAAGAAAAGTTTTCGCAGTTATTTGAAGAGCAGGATAATACATGTACCGATACATTCAAATTTAAATATAAATTTATGGATTATTTGGAATAATATTTAACTTGAAGAAGCTGGTAGATTGAATATGAATATTGTCACATTTCTCGTTGTTTATAGGAAGAAAAAAAAGAGAGAATGATAACATTAAGGAATTCCAACTATTATTGACGGAACTTTTTAAGGAAAGTACATTGACACTCCAGTGTTTTAAAGATATGTTCTCAAAAGAATAATTAGAGTCAACGATCATCATATTCATAGTTTAATCAGACAATAGCTAAATGTCCTCAAATTGATCGTCTAATATTAAACAATTTTTTTTGGAGGAATATCTATATTTTTAAATAGCTAAATGTCCTCAAATTGATTATTTAATATAAACGTCAAGGAAAGATTAAAACAATTTTTTTAGTAAATATATCTATGAGTAGCTTTGAATGTACATTGGGAAATATTTTTATCGGACAATATCTAAATTGATCCTTTAATAATTTAATATAAACGACAAATCGGACCAGGAAGATTTGAAACATTTTTTTTTGTAAGAATATCTGTGAGTAGGTTTGTATTCACGCTGAGAAACAGATCTGGAAACAATTCGACAAATATCTAAATGCCATCAAATTAATTTTTTAATATATTAATATAATTCTCAAATGTAACCAGGAAGGATTAGCAGAATTTATATTTTTAAGAATATTTATAAGCAGCTTTGTATTTACATTGAGAAATAGATCTAGATAGAATTCGACAAATAAAACTATTTTCCCAATTTGAACAGAAATTTAAGGTTTGAATTAGAATACTTTGGGATTATGTATTCAGATATTTGGTAAATAATCCAATGCGAACACAAATAGGATTATAATTTTCGGACAGGTGGTTCTATGGCATTTCATTTGCACTTAGGCCCTGTTGGACAGCAGAAATGGTCAAAAAAATTGAAATTTACTCAACTTTATATAAAAATGTGAATACAAATGATCAATACCTAAAAGGTGAGGATTAAAAAAAGTTGAACACCTTAAACTGAAATGAAATGGGTTTTTTCCTTAACCGACTGGGCTAATGAAGATGGCAAGGGTTCTCCCATCTTTATTTTGAATTTGAACTTTCAAGAGTTCTTTTACGCTTATTTTAATGGAAACACATTTTTTCATATCTTCCAAACAACAAGACTCTGTCCTCGCCACGCCTTCCATTCTGCACTCACTGACAAGGGGAAACCACAACTAGAAATTCCAGGAGAACTTTCTCAACCAACACCGGCATCAAACCGTCCCCTTGTTAATGGTATTAAATAAAATGGGGCTTAACGTCTTACTGTTCTGCTTCTCCTTGTTAGTGAGAGAGAGAGAGAAATAGGGTTTAAAGTCCACTCGAAACAATAGAGGTTATTTTGGGACTAACCTATGATTCAATTTAATTTCAACAATTTGCTTGCGTGTATGGGTCTTTAGCAGTGGAAGGAAACCCAGACAACCCGGAGAAAACCCACGAGGCTGGACAGGTGACTCTAATCCTTGTCACATACAACCAGGGAATCGAAACCACGCCAGGTGACTCAATGACAGGCCTTACGGTGCAGTGTGCATGCGCTAACCATTTGGCCATCCAAACCCCTCCCCCTTGTCAATGAGCCACCGCAGTCTCCACAGCCATAAAAACTTAAACATTTTACTCTGATGATTTGTCTCTTTAAATTGTATCATATTGCTGTTATACTAGCTATTATTAACTACATGAGTTCTTCTTCAGTACCATTGCCATGTGCTTCAAAATCAAACATTAGAGAAACAATAAGGAAAGTTTTCAAGAGTGCAAAGTAAAAAGATCAATTCTGATGAGAGTGTGTGGGTCAATCTATTAAAAACATATCATATTTTGGTCACATGTACTTAGTTTCATCGATACTTCAGCAGCTCCAAGATGAATATTTTATCACAATCGATGAAAAAAGACCTACATTAATTTTAACAGATTTTAACAGAGAAATCCTAGATATGATTTCAGAAAATAAAATTCACTTTTTTTAGTATGGTGATCTTAATTTTATAACTCTTTATTTTTAAAGCTCCAGTTGTTCAGTATCATCACCTTTCAGAATTCATATATTTTTTCTTAAAAAAAGATCACTGATTGTCATTTAAGGGATTTAGAATTCCTTGAAATCTACATCATGGTCAAAGAGAGAGAGAGAGAGAGAGAGAGAGAGAGAGAGAGAGAGAGATTAGGTTTAACGAGTACTTGACACAAACCAGATTATTTCAGGACTAACATATGGTTCAATTTTATTTCAAAATAAAATTGGGTTTAATGACCACTTGACACCAACCAGACTATCTTGGGACTAACATATGTTTCAATTTTATTTAAATACTTCGCTTACACATAGGGGACTCAGTGAAAAACCACGAAGTTGGACAGGTGACCCTACTCCATGTCATGTTCAACCGGGAGATCAAAACCACGCCAGTTGACTCAATGACATCTTATGATACAATGCGCACACACTAACCATTCACCATCCAACCTGCCTTATAATCTCAAAGCCGGGAGATATCTATATTTTTATTTGGTTGTGTTAATTAAATATGAAATAAATAATTCGGGTACATTTTATAATGGAACAATCCAAGAAAATTGAGATTTTCTCAGAATATTGCAAATGGTGATCAGAAGCTTTATTAAAGTCTTCCATGACCTTCTTAAATAACAATCACAAAAAGTCCTCATAGATGGACTGCTGATAACAACAATCAGTGAAGAACTGCTTTCTTTTCTTTCTTTTTAAAAAAATTGACTAATACAGCTAAAGGGTCAGTTTGTGAAGATCTGAAAGACTGATGCTGTGCTGACCTCTCCCAAAATTCTGGGTCAAATCTTTTGAATGATCACTTAGCACTAATTTATTACAAGTGAAGAACTACTTGTGTTCAAGTTTTGTTGAATTCATTCTGTCAAAATTCACGACAATACAAGTGATTATTCCAACACATTTATTATGTTGGCAAATCAACTTAATTCCTATTATGGAAAGGAATAGAAAAAAAAAACGCTAAGGAAAAACTTGCAGAGGTGAATTTTAAATTGTATTAATTATCACTAAAATGTCTTTTTAAAGAATTGTTTTTCTTTTAATTTAATTTTCAATAATGGGTATTAATAAATATTGTCTTTACATATCTGGTTTTCATGTGAGCCTGCATATAACTAACAGAGAAAGAGAAAGAGAGAGAGAGAAATGGGGTTTAACGTCCTCGTCCACTCGACACAAACAAGACAATTTTGGGACTAACATATGGTTAAATTTTATTTCAACAAATCGCATGCACATAGGGGTCTTTACCAGTGGGAGGAAACATGAGGACCCGGAGAAATCCCACAGAGTTGAAAGGTGACCATGCCAGTTGACTCAATGACAGAACTTATGATTTATTGTGCACACTTAAACAATTAGGCCATCCACCGCCACCCCACCCCCACAAACCAAAAGATTATATACTTTGATTTTGTAGTTAATTAAATTTTAAATAATCATTAAAGCATGGATTAACCTGTAAAGAATTTAACAATGTGCACAAAATACCAATGGCAAAAGGTGTCTTTGAAACCTGTGAGGTGCTTTGAAGTTCGTAAAAGCTCCTTCAAATTATCCCCCACTATAAGGACAGTTTCTAAGTATTTTTATCATTAAAACAACCACTTTTATTTGTCTACTTCCTTCATTAATATTCATGGATCAAAAACTACGTGAATCATTGATCAAATTTACGTCATCAAAAAACACCATAAATATATCACTCATAAATAAAAACGTAGGACTGACAGAGATATGAAATATTGTTTTGGTTCTTGCGAGTCATTAACCTTTTCAGATAAATACTGATATACATTATTACTAAGATGGCACAAATATGTTATATGCCATGTAAAGTCATTATTTTATAACCTCCAGGCTTATGGCGGCCACCCTGGTTAGGAAACCTAGGTTACCTATATAATACTGTACATGCCAGGAACCATTTACGGTAGGAGCCAATCTACTCCAAAAATAACAACTTCGACATTGGACACATCAAATAAAGCTTCAGCATATAATCAATGATGTATATAGAAGTCTGTCATGTTTAGAAGGTTAGGTCAGGTTAGGTCATGTCCAACAATATATACTGTATATCCCATCAGGTCTAAGAAGAAGGATTGGAAGATAATTCCGTTTGATGATTGACAGCAATAAAGCTAGGGTATAAATATATCAAAATAAAGACAAACAGAATTAGTTATATTTTTATTCCAATACTTCACCCATATCATCAGGCATTGGTACTGTGCATGTGGCTGGGTATGCTAAACATTGTCATATCTAAGTATTAATATCTGGTACTGTGCGTGTGGTTGGGTATGCTAAACATTGTCATATCTAAGTATTAGATATATTTCTATTCTAATAATTACCCATCTGAATCAGTCATTGGTACTGTACGTGTGGTTGGGTATGCTAAACATTGGCATATCAAAGAAATAGTTATATTTTTATTATAAAACTCACCCATCTAAATCACTCATTGGTACTGTGCATGTGGTTGGGTATGCTAAACATTGTCATATCTAAGTATTAGTTATATTTTTATTCCAATATTTACCCATCTTATCACTATCAGTCATTGGTACTGTGCATGTGGTTGGGTATGCTAAACATTGTCATATCTAAGTATTAGTTATATTTTTATTCCAATATTTACCCATCTTATCACTATCAGTCATTGGTACTGTGCATGTGGTTGGGTATGCTTACCCTTGGCATATCAAAGACAGCAGAATTAGTTATATATTTTTATTCAAATACTGATCCAGTGATTCTCGGCATTTTACTAACAAAATGCGAAAATTGATTAATCACTGATAAATTCATAGCTGTGTTTTTCTTTATTAAGTTTGAGTCATCTATGTGTCAATGACTAGTTTTTGTCTATGACTAGTCTCTGTCTACGATTGTATTTCGTCTGAATCGCCATGTTTTTATTTTGCAAAATTAAAATATTTTTCATATATATTTAGACAGGTGTGCTGCTATTTTTTCATGTGTTCCAAGGTGTGCTGTTGGGAAAAAAGGTTGAAAAGAACTGATCTGAGAGAGAGAGAGAGAAATTAGGTCATTTCGGGACTAACATATGGTTTAATTTTATTTCAATAATTTGCTTGCGCGTAGGAGTCTTTAGCAGTGGGAGGAAACCGAAGTTCCCGGAGGAAACCCACGAGGTTGAGTATGCCACATACGCTCACACCAGGGCATCTTACTCACTGGTCACAACGACTCCCAAGATAATTTGGCTAGGACAATTTGTCTCCTGGAACTAGACAATTCTTCCCATCTAATCCCACACAAAGAATCACAGGGAACAGGGAACAATATCCCATGAGTCACCTCGTGGGGTTTTACGAAGTTCTCCAGTATACTTTTCCCACTGTTAAAGAAACTGTCTCTTGGATCTAATCCCACACATAGAATCACAGGAAACAGGGAACAATGTAGGGCTGGACGATATTCTCGATATCCCGATATATCGCGATGTCAAATTTTTTCATCGTCGACGATCTTTGGTCACCAAAAACATCGCGGTATAGCAATATATCGTTTTTTGCAGATTATCGTAAATACCGCGATATTTATTGACGATATATTGCTAATTTTGTGCGAAATATGATATAATTTAAATCAATAAGAAGACATCGTTGATTATCTTTGTTGAAATGCATTTTTTGTCAATAAAATAGTCCTAGTGACTAGGGGTTTCACGTCACGTGACTTTAGGTTGAAATCGGGCCAGCCAGCAGCTGAAATATAGCCCACTTCAATCTACGATTCTGAATTACTAATTGATGTAAATGCATTCCTAACAATTGTATTGCAATAGTTTAATATCAATCTCGATATCTGCAAAGATTCGGGCTAAAAAAGTATCGATATCATAGCGAAATTACCGTTTGTTTACAGGAGACGCTAGCGGGAAAATATCGCTCTGACGTCACGCGGCCGGTAAATTTCCACTGACGGCATTGCTATGGCCCACTTCATTGGTGATTCCGATCGTTATTTTTCAGGGGATTTTCATATAGAACCAATCAAATGATAGATAACATTTTTGTGATTATTATTCTGAGTGAAACCTCGAGATCGGACAATTAGAGCCGTAGAAAATGGGATTTATCTGTTTTGATGACTGAAAATTGCTAAATTTCGACTAAATATATAAAAAAAATTCGTGAGGTTTCATCGAGATTATAAATATTTGACATATTATCATTCAAATTATTATGATTTTAATAAATCTTAGCTGATAATAACGATCGGATTTCAGTTTTAAAATTAGTACTAGCGATTCTGAAGGGGAAATACCGCTTACGACGTCACTCAAATATGACTGAAAAGCACTTAGTTTGGTGCCGTGCTACGCATTGACGGTAAAGACAACATAAAACAATGATTTATACACATTTTTTAATAAAACATTACACACGTAAAAATATCGCGATATTTCAATATATCGTGAATATTTTTTCAAATATCGCGATATTTAAAATTGTCAATATCGTCCAGCCCTAGAACAATGACCCATGAGTCACCTCGTGGGGTTCACTTTTCCCACTGTTAAAGAAACTGTCTCATGGATCTAACCCCACACATACAATCACATACAGTTGTACCTATTGGTTAGTGACCCAGGAAAGCATCTTACTCACTGGTCACAACGACTCCCAAGATAATTTGGCTAGGACAATTTGTCTCCTGGAACTAGACAATTCTTCCAATAGGCAAATTTACCCCCAGATAATTCCCCCCCTCCCCTGAGGACAATTTGTCTCCAGACAATTCATCCCCTAGCATTTAGTATTATCCATATAGTAGACAAATTCTGTAATGGTTCCAGTAACAAGGTGGTTTTACAGAATTCTTTAGCTGGGGACGAAACAAAAGAACCCAAAGAAGAACCACAAGGTTAGACAGATGCTGCTACTGCTTGTCATGTGCAGATCATTTGTTCTATCATTAATACACTGCAGTTAAGAATTAAAGTTCCATGGCTTGTATGTAACAGGAAGCAATGTATCCTGCGTCACCTCCTGGGGTTCCACAGCGTTCTCCATGTTTAGATCATTTAGTCTATCATTAATACAATGCAGTGTAGCGGTTAAGATCCATGGCTTGTATGTAACAGGGCCTGAGTTACCTTGTAGGGTTCTACCGAGTTATCCAGTGATGGTTCCAGTAACAAGTGTAGCAGTTAAGATCCATGGCTTTTATGTACCAGGGAATAGGTCATGTGCTATGGAGTTCTCTAGTTTCCTTTTCCCACTGTTAAAGAACCCTCTCTTTGATCTTATCCTACACAAAGAATCACAGGGAACAGGGAACAATATCCCATGAGTCACCTCGTGGGGTTTTACGAAGTTCTTTGGTATACTTTTCCCACTGTTAAAGAACTGTCTCTTGGATCTAATCCCACACATAGAATCACAGGGAACAGGGAGCAATGACCCAGGAGTCACCTCGTGGGGTTCTACAAAGTTCTTTAGTATACTTTTCCCACTGTTAAAGAACTCTCTCTTGGATCTAATCCCACACATAGAATCACAGGAAACAGGGAACAATGACCCATGAGTCACCTCGTGGGGTTCACTTTTCCCACTGTTAAAGAAACTGTCTCATGGATCTAACCCCACACATACAATCACATACAGTTGTACTTTAACTTATTCAATTTAAAAACTGCCAAAGGATCATCTGGATGTCTATCAAACAAGTTTTTTTTTTATGAATTGAAAGGAAGTTATAAAAAAACCTGCTGACAAATCATTTTTTACACCTATAAAAAAAACGTAATATGTTTGCGGTAAATTGACAGTTGGCAATTGATATGTCCTGCTTGTACAACTTCTTTTCATTTCTATGGCTTCCATTTCAAAATATTACTAGTAAAACAATTTTTTCTCTTGAATTACCATATTGATGTTTATATATTTTGGATTTTATCACTTTTTTTTCAAAAGAGAGAGAGAGAGAGAGAAATGGGGTTTAACGTTCACTCAACACAAAGTATGTTATTTTGGGACTAACTCATGGCTCTATTTTATTTTCATAATTCGCATGCGTGTAGAGGTCTTTAGCAGTGGTAGGAAACCAGAAAATCTGGAGTTGATTAACCCACAAGATTGGACAGACGACCCTACTCCTTGTCATTTACAAGCAGAAAATCGAAACCACGCAGGTTGACTCAATGACAGACTTTATGATACAGTGCAGACTTGCTGGCTGCGCAGGGAGAGTGAAGTTTTTAGGGGGGGGGGGGGGCGCACAGTCTACAGTAGGCTTTAGAGTTATGGTCAGCAAAATTTTGTTCAGCTTAGGGCCTGATTAGCAGTGTAAAATTGCTAACCATTCAGCCATCCACCCCCCCCCCCCTATTTCAAAATTAATTACTTATAGCTAAAAATCACATTATGAAAAGAATGAATTAATACTTTTAATAAAAGATATGCTACAATTGTAAAAAAAATTTAAGCTTAATGATAACAAAATTGCAATTTCTATAAGATGATTTTTAGACGCTGAACATCTTTTGTGGGATTTTGAATTCCAAGCAAACTACACTTTTGTATTTATAAAAGAAATATTATTCCTAAAAGGGTTAATTCCATTAAACACAAATCAGCCAGCATCAAGAAAGAGTTTTAGGTCACATTTATTGAGGGTCCTCTTTTTATATCCGATTGAACCCAAGCCTAAGATGATATTTTGATATCTTAAAGATACGTCCATTATGGGAGATTAGATGATGCAAAATGAATATATTGAAACTTCCATTCTGAGCCAAATTATCACTGTTATATTGTTTGTGTGTATATTTATTGTTCATTATATTAACCATTAACCATGGTACTGGTCTATTCTGATCTGGTTAAAATCTTAAGCATTCGATGGTGACAGAGTTGATTATGGTCTAATGTCTAATAATAATTCATTTAACACTTAATGTTTAAAGAAAGACATACAATTGGCAAGTTTAACTTTTCACTTGTAAGTGGTGCAGGAAGGAGGGCCTGACAAGTACAGCTGTGTAGTCATTTGGATGGGATGAAAAATCAAGGTCCCATATATACATTGGCGTGTAAGTAAAAGATCCCTTGGCAGTTCAATTTGATATGGTGCTACTGACCGGGCAAATTTTCGGTCATAGCACATTGTATGGCGTATGCCTGTCTTATTTAACCCAGTGGGGGCAGAACCATAGAACGTCAAACATTTCAGTTCTTTAATAATGTACGTTTAATTAAATGTTTAATAATCAATCGAGTTAGCGCAGATTAAGTTGTAAACAATTAGATATCGTCGGGAAAATATAAATGACAATCATCAGATCGGCTTTATGGTTTCTTTACTCTATTAAATTAGGTGAATGGAGAACCTTGACGCAAAAGTCAAACTCTCATACCCATAAGATATTAACGTTGCAATATCATCAAGAACCTTTTACGCTAATATCGTATTAAATAAACACAATGATGTAAACTCTGTTTTCTTTATAATTTCATTTTTTTTATTTCTCTAACCTAATAGTCATCAAGTGAGTGCCAACTTTTGCAATCAGCTCGCACTTTTGGAATTTCACATAGTTGAAGATGTCCTGATTTGACTTTCAACAAAAGAGTTACAGGGTTTCTATTGATAGTCATATGCTCGGACCTGACGTCAGAGCGGGGGATATTTATCTCATAGATATTTCACTACAAGTGTATTCAAGGCATGGCAGCAAGTATATATAAATTGCACGGGTTGCTATAGCCTTGTGTACACATTAATGATAAGAATATTGATCGTAAGTTTGGGAGATCTTGATGGCACTCGGTGAACTGATACCGCAGTGTCCGCGCATAAAGAAAACTTATGTGATATATCATACTATTAAGCGTTATTCCATAGGATCGTGTCAGCTGATTTACTAAATAACAATCAATCATTAAACAAAGGAAACATGGTCATTATTGTCATCAGAGCTGAATTTCTATCAGGCTACACAATCTTGTAGTTTCTACGACTATTATATATTCCATGTCTCTTCTCAAATCATACAATCAGATAATACAACTTCTCATTTATTATTCATCGGGCACATGAAATAGTATATTCATCGATTTAAATAAAAATCTATTATATGCAATAGATTTCCATTAATTATTCCATTCACAATAATTCGCAACTAATTGTGCGTACACTTCGTAAAAAGGGAAATTGAAAGTTGATATTTATTTCCTTTAACAAGTTCTTTTGTTACAAAAAGTGGAAGTTAATATGAAAAAGGATCTTCACAATGTCAAGGTTTAAAAAGATATTTGTTGTTACCTTGACTGCTTTAGACAACTTTTGGGCAAAAAATTGCTAAGCTGTAATTGCTGATGGGTGCTGCGGATAATTCCTAACTTTGTAAAAGGGGAGAGAGAGTAATGGGGTTTAATTTCCACTTAATTTGACACAAACTAAGTCATCCCGGGACTAACATATGGTTTTTAGTTTTATTTCAATAATTCGCTTGCGCATAGGGGTCTTTAGCAGTGGGAGGAAACCAGAGGACCAGGAGAAAACCCTTGAGTTTGGACTTGTCTTTCTGATACAGTGCACACAGGCTAAGCATTTGGCCATCCAACCCCTCCTTTGAAAAACAGAAATTGTAAGTTGATATTCATTTCACTGGCCGAGTGATGATTACAGATGCCTTACAGCGAACAAACTGAGTGATTTGATTATTTATTTCTACTAAAAACACATTCAAATTAATTTATCAAAAATTTTCTTAAAATCCCTTGCAAAGCATTGTATTCATGGGGAAATACCCGAAGATAGAAAAAAGCTATATTTAGAATGTATTTTGAGAATGTATTTGCCAATATTTACTGTCAATTTTGTAATATATATCGAAGCCTTAGTAAATTCTTGGATTTTGCCAATTTATTTTTACTGGATTTTGTACATTTAAACCCCTCTTATGTTCCCAAAACGGCCTAACCATTTGATCAAGAAATAACAAAAACTCCCTAAGTCAAGATTTCAGACAACAAGCCGTAGGGTTGCCAGTTAGGGATACCTTGTCCAGTGCTTGCCTTACGGGTGTTTTATAGGGAATCCAGTATGTTTCTTGTAAGATTTGACACCTCTACTTTCCATTTATAGCAAATTTGCCTGCTTTTATTGGAAATAACTACCCTATAAATACTTTCGTGAGAATGTATCTTTAAGTTATTGAAATTTTAACGTACACTAGAAAACACAATATATAGTAACTTTGTACTTCTAATCAAAACTGAATAATATGTCCCAATCTTTTTTCTGGTCAACAAATTGTACTTTTTTTTACAATATTCCAAATAATTGGAAAAATTCAACTACATGGTTTGAAAAGCTTCACGTAAACACTTTCAAATGCAACTTGTATTTAAATATTTTCGAACCCTCAGGACAAGTAAAATAGGATGTAATGGATAATTTACACAACAGGCAGGAAACTTAAACATCTAGTAGTTAGAATAAGGCTAATTTTTTTTCTCGACCTGTCAAGCCAGCAAGAGTGGTATTGTCCCTTTAATCAATTTTATTCAGCTTACCCACTCCCTTTACAAAATATCACAAAATAAATCGAATCACAATAACATCGTATTCTTTCCATACAAAATAAAACAAAAATTATTTGTTTCGTTACATTATTGTATTGTACTTATTGGCTACAAATGTTATTACTGAAAATAAACTTCTTTTTCAACCAAACAACACATTAATTCAATTCATGAAGCTTAAAAATTGATAACGAGAATAAAATATATAATGAAACTGAAAAATCTTTATTTTAAGACAATGGCGATGAATGATCTACAGAACAGAAGGTACAAAAAAGGTACAGGTTGACCAAGGACAGGGCGCTAAAGTTTATAAAGAAAATATTATGAATTTTAAATAAATGAAAATATTATGAATTTTAAATAAATGAAAATATTATGAATTTTAAATAAATGAAAATATTTTGAATTTGAAAATAAATAAAAATATTAATTTATGTAATAAAATTGAAATCTATACAACAATAAATTACATTCTAATAGTGGTTCTCAGGCAGAAGGCACTTTGGGATCAAATACCATTTTTTGGTAAAGACCCACCCCCACCCCCTTTCCCAACTCCCCATACCACCATATATTCAACTAAAATCGAAGAAGAATTTAAGCCACAGGAAGAACTCCAAACCAGGAATAATTAGCTAGGTTCAAATTACATATTGTTTTAGTAAAGACCCTCCCCTACCCCCAACACCAAACTCTGCATGCCACCAATACCATCACGTTTTAAAGTAGAGCTATCTTTGTTGAAAATGCAGATGGTATTTACATGCACGAATAAAGTAAAGACCATCTCCCCCCCCCCCAACACCCAACTCTGCATGCCACCACTACCATCATGTTTTAAAGTAGAGCTATCATTGTTGAAAATGCAGATTCTATATATCTTGATCATACTTGAGTTCGCTTTGACATTTCGCTAAAAATATCAGGCCATTAAACTACTTATAAAGTTCAATATCCTCTCCGCTCTAAATAAAATATAAATAATTTTATTGTATAACTTAAAACAAACATAATTAAAAGAAGAGACTTTTGTTTCTGTAGTTCAAAGAAATTTACAGATAAATACTTTTTTGTACTTTTAAACAATACTAAAGGTAGATTCCAGGCAACTAAACATAACCGTACAGCCGAAAAATAGTCCGGGCAGTCAACAACATATTTTTAGTTTTTTCGGTAATGAAACATTTATAATACACTAAAATCTGATTAAGACTAACAACTCATTAATTAATTATCAGAAAATCATTAGAATTTGTTTGGCTTTGATAAAATTCTCCTCCATGCTAATGTTTAGTATAAGAAACATTTAATATCATAGATTTAGCTGTTCAAGTTATCAAAATTCATTGAAAATCAATATACTTGTTCATCTCAAGACCTTAAACTCTGTGTATCAATCTAAAGTCAATCGGATGATAACTTTAGCCTCTAGAGTGTTCACAAGAATTTTTGAAGTGATCAAGCGCCATAACTTTGGCATTAATTATTGGAAATTGCTGAAAATCAATAGGCTTCTTCTTTTCATGACCATAAACACTGTGTATAAATCTAAAATCAATCAGATATTAACTTTAGCCTCTTGAGCATGCACAAGATTCTTTGAAGTGATCAAGGGCCATAACTCTGGTGGTACTTATCGGAAATCGCTGAAAATCAATAGGCCTCTTTGTATCATGACCTTAAACACTGTGTATAAATTGTGGACAGGGACCGCCGGACCGCCCAGGATTTCAATTTGGGCGTATAAAATATAATACTGGCATAGTGTCTTTGTACATAGGTGTATTACGCATGAGGTAGAGCAAGGCTGCAACATCGCAAAGGTGTTTGGAGAAAGAATTTAGGGGCAAAAATTCATATTTAGGGGATAGCATACTAACTTTTGCTTCACAACTGTAATTTTTGTTTTTTAAAAAAAGACCAAGATAACTTGCCTATGTGCAAGGGAAACTATAGAATCTACAAAAAACTACAAATAATAAAAAAAATAATGGTTCATCTAACAATACGGGTTTGAACTCATGATATTTGCATTCATGACTAACCTTAGTGCACAAATTAGACCACTTAATCTTCTTACAAATGATACAGAAAAACATATCATATTAAGAAATTGAGATATATGAGAGAGAATTAAAGTGAACCTTTAATATTATAAAGCACAAATAAGAACAGGCAACTTATAAGGTAATTCAATAATCTGCGTAAAAAAGTTGCTGATCTTGATAACTCCTTTAATCACAAGTCGATTGTGCTTTTAAAATCCAATCAATGATACTCTTATATCATCAGAGTAAGATGTTCAACTCTATTTCATCTTTATTGCATTCTGGGGGGTTAGATGGCTGAATAGTTAGCGTGCGTGCGCTGCATCATAAAGCCTGTCATTGAGTCAACTGGCATGGTTTCGAATCCAATCCAAATTTTATTACATACTTCAATTTTGATTGGCTAAGCACTAAAATCAATCTAATATTATCCAATCAAATTACTAAAATTTTGATTTTATCATAGTTAAAATTTCATGAAACCGGCCCCAGAAGAACAAATCAAGAAAAGAGTCTATAAGGTTAATAATAGTTCAAAACAAATACTACTACTAGACATATATGCAAATTGATTTTTTTTCCCAAAAAGTTTCAGTTATCTTGGTTGCTTTGTTTAAGTCATTACCAAAAATTCAATTTAATATACAAAGAGAAAAATCCTGCATGTGAACCAGAACCTCCCAGGTTCAAGAGTGGCTTTAATACAACTTCAAGCTATAACCTCCCTGGTTCAGAAGTGGGTATATTTAGTAATATAACCTTAAGCTAGAACCTCCCAGGTTGAGTCTAATATAACCTCAACCTATAAATAGAACCTCCCTGGTTCAGAAGTGGGTTTAATATAACTTCAAGCTAGAACCTCCCTGGTTCAGAACTTTGTCTAATATAACCTCAACCTAGAACGTCTCAGGTTCAGACCGTTGTCTAATAAAACCTCTAGCTAGAACCTCACTGGTTCAGAACTGGGTCTAATATAACCTCAATCTAGTGGGTCTATTACAACCTCATGATTTTTCAAGTTCCCATCCCATTTATGTGTGATATCCCTGTGTGGATGACAAGGACAGTGTCAAAAATCCTACTGTTCTGCTCCTAACCTGAGCTAATGAAGACAGACATGCGCCATACAGTGTGCTTTGAGGGAAATATTGCTCAGGCAGTGACGCTACAGCCTACTCTTATATTAAATTCCAACTGCCAAGGGATCTTTTACATGCACGCGAATGTGTACACAGGACCTTGGTTTTTTGTCCTATCCAAACCACTAGACAGCTGTCCTTGTCAGGCCCTCCATCCTGCATCACTGACAAGGGGAAACCACGCCGGAAAATCTCGATGAACTTTCTTGGCCAATGTAGGGATCGGACACACAACCTCCAGGCTAGCGATCCAGCGTCTTACCCATGTGATCCCCTAAGACAGTGTCATCTGGTGATTCCGATGGCAAAATGTAAAAACAGGAATCAAGATACTCAAACTATCAATGTTAATAATTCAAAAGAGAGAGAGAGAAATAGGGTTTAGCGTCCACTCGACACAAACTAGATCATTTCGAGACAAACTTATTGTTTTAATTTTTTTTAAATAATTTGCTTGTGCGTAAAGGTCTTTAGCAGTGGGAGGAAACCGGAGGACCCGGAGAAAACCCACAAGGTTGGACAGGTACAGCCAGGGATTTGAAACCACGCCAGTTGACTCAATGACAGACTTTATGATACAGCACGCGCACGCTAACCATTCAACAACCCAACCCACCTTAATAATTCAAACTTGAATAAACCTCATTTCATACCACAGCTATAATTATATATCTCCCATAAAACTTTTAAAATATAGAAAGTGATATGTGCATGAATACTAAAAACTATTAATAAAGCAAAAAACATTAAAACTGATGTAATAAACAAACTTTTAATCTCTGAGTGGAAATTGTTTTCATTCAGCGGAGAAACGGAGCTTAGCGCCGAGTATATTAGTTTGTCCAGTAATTGAATGAGTTGATAGCACACTAAACCACGTTAAAATATGTTCATTTACCATATGGTTTGATATAATAATACACTATGAACCAAGCAAGAGGGGGTTCTATCGCCATCAGTTACCGATCTATAGAATACTTGCAGGAATAATCAATAGAGACAAATATGCCCAAGCTTAGATGTGTAAGAATTATACATATATATATTTACGAAATTATTCTTTCATGTTCCCCTCTATTCTACAGCATAAAGAGTTCTATTATTAGAAGCAATTACAGAAGCTTGCTAGATCAATATGCAGAACCTAAGAAAATCTCGATATAAGAAAAAAACGTTCAAGGGGGTATTGAATATATTTTGAGAAAACGATGATTTTTCAGCAGTAGGGTCACTATCTTTGATTTAGAAGCTGATAATTGTGTACGACTGACGTAAATCTATTGCGTCATTATTTTCATCAATACCGAATGACAACAACGGCACGGATTTATTACGTTATAATTCGATGGTGCATCGTCCAGTATTTTGTACGGCTTGTCAACATAATAAGAAACATGTACAGTAAAACTATTAATAAAACTGAGAGAATCAAACGAGGTGCATATTGGGAGCTGTCAATCTCTACTATATAACGTTGATAATATCTAAATCTGACATAGTACACGATTTGTGTAATAATCAGAAAGACATTTATCTTTATAGCATCTTGTGTTAGTAAATATCGTCTCGTAAATACAAACGGTCAACCAGCATTAAATCTTTCACATTCACCACAAAAAAACACAAAACATTTACAAGTTTTTTGGGCAATAAAACAAAAGTTCTTTTTGCATATAAATACCAGAAGTCAGAGAAAGAAGTTGTTCAATCTGCTAAGTAGATTAAAGCAAATTGGAAACCAAGATGAGAGGGAGAGAGAAATGGGGTTTAACGTCCACTCGATACAAACTAGGTCATTTCGGGACTATCATATGGTTTAATTTTATTTTAATTACTCGCTTGCACATACGGGTGTTTAGCAGTGGAAGGCAACCAGAGGATCTTGAGAAAACCCATGAGGTGGGACAATTGAAAACCTAGAGAGAGAGAGAGAAAGACACAGAGAGATAGATAGAGAGAGAGGGGGTTAATGTCCTCTCAACACAAGCTAGGTCGTTCTGTGAATAAAATATGGTTCTATTTCATTTCAATAATTCTAGATGATTTAAAGTAGTATTACAGTAGGTGTTCTAGATGATCTACAGTAGTATAAGGTGTTCTAGATGATCTACAGTAGTATAAGGTGTTCTAGATGATCTAAAGTCTAAAGTAAGGGAGGGTAGTATATGGTGTTCTAGATGATTTAAAGTAGTATTAGGTGTTCTAGATGATCTACAGTAGTATAAAGTTTTCTAGATTAACTAAATATAAAGTGAAATCAAGTATTTAAAATGATCTAAATAAGAAGAGGTAGTATTAGGAAACAACGTAAGAAAAGGTAGTATCAGATATTCTAGATAAAATAAAACAATGGAGAAGTTATATCTTGTGTTTTAGAAAATAGGTTGATAAATAGTAGTAATCGCTGTTCTAGAGGACTGTTAGTTTAGAAGATGTGGTATCAAATGTTCTTGATTAATGTAAAGTAAAAGTGATATCAGATGGTCTCAAATGATTATGAGAGTATACCCTACCCCCAGGGACGCAGATCGCCAAAAAATAGTGATGGGGACAGTCCATGGGCCGTCCAGAAAGAAGACAAAGGGAAAGGAAACGGCAGAGTGGATATGAGTGTTCTGTTCTTTAGTTTTAAATATTTTAATCGACAAAAACCAATCAATAAAGTGTTTAATTTTTAAAAATTGCTCTCTGACTTATTTTGTTATTGGTAAAACCTTCCCAAAATCACTGAGAATGCATATTTAGACACCATTTTGTAACAAACATTCATCCCCAGCAATATGACATCATCGTTTGACAGGATTTGTGGAATGGGCTAGCCTCTTTCTTGGAGTCCCTTGTTACAAATGGGGCTGAAACGCATTATGCTACACGATTCATGTACCGATGGTAAAATGTTTATTTTGTCAGATAATGTAATACTCGTAGTTTCTTGTCAAATGACATAAAGTAGCTGAGGCTGACAATGTATAAAATTCTCGCTTGACAATTATGAACCAGTTCCCCACAAATGTTAAGGAGATGCCCGGATGGTGGTGGGTTCCAGCGTACAGCTTCGTTGGGTTTATCCGCGTCCTTCAGGTTTCCTCCAATGTTAAAGACCCCTACGTGCAAGCGAATTATCAAAATGAAATTGAACCATGTGTCAGCCCAGAAATGACCTAGTTTGTGTCGAGTGGACGCCTTACCCGTTGTTTTTATCTCTCTCACTGATAAACCACATATTCAATTCATGTGGAAATATATGATAGATTTAATAAGTTCATTAGTATCAAGACTTGTTAAGGAACGATTCGTGCTACAATCGCAATAGTCGAGTAATTGTGGTGATCCCCACCCCATTTTAAACTTCTGCTTAAGACCAATCTTTTAAAATAGCTTTTAATTAGCTAATTAGTCTGTGATATATTTACATGCTCATTTTTATTATTTTATTTGTCATTTTATTTGTTTGTAAATTTATAGTTTAATTGGCTGTCACTTTATATTTCATTTTATATGTCATATTATCATTTTATAATTTATTCGACTTGTTGCAGTTATTGTATGTATGTATCCTCGCCTCTCAACATAAATATCAATAAAAAAAAACTAAATTTAACGTGAAGAGAAAATCAATTAAAATGACAAGAGCCGTTTCAATATACATGAATAAATCAATTTATCGTGAAAAGAAAACTGCTTTAACGATAACATTAAACTAAAATTAAAAGTTGCAATATACAAAAAATTAATTTGACGTGATGAAAAATTAATTTGTCATGACAATAAAATTGATAATAACATTAAAAAAAAACTGAGTTTAAAATACTGTGTAATACTGATAAGAAAATAAGAGAGAGAGAGAGAGAGAGAGAGAGAGAGAGAGTGGGGGGTGATGCCAAGTCAACACAAACTAGAGTTTTAAAATTTCATTTCAGGAGCCAACATCCAATTCATTTTCACCAGTCGTAGATTAGGCGGGGTGTTACCAAGGTAAGGACAGAAGGTGACAATGTTACAGGGTCCTAAACATTATAGTTCTGTTGTACCAACTAAATTGAACAATCATACTGACAGACTTTAGCCAAAATATGTCCGTTTTTCACTGTTGATGCAAGGGCCCATGACCAATGCAGACTTAGCCAGTTCCACTAAAAGCCTAGACCAATCACCAAGTGGAACTTCACACAGAAGGTTGCAGGATAGCCCAGGCTGCCCAGGCTCCACCCTTGCGCCGCTAGATCATTTACCATGAAACTTTTGTCTTTTTGACATGAACCGCGGGACCCTGGACCTGGGCCCACCAGACCCATGCCTTATCTGGGCACTGAGTATTCTCCTACATAGGATATGTTTAGCCTTGTTCATCGAATGGTTTCATACAAAAGCATTCTGGCACACGAATCGGGTGCCAATTTAAAATGTTCAATTGCCTTAAATATTAAATATCGAAACTCCATCTTTTCACAGTAATATAGCAACTGCAATGTTGATGATTTCAATTAACCAATAAGTCGTGTTTTCAATGTCAACAACATTTAATTATGGCCTACCAGCTGTATCACTCTCCTTTCAAATTGTTTATTAGAATTTTCGATTAAACATAAATGTTCTTGTAGCTGTAAAAAGCTAGATTAATATACCAATTGTTCATTTGTAACACATTTAACACCATATCTCTCCACGCGAATTGGCAATAAATTGTTTATTGAATAAAACAGAAACATTTTGTATACCTGCAAAATAATATACCAATTGTTTATATTAAAAGATAAAGTCTACCGTGTAATACGGAAATTGGCAACACGTTTTAGCCCTTCAAGTATGGCGGGGTATCGGGTTCAAAATGCGATCTAGAGTAAAAAGTCGAAAATTATTATCCGAAATGGACATTTTCATGTGGGAAACAAATACCGCTCGTGATTTTCAACCTAATACGTCCTCCTTTTCAACTTTAAGTCGTAAATATTCTACTTTCAACAACATAATTTTTACTTTCAATAATCAATTTTTGACATTCGACTTTCAACTTCTGATTTTCTACACGAGATTTTCTCCTCAAGATTTTCTCCATGCATATTACGGAAATAAATTTGATCACGTGACTATTTCTGCCCAATCGTTTATTTTTCCGGAAAAATAGGCTACGGTATTTTAATGACAAGCGGAAACAGTCACGTGATCAAATTAATTTCCGTAATATGCATGGAGAAAATCTTGAGGAGAAAATCTCGAGTAGAAAATCTGAAGTTGAAAGTCGAATGTCAAAAATTGATTATGAAACTCGAATATCAAAAATTGATTATTGAAAGTAGAAATTATGTTGTTTAAAGTAGAATATTTATGACTTAAAGTTGAAAAGGTGGACGCATTAGGTTGAAAAGCACGAGCGGTGTATGTTTCCCAAACGAAAATGACCATTTTGGATAAGATTTTTCTTTTTTGACTATTGATTTTCTACTTTTTACTCTAGATCGCATTTTGAACCCGATACCCCGCCATATTCAATATCCAGCGTATCAGATATGCAAACCTACATGATATACATATTAATATAATCCCTACGGAATATTTTAATTATTTACTGTTATAATATGAATTATCACATATTCCCTGTTAAATGAAAATCGGCCACCAGTGCAGCTGTACAACTTTATGGACCCTGGCCTCACGTGCCTGGGACCAACACTTTCTGAAATGTCAATAAAAGCCCTGGAATCATTTCAATTTAAAAAAAATAAACAGTAAGCAAAACATCGGAAATAAGTGGTGGGGACACAGTATATCATGTCTCCACCACTACAAATATTGGTGGGGACACGTCCCCACCGGGATCTGCGCCCATGCCTACCCCAAACACAAAACTTGTATCTCAGATTCAAAGTTTGAATCTAGCTAGCAGAACAGTAGGATGTTAACCCCATGTATTAAACTTGCATCTCAGAGTCCTAAGTTTGAACCTAGCTAGCAGAACAGTAGGACGTTAAACCCTATTTCAAATCATTTTGAATCTACAGTAGCTGGGTCTTTGTTAAAGATGCCTTCCCGGGTACAAACTTTGTGAATTGACGATATATGTGGACTAAAAACATATTCAAAGTAACCAATCTATCAAAAATTTGCTTCAATTCCCTTTCAAAACTTTGCTTTCGTCGTGGATACCCATAGCTATAAGTAAGTTGTTGTTAGACGCAATGTCTGCCAACTTAACTTCATTGTAGGAGGGTCCATGTATCCTTTATACTTACTGTACATTTACCATACTTACAGAGGCCTAAGTAAATTCTTAGTTATTTCTGTCTACTTCTTTTTAGACCTTTTAATCGCAGAGTCTTTTGTACGTTGACAACACTCATTGTCCCCCAAACTGCCTAACCATTTGAGCAAGAAATAACAACTGCTCCCCGACCTAAGCTAGCAGACAATAAGCCAGCAAAACCTGTTGGGTTGCTAGTTAGTGATTCCCTGACAATATTGCCCAGTGCTTGCCCCATGGGTGTTTTTCGCGTAATCCAGTATTTTTCGAGTAAGATTGGGTGTCTATATACTTTCCAAATATACCAAATTTGACATACTTTTATTGGAAATAACCACCCGATAAATACTTTGCTGGGAACCCAACTTTAAATTAAAGTGGACAAATGTGATAGATCATCTTTTTTTGTTTGATCCGAAAAACTAGACACTTATCCTTTAAATCCCTATTTACCTCATGTATGATGTCACTTATTTTGGGAAAATAATCAAATTCTCTCCACGAACATGAAGACAGAAGAGATAAATCTTGATGTATCTTTCCAACAAATTGTGTAAACACTGCAATGAAATTCAGAAATATACCACAAAGTTCCTGACGATCCTCCAGAGTCCAATATAATGCATTGTCAGGAATAATAAATCGGTAAAAAACAAATATACATCAAGGACATATATTATCTAATCTCTTACTCAAACAGAGATGAAAGTTAACATGAGAGAGCTGCTTAATAAAACTCCAGCTTTGCTCTCCTATATAATACATGTTTTAATACCTCCCTGATTTTTCTTTGATACACTTTATTGCGGACGCGAAGTCCATTATCTATTGCTTATATTAGATTAGCGCGTAATAAAAGACAGCAACGGAAGATAATTCTGACATAAATCCATGAAAAAATTAATCAACTTCATCTATATGCTAAGTTCTCCGTGAGCTCTAATGAACAAAAGGCGCTATAAAATTCTACTTTATCAAATCAATGAGTCAAAAATGGAGAGATTTACCTCTTGCTTATTAGAAATATTGATCCTGCTTTATCGTTTCAAGTAATTTAGAAATTAGATCTACCGATATATTCATGGCACGTTGTTAAAGCTATTGATTGTTCTCCTGTGTTTTTTGTAATTTGAGTGATTAGACTTATAGATGTATTCAAAAACTAATACAACTCGAGGGAGAGGTAATAGGCCAATAACGAAAGATACAAAATTAAAATTACTCGGAATCAATGAAAACAATTACTGTTGAAACCATAACAATAATTGTGAAGACATGGCCTCATGTGAATTTAATGGCTGACTTTACCTACTTAAACTCGTTTTTACACCCGATGTGAAGAATGTCGTTAATTATCATTAGGCGTTTATATATTCAATACTATTGGCCATAAATAACTAATAATTATATTACTGTACATTGCCTTGATGATATAATACCAAAATATGGTTAATTATTCATAAATAATATCTCCACGACATTGTCAGCTAGATAAATGATATTATATTTTTCCCTATATAAAATCTAAATAAATACATAAATGACGGTCGTTAATTAGAATTTTTATTAACAGTATAAATCAACTGATAATAAAAACCCATTTAAAAAATATTACTCATTCCCAGTCACACAATTTTCAAGAAGTTCCTTATTTATGCTATACGTGATTAGAGCGTAATCTGCTCAATGTATTCATACGCAGATTAAAAACAAAACTATGCCATTAAAAGGAAAGTTTTTACAGTTCATTAATTAAAGTGCATGTCCCAATGTTATGCAAGGAGTAGTGAGCAGTCTGTAAACTGAAAAATATGTAACTCTATTTTCCAAGTGGTTCTTTCAGACGTAACGATTTAAAGATTCCCCTCTTGTTACAGAATGAACAGATCCTATTTCAAAATGACCCAACAACCTGGAGGTGGAGTGTTTGATCCCTGCTGTCAAGTCATTCAGATTGGGACAATAAAACGAGATGGTATGCACGTTAAAGATCCCTTGGCAGTTAGGATTCGATATAAGAGTAGGCAATAGCCTGCTGCCCAGGCAAAATTTTCCTCATAGCACACTGTATGGCGTATTCCCGTCTTCCATTAGCCCAGGTTAGGTGCATAACAGTAGGACATTAAACCCCATTTTATTTCACCTGACAACCCGTATTTCCTAAATCAAAACTGTTAAATTCACCAGTCCTCCTGGTGCGATTCTATCGCTATCTTTTCTTTATTCATTTCCTCCTGTAAAAAGTTATTAAAACAAGACATTGACTAAATGTCTAATCAAAATATTAACTTTGCGGAATAACTTTTATTAACAATACCAAATCACTATTATTTTTTTACTTTAAATAGAAGTTATCAGAGTGCAAAGGGACATTACTCAAATTCATATTTCATTTTTTAAACTCAGTACTGGAATGTTATGAGATGGAATGGAGATTAACATCTCATGGAAACTTTTAATTTTTAGACTAACAAACAATCATTTCTAAAAGAATTATTCAGGTAGTATTTCTACCTTGCCTTCTTTGAAAACTTTGTAAAGTTTCAAGAATTCTAGTCAGATATGTTGCCAAGATTCCATTTTATTTTTTACATTTAACTTTTTATTTTCAGCATATTGAAATGCGATCTGGAAATAACTAGTACTGGACATTTTTAACTTGCATTAATAAACTCAAACAGAAAATTGACAAAACCATGCCAGACAAGGCCTGAATTTGAGCCTGACAATGTCTGTGACAATTGCCTTATTCCCTTCCAGGTTTGATTGCTATAAGAGGTACCGGTCTTACTTAATCTATTGTCAGTGCTATCACTTCGGTGGAAACGGACGTTAAATAAAGCTATTTTACACACTTAATCATACATTATGCAAGAGCCAAATTATGTTTTTTATCATACAGACTTCAGTTATGTTGATGGAGGCTAGGCTGAAAATTCAATCGCTAAATTTCAGGGATCAATTTGATTGAAATTTTCAGCTAATTCCCTTTACATTATCTAGTTTTTAACTATTTTAGTGAGAACTACCAGCTCTTTATCTAATCTCCCATAATGTATATCTAATCTACAGTTACATATATTTAAAATGGTCTAATTGATTCAATCAATTTTAAAAAATTAACAGCACAGATGTTTAATGGAGCTATACATTACCAAATGTATTGTATACAAAAATAATACCAGCAAAACATTGTGAAACTCTCCCTTTATTGTACAACTAGCTTATTAACAGCATGCAATTGTTCCATTTCCTATTGTACGAGAAAACAATGAGTTTTTTCCCTGTTCTGTGCTATTCTATGAATACATTTTAGGTCTTTACTGATAAATATTGCTTGCACTTACAGACAATATAATGCCGATTGTGCATTGAATAACCAACTACGTTAGGTATGAATGACTTAATCTAATTCCCAAACCTTCGCGGAAACCTTACAAGATAATCTCCCGAATTTCCAGTAAAGCTCTGATCAATACGAAAAGTTATCTAAGATTTCTGACTTTTTTTACCATTTAAAAGATGAGTTTTGGTGGCGTCAGTATTTGAAAAATATCACAAAAATCTGAAATGCTACACCTCATGATGATTTAATTTCCATTGGATTGAGATTGTCATTACACGAGGGTATAACGTCTTTCTTTAAAACTACGTTAACATAGATCTAAAATGGCGAAGGGGAAATTGACCAGGTCTCTTTCATACATAAATCATAAGCAAATTTAAACATTTTTTATGAACTAAGTTCAACAAATTGTGAGAACAAAGGCTCCAGATTTTGATTAAAACGCAAAAAAATCTGCGATCTTCAAATTCTAGTCAATACGATATTAATCTCCACTAATCAATTTATTCTGTAAGAAACACTTGGCTGTACAAAAGCGGAAGAAAACCTCTAAGATTACAAAAAACATCGAGTTCGTGGAATTAAAACTTTTCGTCAATATAGTATTCGCGCGAAAATTCCTGTTTTGACATGATTTATGGAGATTCCTATCTATATTGTGTCACATTCTATACGTTACAAGAATTTCACGATCACAATATCTCTCAAAAAGTACAAATTGAATTTCTTGTTTAAATACTTTGTTTGATTTAATTCTTTATTTTATTACAAACAGTAATTATTTTATTTCAAACTCATTTTCTTCTTCCCTCTAAAAAAACAATATTCCATTTATTTATACTAATAATAAAATATTCATTTAAAATATTTTATTGTTGTCGACCTTGTTTGTTTTTTTTATAGTAATCTAAATTCAATAAGAGATAGGTCTCATTGCTCAGATAGGTCAAATGAAACTTGGGCAATCCCCAAGAAAAATGGGGTTTAACGTCCACTCAACACAAACTAGGTCATTTCGGGAATAAAATATGGTCTTTAGCAGTAGGAGGAAACCAGAGGACCCAGAGAAAACCCATGAGGATGGACAGGTGACCCTACTCCTTGTCATGTACAACCGGGGATTCGAAAACCACGCCAGTTGACTCAATGACAACCGGGATTTCGAAAACCACCCCAGTTGACTCAATGACAGGGTTTATGATACAGCACGCATGTGCTAACCATTCAACCATCCAACCCCCAATCCCCCATAGGACTCTCTTTCTTAACCCAGTGGAAATAAAAAAAAAAAGCCTGGTCAAAATATTACATCATTTACCATATCTCCAAGACAATTATCAAATGTGAATTTCTCAAACCGAACAACAGCAAAAATACCTTTATATCAGAAATAGTTGTGAAACCCTGCAACTTGTTTACTTTTAAAGAAATAAAAACCTTTTATGACAATAACCTGGTAACTATTTTCAACAGATTCACAATCTGGTATTGAGAGAGAAAGAGAGGAAGAGAGAGGTCGGTTTAACCTCAACTGAATGCAAACTAGGTCATTTCAGGACCAACACATGGTTTATTTTATTTCAATAATTATCTTGCGCGTACAGGAGGAAACCTGACGACCAAGAGAAAATCGACGAGGTTGTACAGGTAACCCTACTCCTTGTCACATACAACCAGGGAATCAAAACCATGACCATTGACTCAATGACAGACCTTATGACACAGGACACATGTGCTAACCATTCTGCCATGTAACATATGAAGAAAAATGATCATCCTTTTCTAATTCAAAGAAAAATGATCATCCATTTCCAGCTAATGTACTACAATTTACTAAGTTTAAATGTAGTACTAGTCTACTACTAATTTATAATGTACTGAGTTTATGGAATCATTTGAAGAAAAATATGATCATCCATTTCCAACTAATGTACTATACAATTTACTAAGTTTAAATGTAGTACTAGTCTACTACAAATGTACTGAGTTTATGGAATCATTTGAAGAAAAATATGATCATCCATTTCCAACTACAATTGGGGGATCACATGGCTTATGGGGTAAGGAGCTGTCTCGCTAGCCTGGAGGTCTGGTGTTCGATCCATGCATTGGCCGAGAAAGTTCATCTCTATTTTTCGGCGTGGTTTCCCCTTGTCAGTGATGCAGAAGGGAGGGCCTGACAAGGACAGCTGCCTAGTCGTTCGGATGGGATGGAAAACTGAGGTCCCGTGTTCACATTGGCGTGCACATAAAAGATCCCTTTGCAGTTGGAATTAGATATAAGAGTAGGATGAGCGACGCTGCACGGCAAAAGTTTCCTCATAGCACACTGTATGGCGTATGCCCGTCTTCATTTAGCCCAGGCAATGAAATTGTACTGAGTATATATGAAATATTTGAAGGCAAACAAAATCTGTCGAAGAATTCATAATTTCATCATCAGGTGATTTAAATAGCGAACTATATGACACTGATATTGTTTTACACGATCTATAAGATTAAGAACTACATGATCAAATATTAGCTAATACAATAATATCAATATCACGATACAGGCACAACCTTCTTCGCCATGTCTACATACAAAATATTACCCTTTACTCAAACCTATAATGACAACTCCTGATATTAAAAAAATACACGCGTAATATCAATATACTCGCAAATTATTAAAACAAAAAGCTCTTCAAAGCATACATCCTTCCACTTAAGAAAAATATATCTAGTATGATATCTGTCAAAATGTTTTGAAATATTATTTAAACTCAATAATTATTGAACGCGAATAACGGAGCCGAAGGGTAAAGACAAAGCACAGCGTGTCAATTTTTTCCTCACTAAAAACATACACGTATTTATTCAAAAGGATAGAAATTGTGTTTACTCAGCGAAAATTATTTGATAAACATAGTCGAATATTGTGTGTGTGTGTATTAAAACTAATACAAGTATTACATATTTGAACAAGTTCGTGTTTACTCACGATGGAAAACAACTATTATCTTTAATTCATGTACATATGGATATTTCCGATAATCAGAAAAACCCAATGGAAACTTGTTTTTTAAACTTGATAAGAATTGGATTAGAATTAGTGTTACATGGAATGAGAAACATAAATCCAATACTTATGACGCTGTTTTTTTTTTACAGCTTCAGATCAGCGCTATGGCATACAAGGTCTCGATGAGAATGACGCTGGATCACCAACTAGGAGGTCATTGGTCTCTCCCTTGTCTGTGATAGTAGCAAAATAATATGAAATGGGGTTGAACATCCTACTCTTCTGCTCCAGCTGGGCTGATGAAGACAGGCATACACCTTACAAAGTGCTGTGAGGGAATTTTAACCCGGATAGCGGCACTACAGCCCTATTCTTATTTCAAATTCCAACTGCCAAGAGATCTTTTACATGCACGCCAATTAGTACATGGGACCTTGGTTTTATGTCCCATTAGAAAAACTTTCCTGACTAAGGAAAACCGTGCCTAAAAATCAGTAAGTCCA
Source organism: Patella pellucida (assembly GCA_917208275.1). Lineage (NCBI taxonomy): Eukaryota > Metazoa > Mollusca > Gastropoda > Patellidae > Patella > Patella pellucida. The sequence continues at coordinate 14,009,516 of OU795041.1, forward strand.
GATGGGATGATTGACATTTGGAATTCAATTAAGAAAATACAAGTTGGTTATCAGTATACTGGCAAATTATTATAACAAATTACACTTTTTTGCCTATACCGGTTTTTTAGGACTTCGAATTTTGTTTAATGGTTTGGATTGTTCGTACTTGGTTTTAATTTTATTTAGAGGCAATAATCTCATTGGTGGAGAAAAGCATTTTAAAACCCATTTGATTTCATTTCATGTACCTATTGTTTTGCGGGGGTGTCGGACGGCTGAATGGTTAGCATGAGCGCGCTGTATCATAACACCTTAGGTGGAAGTGGACGTTAAACTCAAAGAGAAGAAGAAGAAGACGTGAAAAATATATTATTTAAAGTACCAGGTGCCTGTTTCATGAAATTTTAACTGAGATAAAATTCAAATTTTAGTAATTTGATTGGTTAATATTAGGTTGATTTTAGTGTTTAGCCAATCAAAATTGAAGTATCTACTAAAATTTGGATTTTATCTTTAGTTAAAATTTCGTGAAACAGGGCCCTGTTAGTATATTCTCTGACTAAACTTGAATTAAAACTGAAACCACGAGAAAAGAAACACAGTTTTCCAAAGGCAATTTAACCTAATAATGACACCTGTATTGTTTCGTTAAATATAAAAACAAAGTGCTTATCTCTGAGTGTACATAAAAATAAGCTGTAAGCCATCTTTGATATAAGTATGATTGATGGGCTAATCGATAACAGAATAAAAACATTTTCAAATCTGTTAATAATATCTAATTTACTTGAAGGGTATTTAGTCCAAGTATCTATATAGATTTCCCTTTGTTTCCCCTCACCAACGATAGCTTAAACAACAAAAGCTTCTTAATACTTATGGATTAATGAGTGTCCGTTAGATGACTTAATTTACACGAGTTTCTTTGTGTGAATATTGCCGTTCTATTTCAATAAGATGATTAATAGATAGCTAATCATTCAGGAAAATAGGAGAGATCCATTTCTTATTGCTAAGTTGAGGTCTTGACATGTACGATGGCTACTCCTAAATACACACGTAAGTAAACACGGCTTTCAATGACTCATTAAATCCCCCTATAGTGAAATATGCAAGCTTAGAGACATGTGCGAATTAAGATGGAATCAATATTGAGAAATACGCTGCAGAAATTAAAGCTCTGCTTCTACCCTGCATGCATTTAGAAGAGGAAAGTGTATTAAAATATGTCACTGATGACATTAATAGCAAAAACTCCGCGCTTCACCGTAAGTGCTTTAATGCTCAATATATTGGCAATTTCATTAAATTCTTTATTTACATAGGACTGGCAGTAAATGAGTATAAAATCTGGCTATAGCACTCGAAATATACCATTATTGATCTCAAAATACAAACTCTTCATTACCATGGAGACAGAGATAGGTTTATGTCATTTCAACTACATATTGTATATGTGTATTTGTATTCCCTGTGTTTTGTAACCAAAATGATTCTTTCACGACCAGGACCGACCACTGTACCGCAAAGATAATCAATTCTCCTTTATTGATAGCTTTAAAGTTTACACCCTAATAAAACACCGTTAAAATTACTAGCTACACAAGTTTTTCTTCATCATATCTAGTTAAGATTTATTCAATTGAAGCCCTACACTGCTATATAGAAAGACACAAATACTGAACAGATGGAAACTTTAAAAAAATGAAATGGATTTTAACGTTTCTTCTGCTCTGACTTCGCTAATGAAGACAGGCATACATCGTACAGTGTGCTAAAAGGGAATTTTGCTCTGACAGCGGCTCTGTGACTTTCTCTTATATCGCATTTCGCTTTCCAACTGCTCAAGGTTCTTTAACATGCAAGCCAATGTGTGAAAGAGATCTTGGTTTTTTTTGTCCAATCCAAACTGCTATACCTTTTCTCTTGTCAGGCACTCTGTTCTGCAACACTGACATTGGGGAATCACGCTGGAAAATCCAGATGGGCTTTCCCGGCCAACACTGAGTTTGAATAAAGGACCTCCAACATCTTACTCACAGAGTTACAAGTTTTAAAGTAACGTTTAAATTAATGAAATGGGGATTTAATGTCTGGTCAACATAATGCTTCTGTAATTCTTAAACTTATTGTAATTCTTGTTTCCAAGGTAGCGTGGTAGCAGAATTTCTGCCTACTCTTCTTCCATTTCTAACTTGGAACTTGATTTTTCATCTCATCCAAATGACTAGGAACAATTTCCTGGCCAGCTTAGTATGAGTCACCCGTGACAACTGAAGGTCAGGCTCGAAAACCCCCTAAGGCTCTTCTCAGCCCAGCAGGCCAGGATTATAACCATGGAGTTTCCTGATTAAAATCAATTGAAGACAATTGTTTACTACTTAAAGGTTATAAAATACGGCCATTATTAAAATCAAGAATCTAATGTACATTTATTTGTTTTTTTTAAATCTTTTTTCTTCCAAATAAATCTGTCGAACAATATCCGGAACAGAAATTTAATAAAATAAAAAATGTATGTTGTATCAGAACCTTTCAGAGATATATTCAAAATTACAAAATCAATTTTAAATCCACAGCGACAATCTGAGCTGAACCATAAAAGTTTGATGGTGAATCATACACTAATAGTTACATGGGGGGGGGGGGGGGTGGAAATCCAAGGTCCATCTGTAATCTGTAATTATCTGTAAAAGAACTCCTGACAGTTGGAAATCACAGAAATGAAATGAAATGAGATGGGGTTTAACGTCCTACTGTTCTGCTACTGACCGGTGCTACGCCATACAGTGTGCTATGAGGGAAATTTTACCCGGGCAGCAGCGCTATTGTCTACTCTTATATCGAATTTCAACTGCCAATGAATCTTTTACATGCACACCAATGTGTACACGGGAACTCGTTTGTTTTCATCTCATCCAAATGACTAGACAGCTGTTCTTGTCAGACCCTCCGTCCTGCATCACTGACAAGGGGGAACCACGTCGGAAAGGAAATCAAAGAGAGTAGGTGGCTCATATCAGTGATTCAAAGTTTAGATGTTTAGAGGAAGCATATCCTGTCTCTTGTATTGCACCCATAAGGACACAAGCTTGTGCTGCATCAGAATTAAAACGAGTATTTTATTGTCATCAGCTCATCGCAACAGAAAGTGTAGCTTTAAAATGTAATAAATAGGCTGATTATTTATAAAAGTGTTGTCCGATATTAAACTGTTATAGAAGCTTGTAGTAGAACTTTCAACCTTTCATACAACCATTTTATTCCAACTTTCACTTAATTCATTTATTTACTGCCTTTAAAGTGACAGTCTCTAGGGCAATTATAGAAAAAAAAAATTCAAACAAAATAAATGAAGTTGAATTGGTGAATTTTTACTTGATACTATTGAACAGAATGGACTGGAATATAAGGTTAAAGGAGCTAAGTCTCTAACTCAATATTTTGCATAATATTCGAAATTAAAACCACGAATTATAATTCAATATTGATCAATTTCAATCAATATTGATGTTGGTATCTTGCCTTAAAACTATAGGATCATAATATCCACTATTTAAGACACAATTTACATTTTATAATTAGAACACGAGTCGTGTATCCTTTCATTCCGGGTGTCATTTTGTAATGAACAAATAAAAACATATCCTACTACTTAATGTGGAAGTAAGTAGTAAAGGATGGTTCTAAAACGACAAAATAATAATTTTTAAAAAAATGTGTGAAATAAACTTAACAGGCATAAATGACTGCCGTTCAATTGGATCTGTTCACATATTTCACCGAGCATAACTGATTAGAAATTGCTATATTTTTTTCAAAATTTTTTAATATAAATTACTTTACAAACATTCATATTACATTAATATGTGCTTAGACTTTAGAGAACCACTTTTGTCTATTTCAAGGTATCATAAGTTCTGTCATTGAGCCAACTGGTGTGTTTTCGATCCCCCAGTTAAATGTGACAAAGGGAAAGGTCTGGGTCGCCTGTCCAACCTTGTGGGACTTCTCTGGGTCCTCCAGTCTCCTCCCACTGCTAAAGACCCCTACGTACAAGAAAATTGTTGAAATAAAATTGAACCATGTTAGTCTCAAAATAACATAGTTTGTTTGAAGTGGACCTTAAACTCTATTTCCCTCTATCTCTCTCTGTATCAGTGCCACCATCTGTATATGGTGTTCTTAGGTTCCACCTGTCCTAGTGTGACTAAACTTGAAAGTTGGAAGGCATGATGACCTAATCCTGACATTAAATCAGTTCGTACTATTGTCAGCCTTGTATCATAAAGCAGTATCGTAATGTTTATAGAGTGTTCGCTTAAACCGTCTGGCTACAAAACGCAGCAATAACTATTGTTCCTACCCTAGCCTCATGGAATTCCGTGTGTCATTAGCCACTTTAAACAAAATAATTCAAAAATGATCTATTTGTGAATTTTCTTTGGGATATTTTGGACGCTTAAATCTTTATTTACTGCTTTACAAAGAGAAGGAAAGATTAGCGGAGAATTGAAGTCAATTATAGTCTTAAGTTACTGTTGGCTTGAAACAACAATTTGTCACACCCAAAAAAAAATACATATTCCAAACTAATGAATACAAATTGCTTGAAATCTTGAACAACAAAGGCGTTCTATGTTCAAAGAACTGCCTGAAGCGCATTGTTTCAGCGATTGCTGCCAACGATGCCATTTCACTCAGTAACAAAGAATTAATATACACGGTACCATTCGTTGAATGACACAATGCCCTATCAGTGCTGACTGATAACAACTAATAGAAAGTGATTCATACATTCGTCGCTTTCACACAATGGAGGCAAAAATTACATGCAAAATCTTATAGCAATGAGAGCCAACGTACAAGTTATTTTTCTATTGTATAAAAAAAAAACTCTGCGTAGTTCTTCTCTGCCGTGCTCGAATTATTGATCATCGGAATAAACTTAATTTTTAGGAGAAAAAACTTGGGTTCATTAAGATTTGATGAAAATATTTTCAGAAGTTTGTGAGAGAGTTATTAGAATGTAATATGTATTGACAAAATCATATCAATATGCAATTTGCTTATTTTTTTTCCTGTCTTTTCTCAAAATTTGGAATGCATTTCTTAGTGAGAAGGCATTTGCGTGAAATGTAACTGGATTTGGTCTTAATGTGTACTACATTACTTCGTATCTTATTGTAATCAAAACTTATTGAACAAAGACGTCGCTTAAATTAGAAAATAAAAGTGAATTTTCCAAAATAAAAGAAGTATTATTTGTCGAAATGTATAATTCCATGTATTCAAACTTATTTTTTATTTCATGATATAATTCTGCATTACTGATAAGAGTATCTATAAGATGAGATTGTTGAAATCGACTTTCCATGACATGTGACAGTGACATGAATTATTTCTTGGAAAATCTGTTTTTAAAAAAAATATACAAATTTAACCTACCAATTCTCAAGTAGGTCAAAAATTCAATGATTCAAATTTTTTTATCTTTTAAGGATTCCTCCAAAGATTTTTAAAGTTATTCCAACCTCGGGCACATCATTAAATAAAGGCATAACATTTTTTCTATGGAATATAAATAGATAGAAAAAAGATTAAGTTCCACACAAATGAAGACTTTCAAATTATCCGGAAATGGAATGGTTCCAATATTTGGATTTCGTAATATTTTTCTTATCACCCACACACACGGTTCTTTACAGAGTGTAATGTGTAGATTTTCTGAAAGTAAACTTTTTAAATCTCTATAAAAACTTCCAAATAACTAGCATCAGAATTTTGGGTTTTTTTATGTTATGTTCCATAAAATGGACACGAAGTTAAGGAATTTGACTCCAGTATCAAATCCCAATGGATTACTAGGATTGTGTGTTGGTATAGGATGAAAAATTACCGAGGCCTCTCGATTTTTCACGAACAGGAATAGTTCTCTCCATTTAAAGTAGACTAAAAATGCAATATGGTGGTGTTATCTTTCATTTTCAGAGACCTTGTTCAGTAACATTTTCAACTATTTGGCCGCCATATTGGATTTTACAAAAAAAACTTCAAACCAATATTCAGCCGCCATTTTGATTCCGATTTTCGAAAAAAACTTTTTTTGTATTGAACGTATCTGAATGGCAACAATTCTCAGGGATCTGATTTTTTAATTTTGATTTTGTTTACTTTTGTTTGAAATTTTTTTGACTTTTGACCTACTATCTTGGGACCTAGTCGTTCATTGACTGTTGACCTTTGCATAACCACTAATATCGAAAGTTTGGTCTTGAATAATAACTTCTGGTTATCATCAGAGTTCAAAATGATAGCTTTATCCACTGGATGTTGTGTTACTATACTCAATAGTTCACCATGTAACTTGATTGTTGGCGTCACAAGAGTGACCTGACGTCACCTGACATACCGAAACACGTCTCAGTACTGCTTTTATGCAATTCTAGTTTGTTAATATTAATAAATAACTTTTTACACTATATCGACATGTTTAGTTGATTCTTCGATTGAGGTACACAAAAATCATACATGGTCAGTTGGAATTCGAAGAACATTAGATCGAAAAGCTGTTGGTGTCAATGCACAACAAGCACACTCCCAAAGCACACAACATCATTTTTTAAAAAAAAACTATGTGTGTGTTAGTCTCAATGAAAATGAAATGAGGTTTAAGTTCGTTAGACTGTCGGTTCACAACGAGCCCACTCCCAAATCACACTACACCATTTTTTAAAAAATCCACTATGTGTTAGTCTCATTGAAAATGAAATGGAGTTTAACTTGGTTAGACTAAAAATGGCTTTAAACGCAAGTCCATGCCACACCTTCCTGCCCACGAAAATAAAGAGGGAGAATCGTATTAAAGCCAGACGTTCAATCAAATTGGACTGAGTTCCAAGATGCAATAATTACAAATCAGTTATCACAATATCTTGAAATTTCTTGACATGACGCGAAATAGTTGGCAGTGATGGAGAGATGCCATAATTTAACATGTTAATAAAAAGGTGACAATGGGAAGCTATGGTATGTATATTCGGGTCGAAGATATTGCTCGGAAACGTGAATTCAATATGAAATTTTTGGTTTAGTTTGAGGAGGACAGCCCAAATGTTTTCCTGGTAAATATGTAATGATTCTTTTGTTTTAGCAGATGTGCAAATTGTAGCTGTCAGGTGATAGATTGCTGACGTCTGATATTTGACAATAATGTCAACAAAACACGAAGAAATCTATATCTTTCACATCATCCTGTATCTTCATGGATTTTCTCCCAATCTTTTTTTCCACGACGACAATTTACTCTAATTATTCGCATTCGCATTCCACAACATATACGCGATCACATATCAGATTTATTTACATTTTATTATTTAAATATCTGTCATAAAAGTCTTTTTTAAATGTCCTACTGTTCTGCTCCAATTGGACTAATGAAGATGGAAAATAAAAAGACTAATATACTGCCAGTAGCGGATTATCATTGAGGCTGATGAGGCTGCAGCCTCAGGCCCACAGATTTTGTAAAAATATTTTTTTAAAAATTTGTCTGATACGATTAAAACGCATAGACAATGAATGTTAGAGGGTGTGGTTTAGGCCCAACGGGTGCCAGCATAGGCCCTGACCCTTATAGGCCCTCCAGCAACTGCCGCATCAGTTGGAAATTAAATATGCTACAACATGTGTACATGCATTCAAACCAGCATAAAAATCTAAAATGGCCCATGGCATCAATAATGAATAAAACATCAGAAAATATGTTTTTCAAACACCTGTTTTGATTTAAACTACTAGTTGGATCCTGAAAATTTAAAAGTATTTGGTGGCCTTGACAAAGACTGGGTCATTTTGGGACTAACATATGGTTTAATTTTATTTCAATAATTCACTTGCGCGTATGGGTCTTTAGCAGTGGGAGGAAACTGGAGAGCCCGGAGGAAACCCACGAGGTTGAGAAGGCATCCCTTTCTCCAAGCCACATACGCTCTCCCAACCCCCCAGAAGTTATTATCAGAAATCGCTGATATTCAATTGGCCTCTTTGTCTCAGAAATGTACTGTATATAACAAATATCAATTGTAGTAAAACGATTGATGAAAACGGCAGTCTGTACGTAGAATTTTCACAAGAAATTGTGGATGACGGAAAGATGACAAGACAACGCAGCATCAATATAAGACCACATTTCAATTGGGTTGTATAAAAACTCTTCCCGGTCCTTGTGTCCCACGTTCTTTAGTGAAGACAAATAAAATGAAATTTGAACTATAAAAGAAAACAAAGCGTAACAGGATCTGCGTTTTAATCAGATTGATTCACATAGCAGTCTTCATTAAATTTGTGGTTTCTCCTCCTGCACATCTTGCTTATGGAATATAGTAATGTGCATGAGACAAGAAAGAGAGAGAAATGGGGTTTACATCCACTCGATACAAACTAGGTCATTTCGGGGCTGACATATGGTTTAATTTTATTTCAATAATTCGCTTGCGCGTAGGCGTCTTTAGCAGTGTGAGGAAGCCGGAGGTTGGACAGGTGACCCTACTGGTGGCAGGGTATGCTTGTCTTCATTTTAGTTCACCTTAACAGGAAAAGCTTCACAAAAAGGAAACAACTTCTATCTGCTGTATCTATGAAATCTCTTTGTGTATACGTATCTATAACATATAGAATACGACAGTTTCATACGGCTTCGACATTGATAACTTGAGATAATAGCTTGACTTTATACGTCTTCCCTGTGATGCTATGCTATGACGTTATTACCAATTGAAAAGCAATCAATTATTTCCTCCTTGTGTAACGATAATACTAGTCCACAATTAACTTTTATCTATGACTTCTAAGGATTTGCTTTCGTTTATTTTTATTTTTTTACCCCCACATGTCACCTTTTAGAACCAAATATTGATATTGTATCCTTTAGCTAAATTCTTACGTAAATCTCAACAACTTTTAACTGACTTTTACAGCCTTTTTTTTTCTTTTTAACCCTTAGAACCACAAATTACCCAAAACCGCCTACATGTTGTATCGCATATATACAAAATGTCGGTTTAGCGGCTTGGGGGCGTGTCAAGCTCCAATGACATTGACGTCATAATTAATATGACGTCCTGTAAATCCAGGGAGGGACGTGCAACACCTTATGCAAAGTCAGTGTTCAAAGGGTTAACCACTACATTTCATAAATTAACACTGTTTGAAATTTATCCTTTAATGAAATACTTACGTTAAACTCAATAACTTGTATTTGTGATTTCTGGGGTTTTGTTTTTCTGTTTACGTCCACAAATCACCTGTTGACACCCTTTTGAAAAGTATCCATCCACGAAAAATATTTATTTTAGCTTCGTAAATTATTTAAATTGTGATAATAACACTTTCATCTATTATTTCTAGGGCTACTTTTCTTCAATATTCTGCCTACATTTCATCTATTAACACCCAAGTTTTGACATTTATCCTGCCATAAAATACTTATGTACAACTCAATAAATAATTCAAATTATGAAAATAGTACTTTGGTTGTTGAAAGTTTTCTCTGGAGATTAACTGCTCAAATGACAATGGTTTTTCAATGGAGAGCTGATAAGTTGTTTGTTCTTATGTATTCAATGCAGTAATTTGAGTAATAACCCTTTGAACTTACATTTGTAGTAAAAGAAATAAATGTGATTTGGTATTATTAAAGTTTGTTCAGAAAAGTTAATATTTTGATCAGGCAATTAATCAGTTTATTTAATCGATTTATTGTTTTAATAACTTTTTACGGGAGAACAGAAGGAAAAACAATGAAAATCTACTGGTTTTGATTAAGGCAATCTGGGTTGTCAGGTCACGTTCAATAAAATGAAATGGGGTTTAACGTCCTACTGTTCTGCTCCTAAACTGGGCTAATGAAGACAGGCATACGCCATACAGTGTGCTATGAGGGAAATTTTCCCCGTGCAGTGGTGCTACAGCCTACTCTTATATCAAATTCCAACTGCCAAGGGATTATTTACGTGCACGCCAATGTGAACGAGGGACCTCACTTTTTCCTACCATCAGAACGACTAGACAGCTGTCCTTGTCAGGCCCTTCGTCCTAAATCACTGACAAGGGGAAACCACACGGGACAATCTGGATAAAATTTCTTATCCAATGCAGGGATCGAACACCTGACGTCCAAGCTAGCGAGCTAGCATCTTACCCACATGTAATTGATTTTTCATTTGAATAGTTCACACAATTTAACTATAGGCTGAGAGCTGGCAGTAAACTGTTGAAGGAAGTAAGAAAGGACAGATTGTATCGTTAACTATAGGGTGGGAACTTCAAGTTAACTGTACAAGAGTAAAAGTATAGGAATTGAAGAAAGTTTAACAAGAATATAGAGTAACCATAGGGTGGGAACTTCAAGTAAACTGTACAAGAGTAAACAATAATATTGTATGTGTAGAGTTTGTTGGCTTGTTACGTTTGTTTTATACATGTAGTATCTAAATTTCACACAAACATGACATTGTGATGGTGAAAGGAAGTTCTCCAGCAACATAGGTACAAAATATTTTCTTTTGTTTTCCGCTGGTCTGTGTCAATATATACACAGTGTATAAAACATGAGTCTGATATACAAGCTGGGTTTACTCTACAAATACACCAAACTCGTCGTACCATTGTTTCTATTTTACTCTCGTTTTTTATTATCCAAATATTCAGATAACTTCATATAATTGAATAGGACAAAAAAATACAACCAAGGTTTACCCATATATACGACTCTCGATGGCATCGGATACTCAAGATTTTAACTAGATCAAAATGGCTTGCCATTCAAAAATCCAATTTAAAAATGGGAAAGTGAGGCTAAGTCTCAAATATACCAACACCCTGGTAACCACAATGCACACATCTTGTTAAAACTAAAAACAGTGATAACTTTGCTCAGAATGAAGTAATTTGAATTTTTTTTTCAATATTTTCTTTTTACATTATCTCTTTTTGAGCTATCATAGCAAGAATGGTCAGCTCTTTATCTAAATCTCACATAACGTATATTTAAACTATTGTTAATAACTCCATATAATAGACTACAATTAAACTGTTAATAACTTCATAATAGACTACAATTAAACAACTGTTAATAACTTCATATAATAGACTCCAATTAAACAACTGTTAATAACATCATATAATAGACTACAATCAAACAACTGTTAATAACATCATATAATAGAATACAATCAAACAACTGTTAATAACTTCATAATAGACTACAATTAAACAACTGTTAATAACTTCATATAATACACTACAATCAAACAACTGTTAATAACTTCATATAATAGACTACAATTCAACAACTGTTAATAACTTCATATGATAGACTACAATTCAACAACTGTTTATAACTTCATATAATAGACTACAATTAAACAACTGTTTATAACTTCATATAATAGACTACAATTAAACAACTGTTAATAACTTCATAATAGACTACAATTAAACAACTGTTAATAACTTCATATAATACACTACAATCAAACAACTGTTAATAACTTCATATAATAGACTACAATAAAACAACTGTTTATAACATCATATAACAGACTACAATAAAACAACTGTTTATAACATCATATAACATATTACAATTAAACAACTGTTGATAACTTCATATAATACACTACAATTAAACAACTGTTAATAACTTCATATAATACACTACAATCAAACAACTGTTAATAACATCATTTAAAATACAGATGTGACGTTATCCTTTGATGTTGGCGTACCATTATTTCCAATAATGTACTGGCATCTTGCCAATAGTACATTATCTAATATAGTGAGTTCGTGTGACGTATTTCATTGAAATGCACGTGCGAGATAGTGTCTGAATTTTAAGAGGTTTAATGCTCTCGCGCTTAAGACATTGCGTAATATATTGAAACAACACTCGGCTATCGCCTCGTGCAGTATCAATATATTACTTAATGTCTCGCGCTCGACCATTAAACCACACATAATAGACTACAATTAAACAACTGTTAATAACTTCATATAATACACTACAATTAAACAACTGTTAATAACTTCATATAATACACTACAATTAAACAACTGTTAATAACTTCATATTATTATGATACACTAAAGATTAGAGTCTGGCAGGCAACCTGCATCATAAGTTTACCTGATGCAGTCTAAAAGACATTACCTCAGATATGCAAGAAAACTATTAACGTCACAGATGCTGCTTTAACAGTATTTTATAACCAAAAATAACATTTTTCAAATCCAATTTTTCGGAGATGATTCTGTTTTAGAATGTTGTCCCCAAACTTAAGTATGCCACTTTAATTAAATTTTACTCAGGAAAAAAAATCTAGTTTTCATTTATAATCATACTTAAAAATGGTTATTTTATCAGGATTATACAAGGAATGAATGAATGAAATGGAGTTTAACTTCCTAATATTATGCACCTAACCTAGGCTAATGGAAGACGGGCATACGCCATACAGTGTGCTATGATCGAAATTTTGTCGGGTAGCGGCACTACGGCCTACTCTTATATCGAATTCCAACTGCCACGGGATCTTTTATGCGCACTCCAATGTGTACACGGGACCTCGGTTTTTCATCCCATCCAAACGACTAGGCAGCTGTCCTTGCCAGGCCCCCCCCCAACATGATTATACAAGGATTTAAGTAGATCAAATATTGCCTTGCCAGGCCCCCCCCCCAACATGATTATACAAGGATTTAAGTAGATCAAATATTGCCGAATTAACTTTTTAATATATCATATCAAAATAGGTAAAAGGTAATTTCAAGACTTAGTCATTTTTTGTTTTACATAAGAAAATCTACAGAGAAAAATTTGAATTTCCAGAGAATTAATTGTACTTAGGCAGATAAAATGAATGTTTTGGAAAGAGATTTTCCTTATTTTCTGTCTTAAATAAAAGAGCATAAGATTTAAAATATCTTATTAGCATAAAACTTTAGATAAGTTTTCTCCAAATCATTTGTACTCTTTCTCTGATGTCAGCAATATCTTGACAGATATTGACAGACGTTCTTTTGGGGGGGGGGGGACTCTTTGCTTCCTCAAAAGATTTTGGGGCCCTTTCAACATATTCACAACATTAAACAACAACATATTCAGCGTTGGTGTGCATGCAAGAGTGGACATCATTTACCCTTTTCTTTTTCGACTTAGTAACTCTATGAACATTAATTGTTATTATATGCCTTTTGCGTTTTTGTATTGTATTTGCCAACCGAGTCTTGATCATCAAGATGTTCTGTTAAAACAATTGATTATTGTGAAGTGTCTTGGTGACCTAGCCTATGCCAATTAGTTGCATAACTGTTTATTTGTCAGTACAAATCAACGATCACTTGGCAACATCAACCTCTATGCTAAAGTTGATAAACTTTAAATTATTGTATACTCTATATCAATAAATATTTGTATTAAATACCCAAAAACTGAGAGAGAGAGAGAGATAGAGAGAGAGAGACATCTTATTTATTATAAAAAGCGTTTCGAAAAAATACGATGCTTTCATTTTTTATAAAGCGTTTTTTTCTCATCTTTTTTAAAATTAGAACACATTAGTCATGTAGCCTTCTTAAGGTCTGTCACATGTTGGGAATAATTCTTTCTATTCTATTATTAATCTTTCTATTTGTAACCTATATGTACGAGTATAGGGAAGTGAAACTCCTTATATTCTTTACAGTTATCCTGGTTGCGGTTTCCTAACTTGAGATTAATCGTAGGTATATTAAAAGGTTTATTCAAGATACACTATTATGTCTTATGAAACCTACATTCAATAAACACGGAAAAAATCCTACTTTACATCATAATGCTTTTTTCCTCAATATTCTAAATCATTGACATTGTATATATCATATGAACGAATTGAATAAGAAAAAGCATGTGACGATTATGGTTTAGTATCGTTTAACAGGGATTAATTATTATACAAAGATTGAATTTCAAACTTTTCAGAACAATCTGATATTCAACAGAGACAGAGACTTGATTGTAATATAAAGAAACATTTGAAACTTTTTCTGAACAACCTGAGATTTCAACACAGGGTTGATTAATTAGAACATAAGCATTGAGAATGGGCAACCCTTAATACGGTTTCAGACGAAAATATTAGCGCATGGTTTTGATTCCCCTCTTGTACATGACAAGGAAAAGAGTCGCCTGTCAAACCTTTCGGATTTTCTCCTGGTTCTCCAGTTTGCTCCCACTGCTAAAAAAAACCCAATACATGCAAGCGAATTATTGAAATGGAATTGAATCATTTGTTAGTCCCAAAATGACCTAGTTTGTGTCGATTGGACCTCTCTCTCTCTCTTGGTGGTTCAGTGAGTAAGGGACTAGCTCACTAACCAGGGGTTAGATCCAGTAGTAAGTAGCCGAGGACATGACAAGAGCAGTATCTAGTCGTTAAAACAACCTGAGGCCCTATATACGCGTTAGCGTTCATGCAAAGGAACCATTGAGATTAGACAGGGGAGTTGGGGTGGGTGGATGGCCAAATGGTTAGCATGTGCGCGTTGTATCATAAAGCCTCTCTTTGAGTCAACTGGCGTGGTTTCAAATCCCCGGTTGTATGTGACAAGGAGTAGGGTCGCCTGTCCAACCTTGTGGATTTTCTCTAGGTCCTCTTGTTTCCTCTCGCTGCTAAAGACCCCTACGCGCAACAAATTATTGAAATAAAATTAAACCACATGTTAGTCCCAAAATGAGTATTGAGTGTAAGTTAAACCCTATTTCTCTCTCTCTCACCGCTGTCATACATCATACACACTGCATAGTGTACTCTCGTCGTCTTCATTAGCCCAGTCAATGAAGAACTTTAGGACGTTAAAATCAATTTCAATTCATTCAATTTCAGTTATTGAACCAACTGAACTACGCTCTTATTGTCCCAGTTTATTCCCCAAAGGGCAATCCTGATTGATTTAAAATTTACGATTGTAAAGCCTCCAACAATAAATATAAATGTAGATATCATATCTACTCGACTAGTCTATCATTCATCAAAAGACAATATTCATAAATTAAATATTAAAATGCAATTAACAGCATCTATTATTTTGATGAGCATATTTTTTATCGTATTAATTGTAATTTTCCAACCATGATGTGTCGTCTCATTCAGTTGGAAATTAAATATGCTACGACATGTGTACATGCATTCAAACCAGCATAAAAATCTAAAATGGCCCATGGCATCAATAATGAATTAAAACATCAGAAAATATGTTTTTCAAACACCTGTTTTGATTTAAACTACTAGTTGGATCCTGAAAATTTAAAAGTATTTGGTGGCCTTGACAAAGACTGGGTCATTTTGGGACTAACATATGGTTTAATTTTATTTCAATACTTCACTTGTGTATAGGGTATCTAGCAGTGTGAGGAAACCATGAGTTTGGACAGGAGATCCTTGTCACATACAACCGGGGAATCAAAACCATGCCAGTTGACTCAATTACAGACCTTACAATAAAAAAGGCACATTCTAATCATTTAGCCATCTAACCCCCAATTCATA
This sequence comes from Patella pellucida, assembly GCA_917208275.1. Taxonomy (NCBI): domain Eukaryota; kingdom Metazoa; phylum Mollusca; class Gastropoda; family Patellidae; genus Patella; species Patella pellucida. The sequence continues at coordinate 14,025,088 of OU795041.1, forward strand.
AAGTAAGCAAGAATAACAATCTAAATAAAAAATCTTATTCATTCTCCACATTCTCAACTAATTTCAGTGCCATATGCGTATTTTCTTAAATCGAGAGGGGGGGGGGGCAAAATTACTTAAATTCATGTTCAAACCATGTTATTGCAGGTGCATAGGGGGGGGCACAAAATTACTTAAATTATGTTCAAGCCATGTTATTGCAGTTACATGGGGGGGGGGGCACAAAATTACTTAAATTTATGTTCAAGCCATGTTATTTCAGTTACATGGGGGGGGGGGGAACTAATTTATGTTCAAGCCATGTTATTTCAGTTACATGGGGGGGGGGGGTGGAACTAAATTACTTAAATTATGTTCAAACCATGTCATTGCAGGTGCATTGGGGGGAAGGGGCACAAGATAACTTAAATTTATGTTCAAGACATGTTATTTCAGTTACATGGGGGGGGGGGGGTGGGACTAAATTACTTAAATTATGTTTAAACCATGTCATTGCAGGTGCATTGGGGGGAAGGGGCACAAGATAACTTAAATTTATGTTCAAGACATGTTATTTCAGTTACACGGGGGGGGGGGGGGGGGATTATTTAAATTTATGTTAAAGCCATTTTATTGCAGTTACATTAATTTAAATTGATTATGTGAAATCAGATGCATAAACATGTATAAGCATTTTACATAATATTTTTTGTTTATTTACAATTAAATCAAAAAGAAATACGTAGTATTAATATAGAATGACTTTTATTGACAGGTAAATAGAACTAAATATACCTTAATGACAACTGAATAAAATGTAAAGTGCAGGGCCTTTAATTAAACCCATTCTATTTATAGTTAATACCTATTAATAAAGACATTAGATAAAGGGCTTTACAAAACATATGTTTTAAACCAAAATTAAATATTTACCATAGATAATAATAAAGAATAGCCTTTGTATTTTTGAGAGAAAATTGAAAACATAAATAATTTAAGTGTACCATAATAGAGTGCCTTTTGCCTTTCATCTGCTCTATTTTGAGTACGTTTCGTATTTGAATTCTGCGATTACATGTACACGTACATTAAATAAGAAAGAAAAAACACTGCTGTGAATTTTTACCATAACAATAAAGGAACACAAAGGAAGATTTTTTTTCCATTATTTTTATTATATAGAGAATAGATGATTTGGATGTAAAAAAGCATAATAGGCATCGTCCATTTGTATTTTTTATAATAGATAATACTTAATCATTTAAACAAGTTACAGATAAATCATTCAATTTATATAATTATCGTTTTCACGATTAATTATAGTAAATTATAAGTTAAAGTCCTCTGACATCTATGTATAAAACGTTGGGAACAAAGGCTTATTTCTTCACATAAACTATTAAGTGCCTACTCTTGCCTTCCTGTCATCATTGAAGCGGAACATAGCACGCGGCCGTCATTATTTCCATTTATCGCTCCGAACAATATATGACGCTCAGTCAACAAAAGGCTGAGGGATGAAAGATGCTTTTGAATAAAGTAAATATTTTTTTAATAACAATAATAAGTTTGATTAGTTTATTGTATACATGTTAAATGTATCTTTTCTCCAGTTTCTATTCAAAACAGTTTCTGTTTTTTCTCACGATGGTTAAAATTATAATTTATTTCACATGATGTATGAATATAATTATGAGAATTTGATCATCCATTAATAATATATTCATTATTCTGAGTTCAATTAATGTTATCAAAATCATATTTTATAAATTTTTTGAACTCCTCAATTAAAGGGCATAAGGTAAGATTAGATAAAGAGCTGATAGTTCTCGCTATATTAGTTATAAAATAGATAATTAAAACAGAATATGTTTAAAATTTCAGTCAAATTACTTCACTCTGAACCAAGATATCAGCGATTCAATCTTAGGCTAGCCTCAACCGTCATTACTACCGTTGGTACGATAATAAACAGTCTCAATTATCCATCTTTACATTAAATTATCATCCATCAAAAAACACTAAATTATAGTCTTGATCAGTTAATTAATGTCTAATAAACAATTTAGATAACATTGAAGAGAGAGAGAGAGAGAGAGAGAAATGGGGTTAAACATCCACTTGACAAAACTAGGTCATTTTGGGACTAACATGTGGGTTTTTTTTTTATTTCAATAATTTGTTTGCGAGTAGGGGTCTTTAGCAGTGGGAGGAAACAGAGTGCCGGAGGAAACCCACGAGATTGAAAGGCACCCCTATCTCCTTGTCACATACGCTCCCACCAGGGCTCGAAACCACAGTCACATGCCAGAGGTGGCCGGCCAGCTAGAGGTCGAAGCGAGGCACTCTAGACCACTAGGCCATCCCTACCCCCGCCCCCGATAAAATTTAAGACCTAAAGAAAGACTTACAATAGGCTGATTTACCTATTGCATAATGCCTGTTTATTTGGTTTATATACTTTAGGGGGGTTGGATGGCCGAATGGTTAGCATGTGCACGCTGTATCATAAAGCCTGTCATTAAGTCAACTGGCGTGGTTTCAAGTCCCTGGTTGTACCTGACAAGGAGTAGGGTCGCCTGTCCAAACTCATGGGTTTTCTCGGGGTCTTCCGGCTTCCTCCCACAGCTAAAAAAAACCTATGCGCAAGCGAATTATTGAAAAAAGGTTGAACCATATGTTAGTCCCAAAATGACCAAGTTTGTGTTGAGTTGACTTTAAACCCCATTTCTCTCTCTCTGCTATAGTGTATCATTATAAATTTGAATTTAGGGCTCAAGGTACAATTTTATGGATACACAATTACTGAGTTTTATACTAAGCCAGGTTTCGCAAGGATACTCTCGTCTTTATCAAGCAAAGGATACAAAAAATATGAATTTAGGAGTTTATTCACCAGCCATGGAATTTACATCCTAAGTTTCCTTATTATAAAAATTCCTTTGGTATATCTGTTTACTTTCAAAATGAATCAATTGCATGTATCTATGGTGTACCATATATAAATCAGATTTCGGGAGTTTATTCACCGGTCAAAGTATCAAAACTGCAAATAAATTGAATTGGAATCCCACAACCAAAGTTTTAAAATTAATCAAATTCGTTTGTCATATTCAATTGATTTTACAAATTATACACAAAAAAATCGACAACATAAAGTTGTGACAAAAAGAAGAAACTAAAACTTCTAATTTAAAATGAAGAAACTGTCTAATAGAGTTACAATTGATTTATGTTTGGGTCAGTCAAGTTACATTGATTGATACAGCAAAACAAACACCTCTTCATAACACTTGTAAATTACCAAATTATTCAATCCAGATGATTATTGATCAAAAATATAGTCTTGCCCTTTAACACTTCGTACATTTAAAGTAGTAAAGACTCTAACTTAAACTTAAAGGAGCTATCACCCAAAATCTTCAACAAAATTGAAAACACGATTTATTTGTCAAATTAATTCAACATTGATGTTGTGATCTTACCGGAAAAAGATGGGCTTCTGATATCCAATATTTAAGACAAATTTTTTTTTTTACATTGGTACACGAATCGTGTACCAAAGTGCGTTTTATAATCATTTGTAGCAAGTGGCCAGAAAGAACGAGGCTAGACATATTCCACAACTCATGTCACAAGACGATGCCATATCTTATCTGGAGAGCATGCACAATAGACTGGAATAACCAGACACTATCAATTGAATGTAAATTATTACATGTGTTGCGACACATTTGGGTAAATTTCTAGGTCGTATATATTGCCGATTTAGCTCCTTTAAATATTGACCAGAGAAAAGTGATATATTAATACCGATATATCCCTAGACAGACAAAAACCTCCCCAAACTTTCAGAGATATGTGAACAGCTTTGTGTATTATAAAACCATTTACTAGTTCATGGTAGTGCCACCGCTATGCAGGGGACAGAGCAAACAGTATAGGGTGGTCTAAAGGAACAAAAGGCCGTTTTGTGCAGTCTAAGGGTTTATAGCAAGATAGATTAAAAAAACAACTGATCGTAAATTGAGGGATTTTGCAGCCTACAAAACAGAAACCTCTGTGACAGCTGAATCCCAGAAAAGGAAAATCATTGCATAAAGGGTTCAATTCATTTAAACATTTCCAACAATATATGTGAATTTAAAAATTTAAAAATCTTCAACAGTCTATATGCTCTATATATAGAAGCAAGTGTCCCCTATAAGTGTTCACTAAACTCTTTTGATATGCATATTTTTGATCAAATTGATTCCAAGTCGGGAGATTTTCTTAATTAAATGTTAAAAAATCAAATTAAGAAGATTTTAGATTAAGCAGTGAAAAAATAGATATTGTTCGTAAAATCAGTGGCTTTAAAAAAAAATTCACATTTGTTTTAAAATTACTAACTTTTCCCATTTGATAAAACATTTAATTTCTAAATTCAAGGTTTTTAAAAGATTTAATTTCTAAATGCTTGGTCAAAAAAGATTTAATTTTTAAATTCTTGGTCAGAAAAGATTTAATTCCAAAATTCTCAGTCAAAAAAGCTTTAAATTCTAAATTCAAAGTCTAAAAAAGATTTAAATTCTTAATTCAATTTATAAAAGATTTAATTTCCAAATTCAAAGTCTCAATTGTAAGACAACTTTACAAGTGTTTGAGTTGAGACTCCATTATTATGAATAACCAAATTTTCTTGGATAAATAAAGAACATTTGTCTTTTGTCCCTGTATAGAGACAGTTTGTAATTCAAGTTCTCGGATAAGAAATTTTAAACATGATTCAGATCCCAAAAAAAGAAGCTCATTTTACCAATTCAGATGATTGATCAGAATTTATTTTTTGAGACAAGATTTTCAAATTTATAGGTATTTTTTTGAAAATTATGAAATATCTGGGCTCTGTAAACCCACAGCAGTTCTATATTTAATTTCACATTGTAAGAAAATTTCATAAATGGTTGAAACTTAAAGGGACTTTTGTGGGAAGTTTGTGTAATTTAAAATATGTTGATCTACGCTAGAATCTATGAATGACGGAAAGAGAGAAACAAAGGCATCTTTTATTAGTTTTAACCCAGGAGAGAAAAGTCAAGTTGATAATGTTGGTAAGATTTTTAGTCAAAGAAAAACAAGAGTGACCCACGTAAATTATTTGTGATTGATTTAAGAGAATGTTGGACAACAAGCCGGAGCGGGGGATCAAGTCCTCGGTTATTCTAGTATTGACGGACTTAGTAAGTGTGAAAACAGCTTCTGTTTCGATACCGGAGATCAAAAGTTAACAGCCCTGACAAATACTCTACTATGTGTACCTACAGCATTTCTCCCTTATCCTCACAATTTTCCTTCTTATCAAAAGGAAGCGGGGGTTGCAGAGCTTTTTAAACAGATAAGTGTCAACTATTCTCCAAGCTAAACCCAGCGATTCCTGCCTTCTTTTTGTGACCATTTAAGTGGGAGGTTCCCCGCAGACAGATATCAAAATAGATATAGTTCTGTTCTAAGACACAACACTGGTATGTTAGGGGCTATGTCTGTGGGATTCTCCAGTAAATTTGAAAATGATGCTAGTCTGGGCTAGCTATCTATAGCATCATATCTAAAGGCATATTATTATATACCAAGTCAAAAATATAAACCATTACTATCTTAATGTAAAGACTATTGCTATCATGAAAGGGAAGCAGATTGTTTTTATCTCAAAAATGTCCAGGCATTCATTTAAATCTTGAAAAGACCTATTCAATTATGCATAGATTTATAAATAAAAAAAACTGTCCTCTTTTTGCAGCCCTTTAATATACCCCCCCCCCCCAATATTCCATACTTGCTTGTCCTACTCAATGTTGAATACCAACTGTCAAGGGTTGTTTTATGTGTATGCCAATGGCTACACAGGTTTTTCTCATTTTTTTTGGTCCCATATAAACAACTAGGTATAAACTGACCCCTGATAATCTATACCAGATTCAAATCCAGGACAAAGCATTTCTGGGAAGACATAGACTACATCAATACATTACAACCAAATTTTGAAAGTTGTATGAGGCTACTACATGCAAACTCCCCCCATCAAATGTTTACTAAGAACTCTACTATAACGGTGTCTCAAATTTTGGCGTTTATTATATGGAACATGGTATCCATTTGGGCAATTTTTTGTGTGAACTAGGGTATATGATAGTAATATGTGATGGTAACTCACTCTAGGAGATCTTTATTAGGGCGTTTTTATATTAGAAATAGCATCTATTTGGGGGATTTTTGTGCGAACTAGGTTTTTTTAAATGAAATATGGTATCCATTTTGACGATTTTTGTGTGAACTAGGGTACATGATAGTAATATCTGAAGGTAACTTGGGGTTTGGGATGGCCCAGTGGTCTAGAGTGCCGCGCTTCGACCTCTAGCTGGCCAGCCACCTCTGGCTTGCGGCTGTGGTATGTGGCATGGAGATAGGGGCCCTTCTTAACCTTGTGGGTTTCCTCCCACTGATAAAGACCCTACACGCCAGCGAATTATTGAAATAAAATTAAAAACCATATTGTTAGTCCCGAAATGACCTAGTTTTGTTGAGTGGACGTTAAACCCCATTTCTCTCTCTCTCTCTCTCTCTGACGGTAACTCACTCTGGGAGATCTTAATTTGGGCGTTTTTTATATGAAATATGGTATCCATTTTGACGATTTTTGTGCGAACTAGGGGTACATGATAGTCACATCTGAAGGTAACTCACTCTGGGAGATCTTAATTTGGGCATTTTTATATTAGATATAGCATCTATTTGGGGGATTTTTGTGCGAACTAGTTTTTTTTTATATGAAATATGGTATCCATTTTGACGATTTTTGTATGAACTAGGGTACATGATAGTAATATCTGAAGGTAACTCGGGGTTTGGGATGGCCTAGTGGTCTAGAGTGCTGCGCTTCGATCCTCTAGCTGGCCGGCCACCTCTGGCTTGCGGCTGTGGTATGTGGCATGGAGATAGGGGCCTTTCTTAAACCTTGTGGGTTTCCTCCCACTGATAAAGACCCTAAACGCCAGCAAATTATTGAAATAAAATTAAAAACCATATTGTTAGTCCCGAAATGACCTAGTTTTGTTGAGTGAACGTTAAACCCCATTTCTCTCTCTCTCTCTCTCTGACGGTAACTCACTCTGGGATATCTTAATTTTGGCGTTTTTTTATATGAAATATGGTATCCATTTTGACGATTTTTGTGTGAACAAAGGTACATGATAGTCACATCTGAAGGTAACTCACTCTTGGAGATCGTAATTTGGGCGTTTTTATATTAGATATAGCATCTATTTGGGTGATTTTTGTGTGAACTAGGGAATATGATAGTAATATCTGAAGGTAACTCACTCTGGGAGATCGTAATTTGGGCGTTTTTATATTAGATATAGCATCTATTTTGACGATTTTTGTGTGAACTAAGGTACATGATAGTCACATCTGAAGGTAACTCACTCTGGGAGATCGTAATTTGGGCGTTTTTATATTAGATATAGCATCTATTTGGGTGATTTTTGTGTGAACTAGGGAATATGATAGTAATATCTGAAGGTAACTCACTCTGGGAGATCGTAATTTGGGCGTTTTTATATTAGATATAGCATCTATTTGGGTGATTTTTGTGTGAACTAGGGAATATGATAGTAATATCTGAAGGTAACTCACTCTGGGAGATCTTAATTTGGGCTTTTTTTATATGAAATATGGTATCCGTTTTGACAATTTTTGTGTGAACTAGGGTACTAATATCTGATGGTAACTCACTCTGGGAGATCCTAATTCTTCTGGTACAAACAAATAAAACAAAACGCGGAGGAAACGAGAGAGGAGAGAATATCTCAGAAAGGCCAACTTTACAAAACTTATTTTTCAAAACATTTTCGGTTTGATCCGACCGAGTCTGGCTGTCATTTTTTTTATCGAGTATTTGGTTCATTTTTGGCACGTGAAAGAAACTATGTAAAACAGCGCATGGAGCTAAATTCTTTGACAAGATGAAAGCTGCTGATAAAGGTAGTCAAATACATTTGTCAAAACCCCAAAATAAGACAAATTCTAGCTTATTTATCTATTATTGAGAGGCATTTGGTGTGTTTACTCTATTGAACTATGTTTCTGAAGAACCAATTTTTTTTTCGTGCTCAAACATTGGTTATGTCACTTTCTTTACCTTTTAACGCACGAAAAAATGCACTTTTGAATAATTTCACACCCCTATAATAAATACTCCAAGAGCAAATATGAATAATAAATAAAATTTTTGTAATTGTTTTCGGAAGGGATTCCGTGACCATGTGGAACAAATAATGTCGAATGCCGTATTTGGATACATATAAGATACATAGGAGGATGGGGGGACATTTTGCGAACGGCAAATATCACGACTTTTCCTACCCTATATTGCATCAGTAGTTTATGATTTGAAATCTTCAGGTAAACACGAGAGTGTCAACAAACCACTGTTTTAGCGTTTCTTGTCACTATCAGTCTTTGTGCGAAGTTATTTCAAAATACACATGATATAAACACGTTATTTACTTAGCTTGACGGATACACACCGAGGTGTGAAAAATACACAGAGTATAGTGTCAACGTACTCGATTTATTCTTCCCAACAACTTAAAGTTAAACTCTCAACATTGCCAATATCCTTAACAATATAAATTCCCTTAATCTATCCAAACTATAGTCAGAAACTCGCACTATAGTGTCAATAGTTCTTTTGGCGAGAAAAAGTGAAAAATTCGTCCAATTTCACGATTTTACCAACTTTTTCTTTTGGTACATAATATCAAAACCACTCACTACAAGAAAGACAATAAAGCATATATAATATAATTGACCATATTTTTGGTGTGTTTCTCCATAAAAAATGATTTTTCTCCATAAAAAACTTAATTTATATGTATGCCTATGTAATTTAGAGACGACGATGGAAGTTTTCCTTAACTGGAACCTGGCACCCACCCCCCCCCCAGCAAAAATTCCTGGATCCGCCACGGATGACCAACATCTGTAACTGGTATCTTAACATTCTACTTTTCTGCACTAATAAGGGTTAGGGTTAGGGCTAATGAAGACATCTAAACACCATTCAATGTGCTATGATGGAAAGTTTGCTTGGATAGTAATGAATATCATTATCAAAGGTTCTTTCGTTCCCATTTCAACATCCCGTCTTCAAAAAGCCTAGGTAAGGGGCAGAAGCGTAGGACGTTTAACCCCATTTCATTCATTCAATTCCCATCCCAAAAACTACATTTTATTGGGCCACTCCTTTATTCAGCACCTCTGACAACAGGAAACCAAGCTGCTAAATCCTATGTAACTTAAATGAACTTAAAAAGCAATACTCAATTTTTACATTTGTTTTGAAAATATCGGAAGTAGAAATCGATAATTATGGAAGTATTAAAAAGTGGTAGATGTATTACCATCAAAATAAGGTAATGGCACTTGAGTATTGATGTGGAATAAACAAAGTAATTATGCCTCATTATATTAAATGATTATGTCATTATAAACTATATATGAGAAAGAACACAATACTAGATTATTATTAAGTTAAAGAGAGAGAGAGAAAAATGGGGTTTAACGTCCACTCGACACAAACTAGGTCATTTCGGCACTAACATATGGTTTAATTTTATTTCAATAACTCGTGCGCACGTGCGTAGGGGTCTTTAGCAGTGGGAGGAAACCGAAGGACCTGGAGAAAACCCACAAGGCTGGACAGGCAACCCTACGCCTTGCCACGTACAACCTGGGGATCCGAAGCCATACCAGTTGACTCAATGACAGGCTTTATGATACAGCGCGTGCACACAAACCCCTTTATTAAGTAAAAGCTACTGTCCTTATTTATATCTGCCAGATAATATCATAATTTACAAAGCTTAATCCACGCTATGGTACCAAGGTGGCTAAATGGGTAAGCACTGGTTCGATAGGATTTTCCATTATGGTTTCCCCGTGTCAGAGGTGCACAACAGAAGACCTGGCAAGGACGGTTGTCTACTTGTTCGGATGGTACGATAAACTGGGGTCCTGCGTACACATTGGTGTGCATGTAAAAGATTCCTTGGCAGTTGGAAATCGATATAAGAGTAGACCTGTGCAAAATTTCCCTCATAGCACACTGTATGACATATTCCCATCTTCATTAGCCAGTCAGAGCAGAACAGTAGGACGTTAAACCTCATTTCATTTCATTTTTAATCTAGGTTAAAATATACTAAAATTTATCACTGAATTAAAAGAAAACAAAACCTGAATATCAATGTCAGATACTTTGCTGGATTGAATTCAGATCAAAACATCAATGCTGATTTAAATTGACAAATTATTTGTGTTTTCAATGTCAAAGACTATGGATGATAATGAGTTAGAGAGAAAGAGAGAGATATGGGTTTTATTGTCCACTCAACACAACTAGGTCATTTCGGGACTAACATATGGTTTAATTTTATTTCAATGATTCACTTGTGCCTAGGGGTCTTCAGTTGTGGGAGGAAACCAGGGTGCCTGGAGGAAACCCATGAGGTTGAGAAGCGCCCCTATCTCCATGCCACACACGCTCACACCAGGGTCGAAACCACAGCCGCAAGCCAGAGGTGACCGGCCAGCTAGAGGTCGAAGCGCGGCACTCTAGACCACTAGGCCATCCTAATCCCCCCATATTGAGTTAGAGACTTACCTACTTTAAATAATAAACTGTACTAATATATCAAAAAAAAAATATATAATAATCAAAATACAAAATCTAGAAAAAATGAATTATGAATCATTGATATTTTTTCTGAAAGAAAAATTATTAACACGTAGTATATAATTACACTGCTTATTATAAAGATGAATCATTTTTATTTTTAAAATGGAGAAAATTGGTTTAATGTCCACTCGACACAAACCATGGTTTAATTTTAATAATTGCTTGTGAGTAGGGGTCTTTAGTAGTGGGTAAAAAAATCGAGGACCCGGAGAAAACCCTTGAGGTTAGACAGGCGACCCTACTCCTTGTCACGTACAACCAAGGATTTGAAACCACACCAGTTGACTCAATGACAGGCTTTATATTCGGCCATCCAACCCCCCTATTTTCAAAATAAAAGTTATCATTATGTATAATAAAACAAAGTCATTATACAGCTTATCTTGAAGTAATTAAATCATACACTTTAATAATCAAACTACAAAATCTAGCAAATAGACATTATTATGAATTAACACAAAGTAATTACAGTTTATTAAAAAAAGATGAATCATTGACATTTTTAAAAATAAAAGTTATCATTATGTATAATAAAAACAAAGTCATTATAGAGCTTATCATAAAGTAATTAAATCATACACTCTTCTAATATATCAGAAACTTGATAGACAATAACTGTTATTAATAAATATAGATATATATTGATTGATGAATCAACGCAGAGGTCGGCTTCGTTTCTACGCTTCTAAATAGATACGATTGACTAAAGACTAACGTTATTAATAATGAGTCATGATACAATCACTATAGACCGTCTGGGTTATGTCTGCAAGTCTGCTTTCTGCACTATTACCATTATTTTAGTGCCAGTTCTCTAATACTTTTGACACTTCTAACTATAGTTTAGCGCTGTTGCTTAGCTCAGGTTTTTTCCCCAATACATGTGACAGACACGCTGTGTGGCAGACGAGCTTCAAGTAGTTCAAGTTCATGTAAAGGATACTGAATTTTATAGCACAATTACCCCGCATTGTTTTACATCAAAGAGGTTTCAAGATGATTTTCTTCATCGCGTAAGTATAAAAAACCTACTTTATCATCCTATATAAGTCAAGTTTATTAAGGTTATAAAATTTAGATAGATAAATGTAGCATAATAATCTAAGTACATTACATTTATTTCTATATCCTTTGATTACATGACGAAAAATCGGTCAGCTCTGATGCCTCTTTAAGTGTGTGGGAAGTGGTATAAAGTGTTCTAGAATTAGTAAGCATATCATGTCACTAGCTACCAAAAGTACTTAAATTTTAAGCAGATGGTAGTATGAATGAATGAATGAAATAAGGGTTAACATCCCACGCTTCTGCACCTAACCTGTGCTAATTTAAGACGGATGGCTTAGGTTCCTGGACAGTGCCAAATAGTAACGATATACAGTGCTCCGCAAATGAAATGAAATGAGGTAAAAGGGCCTACTGTTCTGCTCCGAATCGGCTATTTATGAAGACGGTCATATGCTATACAGTGTGCCATGAGGACAATTCTGCCCGACGGCGGCACTATGACCTATATCAAATTCTAACTGCCAAGGATTCTTTTACGTGCACACAGGACCTCAGTTTTCCATCCTATCTGAACGACGCCCAGTGCTTAATCGAAATATGTTTGAAATCACTCAGCAGTGCAAAAATTTACAATGACACCTTGCAAATTTCTTCACAGCCCATTTTTTATCTGATTTCGTGTTCTGCATTGACAATATGAGTACAAATCCAAAATTGATGTTTCTTTGTACATACAGTGTCCGACTTGGTATTTTGCAATTCCTTCAAAACAAAAAAATCACAAGGTAAAATATATATGGATATAATTAATTGTCTTTTATAAAATAAACCTAGATATCATATTTTAATTTCATGTTGCACAAGTGAAATCTTTTTTTTCTATGTATGTAATCTTACATGCAATTCTCTTCAATTTCCAAACAATCACACATGGTCTGACAAATCTTCCATTGAAAAGTAATACCGGGTAATCCTGTGGTTTTTATCTATTTCTATTTTATCTACATAATACAACTCTGCTAAAAATAGAAGCGATTACCATAAACAGGAATCATGGATTAAAAAATAGATTTACTCTCGCATCACGTAGGCTAAAGATTAGGTATTAATTTCTTTTAATCTTGCGATCTAAAACTCAGCCATTCAACAGAAGGTTATTTTTATTATTAAGATAACTATGTCTTATATTTTCTTTTATTTCGAAATGTATATTTCCAGACGACAAATGGGTTAATGTTTTGGTATAAAATCCCGTATATCGCATTATAAATTGACGCAATTTAACATGATGATTATCTTGGGGTTATATTGGTTTTGACCTCGAATTATATCAGAATTTGTTATCAATTTTTATAACCTCCATATTTCGTTACAATTTCAAAATACTACTGTGTGTGGGAGAAATAATACAGGGAAACAAACAAGTTTGAATTTGAGCAGAAAAACAACTAGATTTATAATGACTTAAAGTCTATAATAACATACATAATACTAATATCCCTACGCCTATTATACCATCATTCAAATTAACCCTCTTTTCCCGTATTTAACATTTACAAGAATTGGTATTTAAAATTCCCGTTCAACACGAGTATAAAAACAGACATTAGGTAGAAATCAGGTGGTTTAATTCATATTCATAAGGTTTTGGGTTAAAAGACCCTTTATCAAATGACTCCTATATCTTATTCGATAAAGGGTCTTTTAACAGCAATCATTTGATAAAGAGTCATTTAACAGCAATCATTTGATAAAGGGTCTTTGAATGGCAATCATTTGATAAAGGGTCTTTTAACAGCAATCATTTGACGGCTATCATTTGATAAAGGGTCTTAAATAGAAATCATGTGATAAAGGGTCTTTTAACAGCAGTCATTTGATAAAGATTCTTTTAACAGCAATCATTTGATAAAAGGTTTTTTAATATTAACCATGTGATAAAGGGTCTTTAACAGCAATCATAAAATAGTTTATGTTTTTGTTGCTGTGAAACTAGGTAGTAGATTACTTTGAATGTTGTGTGCAAATCAAAAGTAAGTGAAATCTTTAACATACACAAAATCTAAACGTTTGCCTAATACCATGACGATATGTGTGGACTGTGGATTGTTCAGTCAATCATGTGACTCCTGGCGGTAAGATTTCGTGAGTCCTCTCTCTGAGAGATCTTCTGTTCAGATGTCCAGTCCATCTAGAACGAAGTACAGGTAACCAGAATTGAACTGTGAAAGCTTTTAATACATCCCGAAGTTCTAGTGATGTATTATAGCCTTTTGAAAAACAATACAGAATCACTTATTCTGAAGGGAAATCAAATTCAAAGTCCATGAAAATAAAAATGAAAACTTAATATGATAACAGATGGAGTCCATCAGAGGAAATGTTCCACAGTAACCACTTGCATTCTCTTTGCAAAGTAATATTTGGTGTTTCAGTGGTTCTTCATTGTCACCTGTGACAAAAATCGTGTGATACAAGAGGAAAACAAAACATACACTCACAGCAGCTATGGCGTCCGAGTAGTCCATCAAGGCTGTCACATTTCCACTTGAAGGCAATGCAGGAAGCTTTTACAAGGCACAAAACATGGTAAAAGGCAAAAACCCATGTCATAATTCTTTAATGATATAAAACGTGATAGGCATAGAATTCCTACTCCCGCTAACATCAACCTATTCGCCTGTTCGAATGACCAGAAATTGCTGATAATCTATATGCCTGTTAGCAGAACTATTAATGCGTATATAGTGTATAACAGGTACGTGGTGACCAATGATTTTGCCTGAGGAACAACATCCCATGTAGACTTAAAAAAACCTAATATTTATATGTGGGTGCGGGGGATGGGGTGGGTAGGGTGACAGTTCCTCCCAGCACCACTGGGTAACATTGGGCTGTGTGGAACATGCTAGTGTCCATTTGTAGCATATCTGATCTACGGAATATGTTTGACAACGTATATGTTGAAAACTGTATTGAAACCGCATGATTATTTGCCATTTGCAAAAACTCAAAGGGGGGCAAACACTCAAACCATGGTGCAAAGCTCATCACTAATCCCTCTCACTTAGGCTCTGGTGTATAAATGTCAGGTTTATAAGATGTTAATATTAGCCTCTAGCGTGTCCACAAGTGATCAAGGTCCATAACTCTAATTGAACTTATTGGAAATGGTTGAAAATCAATGGGTGTTTTTCAGACATAAACAGAAACCCTGTGTATTAAATTTAAGTCAATCAGATGACAGCCTCTAGACTGTCTACATGTAGTTGTGGACGACAGATTAACAGATGGGACGGATGATAATAGGTACATGTACACAGCCAAATATAAATTCAGGTGTATACAAAAGTAATTTTATTTCTTGCAATAAAGAGAGAGAGAGAAATTGGGTTTAACATCCACTCAACACAAATGTCATTTCCGGACTAACATATGGTTAATTTTATTTCAATAATTGGCTTGTGCGTAGGGGTCTTTAGCTGTAGGGGGAGACCGGAGGACCTGGAGAAACCCCACTAGGTTGTTCTGGTTACCCTACTTCTTGTCACGTACAACCGAAGAATTGAAATCACGCCAGTTGACTCAATGACAGGCTTTATGATACAGCGTGCACATCAAATAATAGAAATCAAAGCTTGGAGATAAATAATGACAATGGAAATGCTTTTTTAAAAAAATTTATATTCCCCCGATAAATCTATAATTAGAATGTATATTTAACATTCTATTCTCAACCCTGACATCATTTGTCGTTGGGTTATTGACTTATACAGAATATCATTACGAAAATGTGCTGGAATCGGTGACCTGATAGATTTTCAGATTTTATTGCACTAACATGCAGATAATAAACAAATACCTTGGATCAATAACACTATCAGTATCATGGACCAAAATCTGCTAAATAAACCTACACAATTCAAATATCGTACAACATTATTAATAGAATTAACACATGTAAGGAATAGAATAATACAACTTATTAACGATTATAGAAATCTAGTCAAGTTATCTTTCTTAATGCATGAATATCAAAAAGAAAAATCTAATAAGATAACAATCGCAGGTTTCTCGTAACTTTTCAACAAATAATAGAACTTTTTAATGATTATTGAAATCTAGTCAAAGTTATTTTTCTTAATGCATGTTGTTAAAGAATATATCACAACGAAAAATCTAATAAGATAACAATCGTAGGTTTCTCATAACTTTTCAACCAATAACTTTTTCAACTTAAGATGACACCAATTTATTATTTTTTTTAATGCAAATTTTTAAAAATATTGCAATGAACAATATAACATTTATAGCATAACAATCGTAGGTTTCCCATAACTTATTAACAAAATAACTTTTTCAACCTAAGGTGACATTGATTTTTTTCTTCTTAATGCATGTTTTTAAGAATATTACAATGAGCAATTTAAAAGCATAACAATCGTGGGTTTCCATAACTTATCTACAAAATAACTTTTTCAACTTAAGATGACATGAAGAATGTTATCTCATCTTAGAGAACTGGTGGTACCTTACATGCCCTCGAAAAATCTCAGATCTAGTACTAAGAACAATCTTGTTGTCCCAAAATATAAACTAAGTTCCTTTGGAGCTCGATCATTTAGTGTTTTTACTACCTGAAAATCTTTGATCCAGTCCATCATTAGACACCTTTAAATCCAGATTGGAAACATACTTATTTGAGAAATATTTGCAAGAGTGATTGTGTGTTTTTGTAGTGCTATGAGCATGACTATACGTGAATTAGCACGATATAAATGGACTTATTATTATTTTTATGACATTGATTTTTAAAAATATTTTTCTAACTTGTACTTTAGGACATTTTGTCATTTTGTCATTTTCCCCAATGTTGAACCAGCTTGCATCCATTCATTCTATTGTATCAGTTAAACTCTGTATATCTATAGAAATCTTATCACAGACAAACAAATGTATTTCTTCTACCAAGTTTTATATATCATAAATCAATATGTAATTCTATTTGCTTTGGAAAGCTGATTAATGTAACTTTCGAGCATTGTATAAGTATCCTGTATATTCAACTTTTTGTACTTTGATTATATGCATGTACTTTTAAAAGAAGAAAATACAAGACTAACTCAGTCTGTTTTGGGTTGTTTCAGGATTCTGTATATTGAACTTTTTGTACTGTGATTATATACTTTTTAAAGAAAAATAAGAAACTAACTCAGTATTCTGTATATTAAACAGTTTGCACTTTTATTATGTACTGTTTAAAAACTAAAATAAGAGACTAATTCCGCATGTTTTTGGCTTGATTTAGGATTCTGTATATTGAACTTCTTTTATTTGAATTCTATAATCTACATAAGAAAAACAAGAGGCTTCTAACTCAGTTAGTTTTGGGTTAATTTGAGCATCCTCTTTATTGAACAGTTTGCAGTTTCATTATGTTCTTCATGAGAGAGAAAGAGAGAGAAAGAGAGGAATGGGGTTTAACCTCCACTCGACACAAACTAGGTCAATTCAGGACTAACACATGGTTTAATTTTTATTTCAATAATTCCATTGTGCATAGGGGTCTTTAGCAGTGGGAGGAAACCGGAGGACTCGGAGAAAACCCACGAGGTTGGACAGGCGAACCTACTCCTTGTCACGTACAACCACGCCAGTTGACTCAATGACAGGCTTTATGATACAGCACGCACGTGCTAACCTGTCAGAGACTTCATCAGACACAAATTATCATACAATGTTTTTAATATATTATAATTATGGAAGGATAACGTTGCCAATATTATTTCATTGTTCACAGTGCAAACTGAAAATGAAATAATATTGGCAATAACACATGACACAATTATATGGAATACAAGTTACTGCTGAAATAAACTTGTCAAAAATTGCTGAAATAAACTCTAAAAGTAACTTGTATTCCATATCATTGTGTCATGTGTTATTCTGATCCAGTTACTAAATGCCACTTAAACAAAATATTGGCAATGTTATCCTTCGATATATAATACATGTGTTGTGCAATAATTTGTGACTGTTGCCTTATGATATCCAGGCCTGTACATGTATGTACATGGCGCCTACTGTCCAGGCTTGTATATACATCGCTTGGCACCTTCGATCCAGGCTTGCTTACGAAAGAAAAATAAAGAGACTATTTCACACTCCTCAGTTATCTTTGCATCGAAGTAAAAATTCCACAAATTAGTTGAATTTATTGTGACTCATGATACATGATTCACTTTCAGGCCAGACAATTATTAATCACCTGGCTAATTTTACATCGTAATCTAAAAATTTCATGAATAAAATTTTATCATTAGTCATAAGTTGTAGTTTTAGTATTTGAAAAGCTCTAATTTAAACATCATTTTTGCACAATCTGAAAGATAGTCATAAACAATTTGTGTGACACATGAGGGACAACATACGAGTTTTTGAACAAGAGTAGATAGCCATAAAAGACAACTGAATCTGACATGTTTGGGCATACGTAGGAAAATCAGAATTTGGAAGCTGAAGTAAAATTTTCAGTGGGTTTTCACCAATACATTCAGATACAAATATCACAGCCCTATGCAAAGCCTACATATAGGTTCCTATATGTCTCTTATCAGAACTATCACTTAACATAGAAATAACCTATCATAGAAGGTAATGTAATTACATAACAGTAACTGGCTAACAAAATGGCACTTACACCTAATGTTAGTGCCATGCAATAACAGATTTATACACAGTATATGCCTCTGATCTGCTATATCTCATAGAGAACTACCATTCTGTTTGTTTTCAATGATAAATTGAACTTACAGAGTGGATAACAAAGTGATGACCGTGGCTGCAGTTGGCCTGACAGAGTGAGCAAGAAATGGGGTGTAATGTCCATTTAGCACAAACTAGGTCATTTCGGAACTAACATATGTTTCAATTATATTTCAATAACTCGCTTGTGCGTGGGGGTCTTTAATAGTGAGAGGAAAGTAGAAGATCCAGAGAAAACCCATGAGGTTGGACAGGCGACTCTACTCCTTGTCACGTACAACCAGGGAATCAAAACCACGCCAGGCTCAATGACATTATGATACAGTGTGCACAGTTGGCCTGTCTATATCTATAGTTTTGGGGTGGGGTGGTTCTGGATTTACTTGCCCCCCCCCCCAATTTACATAGTAGGCCTTAACTAAGGATGAGTTAAGATTCTATCTGTATGAAACCTGTACATATCCCAATATGTTGGTGTGATGTTTTATTTTAAACCTGTAAAATATGCCAATACAGTGCTTCCAGAAGACTGAAACCTTTAAAAAATGGTATGGGGGTGGCCCATTCGCTGACATCCACCCCCCCCCCCCAATATATATTTCACGTCTACACCTCTGTCTATATATATGGCTTTATAAAAAAAAATGTGTTTCAAATCTGGAACTAAAATAAAGAGTGAATTATAAGATAACTTACTTTGATTTCACGCTTACACCTTTCTACATTTTTAATATTGGCCAATTCTTCCTCCCCGTATAATAATATTAAAGCATGAAAGATATTATTTAGTAGTTTATTCACATGACAATCATCAGCATTATCTTCACTTGTAACAATAATCAGATTTATACTGAAAATAAAACAGAGATGGTATTTAACATTCACTCAATTCGAGAAAGATAGGTCATTTCGGGACTAACATATGGTTTAATTTTATTTCTATAATTCGCTTGCAATGGGAGGAAAACTAAAGACCTGGAGAAAAACAAAAGAGATTGGACAGGCGACCCTACTCCTTGTCACACACAAACAGGTAATTGAAACCCTGCCAGTTGACTCAATGACAGATCTTATGATACAATGTGTATGGGTCAATTCCGGCCATTGTACATCTTCACTCAGTTTGAATGTATTTATATATATTCCAGCTGTGGGAGGACAATTGAGAACCCGAGAAAACCTACAAGGTTAAAAATAACTAAATATGAACAAAACTGATGGAGTTTCTCCTAGTCATAGTCTGTAATCTAGTGTTTTATTAAAATAAAAATATAATAATATAAAAAGGGGAGAGGGGTTTTACATAGGCTAAGCCTGTTCCCCAATCCCATTCATCAGTCAACCTGAATAAAAATATGGTTTAAAAAAAAATTATATAAAAAAATTGGTACATATTCAAAGTGCATGATAAAGTAAACTGATCTTTTATTTTGAGACAATTCCATCTTCCTTAATATTAAAATCAAAGTCATGCTTCCTGGGTGAGTGAAGCCGTATACCAGGATAAGTGTTTATAATAGCAATCCAGCAGGTGGAGTATGTGCTACAAACATAAACAATACTCTGCTGTGTTATGCTGTATCTTAATCACACCCAAGTATATATCATAATAAACAAAAACATTTACAAGTAGCAATTGGGGAGGCGGTGAAGCGTAAATCCTAAAGTAGTACTAACTGTTGATTAGAGGCCAGTGAAACTAATCAACAGTTAATTACTATAATATACTACTGGTAATAAGATTAAACCTCTAGGGAGGTGGAGTGTATTTGTTGTTAGATAATCGTTGAGCCGTGACCCACTGGGGCTGTTTAAAATATACATGGTAAGAAGTGTTAATCAGATTATGTATATTGTTTTATTTAATGATGTAATCAATGTTGATCTTCACTCCAGTGATCATCCTAGTCTGGTATATCACAAAACTGCTACTGTATCCATCATTACTCAACCATGTACAGTAATCTGATGCCCAGAGCAATATTATTACTTATTCCACATAAGTTTTTCTACTTTCAATTTTAAAAGTAAGGGGAGCAATGATGGCTCAGCGGATAAGATGATTTCTTGCTATCCTGGAGGTCCTGATACACAGGGGCAATATTATTACTTATTCCACATAAGTTTTTCTACTTTCAATTTTTAAAATAAAGGGGGCCATGGTGGCTCAGTGGATAAGACGTTGGCTAGCCAACCTTGTGATCTTGTGTTAGATCCCTGCTTTGCGCGAGAAAGTATATCAGGATTTTCCACCATGGTACCTCCTGGTCGGTGGAACAGGACAGAGGGCAGGGCAAGGGAAAACATAAAGTGCACATAAAAGATCTCTTGAGAGTTGGAATTCGATATAAGACTAGGTCATAGTGTCGCTGTCCATTCTAAATTTTCCTCATAACACTTTGTATTGTGTATGCCCGTCTTCATTAACACAGTGGGAGCAGAACATTCATTTCATTATTTTCAAAAAGGAAGCTAAGAGCAACCTTTGTTTTACACCTTACTTTCTTTAAAGCAATGTCTAAATAAAGTTTTCTTCAACAAAAAATAAAAATCATGACTTTTAATAATGACCTGTTAAGAAATGATTTCCAAACAATCTTGGAGCCTTCTGTTGCTGCAGTTTTTAATTCTGTGCCATGATTAGCAGCAAACATATGAACAGCATTTAAAGAGCCAATAACAGGGAAAGGCAGCTAAAATAAACAGGAAAACAAAAAAGTAAAATTATTATTATTAAAATTTAAAATGTCATCAATTTATTTAAGTTATTGTTTTCTTTTGAATTAAGCTTATACAGACACAGGGCCGTATCTAGCGATGGTGCAGGGGGTACATTGCACCCCAAGTAAAATAAGGCACCCCTAGAAATGGGGCCCCCACCCCTCCACAAAAATTTGACAGTCTTTCAATTATATATTGATTTGATTATTATCAATATCAGTAATTGGGCATTATATTGGCGCCCCACCACTGCAGGTCATATGCCTATCTCCATTAGCCCTGTTGGTGCAGCGAAGTGTGACGTTAAACCCATTTCATTGGACAATATGTTTTTTTTGATTTTGTACCCTGACTGCCAGTTAACATAGTCTAGTAGTGTACAAGCCTCATAGTGTTCCTAATAGTGTTCCTAATATACAACCAATACTGGTCTTCTGCATATCAAAGAGTTTTTTTATAGTCTCTGCTCTAACTATTGTTTTATATATATTTGGAAATGGCATGCTGCAAAAGCAATTTTGGGGAAGTGTGGATAAAGGAATTTAGTCATAACATTTATGGCATGCTTTTATAAATCGTGGTGTCTACTGTCTAGAGGTGCAATATCGAGATTATCGACTAGATGACGTCAATATCATTATCCATAATGTTCTTATTTCATATGAAATAAAGGTCATATTGACATGTTTGACATATTATTGCAACATTGTTTTTCCCTCACATTCCTTGTTTACTTTCGATTTGTTTACATTTGGAGAAGTTTGAAATGCGGGGTGTCTTGCCTAATTGAGCTTTAATTTGATTATGGAATCAAACATAATTAATTGATTGGGTTTCTGTTTAACTAATTATGACATTTAAAAAGCTTACCGGTTTCAAATCGCCCTTGGAACGTGTAAAGAGTGGAATACCACCTCCCGAAGTAAGGCAAATGAGATAAGCAGCCATTTCTAAACAAATCCCTGCGCATGCAATCGCGCGCCACGCGTTGAATCATGGGTAAATAAAATGGCGCTGTGACTTAAACGATGAGAGCAGCTGTCAAAGAGGTGACTTAACTTACGGGTAAGTTATCTTTATTGACATGGAAAAAAATGAACTGTCAGTGTTAGAACAAGGCTTGATATATATGTCCTCAAAGTTTGGATAATTATTTCAATTAAATATTGTCTGTAAAATGAAGTTGTCTAACTCATAGTTTGCGCTATGTATGACACCCTATCCATTGTTTTGGATCGCGCACATGTTCGAGTGTGTGGTAACTAAACGTTTTTGTGCTGTCATTTCGTCACATTCTTTCACACAACATTTTGACAATTTGGGGTTACTGTCAAGGCAAATAAAAAGTCTATATATATTGAATGATATTTTAAGTTTTAAATGCACTACTCGGGGACAGAACTGGCACTTTTATGTATCTAATAACAGCCATCATCGCTCATTGACAAAGTGTTGTACGTGCGTAATAGTATACCGTATATTGTCATGACCCAAGCTATATCGATCGGTTTCAATACTAGTAAGATAGGCATAAAGAAATAAGAAATCTTTGTGACCGAATCGTATAACAAGTCAGGCCGTAAGGGAATCATTGCTCCGTACGTAAGTATCATGTTTTAGCGTTTATTTACAAACTTTTTTCACCGTAAATATAGTTTATATGTAGGGGACCTCCCACGGTACTTGAGATAAGGGAGGGCTTATATGAATGGGTTGGTAGCTTCATTGATTATTCTGGCGTGTGCCACTGGCTGTCCTATCACTTTCTTTGTGTGTACGCGGGATATTGGACATATGTCACTTAAACTATACCATGCTTGAAATATTTTACAACACATTTTGACAGTTTGGTTTTTGATATTCGATTTGTATACTAGTGTTTTTGGATCCAGTGGAACTAAGAAGAAAAAAAAATAGTAACTTTTGAGAATTTTTTTGAAGTGGCATAGGATTGTACTTGGACTTCTTTGTATGGTACTTTATTAGTACTACCAATATAGTAACTCAACTGAAGTCTGAGTTAAGTCATTGTGCCTTTGTGACAGTTAGTTAGATAGGAATCAAACAACTAAAGATAGACAATCATAGATCTACAAATTTCAAGTTAATATCCTCAAAATATTACTGAAAATTACTGAGGATTTTCTTAACCCTAGGTAAAGTGATATTGATTTTTATTTTTTATTTGTTAATTAATGTTGAATTGAAGTGGAATGCGATGTCTGAATTGTGCATTAATTTGTTTTAATAGCCTGATGAAGTTAGGCAGGCAGTCGGTATGAGTCATCCTTGCCCCTATTTGCACACAATAGACCCTCACCAGTAGCATGAATATGGGGAGAACTTTTTCTTTGTCTGGAATTTTTTGCATGAAAGAATTCAAATTTAGGCCAAAATAAAACAGATTACGTGGTATTCTTAATTTTTATTTGATTATGTAATATAATATACCTAATTCCATTAACTTGAAATGTCAAATTTGAAAAGATGATTTTTAAAGGATTGGTTTATTCTTCCTTCTGCTTTTCTGTCGTTGATTTTTTTTATTATGACTCAGATTTTTTTCAAATTATTTTTTATTTCTTTGACTCTGTGATGGAATTACAGACATTAGGTTTGATTAAACCCAAGTGGTACATGCATGTTGTTAGGAGCTGAAATTGCAAATTCAGTTGATCCGCATGACTGATTTTGATGTTATTCTGATTGCAAATGCAAATTGTGTGTTACTGCACACTTTAGTTATACTTGATAAGAAATTATAAAATCAATTAAGAGTTATCTTGATAATCTATATTTTTAAAATTTAAAACAATTAGGATGAATGATTGATAACATTAAAGAAAGATCAGCTTTGATAAATTACATCAATAATAGATCAGGAAATTAATGATGCAGTAAGCAATTGATAGGAAAACTATACACACAAAAAATACAGGAACCCAGATGTAAAAGGTCATTTTTGTCAAAAAATGCATTTGAATGCAAATAAATGGAAAAAAAGGAACCACATGAATTTTTTAAAGCGAAATGTTAAATGTATTCTCTCTCTTAAATTGTTAGTAAATTGCTTTAAAAAAGATTTAAATGAATCTTGCAGAATTTTTTTTTCCTTTATTAAATCGTGAGAACAAAGAAAGTTGAGAAGCGAAGTAAGATTTTTGTCATGTAATGGACGATAAAGCACGAAGAATAAATTAATCATTTTTTTACATTTATAACAAGACCTACATTGACGTATTGTTAGTGATATCGAATCAAACGACAGATCAATGCCTACTTCATTACAATTCATCCCTGTTACAATGGAGAGAAAAAACCAATTAAAACATCATCAATATATATGAAGTATATTGAAACGGGTATGAAAAGTAAACATTAATATCGTACTATATAATGTGAATATCATGTTTGATTTAATTGATTCACGTAAACAATAGAAACTATATCAATATATAAAGTCAAATTAAAAATACTTGGTGAATGGAACAAAGAAATAAAGGGTGACTGCATAATAATCTTGATGTGTTATACCTTGATAAGTGTATGGGGTATAAGTCTCGCGTATAATAGCAATAGGAAATAATTCCATTGTTCTGCCAGTTTCCCTGCAATCTTTGCATTATCAGTTGATTGACAGCCATATAATGAAACCCCCACTGTTAGGCCAATACTATTGGTCAATAGCTGACAACTAGATATTATATAATCGAAAGAGATATTTTACTATGTACAGTTTACAGAATACACCAATTGCTTTTATGGCAACCGTTACATACTGGTTTACATTTTATATCTTTTAACTGTATAGTATACTTGTACATGGTTTGCATATCAGTACATAGTTATTAGCTATAGTGGGAACCCTTTAAACAAAGTGGTATCAGGTGTTCTAGATTTTTTGATTAAAGTAATTTATTTGATTATCAGGTAAGTTTTTAGTAGAGTTTTTTTTGCAACTTTATCAGTTAGTATGTAGGCCTATACATGTGCATGGCTAGTATAACTATGTAGTTGTATGCTTTTGTAGGTGATATCAGATGTTCTAAATTAACCAAGTTTTTTGATTATCTACTAAGTTTTAAAAATTTATTGAACACAATTTGGATTTTGGACAATTTTATTAAAAAAAAGTTTTCAATTTTTATATACAGCTAATTTATTTTAATCTCATTTTTCTATGCTTATGTATATAGTTTAATTTTTAATGCTTCTGGTTATCAAGATAAGTTTTTTTTAAGCTTACGGAACACAAATTGCATCTTGTAGCACACTTTCCATCTATTTTATTAACTTTTCTTTCTCAAAGCTTAATCATAAAATTTGTTTAAAAAATGGATTAATTCTTTGAATCTTAATCAGTTTTGATGAAATGGTAACTTGTCTTTCATAATTTCTGATTTGTGTTGTTTTCTAGGCTTGATAAACTTAAAGATGCATTATGTAAGAGCTAGATCTGCCTATTGAAGGTCTTTCTGTAGGCCTTAAATGTTATCTAAATTATTAATTAGACATAAATTAACTTAACAAGACCATAATCAACTCTCAATGCCATCGGTAGACTGCAATATTTACTGGATTTGAATACATTTTATTGTTGATCAAATAACCGTGAAAATGAATAATCAATACTCTGTTAATTATTATAGGAGGTTTTTTGTGTGACGCATTTCCGGTATCTATTTTTAGCCTGGCCGTATTTATCCCGCAGATTAACATGGAAAATGTGAGGGAAAGCGAGGTTTTCTCTCTTTTTCTCTTTATATAAAACATATTCTTTAATTCCACTCTTGTTGTAAGTTGCGTGTAGCAATCGTAATAAATAACTGATTTCAAATCATGTCTTAGTTATAATTTTTTTTGTTTTAATGACGATATACTGCGTTGTAGCAGACGATATGTCAAGCTCGCGCACGGTTCAATAGTCTCTATCATCAAGATAAATATTCTCCGTATGTTGAAGACTAGGCCGGAAGTTCTGGGTGACCGAGACTAACGTCCAGTTGGCCGTACGCTAAAGCATTACACAGATATTGTTGTATGCAGACGATTAATATGTTTTGTGTTAATTGTACTGCAAACAAATAATAAATGACATCTGTTTGTTTGTAAAATGTCACGAAATAGCGCATAAGAGTAAACAATATGGATTATAGAGTGGTGCCCTGCGGTTCCACGAAAGAATTATTCAAGACGATATTAAAATTTAAGCACGACCGTAGCAAGTCTAAAAAATGATGACAAATAATAATCACGCTGTAAAAAATAATTCTGTATATAATGCACCAGTCCAGTTATTGCATTCAACAGTTGTTCTCCGAACCAAATACTAAATTAGAAATTAATAAAATAGACATAAATCTATCGTTCTCTATTCTTGGTTGCGACATGGGAGATAAACTGACTGGATTAAAATTTCACTGGGTGCCAAACGCTGAGCCAAGACGATTTATGTAGTTGTAAAAAGAGCTTTGAAAAAAATTCATAGATTCCAATTGATCATCGTTTTGTTCTTTCTGTTATTCATATTCCATCAAGAGAAAATTTTATAAAAATGGCTGGAGTTTTACCACGTAAATCAAACAACTATTGGTTATAGAGCCGTCTTAACGCGGGAAATTTACAGTAGCTATTGGCTATACAACACGCATAAACAATCTTATTTGCATATTGCATTCTATTTATAGAATTATTAGCTGGAATTATTTTTTTAAGTCGATAGCCTCAAGGACCAACATAGTAGGCCCTACCGTGTTTTGTGTAAGAGTATAGCATGCAACGCTAGCAGACGATATATCATGTATTAACCGCGTACGTATACACTGTCGAGTCGGCAGTTGAATGTAAATATGATAGACCATTTAAATCTATTATGTTAATTAATAGTCCTGTAAGTAATAGATAGCATCTGTTTGGTCGTAAAATGCGTAATAAACTGGACTAAATACTAATTCGAGCAATGAGCACGAATCAGTCATCCACTGTTTTCCTCAGTTGCATACGGCCATTACGGGTCTGGTAAAGTTGCCGTATCTTTCATATATCGAAGTTTCTGTAAATATCGGTTTTTGGCATCAGTCGGTAAACCTTTAACGTATATAGAAATGGTGGTCGGTTCCATTTTAGGTAAAAGAAGCTTACTGTACGACGGTATTTTCACAAAAAAACACACAATGGCCTATGAGTTTCAGTCTAGCAATACGGCCAGCTCGTCTGCGCATGCTCGAAAATGACGTCAAAACGGAAACCCGTAAAAGCTCCTATTGTAACAACGGAAAAAATGACAATCGAGGGTAGCCTCAAATGAACCACTAATATCTCGGTTCAGAGCGAAGAAATTTGAGTGAAGCTTTTAGATGTCGAGTGGACCTTAAACCCCATTTCTCTATCTCTCTCTGAAGCTTGAAGCATATTTCCTTTTATTATATATTTTTTAACTATTATAGCCAGAACTGTCATCAATTTATCTAATCTTAGGTAATGCCCCTTTATGTTTCTGAAAGGTTGAAAGGTTTAAAATCAAATTTCAAAAGTTTATTCAAACAGATAGGTTACACTTTACACTGACAATCAATTTGAAGAGAAGTTAATGCTTGGGTTTGATTTGGGTTTTTTTCTGCTGCATAAATGTATTTTCAATATAGTCCATGCATTTGACAATTGGATTGCAACTGAAACAGATAACCAATTGCTTAAACTTTGATAAGATTATTTATTTCTCGATTACCAGTATCGTTTTATATAAGATAAATTGGTTGCTTTACACCATGCTTAAATTTAACTGAAGCTCGTGGAAGTTTTTAATACAATTTTTATCGTTAGTTTCTCCGAGTTACAAATAATGAGACATGTTTGGTTTTATATACATCCAATACGGGCTATAATTAGGTAACTGATATCCAATTTTACATACTTTATCACTCTAATCCATTTCTGGTGGACAGTTTTATTCACTGCTTCTGTTTTATAAGCAGTTTATTTTCTCAATGTCTTATAAATATACATTGGATATTTGACAGCTTTGAAAATTCTAGTGACAACTAATTTACACATAGAGAATTGTCCAAATGAAACAAATGGGGTTTCACTTCTTGACAGCTCTTTATTGAGACTAAGAAAAAAGAAAAAAACCTCATTAGATATATTTGAATTGAACATCAGTTACTTAACATCTTGCAATACACGTCCATGTATTAGCAGATTGACCTTACATTTTCAACACAATCTTTTATAAGATCAATCCCTTGTTTAGGCCTGGAAATGAGGCAACTGTCAGAAGACAATGTCAGGCACAAATTATTGGTTTGTCCGGCATAATCCCTTAGGTGGCTGTAATTTTGTCTGGCACTATTTGACTTTTTGCAGTGTCTTGATATCTTAGTCTGGCACAAAATGCAAAAAATTGGGTACAAGTGTTTCAGGTACCGGTACAACTAAAAATGTAATTTCCGAGACAGCTTCAAAGTCATTCAATTGCAAAATATGACTGTAAAATCAAATCTTTTTAAAATAGCAATCCACAAAATTATTGTGCCGCTTTAAACCATTATGGTCTTTTATCTACTATGTACTATTGCCGATGAGAAGTAACCAATTGTATTTCACTTTATTTTGTCAGTGCGTACGTATGACATTACCATTTTCACTCATTCTTGCATCAAAGTTTCCTGAATTGATTTTTCGAAATTAACTTCACATAAATCACTTACATGCAAGAAGTATATTTTTTTAACAAGGATATTAGTTCAAACACTAATGAAATTCTTTAGAGATATTTTTTTTAGCACATTGATTTATAGTTGAGAGTGAAAGCTGGTTGTATAAGTTGAGAGTTGACTGACAGTTGAATTATGTACTGTTATTACTTATTGAAACTGATTTATTTAAAAGTAAAAAAGTCTTAAAACGTTTAAAGTGAATGATTAGAATCGTTGATTCATTGAATAGGGAATAAAATTAAGAATGGTAGATGAAGTCGGCTATATTTCAAAGTTACAGTAAGGGATATATATACCTCAGACTCCAGGGATGTGCTGTGAAATCACACTTCCCTTCTGAGCTATTGTTGTAAGAGTTCTTATGGAAGTAACTGGTTATGTGCTGATGAGGATTGACCACTGACCAGAAGGTTAATAATCTTTTCTTTAAATTCTTTAATGTTTTATAAAAAGTTGACCTGCCAGTTGACTGAAGTTTGTAAATTATTCAGTCGTTATTTCATTTGTGCAATTTTTACTAGAGATTGCAAATTAGAGAATTTTGAGAAAATATTGAATCTGGTAATATGGTAATTACTTCATTTCTGCAGAATTATGGGGTCATATTTAAGAGCATATTGATGATCCAGTTCAAATTATTTGCAAGCACCATAGATCTTCCAACGAGGAAAATGGAGGGGGTGGGAGAATAGTTTGGTTATAAGTGAAAGGATATTGTCGTGGAAGATATTGGATCAAACCCATATCAGATCCCAGGTTGGATCAATGCAATGCTACCGACTGCACGTCACAGCGACCCATCGGATTGACATACACTGTATATTATAAAATAAGTATAGCCTATGCTTGAAGTACTGATATTGTATCAAACCCAGGACAGATCCCAGATCGGATCTGCTCCATGGTAGGCCTACCGATCGCATGTCACAGCCACCCTGGCCTTGGAATAAGAATTGGCATATGTCATAAAATAAGTACATGGCTATGCTTTGAAGTACTGATATTGGATTAAACCCATATAGATCCCAGATCGGATCATCGCAATGGTAGGCCTACAGCATGCACGTCACAGCCACCCATGGAATAAGAAAGATTGGTGTAGGTATATTTAAGCATGTTGTTCTAAAAGAAAGGATTGGCCGCGGAGTAGTAATACATCAAGTGATGTGGTTTATATTGAGATGATATTTATATAGAGCTGTTAGAAAGCTTTACAATGAGTGATGGACCTATCAAAAACTGTTGTTCTGCTTATACTGATGTGTATATTAAAAATCAATAATTTCTATTGACCAGGAATAGGGTTTATCTAGCGAGACATATGATATATTTATTATATAGCAGGCAGTCATTAACCATTCTAATGATTTATGAATATAATATTTACCATGTAGATTTTAAGTGGATATGAATACCTAGCAGCATTGATTTCATGATAGTTTGAACGAGTTTGAACAATTGAAATTTAAATATTATGGCGTCAATATATAGTGATAGATTGGAATCATGGGAATAATGTTTCATATAATGTAATATTAAATAAGTATCTATACAGATCATATTAATGATCATGCAGATTAAATTGGGTTTAAAATTAAAACAAATAACTTTCTTCGTAGGAGTAGGACTGTTGAATTCTATCAGTCAGGAGTCTTTACTTTGTTTGTTTTGGGCAGGAGGGGGGGGGGTATTCTCTGCACAACTAAAAACACTTAACTGGGAGCCACAGGGGTTCAGTTGGCAAGGGGGGTCTCCGGTTCAATCTCGGTGTTGACCAAGAAAGTGCCTGGGTGGTTGTAGGGTAGAGGATTGGAAAAGAACCGTGTCTAGCCATTTGGATGGAACTAAAAACCAAGGTCCAGTGTCAACTGTGACAGTTGTAATTTTATGTATGTTAAGCAATCTGGAAACAATTTGCCTTTAAGCACACTCCATGGTGTATACCTTTCTTCATAGCCCGATTGGCGCACAAAAAAAGTAGGACTTTTAAAACCCATTTCATTTCCATTTAAACTTGATCTGAAAAATCCCAAAGATCCTTTTAAATCTTCTTTTATGCTGACTGTGATTATTGTTATTTGTTGAAATACTGTGTGAACTATGACACAATGTGATACAAATAAATGTTAGTAAATCTTTGCAAAGATTCTAACCTCTGGTTTCCTCCCACCCCACTGTTAAAGACCCTTACGCATAAGCGAATTATTGAAATAAAATTAAACTATATATTAGTACCGAAATGACCTAGTTTGTGTCGACTGGACATTAAACCCTATTCCCTCTCTCTCTCTCTCTCTTTACAAAGATTCTATCAGCTTGGAAATATATAGAATTTATAATATATTTATGTCATTCAATATAAGTAATGATGGTGATTAAAATTTCAAATCTATTTATAATAATACCATTAGTATAATTATATGTTAATTATGTGACAGGAATAAAAAAAAGATGACAGTTACAAATAAAACGAACAATCATAGATAATATAAAGAAGGTTTTATGATAAACACATCGTAAGAATATACAAAAATATTTATAGATTCTGCGGTTTGACATTTCCGATATTGTTATTGAATTAATATTTTTGTCTTTTAATTGGCAGTCTTTTCTTTTACAAAACAAAATTATCGTAGTTTTAGTTATTGACATAAAGTTACTTGTCATTTTTTTATAGTGATTCATAATATGCTGATCTTTTGACAGAAGGACAAGTATTTCTCAAATAAATACAATTTTTTTTCAAGGTACATTTTCTATTATCCCTGTTTCAAAACTTCAAACACAAAGAAAATCTGTGTTACATGTGCATGCGTGTTTCAAATTAAATAAATTTTCAATAAAGTGAATACGTCTTGTGGCCTGAGGCCTTCCTCCTTACATCTGGTCAAGAGGGTGTAGACGGACATAAGCCTCACTCATTCACCAGAGCGTTAGAGAAAATGTTTTTTTAACACCTTGGGTTAACTTGATCATCTAACTTTCTATCATTTTGGCGCCCAAATTATCACTGACCATAAAATCACAATGGGAATGTCCACCACGGGGTTACACCTACAGGCAGTTAATTTACTTCACTGACTGTGGTTATGCAACAATGGATTTCCCAGTGATCAGTAGACCGTGACTAGTGGGCAGTTGCGGCTACTGAAGCTGAGAGTGAGAAACATCATTCTTCCACTTATCCACAACAGTTAGCCGCTTTGCTCTCCTGTGGCTTTTTAATTGGTTAATGACTAAAGAGGTGATTAGCTCATTAATTAGTTAGTAATTAGCCAGTAAGTGATAATCTAAACATTTACCTACTCTATTGAGTCTTATAGTCCAGGGGGAGTTGTTTCTATATTGTTGGTGGAGTGTTTAATAAACACCTTATTGATACTTGTTAATAGGTTTTACCTGATAAACACAGCGTTCTTTTACATTCTTTAATGCTGATCAGTATGGATTTAATTGAGTTTAATTCTAAGAAGGGATAATGTTGTTTTGGGTTTTCAATTTGTGATTTATTTTGTTAAATTCAATGAACATTTCCAAAGTTCAACACCTTCAATAATATGGTTTTGAGTCTGAAATAAACTTTTTCAAATTTCAATACTTTCAATAATATGAGATTTGAGTCTGAAATGAACATTTTCTTAGTTCAATACTGAAATCGTTCTTGATATTTGAATAATTTGAAATATGACACTTGTGAAAAAAAATAAACATGATAGCATCTGTACACATATAATAAGAAGTTTTAGGGGATTTCCCTGCAACCTCTTTTTATTTATCTATATTGTCATTTATTATTTATATACATTTAATTATGAGGAAAAAGAAATTTGAGAATAATAGTCATGTACACTTTCAATTGGGACACTATTTTGTCAAAGGCGTATTTTAAGTATATTTAGAGATCTCTTATCTTTTTACATATTTATATGGATGCAAATAACGTGTTCAATGTCTACTTGAGTGGAGATCTTTGGATTGGAAGGTTGTTGGATCACCGAATGGTTAGCAAGTGGGTGCTGTATATGGTTAGCATGTGGGTGCTGTATCATAAGGTCTGTCATTACAGGAGTACGGTTGCCTGTGTCCCACCTAGTTTGCTCCCACTGCTTAAGTCCCCTACGCGTAAGCAAATTATTGAAATAAAATTCCACCATGTGTTAGTCCCGAAATGACATAGTTTGTGTCAAGCGGATGTTAAACCCCATTTCTCTCTCTCTGTGGATAGTAAAGTTTTTATTACAATTTTCTGGAGAAAATACATATATATGACTGCAAGTACAAATATTTCAAAGGAAATAATGTTGTAAAGGATACTATACAAAAGGGTCAAACAAAATGTAAAACATTTAAATGACTAGAATAATAAGTAAGGAAGTAAGTTTTGTTTTCAAGGTCAAGGATAAACTTTAATGACTTCCTTATTATGAAATAATAATATTCAAAATACAAAGATTAAGAGATTAAGAATAGTATAATTCTTTGAAAAAATGAATCATTTCAATATCATAAACACCATTTGGAATATGTAATACACAACACCCATATAAAACCTTTACAAATGATGCTCTCTTCTGAAAATTGAGTAACCTATTGGTCATTTTCGATATGAGGGGTGACAGTCAGTGAAAGTCAATTCTGTCAGAATAAGTTGTTTATAATAATTTTATTAATAAATCTAAGTTTGAAGTGAGTCGAATAATGAAACTGCTAAATAAGCATTTTGATAGTTAATGATTGATTTCCTGGGGAAGCGACTTGGAGGAAGGTGCTGACTCACTAAATAGAAGGTCTGGTGTTTGTTGTCTGGAGATGTCCAGCATTTTTTCACCTTGTCAGTGGGTGCAGGGTGGAGGTCCTGGCAAGGACAATGTCTAGTCGTTAGGATGGGACAAAAACCTGACACTGGGGCATGTGTGGTATTGACTGATGGTATTCAAAAATTCACCTGTTTAATCAAATTGATAAGTTAAAGTAAATAGATCTT
This sequence comes from Patella pellucida, assembly GCA_917208275.1. Lineage (NCBI taxonomy): Eukaryota > Metazoa > Mollusca > Gastropoda > Patellidae > Patella > Patella pellucida. Next base: position 14,059,043 of record OU795041.1, read on the forward strand.
AAAAATAGTTATTTGCTACCATTTAAACAAAAATGATTTAATTATGTTTAACTGAGAAATTGACTGTTAAAACACATCTGTTAAATGAAAAAGGTAAATTATCTATTTTATGTAAATTTAACATAAGAGAAGTGTATTGGGAAAAAATTAATGAATTAATTTTTATAGATTCCAGAAATTTTCTTTATTAACATTTAAAAATATTGCTTAATTCAAGTATTGACTGACAAAATGAAACTGTTAAGTGAGAAGTAAATTATCTATTTCATGTAAATTAAGCGATAAGAGAAAGGTTGTTATTTTGCGGGAAACTTGGTAGAAAATTGATAAATTGTATTGGTAATTGTGGAGAAGAATACAGTAATTTACCAATATTGATTGGTACAATATATCTATTACCATGTAGAAGTGGAATTTAAAACAGTCACTCTCATTGTTAACTTGTTTCATACACTTAAAAACCATGACAATTGGAAATTTAAAAAAGAGAAGGTGGAAACTGCGCTTGAGGCAAGTTTTAGGGGTCTGTTTCACGAAATTTAAAGTAAGATAAAATCCAAATTTTATTAATTTGATTGGATAATACTGGATTGATTTTAGTACTTAGCCAATTAAAATTAAAGTATCGACTAAAATTTGGATTGAATCTTTAGTAAAAAGATTTCCAGAAACAGGGCCCTGCTCTCTAGTTTTGCATGGGTGACCTTATTAACAAGGTTCTATGTTTGTCTTAAAATGATTAAAGTTTGCATTGACATTTAACCGATTGTGTAACAGTAATGTTTAATAATTAGGAACTATAAAAATTTATCTTTGTACAAAGATGGACGTTTGATTACTCCCATGAAATAAGAGTTTAGTTATTTAGAGAAGTGTTTCCCTATCGTTTTTTGCCCCACACCACAACTTGTTTAGTTATAAGTTTATTGCAAGTATTGTTCAGCTGACTAGCTGCAGATTTGATCGATTTATTAAACCCGCTTTTCTAATTATTTCTATGAAATATCCCTAGCCCTCATTCTGAAGTCCCACACCTTACAAATATATTTCTCTCACCTTGAAAAACATACATCAGATTTCAACTCGTTTTTGTCGCACTTCAAGGAGAAGGAAAGAAAATGAGTAGGACAAATTGACTCAGAGCTGCAAAACATTTTTATTTATTTAGGTTTAAAAATTGCCAGATAAAAATATTTGTAATATATGACTAGTTGTTATGTTGACAAATTTAGAAAAGAAACGAACAGTTTATGTTTTTCACACCATTCGTACAATATTGATACATGTTTGTGACACCTGTGTTCCCACTTGGAATTGGGGGATTTAGGAGAAACATCCAAAGATCTTAAACCCCACAGGTGTGGTGTTAAACGCAATGATATTTCTTCTTACAAAATCCTTATATGCTGGCTTAAATTTAAGATGTCAAATATATTTTAAATTCAGATGAAGTTCTTTTGACAGGACAAACTCAAAAAACAAATAAGAAAAAAAAAATAAAACTCATGGTGTGATGTCTTTGGTGAGAAACTGAAAATTGGCCGAGTATTGCCAAGAAATTGTTCTAAGGCCTTAACATAAATTGTCTAAGGCCTGTTGCACTGTGACAAGTTCTGTCGACAGGATTGTGTCAAACTTGTACGTATGTATATTATTTAATTTTAGGTGTTAACCTCAAACAGTTGTTGTTTTTACTTGGAAAACAGACGCAATTTAACTCAGGTTGGTATTAGAATATAATACAACACAGTTCTATGAATATATTGGTTTTTGAATGGTTTAGATTGATAAGAAGTATAGGGGCTATGCTCTAAAATGTTTGCATTTTAGGACTAGATCCCCCATCAGTAGCTTAGCTCTCTGTCACAGTTTGTTGCCTGTCAAACCTCATGGGTTTTCTCTGGTTTCCTCCCTAAGCCAAAGACCAATACATGTACAAGTATTATTGAAATCAAATTGAACCATGTTACTCCCAAAATGACCTGTTTAGTGGACTTTATACTTTAAACAACATTTCTTCCTCACTTTCTCTATCAGTTAGTTTTCTTAAATAAAAGGGGACCTGAGCAAGATGTTCCTGTCAAGAAAAATGATTTAATTTAGTAAGGCAGGAGACAGAAATATGTCTTGATCCATCACTGACAATTTAATTGCCCATCTGATGGACTAGACAGTTGTGAAAAACTTGCTTTCTTTTTCACATATAATGCTTCGTTTATCGATTCAAATTGCCCCTACAAATAATAATAATTGATCTTTCTATAGCCATTAGCATAATGTGCAACAGTAGATAAGAGTTAATTGCAAAACTCTGTGTGATATATCTGATTCTTATGGCAGTGGTATCAAAATAATATTTTCATGCATCATAATAATAATAATCGATGTGGGGAATTGACATATGAAATTTAACGTGAGATAACAGATCAATATCATTGCAATATGAAATGATGAATAATTGAACTATATAAATATTGCATGTTGCATGATGCCAATATAAATACACACACATGTAGATAAACACTAACTCCTTTGTTAGAGAACTTAAAACATATAATATTTCAACGATTGGATAAATCAATGATACGCTCAAAAGGATCCGAGTTTCGTATTTTCTTAAACCATTTGAGTAATCTGGTTATAGGTTTGTGTTAGATGTGTTCTTCGCCAACCTTCGTCAATCGGAGTGCATTTGTTTAACTCTTGTTTACCGTTCTCCAGTTTTTTTCATGCCTGCTAGCTATTGACATCTTTTAACTTCTGTGCACAAGAACAATGTAAGCTAACTAAGACTTGTACACTTAGAAACTCGCGACACTGTAAGCCAGAAAGTCGAGTTGATATACAGATTTATCCATTCTGATGTTTCACCTGGCACTACCTGGACTTGACGTGCAGCTCGCCGAGGTCTATTAGTACACTGGGCACCATGTTTTATATATGAGTCAGAATTAAGGGTTAGGATTTTAAGACAGGGGGGCTGTTTATTTAAGTAAGATGTAGATGCCTCGGAATGTATACAGCTGCGTATGTACCTAGGTTTTCATCTGTTGTGTATTTAGTATTTTGCTAGGAAGAGAGGTAAACAACTATATCCTGTTGACATGGGGCTATAGGCATTGCTAACCGTTCAATACTCAATCCACCTGAATGGCCTACAACAGTCATATTTGTTTGTTTACGGAGCTACATCTTTTCAGTGCATACTTGTAAAAACTCCAAAATTTCATCAGCGGCGCATGCCACCAATTTTTTGTTTTAAAAATCAACGTATGATCTAGCAATCCTCTTAACCAATTATGCGTCTCTTTGCTGAAAAAAACTTAAAGGTAATTAAAGCCCAGAATCACTTCTGTAGTAAGTTAAACATGCTTGGTTTGTGTTCAACATCAACCATCTCCACAAGAAAAATCATATCCTCTTTTAACTTCAAATACCTGCAGATGACGAATTGTGGATTTTTATTTTCTTTCCATAAAAACTTGCACTTTTTTAAAAATTTGAATGTTGGTTAGACGCAAAGTAAATAAGGGGGACGTAACTCTCAGTTATAACCGTTAGTAATGGAAAATTGGAAAAACCTGACTTACATCTACAGATCATATTGATTCAATGTTTTCTTTCACTAACAAGGAAACAGTGGCGTTCACATAAAAGCAGAAGTCTTATGTGTGATTTTAAAGGCACCTGCAAAGAAACGATCATTAATGTACTTATTGACTTTTAACAAAGGTTCACTTTTCTACATTTTCTTGTTTTAGTTTTAATGCACTTATGTATGTACGCTATATACCTTGACTTACAAATTTTATTTACCAGTTTTAAAATATACAAAATGATCGACACATGAGAAGCTTCAAGGGGTTTACAGATGTATGCATACCCTGCCTGGAAAACTTTTAACTTTTCTGTGAGGTTCCACACATAACTTGACAGTTATAACAATAGTATATGAAAATGGGTATGACGGCTTGAATTTTATTGGTGTAGTATACGTTTATAAGGACCCAGTGTTGGATGGTAATTGGTCTAAGGCATGAACTTAACATCATAAGGTGCATGGTTTTGATTCCCAGCTTGTAGGTGACAAGGAGTAGGGATGCTGTTCAACTACCTGTGTTTCCTCCAAGTTCTCTCGTTTCCTTCCACTGCTAAGACCACTACACACAAGCGAATTATTGAAATATAATTGAACAATGTTAGTCAAGAAATGACCTAGGTTGTGTAGACTGAAATTTAAACCCCATTTCCAACGCTTGAATTTTATTGGTACAGAATATTTGATCAGGACAAGGTGTAAAAAGCAGTTCTTAAACATTAGCAACTACATCTAATATAATCCTTGAGGGGCATTTAGCGATTGAGCACATTGAAACACATCACAATTTATATGGAAATAACAATCACTGGTTTATACACAAACAGCACAACATTTCGACAAGTTGTTTTGAAGCACAAGAAGATACTTGTCGAAACGTTGTGCTATATGTATATAAACCAGTGTTTTGTTATTTCCATATAAATTGTGTTGTGTTACATCTGATATGCCTTAAACATGTCACCTGTCATTAGACACTAGAAATGTAAATCTTTTCAATAGGTCAGAACATCTTATTATATTAAGAGAATTTGGTTTGAAACATAGAAATCTATCAAACAGAATGGCATTAAGTTTCTCTAAGACTTACAGCCATTGATTGTCGTATATTCAGTTTGAATTTGATTTCTAATGGTCTATAATTAATTCCAGATTTGGTTGCAAATATTTCAAAGTTATGATTTGCTTGTCGGTTGCTAGTCCTTGTGATATATTTCTATAGGGTTTTTATTCTCTGATATATTGGTATATATTTTGATGGCTTAATGTTTAAATATCCGTAATTCCAAACCTTTTGAATTTAAATAACTTTAAAGGTCTCGGGTATAAGGAAAATATTTGGTATCCAAATTATTTATTTATTATTTAAATGTCTATAATCCCACACCTTTAGACATTTAAACATATTTAAAGGTATAAGGAAAATATTGGGTTATCAGTTTAATTTGGTTAATATTTATTTATGGTGGTGGAGGTTTATTGGCGTATATTATTATATATATTAAAGGTAGATAAAATAAGATTATATTGACATGGTTAAAAGGACAGGAAATGCCTATTGGGTTTTTGATTTATAATATCTTTATGTACACATATTTATCAATGTAGGGTAGTAGACGTCACTACGTAAAAACCACCTGTCGTATATAGATACCTTATATACCTATTCAAATTATCAGGTGTATGTTGAATACATATTTCCTTATTATTGCACCCTGTCATGGTAAGGGGTCATAGGGAGATATTAGGGACGCGGAGGGCTCGGTCGGCTTATAGCTATGTATATCTGATAATGAGAATAGGATTTAGAATAACGTTATTGATACGAAGAATGATCTTTTCTTATCTAGCATTGTATAAGTAGTACAATACGACATCCTGTGTACAAGTGGTGAATAAAAATATCACTGTTTATATGATATAGGTAGGAGATGCCGGGATAATGATAAGCGTGGCCGTAGTAAAATCACTCATGCGTACACGACATACATCAACAAACGCATGTACTTCCCCACACAGGCAGATGGCTTGTCTATTCATTATGTAAGTTTATGTAAATTTCATCAAATTTCTTTTTGTCTTTTTTTTTTGTTACAAATTCTAGTTCAGCTGTGGGGAAAAAATTCTTTGTTTTGTGACAGAACAAGAGTTTTCTCGTGGTCGTAAATTAATGTATACAGCCTCTTTTCTTATGCTTAATTTTTCTCTAGCTTTTCTCCAGACTTGGTCGTTTCTCCCCATTCTATTGGCTGAGGAAGGGGGGTCTGTCGTCTTTGTTACCTATAGAGGCTATTCAACGTGAATTATATTCATTTACCTTCCAGCTGACACTTTACCTTTTAATTCTTCATTCGTTTTTTTTTTCTTTTTCAATGTTCATTTCTTACTGATGTTAAATGTGTTTTATGTAAAATTAATGCCCGTGGAATAGTGTGAAGTGTAATTGTATGTAATATGTTAAATGAGCCAAAATTCATCAGGTAATATATTGATGAATATTATTTATTCGTGAGTGAATATTTTGAATATTAACTGAATTTAGTTACTAACTGTTATTTATTTATGACGTCTTTGATTGATCTTAAAACTGGATTATTTATTGCTTCTTAGTTGAATTATTTACATTTAAATTAGATGTTTTTTCCGGAATCTTTACAAAGGAACAATGAGCATCTATTTCTATGAAAATAATCAAACGAAAAAAGATTCCCTTTCATGATAAACAGGATACATTTGCTATTTTATGCTTGATTAAAGTAGTTACTAATTCGACATCTGGCTAAACTTTTGATCCTTAGTAAGCAGTATTTGTCTGAGTTTTTTTTTTCTGAAATTAAAATGTAAATGCCTATGCCTCCGAATTCAAAGATTTTTTTTACAAATCACAAATAGTGACAATTTGTGAGGTTAAGGAACAGCAATGTGAATAGTCCAGAGTTTGTGATAGTGTTGTAGTTAGCTAAATGTGTTTGGAATTCAAAAGTTTTCTAAAAAGAATATTTTTGTAAATTATTTTTTTGGGTGGAAATTTGGAGGTAACAGTACAGCAGACATTTTGAGAAAATGTTTTGGAGTTTGTACCTTTTTCATTCATAGATAAGAAACCTCATAATTAAGGATGTATTTGGATTACTATTATAAAAGTATAAACCCTTAGGAAGCTGTTACTTTAAGTGAATAAGAGTAAGGATGGTCTGAACCTTCTAAAAATAGAGTATGATATTTATTTCATCATGATGGTGTCACATAATGTTTAATACCAAGGTTAATATTGGAGAGAGAAAGTGAAATGGATTTTAACCTCCACTCGACACAAACTAATTCATTTCAGGACTAATATATGGTTAAATTTTATTTCAATAATTCGCTTTCATGAGGGGTCTTTAGCAGTGGGAGGAAACCGGAGGAACTGGAGAAAACCCAGGAGGCTGGACAGGCGACCCTACTCCTTGTCACGTACAACCGCAGTTGACTAAATGACAGGCTCTATGATAAAGCATGCTAAACATTTGGCCACCCAACCCCCTAGGCTAATATGTGCATACATGTATATGGCATGTTTTCTTAGATGGGTAGATTTTAGTTTAAAGTCAAACCTATTCAGATTCTAATGTACTGGTATGCTATGTGTTAGTTGGTGAAGTAATTGTAAGAGTTATTAATAATATTAAGTATCTACAGAAACTATTGATTAGAGACTGTCAGTCAGGGGAAAAGTGACCGATTTGGCCAGTGACTTGTGTGCATTGAGTAGTCAATAATATTAGTTTAATTTAAATGGGCAATCAAGATTTTTACGATCAATAAAATGGAATTTGCAATTTGAAATGATTTCACTAATGCATCACATGTATTGAAAGTAAATTGTGTTTCTGAATTTGTGTTTAACATTTATGTAGAGAACTAGCATTGCCTGTACAAGAATTTAAGTTTGACACAAAATAAGAAAAGGCTGCCTCAATATGACTTAGACATAGCAGTTAATGAATGGCTTATCTCCAGGTTTTCAATTAGGAGGATGAGGGCAGGGGGATGTATGAGCTCCCAGGGGCTCCCCTCTGTGTCATACTTAGATAGCAGTGTTATGACAGAGAAATATAAAACATATATCTGTATACTTCAATTAAATATCCAGTTGTTAACTTGCTTTTCAAAAGAAGATTGCCCTCTTAAAGAGTTACTGGTAATTCAAAGCTAAATCTGTACATATTGCCGGTTTAGCTGTCATAGCTTCAATAAAAAACCTTGTTACGGAAAAAGCTTTAAATTGTCATTTAGTTATTTTTTAGCGATCAATTCTTGATGGTATAGTTAGTTTTCTGCGGCAGATGTAATCTAAATATAGATTAATGATGTTCACATAGATTATGCACTTTCCGCGTTTCAGAGAAGGGGAAATCGTTATTTTCTTACGTGACGATTGAAGATCTAGTTTCTCCCAATTTAAGTGCTGGGGGATTTGATGAAGGGAAACTAATGAATGAAAACTCAAAAGTTAATGTACTTCGATTATCATTTTAAAAGTCGTATTGAATGCAAGTTACATCAACTTTATTATAACCATTTTGATGAATGACAGAAAAAATGAAAAAAAAGTTTTGAAAAGGAGAAGTTGTGCCAAAAATGGTACATGTACATATGTGGCATAATCAAAAATATCTAAAAATAATATGCTTGTTATTAGTATGGAAATTGTTTGATTGGATAAGACAGTAGCGTAATTGGTTTGAATGATGGGATATAATTGTTGTTTAAAGGGTAATCGGCAGGACCTTAACAAACCACTTAACTCCTCAAATAACTTGACTAGCCTTGTGTCGTGAGGACCCATGGGGCTTAATGAGAATGGTCATTATTAAACTGGTAGATGAGTAATTAGAAGGTTTCAACTTTAACAGTTAGTGCCGTGCGAGATACTGATTGGACGGGTGTCTTAGATCCATTGTCCAGTAATTCCCCCCTTTTGTTCCTAATGTCCATTCCAGTGACAGTAACCCCTCATTATATATTAAAGTTTTCCAGTATTAAGTACATTGTTTCTAACACGATTGGCGTCTTTTATCAAGGGAATTCACATGTCTAGTAACTATTTCTATTGGCATTGTTGAAGGGTTGTGATTTATTTTACCATTGGTAATCAGATTAGGAGACTAAACAATCGGCTGTATTTACGCCTTCTGTTCAGTTTCATTGTCAGAATAAGACAACAGTTTAATTACAGATATATATAGATATTTATGTATCCAAAAATATTAGCACAACCGTAAAGCTGCACTACTTTTATGTATATATATTTATATGCGGCTTTATTTGTATGTATTGAGATTTGTGTATCAAATAGATATCGGATTTGCAGAGGTTTTATCGGGATCCGTATTAAAGATATTTTTAACATTTGTATGTTAAATAGATAAATAAATGTATGGACTCCATATTTTATTTCTCAATAAGAACTATTTTAGGTAACTTAAGATATTTTTAGATGTAGGATTTTAAACAGATCTGTATGGGTGTAGGGTAGATATATTTTTTACATAAAATAGGTATAAATATTATTTATTTCTATGTATTAAGACTTATTTTGAGACAAGTTTTGTTATTTTTAGACACGTTTGCACTGGAACAATAGATATAAAGATATGTATAGTAGTATTACATTCTATTATTTCTATACGTAGATTGCGTAATAATTGATGTGCAAGTTTGGAAAATCCAAACTTTAAAAAAGATATTCCTCTTCTCCTTCATCTGTTTTAGTCACACATTTGAAAAGGATAATGTTCGACAAATTTAGATGGTATTCATCCATTGTTTTCTTGAAATACACATAAAACTTTCAAAGTTGCTAACAATTTCTGAAAATTAAATTTTTTTTCCTTAACTGATCTGATTGTTTCAGATTATTCTTGTAACATTTGACTCATTTTTAGTAATTTGAGTGCTTTTTAACATTTAAACAAAATCAACAATAAGTGTTTATACAACATTTATTTTTGTCGGAATGAGTTGTTTATTCCTTGATGTGTATAAAATTGTATATAGCAGATTTTTGAGCAGATGATATCTATAATTTATATAAAAATAAAATGTCATTTCGCGTACAAATGTAAAAACTTTCGTGAGAAGAAAATGACATCAAAATTATAAGTTATTTTTACTTTATTTTAGCAAATGTCTCATTTCATTCGTGGTGGGAAGTTTGTTTTGGTAATAATTCTTGTTGGACTTGATGTTAATAGGTTGTAATTGTAGTAACCTCATGGGTTTTCTCCAGGTCCTCCAGTTTCCTCCCACTGCTAAAGACCCCTATGCGCAAGCAAATTATTGAAATAAAATTGAACCCTATTATGTTAGTCCAGAAATGATCTAATTTGTGTCTAGTGGATGTTAAACCCTGTTTCTCTCTCTAATGGTAGTTGTTGGTGGCTATTTGGTTTGAATCTTTTAAACAAGAATATTGGTGTCTTTGTTATCATCAATTTATATCTACCAATCTTTGCAACTTAAATAACAAATCAAAAAATATTTCTGTATCTAAAACTGAGTTATTTTAACTAATAATATCCATTACTGGTATATCATTATACCTAATATTTGAGGGAATCAGTTATTGTGGGTGAGATCCATAAGGATGCACGGTTGGAAAATCAAGTATAGACAATTACTTATACTCTTATAAGCCTATTAAGGTATACTTATTATTTAATCAGTAGAAGTGTTTAGAATCAGCAGGAGAAGCGTCCAGGTGTGAGTTACTTATGCTACTTATTCCCATAAGTAACCATTGTTGCATTTTAAACCCAACGCATCTTTTCAGGCGTCTGTTTTAAAACCAATACATTATAGTTCCATCTTTCTAAATAAAGTGTCTTGTTTTATTTATTCAATGATCTCTATTCTTTTGAGGTATTGATGTGGTTTCAATAGATTTTAAGAACAAAGGGATGTTAGAAGGGGTTAAGGGGTTGATGTCATCCCCCTATATAAATAGGCTTGGGTATATTCTGCCTACAATAACACACAATAATGAAACCCAACCCATCTATACCCCATCCATCTTATTCTCTCTCTTAGTCTCTGACATTTCTACAACTGTAATTCTACCTTACTACACAAATTAAGTAATTCCATTATGCAATCTCCTAAGTCCAGCTGTCCATTGCTAGGTCACATTAAGCTTTGGTCATTTCTTTGTTCAGCTCCAGTGAACTCAGTCAAAGCGGCACACTGCAGGAAGTGCTCTATTGTTCTTCTAGATAATGTTTAGTTTTTGCCATGGCATATGTGCTCTGAACTTACATATGGAAAAACTCGCAATGACCTTTTCTGTGTTATGTCACTTCCTTCATTCATACTTTCTTACAATAAAAATACAGATGTTTGGTCATCTTACCATTGGTCAGTTCTATTGAGTTCGGCAACACATCCTTTTATCTGATTGGTTAGCTTTGTTATGATTTGTTTTAAAGAAAATCTTATTTGATGACCTGGGTCATCAGACCCTTCCTTGGGTTCCATTGTCATCCTCATCAACCAGGATCAAGAAGACAAAGAAACATCGCACACAATAGACAACTTTCTTTACACCCACTGGCACAACCCATTATACTTCACAGATTTTGCATAATCTGATTCCTATGTAACAAAAAAGCAGGGATCAATGACCTCCAAAGAAATTAAATAACCCCCAATCTTTCATTACTTACAAAGTGTCAAAGTTTGATGAAGCTTGATAATGAGTATGGGTGGTGTGAAGCCTGTGTGAAGGGGGGGTGTGTGTGGTTTATTCATCACTGTTTTTATTGAACCTTTATCTAATCTTTAAACACTGATTACACCTGATACTAGACCACTGATCATCAACCATTGTCATCTAGTCTTTCTTTTTTACAACCAACTGTCAACTTTCACACATTAACCTGCTTCTAGTCAGACTTACATCAGTTACATCCCCTCCAGTCTTAAACCTATAAACGTAACAGTAAAACAGATAAGGGGACCAAGCACTGACTTTAGAATTTCTTTCACTCCCTATAACAACCTCGAAGACACTTTTCGAGCAAGGTTTCTCTTTCAATCTGTTATACAAGAAAGATTTTGAAAAGTGAAGTAGGATATTGCACTTTGAAGAAGGATATTTTTTTTAAAAAGCAGTGTGATTTCACTGTGGAATATTTGGAATGGTTTAAATAAAAGGATTTTTCAGGATTGATAATACTAATAATGTAAGTAGGAAAAACTTAGTTTGACTTATAAGACGTTTTGTCTTATATTCAAATACTTGTACTTTTGTTTAATGGCACCGATTTTGTCACGTTATATGTAAGATTGTAAGTATATAAAGTCTTCTTTAAAGTGATTCAAAGATTCTCAGAAATGATCTTACTCTGTATCAAAGAATTTCAGAATACATTAAGTAAGGAATATGAGATATATTTGGAACAAATTTGAACTTGAATTAATCTCTATCAGAAATTAACCAAGTTTGTGATTTAGCATTGGACATTTGAATTGTTAACCCTCATCATAAGTGTTTTCTTTGTACCCACACTGTACAATTAGGAGAAACAATAGGTTTGTATTGATTGGTAGCACACTAGTTGATACTGGTCAATTTTATCAGTGGGAGGTTGTTATTAAGCCATCTGTCCGATAGTGTTGCGTACATTCTCGAATTTGTTTGTATGTTCTTAGTATAAGTACATCAATATATTTAGGCTCGTACGTGCAGAAATTAATTAAACGCCTTTAAAGACTTTCACAGCCCACCACAGGTTTAGCAAAATGTGTGAACTACGAACATTTATGTGTTTTGTTTTGTAATGTAAGCTGATCAAGAAAATCGAAGGCTTTAAAAGAAGTAAAGCGCATTAATCAGCTTACAATAAAACTGTACAAGGGGATTAATAAACACAGATTCAACAACAAATATTATCTCTGCTTTTACCATAAATAACTTTCTGCGGTCTTAATATAACTTTTTTTGTAATATAATTGTATATCCTTCTGGCTTATTGAAGTATATATGATATTTATTTATATAACTTATAAGCTTAATTTTCTGAAACGATCTACAATGTATAATGAAATAATAGCGTATTTAGTAAGATCTTTTAGTAGGATTAAAATAACGTATGCTATAAGTAATACACACGTAAGAGATATAGATAGTTTCATTGCTACGTCCGACCTGAATCATTTTTCTAGAGTTTTCAATAAAATAGATAAACCGTTTCTTTTAGCGGTAGTTATTGACCAGAAATAGAACCGATCAACGTAATCTAGCCATTTATATATAAATGATAGCTCTACATATAATTGTACATAAGACTTGGACATAACCTTACGAGAAGTTTGCTAACAGAGCTACAACAGTAATTGTAAGTAGTAAAAGAAAGATGAATGATATAACTCGATCAATTTATGGTTGAAAAAGTAGTTCTCAAAATGGAAATGCGGGATATGGTACAACTAGTTATTGTGATTCCAATTCTTTCTCGTTAAAAAAAGTTGATCCACTGTTGTTAAAGGCACGGTTTCTTGTATTTTCTGGAGTTCTGTGTTTTTGATATATTTCGAATTGTTGCATCAGATGGTGGCTGATAAGAGTTATATTTTTGTACATATATAAATAAGTGCATGGAATCTAAGGTCTTTAAGAGATATTTTTTCTTTGAATTAATCATTTAATTGAAAAAAACTTGAAGTCATGTGCGAAGTCATGTGCATCGTAGATAGAATCTGTGAAATGAAAATATCAAAAATAACTAAATTGTTATTATTATGAAAATTATTTCTGATTTATGAAAAATGTTATATTCTTTCTCATGCCATATCAGATGTCAAGTATAAAATTAAGGTATATGGCTTTCTATTTAAGCTATATATGTAAATAAAGGAAAATCTCACATCTGCCAGTAGATGTCCAAAATTTGTAATCAAACCATCTGTTTCTAGAAACCGACTGAACAACAAGAGACATCCCTTCAAGTACTGATCTGAAGGTCGATTGTAAATCTTACGCCATAGTTCTGGTAGTAAAAATCGTAACAACAGTTTGGTAAATACGACAATCTTTCAACAAACAAAAAAAATCAATTGTTAAAGAGTGTATAATTTATCCAAACTTGGCGTATATTTTCAATGTGTTTTTCAAGAGTACGCGATAAATAAGGCCGAGATATGTTGTTTGTATGTTTTTGTGTTTATGAACCTGAAGCAAGTATGTGGGATATATCGAACACGCACCGCCTCCAAAGGATTACGGAAATATTTGTGCTTATACTGTCTAGACAAAGGACGACTTAACTGATTCACTTTTGTTGTCCCAATATGTCTAGAACAATTTAACTTGGCAGTCTGTGAGGCAGGTAGAGAGCCCTACACATACACAAATTGTTTATTTTAAAATAGCTACGAGAGAAGATGCTAACTGCTCTATGTAGGCATTGGTTCCCCGGTCATACTTAACAATTTTAGTCGAATCAATCCCTTAAAACTTATTAACATATGTCTTACTTAATTACATGATTACTATTCCATGAATACAATTGTTGATTTTTTTGATCTTAAGTTAAACGGCAATCATCTTGAATAGAGATGTATAACGTACATGCATTCCCTTCATTGATTTTTATAGTATGAGCGCCAGTATGCACGAAAAAACTATCTCTGTATGTTTGGCTAGTATCCACAGAGTAGGCATATCTATATTGGTGTCTCCATGGCTAATCCTCTTTGGTTTGTCTTACTGTCGTCGCTGAGTATGTCATCTCGTGGAAACTTGGTGCTAGTTTGGGCAACCAGACCAACATCAAAGACAAACTCGAGTTATCGGTATTGATAAAACTAAACTGTGATATCTCAAGTCGTTCAATCTACAATTCACAGGTGAATAAAAATGTGCCTTATATAACTGATAGATAGATATATGGAACGACAAATTCTATGCGGAAATTATGAGTTGCTAGGTGTAGGACATATTACAAGAGTAAGATATACCCGGAACTCCCATGATATTATACCAGGTAAGGAGCCATGGCTTATTATCTTAGATTACGGAACAGATTTGTGTTTCTCAGGCATCTTGAGGAGTAAGAAATGATCATTGATGAACAGAAATCGAGCTGAACAGATAGATATTAACTTAAAACACAATCAGTAACTCTGTTGTCACAAAAGTTAAGTTTTTCTTAAATAAAGGAATTGAGAGTTTTAATTCTAAGAATACACAGAAGAAATCGTCACTCATTTTATTGCTTTGTGAAAAATGTGTAGCACTGAAGGCTTTGATTGCTTTTGAGTTAAAAAGAAATCATGAAATAGCTGAAATACGTCTCAATTTTATTTTTACCGAAAATTTAATGACATTGCAGCATAGTTAATAAATAGTAGAAGGAGTTATTCTTTGGAAATTTAAATTGGACTTTGTTATTAAGTGCAAGGAAAGTAAAATGTTTTAGTTATAGAATACAGGAAAGTGGCAATCACTTTAACGATAAAGCCAGAAGGTTTTTTTAAACACATAAGTGATCATACTGTTCTCTCGACTTCCATTGGATGATCATTTGTATGAAGTACATTTAAGGATATTCTTTGTTAATTCTTTATATTTTAAATTAAATTCTATTTTTGGGGAGAATGCATAAACACTTATTTATTACATACATTGTAGATTTTTTAAAAGATCTTAGAAATATGATTCATGATTGCGTTATTGAAAAAAAAGTTGTTTTATTTGAAGAGCGATTAACACCATTTTGATATTACTAAGTTCCATGACGACGGATATAAATAAAAGTAAATATGTTGTTGTTATGCTAATATTTTAAATGTCACAATTTACCCTGGTTGTATTGAAGTTATATATAAATATATATTTAAATATATGGTAAACCAATAAAAAGAACATCTTTACTAAATTTAGTAGGAAAGAGAAATTGAGTCACTATTGTCATATTTGTTTAAAAGCCATTTGTCGCAGAAAAGTATAATTAAAATAAATAATTAAATAAGCAAATTTGTATTCTGCTGAATTGATCAAAAATGAAAGTTATACGACATTTAGGTTTTTTTTCCAAAATTTATGATGTAATTAGAGAAGCAGATGTGTATAGGAATAATGTAATTTTGAAGAATGTGTTGGCATTATTGATGTTTGGGATTTAAATAAGTTCTCAAAGAGAGAGAGAAATGGGGTTTACTGTCCACTCTACTCAAACTAACTAATTTTGGGACTAACATGGTTTAATTTTAATTCAATAATTCGCCTGTGCGTAAGGGTCTTTAGCAGTGGGAGGACCTGGAGAAAACCCACAAGGTTCGACAGATGACCCTACTCCTTGTCACGTACAACTGGGGATTTAAATAAGTTCTCAAAGAGCAAGTAGCTCTCATTTTCATGTTTATTTACTGGGTATAGAAGAATGAAACTGATGCGGATGATGATTCTGTTTCCCATCCTTTTAATTGTTAGTTGTCGAGTTGACATCGTATTAAATGACGGATCAATATTAATATTTCTAATAAAGTTATATATTGATAAATAAACAGAGTGAAGCAGTGTCACCACTACAAAGTATGAAAAATTAATAGCCATATTTTGATAGATGGCTCTCTCCGTATTCATTATAAAATCTGGCCCCTTCAACTGCTCCAAACTGAGAGTATAATGACGCTGTAATTAAATTTGCTCAGTATGTATATTTGCGTCCCTCTGAAATCAATAGATATATTTTGATTTTATCACAAAGTTTACTGTGTAAGCACGCTTGCTATTTTTATTGCTTGTTCTGTTTGATCAATTATTGCCCAGTTCTGCTTACTGATTTTGATTGCTGAATGATAAATTTTGGTTGCCATGGCGATAAGTATGTAACTTTACATGCACACAGCATGTGCGATTTAAGTTACGATGTCACAAATCATTTGTGTGGGTTATTGACTATTTGGACCTTTTCCCGATTCTTCTGAGGTTGATTTTGCAGTAAACCGCACGATAATGTCAATAATTTTGTCATACATGGTTTTAATTGGTCATTGATATGCTGGGCGGTGTTATATTATATGTTATATATTGAGACTTTACTTATTGGTCGGGCTACATGTTGTCACTTTGAGAATGTATATTTCGGATAATTGACGTCAGTGGCACCCACGTTCAACAATCAATCAATCATACAGTCTGAATAGTAATAAATAAAACTAAAACAAGCCACGGAAAAAAAAATGTAATTGAGTAATAAAACAAGACCCAAGCAATTCTCATATTTGAAATAAAAGAGTGGGATATGTTGAAGTCGTTTTGATTTTTTTGTAAGCAAATAACTTCAACATCATAGATTTTTTTCTCGATAACATGCACTGCCAACAGTTTGAAGACTAAATTGACATGTCAAAGGTTGTTTGAAGAGCTAAATGAAATTATAATTTTTTTGGTTTATTCTCAAATTTACTAATTTTACCAAATTTTTATCTTGCCCACTATCGTAAATACAATAGTTACAGAATGCAACAATAAATTTTAAAATTGAAGAAACAGAGTTCAATTTTTTTTTTTAAAAGTGCGGTTTAACAGATAAAACAAATCAATATATTTCCAGTTTACTAAACTTTCCGTATTTTTATAAATTTTAAAAAAAGACTTGGTGGTAAGAACACGAGTCATAAAGAAATTTCCTTCATTATAAGTTTGGTATAAAATGGCTTTATTATATAATTCAATTACAAATGAACTAATGTAGCAGATAACATTGATCCTAAAAACGGCTATTTTACATATTATGATAGTTTTTCTTACAATTTCCCGAATAATAAAACGTTAAAAGTAATTAAATATGTGAATACAGTTATGACAATTTGATATTTGAATTGACTTTTTTTATGACGATTGCTAACAATTGAGGTTGGTTGATTGCATGAATCCATGATGTGTTTTTAATAGGTCGACGGCAACAGCAATTGTTCCATACCTAGTACCATATTTACGCTAAATGACAATTACTATTTCAATACGCAGCTGGTTATATCAAGCTCTTTGATTGGCCAACAATATCAGGTTCAAAGTTAATAGTGATTTATATTGGTATATCCTTTTGCTTGTTTCTAACTATTGATAGCCTGGAACAAATGACTCATCGTGGATTAATGGGCTTCGAATGAGGATAATCGCACAACAAAATTGGCAGGTGTTCCAAAGCATAAATCAATTCTTACAGAACTCTCATATTCCTATTGTATGCTCTGATCGATCATATATCAGTGTTGATTGATACCTAGATAAAAAGGTTTTTATATAGCGGGCTTGTTAGTAACACCGTAAGCTGAGATAGATGTCAGCCAAATCACATCACGCTGCGTCAACAATTGTCTGTTAATTATTGCAAGCGCTTCTGCTTTATAAATAGTCAATTCCAATTACCATATATATGTGTAATTTAGGGTTCATGTAGAAAAATTTGTTATCACTGAGAAAGTTGTTTCTTAATGTAGATTTCTTGATTTACCGCCTCGCTTGCAATTGATGTGAAGTCTATTTAATAGAATGTAATCATTGACCATAACAAGACTTTCTTCTCTTCTTGTATGTACTCCATTTATCAACTCTCAGAAATAAATGTATTCGTTTCTAGAGAGTAAAGACCTCTTTGATTATTTACTTATGGTACCATTCGTTTCTAGAGAATAGAGACCTCTTTTCATGATTTACTTATGTTACCATTCATTTCTAGAGAATAGAGACCTCTTTTGATTATTTACTTGGCACTCCAGTTTCCTCCCACTGCTAAAGACCCCTACCCGCAAGCGAATTATTGAAATAAAAATTGAAAACCATACCTTAGTCCAAAAATGACCTAGTTTGTGTCGAGTGGACGTTAAACCCCATTTCTCTCTCTCTCTCTGATTATTTACTTAAGGTACCATTTTGGTTATCGGTACGCTCATTGATGCATAGTAGTAGAACTTTAACTACAGTATCATTTCATTTACTTAAGGTACCATTTTGGTTACACTCATTAATGCAGAATAGTAGAACTTTAACTACAGTTTCATTTAATTTACACTGGGTAAAACTACTTTTATTATTGATCTGAAATTTTATTTTTCCAATTTATGCACTTGACTTATCTGTTTATTATTGCTTAAATAGTTTGGTGTTTTCAAATTAAGAATAAGCATAAATCCTTTAACTTTCTCTTGTCAGCTACTGAAGTCATTCTAACCTGAAGATTGGAGTTTTGACTGTAAGAATTGGGAGAACTTCCCCTTAGCTCTCTCTGACTGGGAGTGAAGTTATTATGACTTAAAGATTGGTGTTTTCACTTAGTGCTTTCTATAGGAATTTCCCCTGTTCTGACTCTGAACCAATGATTGGAGTTTTCACTTGGAAGGAAATTAGAACTTGCCATTTAACAGTGTATGACTTCAACAAAAGTCATTCTGACCTGAAGGTCAAAGTTTTTCACCATAAGAAACTGGCACTGTCCCTTAATGCAGTCATTATGACCTAAAGATTAATGTTTTCTTAACTGTGTATCTTGTGAAGGTCTCCCCCTTGACTTTTATCTTCCACTACGTTATAAACTGGTTATTATTCTTGGCTTCATAAATTCGCACATCGCTTTTGTGCAGCTGATGAAATCTAATTTAGAAGAGCATAAAGGCAAGGAGGTGAAAATTATATACAAGATTTTTTTTTTATCCAGAAATGTTAGAAGGTCAATTCTAAGTAAACTTGACTGATTGATTGCAAACCAAAAAAGGACAAGAACAAGACGGAACAAAATATGTATATTGGTTCGGAATATTTTAAAATGTAATTCTTACTAGTAATGAGTTTAATTGTGCACTCAAGTGAGAAAAAAAAGCTTGATATTTGATCATTTAGTGGAACAGAAAAAAATAACCCCAATTTGAAAATATAAAACACCTGTCATTACAGATTTAAAAGATAAACTTTAAATAAGTACCGTATATAGATAGATAATTATAATTCCTTTATTCGTACGTAAATAAGTAC
The DNA here is from genome assembly GCA_917208275.1 of Patella pellucida. Taxonomy (NCBI): domain Eukaryota; kingdom Metazoa; phylum Mollusca; class Gastropoda; family Patellidae; genus Patella; species Patella pellucida. The sequence goes on from OU795041.1 coordinate 14,078,659, forward strand.
ACTTACAAAGATTTAAAGAGGTATATATAAATATACAAAAATTATGTACAGTGAACAGTAATCATATAATAACTATTCTGTACACAGAAAGTTTATAATTTCATTAAGTTTATACACATCTTGGTTTTTGTGATATTGGCTATCTCGCATCAAAATAAGATAGGTAATAATAACTGCATAGTTTTTATTGAGAAAAATGATACAGTGATAACAATCTTTAAATAAACTAAAGTGCTATAAATAATAAAGATGCAATGCTTTGATACCCCCAGTAGTAGTTAGAAAAATAAGCGAGATTATTTAACTCTTGATGGCCAGATTAAGATCAAAGCAAAGATATATTACTCAACAATTGTTCTCCTAAGTGGCCAACTTACTTACTATCCAAATAAATTAGAAACAAAAATATATTTCTTACCAATTGTTTACTTACTAAAAACAAAATAACATAACAACATTTTGTACTCTTAAGTGACCCGTTTACTGACCACAAACCAAATATATCTAAACTTTGTACACTTGATTGGCCAGTTTATATATTTCTAAACTATTGTATGTGGTCAGTTTACTTACAATGTTAGAAGGTCCGTTAGGAATATTGACCCTTTAAACGGAAATAAGTGGACATTACGAGTGGTCAATATTTGTAAGCCATGTGATTGGTCTATTCTTCGTCATTGATTAGTAGTGAAACGAGTAAAAACAAACATCCTTTGTCTATTAAAGAAAATATTTACTTTATAAGTGTATTGTAGCGACAACTCTGCATTTAGATTTACTTACGCTACCTTTGTAAACGTATCTATATTGTCTTAGTAGAAATAATTATTCGTTGAGTAAGTACATTGGACTTGCATCGATCGATTACCCCCTCTACGTCCTGTCGTGTACTGTTGAAACAATGTATACATATACAGGAGAGAATGTTTCACTTCTATATATGTATACACTGTACGATTTGTGATAATATTGTCTTTAGTCTTTCGTACAGAACAAATAGGTATGAACTTTCAGATATAGTGCTTAATGTAGGTCTGTATTATTAAAAATGTACTAGGAAAAGAGGTCTGATGCCATCTTCATTAACCCAGTGAGTACCAAGCCTGAAAATAAGGCACTTGTCACTGACAATTTCAGGCACAGATTCAGACTTTGTCAGACACAAACCCTTTGGTGTCTGTCATTTGTCTTTTTTATTGATATAATTAACACATGTCCGGCACTTAGTTGAAATGTCAGATACTATTTCATTACCGGTATATAATTAGTGCCTGACATTTTGTCAGGTACCGGTACATCTAAAACCATTATTTCCATGCCTGCATTTTAACCTTATTCATCTTCTTGTTCCACATGGAATATGGGCTATGGTTATCATTTTTATGGGCCTCTCCCGTGGTTCAGCTGCACCTCAATCCAGCAATTGGAAAAAACTCTGTGGTACTTGCTTATTCTTCTTAATGCTTAATCCAAGCCACTGGCACCACTTAAAAAACAACAAAAAGGAAAATACTTATTATACCTTGGCGTCAACAAAATAATTTCAAATAAAACTACATGACAATCATATGCTTGGATGTGTTCGTCAATAATGTAAATAACTTATTTAGTGATCAATATTTTAACTTGAGCAAATCACCGCAACAAAAAACTCTATAGTAAGCCGATTATATCTGCCAATACTGTTGACTAAATGTTACTGTTCAAATGGAAATAAATGAACATGTGCCATTCTTACGCACCATTGATTTCAGTAGTTTATCGTCTATAAATAAGTGTCATTTATTTCTGCGCTTTAATTGAGCCTTTAATAGGAAATCACAAGAAACAAGCAAAACAGTCACACTATTATTATGCCGCAACTAGAGTATTATTGTAGACCTACTGGTAGCAAAGAATTGACTAAATACTTGAAATATTGGAACATCTGCCAATCTTACGGACCAATAATTAATGTATAAATAACTTTCTTTTCATGCTAATGTCTTCTCAAAGTTTTATTTAACATTTAATTTAGAATACAATATCAAAATCTCAATTGTATATATAATATCTGGTTTTGGATTCAATCGTATTAAAAACAGATCAATCAAAAGATTTCAGAGAAACTCAGAGATGGTGCCAAGTTGTGTGGACCATATTTTGTATATCATTTGCATAGGGTCATATTTTTATAAATACTGAACTGAATTGAACCGTTTTTGGAATGATATTACTTCAGAGATTCAACTTTCACAATATTGTAGTTTGCAAGAATAAAGAATCAGAAACTAAATGCTTATTAGATTTGACTTGAAATATATGAACATATGCTGCTCTTTAATACCATTTATATTAGCCATTTATCATTATAAATATCAATATAATTCTCTATTGTTTATTTAGCCATTTAACAAAATAATAGAAAATCTCAACAGTTTCATCCGTGTAACAGAATAAATAAGTATGACAACAACGACCATATTACTGCTATTAGGATCTACGTAAATGTCAACTATTAAATTGTTTGAAATGTATGAACATGTGTTGATCGTACGCACCACTGATCACATTAGTTTATCTCTATTCTATCATTTATTTGATTCGTTAATCGAATAGTTATCTTCTACTAAATCACATTAAATGACCAAAAAACGCTTCTCGAGAATGAGAAAGAGAGAAATGGAGTTTAATGTCAACTCGACACAAACAAGGTTATTTCAGGACTAACATGGTTCAATTTTATTTCATAAATTTGCTTGCGGGTAGGGGTATTTAGCAGTGGGGGAAAACCAGAGAATACCCACGAGGTTGGACAGACGATCCTACTCCTTGTCACGTACAACCGGAGAATCGAAACCACCCCAGTTGACTCAATGACAGACCTTATGATTCAGCGTGCACGCTCGAACAATTGCCCATCCAACTCCTTTCTCTAGAATGATTATTAGGTCTACCAAGGAGTTGACTAAAGCCTGGAAATACATGATGTTGAGCTTTTATTGATTACATCAGTTTATTAAGATAAACAAGATTATTTATTAGGGTGTTAAAAGAACAGCAAAGAAAAAATCACTAATAGTAATAGAAAGGAAAATATAAAAACTGATCATTTATTAGGACTTTAGTAGAACAACAAAAGACACTAACTGATCATGCATGTTAAATATACTAAAGAGTTAACTAGATGGTTGAAGCAGTTAACTTTAATAAATCATAACAATAAACTACCTAAGCTTATTATTCGACCAACCAGAGAGTTGACTAAACGACAGAAATAAACGAACATGTGCCAATCTCACGCTTTTATGAGTTCATCGATATAAGTTAACACATTAAAAAAATCTGTGTATACATATCTGAGCGATTTACTGTGAGCCGACGATGAGGGATGCAATCAGTTTGCGCCGACTTCTTGTGTTTTAATTACATTTGATATATGATGAAGTATTGTTTAATGAGAAGAATAGACAATGAAAAGTGAGAGTCCTGAAGGGGAGATAATGGAGATAGACAATAGATACAGTTAGTTAGGATGAGTGATCAGAGAGACAGATATTAAGTGGCATGGTGGTGATAGCAAACACTTGCTTTGACGAAATCTATTAATGGCGATATTGATTGCTACTATTATTGTGTGCGTCAGTCTTCCGAATAGGAATGAATACATGACCTTTGAAGAAGAATATATCGCAATCTGAATGCAAGCAACCAATCAAAAATGGATCTCTTTGTTCACAACCAAAGCAGCTTTCTCTCCTTGTCTTGACATTTGCATTTTGATTTCTGCTTGTGTTTCTTCCTTCTTTCTCAAAAATCAATTTCTGCAGTGACTTTTCCCTTGGTTTTTATTAAAATCACAAATTGTATTATGCAATCGTTCGGAATTGTAAAAGAATTATTGATTATATTGTTACACTTATATTGTGATTTAAATCCACCAGCGTAGATTCTACTTGGAAATGCAAAATAACGAGTAGATATGCAAAGTGCATTACACCAAAAATTGATTTTCTGCAAATTTACTAACATTTAAAGTATAAAAAATCAATTTTGAGCCGAAATTTATGCATTTTGGTAAAGCTACAATTAGTGAGTTTTTACCCGTCAATATTGTCAGATATCACATGAAATATATTTTGTGCATATTGTCGGGTTCCAGAAGTGACACTGTAATGTAATTTATACACATAGAAATGTTTAAACATTTCTTGAGCCATGTGTTCAGAAAGTAAGAAAAGAGAATTTAATCATTTTCTAGCAAATCGTTTAGAATACTTTTGACAAGTCATAAGTAATACAACTGCTGAGGTCAACAATTGACATGTATTATTAGATATTGAAGCAAGGTAAAGATGGCAACAACTATATTATTATCAGTAACTTTATTACAGTTACATATCTTATTAACAAATAAAAAAATTGAATTTATCTTAAGTAGTCCCCTGGAGAATATTTCATGCAAAACTTTAATAAAACGTAGCAAATGGATTGAATTTGCAACTTGTAAAATCATTACAAGATTTGTGATTCTCAAGAGAGAAGATAATTTTCCTATTGATCAGTCAGTACCATATATACTTTTACCCATTGGTCAGTACCATATTTTACCCATTGGTCATTACCATATTTTACTAATAAGTCAGTAGTCAGTTTCATATTTTACTAATTGGTCATTAGTCAAAATTATATTTCACCCATTTGTCAGTAGTTAGTACCATATTTCACCCATTTGTCAGTAGTTAGTACCATATTTCACCCATTTGTCAGTAGTTAGTACCATATTTCACTGAGTTGTCAGTAGTCAGTACCATATTTTACTTATTTGTCAATCAGTAACCTTACTTTAATATGTAAGTAAAAGTAGCTTTAATAATAAAAACTAATAGATTTGCAAAAACCAAAAAAACAAAGTTAAAAATTAAATATAAATGACTTTTAGGAATTTAGCATAGAGGAATAAGTAATACATGTTTTATTTAAGTTGGAGTATAATGCAATAAAAACTACAGTAATAGATTTGCAAAAACCTTAAAAAAAGATTCATATGAATGACTTTTAGGAATAAAACATAGAGGAATAAGTAATACATGTTTTATTCAATTATGAGTAGAATGTAAGAAAGTTGCAAGGAAATAAAAGAAATAAAGGCAGTTTATTAATAAGCAAGAGAGAGATTATTGTAGTCAATATGAATATATTAAAGATGGAGTGATGGACCAAAGATAGATTATGATATGGTGTTTAGTGTGATCGTCACTAGTAGACTGTGGACAGATGTTCAATGTTTACAGAGCTAACAATGGAAATGTCCTATCTAATACTTGATGATGGCAACCCTCAGATCATTCACTAAGAAAACAAATGTTTCCTACATATGTCCAACAATTTTCAGAGACATGGTCACAAAGGATGTGGCAAGAAGCTCAAACAAAGAGTTAGAACCTGCACGTTTAATACATTCGAAATTTATTATATATCAGAAATCATTATTATATTATTGCCAGTTTTCACTCGCGTCTTGATGGAAGACCCCCAGGGTGCTACTACTACTAATACCACTCTTAATGGAAAAAAGAGACTACAGTGTATTTTATAGAGAACTTGAAATGATGTTTATTTTGGATAATAGCAACTCTTTTCGGTAATACTTTTAGATAATGAATTTTAAAGTATAAATCTTCAATCTATAAATAGTGAGAGTTTTTGTTTTTTTTCTTAAAGCAGGGTAGAATATTTTGAGATTTTGTTAAATTTTCAATGATTCATTTGTTGATATAGCAATCATTCATTTTTGCCGAAATTTGAATAATTGAGATGAAAAAGATAATTCAGTATTTATGAATGCTATAAATTTAGATTTTTTGTATCGTTTCCCTAAGGGAGTGGTAGTTTAATCAAAATATTACTTTTCCGCTTTTTAGAAAGTAAAAGAATTTTTGGATATTTTCAGAATACTTTTTGAGTTAGAAATCAAGAATTCAAAAAAAAACATTTGGCTAATATTAAAAATCTTGAATACCGATTGTTGTTGATGAAGTAAGACAGATCAATTTTGTTTTTGTCGATTTGGAAAAAAAGACAAAGATAAATCGTTGCAATGCAGTATTTGAGATATTCTCTCCATGTTTATTTGTATTATTTTATTTATCGAAGATAAGAGTAATTTGATTGTTCTTATCAAACATGCACGGGGAACGACGTTTGATTTGTGAATTTTTTCTTTTGAAAAATTAGGCATTTTGTCTGCATGTGGGCAAACAGAGATGGGGTATTAAATGATCGGAATACAATTTGAGTGTTTTTTGGCATTTTTTTTCCGCCTATTCACTGAGGTAAATCTAGAAATCAGAAGCATTGTTTAAATAAGGGAGTAAGGTTTTTAACTTTATAAGTAAACAGCGCGGAAACTAATGGCAGTCTAGACAAGCTTTGAGACCTGCTCAGCAGGGCCATTTCTCGAGTCTTATATTGTCTTAACTTCTGTTCAAATGTGTACTTATACAAGTGACAAGGGGGTCAGAGATACAACAAACAAAACTTAGTAAAGACAATAGAAATGGCGTACAGTGGTAATATTCACCCATCCTTACAATTACTCTTGAAGAACAGGCGCTAGTATTTTATACAAATAATGAATTAGGTCATTTCTGTGAACACTTGTCAGTTTTACAGCTTCGCAATCAACACGCAAAATTCCATACATCAAATCTTCACATGGTCCGAAATCGGACAATCCTTTGTTCTTCGTGACTTGAAGTTTAAGTCCCAGTTTCTTGTAAATTTCTTATCTGTTGTGTACAGGTGAAGTCGTTCTGAAGGAATAAAGCGCAAAGGTACAACAGAAATCATTCACAGAGATTAAATAAGAAATGATATCGAGTGCTTTGTAAAGAATAGACGTAGCCTAGATGACTGAAAGTAGTTTGTGAGAAAGAATAGAATTTTTTTATTTGGTTATATGTGGGGTTTTTAAAATTTATTTAGTTGGATAAATCTATTTTGTTATTTCTTGTAAAATTAATCAATATGTGTTATTTATATTTTTCAGAACTATGATAGCTAATTTCGAGAAACCCAGAAAATGATGGAAATAGAAACCCTTTCGTGTATTCCTACATCAACGTCCATTCTTCCACTAGCAAGTGCACCAAGAAGTAGTACACCTATCACTAAGACACCTACATCACCAAGAAGTAGTACCCCGCCTAGTGAATCGACAGACGACAGTTCACCTAACACCAGTACCGTTGGAATCGGTTCACCTTTGAACTTTGCAATTGAAAGTCGTGGTAATAACATTCCATTCAGTCAACCGCCATCTTGTATCACATCGTCATTGAACTGTCATAACTTACAAGATTTCAAAACTGCCAAAATGATTATCGACGCTTCCAATCATAATGAAGATATGGATATATCATCAGATGCTGATTGTACGTCTGAGAAGGAAAAGATCGCTATTGCGGCCATCACAGACTTGTCCAGGCAGTCTCCAAATGGTGTCCTTGGCAACAAGCTAGATTCCCGCTCTTTTCCTGCAGTGCCTGAAATGAGTCCAACCACATCTGGTGACGGTGACAATGATCGTACTTCTAGTCCAGCTTCCTCGGAGCCAACACAAGAAAAACAGAGATCCCGGAGAAAACCATCGCTGGAAGATATCGTCAGGAGGATGAAGCCGACAGATGACTGTTTTTACACAGATGATGAGAGCGAAGACGAAGAATTGAACGGCTCTCTGTCAATAGATATGGCTAGACGATCGGACGAGGTTGATGGTTCCGTTGAAGTCAGCATGATCCACAATAACCCAATAGATCGAAAAGACATTCCAGAAATCACCAAAAACATTAATATTGGTTCTCTTAAAAGAGAAAGTCATGCTAATGTCAATGACCTTTCCGATTCCAAAGAAAATCTCCCAGCATTCCCTAATGGCAGCTTACCCCCATCCTTTCCACTTGCTTCCAATATCAGCGAAACTGCTTTTTCTCCCGGGTTTATCAACAATAAGCATTGGTTCAATGGATCTTTTAATGGCCTTCCTATGTTTCCGTTTCCACCCAGTCAGATGGATCCATCTATGGTGCATAAATTTCTTCCATTTGACAACAAACTGGCAGCAGAAGTAGAAAAAGATTATTTGAAGTGTCAGTATTGTGAGAGAACCTTCCGTCGACAGAAAAACCTGGAAAACCACATAGAAAATACCCACCATGGTAAAAGTCCTGTACGACGTAAGCCTGAGAATGGAAACTCGAACGACATGTATTTTAAATGTACTCACTGTCCGTACACAACTAAGCATCAGAGTAACTTGTATGTTCACATCAGAATTCATACAGGTAAGTTAAAATAACTTTATTTATTTGATCTGTTGTCATCCATCTTCTGAACATTATATTAGTGCATCTACTTATGAATGACTTTTTAAGGGTCCTATATATCCAGTGTAGGGCACATAAATGGTGTCAGATGGCATTCAAAGAAGGGTAGAAAGACATTATATCCCTAGCTTGTATATACATGTTTGATTCCTCAGTTTTACATAAAAAGGAGTAGGGTCGCTCCTCCATTTTCCTCCCACTGCTAAAGACCCCTATGCTCAAGCTAATGATTCAAATAAGAATTGAACCATACTTTAGTCCCAATATGACCTGGTTTGTTATGAGTGGAAGTTAACTCTATTTCTCTCTCTCTCTATACATATGACTGGTTGGTGCATAAAAAAGGATGTTAAACCCTATTTTGTATACATCAAGCGTGGACATAAGGCATCTGTCATAGACTTTGCCAAGTACAAATTATTACATAAGCATATAGATATATTATGAAAAAATGTGTGATAATTTGTACCTGACAAAGTCTATAACAGGTGCTTTATGTCCAGGCTTGATGTATACATAACCATCGAAATAATAAATAACACTATTCCTTTACTTTATTAAATATAAGATCTGTAAGATACCACATTTGATTTCATTTGAACATCTCAATTTTTGAAAGAAGGGTATGGTCTCTCAGACTTGATTGTATGTCTTCATTGCTCTTATAGAGAGCAAAAATAAACATATGCAAATTTAGCAAGTTTAAGGTACCAAAATATGAGCCATATTTGATTCACTGGTCGCTTCTTTTTCTAATCCCCCTACATGCAAAAGAATTATTGAAATAAAATTGAACAGTGTGTTAGTCCCAAAATCTGCTAGTCTGTGGCAAGTGAATGTTACACCACATTTCTTGCTCACTCTCTATTGCCTATTATACTGTAGGTTAGACAGTGTATTTATTATTTCCTGTTACGTATCGTTTCAGGTGAGAGACCATATATATGTGGAGCATGCGGAGTACAATATAGCCAAAGTCACAGTTTAAAGAGTCACATTATCAACAAACATGATGGTATCATGTCTTACTATATCAAAGAGAAGAGAACACGCTCCCCCCGGGGTATGGGGTATCTGGCAAATGCAATGGCTGGGGATAGCAACATGTTCAAGCTACCCCCTCCCCTTCTACCACACGGCATGCCAGGACTACCACATAATTTTGATTTGAATAAATCCATGGAGATGATGAGAAACACGGAGCAGATGATCCACCATCATCAACAACAACAACAACAACAACAGCAACAACAACAACAACAACATTCTCCTCATCTCTACACCAAATTACCCTTCATCAACGGACATGCTTCTCCTAATTACGGTGACGTTCCTGCTAACCGAAGTCCTGGCTCCTTCCAGATGCCAGCCAATGCTCAAATGACAAGTACTGCGGTACCACAAGTTCCTAGCTACCAACCCAGTAACTCCCCTGCTCCCCTCACCCCTAACAACAGTATCAATACCAAAAAGCAAAGCACAGGAGAAGATGAATGTGGAGCGATTGATCTGAGCAAGAAGAATGAACCACAGGAGAAAATCATCTCACCAATCAAAGAAAACACAAAACATCTGAATCTGAATCAACACTCGAGATGTGCCAATTGCTTGTACGCCCCGAAACTCAAGATGCTTCGACTTAACGTGGTGAAGATGCTGAGTATACTGGTACCTAATCTGAATTTTGAAGAGAAGGGAATAAGTGCTGACAGTGACTCGGTTGACGAGTTGCTACAGGATGTTATCGAGAGCAACACACACGACGAAGATACGTGTATGACTGACTGCTGATCTATAGAATCGTCTTTAAATCTGCTTCACAACTGATGCAGGGTTGTAAACCTATATTTTTCGAATAATTGGATGTATACCAATTTAGAGTGCTCTTTTATTATTTTTGTGTAAACTGTCTCTAAAGAGAGTGCATTGTTGAATTGTTTATGCACTTGTTACAAGATGTATTATCTGTATTATTGGTGCATGGGAGGTAACTCCACCACACAATGGAGTGTGCAATAGACCATCTATACATGTATAATACCAAACACGCCACCCACGTATATATATATATATCATATTTTATTGTATTATGTATGTACTATATGTATACCATCATGATTCTTGTAGTACAAAGTACTGGTCACAAATTTATTATTATTATTATATATGTTATGTGAAACACCATCCATTGTCAAGCTTTCTTAGTACCTTATTACGAGAGAGTCAAATAATGAGAAAAAAGAATTTATTGTTAACATGCCAAGCTACTTAGATTTATTTGTACAGGAAGAAAATCTTATAGATCTGACAATACAACTAAATCTAAGTGTTTGAATTAATGTTGATAAACTAGTTTGAAGGGAGGTAACACTATTTGTGAAACAAGATTGCGTTGCTGACAACTCATCAAACATCAAATCATATGATATATAGATAACATTCGTACCACCACAGATCAAAGACAGTTATGTTTAGTTCACATAGAGATCAATTGATCACCCCCTCCCCCCAACCCCACCCCCTGACCCCACCCAGTCCTACCCACAAACAGTATTTAAGTTATGGAATTTGTTACTACTTAAAGTATATTGATGAAGCTATGATAAGTTTCGGAGGTTTGCTTTCTCCCGTTAGTATTTTACCAGTATTTTTCATTGGCTTGTCCTTATTAAATAATGTTAGATCTTTGTTAATCCCTAATCCTATACAGGATTAAGGATTAAGTTTTTTTCTATAATATACCCTTATAATTATTTGTATTATCTTACAAGGATTTTGTCATTTTATTCATTCATTTTATTAAGTGATTTAACCACACCCATTCCACCCAGTACAGTTCACTGTATAACTGGGAATTATTGAGATATGAATTAACTAATGCAAAGTCTGTAAAGAAAATTTTAAGATAAATATGCAACTTAAGAGAGAATTTCTTTATTTACATAATAGTTAAGTTGTTCACAATAATTTCCAGCTTCACAGTAAATCTGTGTTTAACTAAGTACACGATCAAAAATATCATTTCCATTCATTTTCAATATCGTTGATCAAAATTATTGCATTCCAATCATTTTATGTAGATGCTTAAAGCATTCCATTTGACCCATTTTTCCATTAGATTGCAATTCTGCAATATTTGTTATTTCCAAAAGATCATTTTAATTTATACATAAATCATTCTCACATTACCTAGGTTTTGTGTATGTAGTATTTGTATCGTATGTCTCGAATCATGAACACACCCACATCACAAAGAGTTATTTAGTTTGATACAAGAACTATTTATATATTATATTATTAGTATTAAGATCAAAAATTTTAAAACTATTATAAATAATTTAGCCAAAGTCCAAAGAAATCAACATTATTATATGTATACTACTTAAAAGTAGGAAGACATTTTGAAAAAAAAAAAACCTAAAAAATTCCTTTTTTATATTGGTTGTGAAACGAAGTTGAAATATTTCACTAACGGTACGATTAGCCTAGCAATATGTACGTTTAGCCTAGCAATATTATATATTTCATAAACATGGCTACTATTTATATGGTGAAGCATTTTTTTCCATCCACTGCAGCCAGGTGTTATGACGTCATATTATGTGGATTGTGGGTTAGGCTAAGAGTTAGGCTTGGCCTAGGGTTAAGGCTAGGGCTAGCCCTGTCTAAATCTCAAGACTGACGAAATCTGAAGGCCACAGCCCTTATCGTAACCCATAATCCACATATGACATCATAACACCTGGCTCCAGTGGATGGAAAAAAAAGCTTACCATTTATATGTATATTATTACACGGTGTTTGAACCACACAGTATCATCGCAAATTATGTTCCCTTCGACCCAAAAAACAAGCAATAATTATTGTTAAAGCAATTGGAGCAGCCTATTACAACGTGCTGATTTTGAGTTTCTTGAATATTTGTAAAACTGCTTTTAGAGCCGAGATCTATTTTTATATACCTAAATCTTTTAGTCTATTGGATGTATTCCTAACTTTAATATAAATACGTTTGTTGTGAGTCTTCATGATTATGTCTTCCTTTTGAAAATTATAATAAACTTGGGAGTTAGAACTACACACGGCAAATTATTATTGATTATTAGAAATTTAAATATTTAATTAATGAAGATATGGAGCCCGCTCCCGAGAATTATATCTTTAACGGGGGCGGAGGATTAAAAAGCGATATATATTAATATGATATCGTGAGTTTGTATATATTATACACTTTTTATGTGGTTGTGAAATACTATAAATGAATGAACCAGACAGCCTTTACGATGATAAAATAAATGTCCTTCTATATAAATATAATGTTGTATTAACTATATTATGTGTACTTAAATGTTGTTTTGTAAAGAAGAAGAAGACAATATGAAACTTATATCTAAATATACCATATTAATACGTCCAGTCCAGTCTGTGCCCCGCCCACCGTACATATGTAACCTGGGGCCAGACCTAGGGAGCCATTTTTTGTTTGTCATTATTATATATTTTCACTATAGGTTTCATGACAGAACCTTGCTAGTCAATTCATATTTTCACCCACTTTTCAGACGAGAGGCCACACTTATCCAAATTCTTTCATCCATCAAGTTAAACTTCTAAATAACAACATTAATATTGTATATTTTTGCTGCCAGACTTTTGTCTACTAAATTTAATCAAATATGAATCATGTTATACATATCATCCTCATGAAGTTTGAGAAGAACTGCCAAATTATCTTATTTATTTAAATTATATCTTGGTCCGTAAATCTTAGTGAATCTCATACGTTGAGTCAACTGGCGTGGTTTCGATTCCCCGGTTGTACGTGACAAGGAGTAGTCACCTGTCCAACCTTGTGGGTTTCCTCCGGTTTCCTCATACAAACTTAATTTTGACTTTAGTTTCGACATTCGAATCTGAATTGTTGTATTATAATCAGATAATTAAAATCAAAAATTCATTACATCGTAAAATTTGCATACTTTTAAGTTTTGTTTGTTAAATATATTTGGCACTTCTTCTCAGTTGAAGATTTTGATTTTTGTGGCCTCTGAAGATTATAAAACCATTTCATCGTCATCAAGCAAATATGTTGTTGATTTTGTTGAAAAGATGTCGGGTTGCATTTTGTACCGGTGCATCTTCCTCTGTTTTGTTATGGTTTTTATTATTATTTTGAAGTGTTTATAAGATATTTTTGTTTGTTTTTGATATAATTTTGAAATCATGGTATGTTGCTACAAGAATTTTTTTTTCCTAACCCAGAACACTGCCTTTCGTATTTTTTTTTATATTATTAAGTAACGAGCCAAGCCAATGATGTGCTGCATTCTCACTGCGCCATATTACAGAAAATGCATTTTTTAAAGCAATACTCTTCTTATTATTGTTATTTCTGCATTTGCTAGAATTTGTTTGGATATTTTTATAGATTGAAGAAATTCTGAAAAGTACTTTGAAAAAGGGTTAAAAATTATTAATGGTATTTGTCTTACAAAAATTTCTTTGAAAAGCCGACTTTCAAAATGCATTCATTATCATCAAATGATGGTTAATGTCGGACCCCAAAAAAGTCCATGATTCAAAAAGAAATGATTTGTGAAACAATGATTTTGTTGAATAGGAAATCAAGACCTTGATATCATTAAATTAAGAGGCTTGACATATGCAAAGAATCAACGAGTTGGTGACAAGATGCAGGGAGATTTGAGTTTTTTGGAAATTTTGAAAAAATACCTGACACTGCCAACCACTCAAAAGTTGATTTTAAACATGTCCATTAGGAGATTTATGCAATTATAGTCGTCCCAAAAATACTTATTTTTATTTACTGATATTTAGGTCTTGATCTTGATAAGAATTTTTCTTCTATTTTTGTGCCAGACAAATTTACCTGCCTTTTATTGTGTTCAGTATTGAATCTAGTCCACGCCAATTCATTATATCTTGTCCATGGACGTCATTATTTCATGATTGCATTTGAGCACCATACCAATTAATCAGGCATGCCTTAGCTTTGTTTTCTTCAGAAACATTCCTGTAGCTTTTTTTTGAAACTGAATCTCCGCATCCTTTCAGTATTGGTTTCCACAGTTATCGTTAAGATATCAAGACAAATAATTTAAAGGTTACAAATAAGGAAATCATGCTTCAAAGGGGAGGTCACTCAGTTTCAAACATTTGCTATTGAAGCAAACTGATTCGATTCCATGTGTTCGTCATTCCCTTCATTGAGTAACAAAAACTCACAGACCACTTTTAAGTTTTTATTTTCAATATATTACAAATATTATTGTTAAGTTACTTATATTACTCATTATTTTTATTACAAAAATATATCCAAATATATTTTAGAAATCTGATCAAAAATCATTGTAGATTTTGCCATCATTCTACTTAAATAACATACATTCCACCAATTCTGATTAATGCCAAAAAATTGTCAATTATTGTTGATAATGACGATCTCTTACAACTTTATTTTATCTTTTTCTCCGCGTTTTTTTGTTAATGATAAAAAGTACTTAAATTTTTTTGTACATGTTTGCTACGCAGTGTATCACTTAATTGAAATGCCAATTCCGTGTTCAACGGCAATAATTATATAGTAATTGTACTTAGTTAAAGGGATAACCACCGCCATTTTTAAATTTTAAGAAAGTGGGACGTCTTACAATGGAGATACTGCTGTTTATATTATTATAGTGTGAACATTATTTTCTAGATATATCATATAAATATATTTGGCAATAATTACTTAGCAAAGATGTTTTCTTTTGTTTTTTTTAGATATAATAGAGAGCCCTCTAGTTATTAAGAAAGTCAAATTGTTGTATAATGTGAAATCTATGACAAAAATTTAGCCTAGAAAGTGTGTACGAATGTTGAAACCAATTGAGTATTGTATTGTCTCTGCATGTCTGTCTTGTCTGTTTTTGTCTGTTTTTGGACGTCATGTCAATCCATTTTAAAGTGAGACTGTTGTCCTGTTCATTATCTAGACACGTGGTTTTGAAATAGCCAAACTACTTAATTCTTGAAGCTTCTGTAATGTTTATATGGACACTTGACCCGCATCGTATTATAGAACATGTTAATGTTTATTTTTTTGCCAGGAACGAAAAAAAAAAAAAAATCCTCTTTTTTAAAAAGAAAAAAAAAGGAGAATTGTTGTCTTTTTTGGTGAACCAAAGATAGAATTGAGGAATGTTTCCTTTATTGTATATTTTGTCAATATATATACAAATGTCTTCCTGATAAGTGTGATGTAGTCTGCGTTTTTATCCGGATAATCCCGATGTTCAAATCCTTCGGTAGAACAAATCGTATGCAAAGAATTCATGTCTCCAATTTACCCGTTGTTTTCATATATCTCTTTTTTTGTTTGTTTATTTTTTTGTTTGTATATATACATAGCTCCAAAATTTGTTAGAATTACTTGTTTTGATTTTTTTTTATATTTTAGTATAATTATTATTATTATTATTATTATACCCTGTGTTGAGCTTTATGAACATTATTTAATGTTAAATTCCGTTTATTCATATCAATAGGCAGTTATGTATAAGGCACATGTTAATTTTGTTTTTTGCCTTGTACTTAAAATAGCTGGGTTGTGAAGTCTTTTTTAAAATATATTTAATTAAGTAAAATAAACTTGTATTTTCAAATTTGAAGCCAAAATCATAAAAAACATATTTTCTCAAAATTAACATATCAAAATCCAACTTGTGCTGAAATCCTATTGTTTTAGATATCATAAAACGTGCTATTTTTTTATGTTTAATTTCAAGTTTTTCTCTCAAAGTGCTTCAACATTAAATGGAGAATTGTCTCTCCTACTTTATGTTACTAGTAACTAAATGTAATTTTTTTTTCTCAGTGTAGTATTTTGTTTTCTTTTTATTCAAAATTACCAGCTGAATGATTTATGAAACACAAAAGTTAATTTTTCGTAAGGCAAATGACATATGCAAATTGTATATTATTTTGGGTTTAAGCAAAATTTTATGACTTTTAAGAATAATGTACATATCAAAAGGATATTACGATATCATGCACTTTTTTTTTGTTATTTTATTTTTGTCTGCGTGAATTCTGATTCTGGCTTATATTATGTGATCGTCAGTAAATGTGCATATTAAAGAGTGTGAATGTTCATGTGTAGCTTAGAAGCAAATAAAGATATAAAAAAATAAAAATTGTAGACTTTGATTTATTTTGTGGAGGCACTCCACTGTGGCAGCATTTCCTGATCTGAGATCTGCTTAGTGGTCTGTAAAGGAAATTTTGTGGTGAAAAATCTGGAAATTGTTGCTATTCAGACAGTGTATTTCTGATTCACATATGGGAATGAAATGTTTCAAAGGGTTTGGAAGTGGAGAAAGGTTGAGAAGCACTGGATTGTGGTATGTAGTATGTGTTGATGAGATGTTAAATGCAAGTCAGAATGACAGAAATGGGATTTAACGCCCACTCAACCCTATTCCTTGTTGGGTAAAAGCAGAGAGTCGAAACCACGACAGTGACTCAAGCATAGACTTTGTGATCTTACAAGCACATGTTAAACCATTCGGCTCCCACTGATAAATGCCAGTCGCTCAGTATTCTAAAATTATTGGAGCTTTGATTGTCACAAATAGAATATTTCTAGTTGCAATATGGGTGCAAGTTTGGGAGACCATTGAGAATTTTTATGATTCCCTATCATCTTATTTTAAGGGTAATGCCTGTGGGTCTGATGAGGAAACTCTGCTTTTGGTCATTTTTAACATAACAGACACAAAATAACAAGGTTTCAAGTAGATGAAGATGCCAATGTCCATGCAAAAACTCTTCTTCCCCAGCATTGCACACAAGGTCATAGTAAATATAATAACCCTTCTCCACCATGCATTATAGAGTTAAGACTAGCCTCCTCCCACGCATTATAAAGTTTAGAATAAAGACATCACTCTGCATTATAAGGGTTAGTATAAACTCCTCACCATGCATTAGAATGGCCTCCTCAGTCCTCACCATGTGTTATAAAGTTTAGAATAACCCCTTCTCACCATTCATTATAAAGTTTAGAATAACCCCTCCACGCCATGCATTATAAAGTTGGACTAACCTCCATACCATGCATTATAAAGTTGGACTAACCTCGTCACAATGCATTATAAAGTTTAGAATGACCTCCTTACTATGCATTATAAAGTTTAGAATGACCTCCTTGCCATGCATTATAAAGTTTAGAATGACCTCCTCGCCATGCATTATAAAGTTAGAATAACCCCTCCTCATCATGTATCATAAAGTTTAGAATGACCCCTCCTCACCATACATTATAAAGTTAGAATAACCCCTCCACGCCATGCATTATAAAGTTGGACTAACCTCCATACCATACATTATAAAGTTGGACTAACCTCCATACCATGCATTATAAAGTTTAGAATGACCTCCTCGCCATGCATTATAAAGTTAGAATAACCCCTCCACGCCATGCATTATAAAGTTTAGAATAACCCCTCCTCATCATGTATCATAAAGTTTAGAATAACCCCTCCTCATCATGTATCATAAAGTTTAGAATAACCCCTCCTCATCATGTATCATAAAGTTTAGAATAACCCCTCCTCACCATGCATTATAAAGTTTAGAATAACCCCTCCTCACCATGCATTATAAAGTTAGAATAACCCCTCCTCATCATGTATCATAAAGTTAGAATTACCTGAAATGGGGTTTAACGTCCTACTGTTATGCACTTAACCTGAGCTAATTGAAGACGGGGTAAGAATTACCCCTCCGCACCATGCATTATAAAGTTTAGAATAACCCCTCCTCACCATGCACCCGTCTTCAATTAGCCCAGGTACGGTGCTTAAGCGTAGGACGTTAAACCCCATTTCATTTCATTCATTCCTCACCATGCATTATATAATAATATACATAGGCTGTGACATATTCTGTAATGTGCCAGTAGAAGAGGGGCGTGATTTATAGTGGCCTCAAGCGGGAAGTGCCAGACGCCAGTATTAGCTGTAATTTGTAGTGGCCTCAAGCGGGAAGTGCCAGTAATAGCTGTAATTTGTGATGGCCTAACATGGAACTGTATTAGCGTACTGTGATATATCCTGTAATGTGCCAGTAGAACGGTGAAGTGGAGTAGAAAGTTAGTGGGTTAACCGTGTGCTTTAAACAAGAAATCCATTCATATTCTTACTTGGTAAGTACTTTATTTATAACTTTAATATATTGAATTTATAGCACTCAACTTTCCCCCATAGATTTTATAATGTTGCTTTCGTGTTAATTAGCAACACACTATTTGTTTTTTTGTTATCATAATATTAGAAGTTATTTTTTAAGAATTTAACATGCTTTCCTCAACTCTTTGTTTCTTGAAATTTTTGTATCAAAATCAAAAGAAAAGTTTTAAAGATTTAACCGACATTATATGGGTTATTTACCAACTACAAAGGCCCCCAGAAAAATAAAATTCATATTTAAGTTTTGTTTGACTTTTGGTATTTCATGTTCTGAATTCTATTTTTGACTATTGAATGAATCAGAAAACATATAAGCCATTTAACCATATAGTGTCAAACTCTGCACTTTCATAAAAACACTGCCCCATCAATAATTTCAAGGTCAGAATAATTTCTACAAATTTTCCTCAATTTTTTATTAATTCTCCTTTGTCACAGGTATAAAGGATTAATAAGTAGTAGGCCTACATTAGGTTTGTTTTTGTGGATTTTTTTGACCCACCTATATAGTCGACATGACCTGGAGAAATGAAGTGAAATGAAATAGGCCTGGCTGGCCCTGGCTTTATGTCCTACTGTTCTGCTCCTACTGGGCTAATGAAGACGGCCATACGTCATACAGTGTGCTATGAGGAAAATTTTATCCAGGCAGCAGCATTATGCCTACTCTTATATCGAATCCAGCTATCAAGGAATCTTTTACGTGCACTTCACAATATACACAGGTCCTTGGTTTCTCGTTTCATCTGAATGACTAGACAGCTTTCTTTGCCTAGCCCACCGTTTGACCACTGACAAGGGAAAACTATGTCGGAAAATCCTGATGAATTTTCTGGACCAATGAAGGAAACGCACAAGCCACCTCCAGGCTAGTGAGCCAGTCAACTGGACTGGTAGGGTCTACTAGTAAAGTAAGCATAGGCTATATAATTAATAAAGCTTGTATGCCTTACTGGATTATGGTAACATTCCAATGTGAATTTATAATGCTTAAATACTTTACCATCAGAGTTTATTTTTTCTTCCAGTAAAGCAAGCAGCTCTTAAAATAGCCTCACTTATTTCAATTTGAAACATTGATGTATTAATAAAAATATTATACACAGGGGGTCAACGCAGTGGAAAAATAACCCAATGAACTAGGTTTTCTGTTTTAGAATATCAAAAAGTGATATGGCACAGACTAATTAACGACTATGTAATGGAATAAAAGTTGTTTTACGGCTGTAGATCTCTAGAATATCAAATAGGGATATGGTAACAATTGATTATATCCTGTACTCCCATTTACACATTTGGTCATGTAGTCATTCGAATTCTTGGTTGTACGTGAAAAAGAGTAGGGTCACCTTTTTAACCTTGTGGGTTTTCTCAGGGTCCTACGCGCAAGCATATTATTGAAATAATATTAAATAGATATTGTCACCCTGACCAAGAAATGTCATCCCTTATCTCACTTAATTACAGAAAATCATTGATGAAGACATTCATTATACTCCAAAAAATACATACAACAATTTAAGACATCTATATCTATGTAACAACTTCGCAGGTTTCTCTCAAATCTTATATAATCTAATTAGTCAAATCATGACAAACCCCAAAAAAAGTATTTTATTAACGTGTGAGAATACATCTAGATACAAAATCTCACAAACAAAAAAAAGAGAGAGAGAGAAATTCGGTTTAAAGTACACTCGACGCAAACTAGGTAATTTTGGGACTAACATATGGTTCAATTTTATTTCAAGAAACCCATTTGCGCGAAGGACTCTTCAGCAGCAGTGGACAAACGACCTAATTCCTCCTTGTCACGTTTAACCTGGGGAATCGAATCCACAGCAATTGACTCGATGACAGACCTTATGACACATTGTGCATGTGCTAACCATTCCACCATCCACCTCCCCCCACCCTCTTGCAATCAAACTAAAAAAATAAGATGAATCTGAAGGTCTTTTAAAGTTTAAAACTCAGTATGTTTTACATCAAGTTATTATAGACAAGTTCTGCAGAATAGGTGTCAAGAGTACCATGGTACATATGGTATCAATCATATATTAGGCCATGTCAATCTGAATTTCTGTTTTTTGGGAACACATATTCAAAATCCTGCCTCCAATTTCTTTAGGAAAAAAGACTACTTTAAAAACAAAAAGTACTTAGTTCCTAATATTTGAGTTTTGAAATATTAACTAAACATCGCACAAAAAAATTTAGATTTTTAATTTTAATCAAGAACTCAAAGATTTAAAATGACTAATTTATAAACAAAAAATACCTAGTTACATATATTTGAGTTTTGAAATATTAACTAAACATTGCACTTAAGAATTGAGTTTATGATCAAGACCCCAAAGATCTAAAAAGTAACCAGTTACAAATATTTGAGTTTTGAAATATTAACAAAACATCACACCTAAGAATTGAGTTTATTTATTGAACAAGACAACCTAGCTGCCAATTTTTGAGTTTTGAAATATTAACTAAACGTGCACACAAGAATCAATTTTTTTTTAATTGATCAAGAGTAATGACCAATAAAAAAGCTTGATTCTTGTGTGCATGATCCAAGACCCCAAAGATCTAATAATTAAATAGGTTTGGCCTAAGGGTATCTAGAGATATACAGTGTATGGCAGGAGGGAGGGAGGTTAAGATGGTCAGAATTCTTCAGCTCCATATAAATTATATCTAACAGGGTAATTATGTCTTAAAGGAATTCCAGCCTGATAGTTTTATTGGCCACCAGGCGGAGATCTGTGAGATCTGTTAATCTAGAATGAAGCAGAGAGTTGGAGAAGATTAGACCGTAGTTTTACTACTAGATAAACATATAGTATATTAGGGTTACAGAGCCATCCATGGTTTACATTTGGGGAGAAAAAATTGTAAATAAGATTAAATTTATTGCCACTTTATTTCTGTTATTGATTGAAAGAGCTGAGTTAAGTTTCGTAATGGCAAACTAAATTTTTACTACCAGATACATTCATTTAAAGAGAGAGAGAAATGGTGTTTAACATCCACTTGACACAAGCTAGGTCATTTCGGGAAATGAAATGGCGTCTAACGTCCTACTGTTTTGCTCCTAAACTGATCATTTCGGGACATAACATTCATTTAAAGGGACATTAAATAAGATAAAGAGCTGACAATTCTTGCTATAATAATTAAAAAATAGAACCGAGAAATTAGCGATTCATTCAATAAAATCGTCATTACTTTAGTGAGATAACCCTTTTCTCGCACTGTATCATTGAGTCAACTCGCGTGGTTTCGAATCCCCGGTTGTACCTGACAAAGAGTAGGGTCACCTGTCCATTCTCATAGATTTTCTCTGGCTCCACCGATTTCCTCCCACTGCTAAAGACCCCTACTCGCAAGCGAATTATTGAAATGAAATTAAACCACATGTTCGTCCCGAAATGGCCTTGTTTGTGTCCAGTGGACGTTAAACCCCATCTCTCTCTCTCTTCATATGTGACAAATCATTTTTAGCCATGGCATGTTTTCCGGTGTTGTCAAATTGTATACAAAGAGGAAGTATATTCTGCCTAATGAACAACACCTGTCCGTACTTAACTATAAATGGAGGAACAGTAGAAAACAACTTTCAAGGTTATTTCAGATAAATCAGATTCATATCAGATCTTTCCAGTCAAATATCATATTACAGATAATTTGATTGATATAAACTCATACTATATAAACAATTTATATAGGAACTAAACACCAGGATATTTTGAGTTCAATTTTTATAGAAAAAGTGTTTTTTTTATAAAAATCTTCAGAACATATTTTTATTACAAGGTCAGGTGATTTTTATTGAGAATTTTGTTTATCATTGAATTTAGGGGGGTTGGGATGACCTTGTAGTCTAGAGTGCCGCGCTTCGACCTCTAGCTGGCAGGTCACCTCTGGCTTGCGGCTGTGGTTTCGAGCCCTAATGTGAGCGTATGTGATATGGAGATAGGGGCGCCTTCTCAACCTTTAGGGTTTCTTCCGGGCTAAAGACCCCTACGCGCAAGTGAATTATTGAAATGAAAACTGAAAACCATACGTTAGTCCAAAAATGACCTAGTTTGTGTCGAGTTAACGTTAATCCCCATTTCTCTCTCTCTCACTCATAGAATTTATTTTACAAATACTTTCGTGAGAATGTATCTTTAAACTGCAATTCTAGCCAGAATAATTTGTCATCATTAATTAGACTTATAATAATTGTTGAGTATGTATATTGAATTATAGCTCCTTTACATGTTAGTCCCAAAATGATCTAGTCTGTGTCGAGTGTTTGTTAAACCCTGTTTCTCTCTTTCTCTCCCCTTTACATTCAATAAGATTAAATGAGAGAGAAATGGGGTTTATGTCCACTTGATATATACCCGATCATTTCGGGACTAACATTTGGTTCAATTTTATTTCAATAATTCGCTTCCACATAGGGATCCAACCCCCCCCCCCCCATTTTCTTTTAAATGACAGTTATATAGCTTTAGAAAAGTGTTAATTTAAAAACTAGTTTCTTAAGATATTACTTTGAACTATTTTAAACTGAATCGCCTTTTCTGAAATTTTTCGTATAAAAAATAAAATTCTGACGCTAAATTTCTTGATAGTGAGCCCAGCAATCTTTATATACAATAAAGTTTGTACAATTAAACTTGCAAAGAAACTAAAATTCTTGATAGAGAGCCCAGCAATGTTTATAAATATTGTGGTAGAACTTGGAAAATTTTCAAAATATAAAGTAACTTTACTCGAGATAAGTAAAACTGGTGATTGATTAACTTAGCTTAGAGTATCAGGTGATTCCTATAATCTACAATAGTTTATTTATCTTTCAAAATACATGGAATCCTGGTAGCTCAGTAAGTATGGCGCTGGCTCACTAACCTGGAGGTCCTGGCTCCGAGGTCATAAAATATCCTCAGACTTAGGTTGAGAATTTACTCAAAATTGTTCCCTTATCTTAATGTACCAAGTACATCAATGAGTTTTGTGTTTCTGGATCGAAGATATTTCTCATGAACAGTTATTAAAAGTTGAGTAAATTTGTAACATAAGTCGGAGAATGCCCAGGTTGGATTTCGGTGTTGACTGAGAATGTTGATCAGGATTTCTCTGCCTGAATTCCATTTGTCATTGGTGCTGTACGGAGGGAGGGTCTGGCGAGGAAAAGCATCTAGTTGTTTTGATGGAACGAAAACAAAAGAGATTCAGTCCGTGCCAATTGGAACTTGAAATGAGAGTGGACTCTATCACTGCTGTCTGGGCAAAATTTCCCTCATAGCAGTTGGCATGGCATAGGCCCATCTTCATTAGCCCGATTGGTGCACAAAAGTAGGAAGTTAAATCCTATTTCACTTCATGTTAAGATAAACATGTTACTTGAATCGGAATGTACTAAAATGTCAAATTAACCCATAACTGTTTTAAACATTATTACTACAGACACGTAATGTACTATATGGTACTAAATGTCAAATTAACCCAGGACTGTTTTAAACATTATAACTACAGGCACCTACGTCTATATCATCTTCATTTTGGCTACTTATATGTTAAACCTATGTTCTTCTTTTGTCCACAAAATACAATTCTATGAATTACAGTTACTATTTATTAATGAGCAGTGACTCAGATATTAAGGCACTGGATTAATCCCAAGACTTCCAGGTTAGTGACCCAGAGCTTTAATATCTAAGTCACTAACCTGGAAGTCTTGGGATTAATCCCGGTGTTGGTAGAACATGTTTGTTCCCCAGTGTGTTGAGTAGTTCGGATAGGACAAAATACCAAGGTCCCTCATAGCACATTGAATAACATACATACATGTACACCCAGTCGATTCAAAAAAGAAAGACGTTAAACCCCCCTTTTTTTTAGCATGTATCGATTATTTGCTTGATAAAGCGTTTTCTGTTCAAGTAAGAAGTGTTATCAGATATTCTAAAAAGAGTCAGTATATCTCACGCCTCATAGAGGGGTTGGATGGCTGAATGGTTAGCATGTGCGTGCTGTATCATAAAGCCTGTCATTGAGTCAACTAGTGTGGTTTCGAATCCCAGTTGTACTTGACATGGAGTAGGGTCGCCTGTCTAACCTCATTGGTTTCTCCAGGTCCTCCGGTTTCCTCCCACCCACTGATAAAGACCCCTACGCGCAAGCGAATTATTGAAATAAAATTAAACCCCATGTTAGTCCCTAAATGACCTAGTTTGGGTCGAGTAGAGGTTAAACCCCATTTCTCACTCTCTCCACGCCTCATATATGGCAACCTACCCAACCCTATAATAATGAATAGAATAATATTTAACCATTGTCTAACTATTCAGAATTAATTATTACATCAATTAATTTATTACAGTCAAATTACAAAATGACTGCTGATTTTATTTCAGTTTTCTGACATATCTTTATGACTTTTTGAGAGTTGACCTTTTGCAGTAATAATTAACATGAAAAAAAGTGTACAATTATCCAAGTACTTGATTATGTTAGCCAGTAGTGGTGTAATTAAAAGTTTGTAATAGATTGAAGTGGGGTAAATATATGTAGGTATAAAGATACACCACCCTGTATATTTCCTCTTTACATTTCCTATAGATGTATGTGTATCACACGATAACCCAACCTACTTATAATAAAACTTAGTCAATGATGGAGGAATTATTTAAAGTGACTAGGTATAAGTATATGCATGGGCATGGATTTAGGGGGGTGGGGGTCATCATATTACCCCTAGTTACAGCTTTCATCGAAATAACACTGGTAAATTGTTCATAGGACTAACTATTATTTTGGTTTGGTAGTGAAAGGTTCCAGGGTTCGTTCGCCCCCCGCCCCCCCCCCCCCCCCACAAAGTTATGACAAACCCATGCCCTTGAGTGTATCAGAATGAATTGGGGTTTAACATCCAACTTTTTGGAACCAGTGTGCTCCAAGCGAACATTTTTACCAGGACAGGGATCCTGCGACATGTACCTTCTCTGCTACCTTATAATGAAACTAAGTCCATGATGAATAAACTATTTAAAATGGCTGAATTGGGGTTTAACATCCTACTTTTTATCAGAACCAACAGTGTGCTCTGAGTGAAATTGTATCTGGTGAAATTTTAGCACAGACTGTCACTTTAAGTCATTAGCTAGCCTTTTAATTTAATTATTAATATAGGGCTATGGTTTTGTAGGTTGTTTCGGTGCAGATTATTTTTTTTACCAATACATGCCATATTACAGTTAATCTGAAGTTATGTTTCACAAATATCATTGAGAATTTCTTGAAATTGCTGATGAACTTTGTTTTATGTGAACGAATTGGACCTTTATAAGGCATGTGTTAGTATAACGGTAAACATTCTCCAAGTCTATAGATAATATTTCACAAATACAACTTTGGTTGTTTCTGGTCTTTTTTACTAAGGCAGGACTGATGAAAATGAAATCTGATATTCAGCAAAATTGTTCCTTAATGATGGACAGCTGCATTCATCAGAGAAAACCCAAAAGGTTTGACATGCGACCCTACTCTTGTCATATAAAGGCTGGGAATGGAAACCACACCAGTCGACTAAATGGTCTAATAACTACCGCCCTCCCCCAATCACCCAATGAAGTGATCCTACTGATTCAAACAAGTAAAAGGGGCCTTCTTAGACTTCTTTAACTATCTGTGAGTCATCTGCAAATAGCCAATAGTATAGTTGTGGCCAAGCCTGGGTTGTTAAACCCAGAATTTAGACCAGATAGTGGCGCTGCAGCCTTCTCTTTATTTGGTTTCCAACGGCTCAGTTTCCCTGTTTTGTCAAAGTTACCTGTTGGTTACCCCCCCCCCCACCTCTCAAAAGATGCACTGTTACAGGAACCTGGCAAACCCTCTCCTACAAAAATTCCTGGATCCGTCCCAGAGTACTAGGTGACTCTTAATATTCTGTCAATATCATTACCGGGTACAGGACTGTGGTTCTTTTGTTTTCCACCCTGTTTGAACGCTGAGATACCTTTTCCTTTCCAAACCCTCTGTCCTGCTCAACTGTTAAAGGGGGACCCTCTCCTACAAAAATCCTGGATCTGTCCCTGACTAGACTACTAGATGATTATTAATATGCTGTCAATGGTATACTGGGTACATCACTTTGGTTTACTACCCCGTTTGAACGCCAAGATTGTTCTACTCGACTGTTAAAGGGGGAACCAGGCTGGGAAATCCTGATAACCTTCTCGGCTAACACAGGGACATCAGTGAGCAAGCGCCATACTCATCGAGCTTCCGAGACTCTCCTCAAAATACAGAAAAGAAAGACAAGGTTATGATATCATAAAAGCAATCCTCGGTACCCCTTTGAAGAGTCTACCCTACATTCTTTTAACACTACAGGCTATTACCCTTGCCTCAAGAAGAAACAGTCTTCAAAGCTGCTCCCAAAAATAACAATGATTACCAAACTGAATGAAATCATCATTATATTACCAGAATGTGTTAATAGATAAACTGGTTTCTATTTATAGTTGATTTACTGAGAGATGATGCTCGATATATTCTACACTTCTAAAATTAGACACCTACTCAACGTCATTAACCATGAAGAACTACTTTTAAGAGAGTGATTCACCTTGAGATAATCTGAATGAAAATTTTATAAATAGATAAAGACAAAAACTATCTGATGATAAACTATTTCAATGACATCTTCCGAAGTAGTATAACAGGCATCTCCCCTAATTTCCAAGCCTTATTGAAGTTTATTCATTTTTATTTTAGAATTGAAAAGTACAAAAGGAAAATGGAATACAATTGCTAAGCTGTGTGATAATATGTAAAGAATAGAAAATTTTGGAAATTGCATATTGTAGCGTGACGAGAAATAGATATTTGTTATAAATGTACATTTGTATGGAATAATTAAATACAAATTTAAAAAAAAAAAAAAAAATAGTAATTAAACATGAATTACATATTCTGTGGAATATTGTTTATTACAGAGGTACCTTTTCAGTAGGATTTTGTAGTCTTTATCAGGACCTATGACTGTTAAGCGGGTAAGATACTGGTCCGCTAATTGTCATTTGTGCTGGACAGAAGGGCTGACAATGCCAATGTATAGTATACACAGGGCTTCGGTTTTTTGTCCCATCCACACTACTAGACGGCTATCCTAAGTTTTGCTTGAACAATATTCAAATGAATAAAAATATTGTTTAAATTAAACTAAGGACAGCTATCTAGTAGTGTGGATGGGACAAAAAACTGAAGTCATGTGTATAAATTGGCATGCACGTAAAAGATCTCTTGGCAGTTGGAATTCGATATAAGAGTAGGCCAAATAAAATTGAACCATATGTTAGTCCGAAAATAACCTAGTTTGTGTTGAGTGGAGTTAAACTCTCTCTTTCTCTCTCTATCTCTCTCTCTCCATAATAACCATAAGATAAGATATAAGATAGAATGGCACCCCCAAATCTTAGTTTTAAAAAGTCAGAACTCTGTAGTTGCATAATTGTTTGGCGCTGTTCTTTACTGGTATGCATGACTAATACTGTTACAAGATAAGAGAAAAGGAAACAAGCCAAATGTTTTTTGATTGTGTAATATATAAAGAGCATCTAATGTCCTGTTGACATTTTATTTAGATTAGTAATATTTGTTCTTGTTTTTGAGGGGTAGAATTATGGAAAGCATACGCGCCATCGAATTATTGATAAAGAATTGAACAACATGTTAGTCCCAAAATAATATAGTTTGTGTTAAGTGGACATGAAACCCCATTTTTTTCTCAGACTCTTTAGGAATGAATGAATGAATGAAATGGGGTTTAACGTCCTACGCTTAAGCACCTTACCTGGGCCAATTGAAGACGGGCATACGCCAACAGTGTGCTATGAGGGAAATTTTGCCCGGGCAGCGGCGCTACGGCCTACTCTTATATCGAATTCCAACTGCCAAGGGATCTTTTAAGTGCACTCCAATTTGTACATGGGACCTCGGTTTTTTGTCCCATCCGAACGACTAGACAGCTGTCCTTGTCAGGCCCTCCTTCTGCATCACTGACAAGAAGAAATCACGCCGGAAAAAGACTCTTTAGGAAAAACAGCACTAAATGTGGTCAACTCTACTTTCCTGTATGTGGAAGTCACCATTATAAATCCCAGATAAGAAAGAGGAATGTTTTGTTTTACTATTGTTTTAGTGGTGTTACAAGAAGGCAATATTTGATATTGTATGTATGACCTGGAGGTACTAACCCAAGAGATTACAAAAGGTTTTGTTTTGTTTTACTATTGTTTTAGTGGTGTTACAAGTAGGGAATATTTGATATTGTATGTATGACCTGGAGGTACTAACCCAAGAGATTACAAAAGGTTATTTCTGACACCTGTTACCTCTTATTTATAGAACGCCTACCAGGGCGGGGTCGAAACAGGTGAATACATTGGTCTAAATCCGATTTACTATACATGTATCATCATAGAATCTCGATCAGTCAGGTAGGCCAATATATATAATAATATATAGATGTAGTTGATGATAATTCTGACCTTCATAATTAATGAAGGAGAGGGATTATATTGTACATCCAAAATAAATGAGAGAGAGAGAAATGGGGTTTAACGTCCACTCGACACGAACTACCGGTAGGTCAATTTGGGACTAACATATGGTTTTAATTTTATTTCAATAATTTGCTTGCGCATAGGGGTCTTTAGCAGTGGGAGGAAACCGAAGGACCTGGACAAGCCTCCCTCCTCCTTGCAACATACAACCAGTTGAATCAATTTCAGGCTTTATGATACAGCATGCACATGCTAACCATTCGGCCATCCAACCCCCATTAAGGAGAGGGGTTATTGTACCCCCTACATGTACATCCAAAATAAATATCCTCCCTATCAATGAGCTATAAATATATTGTTAAAAATATACCATTTATGTTTACATCTATTGACAAGTTAATTGGGATCCAGTCCAATGCTGAAGAAATCAACAGAGTTTCTGGTGTCACATTAGCAAGGGTAAAGTGAGCTTTAAGTTGCAATTTATTTTATGCAACCGCTATATTGCATATGATCTTGACTCTACAATTTTGTATTTGGACTAGTTCATTGTAAGGCACACATCATTGGTCTCACTTATTGGTCTGATGGATCATGTGTCCAACTTTTTAATTAGTTAATTATTTGTCAAAAATCTGATTGCATGGTGAAAAGCCTACTCGTTTTCATTAGTCGGGTAGGGAAAAGTTTATAAACCCCAGTTCTTTTTATTAATGATGTATTCGACACTGGTCCGCAGTTTAAAATCTTTATTCCCTGTAGGTTAAAGTTGTTGATAGACAAAACCAGTAGATATTTATACAATATGTTCTAACAGAAGGTTAGAGTAATCTGTGTACAACATTGTTTATATATATCAACAGGAACTGTGGTATATAAGGTCTAAACATCAGGAGCCGTGGTATACGAGTTCTGACAGTGTATAGAGAAATATCATGACATATTATAGAAAGGTCAAACCTCTATTCTATTATCTTTAACATTACAATAAACATAGTAGACATACCATTGGTGTATAATATCAAGATTATATTAATAAATCACCGGTTGATTGTTATGGCAGACTTTTTATGGTCGATTTTTATGGTAGACTTCTATTAACATAAATCAGGTTTGATTGTTATGGTAGACTTCTAGTTAAATAAATCAGGTTTGATTGTTATGGTAGACTTCTAGTTAAATAAATCAGGTTTGATTATTATGGTAGATTTCTCTAGTTAAATAAATCTTGGTTGATTAATATGGTAGACTTCTCTAGCTACATGTAAATAAATCACTGGTTGTGGTATACTTTTTATGGTTAATTTTTTATGGTAGATCTAGTTACATAAATCACTGGTTAATTAATGTGGTAGAATTTTGGTTACAACAATCATATGTGATTATTATGGTAGACTTCTTATTAAAAAAAATTCTGGTCGATTATCATTGTAAAATTTTAGTTAAATAAATTTTTATGTAGACTTCTATTTACAAAAATTATGTTTAATTATTATGGTAGACTTCTAATTAAATAAATCGTGGATGATTGTTATGGTAGACTTTTTATGGTTCATTTTTAAGGTAGACTTATACTTAAATAAATTGTGTTTGATTATTATGGTAGACTTCTAGTTAAATAAATTGTGTTTGATTATTATGGTAGACTTCTAGTTAAACAAATCATGTTTAATTATTATGGTAGACTTCTATTTACATAAATCGCGTTGGGATATTATGGTAGACTTCTAGTTAAAAAAATGACTGGGTTAATGGGTTATTATGGTAGACCTGAGGCAAAATAAATCACTGGATTGTTATGGTAGACTTATACACTGCGTAGGGCCAGAGAAAGTATGTTTGATGTGTGGGGTGGTCAATGAATGAAATGGGGTTTAACGTCCTACGCTTAAGCACCGTACCTGGGCTAATTGAAGACGGGCATACGCCACAGTGTGCAATGAGGGAAATTTTGCGCGGGCAGCGGCGCTACGGCCTACTCTTATATCGAATTCCAACTGCCAAGGGATCTTTTACGTGCACTCCAATTTGTACACGGGACCTCGGTTTTTCGTCCCATCCGAACGACTAGGCAACTGTCCTTGTCAGGCCCTCCTTCTGCATCACTGACAAGGGGAAATCACGCCGGAAAATCGAGATGAACTTTCTCGGCCAATGCAGGGATCGAACACTCAACCTCCAGGCTAGCGAACCAGCGCCTTATCCACTTAGCCACCGTGATCCCCGTGGGGTGGTCAAACTCCAGGAGAAAGAGAAAGTGATAGAGGCAAAAAGAAATGAAATGAAAAGGGTTTTAATGTCCTACTCTTCTGCAACTCACCTGGGCTAATGGAAGAAAGACGGGCATACACCATACAGTGTGCTATGAGAGAAATTTTGCCCGGGTAGTGGTGCTCTGGCCTACTCTTATATCGGATTCCAACTGCCAAGGGATCTTTTATGTGCACGCCAATCTGACATGGGACCTCAGCTGTTCTTGTCAGGCCCTCCGTTCTGCACCACTGACAAGGAGAAACCACTTTCTTGGCCAATGCAGGGATCGAACACCCAACCTCCAGGCTAGTGAGCCAGCGCCTTAACCACTTAGCCACATGATCCCCCAGAGGCAGAACGAGGGCATTTAAATTTCTTCTTTTCATCCACATAATTAGTTAAGGAGTACCTGAACAACTTTCAATGAACCTCATAAAAATGTTTTGCGTGCTTCAGTTAACTTTAGATTAACTGGCATAGCAAATGGTAAGCCTCATTATAAAAGATTCCAGAAGAAAAAATTTATAATGGCTCTATAAAAAAGTAGCAAAATTTATAAATATGTGAAAGCATTTGGCGCCTTTCGTCAATCATAAATTATTTGTAACCGTTATTAGTAACAGGCATGACACCTGAACTCAAGTGAATCATAGTATTTTAATGGTTTCTTGGAGTTTCATTTAAAACATTGAACGCCATGGTGTGAACATCCATGTTATCATAGACATATCAGGATTGTAGAGCAGCGCCGCCACAGAGCACCATGTGTTTTAAAGTGCTTTACATAATGTCCTCCTGTGAGGAATTTTATTGTTATCATCACTTTGAATGAAATGAGAAATAATTCTGGTTCTGCGCTAAAATTATTAGAGATGTTAGCTGTATTACATTTTAAATGAGGCAGATTTTATTTGAGTCAGCAAAATTAACGGTTGTTTAAATCTTTTTTTAAAAGGGTGAACATATGGTTTTGAATTTTTAAGAGAGTACTGGAATATGTTCTTTCATCAAATTACTGACTTGTATTTTTCTAAATATTTGCACCCAGAAAGTAGAAATGAAGTTGAATAACCTCATTCATTAATTCTTTATCTAGTTGATTTTTGAGTGGTACACAGCATATTCAGATGTGATTTCTCAGCTTGTTGCAGGGGGGATGGTCGAATGGGTAACGTCCTTTGTGTGTTACATCATAATATCTGTCATTGAGTCAACTGGTGTGATTGCGATTCCCCTGGTGTATGTGACAAGGCTTAGGGTCGCTTGTCCAACCTTGTGGGTTTTCTATGTATTCTCTGGATGGATTTCTTTCACTGCTAAAGATCCCCACGATCCAGCGAATTATTAAAATAGAACCAAAAGTTAGTCCTAAAATGACCCCCTCTCTTCATGTACATAGGGCACAATTCTATGGATTCAGTAACTGTTTAATACTGAAATTTTCAGCAAATTCCCTTTACATTATCTAATTTTTAACTATTATAAAGTGAAGAATGCCAGCACTTTATCTAATCTTTAAGTAATGATAATAACAGTGTGCAGTCTAAAACAAGACACTTTTACCTGGGGAGTAAAACAAATTAATAACAGGTAACAAGATAGGTCTGGTGGTCTAAAAAGAGAGGTTGAGTCTGTAATATCTTGGTGGATGACTAAATGGTTAGCGTGCGCGCGCTGTATCACAAAGCGTGCACGCGCTGTATCACAAAGCGTGTCATTGAGTCAACTGGCGTGGTTTTGAATCATCGGTTGTACATGACAAGCAAAAGGGTCGCCTGTCAAACCTCGTGGGTTTTCTCCAGGTCCTCCAGTTTCCCCCCATTGCTAAAGACCCCTACGAATTATTGGAATAAAATTAAAAACCATCTGTTAGTCCCGAAATGACCTAATTTGTGTTGAGTGGACGTTAAACCCCATTTCTCTCTCTGTAATATCTCTAAGGTGTGCAGGATGTATTCTAT
Source organism: Patella pellucida (assembly GCA_917208275.1). Classification (NCBI taxonomy): domain Eukaryota; kingdom Metazoa; phylum Mollusca; class Gastropoda; family Patellidae; genus Patella; species Patella pellucida. The sequence continues at coordinate 14,112,054 of OU795041.1, forward strand.
CTGTGACTTATCTGACCTTATTGTATGCAATAACCTAAATTCTTGCCTCATGTGTTGTTCAGTTGTTCTATATTCAATCTGAAAGTCATGTTTCATCACCACATCATCTGTCAGATAAAGCTAGATTCCCTTTATTTAACAAAACAACTTTGTTAATCATCACACCATCAATCAGATAAACATAGTTAAAGTTAGATTTTCTTTATTCTTTAAGAAAATATTTAAAACTTTATCATACACATCATCATGTCACTAATCAAATAAAGCTAGATTGCCTTTATTCTTGAAGAAAACATTTTAAAAAAAAACACTTTTATTATACTTTTCTAAATGTTCTCAAATGGAGCTAAGTTACCCTTATTATACTCTTCAAAATGTTCTCAAATAAAGCTAAATTACCCTTATTATACTCTTCAAAATGTCCTCAAATAAAGCTAAATTACCTTTATTCTTTAAAAGAAAATATCATTTACTAACAAAAAACAGTCAAAATAAATTTAGTTTGATGGCATGGACATCAGTAGTTACTTATGAAACAGATTCTTATCAGACTCTGTCCACTATCGGATAAGAATTTCTTACTATAATAATTATAGTAATTAATATATCTCATTGATGTCTACCCCAGGCCCATAGCCAGGGGGTGGCACGGGGGGCAACTGCCCTCCCAATACTAAGTCTTGCCCCCCCAATATCATGAGAAAATTGGCCTTTACCGCAAAATTCATGCAGATGCCCATGCTAGTTGGCCCTCCCGAAAACATCTTTGCCCCCCCAAAAACAACTTCCTGGCTACGGGCCTGGTCTACCCTAAACTCTATTAGTAAGTGCAGGGGGACTGCACCACATATAATTTATACTAATGTACATGGACAAGACATCATACTCAAAAACCACCAAAAAAAACCCAGGTCAAATTATGTGAATGGATCCTGGGGCTATCCGTAAGCGTCCACTCCGCTGTAGTGAAATTTAAAGTTATATAGAGGAAAATATCATTTGACATATTATATAAAGTGATAAAGAATTGAGTCAACACTTGTTGATACCCTAAATCTTATCAGAGTCCAAGATTAGTTCTTGAGCTTATCAACTTGTGTTGATACATCTGCTATCATGTAAAAGACATTTTATGATCCTACACAAACTCTAGGTGCTGATAGCATCCATTCCATGGAGATAAGGATTATCTGGTGTAAATTGTTAACTGTCATCAACAGTCACAAACCATTACTAGAAATACCCATTTAGCTTCAACCATTTCCCATAAAGCCTGTCATTGAGTCAACGGGCATGGTTAAAATCCCAGTTGTACGTGGCAAGGAGTAGGGTTGCCTGTCCAACCTCGTGGGTTTTCTCCAGGTCTTCCGGTTTCCTCCCACTGCTAAGGACCCCTACACGCAAGCGAATTATTTAAATAAATAAAACTATATATTAGTCCCAAAATGACATAGTTTGTGTAGAGTGGATGTTAAACTCCATTTCAAACTCTCTCTCACCATTTCCTTAACTTTTGTTTTAAGAATTTAAATTTTGTGATGTTATGAAAGAAAGTCAGATTTTGATGATGAGAGTTAACAGCAATCTGATTAGGTTGGCAGCAGTAGAAATGAAATTGGGTTTAACGTCCTACTGTTCTGCTCCGAACTGGGCTAATAAAGACGCCCCATACAGTGTACTATGAGGGAAGTTTTGCCCGGACAGCAGCGCTACGGCCTACTCTTGTATCAAATTCCAACTGCCAAGGGATGTTTTATGTGCACGCCAATGTGTACACAGGACCTCAATTTTTTATCACTAGACGCCAGAAAATCGGGATGAACTTTCTCGGCCAATGTAGGGATCAAACACTCGACCTCCAGGCTAGCAAACCAGTGTCTTACCCACTTAGCTACTGTGATGCCAGTACAGAAATAGAAATCTTACTGAAACTCAACTTTAGTAACTCTTATAAATTGTGTATTAGATTCTCTATGTATTATTTTATGTGCACGCCAATATTTACACGGGGCCACCTAAATTTTAGATCCAATCCGAACGACTAGACAGCTGTCCTTGTCAGGCTTTTCAGCCTGCATCACTGGCCCCACTGTGTATTATAATTAGCTTCTCTATGTATTCTTAGTTTATAGAACCAACATTTTATATAGTTTATTTTCTAATTTCAGGTATTGTTATGGTTTTTGGGTCCAATTTAATTTTATTCCTTTGTTGTTATAAATCCTGGTTAACTTTTAAAAGACAAACTGATAACCTCTTTTAGCTGAATGGAAAAAGAGATGTGGTTCAGTGTGAAATGATATTGGATCTGTTTTAAAAGAAGGAATAACTTGTTTATTGGCCTGTTTGTGATTCCATAATCTCAAAAGAGTCAAGTTCAAATATTCATAATGGCGTTCGGGGAATCTAAAGGTGCTGCTTTAGGATTTGCTCTGACAACGACTGTGTTATTGGTAATGTACCTTGTTGGATTTTGTATTCCATATTGGAGTATGACCACTAATGTATCATCCTTTGAATCTACCAGGATGTCACATTTTGGACTATGGAAGGCCTGTGGTGTCAGCCATGATATGATAATAGATGAGTTTTTGCCAAGTGATGAATGTTTCAGTACACTTGAACAAGGGGTCCCAGGTGAGTTTCATCTTTTATTCAGTAGGGAAACATTATGAAGTAGTAACAGTATTCAGGGCCCTGTTTCTCGAAATCTTAACTAAAGATAAAATCCAAAATTTAGTACATACTTAAATCTGATTGGCTAAGCGCTAAACTCAATCTAATATTATCCAATCAAATTACTAAAATCAGATTTTATCTAAGTTAAAATTTATGAAACAGGCCCCAGTTTTATACAGTGAGACTCTCATGAAACTGCATCTACAATTTGATTAAAATAAAGATCTATATTTTATTTTATTTTTTCATGCTTTCGATGTGATTCCCAGATTTATAATTAACGCACAGGTATATCCTACTTTAAACAGCCTATTTTCAAAGAAAATAAATAAATATGTATGTCTTAAGATAGCTGAAGTATGTGTAACTGTGTAATATTTAGCCAGCTTTAAAAAAATCATTCTTGAAGATAGCGAGCTGGTTGTGTTAATGTCTGAAAAACACATATGCAATATCCAAGTCATGCCAGATATGACTAATATCCCACCTTGTCAAAAAAAATGGATTAAAAAGGGATTAAATTTTGACAGTTTCTCAAGTAATAGAAGCGTATAAGACTGAAATATATGCAGGGCCGTCTGTAGGATTTTAACAGTAGGGGTGCATCAGAGTGGTGGGGCGCATTATTTTCTGGGAGTGCAATGTACCTCCTGCACCCCCTCTAGACACGGCCCCGAATATGTATTCAATTCTTTTAATTCTGGTGTGCACACTGCACACTAATTCAAGTTTCTGCACACAAGTAGATCTGTAGAGAATAATATATTTAGATATCCAGTTACCTCTTTATATCAAGTATAACACCAGCAATATGATAGTTTCTGATTTTATTAACGGTACTGTAGAGCGATTGATATAAAGTCTGTCAGTTTCTTCGTCTTATTATAAACTTAAATAGAATAGGACAGGTGAGTTGATTAGCCAGGTGTCGTTTACTTCCAATATCTTAAATATCAATATATATATACCATCACTGCACTACCACCATACCTTACCTTTAGCCAGGTGTAGTTAACTTCCAATATCTTAAATATCAATATATACTGAATCTTTATATATCATCACTGTTCTAGTCCAGGCCTGAAAATAACAGTTTTAGATGTACCTGACAAAATGTCAGACACTGATGAAATAGCATCTGACATTTTCAACTTAGTGCCGGACATTTATTAACAATATCATTAAAAAAGACAAATCAGTGCCAGACACAATGACAGGCACCAGAGGGTTTGTGCCTGACAAAGCCTGAATCTGTGCCTAACATTGCCAGTGACAGGTGCCTTATTTCCAGGCTTGTTACCTTACCTTTAGCCAGGTGTAGTTAACTTCCAATATCTTATATATCAATATATACTATCTCTTTTATATACCATCACTAGTCTAACATCATGTCTTACCTTTTTTGATTTTTTCTTTCCTAGGATTCGAGAAGAGACCCCCCCACCCAAAAACAAATCCAATGGTCTACTTTAAAACACATGTTGGAAATAAAATAGAAGTGATTAAATACAAAAAATAACAAACTGTTTTCTAATTTATTGTCAATTAAAATGTGGTAACTGTCAATTTAAATGTGCTAACTATCAAGTCCAAACTGATGCATTGCTTTGCTCAGCATATATAAAACCTGCCCTTTTTAAATTGATCTCTTCTAAGTATTAAGAAAACAACACAAAGAATGTTCTGTCTGTCTTGTAGGGCCGTATGTAGGATTTTAAAAGTGGGGGTGCAGCAGAGAGGTGGGTTGCTATAGCCTCCATGTAACTGAAGGGCGCCCTTAAAACCGACCAACTGATCAGTGCCTTAAGAGCATTACTGTGTGATCATAATCAAGTATATTATTTCATAATTCAAAGATTGTCAAATTATTTTGGGGAGATGCTGGGGGGTGGCGTCATTTCACGAGGTGCCTTATTTTTCTAGGGGTGCAATGTACCCCCTGCATCCCCGCTAAATACGGCCCTGGTGTCTTGTACTATAAATATTATTGTTATATTTGTCTAAGATGCATCAAAATGATGGTATGAAATCAATAGAAACCAACTTAAACTTTAAATGAACATAACTTCTTTCAACAGCTTTTGGACTAGTTTTTTTTTACTCATTGAAATAAAAGTAATTTTGATTGTGTAAGATCTTGAAGTCTCTAGATGACTTTCATTCTAAACTTTCTACCCCAGTATTAAGAGGAATCGCCCATTATAACAAAAAAGGCATCATTAGATTTTAAAAGTGGTCTAGCGTCTATTTTAGTAATATGACGCGGATCTGAAAGATTCTCTGTATCCCGCTGCCTAACTTACATCAGTAACACAAAACAGATTGTTGAGAGTAAGTCGACCCAGGCTCTCCGTTTATGTAATCTGGCCAATTGCCCTAAAAACAACAGTTTTAACTTTTAAGCCACATGTACATAAATAATCCAAGATGGCTATTTATTTCGATACCATGAATACATAAATATAGAATGAAGGTAATGCATAACACATTCTGGGAAATATGAAAGTGATAGGTCTTGAATTCCTTGAAAAACATGAATTATTTGTTGATTTTGAAAATGATGCTGTTGCCTGTACAGATTAAATCTATGAAATTATTTTTAATTTGTAAACGAATGTTGTTTTAATAATAATTCCTCCCTCACATATAGTGAGACATATTTCAATCAGAAAATGTTATACACTGGTAATAGGCCAAATCAATTTAATTTTAAATTTTCAGGGTCATGATTAAGAAATAGCCTTAGCCTTGTTTTGATAATAATTCATCCCATATATATAGCAAGTCATATTTGAATCAGAAAATGTTATTCATTGCTCTTAGGCCAAATCAGTATATCTTTAGGGTCATGATTAAGAAAAAGACTTAGCTTTATTCAACCTAGTCTTACCTTGTGGGTTTTCACCAGGTCCTCTGGTTTCGTTCAACTGCTAAAGACACCTACACGCAAGCGACTTAATGAAATAAAATTGAATCCTATGCTTGTCCAAATATCACCTACTTTTGGTCGAGTGGACGTTAAACCCCATTTCTCTTCCCTTTTATAATGTTGTAGTTTGCAAAGGATTCAAATGAAGACCAGTAGCTTTAAGATTTGAATAAGATCAAACTGATAATTAAAAATACAGATCTATATTTCGTTTCGTTTTATTATGGTCAACACATAAAAACATTGAATTATAAAATACATAAAATAGAACATTTATGAAAGAAATTACCATGCAAGAGATCTGCTTTTTGTCTATCATTAAAAAATGTTCCTATACTTAGATCTGTGTCAGTGTATAGTAGAAACTAGAAACGCTTGTGATTAACCTTTTATACAGAACAATCTATTTTGTTTCGATGGTCTACACTACATGAAGATCTGACTAGTTGTACTTTTGAGGACGCACCAGGAGTCCTACAAGAGGCTTTCAGACCCTATGATATCAGGCATTGATTAATTAATCAGTGTTGATGTTTTTAGTGGTTTAACTACAGTTTCGCACACCAAGAGACTTGCATGAAACTGTATCAGCAATCTGATTAATATTTCAGTTGTTTTTATATTTACTTTTGATGGCCTCTACTACTTGGAGATAAGACAGGTTGTACTGTGAGGTTGCGTCAGGAGTCATACAAGCCGCTTTTGACCCTATGATTAATCAATCAGCATTAACATTTCTAGTGGTTTACCCACAGTTTGGTGCATCGCACTCCAAGAAACTCGCTGTAGCAGATTGTTTTATAGGCTAATCCCTCTGTTCAACCAGGACGTAGGTTACATAACAACACTTCCAGATCCTAGTGTAGTAAAAAAGAAACAAAATAAGATCTGTTTTAATCAGAGAGAAATGGGGTTGAAAGGCCACTCAACACAACTAGGTCATTTCGGGACTAACATATGGTTGAATTTTATTTCAATAATTTGCTTGCGCATAGGGGTCTTTAGCAGTGGGAGAAAACCGGAGTGCTCAGAGGAAACCCACGAAATTGAGAAGGCGCCCCTATCTCCATGCCACATACGCTCACACCAGGGCTCGAAACCACAGCAGCAAGCCAGAGATGGGCGGCCAGCTAGAGGTCAAAGCGTGGCACTCTAGACCACCAGGCCATCCAAACCCCCCAGATGCGAATAAGTTTATTGTAAAATGCAGTCTCTGTGTATTTCAGGATGGTTGAGAGCTGTACAGTTATTTTCTGTATTAGTTGTAGTATTTGGTCTAGCCAGTTGGGTTATGTTATGGTGGTTAACATGTGGTAATTTTGGAGAAGAAAAAGCCTTTCAATTTATGCTGCCTTGCTGGGTACTTGCAGGTAATCAAGTGATAATTTTTGACTTGGTGGAAGTATGTCATCACATATACATGTATGATCAGTCTGACGGTCTTTGCACTACAAGTCAGAAGAGTGCTTAAGATTTTAGCTGGGATTTTTGGCTAGTCGTGCTGGTAGTGTTGGGATTGTTCAGTCATTTCTGAGGAGAAACCCTACTGAAATTAAAAGTCGTTCAACTGCCCCTATCACTCGACAGGTTATTAGAGTTTTGGGTTTTTTATTTTCAACATTTTGGAATTTTTTTACTACCAAATTCATATGGACAGACTGTCTGTCATATGATATATCAATTTAATGTAACTTACTGAAGCCATGTACAAACTCCAAATCTCAGAGTTCTTAAGATGGATTTATTGTTTCATTGACTGAGCAACATCTTGTGATATTTATGCTGCCTCCCTTCACAAAGCTGCTGGTGGGCACATTAATATAGCGTGGGTAATGTTTAGCGTTGATGTCTCTATAAATGATGCTGAGGTGGGGGGGGGGCATTGACAAGACTATCATTATATTATTCATCAAAGTACATTCTCAACACATAAAAACATTGAATTATAAAATACATAAAATAGAACATTTATGAAAGAAATTACCATGCAAGAGATCTGCTTTTTGTCTATCATTAAAAAATGTTCCTATACTTAGATCTGTGTCAGTGTATAGTAGAAACTAGAAACGCTTGTGATTAACCTTTTATACAGAACAATCTATTTGTTTTTGATATATAAATAATGGTTGTAACATGCTTGTTAATATTGACGTAAATAAAAGTGTGAAGAGGAAAAGAAAAATTAATCAAAAACACATTTATATGTTGATAGAAAAGTCACCTTTGTAATTAAATGTTGTCAGTACAAAATAGCTGATATGACAAAGACCCTTAAAATAAATATATACTGTATATATTTTATAATTTAATAAAAATTAATCATTTTGTATCTGTTTCCTTTCAGGTATTTGTATGTTAGTGGCCATGTGTATATTCGGCCATTTTGTAAAACCTAAATTAGACACATTTGAAATCCCGGGGAGGGTGCAGTTGGAAGAAGAGAGAATTGAATTTGCGTGGGGATTTATCTTGGTGGCTGTTACGACGGCCGTATGGAATGCTTTTAGTGTTGTATTTATTTGTATCACTTGTTGTTGTTGATATGTGCCTTGAATTCATTCAAGGCCCGTCAAGGAGTGATCATAACCACTGTGTGATGAGGGAGGAGGGTGTTATCAGGAGAGGGGGAAACTTTGAAAAAAATTTAGAAGATTTTTAAAGGAGCATTTTTCAAATTGGTTAAGGTATGCAAATCAAATGTTAAAATGTTGACAAATAGTCCAATTAGACTTTCTGAAATCTTCAAATTAAACTACCAGATATTGAGTTGTTTAGAGATGATTTTTGCTACTTACTTAATGACATTATTCAACTTGTTTTCTTGTATGGGGGACTTGATAATCGTGACAATTGCTTATCCAGGTCTTTATAATTTTTTTTCTTGTCTACGATATCACCCTTGGTGGAAGTGGACGTTGAACTGAACTCCAGGAACGAACAATTGGTACTTATTTGGCATGGAATTTTGAACCTAGGGTCTAACTTACGTGGAAACTAAAATTTGCACAGGGCAAGGTTAGATGTTTCTGAACGACTTTAACATTATGATTAACCAGTTTCATAGGCCTATACCAAAATATATCTGGGATGGTTCCTTTAATGATTTCAATTTACTTTTCCTGAAAAATTGGAATCTTTTTTATTTGTTCATTGTGCGTTATCTAAAGTTACCAACTGAGTAAAGTGGTAAGAAGTGGTTTGAAGCTGCGGATTGTCACTTGAGAGTTTTTTGATCCCTTGCCAACTACAATATTGTTAAAGTCGAATCTCTAAAAAGAATATCTGTCCAAATTTTTTTTCAATTTCTGCAGATGAAATAAACATATCAGTGTCGGTGCAATCTGAATAAAATACAGATCTATATTTTGATTCATTTTTTATGTGGTCGTATCATATATTGTTGTCGCCCCTGTCTGTCTGGCATCTACAATTGCTAAAGTTGATATCCAATTGACTTTTATACACGGTCTTTATGGTCATGAGACGAAGAAGCCTATTGATTTTCAGCAATTTCCTATAATTACTGTCAGAGTTATGGCCCTTGATTACTTCAAATATCTTTTGGACGCTCTAGAGGCTAAAGTAAATATCTGATTGACTTTTAATTTATACACAGTGTTTATGGTCATGAGACGAAGAAGCCTATTGATTTTCAGCGATTTCCTATAATTACTGTCAGAGTTATGACCCTTGATCACTTCAAAAAATCTTGTGGACACTCTAGAGGCTACAGTTACTATCCGATTGACTTTTAATTTATACAGAGTGTTTAAGGACTTGAGAAGTTCCTCACTTCAACCAAAACGATGGTAATAATATAACAACTCTTCTAAATCATATTGTAGTAGTGAACTATAAAAAAATGAAACGAAATAGGATCTGTGTTTAAATTAGATTGAGTGTCAGTGTTGGGTAAATGTGTTGATGGGCCTCCTTTTAATCCGATTGAATATTGATATCTTGGTTTTATTTTCTTAATTTAATGTCGATTTAAGTACATTTTAGTATGGATTAAACTGGGAGAAATGAGATTTTATCAGGAAAAAAATGATAGAGATAGGCAACTTAAAAAATCCATTTGTATAAAATTGACTTCAAAACTTGCTTCAACATTATTTGATCTCACTGTGCTATATTCATTAATTAAAACATAAAATATATTTCTGAAATTGTACATGTAACTCCCTCCTTGATATGTACTCTATATCACTGTCCCCCTCCCTCAACCACCTAAACTGACTGAAATATGGCCATGTGACATTCTCAATGCCAGAATACTTGCTTAGTATCGTTTGTTGAATAGTTGTGAATTTGAATTGACACAGGAATTCTTTTTTTGAAGGGGTGCAGGAGATTGGCAGCCCTTCTGACTCCTTCATCACTAACGCAATCACTGCGTTATATACCAGAATTATTTTAATTAGAAGAGAGTTTACCAATCACTGCCTTAGAGATAGCAATATCTCCATTTATTAATACATGTACATGTTTAATGTTTGTGTCCAGGAATTTAACATTATCATTCATGTCATCTTGTAATGAAATGGATAAAAACACTTGTTTACACATAATCTAATTCCAAAAAAATATGACCACAATTTCAAACTCATTCTTCCCCAAGTTTGAGCTTCAGTGGCTCAGTTTGTAAAGTGAGGGAATCTGGGTTCCATCCCGGTGTTTGCTACAAAAGCTCCTCTAGATTTTCAAGAGTAGTTCCCCCTTGTCAGTAGTTGCCATTAGAATTCAATTGGTTGTCTGGGCAAAGGTTCCCTCATAGCACACTGTATGGGCCATGGGGTATACCAATCTTCATAAGCTTGTAGAAAATAGCACCTTAAATCACATTTCATTCATTCTTTCATTCATTCATTCATTCTTCCACAGTCTCCTTGATTCAATTGAAACAATGAAATCTAGTCTGATATCTAACCCAGTCTTGATGTTTCCTTGCACACATTTTTAAATCAGTTACCCTGGAATTTTTAAACAGTACCTTACTGACATGTGTGCCCACCCATCTGAATATGAATGTAATTTAATTCAATGTTTTTAAGCACAATAAACTATTTAAATATTTCTGAGGTACTCAAACATAAGTGTTTTTATCCATTTTGTTCTCTATATTATATGCTGAGTCATTCTATTTAATACGGTATTCCACTTAATAACAGCCCTGCTTTAATAAATGCCCAACTGTTTTTTGTTATTGGATTAGTAATAAGGGCCTCATACCTGAAGACCTGCTTCAAAAAAAATTGTCTTGTAATACCGTATTCCACTTAATAACAGCCCTGCTTCAATAAACGCCCACCAGTTGTTTGGTATTGGATCAATAATAAAGACCTGTTTGTTATTAGATCAGTAATAAGGGCCTCATAAATGTATCTGAAAACCTGCTTCAGAAAATATTCTGGGATATTTTTTTCATTCTAAAATTTTTTAAGTTACACTTCCTTGACAGTTGCAATCTTTAAGATTTTCAAGCTCTGCGAAAAAAAAATCAATATTTTCAGAAATATGTTAAGGTACGCTATTATGAAATGAATTGAGGACTCAAGGCTTGTCAATACAATACTTCTGTAATATTGATACTAATTATTGTAAATTTAGTTTCTATAGTTAAGTGTGCAATGGAAGCGGAAGTAGGGGGGGGGGATAGGGGTGTATGGACAACAGTGTTTTCAACTACTCTACTCCAAATTCCAACTGCCAAGTGTTGTTTTCAGAGCGGGCGTCGGTTTGCCATCCCATCCAAATAAATATGCATACTTACTTTTGTTGTCAGCCCCGACATGTGAAAACATCTATATATGTAAGACTTACGGATATGTGAATCGAACAAGTCTATTGTGCATGTAAAAATAAATATACTGTGTAAAGCATGCCCGGAGGACCTGACAAGGACAGCTTTCTAGTCGTACGGATGGGACAAAAACCAAAGTCCTGTGTACACATTGACATGCACGTAAAAGATCCCTTGGCAGTTGGAATTTGATATAAGAGTAGGCCATAGCTCCGCTGCCCAGGCAAAATTTCCCTCATAGTACACTGTATGGCGTATGCCAGTTTCATTAGCCAAGATTAGGAGCAGAACAATAGGAAGTCAAACCCCATTTCATTTCATTTCGTAAAGCATGCCCCAGTGCTATTATTACATCCAATACGGTAATTATTGTTGTTGTATATATTGAAGTTTAATGTTTTGTATTTTTTTTTATTGTATAATTACATTTAGTTATTATATTTGCTTTGTTAAGTTTTTGCTGTTAGAAATTTAATGAAATCTAGTCTATATATTGTTTTGCTCCATATTGTTTAGTTTTCAAAAGTTTGTTTTAAAAAAGGTCATTTTTATTGTATTGCAGCAGATTTTACATTGAATTCTGGTTATGAAACTATAATTTTGTAAAAGTTCAATCTCCGAAAGTTGTTCAATTCGTTTATTAGAAATTTATTTAGATTTTTTTGTTTTTAAATTTTATTTTTAATCTGAGTTTTAAAATTATGCACACTTATTGTTTTGTTCATTTTAAATTTTACCGAGCATGAAACCAACATTTAATTTCTATGAATTTGTAAACTCGCAACTTTAAGAAAATTGGTTTAAAAGAAAATTGATTATTGTTGTACAGTTATCTTCGTCTTGTATAATAAAAGCTATTTTGTTTAGAACATTTTTTATTTTTACTTTAAATTGTCTTCTAGCCATGGCAGCCATGGCAGCCATGGTCGCTCGCCAGCCTGCAAGTCGGTTGTTCGATTCCTGTATTGACTGAAAAGGATCATCATGATTCCCCTTGTCAGTGGTGTAGGATGGAGGGTTGAACAAGAACAGCTGTCTAGTGGTTCAGATGGGACAAAAACCAAGATCCTGTGTATACATTGGCATGCATGTCAAAGATCCCTTGGTAGTTGAAATTCGATATAAGAGTAGGCCATAGTGCCACTGTCCAGGCAAAATTTCCCTAATAGTTCACTGTATGGTGTATGTTTGCCTTCATTATCCCAGTCGGAGCAGAACAGTAGGACCTTAAACCCCATATAATTTCATTTCTTTTCATCTAGCCATGGTAGACATGTAACCACACAAATGAACTGACAAGTTTTCTAACGGAAGAAAACAATTTGATTTGTCGAATGGTGTGGTGATTTTGAAATCATGGAACTTAAAAATTCCATGGGAAGCACCAAATTACATAATTGAAAATCAGCAAAACCCAACAAAGGGGAACCTGATCTGACAAGGGGAGATAATTTTTGTGACAATAAACAAAAGTCACATCATCTCGTTTTATTAACTTCTGCCAAATGCAATTGCTTGAATTTAACATTTACGACCAAGATTAGAATAATAGCAATTAATTACTTGACATTTTGCGTCGGAATAAGAGACTTAAAGGCATGTTCTCGTTAAATAGCAAGTAAAGTCTTAAGTCAGGTTTGTTGTTAAGGGGAAATAACTCCAGTTAAGAAGTTCACGTGACCAGTATAAACAGAAGATGACTGTTCAGTGGATTCTCGTTTTTATTTTATGTTCAATTGTAAATATCCTCATGTTTGATTTTTTTATAAGTGCTCTAAAATAGTTTGTTATGAACTATGATATATGTAATGCAAGGAATTATATCTGTAGATAGCTGTTCTTTGCTCATTAGAAGCTGCAAACAAGAAGTAACACTTTCTCGAAGTGATATTAGCCAGCAGGGCTTAGCCTACTGATGATACTTGTAGTGATACCTCGATAGGGCCTATTCAATTCAATTAATAGGAAGGAGTATCAACGTGATATAAACTAATAGTGCCAATGATATCAATGACATTGACTGAAGTAAAAGAAAATTAAAAAATATGCCTATTTAGTATCTAGATATCCCAAAATACAAAATTGATATGTCAATAGCCTAAACATGAATGTAGCCTACTAAATATAGTTAGGCTACCTTATTTTTGAGAAGATGAACAAGTCAAACACGACAGAAGTGATATGAGTTGGCCAACGCCAGACAAAATGACAGGCATCTGAAGGATTGTTGTGCATAACAAAGCCTGATTTGGTGACTGACTTTGTAACCGAGAGAGAGAGAAATGGGGACTTGACACAAAGTAGGTCATTTTGAGACTAACATGGTTCAAGTTGCTTTCAAAAATTCACATGCTCGTAGGGGTCTTTAGCAGTGGGAGGTAACTTGAGGACCTGAAGGAATCCCACGAGGTTGGACAGGCAGCCCTACTCCTCACCATGTACAAGTTACAAGCGAGTAATGGAAACCACATCTCTTGACTCAATGACAGACCTTATGATCCAGCATGCATGCGTTAACCATTCGACCATCCAACCCCCCCAACTTTGTAACAGGTGCTTTATGTCAAGCAAGTTAATGTAAGTTTTATCCTTTTAGGCTTGTGTTTCATCTTATGGCAATCAAAATGTTAACACCACTGAAATCAAGAAGGTTCATCTAATATTTATGAATCATTTGGGTAAGTTGAAACCAATGGTTAATTTAATGTAGGCCTATGACACTGATGGTTAATTTAATATATTATAGGTCTATGACAGATTTCTTAATGACTTATTGAATAGGCCTACCAAAAGCAGTATTTTTCAGTACCGGTATCTTCTAATACATGTATTTTAATGTTCTAATTTTATGACATGTAAATTGATTGATGGTTAAGTTTTCCAGCAAGTCGATTTCACTGCCACTTCAAATGATCATTTGAATGGGACGGAAAACCGAGGTCCTGTGTGCACAGCGGTGGCCATGTAAAAGATCCGTTGACAGATGGAATTGAAAATAAGAGTAGGCCGTAGTGCCACTGTCTTGGCCAAATTTTCCCTCATAGCACACCGTATTGCGTATTCCCAGTCAAAGCAGATCAGTTGGACCCTAAAAACCATTTCATTTTACTACTTCAAATGACCATAATGAGAGCCTTGGTTTAAAATTATATATATGTGATTAAAAGCATTTCAGGAGAGCCGCGGTGGTTCAGTGAGTAAGGAGTTGGATCACCCATCAGCTGTTGTTGGTCGAGAAAGTAGTACATCCACATAGTAAATAGAATATGCTAAAAATTTCAGTCAAATTGCTCCACTCTGAACCGTGATATTAGCTTTTGAATTTTAGGTTAGCAGTCGTCGGCCGGGATCATCATTACTAAAGCCTGTACGATAAAAAAACAAAGTCTTAGTTATCCATTTATATATTTAATCATCAAATTACTTTATTCTGAACCGAGTTATCAGCGTTATAATATTTGACTAGAAATGGGGGCAAAATGCATCGTCACCCTCTCCGACGATTCCCGATCGTTTGAGTGACAGGCAGTTTCTGGATAATGACGTCAACATAACGGTGAACTTGCGGAGCTTGGGGCGCCATATTTGATAAATTAGTCAGTGAATTCCTATTAAAATCTAAGCTGTAGCATAGCCATCCGTGGGTCTACAGAGTTGATTTTGGGCTTGTTGTCTAAATGAAGATCTAATTTATACTTTCTATAACATCTGAAGCCTAAACTAAAACCTGAAATAGGCAGATTTAGCTCTTGAATAATGTAACTTTAAGTTTAAAATAAAGATTTGAAATATTTATTGTAGATGTTGGATTTGATGGATTAGGTGGAGAAGAGAGAGGACTAGTCAACAATGTTCTCAACAGATATTTTCAAGTTTATTTTCCACGAGCTATTAAACTGAGTGAGTCATTGGTTGGTCTGGGTTATAGAGAGAGATTTATCTACACTACACATCCATGGCTTGTACAAATGTACGTCAATTGTCCACCAAATTTAAACCTGTCTGGTATAGTGCTTCAGGTAATCATCTTATAAATAATGGGGTTTAAAGTCCTACTGTTCTGCTCCTACTAGGCTAATGAAGACGGGCATACGCCATACAGTGTTCTGTGAGGGAAATTTTGCCTCAGGCAGCAGCACTATGGCCTATTCTTATATCAAATTCGAACTGCAAAGGGATCTTTTATATGCATGCAAGTATACACGGGTCCTAGGTTTTTTGCACCATCCGAATGACTAGACAGTCACATACCATAAAAGTATTTTTTATAGATTTTCAAGAGAGCATAAATACAGATATTGTAATTGTATCTTTTCTCTTCAATAATATTCCAATAAAAGAATTTAGATTTTGACAGGGTTACAAATAGTTATATTTTATGAGATATTTTTGCCAAATTTGTAGTAAAACAAAATGACGAAATTAATTTTCTGGTAAAATTTCAAGATTATTTTCAAGCCCAAATATACTTCATCTTGAAACAAACCTTTTTTAAAGGACAAAAAAATGATTTGTGTTTTGAAGAATTATTGATTTTATTGACAGTGTCCATCAGCAAAAGATTTGCAGCTTTTTTATGAAGCAGTTCGGCGTGGTGATATCACATGGCATGCTGGACCAATGAACATGCAGTATGAGATGATGGACAGATCATTAATAGAGTTCAGTTTACAATTATCGGATGATCTGGATGAAATGTTTCAGATAAAACGAAAATATAAAACAGTAAGCCAACGAGATGTACCTGGTAATTTATTTTAGCCTTTAATTTTATTTCCTTTGAGTCAAACATTCTTATTTTTAGAATGTCTACCATTATATAATTAGTTATGTTAAGTATGTTTGAGGTTTTTCAAGTCTGTTTCTTCCAAAAGGGGCCAGGTATAAAACGTACATGTGATAACTCCCGCAATTGGCGTGAGTCTCCCGTTTTTACCCCTTATCTCCCGAGCTCCCGGTCGGGAGACAAATACTCCTGCTTTTTCATTTCTTGTAATTGTCCCCCGCCTTTCGAAGAAAGCAGGGGACTATTAAAATGGGTTCGTCCGTCCGTCCGTCCGTCCGTCTGTCCGTCTGTCACACTTTTTGGGACACAATAACTCTCTTTCTAATTGAGCTAGAATATTCAAACTTGGTGTAGGTGTTAATTAGGATATTACCTTGATGGAGTTCGAAGATGAGCATTTTCCGCTTAGGGTAAGCAGAGATAAGCAATTTGATTGGTTGATGCTTTGGGACACGATAACTTAAGTTGTAATTAAGTGAGAGTGATGAAACTTGGTATAAAGTTTTATTTCATCAATACCTTGACTAAGTTCGATAATGAGCATTTTCTGTTCAGGGTAAGCAGAGCGATAAGCAATTTGATTGGCTGAGACTTTGAAACATAATAACTCTCCTTCTAATTGAGCTAGGATATTCAAACTTGAAGTAGGTGTTTATTAGGTCAATACCGTGATGAAATTTGAAGATGAGCATTTACCACTTAGGGTAAGCAGAGATAAGCAATTTGATTGGTTGATGCTTTGGGACGCGATAACTTGAGTTGTAATTAAGTTAGAGTGGTGAAACTTGGTATATAGTTTCATTTCATCAATACCTTGACTGAGCTCAATAATGCACATTTTCTGCTCAGGGTAAGCAGAGCGATAAGCAATATGATTGGCTGAGACTTTGGAACATAATAACTCTCCTTCAAATTGAGCTAGGATATTCAAACTTGATGTAGGTGTTTATTAGGTCAATACCTTGATGGAGTTTGAAGATGGGCATTTTCTGCTTAGGGTAAGCAGAGATAAGCAATTTGATTGGTTGATGCTTTGGGACGCAATAACTTTAGTTGTAATTAAGTGAGAGTGATGAAACTTGGTATATAGTTTTATTTCATCGATACTTAGACTTAAGTTTAATAATGAACATTTTCTGTTGAGGGTAAGCAGAGCGATAAGCAACTGATAGGTCTAGACTTTGAAACACAAAAATTCTCCTTCTAATTAAGGTAGAATGTTCAAACTAGGTGTAGGCGTACATTAGGTGAATGCCTTGATGGAGTTCAATGATGATGAACAATGTCTGATTCTATCTGGTAGAGAGTGATGAAACTTAGTGTATAGTTTGATTGCTCAATACTTTTGAAAAAAATAAATGTGCGATTAATTAATATGTGTCATCTATTTATTTTGGGATTTCGGCGGGGGACATCAGCCTCACTGTTGGCTTGTTTTATTTTTTTTTGGAGTCAAAATTCTAATCAAACGAGACAGATTTTTTTACGACAACCGTTCGGCAGTTGTGACTATAATTAGTAACACGTGTTTTCATATTTGGAATAGGCTAATACCATTTAAATAACACGATAATTATTGTTTTTATACGAAATTAATAAAGTTTAGCAATAAGTTGATTTTAATTAAGTTTTTATTGCTCATTTCGAATCATTTATAAGAATGAGAGGTCGCGTATAGCGTGGGTGACCTGATACATTTCCGATGTTTTCGTATTTGGAACAATACTATTTTATTATAACGAGATAAAGTAGCCTATTTTCCGATTTCATTTCCATTCATGTGCACATTAAATACTTTAAATTGGGCGTGAATACAAGAGAATTTATTAATTCAGAACATAGAACCACGTGTGCAAGTTACGCAATTTTCAATTGTTGAAAAATACTTGGTGTTAAGCGTCCAGATGTGCGTGGGCTGGGAGGAAACTTCCCTTCGACTTAGAATGTCCACATTCCTATCATCAAAAGCGCGCGAATATGAGTCACGTGATGTAAATATCATGGGCTCTCGTTTCTCGAGGCGTAAAAATTATGGAATTATGTCTTTCCAGGCAAGTCCTTTATTCATGTAACATAATGCTTACTTCATAAATGAACATTGAGTTGCATTTCGACGTAATTAACCGCGAATATGGGTCTGGGGAACTTGTAATTTTTATACGCTCACATTGAAATGTGGTCGTATATTGCCGTCGCCCCCGTCCGTCCGTCGGTCCGACCGTCGGTCCGTCGGTCCGTCCGTCGGTCCGTCCGTCGGGGCAATTGTGGACGCTCTAGAGGCCAAAGTTAATATTCGATTGACTTTAAATTTATACACAGTGTTTAAGGTCATGAGACGAAGAAGCCTATTGATTTTCAGCGATTTCCGATAATTACTGTCAGAGTTATGGCCCTTTATCACTTAAAAAAATCTTGTGGACGCTCTAGAGGCCAAAGTTAATAACCGATTGACTTTAGATTTATACACAGTGTTTAAGGTCATGAGACGAAAATACTTGGTGTTAAGCGTCCAGATGTGCGTGGGCTGGGAGGAAACTTCCCTTCGACTTAGAATGTCCACATTCCTATCATCAAAAGCGCGCGAATATGAGTCACGTGATGTAAATATCATGGGCTCTCGTTTCTCGAGGCGTAAAAATAATGGAATTATGTCTTTCCAGGCAAGTCCTTTATTCATGTAACATAATGCTTACTTCATAAATGAACATTGAGTTGCATTTCGACGTAATTAACCGCGAATATGGGTCTGAGGAACTTGTAATTTTTATACGCTCACATTGAAATGTGGTCGTATATTGCCGTCGCCCCCGTCCGTCCGTCCGTCGGTCCGTCCGTCGGTCCGTCCGTCCGTCGGTCCGTCCGTCCGTCGGTCCGGCGTCCACAATTGCTTGTGGACGCTCTAGAGGCCAAAGTTAATATTCGATTGACTTTAAATTTATACACAGTGTTTAAGGTCATGAGACGAAGAAGCCTATTGATTTTCAGCGATTTCCGATAATTACTGTCAGAGTTATGGCCCTTTATCACTTAAAAAAATCTTGTGGACGCTCTAGAGGCCAAAGTTAATAACCGATTGACTTTAGATTTATACACAGTGTTTAAGGTCATGAGACGAAAAAGCCTATCGATTTTCAGCTCTAGAGGCCAAAGTTAATATTCGATTGACTTTAAATTTATACACAGTGTTTAAGGTCATGAGACGAAGAAGCCTATTGATTTGCAGCGATTTCCGATAATTACTGTCAGAGTTATAGCCCTTGATCTCTTTAAAAAATCTTGTTGACGCTCCAGAGGCTAAAGTTAATAACCGATTGACTTTAAATTTATACACAGTGTTTAAGGTCATTAAATGAAGAAGCCTATTGATTTTCAGCAATTTCTGATAATTACTGTCAGAGTTATGGCCCTTTATCGCTTATAAAAATCTTGTGGACGCTCTAGAGGCTAAAGTTAATAACCGATTGACTTTAGTTTTAGACACAGTGTTTAAGGTCATGAGACGAAGAAGCCTATTGATTTTCAGCGATTTCCGATAATTACTGTCAGAGTTATGGCCCTTTATCACTTAAAAAAATCTTGTGGACGCTCTACAGGCCAAAGTTAATAACCGATTGACTTTAAATTTAAACACCGTGTTTAAGGTCATGAGACGAAAAAGACTATTGATTTTCCGCAATTTCCGATAATTACAATCAGAGTTATAGCCCTTGATCTCTTTAAAAAGTCTTGTTGACGCTCCAGAGGCTAAAGTTAATAACCGATTGACTTTAAATTTATACACAGTGTTTAAGGTCATTAAATGAAGAAGCCTATTGATTTTCAGCAATTTCTGATAATTACTGTCAGAGTTATGGCCCTTTATCGCTTATAAAAATCTTGTGGACGCTCTAGAGGCTAAAGTTAATAACCGATTGACTTTAAATTTATACACAGTGTTTAAGGTCATGAGACGAAGAAGCCTATTGATTTTCAGCAATTTCAGATAATTACTGACTGAGTTATGGCCCTTGATCACTTTCAAAATTTTGTGGACGCTCTAGAGGCTAAAGTTAATATCCGATTGACTTTAAATTTATATAAATTGTTGAAGGTCATGAGACGAACAAGTATATTGAGTTTCAATGAATTTAGATAACTTGAACAGCATGGAGGAGAACTTTATCAAAGCCAAACAAATTCCAATGATTTCTGATAATTACATAATGAGTTGTTACTTGTTATATGATTTTAGTGTATTATAAATGTTTCATTACTGAAAAAAGTAAAATATGCGACAACTCTTGTTGACTGCCCGGACGATTTAGCTGCTGTGGGCGTATGTTTCGTTGCCTGGCAACCTATGTTATTTTTACTTATCGTGTTGAAATGCCGTAATCACGATCACATGCCAAACTACGTTAATAATTTTCTAGAAAATTATCCATTGTATACCATTTTCAAGTGCTCGGCGGGCACACTTACCATGCTCCGATTTTGTTGATTTTAATAGCATCGAAACAACAATAAAACGAACTTTTGATCGGTCGGAAGTACAATATAGACAAATCGCCTCAAAAAAAGATTTCGTGAATTGAATTTTTCAACTTACAAAAAATGCTGGATATATCGAAATGCCAACAACGCATGACAAAATAATATTAATAATAAAAATTTTCAGCGTAACGTCAAAACACGGGAAATTTACGTTTATGAAATTGATAAAATGAACACACACACGCAAATTATATCAAACCAATAAAAAGGATATCTGCTTCCAAAATATTTAAAAATGATTACACAAAATTAAATAGCCAGTGTATGACGTTACCGTTAATTTAAAAGGGGTAACAAATAATATTTGAAAATAAATATAAAGACATGAGTATGACAAGTGCTTTATTGTGTGTTTCCATGTGTTTTATTAAGTTGGTGTAAAATATAACAATCAAATGATATACAAATATATAAACAATGTAAATTAATTTGTCTTTTATTCATGGTGGGTGGGTAATTTTAACGCGCGATAAAGTCTCCCTCTTTTGACCTTAATCTCCTGACATTTTTACAAAAATCTCCTGACATTTCACCTGTGGCCAATCACATGTATGATAAAACCAATGGCGGCCTATCTCATATTCTTTTATTGGGGTGGGGGTATGTGGCGGAATGGTTAGCACCTGCATGTCGTAGCTTAAAGTTTGTCATCGAATTAACTGGATTGGTTTTGATTCCCTGGTTGTATGTGAAAAGGACTAGGGTCGCCTGTCCAGTCTTGTGGGTTTTACCCAGGTCCTCCTGTACCCCCTCCCCTCCCCCCATTCGTACATGCAAGTTTGTGTCAAGTGGATGTTAAACCTGATTTCTCTCCCTTTCTCTCATATTCTTTTAAAAGAATAGCATGCTAATCTGAGATAATCTGAGTGATGGCTTGTTATTATAGGTATGTCGAAGGCTCTATTACCAATATTTGCTAGTAAAAATATAGTGGCAATAACTGTTGGCGTTAATCCTATGTCAGCTCCACCTGGTGTTCCTGACATCTTTAACTGGCAGTATCAGAACAAAAGTCTTATAGCCATGTGGCACCCAGGTAAAATTGGTTAATTAATAATATTATGTAATGTAAAAATTACATGTAAACAGGGGGTTGGGGTGGGTGATATTGAGTGGCACCCAGGTAAAATTGCATAATTAATAAGTAAAAATTACATGTAAACAGGGGGTTGGGGTGGGTGATTTTATTGTTATGATATTGAATATTATAAATCCTAAAGAAAATCCTGTGATTTTGAACCTGAAAGTTTGTAGCAGTTGATAAAAGGTGTTTTGCTAGGGGGATTACTACCATAATATTATACATATTGAAATGTTGGCTTAAAGGGGCATTATAGGAGATTAGATAAAGAGCTTGCAGTTCTCAGTATTATAGTTAAAAACTACATAATGTAAAGGGAATTGGCTGAAAATTTCAGTCAAATCAGTCCACTATGAACCGGAAACGAAGCGGATGAAAATTTTGTTAGGCTCGATCTTCATTATCAATGAGCGATAGCAGCATATAGGATTGTAATCCAGTCAACATTGAAGGCTAGCCTTGCCATCGGGAGTTCATTATGGTCTGGATAAGTTAATTAATGTCTAGTTAATAATTTAGATAAGATTTCAGGCCTAAAGAAAGACCTGCAATTGACAGATTTAGCTCTTGCATATTGCATGTTTAAACAATTTTTTTATTCATAAAATATCATATAATACATTACAGTTTTAAATATTGAAATGTTAGAAGATGAATAACTATTTTTATTTTTTTTTTTTTGTTTTGTTTTAGGTGGCTACCCACAAGCTCCAGGTACTGAGCCTGGCAAACCAGGTGGAATGTCGAAACACGACTGTGTTATGTTTCCGGGTTTCCCAGAAGTTATGTGTTTTGCATTTAGAACTGATAATAGTGGTCCTCCAGTTAATATCTCTGTAAGTAAAAACTTATATGTTTAACAGGGGGGTTGGATGGCCAAATGGTTAGCACGTGCATGCAATATCATTGAGTCAATTGGCGTGGTTTCAAAATACCCAGTTGTACATGACAATGAGTAGGGTCGCCTGTCCAACCTTGTGGGTTTCTCCGGGTCCTCCAGTTTCCTCCCACTGCTAAAGACCCCTATACGCAAGCGAATTTTTGAAATAAGATTAAACCATATGTTAGTCCCGAAATGACCTAGTTTGTGTCAAGTGGACGTTAAATCTCATTTCTCTCTCTCTCTCTTCCTACTGTTCTGCTCCTACTTGACTGTGAAGACAGGCATACGTTATACAGTGTGCTATGAGCCAAATTTTGCCCAGGCAGAGGCACTGTGGCCTTCTCTTATTTCAAATTCGAACTGCCAAGGGATCTTTTATGTGCTCGCAAATGTATACACGGGTCCTAGATTTTTCACACCATCCGAATGACTAGACAATCACATACCATAAAAGTATTTTAAAGATTTTCATGACAGCATAAATACAGGTATTGTACTTGTATCTTTTCTCTACAATAATATTCAAATAATAGCATTTAAACCCCATTTTTCTCTCCCTCTATTTATTATTATTAATTATTTATCTTCAGTATTTCTTATTTTCAGGAAATTTTTACAAATTATGAAATAGCTCGTGGTCAATTTCCTAACGCTGTTGTTCAGGCATCAACTTTTGATGAATTTGTCGAAGCTGTTCAGCCTATAAAATCACAGCTTCCTGTGGTAACCAAGGAGATAGGGGACACATGGATACAGGGACCAGCTTCAGATCCTAGAAAAATAGCTGAAATGCGAGCCTATTGTAGACTACGTACACAATGCATTGAACAAGGTAAATATGCCAAAATATCTGAGTCAGGCATTGCCAGTGTTATCAAAAGCGTGCAAGAACCGAATAAAGAATATAAAGCTAAGTTTCGATAACACTGGCACTGCCAGACCCAGATATTTTCGCAGGAATGTAACTTACTGTGTACTGCACATGCTCAAAGTGAACTAGAGCAGGTTTTTTTAAACCAGCCTGTTCAGACTTCTAAGATGCACCAGTTTAAAGTAAAAAGCCACCTCGAAGATAGATCGCAAGCTGGGTTTTTTAAACTGGTTTATTTGCCCCACATTTAAATTCAGACGACAAAATTAAACTGCTTTAACGATTCCCGGGGTTTATAAACCAGTTCAACTTAAGCGTATGAATGGACTATAATACTCAGTCGATAATGTTACTAAAGTTTCGAAACAGGCTATAAATCAAACAAATCCAGGAATGGCTGTAGGTGACTTGGTTTCTGATATTGGCATGGTTTGTTGTTGGCAACTTACGTTTTATTGTATCTTTTTTAGGACCAGGTTCTGTAAGTGATTAAATTGGCTGGTAGTGACTTGGTTGCTTAGGGGCACATGGTTTGTTGCTGGCAACTTACGTTTTATTGTCTTTTTTTTAGGACCCTGTTCTGTTAGTGATAAAGTATTTTATAACAGCAGTATAATCATGACCAAATTAGGAGAACATACTTGGGGGATTAATACACTGTCTGATGGTGTGAACTGGTCCAACCCAAATTTTAATATACAGCTTAAAGAAAAACGTAAGTATCTTAATAATAGACTGTTTTCAAATTGAAGGATATTATTTATATAGGTTAACACAAGGTAGTATTTTATGGATACTCTTGTCTTTATCAAGCTTGCTTAGTATTAAACTCAGAAATTATGTATCCATAAAATTGTACCTTGTGTTAAAGCTGAACTCCGGTTACAAAAATACCGAAATAATTAAATAAAAAAAGTTAACGCCCCCAAGCCGCCATACTTGTTGCAAACTTGTGAAACAAGATGGTGGATATGGAGGCGTATGACCTGGAGAGGTTAGCTTATCTCACTTCTAGTTCGTTTCTAGTCAGACAGCTGTGTACATCCGGCTTTATTCTTATACACGCTTCACTGATTGCTCTATTTCCCCCCAACAGTGAGTGACTCACTGACAGTATACCAACTTATCGAAGATGGAAAATTGTCTGATCAGGTAAGCCTATAAAAATTATATGAACTGTGTCTAATGCAATATTATAGCCGCCTAAGCTTTACTCTAAAACAAAAGATGCAAAAGTTGACTTTCCCAGATAGTTTAGATTATATTTTCACATGTCACCATAGTTTTTTTGCCGCCCCAAAAATGTAGTTATGTCCCTTGGCCTTGATCTTTTTCGTGAGCAAAATACAATCTAACATGATGACATGTGAAAATCTAAACTATCTGTTTATTGCATAATATTAGTTATAATTACACTGGACATTATACTGCAATAATATTATTGGTAAATTACATATATGTGTAAGATATTCACAGAAGACGTGGCAATAATAATATCATTGACCTTATATATTATAAGGTCCATGATAATATCAAGAAGACAATAGGTGATTTGTTTTTGTTGAAAATTCCAGGTTGAAGTAAGTCATCTTTTGCATATTTTGTTTTAGAGTAAAGCTTAGGCGGCTGTAATATTGCATTAGACACAGTTCACATCATTATTATAGGCTTACCTGATCAGACAATTTTCAATCTTCGATAAGTTGGTATACTGTCAGTGAGTCACTCACTGTTGGGGGGAAATAGAGCAATCAGTGAAGCGTGTATAAGAATAAAGCTTGATGTACACAGCTGACTGACTAGAAACAAACTGGAAGTGAGATCAGCTTACCTCTCCGGGTCATACGCCTCCATATCCACCATCTTGTTTCACAACAAGTATGGCGGCTTGGGGGCGTTAAGTTTTTTTATTTAATTATTTCGGTATTTTTGTAACCGGAGTTCAGCTTTAAATACCAATCAAAGAAGTTTTTTGTAGGGTGTTGTTAAAATCAAGGATATTTTTTTATGTAGGTAATTTATGAATGCCTTTGGTTTTTTATTTCAACAATAACTGTTATTTGATAGATAATAATTGATACTGCAGGAAAATGAAACCCAAAATATTTTACGATCATGACCCAGATTCCAATCGGACCTATAGGATGTTTTCAACCATGTTATCAGATGCATTCATAAAGCCTGTCATTGAGTCAACTGGCATGGTTTCGAATCCTCCGTTGTATGTGACAAGGAATAGGGTCACCTGTTCAACCTCGTAGGTTTTCTTTGGGTTCTCCTGTTTCCTCCCACTGCTAAAGACTTTTACACGCGAGCAAATTATTGAAATAAAATTAATCCAAATTTTAGTCACGAAATGACCAATTTGTTTAGTGGATGTTAAACCCCATTTCTCTCTTTCTCCATTGGCTAGATATTATAGCTATTTATAGATAATCAACTCATTATTTCAACCATTTGAAAATTTCTGACTATTGGGTGAAATGTACATTTACAAGTTTTTTGATTATTACAGCTATTAATTATAAAGTGAGTATTAACTCGTGGACAGAACAACGAAAATTTACATATCTCTCATTAGAAACTCTGGGTAATCATCCGCTTGTAGACGCTGTAAAGAAAGAATTCAACATGATCAAAGCACAGAAACCTGATTTAAATGGTAAGAAGACATTTCACTACTCTACAATCCTGTTTCCTCCCGCTGCTAAAGAACTCTATGTGCAAACGAATTATTGAAATGAAATTAAACCATATGTTAGTCTTGAACTTACCTAGTTTGTGGTGAGTGAATGTTAAACCCCATTTCTCTCTCTTACTGTAGAATATATCCAGTACAGAGCAAGTTTTATAGATCAAAAATAATATTTTTAAAATGATTGCTTTATAAATACATAAAAGATAAACTTTGGGACTTTAATTAGATTTTTGTTTTTCATTACCATATAAATTAAGTCACATAATGCCAGTGAAATTTTGAGAAAAACCCCAATCTGTTCCAATATTCAAGAAACGGTTTATTTTGGGGGAAATTATGGTATATGTTGAATTATGTATGAGGGTCAATACAAACAATTATTATACATTTGTAAAATTTGAAAAAACGAATTATGCAGGAATTTTTACAGTAAACAAGCCTTTTTGATTTAAGAAAAGAGACAAGCAAAAAAAATGTTACAGAAGTAATGTGTAATTTTGGAAAAGAGTAGGAAAAACTTGGGTACATAATATCTCTACAATCAAATTTTAAATTTAAAAATGTTTTTTTTGGTTAGCCTTATCCCTAATTGGAATCAGAGGGGTTGGATGGCTGAATGGTTAGCACGTGGTCATAGAGTCAACTGGCGTGGTTTAGAATACTGGTTTGTACTTGGGCTTTCTTTGGGTCCTCTGGTTTCCTCCAACTGATAAAGACCCCTACGCACAAGCAAATTATTGAAATTAAATTAAACCATATGTTAGTCCTAAAATGACCTTGTTTGTGGACGTTAAACCCCATCTCTCTATCTCTCTCTTTCTTATTGGAATCAAGTTTTATGTGGATTTGGCTGAATTTGTTTTGTTATTTGTAGGTTATGTGACAGCTTCAATATTAGATGTACAGAAATGTGAGAATGGTTTTAAGTTTGGATTTGATAAAGATGGTTGTATAATATCTCTAGTTGATCCTATAACAGGGGTAGGTTGATCACTTGTAAATATAATTCTTTTATAATGGGAGTTATGTTATTTAATAACAAACAGCTTTAAGGATAACATTCACTAGGTTTGTTAACTGCAACTTTTCAATGAGGACACTCTCACAGTTATCAAGCAATTATTAACGTTGAGAGTGTCCTCATTGAAACGTTGCAGTTAATAAACCTAGTGAATGTTATCCATTAAGCTGTTTGTTTTTATATATATCGCTTTCACTAAATGCCATTCAAAGATACTGGGAGTTATTTTGTTGAATATGTGTTTGGGAGTTTCCAAATAAGTTTTTAAAATTAAAAGAGAATTTCTGAAAGATCAGTATGCTAGATATTATTCTAAGAAATACTTTAAAATTTGCTTTTGGGAGTAAAAGTCGTCACCCATGCAAATACAGTAAGGTAGACAGTAGCGGTGGAAGGGGTGTCAAGGGGGCTGTCCTTTACAGGGGGCTACTTTGTAACTGAGGCAGTGCACTTTTAGTCTGCTGCATGAAAAAGAGTTATTT
Source organism: Patella pellucida (assembly GCA_917208275.1). Classification (NCBI taxonomy): domain Eukaryota; kingdom Metazoa; phylum Mollusca; class Gastropoda; family Patellidae; genus Patella; species Patella pellucida. The sequence goes on from OU795041.1 coordinate 14,139,820, forward strand.
TCCTGTAAGGAACCGCAGAAGGAAGAAATGTTTTTTTAATTTGCTGTATATTGTGTTGTGGATGTTTTCACAGGTGGTTGGGGGGTGGCAACATTGTATTATTCCTTAAATGACCCAAATAAAGTGTTAAAGGAACAATAACACTCTTGCTGGCTTGACAGGTCCAGGAAAAAAAAATAGCCTTATTTTAACTACTAGATGTTTAAGTGTCCTACCTGTTGTGTAAGTTATCCATTACATCCTATTTTACTTGTCTAAAGAGCTCGAAAATATTTTTGAATCTAAGTTACATTTGAAAAGGTTTACGGAAAGCTTTTCAAACCATGTAGTTGAATTTTTCCAATTTTTTTAAATTCGGTGTTAAGATGAAATTTATATCATCAATTAATTGGAATATTGTAAAATAGTACAATTTGTTGACCAGAATAACGATTGGGACATATTATTCAGTTACAACAGTTACAACAAGAGTGTTATTGGGCCTTTTAACAAGATGTTGATCTCCAATCCTTTTATTTTATCTACCACCCTTTGTACGCAGGGGAGCCTGGTAATGTGTTCACTTAAGATTATAAGGTCTGTCTCATTGATTAAAGTGTCATGGTTTTGATCCCACACTTTTACATAAGAAATAGTAAGGTTGCCTGTCCAACCTCGTGGATTTTCTCTGTGTTCTCTGGTTTCCTCTCACTGCTAAAAAATCCTACCCAATCATGCGTTGGGCCCAAAATGTAACCTCGTTTGTGTCGAGTGGACATTTAACCCCATCTCTATCTCACTTCTGGTACACAGTAATAGACTGTATTTTTTTTTCTCTATAAACAGACAGATTGGGCATCAACAAAGAATCGTATTGGTCAGTTTGTTTACCAGACATACAATCAATCGGATTTCACATTCTTTGAATCCAGTTATTCCTTTAATGGTCAGGCTGTTGGCATCGGGAAATTCAATATGTCAGAAAATTTTAATACATCAAGCCAAGATTGGCCAGTTGTTCTTAAAGCTCTTTACAAAGCTAAAGGTAGGTGTATAATAATACTTAAAAGATGTTTGCAAGACAGTTAATTTTATACAATTCTTGTATATTCATTTGGGGGGGTTACATGGATGAATGGTCTAACTAGTGCTGTTTAGATCATGAGGTCTGTCAATTTAAATACCTTGATTATAGAGTGTGTGTCTATAATAAGGACAGGAGGGGGGGTGGATGGCCAAATGCTTAGCACGGCACGCTGTATCATAACGTCTGCCATTGAGTCAACTGACGTGGTTTCGATCCCCTGGTTGTACGGGACAAGGGGTAGGGTCGCCTGTCCAACCTCATATCTTTTCTCAGGGTCCTCTGGTTTCTTCCCACTGCGTAAGACCCTAACATGTGAGTGAATGATGTAAATAAAATACGACCATATCTGAGTCTCAAAATGACATTAAACCACATATATCTCTCTGTCACAACCCTACTCGTTTGGTCTTATGTTCCATTCGGTCTTCAGAGGGTTGGATGGCTGAATGGTTAGCATGTGCGCGCCGTATCATAAAGCCTGTCATTGAGTCAACTGGCATGGTTTCAAATCCCCGGTTGTACATGGCAAGTTGTTTGGTTGTCTGTCCAACCTCTTGGGTTTTCTCTGGGTCCTCCAGATTCCTCCCTCTGCTAAAGACCCCTACGCGCAAGCAAATTATTGAAATAAAATTAAAGTATATGTTGGTCCCCAAATGACCTAGTTGTGTTGAGTGGACGTTTAACCCCAGTTCTCTCTCTCTCTTATTTTGTCTTCAGATGAAGCAGTACCTAATTGATATATCAGAAATGAAATATTAATATCAAGTTTAAAACCATGTTGCCCAATTTTGAATACCTTTATTTTACAATATTCACATTTACAAACATATCAGGCTACAATAGTTGGGAGAGATAGAGCTCCAGCGTGTGTGTTAAGAACCTTACATTTCACATAGTTCGGAAAACTTTAATTTTATCTATTTCACATAGTTATTAGATTAATTTAGAAAAATGAGTTTTAGTGCAAAAAAGGTTCAATTCTGATCAATATTTACTAATGTATGACGCCTTGATGCATTCAGCACCCACCTGCCATACGATAGTTCCATTGAAACCTTTGATGAGTCTCTTTTGATTGAATCCAAGCCTAATTTTGATATTTGGATTATGTTTTCTCAGTTAAATTTTAATAATCGACTTGAGTGTATTTTAACATGTATTAAGCTGTGACTCATTTGATATTATCTGAAAAATACAAATAAGGATCAGCTGCTTTAAATCGATATGCATGACATAAATAAAACATACATGACATAAATAAAACATACATGACAGAAATAAAACATACATACAAATGTATAATAAATCCATCAACACATATCAGAACTAACACAATTATATGGGAAACAATCACTGGTTTATTATACACAAGCACAACGTTTCAATAAGTATCCTCTTATAGTTATCAAGCACAATGACATTTAGTAAACAAGATGGTATATATATATATATATATGTATAAATGTACAATATGAAGTCATACTTAATTAATGTTATTATTTATAGGGGTTAGTTCTAATATGTCTCCAATCGCTAAATGCCACTAAATGATTATCATCAACACATAAGTTTGGAGATTGGTAGTGTTTTGTATACACTTATTTAAAAATATATACATGTATAAGATAATTAGAGTTAAAAGAGTTATTATAACTTTCAAAAAGAAAATAAAGTAATTGATTTAGACTAATATCATATTCATAATATCATTTGACTCGGCTAATAACTGAAAAACATAATACTGAACTACTTAGATTAAGGTATATATTTCACAAGCATTGTTTATATCACAAGAAAACCACAAAAAAGCGTTTCTATATCTCTTGTCAGATCTATTTTCAGAGTTTGCATACGTCCGATGTAAATATATATAGCATTGTAGTCAAATCACATGAAATCTAGAATACGATGACTTTTAAAGCGCAGTGACTTTTAATTGACAATGTTTTGGTTGTACATAACAGATCTATTAGAATTCTTGTCACTTCAAAATCAACCAAAGTTTTAGTAACCAGTGTTGGTACGTTATTTCAACATTTTTTCTGGTCGGACATTTTTACTGAAAATAAAGGGGCATAACTCTTATAGTTATTTAAGCAAGTGTTTTCAGACCACAATTAAAATTCATGTGTCAACAAAATATTAAAATTCGTACTTTCTAGTACGTAATAAAAACTGCAGTTATAATGTTCACTTAAAATTGTGACCTTATTGAATAGTTCCAATGTTTACTTGAATTGAGAAAGCTCTTCGTCTCTCTATTTGATATTTTACATTTTGAAAATAATAATAGTTGAGTTAATTTCATGTTTTTTTTTCATTAACACTTACAGTTATTATAACATATATTTATTTCAGATTTTATTTTGAGATAAATGTTGAATTCCAGATGAGTATTTGTCCTCTTCAGTTCCATTAAATGTGGGGGGGTTCGATGGACGAATGGATAGCATATGCGCGCTGTTTCATAAAGCCTGTCATTGAGTCAACTGGCGTGGTTTCGAATCCCCGGTTGTATGTGACAAGGAGTAGGGTTGCCTGTCCACCCTCATGGGTTTTCTCCAGATCCTCCGGTTTCCTCCCACTGCTAAAGAACCCCTACGCGCAAGCAAATTATTGAAATAAAATTATACCATATATTAGACCCGAATCACATACATTTCCCCCAAAAATAATATAAAATAAATAAATATTGTTTAGGATCTGGAACATGGGGTAATAACAGATGTGTCTTGATGTGGCGCTAACGCTCCCGTACTGTCACAATCAAACCATCCGGTCTTCCAGACAGTTTTAATATCTGTCATATCTTTAGTGTTGTAAAAAGTAGCTTGACTCAAGTCTTGAATGAGATGATTCACATCTGATATGGTTGTACGGTAATAATGAACAGCCAGTGAAACGGCAGACGTCACACTTTCTTCCATGTTTTCTAGAGTTTTACATTCGATATTGTTGTTGACCTTGGCATTGTACTTTATGTCTCCGATCAGCTGTGGAGCAAACAAACCGTGTGGAGCGTCAAATTCAAACGCCAAAAAGATGGATTCTGTGTAAGCGCCGGTTATGTATGAAGCACAGTTTGTGCCAACTGTGATCTGTTTTGTAGTTTTATCAATCGTATAACATTCCATCGGTTGCCATGGTTCCGAATCAGTTGTTTTCCAAATTGCCATCTTCAAATCAGTACTGGTACTTCGATATTCGTAATTAAAAAGGTATTTTTTATCTGGGTTATAACGTAAATCGTTTATTTTTATCAGTCGCATAAAATTGCCGTTTGAATTTTGCCCATCATATATAAAAGTTGGGTGATGAAACAATATACTGACATTTTGAAAATATCGATCGTTATCAAATTCGTGATCGAAGGCTGATGATGGAGCTGAAATGGAGATACCGTCATCTGTCAGATCAGTTTGAGTAAAAAGGAAAATTGTGATAGTTGCAAGAATATTTACAATAAGTCCAATGAAAATTGTAATGCGGACTTTAACAACCATTCCTCTTGCTGGATTATGTTTGCTGGCTTCCTTAAAGGATTCTTTATTACAGTACCGCACAAAAAATAGAAGTAGTCGTATTAACATGGCAAGAAGAACCACAGCTGCTTTGCTCATCTGGAATATGCTGACAGGATCTTCACGACAAGCACCAATTATCATGCTGAGGATCAGTTGCGGAAAATCAGCGAACCAGACGGTAGCGAGGGAGACGCAGTCTGTACACACCCACGCCTGCCCAGTACGAATCCCTTGACACGAATTAGCCATTTCAAATATCAAGAAAAAGGATCCGATCACTGCCATTACTAACAACGCCCATATCACAGCTTCTTGTGGCGGTCCGTAAACTAATCCTGGTTCAAGAAAAGATATATGTACATAAAACAGCCAATCGCAGATCATATCGGCAACATCAATCACTAGTGTTGCGATCAACAGACCCAGCTGAAATCGTCGACTGTTTACTCCCATATTTTATGTTGGTTTTGTTCAAACGTACAGGTACTTATTCGCTCGTTTTACTTAATTCTTTCCACCTGAAATACATAAAAGGGATTTTTGATTAAACAAAATATTAATTTGTTCTGCTGAGTTGTTAAGAATATTCTACTTGGTACTTAACAATACAATTTGAATCACTTGACATCAAGTAAATATTTGGAAAATCAATATAATGGTGCCGATGACAGCCATTACTAGCATTGCCCATATTAGGGTCTGTTCTGGTGGTCTGTAAACTAAACCTGGTTTCAAATAATATATTATTAATATGCACAAAAACAGTCCATTTCAAAAAATATTGGCCACATAAACCATTATGTATTGGTTATATGTCATTATATGTTAAATAAATATAGTCCATGGGCTAGAGGGACTAACTTTTCTAAGTAGTTTATATGTAACTGTCACCACAAAGGGTGCCAAAAAAAAAATTGAGGTAGGGGAAATTAAAATGACCATAGCTCCAAGTAGAATAGGTGTATAATAATAGTTGACCCCTCCAAATGTATCCTTGGTGGTAACATATAGAATATTTAAATATACATAATAACCTTCCAGAAAACATCACTTTGTAGATTCTAGGGAGGGGGGTGCAAGGTGAGCCCCTCTAGCCCATGGACTAATACTGTTTAAATCAACCAAGCTATCTAACGAGACTTTGTACATACATCAAGGGAGCCACAGTGGCTAAGCGGGTAAGAAACTGGCTTGCTAGCCTGAAAGTTGCCTGTTCGATCCCTGCATTAACAGAGAAAGTTCATTGGAACTTTCCGATGTGGTTTACTGTTGTCAGTGGGGCACGAGGAGAGGGCCTGACAAGGACAGCAGTGTAGTTTTTTGTATGGAACGAAAAACCTAAATCCTGTGTAGGACGTTTAACCCCATTTCATTTCACAAACATCAAATTATTAAATTGCATATGGTTTTACTTCACAAATGAAAGAAATACACCATTTTGTCCCCTAAAATTAGACCATACATTAGTGGTATAGATCCTAGCCTCGTAAACTCTTAAAACTTTACTTTGTCCGTAATCGTTTGTGTGTAGTTTGGTTTGGAATAAGAGCAGACGGGTCTTGTTAATAATAGTTTAAAAATATTTAATGAAAAAAATGAATATATTGAAAATTTTATTAAAATTACTAATCTTGCGAGAATTAGCGTTTGAATTGTATTCTTGATTAACATTTTTTTGATTTAATTATCAATGAGCATTGAGCAGCACATCAGATTCGAATCCAGTAAATATTGCAGGCCGGTGATGACAAATGATATCTTAATAAAGTTTCCTGTAATAATTCAATCGCTCGATTCTTAGTTCAGAGTAGATCAATTTGACTGAATTTTCAGCAAATTCACTTTATATTATCTATTTTTTAACTATTATAGTGAGACCTGCGAGTTCTTTATCTAATCTAATTTAATTCCCCTTTAAGTCGCTAAATTATTATTTTACAAAGGAAGATCAATTAAGTTTCTGTCAATGATAATTGAGAAAAAAATGTTGAGAAAAAATCAATATTAAATACAAAACCTACCGGTACCTTTTCTTTCAAAGCATACATGAATTGGATAAACCGTAATATCCTTGATGTTTAGATATCCAAGCTGTAGATGTCGGAAACTGATGTTGTATCATACGAGTTTATTAAGATTGTTGGTTTTGGTCACATGGTAGTTTAATATGTACCATGTGTATAATACAATATGTTACAGTAGGTAAATAAATGTATACAATATTACTATATACCAACATTACTTAGAGAGAGAGAGATGAGGTTTAACGTCCACTCGACACAAACTAGGTCAATCCGGGACTAACATATGGTCTATTTGTATTTCAATAATTCGCTAGCGCATAGGGGTCTTTAGCAGTGGGAGGAAACCGGAGGGCCTTATAAAACCCACATTGTAGTCATCCTGTGTACAATTTCCGTGCACGTAAAAGATACCTTGGCATTTGGAATTTAATATAAGAGTAGCCAATAACGCTGCTGTCTGGGTAAAATGCTCTGCATGCCCGTCTTCATAGGCAACTCGGAGCAAAACAGTAGGACGTTAACACCAATATCATTTTATTTTCTAACATAAAAAATATATTCTGCTTAAAATAAATTAATAATTTGACTATTTTTTCTCACATTCTACAAAATCTACATATTATTCTTTATAATTTATGCTCTAGGCTATATAAGGAAAAGAATTAATTCTTTAACTGTTTTTGTTTGATTTTTGTGAATAAATAAGTCATTGTTTTTTTATATCAGTGTCTGGTATTATAAATGTCTCATAGAAGAATCTAGTTTTCTGCCTGTTTGCTGCCAGGAAAGACAAATATTGAATTTAACACAATATTCCAGAATTTAAATATACAGTTTCAATCCTTGACTCCTTGCACATAAGGGAGCCATAGGGGCTCAGTGAGTAGGATGTTGGCTTGCTAACCTTGTTGTTTGATCCCAGGGTTGGCTGAGAAAGTTCATTAGGATTTTCTGGCATGGGTCCCCTTTGTCAGCAGCGGGAAGGACCTGGCAAGGTGAAAGGTATAGTCTTCAAATGGGACGGGAAACTGAGGTCTTGTGTACACATTACAGTGCACATAAAAGATCCTTGGCAGTTGGAGTTTGATATAAGAGTAGGCTATAGCGCTGTCCTGGCAATATTTTGCTCATTGCACGCTAACGAGTGGGAGCAAAACAGTAGGACGTTAAACGCCATTTCATTTCTATTTCTAACATAAAATATATATTCTGCTTTAAATTTTTTCTCACATAATACAAAATCTACATAGTCTCCTTTAAATTTACTAACCACTACTTAATTTCAATTTCGTCCGCAGGCAATTTGGTTATTTTGTTTTTTATTACTTTCACAATTACATCTGCCATTTATTTACATTGTTCCAGGTATTTGTTGACATTAATAATATTGATTTATAAAATGGCTTGCTAAATTAGATCGTATAAAAATATACTAAATACACCCACGGTATATTTAATATTTTTTTTAAGTAGGCCTAAAACTAATTCAGCAAATACCAGTAAACTTATTTAGCTCAAATTAATCACAAACTACCAGTAAGACTAATTTAGCTAAAATTAATTGCATACTACCAGTAAAACTAATTTTTGATTATTAGCTTATTCTGCCCCAGGCATAAAACACAATATATTTAAAAGTATTATTCATTCTGTGTATATATCAAGAAATGTGCATAGACTCACTAATATGGCTCACTGAATATTATAAGTAAAAATAGTACACTTATACTTCCTAATATAATTCACACCTCCATGGTATAGTACACAATATACTTTACACCTCTAATATATGTCACTAATATACATCTAATATACAATACAAAAAACTTTGCACATCTAATACACAATATGTTTCCAACCTTTAATACACATATACTCTCTAATATACTTTACACCTCTAATACACACAGACTCTCACATATACTTTACACTCCCAATATACAAAGATATCCTAATATACTTTACACCTGTAATACACATAGACCCTCTAATATACTCTACTCTTTTAATATACATAGACTCTCTAATATACTTTACACCTCCAATATACAAAGATATCCTAATATATTTTACACCTGTAATACACATTGACTCTCTAATATACTTTACACCTCTAATACACACAGACTCTCTAATATACTTTACACTCCCAATATACAAAGATATCCTAATATACTTTACACCTGTAATATACATTGACTATCTAATATACATAGACTCTCTAATATACATAGACTCTATAATAAACATAGACTCTAATATACACATAGACTCTATAATAAACATAGACTCTAATATACACATAAACTCTATAATATACATGGACTGTCTTATATACACATACTCTATAATATACATAAACTCTCTAATATACAAAGACTCTATAATATACTTTACACTCCCAATATACAAAGATATCCTAATATACTTTACACCTGTAATATACATTGACTATCTAATATACATAGACTCTCTAATATACATAGACTCTATAATAAACATAGACTCTAATATACATAGACTCTCTAATATACATAGACTCTCTAATATACTTTACACCTCTAATACACTTTACAAGTCTAATATACATAAACTCTTTAATATACATGGACTCTCTAATATACACATACTCTATAATATACATAAACTATCTAATACACATAGACTCTCTAATATACATTACACCTCTAATACACTTTACAAATCTAATATACATAGACTCTCTAATATACATGGACTGTCTTATATACATAGACTCTATAATATACATAAACTCTCTAATATACATGGACTGTCTTATATACACATACTCTATAATATACATAAACTCTCTAATATACAAAGACTCTATAATATACATAGACTCTAATATACATAGACTCTATAATATACTTTACACCTCCAATATACAAAGATATCCTTATATACTTTACACCTCTAATATACGTTGACTATCTAATATACATAGACTCTATAATAAACATAGACTCTATAATAAACATAGACTCTAATATACATAGACTCTCTAATATACATAGACTCTCTAATATACTTTACACCTCTAATATACTTTACACCTCTAATATACATAGACTCTCTAATATACTTTACACCTCTAATACACTTTACACCTCTAATACACTTTACAAGTCTAATATACATAAACTCTTTAATATACATGGACTCTCTAATATACACATACTCTATAATATACATAAACTATCTAATACACATAGACTCTCTAATATACATTACACCTCTAATACACTTTACAAATCTAATATACATAGACTCTCTAATATACATGGACTCTCTTATATACACATACTCTATAATATACATAAACTCTCTAATATACAAAGACTCTATAATATACATAGACTCTAATATACATAGACTCTATAATATACTTTACACCTCCAATATACAAAGATATCCTTATATACTTTACACCTCTAATATACGTTGACTATCTGATATACATAGACTATCTAATATACATAGACTCTATAATAAACATAGACTCTAATATACATAGACTCTCTAATATACATAGACTCTAATATACATAGACTCTCTAATATACATAGACTCTCTATTCTAATATTCTTTACACGGTTATATCCTTTACACCTCTAATATACTTTAAGCCTCTAATATACATAAACTCTCAAATGTAAAATGCAGCTCTGATATACAAAGACTCTACTAATTTTTTATTTCGATCTACTTATTTTGATTTACTTATTTTAATCTACTTATTTTAATTTATTGATTTTAATTTATTTACTTTAATTTATTTATAATAATAATAATAATATGACATCTACCAAACTGGCGGGATTTAATTTATTGATTTTAATTTATTTACTTTAATTTATTTATAATAATAATAATAATATGACATCTACCAAACTGGCGGGATAGTGGAGTAAGTGGCAGTCACGGTCAGATAGACTATTCCGCATAGAACAGATACCAAACCAATGGAGTGGGATTAATAATAATAATAATAATCGCGTCATTTTACAAGGGTAGCAAATTAGGCCTGAGGCCTTTTTCCAATTAAGCCCTTGGCACAGATCGTGCTAATGATTTCGATCATTACTGCAGGAAGAAACCGAAGAACTTGGGGGAAAAAACCTGCCTGCTCGGACGGGAGACCGAATATCCCTCTCACTTACAACGATAAAGTTCATGACCTGAGCTGGGATTGAACCCTTGTTACATTGTTGAGAAGCCGCCTCTCTATTGCCACGGCTATCCGACCAGCTTGTGAAGTAAGAGGAGGCCATGATAAGAGGGGCCTTGCACCAAAAATTATTAAGCTTTCATATGACTCATGTCATGTGGCAGGAAGTGATTTTGAATATGAAAGCTTTCATATCTGCATAGCAAATCCAGTTATTATTATTAATACACCAAATACCACATAATAATGACATATATGACCTCAGCTATATGCATGTTTGACATGGTTTTTTGCTATAGTAGCTCCAGGGTAAAAGGAGTGTATGATGTCACCTACATTTCCAGTAGGTTCAAATATCACTTTCAGTTTCTTTACATGGACACTTGATTACATCGTACTGAAATTATGGGAATACCAGACATTATTCTATAACTACATGCTAATACGAGCAAATATCATTGAATACAGCCATTGAATACAGCCATTGGATACAGCCATTGAATACAGTCATTGAATAACCCTATAGTTGTATTCAATGGCTTGAGAAGGGACTACTTCTTCCAAAATGACTTCAATTCGAGAATGACGTAAAACTGTAATGACTTTGTCGCAACTAGGCAACCACAATTTTTGTAAAAAAGAAAGAAAAAAGCCAGGAACATATGATGAATTTTAATGTTAGTGGTAATGATTTTTTATGATAATCTAGATAGATAGATACAACTCAATGACCATTGAATACCGCTCGGGTTATTCAATGGTTCAAGAGAGTGTATCCCTGCGCAAGTATTCAACGAGCGATAGCGAATGGAATGCGGCAGGGATACACTCGAGTGAACCATTAAATAACCCGAGCGGTATTCAATGGTCATTGAGTTCTGTTTTTATTCTATGACTACATGCAAATCTCAAAATACACTGTACTATCCAGATTATCATTAAAAATCATCACCACTAATGTTAAAATTAATCATAAGTTCCAAGCTTTTTTCTTTCTTTTTTACAAAAATTGTGGTTGCCTAGTTGCGACGTCATTACAGTTTGACGTCATTCTGGAATTGACGTCATTCTGGAAAAAGTAGTCCCTTTTAAATGGCCACTGAATAGTAATTGAAAGTCGAATAAATTCTTGAGTCCGAGAATGCTTTGTGAAAATTGGGCCTGATTTTATATTTCTGGTGTTGATATTTCAGAATTTTTACATATTCTCTTAAGCCCAGGTAAAAAAAAAAAGAAATATGCTGACAGTTTAGTGTTTTGTTGTAATATCCTGTTCTATCTTCAAACAATATCGGACTTAAACAATGGCCTCAAATCTAATAATTTCTACTTGGATTTAGTCTTATATAAATTGATTTTAGGTATTTGGTGTATTTTATTTATTTTTTTAAATTAAAAAAAATAAATTAATATACATAGAGTTGGGCGTGGCACTTCTTGTCGTTATTAGTAGAGTGGAGCAGAGCAGTAGGATATTAACGGTTAAACCCCATTTTATTACATTGACTCATTACAAATTCAGTAACTTATAATAATATAGTTAGAACTCAGGTTGTTTAATGGTTCAAGAGAGTGTATCCCTGCGCAAGTATTTCACGAATCTCAAAATACACTGTATTATTCTATGACTACATGCAAATACAAGCAAAAATCATTGTATACAGCCATTGAATACAGCCATTGAATAACCCATTGAATAACCCTAGCTAATTTTAAAAGAGATATATTTTAGTTAAAATAAGGCAAACAGTTTTGAGAAAATGTTTAACTGAAGTCTGAGAATGCTTTGTGAATTCGGGGCCAGATCGTCAGAGTTTAGTTTAATAATAGGCCGACTTAAAGGAGCTAATTCGCTAACTTTTGGGTCCTAGAAATTGACAATAGTGGGCTGTAACGCATATAATACTGTAATATGAATGTATATAAACTGATTTACATTCAATGGTTTCTGTTTTTACTCCAATTTTAAATCTGTTATGTTCTGCGAAATAAGCCAGCAGTCTCAATTGAATGCAAATTTCTAGCTTCTAGTTATTCCAGTCTATACATATGCCGTTTGATTTGGTGCAATGTGTGTAGCCTCACCCCTCAAGTCTCTTGTAACAACCGGGGCTAGGGGCATTATGGTACACAATTCGTGTACCAATGGTAAAATGTTTATTTTGTCTTAAATATTGGATATCAAAAGCCCATCTTTTTCCGGTAAAAGTAACTCCCTTCTGTTATATCAAATTATTAGAGTATAGTTTAAACATACATTATAGCTAAATCTGTCAATTACAGGTCTTTTTTTAGGATTGAAATGTTTTCTAAATTATTAATTAGATGTTAATTAACTGATCCAGGGCATAATCAACTCTAAAGGCATCAGATTTATCCGATATTAATTAAAGAGATTAGAACAGTCAAGCCATATTTTGAAAACTAATACGTTGGTTGAAATTATTGCACACGTCTTTTGAAAACTTCAAAGGCTAATATCGTCACTCGCAATAGAGTAATTTTGATGAAATTTTGAAATTATTCATTTTAAATTATCTACGTTAGATCAAACTATTTATATAGCTCTTTATATAAATCTTACATAATGTTAATGTATCTATAATACAAGTAGTCTATATGTATATTAAAATATGAAATGATTTACCTTTATATTATTAAGTAATTATCCATAAACCTGCTTTAATATGTCATGCTCAACTGACACGTAGATGACGACTAAACCAAATGCACTTAGGATATATTAATAGAAACATATGACATAATATCTTTTACCTCCGTCATTGGCTCATTGCTGAAAATAATTGATTGACTTTCACTTTCTTTTCTTCTCTTAAACTTAATAAGATTATCGCGGTCAATAGTTGAACTGCTGGGTAGGTCAAAGATATAACTAAGTAAATCTATAAATTGGATTTTTGTCAATTGTTGCGACGTAGAATTAATAACATTTGATTTATGATTCGTTGTAGAACAAGTGTTTGATCCAGTCTTTATTTAAATTGTTTATACGCCCAACTGAGGAATTGCCAGTACAGGTATCTGCTTTGAAAAATGCCCAAAATAGAATTAAGTTCTGGAAACTTCTAATTTTGGGAAAACCATTATGTAAAATTGTCTTTGTTGATTTTCTTGTTAAAGCTGTTGTGACTCAGCGAGTGAATATAACTTGTTATCCAACTTTTGGCTAAATGGTTAGCGTGCGAGCGCTGTATCATTAAACAATATAAATTATTTTCTTGGAACAAGATTGCCTATGATTGAAACAGCTATGAATGGAGAGAGAGGGAGAGAGAGAGAAATTGGGTTTAACGTCCACTCGATACAAAATAGATCATTTCGGGCCGAACATATGTTTTTAAAAATTTTATTTCAATAATTTGCTTGCACATAGGGGTCTTTAGCAGTGGGGGGAAACCGGAGAACCTGCAGAAAACCCACAAGGTTGGACAGTCTGACTAAAATGTTTAGTCTCACAGGAATGCTATAGATATGCTGAAGGTCTTATAAACAGTCTAGATATTAGACAACGATGTCGACGTACCGGTAGTCAATCCTCTTGACTACAATAATAGTTATAATCCGAGTAATGCACCAGCAACTGTGGTGTCATAAATCAATCTACTTTAGGCTAAATTACATGTACATATAGTCAATCCTCCTGACTACAGTTATAAACCGAGTTATTAGCACAAGTAACAGTAATTTTGATAATCCGGTAAAAAAACAAAACAAGCTTGCTGATTATTCATAACAGGTTTAGTAAGTTGCCTTTGTGGATCGCAATGTGATGATCGACGGAACTTAGGAAGACAATGTCGACATGTATTGTGCATCTCGCTCGGGAATTGCGCATCTTCAACAATAATTACATGTACATCATACATTTAATAGTTTCACTGACCAGTTATTTAAATCTTAGTTGAATATAATCCTCGGATAGAACACGAAATACACTGAGGCACTGTCATTAATAATCTATTTTTTACGACAGAATCTCCAATGGTGAATACCCTGATGACATGTAACATCGGTCGGAATTAGGTCTATAATAATGCTACATGTAGCTTTAGTTTTATGTAGCGTTTACCTTTTTTTTTATACACATGCTGACAGAGGCTTAATTTTAGAAATAGTGTCATTTATTTTTAAAAGCTATATGTCATAGATTAGTCGCACGAAATTTTTTTACAAGCAATTTAAATTATGGTTATCATGTGATCAGTTATGGATGAATGAAAAAAAAAAATTTGTTAGTTATATAGACAAAAATTACAAATTGTGTTATGAAGAAATACCACGATGCTGTATCAGCTTATATCCATCTAAAAAACAAACGAAGACACTAATTTATTCAGAAAATTAATAGGAAAACATTTTCAGACGATGAAGACTACCTATTTGACGTTATTTTTGTGGTTATTACATACATAATTAAAGGGAATGGAATATTATAATTTTAAATCCCATTTCCTACTGAGACCTCATCATTTGATCCAATTCTGTCCGGTTCATTTCAAAATTGATTAAGAACCCCCTTGGTCTGACCTACCGGCTGCAATTCTTAACTGAGGGTATTGAAACTTTACATATTTATTCATTATACCCTTAAGATGACCCCTGGTCAACGATATCACCTCATTGGAAGCTTCTTCTTCTTTTGGTGTTTAACGTCTGCTTCCACTTAAGTGATATCACAGACAAGACATAGGAGAGCCGAAGCTGCTTCCTGATTTTTAGAATATGATTTTGCAATCTTTCCATTTTGGCCTTAGGCCATGGATTAGGTTTTAGTGGGAAGTTCTTCCCTTTATTTAATAAAAACACATCGTTGGTAGACGATCTCTTCTGTTTCTGGATTGGTAGATGTCTTCTTTGTGGGATTTGTGTTTTTAGGTGCTAGACCTGTCTTCTCGTGGTCTCCCCTTACTCCACTATCCCACTGGTATTTGTTTTGGCAGAATAGTGTTTAGATGCCGAGCCCGTCTGATCATGACTCCCACTTACTCCACTATCCCGCCAGTTTAGTAGATGTTAGTAGTAAATTAAACTAATATAAAATTAAATAAATAAAGAGAGTATAATAAAGTTGTAGTCAAATAAATTAAAGGTAATAAAATAAAGTAAATTAAAATAAAAGTAAAGTAAAGATAAAGTAAAAATTTATTAGTTAATTAAATTAAAATAAGATAAATTAAAATAAAATAAAATAAAATAAAATAAAATAAAATAAAATAAAATAAAATAAAATAAAATAAAATAAAATAAAATAAAATAAAATAAAATAATAAAGATAAAGTAAAGCGAACGTCAAATAGTACTTACTCACACACGCAGGATGATCCCTATTGTTTTTGATGCATGCCCCCCCCCCGGGACAGCCCCACCCATTTCTTGAATTTGTTTGTTTGTCACAGACCGCATTTCTTAACATCATGTTAAAATTTTACATACTTATTCCTTATACCCTACAGAACATTCCTATTGTTTGTGGTGCATGTCCAACCCCCCTTTTCATTTGTGTGTCGCCTACAGGAACCCTGTTGCAGTGTCACACCTACTTTTTTGTTAATTAGTCTCTAGATTTGACAAAACACACCCAATATCTAGCCTTCTTCGTCTCCTGTCATATTACAGTCATTTCAGCCATTTCATATTTCATTGTCTTCATTTTAAAAAGTGTCATATGAATGAAAGCCTGCATGTGATTGTGGATGTATATTGCAGCGTTAGTGATGCTCTTGTTTTACTTCCAAGTGGAATTGATGAAATAACATATGGTTTAATTTTATTTCAATTATTCGCTCTTGCGTAAAGGGTTCTTTAGCAGTGGGAGGAAACCGGTGAAAACCCACAAGGTTGGACAGGTGACTCTACTCCTTGTCACATACAACCAGTGATCCCAAACCATTCCAGTTGACTCAATGACAGGCTTTATGATACAGTATATGCGCCTGCTAACCATTCGGCCATCCTTACCCACAAGTCATAAGGCGCCTACCTACATCTATTGACAGTTGATTTTGTTGTAACATAAGATATTTGTTTGAATTTCTTTTTGTTTTTGTAATTTCAGATGGTAGTTGTGATTTTTTGGTGAATTCTGGTATGATGAATAGTCAAGCTACAACAACTTACGGTGCACCTAGAGATATGTGGATCCAGTATTCAGTCGATGATGTAAAAACAGGTAGATCTTTACTTGATAGTCCTCTTGGCTCAAACCCTATATTAGATACATAATCATAATTGCCTGTCTTCATTAGCCCAGTTTGTGCATAAAGTTGATTGCATCACCTTTCATGACACATAATTAAACAATTATGTGACTTCTCGATATGAGTGGATGATGAGTGATTGCATCACCTTTCATGTCACATGATTAAACATTGCAGCGACTATGTCTTCAAACAATTATTTGTCTTCTCGATATGAGTGGATGATGAGTGGTGCTTTGCTAATGAATTCTACATTTGGGCGAATGTTTCAGCGAAGCAGAAACACTAGTCGACTATATATCAAACATGTTTGATTCGGGCGAATCATTTGGCTAGTGTGTCCTTTACATAAGATGCTGGCACACTAACTAGGAGATCCTCGATTCAAACCAGGTGTTGGCAGAGAAGTTCCCAAGAGTAACAGACTGTCTGGCAAGGAACAGTGTCTAGTTTTTTGGATGGGACAAATAACCGATTAATTCCATTTCATTCCCTTTTAATCCTTTCTTTTTATACGCCCACATTTTCATGTGGACGTATTATGTCGTCGCCCCTGTCCGTCTGTCCGTCCTGACGTCCGTCCACAATTGTTTGTGGACTCTCTATAGGTCACAATTCTTGTCGGATTTTGACGAAACTTGAAATATAGGTTTATCCCCAAAAGATCTCGGCTGCTTTCGATAGTGGCATGTATCGGATCAAAACTTCATGGATTATGGCCCCTGATTGTACGAAAAATCACGTTTTTAGCTTGTGGACCCTATATAGGTCACAATTTTGAACCGATTTTGATGAAACTTGACATGCATGTTTATAACCAAAAGATCTTGGTTCCTTTCGATATTTGCGCCTATCGGAACGTAATTTCCTGAATTATGGCCCCTGATTGGCCGAAAAATCACCTATTTTAGCTCGTGGTACCTGGAGGTCACAATTATTATCCAATTTAAAAAAACGTTCGATTATATCACCGTTACACCCTAAGGAAGGTTGAGTTCAAATTTCGGAAAATCGGACCAAAATTACCATACAAAATGGCCGCCGTTCGTACGCGAATACTGTTAAAAAATGGTATATCAAGGTTGTGGACCCTGTAAGGATCACAATTTTAATTCGAATTTTATGAAACTTGAAATGCATGGTTATAACCCAAAGATCTTGGTTGCTTTCGATATTTGCACATATCGGATCGTAACTTCCTGAATTATGGCCCCTGATTATACGCAAAATTGCCTTGGTTTAGTTTGTGGTCCCTCTGGAGGTTACAATAACTATCCGATTTAAAAAATCGTTTCATTGTATCAACGTTACACCCTAAATAAGGTTGAGTTCGAATTTCGGAAAAATTGGACAAAAATTGCCAAACAAAATGGCCGCCATTCATATGCGAATACTGTTAAAAAATGGTATATCAAGGTTGTGGACCCGGTAGAGGTCACAATTTTAATTCGATTTTGATAAAACTTGAAATGTATGGTCATAACCCAAAGATCTTGGTTCCTTTCGATATTTGCGCATATCGTATCATAACTTTCTGAATTATGGCCCCTGATTTTACGCAAAATCGCCTTCGTTTAGCTTGTGGTCCCTCTGGGGGTCACAATTATTATCTGATTAAAAAAATCGTTTGATTTTATCACCGTTACGTCCTAAGGAAAGTTAAGTTTGAATTTGGGAAAAATTAGACCAAAATTGCCATACAAAATGGCCGCCATTCGTATGCGAATACTGTTTAAAAAATGTATATCAAGGTTGTGGACCCTGTAGAGGTCGCAATTTTGAACCTGATTTTGATGAAACTTGAAATGCATGGTTATAACCTAAAGATCTTGGTTCCTTTCATTATTTGTGCATATCGGATCGTAACTTCCTGAATTATGGCCCCTGATTATACGCAAAATCGTCTTTGTTTAGCTTGTGGTCCATCTGGAGGTCACAATTATTATCCGATTTAAATAAATCGTTTGATTATATCACCGTTAAACCCTAAGGAAGGTCAAGTTAGAATTTCGGAACAAAATTGCCATACAAAATGGACGCCACATGTACGCGAATACTGTTATAAAATGGTATATCAAGGTTGTGGACCCAGTAAAGGTCACAATTTTGATTAAATTTTGATGAAGCTTGAAATGCATGGTTATAACCCAAAGATCTTGGTTCCTTTCGTTATTTGCACATATCAGATCATAACTTCCTGAATTATGGCCCCTGATTGTCCGAAAAATCGCCTATTGTCCCTCTGGAGGTCACAATTATTATCAGATTTAAAAAATCGTTTGATTATATCACCGTTACACCATACAGAAGGTTGAGTTTGAATTTCAGGGAAATTGGACCATAATTGCCAGACAAAATGGCCGCCGTGTGTACGCTAATAGTGTTAAAATATGGTATATCAAGGTTGTTGACCCAGTATAGGTCACAATTTTAATTCGATTTTGATGAAACTTGAAATGCATGTTTATAACCTAAAGATCTTGATTCTTTTCGATATTTGCGCATATCAAATTGTAATTTAATGAATTAAAGCCTTTGATTGTAGGAAAAATCACTTTTGGTTTTACTTGTTCTCTATCCATCTCTCGAAAATGTGGGAGTATCCTGCCTGGCAGTGCCAGCTTACTATCTTTTAATTATATGTTTATTTTTAGGTGTTTCTGTTGTTGTTCAGTGGTTCGATAAACCTCCAACTCGTCTACCAGAAGCCATTTTCTTCTCGTTCCAACCTGTACCTCAATCTAATGATCATCATTGGTTCTTACATAAACTAGACCAATTAATAGACCCATTAGATGTCGTCATTAATGGCAGTCAAAGACATCATGGTAAGTGAGTTATACATTTTATTAGTGATGGGTACCACTTTTCACTAAATTTTACAATTGTTGCTCATTCGGGACCAATAGGGCAAAGTGTCTAGCCTTTCGAATAAATGGGAAACTGAGGTCCTAGGTTTACCTGGATATCTTCTTTGATTGGAATTTAGTAATTGACCATAATAACACAAGGTACAATTGTATGGAAACACAATTACTGAGTTTGATACTAAGCGACATTTCGACGAGGATACTCTCGCCTTTATCAAGTAAATGATTTGCTTAATAAAGACGAGGGTATCCGGGTCGAAACGTCGCTTAGTAATAAATTCAGTAATTGTGTATCCATAAAATTGTACCTTGTGTTTTTACCTGGATAGTTTAAAAACGAAATAGATTAAGCGAGAGTGCTGCTTTCAAGTCAATATTTCCCTCAAAGATTCATTATCTTGGTTAGCCGTTGCTGCAGAAAAGTAGGCAATGAATGATGTAATTTCATTTCATTTCATTTGTATCCATGCTGAGAGACAAAAAGATGCTCACACGCAGTCTATATACCTGAACGAGTGTTCCTCTGGTTTCCTCCCACTGCTAAAGACCCCTACGCGCAAGTGAATTATTGAAATAAAATTAAACCATATGTTAGTCCCGAAATGACCTAATTGTGTTGAGTGGACGTTAAACCCCATTTCTCTCTCTCTCTCTCTCTAAACGAGTGTACGAAATAATCAACACTATCCTATTTTCACTGGGAGCTACGGTGGCTGAGTGAGTAGGATGTTGGCCTGCTAACCCGGAGGTCCCGTGTTCGATACCTATGTTCAAAAGGTTTTTAGGTGTACACATGCACATAAAAGAGTAGGCCATAGCACTGCTGTCTGGGCCAAATTTCCCCCATATATTCATAGCACACTATGACATTTGACCATCTTTATTAGCCCAGTAGGATGTTAAACCCCATTTCATTTCATTTCCTATTTTCACAGATCAAAGAATGACCTTTTAAATATTTATTTTTTTAGCAATTGACAAAGGCGTTGTTTATGTCAACAAGGCGATGAAAGGCATGGAGATAAACTCTGTAGATGCTGCCATAGCAACAGTATTAACATCATCAGGTTCCTTGACAACACTCCCTTTACCTTTGACCCCCCTTAAAGATGTGACTGGGATGAGTTTTAATCTATTTAACAATGTCTGGGATGTCAACTGGATATTTTGGTATCCTTATTTAACAGAAGATAAAGACCAAAAGTTTAGATTTAATATTAAATTTGCATCATAATATTTTCGCAACTACGGGTAAATAGGTCCTAATATGTGAAATATGTGATATTCAGGTAGCAAATTGGGAGGAACTAGCTCTTTGGGAACCTGGCCTGTTTGTCAATTAGAAAATGTTATTAAATGCAGTTATGCAATTAAGTTTGGAGATGTACAAATTAATTTATATTTGAATTTGAGATGCATTGCTGAGATTAAAAATGTTATAGAATTTATATTTTTTTTAAAGGATGTTAATATAGGTTTGTTAAAATATGGCCTTGGAGTTCTTGTGCCTGTTTCACAAAATATACAATTAAATTGGGGGATGTACAAATTAATTTGTATTTGAATTTGAGATAACTTTGCTGATGCATTGCTGAGATTATGAATGTTATTATAAATTTGGTTAATATAGGTTTGATTAAAATATAGCCTTGGAGTTTTGGAGCCTGTTTCACAAAATATTAACTAAGATAAAATCCAGATATTATTAATTTGATTGGATAATATTAGATTGATTTTAGTGCTTCACCAATCAAAATTTAAATATTTACTAAAATTTGGATTTTGTCTTTAGTTAAAGATTTCAAGAAACCGGGCCTAGATCATTAATTGAGTTATATTATGATTAATTTTGAATATGATATTATTTAAGATTATATTTAATTACATTTTATATAATTATGATTATTTTGAATATGATATTATTTAAGATTATATATAATTACATTTTTGTTGAAATTAATCTTGCAGTCAACGTGTCAATGTTATAATTAGAAAAGTCTTTATGTATTACGGTACATATAAAATATAAAGGGGCATCAACATAATGGTTTATGATGAAGTCCAAGTTTTTTTTAGAGTAGTTAGTATGTAATTTAAGCGCCAAAATATAGAGTTGTTTGTCCTGACATGTAACCTTTTTAAGATTTTGTGTCATTTTTTTCGTTTGGTGACCTGATAATCGATTCCTGTTCCTTGAGAGGTCTATACAGTGAATGGCACATGTGCTGTACTTGATAAGATTAAGACTGACGGGTTTAAGTTGTTTTTGTTGTTTGAAAACATATCACAATATTGAGTTAGTTGCTCAACCCTCAGGTAGAGGATTTTCAGGGATTTTAACATAAAATTAGTCAGTTTTATTCTACCCAAAATTATCAGGATTATCCCTTCAAGTATTACATATAATAAGGGTCTTCTCACTTTATAAATAAGCCCAAGTTTATATTATATTGTTATTTAAATAGTTTATGTCTGTTGATGTATAATTTATTATTTTCTTCATACATTCCAATGTATATATTTGAATGTATATAATTTTATGCTTACGTTGTCGCAGACAGTTTTCTGCTGCCCTATTTAAAGATATATTCCTGAGAGAGTCAGGACTGTAATTTTTCTACGACCTATACTATAAGAAGATATTTATAATGCTATTAATTAGTAGACACTATCACATCAGTGGAAGCCGAGGTTAAATAAAGCTATTTCATATACCAACAGCATAAATTCCTAGCTGGAGGGCAATAGTTTAAAACATTGACCATTTGTTATATTACTGGTTGAAATACTATGGTTAACTTATTTATTAAGGCTTAAAAAAAAACCTATCAATTTTTCCCCTTGGGTCATTGATAATTGATAAAATATTTTTTTAAGAATAAAATGTCTGATTGATATATTAATTTTATATTTGATAAACATGACAGATTGTTTTAAGTTATTTTTCATACTTTTATAGGGTAATAGTGGTAAGCTTGCAATAAATAAAGCTCTTTTATAATAGAAATGAATTCTATCCAGGCTGTTTGTGTTACTCAGTTTTCCTAAATGAGCCCCAAAAATAAGATAAGAATTGAGTGGTGATCAGAAACTGACAGTTAAAGGGACAAAAACACTCTTGCTGGCTTTACATTTGAAAAGGTTTAGGGTTTACGTTAGGCTTTTCAAATGATCGAGTTGAATTTTTCCAAATTTTAAAAGTTTGTATCATCAATTAATTGGAATATTGTAAAATAGTACAATTTGTTGACCCGAATACAGATTGGGACATATTTGACATATTATTTAGTTACAACAAGAGTGATAATGAGCCTTTAAAACTATTCACCAGTTTAAATATTGATTAGTGAGCTGTTATCTCAACTCCACTACCAGTTATTAAGGAGTTATAATCTGTGGTTATATATGGTTTAATGGTCGAGAGCGAGACATTAAGTAATATATTGATACCGCACAAGGCGTTAGCCGAGTGATGTTTCAATATATTACGCAATGTTTTTAGCTTGAGACCGTTAAACAACTTAAATTACAGACACTATCCCACGCATGCTTTTCATTTATTAGTGAGGTGTAATCTATGGCCACCACTAGTTATTAGTGAGCTTGTAATCTATAATTACCATCAGTCAGTTGTAATCTTTGCTCATCTCATATTATGATGGGGATAAAATGTCAAATTTTCCTCCTAAGAAATGAAATGGAATTAGGTGTAATCGAACGTCCTACTGTTCTGTTCCGATGGGTTAATGAAGACGAGCATACACCATACAGTGTGCTATGATGGAATTTGGCATGGAAGCAGCAGTACCTACTCTTTTTTTCGAATACCAACTGTCAAGGCATCGTTTATGAGCATATCAATGTGTACACCAGGCTTTTGTTTTTTGTCCCATCGAAAAGGCTAGTCACACTTTCCTTGGCAGGTCCTCCCTCCTGCACCAATGACAAGGGGTAACCTTACTGGAAAATCCTGAGAAACTTTCTTGGGCAACATTTTGCCTGGGCTGTAAATAATAGACACATGAAAATTAAAAATATAAATTTATTCCATATTTACAAATCATTATAAATAAAAATAAATTCGATTAGGATTTGTCATCAATCTAATTAAAATTAAATGCTAGTTTAATTTCATGTATTTGATTGGTGAAACCATTAAAATATTTAGGACATGACAGAATAATCAGCCAAGCAAATGTCATGACAATCAAAGATTTTTAGTATGGGTGTTTTGATTTTGAATCACAATGTTAAAACTATAACACATACTTATATAGTAAGTGCAGGAAGACTGCACCATACATAATTTACACAAAAACAAGTCTATGGACAAGACACAATACACACAAATCACGAACAAATCAAATTAAGTGAATGGATCCAGGGGCTAGCCGTAAGAGTGCACTGCGCTTCACTCAAATTTGAAAACAATCAGGAATATAACCCAGAGAAACCATTGTGTAATGCCAGTGTGAGTCATGATCTGCTATATGTTACAAGAAATACGAATGTTAGCATATTGAAGTAAAAATTACCAATACCAGTAAACCATATCAGGGGAATGTATAAAAACAGGTAGTTAAGAACTAAATGCACTAAGTGAACAATTACTTGTTTATTGCTCTATCAAGTTACTAAATGCCTCTAAAAAGATAATAATCATATTGAACACATCCTATGTGTTATAGTTTATTTATCTACCCAGTTACTAAATGCAACTTAAAGAATAACATCCAATAAAGAAAGGTCCTTACAGTAGTTTACACTCATATGGGAAAAACAACTGAAAAAAAACCTTTCTGTGCAAAACCTGATTGAGTTGGTATAAAACTAACAAAATCATACATGTTTAAAAAAAACTATTGATAATAAAATTGTCAAGTTCTTTTGCTTGAAGGAATGCAATAAATTATAAATCACATCGAGACAGTTAACGTAAAATAGCCAACCATATTTTCTCAGAAATTAAAGGTGGAATCACATTAAAGAAAACTAAAATTAAGGCTTTAAATTTTACTAGAATATGCAAGTAATCTCCTGACAATAAACTTTAAAATCCTCTAAATCAAAAGATATAGAGAACCAAGCTGACAGATTGTTTTTTCATTCTTATAACTTAACTTCTGAATATTGGCACTATTGTATGACTAAAAAACTGATTTTGGCTTATATGGATGTTCATATGCGAAGTGAGAATTATCTTACAAGAAACTGGTAACAAGTACCATAGTGGACTAGTAGCCCTAAGCAGTGGACACATTAGCTGAATCAATTGACAGAATGGTTGGACACTCTAGCCGAATGCTTCGCCCAATTGATTGAATAAACATGGAGGCGTCTATGTCTTCAAACAATCATGTGACTTCTTGATATGAGCGGATGATGAGTGGTGATAGGCTAATGAATTCTACATTCGGCCGAATGACAATGGACACACTAGGCGAATTTTGACGCCCATTGATTCGGCCTTATCATTTGGCTAGTGTGTCCACTGCTTTAGAAACTATGTTATGATTAAAAGGTATTCTTGTCTTTCTCACTTCTTGGGAAATTTAACATGAATCGAAACTTCTGATTTTTATCTTGAGCTAAATACGGATACCAGAATATATAATTAACATTCCATAAATTATTATATAAATTAAAGGCCATGCCCTTTACATCTTTAATACGTGTTAACGGCAATGGTAGGCCGGATGCTCCATTCTCAGATGTCAATACTGTCACCATAGCAACATCTGGAGATTCAATTAGTAACCCTGATGATAGTTTTGAATACATAACTCCTCTATCAATGGCTGAAATATATATTTATCATAAATTCAACAAATTGATGGTATTTGTTTTTTGTTTGGTCAGGACTTCAAGAAAAGGATAATAAATTTCAAAGTGAACAAGGGCCATAACTCTAGAAGTAATTATAGGAAATCCTTAAAAACTATAGGATTTTTCATCATGACTTTTAAACATTGTTTATTAATTCAAAGTCAAACGGATATCAACTTTAGCCTCTAGAGTGTCCACATAAACACCTACATTTCCTCAAATGAAATGAAATTAAATTGGGTTTAACATCCTACTCTTCTGCACCTAACCTGTGCTAATGGAAGACGGGCATGAGGGAAATTTTACTGCCAAGGGTTCTTTTAAGTGCACGCCAATGTGTACACCTACCTCGATTTTTCATCCCATCCGAACGACTAGACAAGGGGAAACCACGCCGGAAAATCGAGATGAACTTTTTCGGCCAATGCAGGGATCGAACATCCGACCTCCAGGCTAGCAAGCCAGCGTCTTACCCACATAGCCACGTGATCCCCCTTTTCCTCAAATGATCAAATGCACATGGGCTAAAACAACATATTACAAGTTGATCAGCAACTTAAACACCTGTGTCAGCCATCCAACCCCCACAACATATTACAGGTTGATCAGTAACTTGAACACCTGTGTCAGCCATCCAACCCCCACAACATATTACAAGTTGATCAGTAACTTGAACACCTGTGTCAGCCATCCAACCCCCACAACATATTACAGGTTGATCAGCAACTTAAACACCTGTGTCAGCCATCCAACCCCCACAACACATTACAGGTTGATCAGTAACCTGAACACCCGAGTCAGCCATCCAACCCCCACAACACATTACAGGTTGATCAGTAACCTGAACACCCGAGTCAGCCATCCAACCCCCACAACACATTACAGGTTGATCAGTAACCTGAACACCCGAGTCAGCCATCCAACCCCCACAACACATTACAGGTTGATCAGTAACCTGAACACCCGAGTCAGCCATCCAACCCCCACAACACATTACAGGTTGATCAGTAACTTGAACACTCGAGTCAGAACAAAGGGTCCAGTGTGTAAAACTTGATTCATAGAACAAAAGGTCCAGTATATTAACTTGATTCATTCTTACCATGTAATCTCTGACTACCATTAATAACCACATTCAGAGGATCTAGAATTTGATCTAATTTATGTAGTTGCCATTGGTAACCTGGGCGTGTTTTTGATTGAAATGAGAAGAAAATGGATTCTGGTAATCTGGTTGGTTGTTTATTATACCACTGTACCTCTATCGCCATGCCTACAAAATATCAAATAATAACAATCAGTCAAAAAAAGAAGTATCTTCAAATGGCAACTTGAAAAACTGACGGCAATTGGTAAATCGAATGGCTGACATTATAGGGTCAAATGCTACTGTTTAAAGTGCTATGGTTCTGCTCTGATTGTGGGCTAATGAAGATGGGCTTAAGCCATACAGTTTGCTATGGGGGGAATTTTGCCTGGACAGCGACACCAAGGCCTATTTTTATATCAAATTCCAATAGCCTAGACCTAGTTATTTTTGTGAAATCCGAATGACTAGACAGCTGTCTCTGTCAGGCCCTCCGTCCTGCACCATGTTTGACGATCAACCATGGAGTAGATTAGGCGAAGCATCATTAGATGATCTAAAATAGAGTCCCATAATTTTACTTTTTTCGGTAATGAAACATTTATAATACACTATATCTGATTAAGAGTAACAACTCATTAAATAATTATCAGAGTAGATTAAGCAAAGAATCATTAAATGATATAAAATGGAGTTAATCTAAGTAATTGATATAATTGTTACCTAATTCTCCTTCAGGTTTTGTATATCTAATCCAGATATCTGGTGGGGCACCATAATACGATACAGCTCTACTCTCAACTATCTGTATGTGGATCAAAAAATCACACTCGGAATTTTCTGAAACAAAACAATTGTCAGTTTCCATCATAAGGAGCCAAGTCCACATTAGTATACAGTCATAATTTATGATGGACCTTAGTAGGATGGCCGAATTGTTAGCACGTGCACTATATCATATGGCCTGTCATTGAGTCAACAGGAGGGGTTTCGATTCCCCAGTTGTACGTGGCAAGGAGTAGGGTAGCCTGTCCAACCTCATGGGTTTTCTCTGGTTTCCTCCCAATGCTAGCGAATTATTGAAATAAAATTAAACCATGTGTTATTCCTGAAATGACCTAGTTTATGTTGAGTGGACTTCAAACCCCTTTTTCCTCTCTGTAATCATTCTCCCTGTTTTGCAAACTACTCTCACTCTGACATGACACCACATTCTTTGTTGTCTAAAATATAAAATCAACTAACTGTTATTTCTATAGCGTTGTACCAACCAAGTTCTCCAAAATTTACTCTCGGACTGGGCATTTTTAGTGAGGTTAGGTTTCCCGATACCCAGGAAGAAATGTTTAGAGTATGGTGTACTAGCTGCATTCAATTCATCAAAATCCGTCTGGTTATAGGTCTGATATAAAAACTGACCGAGTGGTTTTGTTTCTGATGCCCAATTTGTCTGAAATTCAAATATACCATAATTCATTTATAATTATCAACATGAATTTTCAATTGTTTAACATCCACATGACACAAACAAGGTTATTGGGACTAACATATGGTTATTTTATTTCAATAATTTGCTTGCGATTATAGCTTTTTAGCACTGGCAGGAAACTGGAGAACCCAGAGAAGACCCACAAGGTTGGACAGACGACCCTTCTCTATGACACGTACAACTTGGGAATCAAAACCATGCCAGTTTACTTAATGACAGACCTTATGATTCAGCATGTACATGCTAAACATTCCGCAATCCAACCTCGCTAATGTTTATGTACAATCCTGGTTAAATTCCTATAAATCTACACCTTCTGAATATAGGAAATATTTATCAACTCAATATTTTGGTCATTTTGAGGATAACATGAGAATTTTTATATTCTATGCTTCCATGTGCTAGGGATAGAGAATTAAGCCTTGGCAGCTTTAATTTCAAATATTTCAATTTTAACCTTAAAGAGATCTAAATGTACACAACAAATCTGACCATATTTTGGTGGCATTCAAATCATTTCACAGACTTTTCTTGTTGGCAATGCTGGCGTTACCCCTGACAAATGAGAACCAAGGTTTAAAAATACTATCCGATCTCATGGGTTTTCTCTGGGTCCTCCGGTTACCTCCCACAGCTAAAGAGACCAACACGCAAGCGAATTATTGAAATAAAATTAAACCATATGTTAGTCCTGAAATAACCTAGTTTGTGTTGAGTGGATGTTAAACCCCCTATCTCTCTCCTCTCTTCCTCTCTCTCTCAAAAATACTAGGTATATAAACAGTTGTGTTTTGGTACCTTTGTATAAGGATCTATAAGTGTTGTAACTTGTCCCTGTTGATTAAATCCTAAGCTATATCCTTTATCACATGTTAATATATCTACATCACTAGGTACTTCTTCCATATCTATAATATAATATCACATGCTAATAAAATATTACATATTAATATAATATCACATGTAAATATAATATCACATGCTAATAAAATATTACATATTAATATAATATCACATGCTAATATATCTATATCATTAGGTACTTCTTCCATATCTATAATAAAATAACACATATTAATATAATATCACATATTAATATAATATCACATATTAATATAATATCACATATTAATATAATATCACATATTAATATAATATCACATATTAATATAATATCACATATTAATATAATATCACATATTAATATAATATCACATATTAATATAATATCACATATTAATATAATATCACATATTAATATAATATCACATATTAATATAATATCACATATTAATATAATATCACATATTAATATAATATCACATGTTAATATAATATCACATGTTAATATATCCATATCACATGTTAATATATCACATGCTAATATATCCATATCACATGTTAATATATCCATATCACATGTTAATATATCCATATCACATGTTAATATAATATCACATGTTAATATAATATCATATGTTAATATAATATCACATGTTAATATAATATCACATGTTAATATATCCATATCACATGTTAATATATCACATGCTAATATAATATCACATGCTAATATAATATCACATGTTAATATAATATCACATATTAATATATCCATATCACATATTAATATATCCATATCACATATTAATATATCCATATCACATATTAATATATCCATATCACATATTAATATATCCATATCACATATTAATATATCCATATCACATATTAATATATCCATATCACATATTAATATATCCATATCACATATTAATATATCCATATCACATATTAATATATCCATATCACATATTAATATATCCATATCACATGTTAATATATCCATATCACTAGGTACTTCTTTCATATCTATAATATAATATTGCATGTTAATATAATATCGCATGTTAATATAATATCACATATTAATATATCCATATCACATATTAATATAATATCACATGCTAATATATCCATATCTATAATATAATATCACATATTAATATATTTTCCGTTGGCCAAAGATATGAAATATTACTGTCAGTGGATGATCACAACCTTGCCTGCACCAAATGTCCATATTACTGATAAACATGTGAAATATATTATTTTCCAGTCCAATTTTTAAGATTTAAACAGAAAAGCGTAAAAAAATTTCATTCTATGGAATTTAAAGAACGAAGTTGCTGATAGACCAATTACCCAGCAGTATTACCTGTTACGTCTGGTGGGGTTGACTGTATCTGCTTCCATTCTTTAGTAACCATAGAAACTAAAGGATGATCTCCCAGTGCATCCATAGCAACATCTAGAAATGCTCGCTGACTGATCCAGGAATTTATAGCATTAGAGTATGTAGTTGCTGAAGATTAAAAGAAAAATGGACAATGAATGAATGAATGAAATGTTGTTTAATGGCAGAAAAATGGACAAATGAACAATCAAAACAATTCCTAACAAAAAGAAACATTGTGCTGCCAATCTATTACATTTCACCCTTAACATTTGCAAAGACATTGACTATTATTATAAACCAAAACGGGAAAACATTTTGAAGGCCCAGTCTAAAGACGCAAAATAGGTCTACATTTTCCCAGAGATGGACAGAGAACAAGCTTAAAAAAACCTTGATTTTTCGTACAATCAGGGGCCATACCAAAAAGTTATGGTCTGTAGAAATGCACGAATATCCAAAAAAAACTAAGATCTTTGAGATATAAAGATATATTTTAAGTTTCATCCAAATCTGACAAAAAAAATGAGCTCTAGGGGGTCAACAACCTACGTAGTACATACTTGTTGGGCAGTATCATTTCAATTTCCCGAAATTCTAACTCAATCTTCAATATTTTTGAAGGGTGATATATTTAAACGTTTTTGAAACTCTGATAAAAATTGTATCTCCTAGAGAATCCACGAGCTAAAAATGTGATTTGTCGTACAATTAGGGGCCATAATCCAGGAAGTTATGGTCTGATATGTTCAAATATCCAAAGGAAATGAGATCTTTGAGATATAAACATATATTTTAAGTTCATCAAAAACAGGATATATTAAATAGTTACCATTATTTTTCAGGCGGTGATAAAACTGTGTGTTGGTCCAGTTAATAGTATCAAAAACATTATCAATACCCCATGTATGTTCTGCTAATTTCACTAAAAACCTACTTGCATTATAAAAATTCCTGTCTTTTAAATTACACATTCCTGAAAAATGAAATTTCTATTAATTTACCAATACAGCAAACATAAAGATAGGATCTGGAAGCACAGTGGCAGAGTGAGTAAGGCGCTTGCTCACAACCTTCAGGTCTGGGGTTCGCACCCGGTGTTGATCAATAAAGATCTCAGTTTGCTTTTTTAGCATGATTTCCCTTGTCAGTGGTGCAGGATGGAGGGCCGGGCAACGAATAGTGTCTAGTCGTTCGTATGGCACGGAAAACCGAGGTCCTGTTCACATCTAGACATGTATGTTTAAGAAACCTTGACCATTGGAATTAAATTACTGTCTGCCCCAGGGCAAAATTTCCCTCATAGTACACTGCATCGCATGTGCCGGGCTAATTAGGCCGTGGGGGGGGGGGGGTGTGTGTGTGATTACTGAATGGTTATGGTGTGTATGATATATTCTAAGGGATGGCATTGAGTCACCTGGATTGGTTTCGATTCCCTTGGGTAATGTTACATGTCCAACCTCCAAGGGTTTTCTTAGGACCCTTCGATTTACTCCCCACGGCTAAAAACACCTGAATACCTTTCATAACAAAATTAATACTTTTCATAACAAAATGAAAACTTTTCATAACAAAATGAAAACTTTTCATAACGAATGAATACTTTTCATAACAAAATGAATTTTATAAAGTGATTACCTGTCTTAACATAATGAAAACCTTTTTAACAGAATTATTAACCTTCTTAATAAAATGTTTACCTGTTGTAATACAGGAAGTTCTGGCTCTGTAAAATGCTCTCATTTTAGCCACTTTTAACGGATCTGAGGAAACTCCTTGAATCCAGACATCTCCGATCTCCTTGTCAACTACTGGAAGTTTATCTTTAATAGACCCAGCTAAAATAGCAAAATCTTCAAATGTTGATGCCTGAACTACTGCATTAGGAAACTGACCACGAGCAATTTCATAATAAAGTAAAATTTCCTGAAGTCAAAACAAAAAATGGTTAAAGACTACCAAACCAAGTTAACAAAGTCATGTATGTGAGAGTGGATCTAATAGGTATATAATTGTCTGCGAAATCACCACGGTGGAAGGGGACGTAAAATACAGCTAATGCCCGGAGATTGTTACTAAGGCCTACTCTTATATCGAATGCCTACTGCTAAAGGATTTTTACGTGCATGCCAAAGTGTACATGGGACATCAATTTTTTGTGTCATTTGAATGACTAGCAAGCTGCCCTTACCAGGTCCTCTGTCCTGCACCACTGACAAGGGGAAACCACGCAAGAGAAACCCTGTGCCCAAAAAAGGTAGAATTGAAGATTAGTAATATTCACAAAACTTAAACTAAATATGTTAATAATCCAGGCTTGGAGAGAGAGAGAGAGAAATGGGGTTTAACTTCCACTCAACACAACTAGGTCATTTCGGGACTAACATACTGTTTTAATTTTATTTCAATAATTCGCTTGCACGTAGGGGTCTTTAGCACTGGGGGGAAACCGGAGTGCCTGGAGGAAACCAACGAGGTTGAGAAGTCGCCCCTATCTCCATGCCACATACTCTCACACCAGGGCTCGGAACCACAGCCGCAAGCCAGAGGTGGCGGGCCAGCTAGAGGTCAAGTGCGGCACTCTAGACCACTAGGCCATCCCAACCCCCCTTTTGTTCTTGGATTTGAAACCCTCAACCAATGAAATGCTTGCCTTTTTAAAAATATTGTGAAATAGGCTCCAACATTTTAAATGTGAACAAAACTTACTGCCAGAGTGTCTGGTGGTCCAGAATTATCCGATCTAAAAGCAAAACACATAGCTTGATTAAATCCATCAAATGATACACAATCTTTAGCTGATAAACCTCCTGGCATCTGTGGAAATATACCTGGTTGATTAGGATAGCCACCTGAAAAATTACAAATTAAAGATGCATTAATTCAAGAGTTTAATAAAAAAAAGTTGGTCATTCTTGCTATAATAATTCAAAAATAAATGATATAAAAAAAATATGGAAAATTTCAGTCAAATTACTTGATTCTGTTGGAACCTGAACTAGAAATAGGCATCAACTGTGTCCACACTGTCTACGAGAATTGCTGTTTGTTTGATTGACAGACGATAACTTCACTTTAATCTAATACAGATATATATATAATACATTCAGTCAGACTTATAATTACCTGGATGCCGCATGGCTATAAGACTTTGTATTCTAATTCAGACTTACACTTAACTGGATGCCACGTGGCTATAAGACTTTGTATTCTAAAAAAAAGACTTATAATTACCTGGAGTGGATGCCACATGGCTATAAGACTTTGTATTCTAATACAGATTTACACTTAACTGGATGCCACATATCTATAAGACTTTGTATTCTAATACAGACTTATATTTACCGGGATGCCACATGGCTTTAAGACTTGTATTCTACTAATTCAGGCTTACCTCGATGCCACATGACTATAAGACTTTGTATTCTAATACAGACTTATAATTACCTGGAGTGGATGCCACATGGCTATAAGACTTTGTATTCTAATACAGATTTACACTTAACTGGATGCCACATGGCTATAAGACTTTGTATTCTAATACAAACTTATATTTACCGGGCTGCCACATGGCTTTAAGACTTATATTTACCGGGATGCCACATGGCTATAAGACTTTGAATTCTAATACAGATTTACCTCAATGCCACATGACTATTAGACTTTGAATTCTAATACAGACTTACCTCGATGCCAAATGACTATAAGACTTTGTATTCTAATACAGACTAACCTCGATGCCACATGGCTATACGACTTTGAATTCTAATACAGACTTACCTTGATGCCACATGACTAAAAGACTTTGAAATCTAATTCAGACTTACCTGGATGCCACATGGCTATAAGACTTGTATTTTTGTACTTCCAGTTAAATATTTTGGGTACAGCTGGAGGTGCTGTGGCAGCATTAACACCAACAGTTATAGCCTGTATTCCATGTCTATCAAATATAGGTAACAACATCTGAGACATTCCTGAAATAAAAAAAAACTTTAATCTTAACAATTACAGGATGATGATCTGAAAAACTGGCTTAATTTAGAGAATCTAGACAAATACTGGTAGCTTAATTTAGAGAATCTAGACAATTACTGGTAGCTTAATTTAGAGAATCTAGACAATTACTGGTAGCTTAATTTAGAGAATCTAGACAATTACTGGCAGCTCAATCTAGAAAATCTAGACAATTTATGGTAGCTTTATCTAGAAAATCTAGCCAAAACTTGAGAACCTTGCCAAATCTTGAGAATTTAGACAAAATTAAAGCACCTAGACAAATCCAGATAATCTAGATGAATCTTGAGAATCTCAACAAATTCTGAGAACCTAATAATATGTTGATAACCTAGACCAATTTTGAGAATGTAGACACATCTAGAGATGGCTAAGGATTCTTTTATGTGACCTTAGTTTTCCATACATCCTATTGACTGGAGGATTCTCCAACTCAAGCCCTGTATCTTGTATCACTGACACATGGAAACCACGCTGAAAGACAAATCTAGCAGCACTTCCCCAATGAAAATTGAACCATTAACCTCCTGGTTGATGAGCCAGGACCTTGCTCACGGTACCAGTGCAGCTCTTGGGTGTCAAAGGAAGATATCTATCAATATCATACCTGGCACATCTCTTTGACTAAGAACTCTGGTTGGTCTTTTTATTTGAAAATATGTATCTAAATCTGTGGCTATTTGTATACTAAAGTCAACCATTGGCACATCAAACATTTCATTCTGCATGTTCATTGGTCCGGCATGCCATGTGATGTCTCCTAATTGTACCGCCTTTTTAAATGCTGCTACATCTGTGGCATTAGGGCACTAAAATAAAAAATGCAATGATATGTTTCTAAGTATTTCATTTATTATTCAATTCTAATTTGTTTACACTAAATTTTAAATGAACTATGGTACATAGGTACCACATACAAAATTATGCTGCACTTATATTGTTTGTTCGTGGAGTAAGAAGGGAATTTTTTAGCTGACAGTTGTACAATTGAATATTCTTATCTTTATTCCAACTGTCAAGAGAAAACTAAAGTTTCCATACGAACGACTAGACAACCTTCCTCGAACCCAGGAATTACTAGTTAGTGACCCAGCACCCAACTCTCTGAGCCACTAACTCCATTGAAACAACGCATGCATTAATTTGACTTCAATCAGTCTTTTATCTCAGCTGACCAAATGCAGATGAGACCAAATTTAAAAGCGCTTGGTTTTTTAAATCCTGTTTCTTCTAATGATGATTCTCTCATATTTATGTGACAACAAATTTACAAAAACATTATATAAAATAAATTTGAAGTAATAAAATATAAATGATTGGTGGACTTGATTATTAAACTAGTATGAGGTATGGAAAAAATTAAAAATCTTACGGACATACATGTATATTAAAAAAAATAACAGAGAAAAGACGAATCTGTGCTGTATAAAATGACAGGCACCAGAGGGATCATCTCTAATAAAGACTGGATTTGTTTCTGACAATGTCTGTGGAAGGTATTCTATTTCCAGTCTTAGCCTTTAAACATCAGACTAATGCTAGGTTCCCACTGTCGTGCGATGGGTTACGTTCGAATAGTCCCTAATGAGTCTACGATCTGTTAGGTGCAGATACATTTGGATACATTTTGATACGATCAAAACGATTGCTTCACTAACAGCAATATATTATAAGATCTAATAGGATCAGTACGATTACTCAACGATGGTAAAACAAATCGTGACAGTGAGAACCTAGCATTAAAGTTGGCTTACCATAAGTTTCTAGCATTAAAGTTGGCTTACCATAAGTTTAACACCTGACAAAATGAGATTTGATGGACAGTCCAAGTACATGCTAACCAGCCAGGCATGTGTCATATAGATGAATCTCTCGCCATATCCCAGACCCCTCAGTTGGTTCGCTAAATTAATAGCTCTAGGATAATATTCATGAAAATATTTATTGAGAATGTTGTTGACAAATCCAACTTGTGGTTTAATTCCATCGAATCCAACATCTGAAATACAAAATTTAATAATATTATCAATATTTACATCCTTCGAAAAAATGTGAAAGTCATGTTTCGGTATATTTGCCAAAATTCGGTTTCAGGTGATATTTAGTTAAATAGAGACATTTGAGAATCGGAACCCTAGCCTCTCCTTAATGAAATGGTCCTGTATCCCTATGCCTTGGTCTGAGATTATCATCTGAACAATAATCTGCCACTGACTCCATGGTTTCCAGTTTTGTCAAGTTGCCGTCATGAATTGTTTTTTCCATCCACAAGACGTGAAGAGAATTTAATAGATTGTTCAGAAACATGTAGAATACCACCATTCAGCAGTCTGTATTGGAAAGTCGCGTCAGAGGTTGTACGTGCGACGTATGACGCTATGACCAGAGACATAGATTAGGGAACTGTTTC
This sequence comes from Patella pellucida, assembly GCA_917208275.1. Lineage (NCBI taxonomy): Eukaryota > Metazoa > Mollusca > Gastropoda > Patellidae > Patella > Patella pellucida. Next base: position 14,176,782 of record OU795041.1, read on the forward strand.
ATTGGCTAATCCCGCACTTCAACCAGAACGCTGGTAATATAACAACTCTTCCAGATCATAGTGAAGTAAAGACAAGTAAAACGAAATTTTGAACTATAAAAAGATTGTTATTATACTTACCAAGATGGTTCATAAATATAAGGTGAACTTGTTTGACATCTGACGGATTTACATCTTGTTTGGTGGGTAATGGAAAAGCACAAACCTGAAAGATTAAAATAATTAAATGATTTTTTTTTTATTTAAAGGAGATACTCCATATCTGTTTATATTCTTAGAAAAAAGCTAAGGATGACAGTAACCTGGTTTTCTCCTCTTCATGTCATGACTAAAGGTTCACATTTTTAAATCTATATATCCATACCACATGTTAGTTCTGAAATAGGTTAAGATGTCTTTCATAGCAGTTTGCATTTAAACTGACTGTTATCATATAAAAAATTACCTTTTCTATCCACGGTGTCATTCGTTTAACCCACCCACCCAGTTCCTAAGGTTATTCGTTTAGAGCCAATTGTTGAAATTTTGCAATGGTCCCTAATGTAATTAATCATAAACTTACAAACTTTGAAAAGATCTAATGGTAATCTTTTGAATCTATGATAAAAGACAACGTGTTGATTATCCATTTTAGCGTTAACCAATTAAATGGTGCATGTGTTCTATCTAATCCAATTAATATTGCATCCATCCAAACTCATTGAGACTTGATTATACTGTATGGGCTTAAAAATAAACACACTTACCGGTATATGGATATACTACTTCTGAATCTACATATCGTTTTCAAGCAAATTATGCTTGTCATGTAAAACAATAATAATTTATATAATATTTGAAGCCAAAATAAAGATCTACAATATGCAGTTTAAGCTCTAACATAAGGCATCTCTAACATAAAGCATCTTTAGGTCTAACATAAGGCAGCTCTAACATAAAGCATCTTTAGGTCTAACATAAGGCAGCTCTAACATAAAGCATTTTTAGGTCTAACATAAGGCAGCTCTAACATAAAGCATTTTTAGCTCTAACATAAAGCATTTTTAGCTCTAACATAAGGCATCTTTAATAAATCTTGTGTATATTGGTTTCAATTTCAGCTATATCAAGGATATCCAGCACTTACAATACATCCTAATTTTATTATTTCCTCATTAGCTCATCACTAGACTGCCCTATGGTGTTCCTTTATGATAACCTACTAATCTAATCATTTTAATTTCCCCAATAAGACGTTAAACCTTATTTTATTTTTATTTTCTAAAAGACTGTCAGGGGGTAGAAAACATCTTTGGATGCATTTTCCATTATATTTCTGTGTTATAAAGTGCTATGCTTGTGTTATTAGATTTACTGTTTTGGTTATGAAAATCACCTCTCCACCTGATCCATATCAATAGGCAATTCTGATTATATACTCACTCTGTATTAAAGATACCTTATGTAAGATTTATATAAAGAGCTAGCCATTCTTGCTATAGTAGTTCAGAATAAGATAATGTTAAATGAATAATTTGAAAATTTCATTCAAATTACTCTTTTGCGAGCAAAGATATAAGCCTTTGACAGTTTGATCGGACGTGGGCATGCTGGTTGTTCGAAGCTAAGTCTCGCTCAATTTTTAAATTTAAAAAAAAACATAGTTGAACTGTTCTAATCTACATAATATCGGTGGAGGGGGGGGAGAGAGAGAGGGAGAGAGAGAGAGAGAGCGAGAGACCTGTATAAGCCTATGCCCAGAGCCTTAAATACATTGATTGTGTGTCTGGCCAGTTCTTTAGATAAAATTCATTCATGTATAAAGTAGTAACATTTGACATTGTGTGGGGTGTGGGGACTGTCAATGCCTAATCCTTTTACAATCAGTAATTAATCTAATGGGTTTCTTTAAAATCTATTTTTTATCCTGTATGTAATCATAATTGTGATGAAATGCGTTAACAATTTTATTAAATTTCTTTTCAGGGTTTCATCATGGATTTAAGACAATTTTTAAATGACCGTTTCGATGGCATATCTAATATAAAGATAAATACATTTCCTCATTTTCATTCCTTTCTTGAGGGGATCACGTGGCTAAGTGGGTAAGGTGCTGGCTCGCTAGCCTGGAGGTCAGGTGTTCGATCCCTGCATTGGCCGAGAAAGTTCATCTCGATTTTCCGGCGTGGTTTCCATTGTCAGTGATGCAGACGGAGGGCCTGACAAGGACAGCTGCCTAGTCAAACCCTAACCATTAGCCCCGGTTAGGTGCAGAAGCGGTTAGGTGCAGAAGCGTAGAACGTTAAACACCATTTCATTCATTCATTCATTTTCTACTTGATGTTGATGATAGCAGCCTATCTCTACAGTGACTACACTACTACAGTAACAGTTGAGTTATGCCAATTGTAAGGAAAGAGGATGTTTGTCTACTTTTTTTTAGCCATGGTATTTGAGATTTCTACATGAAATCAAAGTAACATGGACATTATCATGTCCTCTATCATGTTAAACTGGCGAAATCGTTAACAAAACCTTTACTTACAAAACAAACAAATATTAAATATTTCAGCACCATCGTTGAGCCGATCTCTCCTTGTGTTTACTTCTTCCTATTCTTTCACTTTCATCTTTCACGTGACTTGCCTAACACAACTTCCGGTGTAGACTTGTATGTCACAATACTAATACCCAACAGTTACATTTGGTCTGGATAACTGAATATATTCCGGGGCAAAGGTGAATATTTATGAAAGTTTTGATGATGACATCATAGATCGTATAGTACAGTTCTATGGATGGGATGATAAGATAAAATTATGAAAAGTAAATTATCTGAATATCTGAAATACGATATTTTACTGCAATAAAATTAAAAAAGAAATATATCAAAAACTAAGTTTCAATATTAGTCCACCAAGTGCTCTTCTTACTCTTACCTTACAATATAAATTAATCTTTGGTCCGAGAGGTTGGTTCGAGCATGGACCTTATGATTTATTATAGGGTCCATGGTCCGAGTGGTCTTTGAACTGAGTGGTCTTGGTCCGCGTTGTCTCTGGTCCGAATGGACTGGAAACCGAAAACATTTGATAAACCTAGGCCTACTGAAAATTTCAGTTTTTACTCCATTTCCAACATTAAAAACAAATTTAATAACATTGTCCCGAATATATCTAGATAAACTGTAAAACTTTTACAAAGGTTTTTCTATTACCAGCACTAATTTATTGAAAATCTCCAGATTTACCCAGAAAATCTATGACTTGAGTTTAAGAATACCATGGCTGTCTGCCATAGTTATCGCCCAAAATACAGTTACTTGTAGGCCTATATGCCTAGATTTCCGCTACTAATTATTCAACTGGCCAAATAGGCTATTACGTAATTAACATTAATAATAATGATTGATTAAAAAGCCCATCACATGTTTTAGACCATAGACATGACGATTGGCGTGAATTTAGGGGGGGGTGGGGGGTGGGGTGGGTGGGCTTAGAATCGGAAGGGTGGGACTAATATGCCCCCCCCCCATGATTTTTATCACGAGGACAGATATTCTGGTTTATTTCCACGTGAATATCGCGTTCTGAATGAATGAATGAAATGGGGTTTAACGTCCTAAGCATCTGCACCTTACCTGGGCTATTGAAGACGGGCATACGCCAAAGTGTGCTATGATGGAAATTTAGCCCGGGCAGCAACTGAATTCCAACAGTGAAGGGATTTTTTACGTGCTCGCCAATGTGTACATGGGACCCCTGTTTTTCGTCCCATCCGAACGACTAGGCAGTTGTCCTTGTCAGGCCCTCCGTCTGTATCACTGACAAGGGGAAACCACACTGGAAAATCGAGATGAACTTTCTCGGCCAATGCAGGGATCGAGCACCCGACCTCCAGGCTAGCGAGCCAGCACCTAACTCACTTAGACACATGGTCCCCTCGCGTTCTGAAGGCTATCTAACCAATGCCTTGATTCTCGCAACAGTAATTGATCTTCACAATATCTTCCTCCTTAATTGAAGGTAGTTCATTTTTCCATATTGTCATCATATTACCCCTAGTTACAGCTTTCATCACCCCCCTCCCCCCCCCCCAAAAAAACACTGCTAAATTGTTCGTAATTATTATTTTGGTTTGGTAATGAAAGGTTCGAGGGTTCGTCCGCCCCCCCCCCCCTAAAAAGAGTTATGCAAATCAACGCACTTGGACACACACCCCATACCTTGCATACCAATAGGGATTCATTACCAAATTGAGACGGCATATGATAAATGTGTTCATTAACCCTTAGTTCAATTCACATATTATCATGTCATCACAGACCTCCCGTGCTGTTTCGGGTGTCTATAACTCTGTACACCAACCAAGGCCATAATGTTTTCCTTTATGAAATTATAATCAATAATTTGTAAGGAAAACAATATTGTTTCAGCCATCACATTTCTCTATTCCTTGTCCATGAATTTCAAAACAATGTCGCAACGACAATATTGTTACAATTTATAGATTTTGTCTTTTCCGATGATTTTATGATTAGAGATACTGCCATAAACAACAGCTCAACTTACTACTAAACATTGATACAAATCAAACCTTGGCGGGAAACTGTACGTGTCATATTAAATTTGCTACCACAGCTACCTATTCGTATGAAAATAATATAGATCGTGTACATATTGTACATTTATGTGGCCTTTCTAACTAACAGGTCATTGCTGTCAACAACTGAGACATTTTAACGTCTAAATAACGTCTAAATAACGTCAAACTCCATTCACAAATCTAACCTCGCCATCAATAAATCAAGTTATATTCAAATTAACTTAAAGGAGAAAAATAATGTTTTGATATGAAAAATTACGTTAATATTAGAAAGAAAATTTCTGGTCCTGCGAACGGATTCGATATAACCATTGGGCCCACCACTTTCTACAGCTCTTCTCCTTTATAAAGCAAGACGGGTGTTCAAGGGGAACCCTATTCATTTATTCAGAAATGTGCAATGCAATAAATTAAGGTTTTACAAATTTATATGATGATAATAATAATTAGTGTTCGGATATTCGAACACTAATACTATTCGAATATTCGACGGGTCTTGAAATTGGTATTCGAATAGTATTCGAATACTATTCGAATATTTATAATATATTGAAAGTGGTGTATTTTCAATTTATTATAATACCTAATCAATTATTAAATACGTGAAATCTCTGTTGACTCACGAACAACGCACAAAAAAATATTTTTGCAATTGCCAGTTGATCTTTTAGTAAACTGCCCATTTGTACACAAGAACTCGGCCTTCCACGTCATCAAAACAAGATTTTCCATCACCAATGTATAGGAATTCCTCCGCGCTGCATCCGAAATAAAAGGCATCTCGTTCATTCGTGGGTCTAGAACTGCAGCATTTCACTGAAATCATTGTCGTCTAGTCGCTTTTCTATATCAACAGAAAACAGTCTCTTCATGTTGGTGATGAATGTGGCCCAGTGGTTTCCCCAAGCTGTTTCTTCATGACGAATCCAAGCAAATTCATCACAATGGCATACTTATGACGTCGAATAGTGAGTCTCGCTACACGTGTGTTCAGATATAAATATAAAGTTTTTCAAGGATGTCACACACCGATAATTAGCTTTCATCCAGAATCAGAATTCAGCATCGGGGTCCCTGGCTAGTTACCGAACAACTGTCTCTGAAGGGGTAAGGGGTAGCACCCTTACAAGCAGAGCGAGAGAGAGAGAGAGAGAGAGAGAGAGAGAGAGAGAGATGGGGGTTTAACGTCCACTCGACACAAGCCAGGTCATTTCAAGACTAACATATGGTTCAATTTTATTTCAATAATTGGCTTGCGCGTAGGGGTCTAGAGCAGTGGGATTAACCAGATGACCCGGAGAAAACCCACGAGGTTGGACAGGCGATCCTACTCCTTGTCCGTGCAAACGGCGAATCGAAACAACGACAGTTGAACCAATGACAAATCTTATGATACATCGCGCACATGCCACCCCCCCCCCCTTACAAGAAATATATACTGTGGGTAATCGAAATAAGCTTTGAATGTAAATGTGGCAAGGAAAGTCGCCTTTAATAATATTTGAAGGCAAATAAAATAAAAAATGTAGATATTCGAAAGTATTCGAATATGGTGATTGCTATTCGAATATTCGAATATTATATCTGACGAGCGAATATTCGAATATTCGTGCCGAACACTAATAATAATAATAATGTACATTTAAATAGCGCTTAATCCATCCATGAGCATGCTCTAAGCGCTGTAAGTTAATAGCTCCTGTGGATAATACATCGTGAACATATGTGTCTTAAGTCTAGAATGAAATTGAGAAACTGTTTCTGAACACTTTATATTGTCAGGTAAGTCATTCCATAGTCGTGGACCATATCAATATTATCAAATTTCCCGCCATTAAAAGGCACACCCTTACGCATTACCAAATTTCCCGCCATTTTAGGCACCTATCCTGTCTAAAGCGCCCACCCCCCTTACAAAGCAAAACAGTTGTCCAAGGGCATCCTCTACATTTTTTTTTAGAGATAAACAGCTATAAATTTCATAATTTACTTATTAATCTACCAGATAATCACCATTTAATTTATGTCAATATTGACACACTTCCACCCAATTTTAGGGGACCTCGTGGCTAAGTGGGTAAGGCACTGGCTCGCTAGGTCGGTGTTCGATCCCTGCATTGGCCAAGAAAGTTCACACAGATTTTCCGGCGTGGTTTCCCCTTGTCAGTGATGCAGGGTGGAGGTCCAGACAACAACTGTCTAGCCGTTTGGGTGGGACGGAAAACCAAGGTCCCGTGTACACACTGCCGTGCACGTAAAAGATCTCTTGGCAGTTGTAATTCGATATAAGAGTAGGCCGTAGCGCCCGGTTGTATCATAAAGCCTGCCATTGAGTCAACTGGCGTGGTTTCGTATCCCAGGTTGTACGTGACAAGGAGTAGGCTATATCGCCTGTCCAATCCCATTTCGCCCCTCCCACTCTCTATCTCTCTCTCTTCTGTAGGTAAATGTTTTTTTGGCTTGTACAACCATGCAAACCTATAATATTCCTTGATCGTTTTGTAAAAAAATAAACTACTTTTCATATATTTTATTCACTTTTATTAATACGTATTTTAAAATAAACTTATTTGTCATATATTTATTCGTTTATATTAAAACATATTATAGAAATAATCAGGCATATTTCCCGGGGGTCCATACATTGGTTCACAATACGCCTCTGTTTGTCTAGAACCCAAGGTAACAGGATTACAAGTACACATAAAATTACCAACTTCCACTGGATTACCAGCTGCTATTATCTCCCCTTGACCTCGACAATTTGGCCCTGTACAGATAAAAAACAAAAACAACAAAATTAAAAAAAACAAAAATCATAATAAAAATATAATTTTGAATTCGAAACTTTAATAGTTAGCCTACCTGGGAAAAATTGGTTTAGACCATTTGTCGATTCCATTTTTTAAATTGTAATACAGATAATCAAAGAATTGTATAATAGAAACACGATACCGGTACTTGGAAATATGCACTCGCCTTTTCTTTTTTAAAGGTTCCAGGTTGGAATAATTCACAAATCAATAACTATTTTTCATGCAAAAAATTAGTAAGTGATGGATGATGGCCGAAGACTGTCCATGATGTAAATAGAAAAAACAACTGGGGGCAGTTTTATAAATAATAGTATTTTGCTGTGTTCACACTAGCCTTTTAATGCGCATCGAATGCGCATTAAAGCCTTAAGTCGCTAAAACGCGTCACACTCAATGCGCATTAAACCAAAACTAAGCCGCTTTAGCGAAACCGCATTTCTAATGCGCATTGGCTGAAGCGGTATAACTGACGCGCATCACAATTACAAGTGTGACCCACTTTCATTCGCGTTAAGCGTTGAGATCGAACTGCGCTCGCGCAGTGCAGTACTTCCGTTTTATCGCATGGGTAAAACTGTTAATGCATTCGGCAAACCTCGACAGATTCCGGTACTCTCCGTAACCTTCATCTAGACTCGGATGTATGATAGTCATTGATATGTACCTACGACCATACATTTGCGATGCGGCTTATCGACTACCGATTTACTCTAACAGGAAAACGTTCCGCTTTTACACAAAAGTCCCAAAATCTGGTTAAGCTGCCCAAACCCGTTGGTGGAGTCGTCCACACGACTTAGTATAATTTCTGGACACATAATGTATTTGTAAATAGTATAGTTTTTCTGCGTGGTCACCCTTTCTCTCGGTAAATAAACAACAAAGTAAAAAATTTCTGGATATTGTAATACGTTTTTTGGAGTCGTCCACACGATGTATTTTTAATTAGTATAGTTATTTTCTGCGTGGTCACCCTTTCTCCCGGCAAATAAACAACAAAGTAAATCGTTTTATTCCATAAATAACAAATTCATTAACAAATTCACAAACAAATTTAGTTGTGGACGACATCACTAATAGTTGTTGACGACATCACCAATGCCTTGTGGACGACTCCACCAACGGTTGTGGACGACTCCACCAACGGTTGTGGACGACTTCGCTTGTGGAAGACTTGACTGGCACCCATCTCCTGGGGGCAACCATGTTTATCCGGGTCCTTTAAAATAGTTCCAAAATGGCGGACTACATCATACAGCCGAGTCTAGATATAGGGCACCGGAATCTGTCGAGGTTTGCCGAATGACTGTTAATGCGCATTGAGTGTGACGTGTTTTAATGCGAATCGAAAGCGGTTTAATTTGTAGTGTGACGCCACCCGTGGTAACGAAAGCGCCTTCCGTAGGGCGTTTTACGGAAAGCGGTTTGAAAGCGCATTAGGTGTGAACATAGCATTAGACGATTGTTTAAGAAAAGCGCACATTATCCTAGTGCTTAAAAACATCTAGGATATAAACGATGTGATAGAAATGACACTCGGTATTGTTTAATGGTCGAGAGCGATACATTAAGTAATATTGTAACAACAAGAGGATCGTGAGGTCCGATTGTTTTACAATATATTACGCAATGTTTTGGGATCGAGGCCATTACAAAACTTAAAATACAAACACTCCACACATGAGTCTTATATTTCACAAGGTACGATTGGCAAGTTGCCCGTACAATGATTAAAATACAGATGTGACGTCGCCCTTTGATGTTGGCGTACCATTATTTCAAATAATCGTACGGGCAACTTGCCCATCGTACCTTGTGAAATATTAGACTCGCGTGACGTATTTCACTGTCAACACACGTGCGGAGTGTCTGTATTTTAGGTTGTTTAAAGGTCTTGGGCTTAAGACATTGCGTAATATATTGTAAAAACACTCGGACCTCGCGGTCGTTACCATATTATGCTGATTACACTATTTTGACTACACCGTTTTTTAAGGACTTCGAATTTTGTCTAATGGTTTGGATTGTTCGTACTTGGTTTTTATTTCATTTTTACTTAATGTATAGCTCTCCACCAATTAAACAATACATAATTACTACAATAACTGGTTTGTTGTTGGGTACATTCAAGACACTAACCTGTTGGACAGACTGGGCAACATACATCTTCTTTATATACAGCATCAACACAGTTTACTACACATTCAACATGTACAGGTTCACCACAACTACTACAAAATAAACACTTATTTACATAGAATGGTTCTTCACTTTTATCATACCCAATTCCATTACAAAAACAAGATGGTGCTGGAGGCGGCGGCGGGGTGTCTGTAGATTTGTTTGTCGATGGTTTCATTGTGGTCAAAGTGTTCATAGCGGTCGTGTTTATACCCGGAATTGAGTTCACGGTGGTAGTGTTCATATTAATTGTTGGTTTAACTGTGGCAATACTGGAAGATGGTCTCACTGTGGTCAAAATGTTTATAAATGTAGTGTTCTTATTGATTGATGGTTTCACCGTGTTTGTAGTGTTCGATGGTCCCAACGTGGTTGTAGTGTTCATTGATGTATTCATAGGCCTATTAATTGATGTTTTCTCCGTGGTATTAATGTTCATATTGGTTATTGGCATCTCTGTGGTGGTGGTTGTGTTCATATTTGTATCTGTTGGTTTCAATGTGGTTGTGTTCGTAATGTTCACACTATTTGTTGGCGTTGCCGTGGTGGTTAGGTTCTTACTCGTTGATGCCATTGCTGGTTTCACTGTAGTGGTAGTGTTCATACTGTCTGCTAGTTTCACTGTAGTGGTGTTCATACTACCTGGTGGTTTCACTGTAGTGGTGTTCATACTACCTGTTGGCTTCGCTGTAGTGGTGTTCATACTGTCTGGGGGTTTCGCTGTAGTGGCTGGGATCACTGAAGTGGTGTTCATACTGCCTGCTAGGATCACTGTAGTGGTGTTCCTACTGCCTGGTGGTTTCACTGTGGTTGTGTCCGTATTTGTTAATGGTTTTACTATAGTGGTGTTCATACTGTCTGATAAGTTCACCGTGGTTGTGTTCCTACTGCCTGGTGGTTTGACTGTAGTAGTGTTCATACTATCTGTTGAGTTCGCTGTATTTGTGTCCATAGTTGTTACCGGTTTCACTGTTGTGCTGTTGATTCTGTCTGTTGAGATAACTGTGGTTGTGTTCAGACTTTTATTGTTACTACTCGATGTTAGTTTTAACGTGGTTGTGTTCAGACTATCAGGTTCCATGCGACCTGTTGGTTCCACTGCTATTGTGTTCATACCTGTGGTGTCCACTGTGGTTGCATTTATAACGACAATTTGTTTCAACGTGGTGGCAGTGTTCATATTTGTAGTATTTATTAAGACTGTTAGTTTCACGGTGGGGACGGTGTTCATACTTGTAGTGTCTATAATTATCTTCACCCTGGCGATTTCTTTCACTGTGGTGGTGTTGGAGTTTATGGTTGTTGGTTTCGAGATGGTTGTGGTGTCCATACCCACTGTTGACTTCTCGGTGGCTGTGGTGTCCATACCCACTGTTGGCTTCGCGGTGGTTGTGGTGTCCATACCCACTGTTGGCTTCGCGGTGGTTGTGGTTTCCATACTCATTGTTGGTTTCTCTGGAGTGGTGGTGTTCATACCGATTGTTGGTTTCACTGTGGCTGTGAGCGTTCTTCCATTACACAACACCAGCCACCCGAGGAGTAAATTTAAACTGTGTGGCATATTCGAATGTCTTTTCTCAGATACACAAGTAACACACAATACAACTTAGATATATTTCTCTCTGATTTAATCGTAAAAATAATCAATGATATTTATTTTCTGTGATTGTCATTTTTGAATGATTAATGTTGTTAGTGTCATTACAAACAATGGTCATCACTTTATGCACTAGTCACATATAACTGACAGAACAGAGGTAAACATATATTAGGAATGGCGGCTAGTCCGAGAGTAAATGTCAACATAATAATATCAATTTTTTGAGAAAAAAAGATGGTAGCCAGGCCACGTAACATATTTATACCGACAGCAGTTAAATCGTCACGACATGCCGTGTAATTTATAGGCAGTGTGTGTGTATTGTCATTTAACGATTTCGTATAATTACTTTTATTATTATTAGGATTGGTGAATTTGAAAATCTGGTGTCGCCTACACCCATACGTCGAAATCGATCATATACTCAACTTACAATAAAAGTAATTATCCGAAATCGTTGAAAATTACCATACTTTTTCGTATCATGACTATGAACACTGCATGTAAATTAAAATAAGTCAAACGGGTGATAAAGGGCACCAAGATAGAGATATAGGACAATAATTTTGAAAGCAATTATTGTTGAATTGATTGTAATCATGAGCATAGACATTGTGCATAAATTACAAGTTACTTGTACACTATTCTCGTACACGGAGCGGCCATTTTCTCGTGTAGTATCGACCCGATTGCCGCGAAATCGTCATTAGGGTGTAAGTTTTGTAACGGGGATATATATGAACGGTTTTTACAATCGGATAACAATTGTGGCCTCTAGAGGGACCACTAGCTAAATATACAATTTTCGTACAATCAGGGGCCATAATCGATGAGCGAATGTCGAAAGGAACCGAGATTTCTGAGTTATAAACATACATTTCATGTTTCATCAAAATCTCATCCAAAATTGTAACACGCTAAAAGCCTGGTCAGGGGCCATAATTCAAGAAGTTCCGGTCCGATACGTCATGCCAATATCAAAAGGAACCGAGAACTTTGGGATAACACCATATGTTTCAAGTTTCGTCAAAGTTGGATAAAAATTGTGACCTGTCGAGTGTCCACAAGCAAAATATCATCAGCCTTTTACGCAAAATGTCCAATATGAATCAAGTTTGTGGACCTACCTGAGGCGATAATGTTTGCCCCCACATTCCGCCGGGCATGGAATTGTAGTACATGTATAGCTTTCATTTTTTGGAGACTTAAACAATCCCCTGGAGGGATCTATAAACTTAGTTTCCAGTTGAGTATGAAATGAATCATGGTTTCTTAGATTAAAATATGTTGCTCTCCTACATCGTCTCCAGTAGCCCCCTCGCTCCCTAATATTTCGCCACCAATAATGATAATAATTGTAATGATCCGAATCCTTTAATAAGAAAGGATTCAATAAAATCATTTTTACGAAAATTGTGAAAGACGTCAGAGAATACAAATCGCTACCCAGCGATAGTTTCTCCAATTATCTCTTGGTCACAATAGCCAACAGACAGATTATCGGTTACCTCGTGGGTTTTGCTCCCCCCCCCCCAAATACAAACAATTATTTAAGGGCATTCTATAGGCTACACTTTTTTGGGGATGCAGGGTGTTATAAATTTAGAGTTGTTAATGAAATTAGTTTCATAGGCGTACGGGCTCGGGTGAAAGTTAGAGAGGGGGGGGGGGAAGAAGCCGAAGTGCCCGAAAATATTTCGGGTTATAGACGGCGCCGTCGGTCTGCAAGAGCGGAGGAGTGCATGGAGCTTACCTTTTTGGTCCCCTCAAGAAAATTTTGGAAACCCCGTAAAATGTTGTTCGAAGTTAAGTGGCTTCTGACAAAATGTTTTAATCCATAGTCAATGTAGTACAAATTCATGTTTTATTAGATTTCGGACACTTTATTTTGCAAATTAGATAAAATTAAAAATTCCTTTCATTTTACCCTTCTGTCCGAAAAATCAGATTTCTCGAAAGTTAGGGGATAATAAATAAATAAATAAATAAAAGGCGGTAAAGCACCACCTTTTACCAGAACATCAAGATATTAAGCTTTGGTTAATTTTTTTAAAAAAACGTCTCTCTGGGACAAAAACAAGGAACACTTTTATACTACTGATAAATGGTAACAATTTTTTTTTTAAAAATTCGTTTGTGTGTGAACATTCTGATATGTTATAAATATGCATTATGACGTCATATCATTGTAATCGTTATAACTTTTAGTTTTTAACTCAGGAATCAAGTGATGAAGGTGCGTTATTCAAATTAATCTGGAGAAAATCTTTAAAACTATCTTAATTGCTTTTTGATACTAAGTGTAGCCTAATCTCAATAGTTTTCAGCAGGTGTTTTCATATTAAAATTTTAAATATTTAAATTCATAAAGCTGTGTGATGTGATATTTGTTTTTACTTGATTAATTTGTCTTGAAATTGTATAGTCATAAAACTCCATTATTTCATTCATTTTAGCAAATGGATCTGGATTCATGAATATAGCTACCGATAGCAGAGGCGGATCCATGATTTTTTTCAGTAGATCATCTGGATCTGCCCCTGTGGTAGATCTAACCGATTTTTGTTTTACTTTTAGTATTTTTTAAATTACAGACTTCTTTTAAAATCATTCATTTTTTCTTTCAGACGAAAGGGGTAATGGGGGAGGCATTACCACCGGATCCGACAAAGGACACACCATTGGCAGCCAAAACAAAATACATAGCACAGCTGTTAAAAGTGGGCTATTCATTCGAGGAAGATGTGGAAATTGAAGGTCTGTTTCTTGACATGGAAGACAATAAAGTTGTATTACTAGGTATTACGAACAGACATCTTGTAATTGGCAACATCTACAGCGAATCTCTTCCAATGATATGTGACTTGTCTTCGTTGTTACCATTAAAATGGTTGACCATAACGGTGGAAGACGCCAAACAGCGGATTCTCCAGGTTGTCTTCTGTACGTCTAAATGTTTGAAATTTAGACTTTGCGATATTGATCCAGATCAGGATTCAGTGTGGTTGGAATTTGTTTCTCTTATTCAAAAACTAGATCTGGACCACGTTGTGATGTGGAAACCTACGGCAACGCACGCAAGTGGTGATTGTATGGATTCAGAGAAAATGAACGGGAGTAATTCTCGAGAATCCATTTCCATATTAGCTAATCATTTCGGATCTTCAGTGGATAATCTAAATGATTTAGATGGTTGCTGTCCATTCATCAACGAAGAGCCTATTCAGAAGACGCAGGCAGATACAAAAGTTAAAAAACAAAACCACAATTCTGAAAGTATATATAAAAGTATCGAAAGAAAGGAATCCAGTCATTGCTTTACGATGAACGAATTGTTCACCCGTGTCAACAAATACAATTTTGATCAGGAATATCCATACCAAACGGATGAACTCCAAGGAACGAAAGTCTTGAAAAAATCTGATTCTGAATGGTCGACTTCTTCTAGAAGCTCAGATGAAGATTTGCTTTACACAAGAAGACCTTCAATATACCAGGGTGCGCCATTCCAGTTTGGTCGTGTAAAAAAAAGTAAACTGAAAACTCTAAAGAAATTTTTCACGCCTCGATGTCTAAAAATAAAACCGTGATACTTGCAAAATATATTTTACATATTAATTAACACAAATATTTTTTATCAATTGTTTTTTAATATTTTTATTACCAAGATAGGTTGCAAGACCACCCCCCCCCCCCCCCACATACCACAGTAGTTGGATATATAGGTTGCCAGACCAAAAAAAACCCACATGCCACAGTAGTTAGATCGTTTGCAGTCGCTAGGGTTGTCGGATATCTTTTCTTTTGTATTATAGATAATGGGAGCCTTTACAAGACAGGGTATCACGTGGCTAAGTGGGTAAGGTGCTGGCCCGCTAGCCAGGTGTTCGATCCCTGCATTGGCCGAAAAATTTCATCTCGATTTTTGTCAGTGATGCAGACAGAGGGCCTGACAAGGACAGCTGCCTAGTCGTTCGGATGGGACGAGAAACCGAGGTCCTAGGTACACATTGGCGTGTACGTAAACTTTCGTAAGGTCCCTTGGCAGTTGGAATTCAGTTGCTGCCCAGGCAAAATTTCCCTCATAGCACACGTATGCCTGTCTTCAATTAGCCCAGGTAAGGTGCAGAAGCGTAGGACGTTAAACCCCACTTCATTCATTCATTCCTTTACAAGACACTGATATTCCTTCATACAGATCGGATGATAACGAAAGAGAATTCACAAGCTTCTATAAAATGAAATAAGAGCTCTAGAAGCAATAAAAAGAAATTGCCGAATTTCAACAGACTTCTTCGTTTCACAAATTTAAATGAGGCACATAAATTTCAAACAGATCGGATTATCACTTTTGTTAAAGCATTCAAAAGGTGTAACGAGGGCCATAACTCTAGAAGTAATTAACGGAAATTGTTGAAATTAAATTGCCTCACTATAAAAAAAAAACATTTTAAATTTCAAAACGATTAGGCAATAGATGTAGTCTGTCGAGTTTTCGCGAGAAATTATGGACGACGGGTAGACTGATGAATAGACAGACGAACGGAGATGACCGTAATTTCTATATTTGCGTATAAAAATGATGATTGTTGTTGCAATCCCGATAACTTTTTGGGGAATAAAACTGCTTAATTTTGTGTTAAAATCATTTAAAACCCATTATCTAAGGCCGATCAACTAACCCGATTTTTGTGATACGCTTGTAAATAACTTAAACCTGACAGTCTGCATCTGGAAATGGAGACCTTTGTATCATACAGTATCTGGATAAAACCAGACTATTTTCTATAAAAATAATATGTAGGTAAGATTTACCTTTTGTTATCAAGTACAGTACATGGGTCATTCACTGTATAGACCTCTCAAGAAACGTTAATCGATTATAAGGTCACCCAATGAAAAAAATGACCATCAATCTTAAAAGGGTTACGTGTCCGGATAAGCAATTTTGGCGTTCACGTCCGAATGACTCAATATTTTGAGTTGAAATTTTGAGTCAAGGTATATACACCATTCCCCTATATTTTGGCGTTTTATTTTCATACATTCTCAGACTTTTATTTTTGAGCCTCTGTATAATACGGGACTGTCCCTTTAACAGAGTCAAAACGTACAGCCAGTACCAGAAATAGGCTTACATAATTCCCATCGGGTAGAAATCGTGGAATAAGCTTTATTTCGAAGGCTGATGTTTAATTACAAAAAAAACAATGTTGACATTTTTCTGGGTGGACCTTCACAATTGACTCGGCAATGTATTAATATTGCCAGTGGTTGTGACTATATTTCAGATCCCCCCCCCCCCATAATCACTTCATAAAGATATTTCCACGATGGCGGCTATTTTTGGCGGGAAAATGGGACGATGTTCTGATATTGATTGAGTAGTAATCTTTATTGTCAACATATATGTTTTCATGTGTATAAACAACAAAACCAACAAAATTAAGCTTTCAACATGAAAAGTCCACGAATTTACATTAAGGATCGGACTACTAGAGGATCCAAAAGGTGACTAATTATTGGAAACCTCTGAAAATCAGCTAGCTTAGTCAGATTTGATTCCATCAGACGTCTGTAATTGGTTAATAGTGGACTGGGTCTGAAAATATTAGTTGCCAGGAGACAAAGTGGTCCCACCCACCAATACAATTCTATCATTTAATTTTTAAAATGAAAATTTTTTTTTTTTCAAAGAATATGTAAGTGGAAACAAAAAGATGTAATTAAAATTTTCCCAATTTTATCTAATGTCTAAGGAGGCCCACTTCCTCTGTGGCTCACTTGCCATTTGGCAAGCTCAGTTGACAACCTGACCACTCCACCACTGTCCATTTCTATTCATTGGAAGCTTCTCATAATTCAATGTGGGAGTATAAATATAGATAAAGACACAGCAAAGACTTGTAATTAAATATCCTTTATGTTTTCTCTGAGGATAGAGAGAGAGAGAGAGAGAAATGGGGTTTAATCTCCACTCAACACAACTAGGTCATTTTGCGACTAACATATGGTTTTAATTTTATTTCAATAATTCAATTGCGCGTAGGGGTCTTTAGCCTTGGGAGGAAAACCGGAGTGCCCAAAGGAAACTCATGAGGTTGAGAAGGTGCCCCTATGTCCATGCCACATACGCACACACCAGGGCTCGAAACTGCAGCTGCAAGCCAGAGGTCGAAGCGCAACACTGTAGACCACTAGGCCATCCCAACCCCCTTTCTCTGAGGATAAATCCATACATCTAATACAAACAGTAAACACTGGAAGTCTTTTATGGCAGTAAACAGCAGTACAAAAATAAATCACAGAATATATAATACAAATTCATACCTTTTCAATGTATACTGACAGATATCACAATGTAGTCATGATAATAAGAATTGAATTTAGTATTTCTCCACAACCTGTTATCTCATTCAACACAATTTCATTCATAAAAAAAAAATTAACATCGCAGACTTATAGTCATAATGTGAAGATATAATAAATGCATTACAAGGAAATAAATTCATTCATAGGTTTTCATTTAGCATGTGACACTATGAACAGTATAGCAATAAATATTATTAATAAGATTAAGATGTACTGTTAATACTAAAAAGATTAATTTATAAAGTATTCTTTGCTTCTAGTACTTCTACATCTTATTCTATTTTTTATTCTATACTCAAAATTTTAATGGACAAAATTAAATTTACTTTTAGGTCCAGGAATGATGAAAATATGATGGAAAACATGTGGTTGACAGGCAACAAATATAAGCCCCCCAAAACGACTTTGAAGTTTTTGGTGTGGGTAATCACAACGCATTAAATTGTAATGCAAGTTTGAATTTTGTAAATAGCGTTGGACTGACTGAACAATCCATTGACTTTAACCTAAACAAGCATGTATTCCCTGAAGCAGGAAACCAATTTAAATCCTTGAGTATTGAGAATTCTAATCTGCAGAAGGAAGCGAGAGAGAAATGGGGATCAACGTCCACTTAACACAAACTAGGTAATTTTGGGACTAACATATGTTTCAATTTTATTTCAATAATTCACTTGGGCGTAGGGGGTCTTTAGCAGTGGGAGGAAACCGGAGGACCGGGAGTCAGGAGGTTGGACAAGCGACCCTGCTACTGCTTGACACGTACAACCGGGGAATCGATTTTTTTTTATAGCAATGATGACAGGTTATGGAGCTTTTCTCCCCTGCATATGATGCGATTGACAGCAAAAAGAGCAACACAGATCAAACATCATACATAGATGACAATTGGCGTCCTCGCTAAAGGAATATCCACCAGGCGTCGCCAGTAAAAAGGCGGTTATACTTGAACCTATCGATGTTAAAAGTACCGTGTTTCGACGTATAAGGATAAAATTCCATATTAACGACAAAAACTAACGTTTATCAACATCAGTTTGTATTGAATGGTACAGGAAAACACAATGAGGTCACATGGGACCGGCTCCTCTATAAAATTATGTCCCTTTTATCTCTAGCGAGGACGCCTATGGACAACAGACAAACACAGATCGAACATCATAACTTATTTTTCTTTCTCAATCGTCTTTCCCTCACAGAAAGATTATATTCACATTCTGGTGTATCGTAAGCTAGAACTTTACTCACACCATCTTTTCTGTTTGGAGGAGTTTTAAATATCTGAAAAGTTTGTAGATATTTATCTTGAAGTCTCACTGATCTCCGAGTCGTAGGAGTACATGTGTTGTCACATTGTTCTCCTTCTTTTGTATTGCAAGTCCGTGCACAGGTTAAAGGTGAAACATTTAATGTATGGTTCAAAGGTCGTTGATTTAAACTTTGCACATTTTGAGTTAAAGATTCATTGAAGCTAATATTAAAACTTTTTCGAGACTTCTTTAAATTTTTTAAACTCCATGAATCTGGTTGCTTCGTTGGCGTATCCAAACTGAAATTAGGCACAGCAGTTGATTTTCTCTTTGTCTTAATAGGAATTGGCGAGTCAAACGAGATGTCCTCTACGACACTATCGACACTTCTATCCCCAAGAAATTTCAAGCTGTTATATTTGTTTCTGTAGTTAGAATTTATTGCTGAGGTATTCTCTTTGTTTGAATGATGCCGTGAACGAGTGAGAATGGTACTGTGGTATTTTCTCACATGTCTGCTTCCTCTTATACTTCTTTGCAGATCTCGGAATTGGGGTGATACCTGGAAAAAATAAATTTAAATATGGACATGAAAGGGTTTATCAATTTAAGACAAATGACCTGAATTGAAATGACTGTATGAATATCTGTATCATCAGACAACTTGTAACTTTAAATAATATTTGGGATGTCAAAAGTAAAAACTATGCAATATTTGTTCATTTCAATATTTGTAATTTAAATTGTAGTGTTCGGTTAATTAGTACCCAAATTTCATGATCTAACAGTAGAAAATGAAATCTTTAAATAAAAAGAATAATATATTTTAATATACCCATGTTTGATCACCATCAACAGGAACATTTTTAGCAGTTATTGGGTTATCAACACATAACACTGGTGTAGGAACATGGCGTTGATTATTCACAGGACTTTCAGTAAAAACTAAAGAATGTTTTCTACTTTTTCTCCTCTTTCTCCTCCCTGGCATGACTATAAATCAGAAAACAAAGAAATTTAAATGAGAATTTAAGCGAGATTAACTCACAGTCGGGCGCGGATCCAGGGCAGGGTGGGCAGGGGGCGTGGCCACCACCTCAGCCACAGTGTGACTGGTCATCAGTCATCACTGTTCAGACTAGGACCTGCAGCCAGCAATTTGGGATTACCAGATTTTAGTTTCTGTGCAACGAAGACTCTCTGGGGACTACACCAAAAGAGAGAGAGAGAACTGGGGTTTAACGTACACTTGCACAAACTAGGTCATTTTGGGACTAATATGGTTTAATTTTATTTCAAAAGGTTAAACAGGCGACCCTACTCCTTGCCACATACAACCGGGGATTTGAAACCCCACCAGTTGACTCAATGAAAGGCTTTATGATACAGCGCGGGCACGCTAATTATTCAGCCATCCAACCCTCTGGACTACACCAAACCACTAATGCATGCAGCACCCTGATGACCCCTCCCCCCCCCTCTTCGACAAAATCCTGGGTCCGGGCCTGTCAGCTGATCAGTTATATTGTAATTTACTAATGACGTTAAACCCCATTTCATTCATTCATTCATTCATTAATTTGTTAGGCTACCGGTACTGTGCCTAGTTCTATTTTTTACTGCATGCAAACTTGAATCGTTACAACAATAAAATAACATTTTCTAATTTATTTTACTAATACTAATTGTAATAAAGTAACAGTAGAGATTTCGGGGCGGAAGGAAAGAGTCTGTCAAGTTACAAGAACTTGAATCGAAGATTAAATTATAAATCAACAATACAATTTACAACGTAAAATGTAAACAAAACAACTTCATTAATTTTCGGCCTATCAAATAGGTTAGGTTACAATATTGATTATTTGCTTAGTACTAGATTATCTAGTAGATAGATAGATCGAATCTACGTGTGATACTCGATTTTTTTAAAAGTCACAAACGAACATACCGCTAAACGGCTGACAAGTATGGACATATCAAATTTTAATATTTGTATAAATCCGCCATATTTTTCTTGTTTCTTTCCTGACCCAAGATGAAACGAAACCATTAATTTGACGCTTAAAATAGTACAACGAATCGTTGACCTTTTAACAAAGATATCACGGCAGTAAAGTCTCGTGTCCTCGCGCGGTAAATATTTAGAGCTTTTTCATTGGCTTATTTTTCCAGTGTCTCAAAATTTAAAAATGGTCGTCAATCTTGTACAGACATGCAGAATATAAGAATATTTTTTCTGTCACTAGCAAGAAAAGCACCGACGAACATTTTAAATCATATCCCAACAATCAAATCAATTTAGTTTTACAAATGCTGTTATTTTTGGTAAGTAAGAGCCAGTTGAAAGGCTAGTTTTTAATGAAGAAAAACGGTCCTATTTCATTTGTCAAGATTTGAAGTTGAGAATGAGAAATGCTGAGTGGTGGTACGGCTACGCATTCTAGTTTCTACTATCTATCACCGACCTCGCTTTTTAAAAAGACCTAATGAATTATTCCAATGCAATTTCACCACACGCTAACACACTCAAAATGTCAAATACATAATAATTATAATAAAGAAACCACCGTTGCGTTGAGACTGAGTTGTGTTGTGCTGACTGCTGTGGAGATCTGAGAATGGTGGGGGTGGGGTTAAAAAAAAAAACCCACCGCACGCACCACCTATAAATGTTAGCTAAAGGCTACTAAACTTATCATTGAAATCATGACCCCATCCTACTCAGTTAAGTGTCAAGTCTTTAAAAAGGACAAGGTAAAAAAAATGGGGTAAATTTGTTGAGTTGACACATGTCATGGGCATGGGCCCCATCATGGGGTAACTTTAACATGTTTAATTTCATTTGGAATAATAGTCGGCGCCAGTTTGTAGTAATATTATGTTGGTAAGGTATGATCTCCCATTAATTGGTGCTTAGCAATCACCTACCGTACGTCCTACGATTCAGTACGATATATCACTGCTTCTGTGAGGTCATCTAGGCCTAGTTCCACAGCTGCAAGACCAAGAGTAGACAATAAATAAAGAATGCCAATGTACATACATGTATCTGAATGCAGAAATGGGTGTAATTAATTCCTAATTGTTCCAGTCATGGGATAACTTTGACATTAAAAGTGCGAGCATCAAATGATGAATAACATTTTTTGTCATTACTGCAGTGAAAAAATACATTAAATGCACGGGAGTAGTTTACAGGTATCTATTCCATGGCAAACATTTAATAATCAGAAATATTAGGTACCTGTACCAAACTTTTTTATCTTCAGTAAGATCAAAGAGATGTGTCAAAGTTACCCCACTTTACCTTATACTATACTAAAGATTATAGATGTACGGTAGCTTATGTCATGTACCTGGTAGCCTATTTAAATTATGGAACCATGGCCAGATCTTTTTATTATGGTAATTTATAACTAAGATTTGGTATCGCGTGGTGTCCAATTTTTCTCAAATACTGCCTGGTAGACCTACTAGACCAAATAATTTTAATTATTCTTAACTGCATGTTCTAGTCATTGAAACTTTCTAGAAATTTAAAAGAAGCTTCTTCTTAAATTAAATTTTAATTTTTTAAAAATCAACAAAAAAATCCCTTTACAATAATAATAATTGACTGTAGCTGTGGTTTTGGTAGATGACACATAATATTATGTAGGCCTACCATTAAATTATAAAATAAATAAAAGCAAGTTGACACCACAAAATATGGGTCATCAGAGCAGTTGTTCCTGACATTGTTTGCGACAGGTTAATTACACCTCTAGGGATGAAGACAAAAGAAATTTATAAATAATATTGTTTATTGAATTTATCAATCCTTTCCCTAATTACAATATCATTTTCACATTGCAGGATTTTTTCGTAATAAAAGATTTGTCCACAGACATTTGACCAGACATCATGTGTGATGGATCAGGTGAACTCCAGTACAGTCCACCAATTGCCCCCACAAACCAGACCATTCATGGAACAGTCCAAAAAATTATACAAGAGGGCAATAAAAAGACTTACGTAATTGTCATCAAACCAAACAATGAAAGTAATAATAAACCCCAGAAGAAACCAGCATCAAGGCCTCAATTTACCAAATTAAATCCCGCAAGCTCTGATATTGTTAAACAGAACTTGAGTAATATAACAGATGATGACTATGACAGTAAAAACTCAGCAGCAAATCTGTTTCTGAATGATGACGATGATGGAACAGCTTGGCAAGATGATGGAGAATTTGCTAACTTTTGCAGAAAAAGGCCCAACACTGACCTTGACTCTCACCACAGAATCGATACAGCAGCATCCATTGCTGACGTACATATATCGAATGACAGTGGTTTTATTGCCACTCCTCCAAATTTAGAGTTAATGTCAAACAAGTCAACAGCTCGACAAATGATGATGGATTCCCCTGATTTCCAAACAACTCCAGAACAGCAAAGGATTTGTTCAGTAGTTGGTAAACTTGATGACGGCTCTAAACCATCTCCCCTGGCATCATCAACACCTATAAATTCTGCTCTACTATCAGATCGTTTTCCATCACCAGATTCTGGGATTTATTCTGCATCTTCATCCATGCTGTCTCCTACTATTTCTACCCCAGATGGTGTTAGACCAACTGAAATTCTTATTACCAAATTAATAGAAAGACCAGCATTAAATAATCATTCTGATGATATTAGTTCTAGTCAAGAAGAAGGTAAGTTGGGTCAATACAAAATCAGTCTTTCACGTTTAAGGGGAGCTTTAACTCCTGCTCCTCTTAACGTACGTCGGCTTTCCTTTGAAGGAGTCATTAAAGTAAAGACTCCTGAAAGACTAGCTAAATCTCTCTCCTAAAATTGAGATTAAAAAACAACTTAAGTTTTTGTTTACTTTTAAACTACATATATTTAAGGTATCGTGAGATTTTTAAGGCTCCCGCACAATTTTATAACTGTGAAGGACTGCATAATATGTATCCTTACTCGCTTTTCATACTAAATCTAAGCGAGTTGTGTCCTTTAAGCTGTTGTGCATGCCTTGTCAACTGCATATCTCAGTTGAAGTGAATGTCATTTTCCTTGAAGAATCGCTAAGTAGATAAGGCGCTGGTTCGCTAGCCTGGAGGTTGAGTGTTCGATCCCTGCATTGGCCGAGAAAATTCATCTTGATTTTCCGCGTGATTTCCTCTTGTCAGTGATGCAGAAGGAGGGTCTGACAAGGAAAGCTGCCTAGTCGTTCTGATGGGACGAAAAAACGAGGTCCCGTGTACAAATTAGAGTGCATGTAAAAGATCCCTTGGCAGTTGGAATTCGATATAAGAGTAGGTCGTAGCGCCGCTGCCCGAGCAAAATTTCCCTCATAGCACACTGTATGGCGTATGCCCGTCTTCAATTAGCCCAGGTTAGGTGCTTAAGCGTAGGACGTTAAACCCCATTTCATTCATTCATTCCTTGAAGAATCATTTTAGAAGAAGGTCAAAAAACATTTTCCTTTAGGTACTAATCCAGATGATTAAAACATAAAGTGCATGGTAGGTTGGATGTACCTTTTTAGCTGCAATAGAAAGACTGCACACTGAAATGATATTTATTGTATTGGTCAATTGATAGATAGAAGCTTATATCAAAGGACAATAACACTCTTGCTGGCTTGACAGGTCATGAAAAAAAGTTAGCCTTATTCTAACTACCGTTACTAGATGTTTAAGTGTCCTACCTGTTGTGTAAATTATCCATTACATCCTATTTTACTTGTCTAGAGGGTTCAAAAATATTTTAAAATCTAAGTTTCATTTGAAAAGGTTTACGTAAAGCTTTTCAAACCATGTAGTTGAATTTTTCCAATTTTTTAAATTCAGTGTTTTAAGATGAAATTTGTATCATCAATTAATTAGAATAGTTGTCAAATAGAACAATTTGTTGACAAGAATAATGATTCGGACATATTATTCAGTTACAACAAGAGTGTTATTGGGCCTTTAAGGACAATTTACGATAAATGAAGAACTGTAAGACTGATTAAAATTATTTTCCTACTTTCAGGAGGTGAAGATAAATTGAATACATCTTTAGCTAATATACAATGGTTGGGTGGATTTGTTCTAGAGAAAGAAGAAAAGAAAGAACATCGACCTCATGTTGTCAATAGAATGAGTGTAGAGGATAAATGTAGAAGAAAACCCTTTGAATTAGATGAAATAGATAGGGTATGTCTGTTCTACTGTATTTTGTTTCTTGTAAATGGCTCAGATTTTCTACACTACACAAAAATACTTCATATCCAACGTGTATGTTTACAGTAAAAACCTGACCCAATTGTTAAAACTTGAATCTTGACAAATATAATAATATAGAAAACAAATGTGAAAAACAATATTTTATTAATCAGATTCACAACAAGTATCATTTCAACTAATCAGACAGCCACTTTCAAAACTTTAATTATGTTGAGCTTGCCCCTTTTTCAATTAAAATAAGACATCAGGGCCCGATTCCTAGAAAATTCTTAAGCACGTTCTTATGCTTAGATTTTAGTCGACTTTGCATGTAAGTAAACTTACCTTATTTTGTGTTCCCAGAAAATTCTTAAGAACGGCCTTGGGCTTTGATTTTAAGTAGACTTCATTGTAAGCACAAGAACGTTATTATGCGTTCCAAGAAAAAACTAAAGCACAACTTCGTTCTTAAACATAGCCAGTCTAAGCACAAGTCCCAAGCAAGGTATAGGGCTTGCTTACCAACCTTAAGTCTGTTTCTGCTTCAAAAAGATGGCTGACCGTAGATTTATTAGACGGCATTTCCGACACCTTTTGATACCAAAGAGACAATTACAAGACAGGGAAAATTCTTCTCAAAAAGAAATTAAGAATGTTATGGAAAATTTTGCATCTAGGGCCTTATAGGCCTACCCCGAAACCAATTTATGTATTTGCCAATTAGTAAACAATAGGCTACAAACACACAGGCTGATCGGATGCTCTCACAATTATTCAGTTAGTTTGTAGGCCTATGTGTCTGCGTTTTTTTAAAAATATATTTTTGCACATTTTATAATTATGTAGGCCTATACAGGGGACATGTCAATCAAAATCAACCACAATGAAGCAGACGACAAATTTATGACCTAATTCGCATACCAAAGTTATTTTATGACGTTAAAGAGCATCTTAGTCTCAGTGTATGGTAAGCTTTACCAGTCACAATGTGCTTAGACTTGTACTTGACTTGTGCTTACGTAAGAATGGTCTTGAGAATTTTCTAGGGACGGTATTTTTATAAGATTCTTAGGTAAGTAAAAGTGAAGTATGACTTTGTGCTTACTTTAAGAATTTTCTAGGAACCGGGCCCTGATTCAGCCAGATTTAATACTTTTATTTTACTTGAATCGAAAAGGTACAACTTCTTTAATTGATTGAAAAATAAATTTCTGATAACATTGTCATTGTTTTATATATTTCAGCTTTGTCGAGATTGTGGTCGTGATCAAAGACCTCCATATTCTTACATGGTATTAATACAACTGGCTTTAAGTAGTGCATCAGATCATAAAATGACCTTAAAAGAAATCTGTAAATGGATTGAAGACCAATTTGAATATTTTAAATCGATCGCAAAACCGGGATGGAAAGTAAGTATAAAAAATAAATTGTTTAAGTGTTATAAAAAATAAGTTGATTTTCTCAAACACAGGATTTTTTTGTCTTTTTCTATGTGCAGTATGAAGTATGACAAAGAGTAGAATTTTGCCTGGACAGCACAATTTGCTCCTTGCACTGTGTGGAAACTGAACAGAATAGTGGAAATACATGAATTTATTTCTGAACTGTGCAGAATTGTAACAGTTCATGAATTTATTTCTGAAGTTAGTTTGTAATGGAATAGAGTGTAATGTCTCCCCATTGATTATTATGAGACTAACATATTTTTAGCTGGTCATGTTTATGCACTGATGATATAAGGAGTTGAATTTTGCCTGGGCAGCGGTGTAACCAACTGTCAAGTCTTATCTTACCTGGATGCCAATGTACACATGGGTGGTCTTCAGTTTTTAGTACCTTCTGATGGACTAGGCATACTTTCCTTGTCAGCCAATCAGAGGAAATAACCAGGCTTGGAAAATCCAAATGGTTAATCTCAGTCTGAAACCACATTATTATTATTATTATTATTATTTAAACATTTATATAGCGCTAATTCCACCAACGGTGTTCAGAAGCGCTTTACAATCATATACCAGTAAAACAGAAAATATATAAAACAACTAAAAGACTACAAAAAGATGCAATATAATAAAATAATATATATCTAATTAAAAGCCTTTTTAAATAAGTAAGTTTTAAAAGCACATTTAAAAGATTGTACTGAAGGGCTAGAACGAATATCAGTATCAGAACCAGATGGTTTTAAATCATTCCACAGGTTTGGGGCTAGAAATGAAAACGATCTTTCACCATATGTAACCATTCTAGCAGATCTTGGTTTGAGACGATAAATGTCATTTGAACTACGGAGACTGCGAGCATTTGTTTGTTTTTCAATTAGATGACATAAATAAGATGGGGCTAAGCCATGAAAACATTTATAAGCAGTTAAAAGGATCTTAAATTGAATACGATATGGAATGGGAAGCCAGTGAAGTTGTTTAAGTATGGGAGTAATATGATCATGTCTCTTCATAAGGGTAATAAGTCGTGCAGCGGTGTTTTGAACTTTTTGCAATTTGTATATTAATTTATTGGGTAAGCCGGATAAAAGTGAGTTAAAAGTATCAAGTCTTGAAGTAATAAAAGCATGAACAAGCGTTTTAGTTGAATCCGGGGTAAGAAATTTACGAATTTTGCCAATATTACGGATAGGAAAGTAGCAGGATTTACATTCAAAATCAAGACATTCTATTCAAGTGTCTAGCCCTGAACACTGTCCCAACTCCTAATAAAATCATTTTGCAACACTATAATGGCATTCTCTTTATTTTTTCAGAATTCTATTAGACATAATTTGTCTTTCTATCACTGTTTTGTTCGTGATTTATCCAACCAGAAAAAACATGGTTCCAAATGGATGCTCCAGTTTGATCCAGTTGAATCCCATCACAGAGATCCTCTTTCAGGTAGTGTTTCTCTGTCAATAATGTCTAAGAAGGGTTTAATATAGGCTACAAATCTGAATAAAATATTGCTTAGAAAAAAAGATATCTAATTACACTTGAATTACACTCGTAGTGCACATTAACAATAGGCCAATTGTCTGGGAAAATTCTATTATTGCGTTGCATCAAATAGGCTGATTTGAGTCCAAATGATAGGGGAAAGTATTTTGGGGCTTTGTGCATGGAATACCTAACCGCATATTATACTTAGTCAAATTCTTAACTTACTGATGATCCGACTTAGGCGGAGGAAGAAAGCTGGAATTAAATCGAATGTACCAAACATTTTGATCATTTTGATCTGAGTTGAGTGAAGATCCAACTTACGTGCACAAATTTAATAAGAAAAACGTGTACGATCAAAGGGTCCAAACGATTTTATCCAAGTTGAGCAAAGATCTGACTTATACTAAGTTTACTGTATAATTAAGATAACACAAAATGACATAGTGGCAGAGGGGTTTTACATAGGGTCTTGGTCTTCCACAGTTCAATTTAGCTATTCTGAAAAAAATAAAAATGTTTTTCTTTTAAAACTGTTTGGCTTTGGTTTTACTTTTCACTTTAGTAATCAGATTAATTCATTCATTCCCTTAGTCTTGCATTAGATTTTATTCAAATGAACCTTAAAAAATCTCAAACTGTTTTTGTTTTCAGAGAGAGTTGTTACATCACAGGCGTCCAATACCAGAACACAACCAACCAGCATGCCCCAAACAGTTTTTCCTTTCGTACCAGTATTCGGTTCCATGACTCAGAATAACCTCATGCCCATACCTCATAATAACATCATGTTTCCATCTTTATCACAATATCCCGTCCACCATCAACAGCAGAAATCAGCTCCTCAGAAAAATCATACAATACTTCAGAATATGGGCACCGGTGGTCTACACAACAAAAAGAGAAAAAATTCAGGTTTGTTATGTTGAAAGCATAAACAGGAAATAATACTAAATAGCTTTTGTGCAGCCTACTTTAAATGTTGTTGTATATTGTCTGATGTCGATCGGTCGTCCACAATTCTTTGTGGATTCTTTGGAGGCTAGAGTTATCTGATTGATGGAGTTTAATGTCAAACTGTTCTGCTCCTACCGGGGTAATGAAGATGGGCATACACCATACAGTGTGTTATGAAGGATATTTTGTAGTGGTAGCTGCACTATGTCATGGGATCTTTTATGTCCCGTCTGAATGTCTAGACAGCTGTCCTTATCAGACTCTCTGTTCTGTACCACTGACCAGAGGAAACACAGCTAATCATTCTCGGCCACGCAGTAATAGAACATGTGACCTCCAAGCTAACGAGCTAGCTTCTTACCTATTTGTGGCCAAGAAAGTTTATTGGGATTTTCCAATGTGGTTTCTCCTCATTAGTGGTGCAGGATTGAGGGCCTGACAAGGACGGCTGTCAAGTAGTTCGGATGGGACAAAAAACTGAGCTCCTGTTTACACATTAGCGTGCACATAAAAGATGACTTGGCAGTAGTAGGCTATAATGCAGCTACCCAGGCAAAAGTTCCCTCATACCATACTGCATGGCATATGCCTGTCTTCATTAGTGCAGTCGGAGTAGGACGTTAAACCCCATTTCATTTGTCAAACCAACTTGGCCATCGTGGCTCCCTATAACTTATAGTATAACTATAGAGAATGTGCAAGTTAGCTAGGTCATAATGGGAATATAATTTTAATAAATCTTTTCTATTTTGCAGGTCCAATGCCAATATTACCTCGTCCTGCATCTCTTCAAACCTACGCATTAGTTCCCTTACAGAATGTACAACCACAGCATGGAAACAATCTACCCACAATTCCAACCTCAAGCCGGCCAATCCTAGTGAATATTCCTAATAATCCATTCGCACAAAACATTCCGCTGCACTCCAATGTCCAGCCTGTGCAGAATCAACACACAGCCAACATATTACAACATCCCAAAAAGTCAAATATAACGTCTTCAAACGAGCCTGTGAGTTTAGTTCGTCAAGCATGGATAGATGCTCAGTGTTCCATGTCAGAAGACGACCGAGAAGAGCCAATAGTGGCTGTGCCTTTCCAAGAAAGACCTGCCTTTTCTAACACAGAAAACAAAAATAATGAAGTCGTGGTCCAACATGCGAAAAAACAGAAGGTGAAAGCTGGTCTTCCCGTTCCTACAATATATACTAATAACAATCTACGCAAAACAAAGAGAACAAAAAGTCGTATTAAGAGTAATTCTAATCATACATCTAGTGAGAGAAATTTATTAGACAGTTCTGATTCGGAATGTGATAGTGAAGATGATAAAATAAGTGATCTCCCGACACCTATACGACAATTATTTAGTGACACTCCCAGTAAGAAAAATAACATATCTACGTCAACTCCTGTAAGACATACGGTGGCATCGATTGAACAGTTGCCGTCACCGATTAGAGGTTTTACACCAGTTCGTTGTGGTAATATATTTGATGGTAGTTTCCTAGATATGATTCAGGAAGAAGTTTTTGCATCCTTAGCCGGCTCACCAAACGCGGTCGCCAACAATCTGGTGAATCAAGATTCGCCAAACGTTTCTTTGTCCGATTTCGGTTTATTTCGCACTCCACCGGACAAAAAATCAGGCAGATCTCCACAAGAGTCAAATAATTCTCATGGACAGAGTTTGAGTCGATTTTTAGCCGATTTCCCAATAGATTCAAATATCATAGCAGAGGCTGGAGGTATTTCAGAGGACTTGTCATTGAATTTAAATTGGAGTAATAACCAAGAAGGTGGCACAGAAGAGCTGAATACAAAATAACTTTCAGTAAAATCTATTTATTGTAAATGCAGGAACATCTTTTTATATATATTTCAAGGATGTTAGATAATATAACGAGTTCATGGAAAATATTTAAGATGGATCTTTAGGAGGCTCTAATTTGAATATTAGTTTTGTGGGAAGACTGTTTAAATTTGTCTTCTATTTCTTGGAGAAAACAAAATATACTTGCTTGCTCTTCTCAAAAGTCCTTTGCTCCAGATGTTAATTTTAAAATGGAAATTCTGGAGAATTAAATATCAATTGAGTCAGCGGGAAATTGAGCAGAAATAATCATTTTTCAGCTTTCAGACTATTATCTGAATGCCTGTATTTTCCTATATTTGAAAAGTAAGACATTTGTCGACTGGTCTTCTCCTTGCTTTGCTACCATGTAAAGAGGTCCATCTGTCTGTTGCAGAATTGCATCTCTTGGTTGGAACACAATAACTCTGATTCTAATTTAGTTTAGATTGTTCAAACTTGGTGTACCAAGTTTGATGATGAGCATTTTCTGCTTAGGCTTAGAAGAGATAAGCTGTTTGATATGTCAATGCTTGGATCACTATAACTTTGATACTAAAAGAGTGATGGGTGACACTAAGCATATTACATTCATTGTCTGAATACCTTGACTAAGTATGATAATATAATGATAATGTATATTGTCTGCTCAGACTAAGTAGACTGATAGTGATAAGAATTTTGATTGCTCAATGCTTTATAAAATGAGTGTCATATATTTTTGGATTGAAGTGGGAGACATCAAACCTCTCCTTCATTTATAAATGTTTAACATGTATTTTACTGTGGTAAAGATCTTACTCGTGGCTGTGTATTATTACAAAATTTACTAAAATTTTACGTCCGAGATCGGCTGTTTATGAATGTTGTATGAAGTAATGGAGACATTTTAGATTTCTATACATACACATAGTTCAAATATAATCTTTGTGTGATACAGTGTGATATGACTATTTGTTATTTGACTTGTTGAGTATTTGTCGTAAAATAAATATTAAAGTTGATGTCCGTCAAACATGACAACCATAAATA
Source organism: Patella pellucida (assembly GCA_917208275.1). NCBI lineage: Eukaryota > Metazoa > Mollusca > Gastropoda > Patellidae > Patella > Patella pellucida. The sequence continues at coordinate 14,208,561 of OU795041.1, forward strand.
TGTAGTGCAGAATTAAAAATTGAAAGCACTTTAAAGAATAACAGGTTCGGGAACTGTTCCAGCGAACAGCATATACCCGTACATCAAACTGTGAAATCTTTAGTATGACCTGAATACAAATTAATTTTGATAATATATAAATGAATTTCTATTTTGTGCTTATGCTACATGTATGCATGGCACATTCTGTGTCAACCGAAAACTGCATTTGGCAGATGAAGTGGCTACAGGGTTTGTTAGTTTGTGATTTTTGGACATTGGCAATGACTGTGTTATTGAGCATTTAGTTTTTGTTGACTGTTTCCATTTTTGTTTTCAAACATATCTGTGATGCATTTCATATCCCTTGTGTGTAAAGGCCTTGACTAAAACAAACTTGTTTGCCAATCAATTTCTGGTAGATTCGGTATTTAAAGGAAGAAACCAAGGCAAACAAGGCCAAAAAATTGGTGCAATCAACTTATTTTAATTAAGGCCTCATGTATTCATGTAAAATTGAATGATATTAATTATTGTGAAGAATTAAATACATTTATTTATTTTATGATGAAAAGATTTGTACATTGAAGATTCTGAATTAAATAGAATAATATATATATTATGTACGTACACCATATTTGGAAGACCTGTGATGTTAAAGGGACATTGCCAGATTTTACTTTGTGTTCCATAGATGCGTACCTCAGACTCAGTTGGTAGGGCACTGGCTTACTAACCTAGTGATACCAGTCCGATCACGGTGGTAATCAATATTTCTTCAGTGTGATAAAAATCAGGGATAAGTGGGTAAGACGCTGGCTCACCAGTCTGGAGGTCAGGTGTTCGATCCTAGCATTGGCAGAGAAAGTTCATCCGGATCTTCCAGCATGGTTCCCCCTTGTCAGTGATGCAGGACAGAGGACCTGACGAGGACATCTGTCTTGTCATTTGGATAAGATGGAAAACTGAGGTCATACTGGTGTGCACATAAAAGATCCCTTGACAGTTGGAATTCGATATAAGAGTAGGCTGTATGGCGTCTTCATTAGCCCAGTTCGGAGTAGAACTATCAAAGTTTAAAATGACATTTAGAAACTGTAATTTCAGAATGGCCTTTGTGCATTGTAAAATTATCTTTTGAACCGTATTTTAAATACATCTGGCAATGTCTCTTGAAGGAGAGATTTGAATTGAACTATGCATGATTTTAACACCAGAGCAATCAAATCTTGTTTTCTTGTTTGTTTAGATTTGTTGTTTTAGAATGAATCTGAATTTTGTAGAATTTCTATGAACAGAATTAATTACTGAAAGTGAAAGTACAGACTCTATATATATATATATATACCTTGTTTTTAAGATGTGTTTTTATATAGATTATAAAAACTAAAAATAAACTTATTTGTCAAAACATTGATTGAAATAGCTAGTACTAGAAACAAATAAAAACAAACCATATTTAAACAAATGTTTGTCAATGAAATTAAAAAAGCCACGGTGGCTCAGTGAGTAAGGTGCAGACTCATTGCCCAAAATGTTACTCTTCTTAAGTGTGGTATCCCCTTGTCTGTGGTGCAGATCAGATGGCGTGGCAAGATACAGCATCTAGCTGTTCTGATGGAACACAAAAAAACATGGTTACATGTACTCATTGGCATGACAGTTGGTAATTTAGAAGAGTAGATGGAATTGACGCTGAAGGGGGGGGGGGATTTCACTTATAGCACAGTGTAGACCCCATTCCATTTCTTTGTAAAATATAAAATATTTGGGAAATTCACATAGCTAATAATTTCTTCTTTTATTGGCATTTAGTAATTGAACATAATAACACAAGGTACAATTTTATGGATCAAATTACTGAGTTTGATACTAAGCGACGTTTCGAAGAGGATACTCTCGTCTTTATCTGTTGTACTGTCGTGTTGATAGTGAATGTTATGCGATTTATGTGAGCTATGCACTGAATTATGGGAGACACATATATTGGTCCCAAAACCAAACCAGTCTTTTTTTAAATGTTATAACTTTATCGTTTGCTCTGCATGAAAGTATCAATAATATTTATCCTTTTAAGTGAAATATCCTGTTTAGATTGGTGCAATATTAAATCCATTATTGGCATTACAGTAGTCAAAGACATCTAACACAACACATTATGACATTTTTAATGTCCAACCCTAAAAAAAAAAATATTGGAAAGACTTTCCATATATTCTCCAACCATGGACCTTATAATATTGAAAGGTCCATGTTTCAACTGATGTACTGCTAGCTTTTAAACATGTTTCATTGAACACCCCTTTTGAAAATGCTGTCCTTTTTTTTCTTTTCTGAATCTAAATCCTGTCAGGGGCGCCGGGTAACAAGGTATACAAATGGTACCCTGCCCTTTTCTGGGGTATACATGTATACCCATGCCCTAATGATGAAAGTTTTCAACCGTTTTGTAAGTCTATTCAGTTAAAAATGATAATATGTAATTTCTCCTTGGTCGGCCGCGAACCGGCTCTTACACTCTCATTATCAGCTATCAGTTCATGCCTTGGCTGAATATGAGCTCAATCGTGTCTCTAATTAATCTACTGTCTCGTTCAGAAAGCTATTCTATTATCTTGATGAAGATTGGTGTATTGAATGTCAAATTAAAAAGATTTTTTATGAGATGAATTGCTCATGATACAAAAATTGTGAATAAGGCTTAGGTCGCTTTCAGTATCAGTTATTTTAAAGGGTTTTATGTAGGAATTTGGAATGCTTGAGGCGCTCTAAACAATGTTCTCGGAATTTCAAATTTTTTTAGAGGCCGGGAGGAGAGAACCCCCTCGCCCCACTGTATCTTTTGGTACCCTAGCGCCATTCCGGCGCCTCTGAATCCTGTGATATATCTATATATTTTAAAGGCGTCAGAATGTGTATTGCAAAAGAGCCCAGTTGTTTGAAATCAAAAAAAGAAATTCTCGATCTATTGTCCCTTTAACAAATTACTTTACTTGTTAGAATAGAACACAAATTATATAGTCTTTGTCATGACTATACTAGGATCTATTTGATCACTCTCTCAGTAATTAAATACCGTTCAATAGAAAGACCTTGACATATACAATAGTGTATTGAAACTTATCTTAGAGGGCCCACGCATAACGAGGCCTATTTCAATCATTCATTCATTAGGAGATTAACTGCATTTTCAGTTAGTTAGCCTGCCAACCGGCTTCTCTACTTTCACTTCATACCACAGTTATCAAAACTAGAATAGGCCTACACATCTTTAATTAATTGACAGTATCAAATTATATGATCATATTTAATTCATGTTAATATCATAAGATACTATTTATACTCATCTAAGTAAAATATTGATCTAACCGTCTGCTATTGACACTAGTACGCATGCGCGATTCATTCTTATGGCAACCAAGAAAACAATTTACAGGTATTCGCTGACAGTGCACGTGTCTAAATATGTAATTTTTGGCAGTGCATTTGAAAAGGATTAGGCAACATTTCACGAGATGGATGTAAAACTTATGTAACTTTAATGTAAATCCTGTAATTAGAAACCAGTTAGGGATACAAGTTATAACGCATAGATAGATAGTTGATATATCACAGTTGTGTTTATCGAAAACGAGGTGAGTGGGACATATTAATGTTACAATCAACAGTGATAAACATTGTATCAACAAACGGTAATTACCACCAACAACAACCGGATTCGAAAATAAACAAACTTTTGTAATTTGTTATTCAAAATTCACATATTTTAATGGATAAATTTTTAAATTTGAAACATAGATCTGTTACTTAGTGCCAATAAAATGTTTTGTTTTAAATTTTTATGATAAATTTATAGATCATTAGGTCAGAAGATTATTGATTTTTTTTGGAAAGTATTGATATAAAATCAACTGTCATTAATGTATGATATATTTAGCATCAAAGATGAATTCTTCTTCGTTTATATTTGTATGGTTATGAATCATAACTTATAATACAAAAAAAAAGACAACACAACTTGTATGGAAAACAATCACTGGTTTATATACACATAGAACAATGTTTCAACAAGTATTTTCTTATCAATATCAAGTACAAATGATGAATTAATAAAATTACTGATAAGTTTTAGCCAAGAATAACGGAGAGAGTTATAAAATATAATAATAAATTTCTAATTTTATTTAATTACAGAGCAGTGCATCACCCCAACTTGCAAAAAAACAATTAAAATTGCTACAAAACAATATAGTGGCTAGCGCCAATACATTATCCCCCCCTGTAGGAATCATACCGCATCCCTACTTTAATATGAGCTATCATGATTCACTCCAGCAGAAATTGAAAGAAACTGCTGTATCTGTTTTGTGGTTAAATATATTCCTGAATTCTTGTTCAGCTTCTAATATTGTGAACAGTAGGACGTTTTAACATTTAAAAACCCCATTTCATTTCTAATATTGTAACGTTTTTGTTTACAGAATATCTCAGGAATGCAACAGCCACTTTTAAATTCTGAAGCAGTGAGAAGATGCTTTACTGTTCCACATGCTCCGTTATCTAGTCAAATAAACAAATATGATTATGGACCACGCCCCCCATACGCAGGATTAAACGATTTATATTCCAGACCTCTATCAGGTAGGTTCAAAACCAGACCCCTCTCAGGTAGGGTCAAAACCAGACCTCTCTTAGGTAGGTTCAAAACCAGACCTCTCTCAGGTGGGGTCAAAACCAGACCCCTTCCAGATAGGGTCGAAACCAGACTTCTCTCAGATAGGGTCAAAACCAGACCCCTTCCAGATAGGGTCAAAACCAGACTTCTCTTCCAGATAGGGTTAAAACCAGACCTCTCTCAGGTGGGGTCAAAACCAGACCTCTCTTAGGTAGTATCAAAACCAGCCCTCTAAGGTGGGGTCAAAAACAGACCTCTTCCAGGTGGGGTCAAAACCAGGCCTCTCTCAGCTAGGGTCAAACCAGACCTTTCTCAGGTAGGTCAAAACCACACCTCTTCCGGATAGGGTCAATACCAGATCTCTCTCAGGTGGGGTTAAAACCAGACCTTAGGTAGGGTCAAAACCAGACCCCTCTCAATTAGGGTCAAAACAAGATCTCTCTTAGGTAGGGTCAAAACAAGACCCCTCTCAGGTAGGGTCAAAACCAGACCCCTCTCAGGTGGGGTCAAAACCAAACCCCTCTCAGGTGGGGTCAAAACCAGCAGAGGCGGTTCCAGGAAATCCAGTTAAAGAGGTCCCCTGAGAAAAGTTTTGAGAAAAATCGGGGTGTCAGTGGTGATTTGTGGCGCATATCTATTTTTTTATACTGGGATTTAGGGGGGGCCTGGGCACCTAGGGCCCCCCCCCTGGATCCGCCTCTGAAAACCAGACCTCTCTCAGGTGGGGTCAAAACCAGACCTCTCTTAGGTAGGGTCAAAACCAGACCTCTCTTAGGTAGGGTCAAACCAGACCTCTATCAGGTAGGGTCAAAACCAGACCTCTATCAGGTAGGGTCAAATCAGACCCCTCTTGGGTAGCGTCATCCAAAGATAAGTTTCAATTTTAGGTATGGTTCTTATCAAATATCCAATGGCACCTAAATCCGTAAGCTTATAGACATCAGGAATGGGGTTACTGTGGCCATGTCTGGATATATTGTGGATGAACTATGATACTGTAGGTTGTTGACAGTTCTCAACTTTCAATAATTTGTCAAAGTTTCTTAACATGTAATAGGGAGAGATGGGTGGCCAAATGATTAGCACATGCATGTTGTATCATAAGGTCTGTCTTTGAGTCAACTGGTGTGGTTTTGATTCCCCGGTTGTCCTGACAAGGAGTAGGGTCCGCCGGTCCAACCTCGAGGGTTTACCACTACAAAGACACCTATGGGTAGGCAAATTATTGAAATAAAATTTGAACCATATGTTAGTCCCTAAATGACCTAGTTTGTGTCGAGTGGATGTTATACCCCATTCCAGAAACTCATTGTTTCTCTATTAGTGAGATGAGACTGTAACCGTTAATCCTGGCAAGATTACCAGCAATCATAATCTTTTAAAATTTATAGTCATATCACCCTTTCCTGGAAGCAGTTTTATATAAGCATTAAGTTGCTCGTTACTGTATCCAATTTATTATATTATTCCCTTTATCATTGTTTAAAAGAACTCTGAATAAATACATTTTAAATCATTCATGGATTAAAATGAAACATTTTTCTTTCCAGCACCAACATATCATGGAAATCGCTCATACTCTGTCCCCACCCCACCCCCACACAGAAACCATAACAATTTATACAACAGACATACAGAATCAGACGTCAGCAGAAGAGCACCATACGCACGTAAGTTGTATTTAGATAAATTCTTACAACAAACAGATATATCGCAAATAGTAAGTGCAGGAGGACCGCACTACACGCAAAACAAAAATCTACAAGATAAACCTGCGGACAAGACAGAAATAAGACATTGCAAAAAAATCAACAATTATCAATCATTATTTTCATCTGTTGGTAGAGGATTTTAAGGGATTTTAACACAAAATTAAGCAGTTTTATTTTCGAAAATATTATCGGGGTTGGCCCTTTAAAATAAAGATGCACTATTTTCATCTGTTGCTTAGATATCAGTTTGTTCATGGTTTAATCCATGCTAATATGTATTCTAATTGATTATTTAACATCTAATAAAGATTTTATGGCTTGGTTCCCCCTTGTCAGTGATGCAGGACAGAAGGACTGGTAAGGACAGCTGTCTAGCTGTTCAGATGGGATAAAAACCAGGGTACCATGTATATTGGTGTATGTGTTTGTTTTGTATAATGTTCTTAATGGACGTAATATGCAAATAAAAAGTTGGAAGTTGGGCACAAACCCAATGTAAAAACCCAATTCTATTTTAAGATTTTTTCTTGTAGCTCGAAGATTTGATAGAACTATAAATACAACTGCAGGGTTTGCTAAAATTGAAAATTATGGGAAAGCCCCATCCCTGCCATCATATGATCCTCTTAATGATGTTCATTTGGTTGATTATTTTGAAAAAAGGTTTGGATCCATGCAGCTTGATGCCTTATTACGCAGAAAGGTAAATATACTCATATATCATATCCCAGAGTTTTGTCGTATTTTTGGCAACCTTGTTCTAATCTGTAGATGTAAAGAGAGTGAGAAAGAAATGGGGTTTGACGTCCACTGGGCACAAACTAGGTCATTTCTGGACCAGTATTTGGTTCACTTTTTATTTTAATAATTCTTTTTCGCATAGGGGTCATTAGCAGTGGGACGAAACCGGAAACCTGGAGAAAACCCACGAAGTGAACAGGCAACCCAACTACCAATAGTGGGCTTGAAACCACACCACATGACTCAATGACAGACCTTATGATCCAAGGCACACATGTTAAACCATTCAGCCACCCATCTCTTTACTGTAGATTTCACAAAAAATCAATGACTTGTTAAATTTGTCTATTTAGTTGTTTTACCATTTGGCACATGATAATGAGGTTGTTCTCTTACCTAATTTTGTGCCCCCCCCCCCCCCCAAACTTCAAAAGAACCCAAAACATGATCAGATTAATGAGATATAGATTTAACATTTTAAGTCAAAGAAAATGTTCTAAATCCTGTCTTTGTGGCTTGACCCAAGATTTTATGTAGTTATCTACCTTTAATGCCACATAAGGGGATGCTTCATTGTCAATTCAGAACGTTCCAAATTGACAGAATTGCAATCAAATGAGGTTGGACCTCTGTCAAATCACAGTTCTGTCAGTCTCAATAACAGAGTTCGAGTCACATAATTAAATACACCCAATATATGCTTCAGATGTCAGGGGAGTTGGATTGCCGATTGGTTAGCGTGTGCGCTATATCATAAGGTCATCTCCAATCTTTAGGATTTTCTTTGGTCCTCTTGTTTCCTCCTACTGTTAAAGACTCGTACGCGCAAGCGAATTATTTATATAAAATTGAACCGTATATCTTAGTCTCTCTCTCTATGTTTCTCCTGTCATGATTGGTTGAGATATTTTCTTGGGTAGTCAGCGCATGTGTTGTAGCCCGAAATCTACTTTTGGGATTGCGATAATTCAATTCTGGAATGTTCAATCCATTAACCCTCAAAATAAATACTTGTTAACCTTTTTTTTTTACAGAGATTGCTCAATGGAAAACGGCCGTCATCAGCTGGTTCCCTAACTCGTAGATCAAAACCATCAGAAGTTACTTATAAGATTGCTGTTGTAACTGGAAGTAAGAAAAATTCTGGAACAGATGCTAAAGTAAGTTTTTTTAATCTGTCTGAGTGTGTTAAATGGGTTTAAAATCCTACTTTCTGCTACAAACTTGCTAATGATGGCTAATATATTTTCAAACCCATTTTGTTTCCTACACCATTAGTGATGAATCTTCAAATGTCTGGTTAATAAAGGGCGTTGGGATGGCCTAGTGGTCTAGAGTGCCGCGCTTCGACCTCTAGCTTGCCGGTCACCTCTGGCTTGCGGCTGTGGTTTCGAGCCCTAGTGTGAGGTATGTGACATGGAGATAGGGACGCCTTCTTATCTTAATCTCGTGGGTTTCCTCCGGGCACTCTGGTTTCCTCCCACTGCTAAAGACCCCTACGCGCAAGTGAATTATTGAAATAAAATTAAACCATGTGTTAGTCCCAAAATGACCTAGTTGTGTTGAGTAGACGTTAAATCCTATTTCTCTCTCTCTCTTTGGTTAATAAATTCATTTGGAAATTAAAGTTACATGAAGTCTCTAATCTTATTGATGGTTATTTTTTCAGGTGTTTATAAAATTAAAAGGTACAAAAGATAAATTACCGAAAACCAGGTTAACCAAAAAAGCCGGGTCCGTAAAATCCAGTAGAGATGTTAGTTTTAAATTTGGAAAGGGAACAACACATATGTTTAAAATAAAAGGTCCAGAAATTGGTGATCTAAAATCTATAATTGTTGAGGTTTGTATGACACTCAAGAGGTCAACTATGTATTCTTTATACATGGGCGGGGGCGGGGGGCATGGTGGCTAAGAGGGTAAGACGCTGGCTCGTTAGCCTGGGCAACATTTGATTTTCGTACTTAAGTTCATTCTGTGGTCGAGGCCAGCCTACCATACAATAGAGCACGATCGGGATAGTTCAGATTGCAGTCGGAGCCATAGTGTGAAAATGTGTGCTACCAAAGGTCGCCCAGGAGGTCGCGTGTTCGATCCCTGCATTGGCTGAGAAAGTTCATTGGGATTTTCCGACATGGTTTCCCCTTGTAAGTGATGCAGGACGGAGGGCCTGACAAGGACAGCTGTCTAGTCATCCGATTGGACAAAAAAAAACAAAGCCCTGTATATATATTGACGTGCATGTAAAAGATCCCTTGGCACGTGGAATTAGAATGTCATGAGTTAGAACGTCAAACAATTTAAACAATAAGGGTGATAATCCAGATAGATTCATAACAAAACACAACACAAGGTATATATGGATATAACTACTTCTCTATTATTTAATAACGACGTTTTATAACACATACAGGTCACTTTTTTCAAGTTAATGATACATATTCATCTAGTCAGCCCATTATACATATTATAGCTTACATCAGCTTAATAAATAATTACAATATGTGTAGTGAGCAAACACGAGCCTTGCCCAACTGTCATAAGCAGTTTGGCTTTATTATCTGTAATGATAATTTCGATGTCTCTTTAATACAACCCATGAAATTCTAAATCTAATTAATTTATAGCACAATGGAAGTCGGAAAGAAGATGCATGGTTTTTACAAGAAATTGAAATCGTCAACACAAAAACGAAGAAAACGTGGAGTTTTATTTGTAATCAATGGTTGTCATTACATCATGGTGATGGACAAACAATGAGAGAATTATTTGCTCAGAGGTCTGCAAAAACAGGTATTGTTTTGATTCATATATTTTGATTTACAATTTAAAGATTTATATAAAATTGTCTTGCTTAGGTTGCTCATGCTTTTGACAGGAACTCAAAATAACCACGTATTAGTAACTCATGATATCCACATACTAGTAACTCATATCATATACTAGTAACTCATGACATCACATACTAGTAACTTTTAATATCCACTAACTCATGATATTCACATACTACATGTCGTAGGACCTCACTAAATACACATATTGGTAACTGATATTTATATACTAGTAACTCACAATTTACATATACTATCTTTACTGGCTGTAGTACCTCACAGTATCCATATACTAATAACCTATGATGTCCACATACTAGTAACTCATTCTATTCACATATTAGTAACTCATATTATCTACATACTAGTAATTCCTGATATCCCTATACTTATAACCCACATTTTATCCCCATACTGGTAACCCACATGTTAACCCCATACTAGTAACCCACATTTTATCCCCATACTAGTAACCCACATTTTATCCCCATACTGGTAACCCACATTTTATCCCCATACTATTAACCCACATGATATCCACATACTGGTAACCCACATGTTATCCCCATACTAGTAACTCATTCTATTCACATATTAGTAACTCATATTATCTACATACTAGTAATTCCTGATATCCCTATACTTATAACCCACATTTTATCCCCATACTGGTAACCCACATTTTATCCCCATACTGGTAACCCACATGTTATCCCCATACTAGTAACCCACATTTTATCCCCATACTAGTAACCCACATTTTATCCCCATACTGGTAACCCACATTTTATCCCCATACTGGTTACCCACATTTTATCCCCATACTGGTAACCCACATGTTATCGCCATACTAGTAACCCACATTTTATCCCCATACTGGTAACCCACATTTTATCCCCATACTAGTAACCCACATTTTATCCCCATACTAGTAACCCACATTTTATCCCCATACTAGTAACCCACATTTTATCCCCATACTAGTAACCCACATTTTATCCCCATTCTAGTAACCCACATTTTATCTCCATACTGGTAACCCACATTTTATCCCCATACTAGTAACCCACATTTTATCCCCATACTGGTAACCCACATTTTATCCCCATACTAGTAACCCACATTTTATCCCCATACTGGTAACCACATTTTATCCCCATACTGGTAACCCACATTTTATCCCCATACTGGTAACCCACATTTTATCCCCATACTGGTAACCCACATTTTATCCCCATACTGGTAACCCACATTTTATCCCCATACTGGTAACCCACATGTTATCGCCATACTAGTAACCCACATGATATCCACAAACTAGTAACCTACATTTTATCCCCATACTAGTAACCCACATTTTATCCGTATACCAGTAACTCATGGTATCCACTTACTATTAGCTTGTGATAACGACATACTAATAACTCATGAAATCCACATACTAGTAGTAGTAACTCATGATATCCCTATACCAGTAACCCACGGTATCACTATACTATTAAAGCCCCAATACCACACTTGTTGTAACCGAATAATATGCCCCAATCATTATTCTGGTCAACAAATTGTACTTTTTTTTACAATATCCCAATTAATTGATGATACATATGTCATATTAACACACCTAATTTAAAAAAATTGGAAAAATTCAACTGTATGCATTGAAAAGCTTTACGTAAACACTTTCAAATGTGACTTGGATTTCAACATATTTTCGAACCCTCTGGACAAGTAAAATAGGATGTAATGGATAATTTACACAACAGGTACGACACTTAAACATCTAGTTGTTAGAGTAAGGCTATTTTTTTTTTCTGGACCTGTCAAGCCAGCAAGAGTGGTATTGTCCCTTTAACCCACATTTTATCCCCATACTAGTAACCGGCTAGTAACTCATAAGAATAAATTATTTCTTCAGAATAGTAACTCATAAAATCCTTATAATCCTCATGATACTAATAAATTTTTTTAACTTTTTTCTACAGAATACGAGATAGTCACTGTAACTGGTGATCGACCAAATGGTGGAACAGATGCAAATGTCTTTTTAACCTTATATGGAAAAACCGGAATAACTCGTAGATTTCATTTAAGAAGCTCAGAAAAGGGTTTGTTTGATCGCGGAACAACAAATTCCTTCAGATTTCCATCCAACTGTGTTGGTCCTATGAAGAAGATCCGAATAGAACATGATAATACTGGTATTGGAGCTGGTTGGTATTTAGAAAGGGTACGTAGGCTTTTTTTTCTCAGAATCAAATTAATATCAGGTCAGGGGCTGAATTCATGAGGAGCCAAGGTGGCTAAGTGGGGAAGATGCTGGCTCGCTAGCCTGGAGGACGGGTGTTCGATACCTGCATTTCTCCTTGTCAGTGGTGCATCAAGGAATACCTGAAAAGGACAGCTGTTGCCTAGTCATTCGATGGGACGAAAAACAGAGGTCCTGTGTGTACATTGGCGTGCACGTAAAAGTTCCCTTGGCAGTTGGAATTCGATATAAGAGTAGGCCAGAATGCTGCTGCAAAGCAAAATGTATGGCGTATACCTGTCTTCACATTCAGCAAACCGCGACAGATTCCGGTACCCTCCGTAACCTACATCTAGACTCGGATGTATGATAGTAAGTGAAATGTACCTACGACCATACATTTGCGATGCGGCTAGTCAACTGCCAATTTACTTTAACAGGAAAACGTGCCGCTTTTACAAAAAAAGTCCCAAAATGGCTTTTTTTCTAGATATAATGTCTATGGGGGCAGTCATTTTTAGTTTGTTGATATAATCTCTATGGGGGCAGCCATTGTTTTATCCGGGTCCTTTAAAATAGTTCCAAAATGCGGAATTCATCATACAGCCGAGTCTAGATGTAGGGCACCGGAATCTGTCGAGATTTGCCGAGTGCCCGTCTTCATTAGCCCAGTTGGAGTTGAACAGTAGACATTTAACCCATTTCATTACATTTCTTAATTCACGTATACCTTACCTGAAATATTTAAAGATGCTTGCATTTCAGTTTTTAAGATAAATTATTGGTTATGTGAATGTGTATCTTTTTAATTTAATAAATATTGTTTTTCTAAATAATAGGTACATATAACTGACGTTAAAAATCCTCAGTGGAAATATTTTTTCCCATGTGGACAGTGGTTGGCAACTGATGAGGGTGATGGTTGTATAAGTAGAGATCTGGTAGGAAGTAAAGATCCAAACGCCATAAGAAAAGGTAACAAAATTGACCATTATTATTAACATTTATCTTGGACTGCATATTTATTTACTATTAATTGCTGTCATACTGCTAGATAATCAAGACTACATTAGTTAGGTATAGTGTCAGAATATTAATTGAAGATCATAAAGCTTGTCATCTATCTAAGTTGTGGGTTCAAGCCCAAGTTTGTGCATAACAGGAAGGGTGTGGCTTGTTTCCCCCAACTTTAAAAGACCCCTGCATTCAAGTGAATCATTATAATTAATAACAACATACCCTATGACCTAGTGGTCTTGAGTGGACATTTAACCCAATCTTTCTGTCAGATCTCAATTCCTTACATCAACTTGTGAGGACAAGTAAAAAAAAATTTTGAACAATAAAAACGAAACGAATATAATCTGTGTTTTAGTCTTGATTGGTCAGATATGGTTGTCAAATAACCAAATATTTTAACATCTTACAGCTTCTAAATATAAAGTGACTGTTTTTACTGGAAATAAGAAGGGCGCAGGAACCGATGCCAATGTTTACATCATATTATTTGGAGAATTCGGTGACTCTGGAGAGAAAAAACTATCGTCAAGAAAAAATAACTTTGAAAGAAATAAGTAAGTTGTATTTACAGAATGTTATTCTAAGTGTAAATTTGGAATACATTGTATCATGTTACCTAACACTGCAGAAAGAGTTCTGTTGAACAAGAATTTATATATTGATTCATCTGTCCTGGTAACCTAGACTAAATAAAACCTATCATCGGCAATGTCGAGATTATACTTATGGCCAGAATTGCTTTATATGTTAGGGGGCTTGGATGGCTGAATGGTTAACACATGCGCTCTGTATCAATAGGTCTGTCATTGAGTCAACTGGCGTGGTTTCGATTCCCCGGTTGTATGTGAGTAGGAGAATGGTCACCTGTCCAACCTCGTGGGGTTTCTCTGGGTCCTCTGTTTTGCAAGCGAATTATTAAAATAAAATTGAACCATATGTTAGTCCCGAAATGACCTAGTTTGAGTCGATTGGATGTTAAACCCCATTTCTCTCTCTCTCTTTATATATTAACTGGTGATTACAAGAAGGGTGGACCAGGGCAGGGTTACTAGCATAAATAACATGAGGAGGAAACGAAACTAGCTTGATTCATCTTTTAGACACTTCACAAATATATGATTTTATTCCTCAGATTTAGGCCATTATATTTTTCAAAGGATGTGAAGAGGAATTTTATTTATTTTTAAAAAAATGCATGTCAATTATTTTTCTCCAATTGGTGCTGGTTGACCCCTGATACATCTGTTCCCTAGGATCAAATCTTAACGTTCCGACGCCCAATCCATCCAGTAGACTAAACCGGACATAACACATATTTCACAATTTTAAAACCTGATGCTAACAAGGAACTATCGGAACATAACCAGACAAATTTGTTACAGTTGATGAATACGTTTTGTTTTTCTGGCAACTTAAAGAACTGAATGGAAGAACTAAACACAATTTTAGAGCATGAAACTATCTCAACATAACCAGACAAATTCACTATAGTTGATAAATACGTTTTGTTTTTCTGGCAACCTAAAGAATGAATGGAAGAACTAAAACATTACAACCAATCCTCCAACATAATAAATGATTGCTATTATATAAACAGTTGTCATCTTTTGACATGAATGCCATTGATTCAGGGGGGTTGGGTGGCTGAATGGTTAGCGTGGGTGCGCTGTATCATAAAGCCTGTCATTGAGTCAACTGGTGTGGTTTCAAATCCCTGGTTGTACGTGGCAAGGAGTAGGGTCGCCTGTCCAACCTCGTGGGTTTTCTCCAGGTCCTCCGGTTTCCTCCCACTGCTAAATCGATATCACGTGTGCATGTCAGCAAGTATGAGAGGTAGAGAGAAATGGGGTTTGAAGTCCACTCAACACAATGTAGGTCATTTGGAGACCAATATATGGTAGGTGGTCTTTTTGCAGTGAGAGGAAACTGGAGAACCCGGAGAAAACTCACGAGGTTGGACAGATGACCTTATTCCCTGACATGTACCACCGGGTAATCAAAACTGCCACTTGACTCAATGACAGACGCTATAAACCAATGTGCATGCGTTAACTATTCGCCCATCCAACCCCCCTTGGCATGTATGTAAAAGAACCATTGTCAGTTTGAATTAAATAAAGAGTATTTGGAAATTCCACTTTCCAGGCAAAATTTCCCCTCATATCACACATTGCCTGACTGGTGTAAAAAAGAAGCACATTTTCAATTTATTCCATTTCGGACGGAATTGCCCTCTCCTCAGATTACAAAATATCTTTGAAACCGTACTGATGGCAAATTTACAAAATATCAGCATCGTTCGGGAATTCTTCCCACTTTAAAGAACAGGTGTAAAATTCCTTTAGTGCTAATTAAGATATTAACACCTTCAACATTAAAGGCATTGTAAATGGATTCTATATTTTACTTATGTCTGTTATTTTGCACTTTAAAAAAAAACTGATACTTGGGTGGTACAAGTTTAAATCTCTTAACAGTTAAAACCCTTCTTGCTGTCTATTTGTACTTCTGATCAGAGAAAGGTCATTGAGTCAAGTGGCGTGATTTTGATTCTCCACTTGTAGGTGAAATGGAGTAGGGTCGCAAGTCCAACCTCATGAGTTTTCTCCAGATCCTCCGGTTTCCTCCCACTGCTAAAGACCCCTGCATCCAAGCGACTTATTGAAATAAAATTGAACCATGTGCTAGTCCCAAAATTACCAACTTTGTGTCGTGTGGATGTTAAACTATTTATTTATCTCTGTGTTATCTAGTATTAAAATATGTTCACACCTATGCATGAAAAGTGGGAATGGTTTCCTCCCTCTGCTAAAGACCCTAACATGCAAGAGAATTAATAAACTAAAATTGAACCATAAGTTAGTCCTAAACTAAACTGTTGCTTGGAAGTTAAACTCTCTGTCCCTCTCTCTCTCTCCCCCACAATCCAACCTATACCTGGGTGGGGGGTGGATGTCCGAATGAGTTAACTGGCGTGGTTTCAAATCCCCAGTTGTACGTTTCAAGGAGTAGGGTCGCCAGTCCAACCTTGTGAACAACATTTTAGTCCCGAAATGACCCAGTTTGTGTCGAGTGGACATTAAACCCCCTTTCTCTCTGTGTCTCTCTCCATAATCCAACTCATACTTGGGTGGTACAAGTTAAACTTGCTTCACAGTTAAATCCTTCTTGTGGGTTTGGTGTTTAGTTTAGTTTTTTGTTAAATACGTAATTCCCTGCTCATATTTATTTCACCAGATGTAAACTGTACATCATTCATTCTTCACAAAGCCAGATGATTGTCAAAATAATTTAATTTTATCTCCAGAGGTCTGGTCTTATCTTAATGGCTTCATGCTATAATCATAACATAAATTACACAGAAACTGTCTATATAATATCACCATGGATGTAATATTTGTTTTCATCTTTAGGCTGTTTGAAATGTCTTTGATTGTTGTTGATTGGAAGTTAAACTCTCTCTCTCTCTTCTCTCTCTCTCTCTCTCTCTCTCTCTCTATCTCTCTCTCTCTCCCCCTATCTCCATAATATTTGTTTTGATCTTTAGGCTGTTTGAAATGTTTTTGATTGTTATTTTAAAGAAATATGGATCTGAAGGGTGTGGGTTCAGTGAAGTAAAATAATAAGTTTTAATGTCTCATGTTTCTGAAATGAAATAAAATTGGCTTTAACGTCCTAATGTTATGCTCCAACTGCTCCAACTGCGCTAATGAAGACAGGCATACGCCATACAGTGTGCTATTAGGGAAATGTTGCCCAGACAGCATTGCTATGGCCTAATCTTATATCAAATTCCAACTGCCAAGGGATCTTTAACACACCCAGGGGACCTCTGTTCTTCATCCATCCAAATCACGAGACATCTGTCCTTGTTAGACTCTGCACTACTGACAAGGTGAAACCACGCCGCAAAATCCTGATGAACTTTCTCGCCCAACACCAGGATCGAACCCATAACCTACATGCTAGCAAGCCAGCATCTTACTCACTTAGCCACCAAGACCCCTAACGTTTCTACACCAACTGGGTTAATAAAGATGGGCATTCCGGCAACCATTCAGTGTGCTATGAGGGGAATTTCCTCCTACTTTTACTCGCCCTTCTTCAGCCAAGGGTTCCTTTATGTGCACTGGGGAGTTGGATGGCCAAATGGTTAACACATTTGTGTTGTATCATAAGGTCTGTCATTAAGACAAGTTGTGTGGTTTCGATTCCCCGGTTTTACGTGACAAGGAGTAGGGTCGCTTGTCCAACCTTGTTAGTTTTCTCCAGGTCCTCAGGTTTCCTCCTAGTTCTAAAGGTCCCTATGCACTAGCGAATTATTGAAAATTAAACTGTATGTTATTTCTAAAATTACATATTGTGCTGGGTGGATTTAAAACTCCATTTCTTATTCTAGCACAGATTTGATCAGTATTTGAAAATATGACATGACATTAAAATGTAAAACAGCATTAGAAAACTGAGCCATCACTAATGTTCTGAGCCATCAACAAAATCACCTTATGTGTATAAAATATTATGGAATTGAATATGAAATATTGAACCAGATTAATTTGGTTTTCAGTGCTGATGAGTTTTTCATTGAATGTCCGAAACTTGGTCGTTTAGAGAAAGTCCGGATTGGTCATGATGATTCTGGATTTGGATCTGGCTGGTTTTTGGAGAAGGTAAGTTTGATTTTATAATACAACCTCTAAACAATTAAATGGTTTTACGCTGTTTTATGCAATATATTTTATCATCCCTGATAAATAGAATTCCCAAACTTGTTGTGACAAAGGGTAAGATCATCATGGAATATTTATATTCTTAAATATAAATATTCCAATAAATGGAAAAACAAGCCCTACAATATTTTAGTCCTGGATATGCGATTTCGATCTCCCTCATAAAAACAAAATTTGTTTCCAACCAACATGTTTTCAAATATGTTTACACAAGGCACAGTTTTAGTAATTTAAAAGGCCTAATTCTCAATTATCAAGTACTGGCATTGTAGCAATCCTGAAGTTAGTCTAGGAGGTTATTTTGACTTGTGTGTCTAGTGTCTGCTGGCATCAAAGCCAAAAGATTATTACATCTACAGTTTATGGAATGTCATGTCTATTAGTTAGTGCAGGGGGACTGCGCCACATATGATTTACATAAAGGACAAATATAACGACAAGACATCATACTCCGAAACAACAAACAAACAAATAAACAAGTCAAAAAAGAGTGAATGGATCCGGGGGCTGTACAGTCCCGGGTCTGAAGTAACACAACAGACTTCACTAAAAATTGAAAATGACCAGGAAAGACATTATGTGATGTCAGCATGAGTCATGGTTTGCCATATGCTACAAGAAATACAAATCCAAGCATACTGTTGTAAAAATTCCGACTATACAAGTAACCACATCAGTAAAATGTATAAAAAAGGTAGTATAAAACATTAAAGAAGTGTTTAAATATTCAATAAAATAGATGTATAGTATAGTGAATGTATTGAGGGAACATATACCACGCGTCACAAGAAATACGCACAAACAAAACTGAATACAAAGAGGCAAAGGAAATGTAGACTGCCTCAGAAGGCAGCTGTCTGCTAACTGAATGTGTGTCTAATCTATGAAAGGAAGGTTGGATGCCGGAGGGTTGTATCATTAGATCTGTCATTGAATGGACAGGTGTGGTTTAGATTCCCTGGTTGTACATGACAAGGAGTTGGGTCCAACCTTGTGGGTTTTCTCTTAGTCCTCCTCCCACTGCTAAAGATCTCTCCCACTGCTAAAGATCCCTATGTGCAAGCTAATTATTGAAATAAAACGTTGAACCATTTATTAGTCCCGAAATGACCTAGTTTGTGTCTAGTGGTCGCTAAACCCCATTTCTCTCTCTCTCTCTCTCTGATCTATTATTTGAATAACATAATTTTTATCTTCTGCTCAGTTTATGTAAAGCTAGAATCTGCATACTACTGATTAAGCCATAGATGAGAAGTTTTATTATTAGTTTAATACCCAATGCTTTATTGTAAAGACATTATTTTCTTGTTTTTTCCTACTAGATAATAAATAAACCGTTTGGGCAATTAACACTGTTAGAAACAGAGCCAGGCGAACTAAACTGATTCTAATAGTTTTCACATGGCCGTACACTCATTCTTTTTAACTCATCAATTACGCACATCTTTAGATGTTAGTCACTTCAGATATAAAGATTTAACCTATTCTTAGATACATTGGCTGTGAATTAAAAACCCCATGGTGTTCTTGGTTTTATTAGCTGTGAAGTTGAAATTCAGACCCCTAACTCCAAGTGCTATTCATGAGATTAGGACAGATCTTGTTGGTGGGAAAAGGGCCAGTCATGTGTATGAGCTGTCATAAATGAGATAGAGTCTGGTCATGTGTATGAGAATATGACTGTGAGATGAGAGCTGATCTTATGGGTGGGTAATAGGCTGGTCGTGTGTATCAGAATATGTGTAAAAGAAGAGGGCTGGTCTTCATTGGGGGAAAAGGGCTGGTCATGTGTATAAGAAAAGGGCTGGTCTTATATGTGTACAAGATCAGAGTTAATCACTAAGGTTAGGCAAGGTTTGGTCATGTTGATGGGACCATTGACATGACTGGTCATGGAGTGAGACCCTATTCATGGCTTATGATGTCGGTTTTGTCAGTATTTCCAAAGGATTGATCATTTCAGTTGAGAAGTAGTTGGGCATGCAGACAGCGCCAGGTCTTGTCAATCAAATTAGTCGGAATAATTGTATGAACAAGATCGGACCATTGATAAAACCAGGCTTGCTTTTTAAATCTTATCAAATGCTCTGGTGGTTGTGCTGCAGATAAGATCAGATAAGATGGTTTTTTGCATCAATGCATCCATTAAGGACAGCATGCATACATATACACTTAAACATAATCATATACATTTAAAGTGGCATTTTGGAAGATTAGATAAAGAGCTGGCACTTCTCACAATAATACCAGTAGCTAAAAACTAATTGATGTAAAGGGAATATGCTGAAAAGTCTTGATTATCCTTGATTCAACAGCAGTTTAGATTCAAATCCAGTGAAAATCCAACACATGAGATGGCATCCAGAGTTAATTAAGGTCTTCTGATGTTAATTAATGTTTTTTTTATAAAATACAGATGTGCCGTCATCCTTTGATGCTGGTGTACCATTATTTCCAATAATGTTCGAGCAACTTGACAATCGTACATTATCTATACTGGATGAAATATTGGACTCGCTTGGTGTATTTCATTGAAATGTGCGGGAAAGTGTCTGTTTTTTAAGTTGTTTAGTGCTCTCGAGCTAAAGACATTGTGTGATATATTGAAGCAACACTCGGTCTATGCCTCGTGCAGTATCAATATATTACTTAATGTCTTGCTATCGACCATTAAACCATTCATATATCATTTCAGGCCTAAAGAAAGCCATGCAATAGGCAGATTTAGCTGTTGCATTAATGCATGTTTAATTAACAATAACATCATACATTTAATAATACATATTACATAGGCAACACATACAGTATTTGCGCAACGCAGAAACACTACAATTTCATATATATTATTCCGTAAGGTTTTTTTAATACAAGTAATAAATGATCATGTTACCGAGGCCAAGTAGTGTGATGTGGGCATAAACATTTATATAGAGGTTACTACAAGAAATCAACCGGATATGAATTTCTTTTCACATTTCTGCTTTATGTCATTCAATGTTGTAAATAAAACTACCCAGGATATTTAAAATGTATTAGTTTGTTAAAACAAGTATTTATGTGAGAGGGAGGGGTGACAGATTACTATCTGGTCTTTCTTAATGTTAATGTCTAAATAAATGATTCAATCCTATATTTTTGTTTAAGATCCAAATTATGATAGCAGCCAAAGGATAGGTCATTCCAAATTTTGTTCCGGTTCATTCATCTACTGCTGTTTTGTTAAAATAATGTAAAGGAAGTTGGATGGGCGAATGGTTTTGAAATTCCCAGTTGTAATTGACAAGGAGTAGAGTCGTCTGTCTAACCTCATAGGGTTTTCTCCGGGTCCCCCAGCTAAAGACCCCTACGCGCAATATGTTAGTCCTGAAATTACCTAGTTTGTGTCGAGTGGACGTTAAACCCCTTTTCTCTCTCTTTCTATAATATTAATAATATATGGATTTGAGGGGTCTAATAAATACCTGGTAAGATGTTATTTTAATTATAAAAAAAAATTGCAGAATAATGGATATGAAATTATAGCATTTCTGCGTAGCACCAAGACTAAGTCTACTCGGCCTTATGTATGAGGGGGTCATGGTGGCTAAGGGAGTAAGACGTTGGCTCGATAGCCTGGAGGTTAGGTGTTCGATCATTGCATTGGCCAAGAGAGTTCATCCAGCTGTCTAGTCGTTCGGATGGCAAGAAACCCTGAGGTCCCATGTACATATTGTCGTGCACGTAAAATATCCCCTGACATTTGGAATTTGATATAAGAATAGGACCACTGGGGAAAAATGTCCCTCATCATAGCACACTGTATGGTGTATGCCCATCTTCATTAGCACAGTCGGAGCAGAAAAGTTGTAGGTTTAACACCATTTCATTTCCTTAAGAATCATATTCTTACACTTTCACAAAGTTCAAATAAGTGCTAATAGCCTGTCTTTGAGAGTATGGTTGTTTCAGGGTGGTGGGTTGTTCTACCCCTCTTGATGAAGCCAATGAATGATTTATTATTCTGACTGACAAACGGTTAAGATAACATTGATAAATGGCCACTGGATACATCCTCATCGCAACCAACCAAGACCAAATAACATCTTTATCTTTATATTCCGCCATTCCACTGCTCGCTCATGGTGGACTAACGGTAGTCTTCAAACAAAAACGGTCTTGTTTATTGTTTTTAGTAAACCTGTTTACCCTGGTATGGAAATGATATATGATTATTATTCAAAAGAAAGTAAGCTGTTTATCTTTGGGTCAAAAATCTTATTGAAGAAACCAGTTAATAATTTTATACCCCATGAAGATCTGATAATCTCTCTAAACTCTTTTACATACCTGTGTTGTATGATAGCAGTATTTGATATCCGTACATGCTGTAAGAAAACATAGACATTTATATTGTTTAGCTTAAAGATACATTATAGGAGATTAGATAAAAAGCTGTCAGTTCTTACTATGATCATAGATAATGCAAAGGGAATCTTCCGAAAATTTCAATCAAATCAATCTACTCTAAACCAAGAATTTAGTGTTTTAATTTTAGTCCTAGCCACAATCACCATTATTAAAGTCGGTAATCATCAATAAATATTAAGCAGCAGATCGGATTCCAATCCCGTAAATATCACAGGCTAGCCATGATATTGAGAGTTGATTATGGTCTGGATAAGTTAATAAATGTTTAATTAATAGTTTATATAAAATTTCAGGCCTAAAGAAGGACCTGCAATAGGCAGATTTAGCTCTTTCATGATGCATGTTTAATATATAATTTTCATATCTTGTATATGTATGCTTTGTATTGTCTGCCTTTGAATTTGTGCCTGTATATAAAATTTGTACTTTTATATTTCACCTCTACATGTACATATTGTATGCTGTCCACAAAGGCAGTTCAATGCAATGAAATTATATTCTCTACTATTCTATTCAGTTCTTTGTGTCATTGCGGAGCATAGGATTATTTTATTGAGGGGGAACACCGGTTTGGGGGGTCCGATTTCTCTATTTTTTTCCCTATATAACCAGTCACAAATTTAGGTTTTTTTACCCAATAATATTTGTAGGATTCTTGATATTATAGATTGAAATATTAGTCTTGTTTGAATTTGAGCACTAATGATCAAAAACTGTTCAGTTTTCAATGACTCGAATTAATAAAATTTCTCTGTGTGTATCTCCAGATTCTCTTCCTAAACTGAATTTCAGGCTTTTCAAAATGGTCAACAGTAAAGAACCCAAAAATATCTAGCCACAATTAAATATTCAAATTATCAATTAGTTATGTAAATATTATTAACTTTGTCATTTTTCCTTTGCATTTTTTTGAATTGCTTTTATCTAATATTATGTGCATTTTAAAAATGTTTTAATGTATTTTCTTTGAAACTTTATGTGTGAAGTCACGGCAGTCTCTTTCTAAACTTTTTTTGCACATGTTTACATGGTAAAAACAAACAACCATTAAAAGTCTTGGCATTAAATAAAACATAAGTAGAAATTAACCGGAACTATTTTTAGAATCCAAAGGTGCTTTTTATTGATTTTTTAGTGCTTTTTATTCCCAGAGCTTTCTTGAGATAAACAAGGTGGAAAGATATCATTTTTTAAGTGTACTTTATGCAATTAGTTTCACTCAATTATTACAATTTACGATAACAGACTACATGTACAAAGTTTTTCTTAAACAGGCAGTCCCAGACTTTAAAGTACCTATTGATAAAAGAGTGTGTTGAGTACCATAAATTTTATACCCAAAATGTGAAGAAATAGTCCAAACAGCTGATCTGCTATTTTCAGCTCTAAATATTTGAGTCATTTGGAAATGATCGTTAGATGTTCCTATCAGGGGTTGGGTTTAGTTTAGGGTTATGTGGCTCATTTAAGGAATTCCACTGTTCAATTGTCTTAATGACTTTGTTATGACGTTGATAACTTACCGCTTTAATTTATACAAATATTTTATGTACAGTAGTATGTTAAAAACCATTCCATTTCACAAATATGAAGATAATGGTTAGCGTGCATGCTGTATCATAAAGCCTTTTATTGAGTCAACTGGCGTGGTTTCGAATCCCCTGTTGAAAGTGACAAGGAGTAGGGTCGTCTGTCCAACCTCGTGGGGTTTCTCCAGATCCTCCAGTTTCCTCCCACTGCTAAAGACCCCTACGCGCAAGCAAATTATTGAAATAAAATTAAACCATATGTTAGTCCCAAAATGACCTAGTTTGTGTCGAGTGGGCGTTAATCCCCATTTCTCTCTCTCTCTCCATATTCTTTGCAATTTTCATATAGAGAGTGAGCAGAGAAGTGACTGTCAGTCTTTTAACTAATTTTAGTTTTGATTGTTTTATTTAATTAAATTTACCATACTCACCAGCAGTGAATCTTCTCTCAGCCACTAATTACCTCACAATATTAACTATTTGTTCTGCTAAATTAAATTCTAGAACATTTTTTGGAAATATAAGAAAAATAAATAAAGGTGTTTGAAGTATATCTGGATAAAAAATATTTCCTATTCAGTGTTAACAGGGCCGTTGGAAGCAATTCTTGATTGGGGGGGGGGGGGGGGTCCATACTAAGTCCCTATAGGCAAGGGGCCAGGGGCCACAATAACCTGAAGAAAAGAGTGCTTGTGGCCAAATTAGCCCCCCTATTCCACCGGGCCTGGTAAATGGGTATATATAATGTGTTCTGTTAATGCGTTTCCCATCGCTTATGCCACTTAAAGATTATATATAAGGAGTAAAAGGCACAATTCTGCCTAAACCAGTTTACACTATGTAAACAATGCACACTCCTTAGAGCCAATGATCAATGCAGTGTGATTTGACGTCACATGTTTGTAGAAGGCATTTGAACTTATAGAGAGAGAAATGGGGTTTAACGTCCACTCAACACAACTAGGTCATTTCGGGACACAATTTTTGAACTTATAAAAGTCAGTCATCTTATACAGATTTATGAGAAGGCTTTTGCAATGCCTCTGTAAAACAGATTGTAAATTTACCAGTAGTCCCTATCATGAGAAAACATAGGTTGCCAGGCAACGAAACATACGCCCACAGCAGCTAAATCGTCCGGGCAGTCAACAAGAGTTGTCGCATATTTTACTTTGTTGGTAATGAAACATTTATAATACACTAAAATCTGATTAAAAGTAACAACTCATTATGTAATTATCAGAAAATCATTGGAATTTGTTTTGCCTTGATAAAGTTCTCCTCCATGCTGTTCAAGTTATCTTCAACAATTTGTATAAATTTAAAGCCAATCGGATATTAACTTTTGAAAGTGATCAAGGGCCATAACTCAGTCAGTAATTATCGGAAACGCTGAAAATCAATAGGCCTTTTCGTCTCATGACCTTAAACACTGTGTATAAATTTAAAGTCAATTGGATATTAACTTTAGCCTCTAGAGCGTCAATTGGATATTAACTTTGGCCTCTAGAGCATCCACAAGAATTTTGAAGTGATCAAGGGCCATAACTCTGACAGTAATTATTGGAAATTGTTGAAAATCAATAGGCTTCTTCGTTTCATGACCTTAAACACTGTGTATAAATCTAAAGTCAATCGGTTATTAACTTTAGCCACTAGAGCGTCCACAAGATTTTTTTAAGCGATCAAGGGCCATAACTCTGACAGTTATTATCGGAAATCGCTGAAAATCAATAGGCTTCTTCGTCTCATGACTTTAAACACTGTCTATAAATCTAAAGTGAATCGGATATTAACTTTGGCCTCTAGAGCGCCCACGAGGCCCACAAGATTTTTTAAAGTGATCAAGGGCCATAACTCTGACAGTTATTATCGGAAATTGCTGAAAATCAATAGGCTTCTTTGTCTCATGACCTTGTACACTGTGTATAAATTTAAAGTCAATCGAATATTAACTTTGGCCTCTAGAGCGTCCACAAGCAATTGTGGACGACGGACGGACGGGGGCGACGGCAATATACGACCACATTTCAATGTGGGCGTATAAAAATGATGGTAGCCCTTACAGTCTTTGTCATCCAGATGGTAGCCACCACAGTTTGGACGCATGCTTAGTCTCTATCATCCAGTTGGTAGCCACCACAGTTTGGAGTCTACGACACGCAAGGAGTTTTGTCGTATCCCAGGATTTTATGATTTAGCACAAAATATGCTACTTTTCCGGTGTGCAAAATGACCTATGTGTCAGATCCAGTTTCGGTCATTTTCCAAAGCCCTCAGTCCTGACCGACATATACAGCTGACATGGAACCCATGGTTTGGACGCAGGTTACAGTCTTTTTTATCCAGACATTGATTGTGACCAGTACTTTTTGAATGCACTCTTGTCAATGCTTACAGTCTCTATCATCCAGATCATGATGGTTGCCACAACCATTTGTACAAATGCCTGTTAGTACCTCACTCTTTCAATTTTCAGCCATGGGAATGAGGCTGTATTCTTTTGAAGTTTACTTTTAAAATCATGTAAATTGCTCCATTCATTTTGGTTTAAAAGCAACAGAAATATATCTTTTTAAAACAAAAACTTTAAGACAGGAAGTCTGTTGGGTTTTTTTTATAATTCTATGCCTGTTTACGAGTCTGTTTATTTCCTTTTAATTGACAATGGCTTAATGTCAGGTTTGCGTACGTGTTGAAATTGTAGGTAAGCTTTACGCAATTCACCGACTGCCATATGGAATTTTAGCGTAAAATTATTCACCAGATTAATGTGCAATTTGTATATGTGTTCAGATGGTTGTGTCTGTCTGGCATATGGGCAACTTTTTTATATCGTTTTAAATCAAGAGCCACACCAAACTGAAAATATGCACATATGAAATTTTATTTTAAAAATAAATCCACCAGACCATTGAAAGTTAATGGTTGTGTCTGTCTGGCATGTGGGCAACTTGTTTTTTGGTTTTTTTTAATCGAGGGGGGGGGGTGGATGGCTAAATAGTTAGCATGTGCATGCTGTATCATAAATCCTATCATTGAGTCAACTGGCGTGGTTTCGAATCCCCAGTTGTACGTGACATGAACTAGTGTCTCCTGTCTAACCTCGTTGGTTTTCTCCAGGTCCTCTGGTTTCCTCCCACTGCTAAAAAAACCTATGCGCAAGCGAATTATTAAAATAAGATTAAACCATATGTTAGTCTCAAATGACCTACTGTGTCGAGTAGACCCTAAACTCTCTCTCTCTCTGAAAGTGAATGGTTGTGTGGGCAACTTGTTTTTGAGAGCCACACCAAACTGACAATATGCACATATGAAATTTTATTTCAAAAATAAATTCACCAACCCATTGAAAGTTAATGATACAGATTTCAAAGATTGGCAGACGTGGAGAGGTAAGGAAATAAACAGCTGTATATCCTGAATAAATAAATTGCCGTCTGGCACTGTGCGTATCACACCCAAACATCATGGTAAACATTCTCGACAAAATCTCACGCTTAACAGTACATTTACATTGATAACAAATCCTACTGAGTTGATCGTGCTTATAAAATAAGAATCAAACATTGACTTTAAATTACACGGGATAATGTTTCATAGTTTCGTAAACAAATATTTGGATTATTTTTGATAGAAATGCAATGAAAATGTGGAAAATGTGTGAAGTGTTGCGAAAATCTAGCAGCAATTAAAGCCAGAGTGCCTTTGGTTTACCTTAGAAATCATTAGTAAGAAACTAACAATTGATTTCCTAGAATATAGCAAGGGCTTCAAATTAAGCAATATTCATCCCCCCCCCACAAATACTGCTTGTTTTCGTATTTGTGGGGGGGGGGGTGGATGGCCGAATGGTAATCACTTACACGCTGTATTTTGAAGCCTGTCATTGAGTCACCTAGCGTGGTTTTGAATACCTGGTTGTATGTGACAAGACTAGGGTCGCCTGTCCAACCTCATGAGTTTTCTCCAGGTCCTCCGGTTTCCTCCACTGCTAAGACCCCTACGCGCAAGTGAATTATTGAATTGAAATTAAACAATATGTTACTCCCGAAATGACCTAGTTTGTGTCGAGTAGATGTTAAACCCCATTTTCTCCTCTTTCTTTTTTCATATTCTTTAGACTGTACAATTGTTTGATTATAATATGTACTTATATTTTATACACTATTGTTTAAACCAAATTAATTTCAAAAGTTACAATATCTATGATGTATTGTTGGACATCGTTTTAAATAGAAAGTGCATGAAGACTGTTCCACATAGAAACAGAAACCCATGAGGCAAACACATAATACACACAGATATTGCTAGCAATAAACAAAAGAGACAGATGGGGTTTAACGTTCACTTGAAAAACTAGGACATTTCAGGATTAGCATATGGTTCAATTTTATTTCAACAATTCTCTTGCACGTAGTAGAGGGCTTTAGTAGTGGCAGGAATCCGGAGAACCTGGAGAAAACCAATGAGGTGATAAAGCTATAAACGACAAACGTATAACTCAAATGAGTGAATGCTGTAAGCGTGCACATCACTGTACATCCTGATACAAGCTTCACTGAAAAGGAAACTGAAAATTGTTTTCTTTTTTATTTTAAAATCTTGCTATTTGTCGCTTACATGTTTGTTATTTACTTACCATGTATAAACACCGGCTTCATATCCAAACAAATACACAACAATACACCATTGTCTTCTAAACAAAATCTTACCATTTCATTTCCAAAGACTATTGACGTATTGTGCAACAATTGAAAACACATTTTTTAACCAACATTAAAAAACTTCAAATACTTTATTTCATAATTTAATTTAAAAGGCACTTGATATTTTTTGCTGACATAATGTTTTTCTTGGAGTAATTTAACTGTTAACATGTAAATAAAAGTGTAGAGGACCTGTTTGGTAATGATATACACATGTTTAAGTTTAATCTAAAACTTTTTTTCTCCTGTATATCACCTTGTAGCAGCACGCCAACAACAAATTATATAAAGTGCTATGTTTACATTTGGGAATATTATCAGGCTATAAGAGCAGCAGTATTTAATTTTTTGCAACAAAATTGTTCAGTAATAACCTACTTATTTTATCAGGTGTAAGCCCGTGACTTGATTAATAAGGCACTTGGTTAATCAGTTCATTACGCACAAGGTCGATTAATCTACGTTGTTAATTGGGAATGGCATGGTTGATCAGTTAACAACCTGGGATAGTTTCCAACCAACTTGGTTGGTGAGTTACTAACATGGTTAACCAGTTACCGTAATAACCTATTCAGTTTCTGGCCTACACAGTGGATAAGGTAGAAACCTACATGGTTAATTAATTAACCAGGTCAGTATGTAACCTACACAGTGGGTGAGTCGGACACCTACATGGTTAATCAGTTAACCAGGTCAGTTTCTGGCCTACATAGTGGACAAGGTAGAAACCTATGTGGTTAATCTGGCAAAGCATTCTAATACTTAAGTTAAGAATTTACTCAAAATTATTCGCTTTATTTTAACTAAAATATAGCCCTTTATAAAACTTTTGTTTTTTTTAATGTATCAAATACATCAATAAGAAACTATGTTCAAATATTTGTGTTTCTGGATCATAGATATTTCTCATAAACAGTGATTGAAAGTTGAGTAAATTCTTAACTTAAACATGCATTATTCAAGAGCTAAATCTGCCTAGTGCAGGTCTTTATTTGGGCATGAAATGTTTTCTAAAGTATTAATTAGACATTAATTAACTGATCCAGGCCTTAATCAACTTTGGATGGCATCAGATTGCTCCGATACTAAACAGATATAAACGTTTCAGCGGTTAATCAAATATGGCGCACGTTAACGCTTCGAGGTGTAGCTTTGATCAACCAGGTCCGTGGTTGAAATTATTGCACAGGTCGGTCAAATCTTTAAATGCCTATATCTTCGCTTGCAATAGAGTAATTTGAATGAAATTTTCAAATTATTCATTTTACATCATCTACTTTCGAACTAGTATAGCAAGAATGGCTAGTTCTTATCTATATCTTGAATAATGTAACTTTAAGTCTGAGATTGCTTTGTGAACTCGGTGCCAGTTAACCTTATCAATTTCTTGCCTACACAGTGGATGAGTTAAACAACTACATGATTGATAACCTACATCTTTGATCAATGAGAATGAATGAATGAATGAAATGGGGTTTAACGTCCTACGCTTAAGCACCGTACCTGGGCTAATTGAAGACGGGCATAGCCACAGTGTGCAATGAGGGAAATTTTGCCCGGGCAGCGGCGCTAAGGCCTACTCTTATATCGAATTCCAACTGCCAAGGGATCTTTTACGTGCACTCCAATTTGTACACGGGACCTCGGTTTTTCGTCCCATCCGAACGACTAGGCAGCTGTCCTTGTCAGGCCCTCCTTCTGCATCACTGACAAGGGGAAATCACGCCAGAAAATCGAGATGAACTTTCTCGGCCAATGCAGGGATCGAACACTCAACCTCCAGGCTAGCGAACCAGCGCCTTATCCACTTAGCCACCGTGATCCCCCTGATCAATGAGATAAATTCTCTTAAAATAATAAATTTGAATAAAAATATTGAGAATCCATTATACAATCTCTTCCAAAATATTAAATATGAATAAAAATCTAGAATGAAATAAACAAATGTTGAAAATATTTTTTAGTTTATTGCTTTGTTGCTATTTATTACCATTAATCAATTAGATAATTTCTCTGTAAATAATAAATTTGAATAAAAATATTGAGAATCCATTATACAATTTCTTCCAAAATATTAAATATAAACAAATATCTAGAATGAATTAAACAAATGTTGAAAATTATTTTTCATTTGGTGCTTTGTTGCCATTTATTTCCATTTCTCTCCCTAGAATTTTATCATAAGGTTCTAGTAAATCATACTGTCCTCATTAATGAAGATTATTCAGAGATTTTTAACTTTTAAATTCTTAAAAAAAGTTTTAACAAAAGAAAAACTTAGAGTTTTATTAATAACAAAAGTGAACAAATATTAATTTAGCTATAAAACTTAAAAAGACTAAAAAATGTAAAGAAAAATCTGTCATGCTATAAATTCTCTGCCCATTTAAAGCATTGACATTATGAATATACATATATAATGCCAATTTCAATTACATAGCACTAAATAAACATAATATGTTTTTTTATTAATAATATATAAGTAAAAAAGAAATACCATATTGCACTTACTTACATTTGACTAGAGATAAACATAATCTTGTATAAACGTGTATAAATGTTTTTTGTACAATAAACTAGAGCTCTCATCTTGGCTTTACCTATATCCTAGAAATAAGTCACAAGTCTCAGACATCGTTTGGCACAAACTAACACAAGTCTCAGACATTGTTGGGAATCAGGCATTGCTGGGAACAGTTTTTAAGTCTCAGACATTGTTGGGAATCAGGCATTGCTGGAAACAGTTTTTAAGTCTCAGACATTGTTGGGAATCAGGCATTGCTGGGAACAGTTTTTAAGTCTCAGACATTGTTGGGAATCAGGCATTGCTGGGAACAGTTTTTAAGTCTCAGACATTGTTGGGAATCAGGCATTGCTGGGAACAGTTTTTAAGTCTCAGACATTGTTGGGAATCAGGCATTGCAGGGAACAGTTTTTAAGTCTCAGACATTGCCGAGCATAAATCTCAAACATTGCCTAGCACAAGTCTCAAACATTGCCTAGCACAAGTCTCAAACATTGCTTAGCACAAGTCTCAGACATTATCAGCAAAAGTGTAAACATTAACCGGACACAAGTCTCAGACATTGTCAAGCATAAGTCTCAAACATTGCCTAGCACAAGTCTTGGACATCGGGCCAAAGTGCCAGACATTATACCGGGCATAAGTCTCAAACATTATCCTGCATAAGTCTCAGGCAATTGCCAGGCACGAGTCTCACACATTGCCAGACACTAGTTTCAGACATTGCCTGGCACAATTCTCAGTCATTGCCGGACACTAGTTTCTGACATTGGCGGGCACAAGTCTCAGACATTGCCTAGCAAAAGTCGCAGACATTATCGGGCTAAAGTGCCAGACATTACCGGGCACAAGTGTCAAAAACTATCCTGCATATGTCTCAGACATTGCTGGGCACGAGTCTCAAACATTGCATAGCACAAGTCTCAGACACAAATGTAGGATTGATCATGTACAACCCCTCTGGTGTCTGTCATTATATATGATTGGCACATGGTTCAAAATGTCAGATATTAGTGTAATAGAGGCTGCCATTTTCTCAGGTACAACTAAAATCCTCATTTCCAGGCCTTGGGCTTTATTTTTGCTAGTCAATGTCAGGTTGTCAAAATTAGCTATCAGACAATTTGCATGCCAGAGAACTGATATATAAATAATGAATATCAAATTTTCCATGCCTTAATTCGTACTTAAATGTACTTCTATTTGATATTGAACATTTAAGAAAACGAAATCAAAATATCAACAGAAGTGACTCTTCTGGATTGGATTCAATGGTATTGAAAAGGGCCTCATTTAAAAGACAAATTTAATGCTAAAAATTGGCCCTGGAATAAAATTTCATGGTTTTTAACTATTATTAGTGAAGTTATTCAAATCCAGAAATAAAAATCTATTTGTACGAAGCCCATTAAAATCTGCAAACAAAAAAGCTATTCATATAAAACCACTATAAAAATCAAATTTATGCTAAATTATAATGCTGCCTGACATTCACATTGAATTCATTTCAATAGAAAAGGTTTTCAGAATTATAAGGCACAAGTTATTAACCATGTTCATATGGTAGTCCTCACAGGATTATGCCCGGTTTTAGTAGTAAGCTTAATCGTAAATAACGCAAGTTTCTTTGCCATGGAAAAAGTTCTTTGCAATTTAAGAAATAACTGTACATATTTACACCCATGGCGTTCAGGTAAATTTAAACTGTGTTTCCATCTGTCTGCTTATATTGACTGTTGTCCTATAAATCGCCACAAATTGGTTTGAAACACAATTTACAATCACAGCATAATCTTTTGTAATCAACAGTCATTTAATTTTAATCCTTAGCTGTTATTTCCTTGAGAAAATATTATGTGTTTACAATTTTTCAGAATATTCCACAGAATATTGTTGCAATGTTTTAGTGAGGGATTGAAATAGTTGGGTCGCCATTGTCCAACTGAAATGGTTGGATCGCCATTTTGTCCGATTGAATTGTTAATCACCATAACAACACCAATAAAAGCAATTTTTATAATATCCGTTCTCCGTAAAATAGTATGTACACATATCACATATTCCAACGTTTGCCGTTTGATAAAAACACACTGACAATTCACACATTTTCCTCTTTCACACTTTTTGGCCAATCAGATGTCTGTATTCAAGGGATCGTTACTCCACATTCGTACCAAGATGGTGAGGGACGTAAAAAGTCTAAAAATACAATTCGTGGTTCTTCTCCCCACTTAGCCCGAGTATAACCTGAAACATAAAACATGTAAAATTAATACTCAATTGAGGGGTTTAGCCAAATGGTTAGCATGTGTTTGCTGTATCATAAGGTCTGTCATTGAGTCAACTGGCGTGGTTTCGAATCCTCGGTTGTACGTGACAAGAAGTAGAGTCAAGTGTCCAACCTCGTGTTTTTTTTCCGGCTCCTGCGGTTTCCTCCTACTACTAAAGACCTCTACGCGCAAGCGAATTATAGAAATAAAATTGAACTATGTATTAGTCCCGAAATGACATAATGACATAGTTTGTGTATAGTAGACTTTAACCCCTATTTCTCTCCCCCTCTGTTATAATTCATTAAATATTACAGCCTTCTGATGTTAATTATGAGCTTGTCATGTGAAAAAAATGTCTAATTAATAATTTATGTAACATTTGAAGCCCACCCCAAAAGACCAGCAATAGACATATTTAGCTCTTGAATAATGCATCACTAATTAGTAACTGTCCAACCTCGCGGGCGATTTCCGGTCCTCCGTTTCCTCGGACTGCTAAAGAGCCTACGCGCAAGCGAATTATTGAAATAAAATTAAACCATATGTCACTCCCGTAATGACCTAGTATGTGTCTAATGGATGTTAAACACCATTTATCTCCCTCTCTTTTCTAATTCATTCAATATCACAGCCTTCGGATGGTCTCTAGTAGAGTTTATATGAGCTTTTCATGTGAATAAATGTCTAATTAATAATTTATATAATATTTGAGGCCAAAAAAAAAGACAAGCAATAAACATATTTTGCTTTAATAAAGTATGTTTAGCAAAAATTAAACACACTTGACGTACCTTTATCTTGCTTAAAGGACATACTGGGATTACTGACTGTTACAATAGCATTAGAATTACCACCAACATATTCACAGTGATCCTGTCCTAATCCAACCTCATCACCAATATTCAAAAACTTGTCCGTTAAATTCTGACCTAAGAGAATTTTATAACGATTTTCGTCACACAATATTACTCCAACGTATCGACCAACTTTATATTTGGTTCGTTTGATGAACTGTTGTCCAAAACAGTGCGTGCGAGAACTGTCATATGAAAACTGATACTCCACCCAGTCACTCGTTAAACTTAATTTAAATTCCAATTCCAACGTGTCAAGTCTTTGTTTCAGCTCATTATTGGCTTGTAAGCTGACTATTTGTTCTTCGATGGATTCCTGCTTTTTCTGCACCCTGCCTTGTGAAAAGCCTAAACTTTGGACATCTTGTTTAGCGATCTTCAGATCATGTTCGATTTTGGACATCTTTGATTTCAGTTTCCGCTCGGTGTTATCCAAATCCACTTGCACCAGAACGTTCTGGTCTTCCAAGCTCGTTAGCAGACTTTGCATTCTATTCAGCTGGCTTTTAATTGTGGTGTTTTGATGTGCTATTTGACTATCAATGATTGTGCTAACATTTTTAACGACAGTGTCACGGATAGCTCTCATCATGGTGGATTCAGAAGATATCTTTCTCTCAAGTTCTGCATAAGTAGCTTTACTTTCATTTCTGTAATGTTCTAGAGATCTTTGGAAAATTTCCGCAAGCCGCTCCATCTTCCGTAGTGTTTTGGCATGTTCATCCAGTTTTTCTATTGTTGATTGGCTGCTTCCTGTAGACTTTGTTACGGAATTCTCTGTTAAATTTTTTTTTAATTCTTCAAACAACGTTGGCAGAGGTTGTAGTTTGACTGTTTTACTGTAAAAATCATCCATCGTCTGCGTGATGGAGGTAATTGTGAGTTCTACAGTAGTGAGTTTGTCATTGAGATATTTCACATCCGAGAGATGCTGATCTGACAAGTTCTCAACTTCCTCATCGTAGCTTTCGTGCACGGACTGTTGTTTTTTGACGAGGCTTATGACGGCTTCTATCTGATTATTTAAAACATCTTTAATTTCTTTTTTTAGCATTTCTTCCAACTGGACAATCATGGTGTTTCGACCAGTCAGAATATGATTGGTCTCTATCTTCATCTTGGTATCGGGAAAATTTCCTGCTAAATTGTCGCCAATCTCAGTGTCATTTGAAACATTTTTCGTGAGTTTCAATGGTTGATCATTTTGTAATGGTACGTGGTTATTATTTTCGTCTGGAACAAATTCTCCAAAAGTCGACCCTGTCTCGTTATCGATGCCATCCTCCAAACTATTTGTATATGTTTTATTTAATTTTCCAGTGTCTGTCACATTTTTCAATACGTCTTCAACTTTATTAAGAATATTTTTTCCAGTTTCGTTAATTGTTCTCTTCATATTTTCTAGTTCTTCCAGCAATTTTACTTCCCGCTCCGATTTAGTATTTTTTTCAGGTTTTGTGAATTTTCCCCAGTTGGTCATTGGACTGAGGGACTGGTCACTAGTCATATCTGCGTCCTCATTGGAGAATTTATATTGTTTGTCGTTACGTCCATAATCACTTACGGTTCTTCGTTGATTATTTTCGAGATACGAAACTCTCTTTTCTATTTCCTCTAGTTTATCAACCTTGGACAACATGCTTTCCAAACTCATAATTTTGTCATTATTCAGAAGTCTTTCTTTGTGTATTTGTGTCTCTAGTTCGAGAACTTGTTGTTTATAAATATTTATTTTTGTTTCTAAGGTGTTCATGCGTCGTTTCACCGTATCGTCCACAGAACACGAGGTTTTTATTTTATCCCGCGGGACAACTAAACTCAGAACACAACTCTGATCCATAGACTGTATACTGGAAGCCATTATTAAACACAGGTTAAGAAGCACAAGAACTGACTGACACATTAAAGATTTCAGCGCCATTTTAAAAAAAAATCGTCGTAAACTAACTTCGCACTATGGCATACAACCACCTTTCGTTTTAACTGAACATAAAAAACAAGAGTTGATGTAACCTATCTACCATCGTGGTACATGTATTCCCCGGCTGATAATAAATGGTTAACCTGTCGATCAACACTGACGTGAAAACACTTAGATCTATATTTAGCAGACGGTTAGAAAAGACACCGATTTCTTATCTTGATGAAAACTAAAGGTAGATCATCACTACAACAATTAGTCATATAATCCTGTCATTCTTGTGCCAACTATTTTCTTATCCTCGTTAGAATGTTAGTGTAAGCAGACGGCTTGGATCTTCATTCATAGAACAGCGTTGTCAAATCACTCACTTTAAGAGACTTTGCTCACTGCAAAAACACGTTACTGGCGTTTGAAATGGCAAAAACTTGTAATCGGTCCTAGAAGTTGTGTAAGCAACCACAGAATAATCTCAGAATGCTTCAGTATAAACTGTCGCAAAGAAAAAATGGATCTATGTTTGGTGCCAACTACTGCCAAGTACTTTGACTATCTTAGACTTTGCTATTTGTTCTTCAAATAAACAATCTGACTGATAACATTCAGTAATTGTTACACACCAGTGCGTCTTCTGTCTGAGGAGTTTTTTTGTTCGAGTTATTGTGTGGGCAAGGGTATGAGAAAATAAACACCATCCACTGTGATGATAAGCTTAGATTCTTTTCTTTATGTCTTTAGCAGATCAACAACCTGAAATAGTTACGAAAAAAAAAAAATCTTGTTAATGATGCATTTTTTTTCGCTTTCATAGATGACATACATTGATAATTTAGTTAGTGTTATCGCTTTTCACGTCCGTAAATGATTTAATATTAATCTAAAATTATTATAACCCTTTTTTATATTACTTCCATAGGTATAATATTTTAATATCGGTTTGACCCCCAGTGATAAGAACCAACAGAAAGTCAGAAGCAAATTCTTTTTATTAAACATACATTATGCAAAAGATAAATCTACTTTTTGCAGGTCTTTCTTTAAGCCTGAAATGTTATTTACTGGATTAGGATCCGAACTGCTGCTCAACGCTCATTCATAATTAAATCATGAAATGAATAATCGAGACAATGTTTTTTTATCGTACCGACTTCAGTAATGACCACAACGTCTAGGCCCAAAATTCAGTCGATAAATTCTTGGTTCAGAGTGGATCAATTTGACTGAAATTTTCAGCAAATTCCCTTTACATTATCTAGATTTTAATTGCCAGCTCTTTATCTTATCTCCCATAATGTATCTTTAAAGATTTCCTGACTACGAGATTGTAAACTACATGGATGTTTGAACGTTATTTTATTTTTTATCAAAACACCCGCACATATAATGCACAAAACATAGATATGAAAACAGAATTTTTTTTTAGAAAAATAGAAAATAAAAACCTAAAAGAATCCCCCAAACATAACTCAGAATTATTACAACGGGTGAACTAAAAAAAAAATGTAAAAAGAGTGTCCACAAAACATGACTCAAAAAGAATATAAAATTGTGAATCAAAACAGAAAAATATTTTTTTAAAAAAAACTCCCGAAAATAAATATGATAAATACTATTGAGTATCATTTGAGGAACATTATTATGCAAGAGCTAAATTTACCTATTGCAGGTATTTCTTTGAGCCTGAATTGTTATCTAAATTATTAATTAGATATTAATGAACTTATCCAGACCATAATCAACTCGCGATGTCATTGCTAATGCCTCTTTCAGTATAAAAATCATACTCTAATAAAATATGTATCGCTTATCCAAGAAAATATGGTATTCCACTTACCCCCCAAAACTTGTTCTCTCTTAATCAAGCACAACAATTATGTTTTGATTTGTATTAAAACTTTTAAATATAAGCGTAAAATATTAAAATAAAAAAATAAAACAAAACTGTTCGGAAATGACGTCCATTTCTTATCTGGAGGAATATCTTATTCACAAAGTTAAGACTTCCTTTAACTTTGTTATTTGCTTCAACAGTCACACGTTTCAAAAGAAGAAAAAAATATATCAGTACTGCAACCTGATCTTAATTATAAAGTGGTGGTATGTTATTTTCTGTTATTTGAAGATTGGACTTATTTCATGATGCAAATGATTATGTGATTTAATAAGGAGTCATAGTCATGTTGGTGCAAACGTTTTTAATTGTTTGGTGGGGGTTTAGATGGCTGAATGGTAAAAGCATGTGCACGCTGTATCAAGAAGCCTGTCATTGAGTCAACTGGCATGGTTTCGAATCCCCGGTTGTACGTGATCTCGTGGGCTTTCTCAGAGTCCACCGGTCTCCTCCCACTGCTAAAGACCCCTACACACAAGCAAATTATTGAAATGACCTAGTTTGTGTCAAGTCCACGACTTAAACCTATTTTGAAATGTTATGAAGTACCATTAGCATCTTTTAAATGTTTTTTTAACATAATTAATATCTTCTTTTTTTTTGAATTTTGACTTAGTTCATCACTTAAGCCGAATGTGGACCAGATGATATTTCGCCCTCATTTCTCTCAAATATTTAAAAAGCGTGAAGGATAATTGGAATAATCTGTGAGAAAATCATATAATTTGATGATTAGACTAGTTTATCAAGTACATCTGTTACCTGCTATAAACAAGGTCATTAAGTCTTTCAAAATGGTGTTATGTCTGGGGAAACAAGATTTAATATGGATCCTCCCTAAATCTGTTTTACAAATACGCAAGCAAAACAAAATATTTTGAAAAAGAGTCAGTTCCAAAGAAACTCATTTTCAGTCCATCAGGCCAAAGGACTTATTTCTTACTCTTCTCTATCGTCCTGTTGATCAGATTGTAAAGGAGCTGGACAGGGGAAACAGAAAGGTTTAGACATTTTCAGACAAATACTCCTCTGAAAATACTTGATGGATTTCAGCCTAATTAGGTAGGTACCAGTAGCGGATTATCAGTGAGGCTGATGAAGCTGCAGCCTCAAGCCCAAAGATTTTGTAAAAAATATTTTTTTAGACTTGTCTGATACAATTAAAAATGCATAGACAATGAATGTTAGGGAGTGGGGTTTAGGCCCAACGGGAATCAACATAGGCCCTGACCCGAAATTAATTAGGCCCACGCCATTTTAAATAGGCCCTCCAGCAACTGCCGCCTCAGGCCTTGGTGGAGCTTAATCTGCCACTGGTAGGTACATGTATGTTGCTTGAGTTATGCTTATTTGATTTTTTCAATTAATTTTTGTTAGCTTCATGAGAGGGCAGAATGGCAGGCTCCTGAAACAATTTTCAAACAGTTTTTACTTCTTCGACAAAACCAATTCGTTTTGCCAGTAGGGGTCTTTAACAGTGGGTGGAAACCAGAAAAAAACGCACGAAGTTGGACAGGCGACCGGGGAATCAAAACCACACCTGTTGACTCAAAGACAGACCTAATGATATGGACCCTGAAGTATTGATGATATATATTATACAATGCACTTCAAGAGTTAAATCAAAATTTTCTCAACCCAACAAAGTTACGGGAGGGATGTTAAAATGGGTTCCC
The DNA here is from genome assembly GCA_917208275.1 of Patella pellucida. Taxonomy (NCBI): domain Eukaryota; kingdom Metazoa; phylum Mollusca; class Gastropoda; family Patellidae; genus Patella; species Patella pellucida. The sequence continues at coordinate 14,248,281 of OU795041.1, forward strand.
TACGTCTTTTCTCTGTTTCTGGTTTTGTTTAGCACATGCATGAACTGTTGAATATATCTTTATGAAACATAGTGCATAGAAATACCAATAATAGTAGTTGTGTTTTTTGATATTTGCAAATTTCCTGGATTTATCCACTTTTGTTTTCAATGAAAACAAATTTGGCTGCTTTTTTGGTAGCCTAACAATATTTGTCCGAGGGCACTGGAGATTGATAACGTAAAGTCTTCTTGTTGATGATGGTCGAATTTCATGTTAAATACTGTATTTTACAAATTATGTTTGTATTTCTTTGACATGTCATGATTTCAACAAAATTTGTGATCGTCAAATTTCATTTCCGAGAGGGATTATATAGGCTTTGCCTGTTTCCTAATCCCAATATTCAATAAAATATTGTTTAGAATTTTTTTTTTTAAATACCAACAGTCATAATGCGCTTTTATATTTTGATATTTTTGATTTAAGTCTTATCTCAGAAATACTGTATGGATAATTTTAAAACCCTTTTTGAAAAATAGCTGTTAATAAGGAAGTTAGAATTTGAAAACAAAAAGAAAGAATTAATGATAAATGTTTACCTTGAATAGTTGATCTTGTGATTGTTTTACGTTAATTCCTACCAGCAAATAAGGAAGTTAAGATTTGTAAACAAAAAGAAAAAAAATGATAAATGTTTACCTTGAATAGTTGATCTTGTGATTGTTTTACGTTAATTCCTAGTTAATTCCTACCAGCGAAAAACTTGATATTTAAACACATTTAAACGGTACAAAAATATTCACATTAAGATGTTTATCCTTGATACTATGGTCACATAATATTTCTAATTAATTTACCAGACGGTTTGAAATTAAAGTAATTAATTCCTCAGTTTGAAAATAAAGTAATTAATTCCTCGTTATCTGAACATGTCTTGACACCATACTTGTGTCTGCTGTTAACTGAACGTATGCAGTGAGTATCATATGTAAAGTGGTAGACCAAGTTCACTAAACACTACAAGTGAGAGAGATCCCGTGTAACAGTAGCTAGTTCCTGCTTTAATATATATATATATATATATTAAACATGTGGACTCTTGATGCTATATACTTCCAACACAGGTGGTCCATACGTCTGCTGGCTTAAAGGGGCAGACAGCTATAATAGCCATTTTGTGCTGTTGCGGCAGAGAGAGAGAGAATTTGTGTTTAACATTCCACTCGACACACACTAGATCATTTCGGGACTAACATATGGTTTAATTTTATTTCAATAATTCGCTGGTTTAAAGGGGCAGACAGCTATAATAACCATTTTGTACTCTTGCAGTAAATATTGTTTTTACGTACTACTCTTTTGCTACTTCAAATGTTTCTTATGCTTTTATACTATATCCATTTTATTTTCTGCTGTCTTAATGAGCTTATTGATAATATAAAATCTTATCTTAATGTCCAAATTCAACCAAAGTCAGTTTTGAACATATATTAATTTATAATAAAAAGCGGTTTTTTTTTTTCTGAAAATCTGTCTTGTAATATTGAACAGAACAGTCAGTATGTGTGTGTGTGAAAACGCTTTATTTTACATCCGCTTCCACCAAAGTGATATCGCAGACAATGTCAGTATGTGTTACAAGCATCGGTAATATATAAGAAAATTTGTTTTACATATAATTATAGTGTAAATTAAAAAAATTTGAAAAACATGTGCCTTCTGGTATTTTGTTCTAATATATATTTTAAATTGTAGTTTAATAAAATATATTTACAGCAGACCTGTTTGTCATACACAGAAATGTGTTTTTCATGCATATTAATTTATCGTAAGGAACTTGCTGTTCTGAAAAACCATGTATAGCTTAGAGTAAAGCTGGGCGGTATACATGAAGGTAGTAGAAACTCCTGACACCGGGTTGTATTTCTCTCTCTAAAAATGAGAGGGGTTGGATAGCTGAATGGTTAGCACGTGCGCGCTGTATCATAAAGCCTGTCTTTGAGGCTTGAGTGGTTTCTAATCCCCGGTATGTGACAAGAAGTAGGGTTGTCTGTCCAACCTCGTGGGTTTTCTCCAGGTTCTCCAATTTCCTCCCACTGCTAAACACCCCTACACACAAGCGAATTATTGAAATAAAATTAAACCATATGTTTGTCCCGAAATGACCTAGTTTGCAATGAGTGAACATTAAACCCCATTTCTCTCTCTCTTTCTAAAAATATCAAATGTGCCATATTATGAAATTTAGTTGTCAATCCTTTTTCGTTTCGTTTTTTAAAGTTTATAATTTCGTTTTACTTGTCTTTACCACACTATGATCTGGAAGAGTTGTTATATGACTTGCGTTCTGGATGATGTAAGGATTAGCCAATGAAATAATCTGTTAAGGCGTGAGGTGCATGGAACTGTGGGTTACCCACTAGAAACAGCAACTCTGATTGGTCATACAAAGGTCTGATGTCATAGGGTCAAGAGCCACTCGTATGACTCATGACACGACCTCCCACTACAACCGGTAAGTTCTTGATGTAGTGTAGGCCATCGAAAGTATAAAAAAACAGAATAAAATATAGATCTGTATTTAAATCCGATTGTATTGTCAAGGATTTCTTCACCAAAATTACTGACCTGCTTTTATTCAAATTTATTCATCTCGTTTGAATCTTTTTATTGTCATTTGCCGGAATCACCATTTTCTTCATACAAGTAATAGTATAGGGTGGTTGAATGTCTGAATTGTTAGCACGCACTTGCTGTATCATAAAGCCTGTCATTGAGTCAACTGGCGTGGTTTCGATCTCCGGTTGTATGCAACAAGGAGTAGGGTCGCCTGTCCAACTTCGTGGGTATTCTCCGGATCCTACAGTTTTCTCCCACTGCTAAAAGACCCCTATGCGCAAGCGAATTATTGAAAAAAAATTCAACCATATGTTAGTCCCGAAATGACCTAGTTTGTGTTGAGTGAACCATAAACCCTATTTCTCTTTCTCTCTCTCTCTCTACTCCCTTTATTCTCACTCACTGCAGAAAGCAAAATTTATCCAAATAGTAAATTGATTCTCCAGTTATTAACAATATTTATCCATCAATATAATATTAAGCATGCCGTCATTCTGTAAAAGACATCGGATTTTGTAAGCCCAGATAGGAAGTAGAGTTCGTCCAAACAAGAGTTTGTTTTACATATTAATGAGTTAACGTCATAGTAACGATATTTACATGGATATATCTAATGTGTGAAGATTTGTTTTATTATAAAATAATGGTAGTAGATGATATTCATAGATTTCTCATTTTAAGAGATACAAGTACATAACTTCAAGCAGTAATATAATGGGTTTTCTCTGGGTCCTCTGGTTTCCTCCTATTGCTAAAGATGCCTACTGTGCAAATGAATTGTGGGAATAAAATAAAACCATATGTTAATCCCAAAATGGCCTAGTTTGTGTCGAGTGGCCTTCAAATCCCATTTCTCTCTCTCTCTCTCTCTCTCTCTCTCTCTCTGTAGTAGCTAAATTTGAGTTAATGTGCATTATGAAATTTGTAAAAAGGGAAGTTCCTGTTTAGCAAGTGGTTCACTAGGTAAAGAATATCAAAGCTTAAAGATAATTTAGAAACTTTTGCCAACCACCCAATAAAAAACAATTTGATTTTCCTTGATATTTCTTTTCTTTTTGAAAGTTTCAATGTCACTTTAAAGTTTAATTGCATTGTTGAGCAATCCACATCATTATATATATCTCCTTTCAAACTAACCCCATGCCCAAGTAACCTAGCAAAGAACAAAAGAAGGGATGTTGTACAATGTCATTTATTAATGACTAATCAAATGGAATATGATTTATCATAAACTTCTGTAAATATATGTAAAAGATTGTAAAATAAACTGCATATATTGAAGAAAGTGATAAGTCATATCCTTGAGCATGATATACGTAATATATAAATAAAGTAGCTGAATCAATATGATGATGATAAATAATGCAGCATGTGATTCATGATCCCACGGTCATTGAAAAGAAGATTTGTAACCAAAAAGCAAGACCATTTGGTCCACCATCTAAAACTTCAACCAAACCTTTATAATTGTTATTTGCTTGTTAAAGATGCATTATGTAGGATTTTATAAAGGAGCTGACCATTATGTAAGATTTAGATAAAGAGCTGACTGTTCTTGTTATAATAGTTCAAAAAAAGATAATGTAAAATGAATATATTGAAAATTTAATTCCTATTACTTTATTCTGAGCAAATTTATTACTGTTTTAAGTCTTTACAAGATGTGTCCTTGATTGTTTATTATTGTAACAATGGTATTTGTTATTCGAGACTTGGCTTGATTTGCCATTTTTAATTTAAATCATTTAATGGCATCCGTCGTTTAATCTGTTTAAATCTCTGCCATCCTATGTTCTAGAGAGTTGATTATCAGTTTTATCATGTGAATAAATGTCTTAAGAATAATTTACATAAGCCAAAATAAAGATGAAACTTGGTGTAATTTCATTACATCCATAAAGACCATTTGGTTCCTTGATGCCTTACAAAAAGACAAATATATTGTCTATTTCTTTTGGATAATTCATGACATTTATTTATTACAAATAATACTTCTGCAAAAATACTTGTATTTGCTACCAAAACTTGCCAGAAACTAGTTTAACTTTTTTCGCAAATATTACTTCATTTTTTAAACCTAAGTTGCTGTGGTGAACATTGGTATGATGACAGAATATGTAGGAAGTTTATTCTAGGCGTATATTAAAATACCATTGGTTCTTTAGATTACATACAAATTTTCTTTAAGACATGGTATGTAATCTTGATAAATGTTGTTTTCTGACACATTTATGTAAATATCAACAAAAAAAAACTATGGTTCCATACGAATGCTCACAAAAAACAGAATTTTTACTGCTTATTGATATTGTTTAGATGTAGTAAATTGTTAGCTGAATTTACTATTCAGAGATTCATGCTATTTTGGGCAGTTGATGTTATTTTACCATATAAAACATGGTTTTATTTCGTATTTTCCGAAAATATGAGATTATACTCCAACACCTCTGGCACAAATTATTCCATACCAAATTGCAATCTATTTAGTTTTTCATTATTTATAACTTATTCCATACCAAGAGACACATTAAGTTCTTTATTTATAATAAATTCGATTTAATTGTTGATAGTTTATGGAATATTACAATGATTTATTACACTTATCTTAATTGACTTAAAATATGCAGTAAATTTTATTTAAATCTACATTACCGCATATTACACTATCTTCAACATCCATTCGTTTTTTCTCCTCTCCTGATATTTTTTTCTTCACGCTTAGTTGTTCGATGTTTATCTTAATTTTTTTGTTTTTCTAATCAGATTTTCTCGTTACTTTCTCAAGGGCAAGGTGTGTACGTACTGCCAAGTCTCAGTGAATGTATTTCGTCTTCTTTGTGTTTATTTTGGTATAGGCGGTTAATTACATTTACATTTGGTTTTAAATTTTAAGAAAATAATTCAACCAATATGGAAAAATAAACCGTTTTAAGTCATCTTTGAAATTCTTCAGTATCGTGTTACAGATTTCGCAATGTCACTTTTCTCTTCTCTAAAACATTTATCCACCCACATGGGTCATTCTGCTATTTATAAAAGTAAGGCAGAAAATGTTAGCTGTGTGATCTTCCCAAATAGATAAAAAAAAAAGTGGTATCAGGTTTGTCTTTAATGTTTGTAGTAGGGTTTCAGAAGCTCATGTTTCATGATATCAGATCTCTAAGTCGTCTGCACGCGAGAGAGATAAGAAAACCCCTCGAAAAAGGTAAACACTCTGTTTTGTGAATGATTTTACTGGAAGTAAAGTACTATGATATCTCTCTTAGCCTCGTGGGTTTTCTCCGGTTCCTTCGGTTTTCTCCAACTTCTAAGACCCCTACTCGCAAGTGAATCATTGAAATAATTTTTTTTTTAAAAACACAACCATATGTTAGTCCCGAAATGACCTAGTTTGTGTCAAGTCGACGTTATACCCCATTTCTCTCTCTCTCTCTCACTATGATATCTCAGGTGGCAAAACCTCCAAAGATACACCTTGTCATAGAAAATTTAATATAAGATGAAACCATTGGAAGAAGAGAGGCCACTGTCTGGGCAAAATTTCCTTCATAGTACAATATTTGCTATATGCCTGTGGCGAAACAGGTAATCTGTTGACTTGCTCACCTTGAAGTCACATGTTCAATCCTTGCATTGGCTGAGAAAGTTCATCAGGATTTTCCAGCAGTGTTCTCCCTTGTCAGTGTTGCTGGAGAGAAGGCCTCACAAGGGACAATATGTCTAGTCATTTGGATGGGATTAAAAAAACGAGGTCCAGTGTACACATTGGCAGTTGAATTTGATGTAAGAGTAGACCGTATAGTGCTGCTTTCCGGGCCAAATTTTCCTCATAGCACACTGTATGGTGTATGCTCATCTTCATAATCCCAGTTGGAGCAGAACAGTAGGACTTGAAACCTCATTTCATTTCATATGCCTCTCTTTAGAAGCCAGGTTGATGTAACTTCATTTTATTTTGACAAAGTGACCCTAACCACAATAAAAGAACTTTTACATTTGTTGCAGCTGAAATTATTGGCAAGATTGCAAAATTATTTCTGCATTTGAATCTGCATGTTTAAGAATTTGATAGTGTTGACATTACAAGGTTTGTTAAATAATCTCAACCTTCTACATTTTTAAATATAGTGCACAGTTGTAATAATATGTGTTGAAATGTGGGAAATGTTTGCATAGTTTCATAAAACAATTAACACCCTTAGTGCACCTGTTGTTGGGCAACAACCATATAATTCCAGAGTGATTTTATTACTTTCTACAATCGAGGAAGGATGTAGAAATCATAGACAACACTATTAAGATTACAGATAGCATAGGTAATTTATATCAACAAGGACAGGATATTAGAGATAGTTCTTCTTCACGGGTTTCTGTCTGCACTCGTACTGAACTTCAAGCATCAATTCATAAGAGAAATCTTTGTATTACAAGAAATGAATGGAATTCCATGTCTGGTCACCATAACGATAGTTATTTTAGACTAACATATGGTTATATTTTCTATGGGGGGTCGAATGGTTAGTATGTGCATGGTGTATCATAAAGTCTGTCAGGCGTAGTTTTGAATCCCTGGTTGTGTGTGAGAAGGAGTAGGGTCGCCTGTCCAACCTCGTGGGTTGTCTCAGGGTACTCCGGTTTCCTCCCACTGCTAAAGACCCCTAGTTTGAGTCTAGTGGACCCATCTCTCTCTCTCTCTCTTTTCTCTCTCTCTCTCTATTCTATGGTCATGTGTGCAATGCTAAGGAGGATGGGTTTTTTTCTTTTGCCTCCCTGGCTTCTTGTGTTTCTGTCTGCACCCGTATTGAATTTCAAGTATTCATTCATAAGAAAAATCTTTGTATTACAAGAAATGAATGGAATTGAGCATTACATTCACAATATTTATGTCATTATGAGACAAAAGTTCTGATATTTTTCTGTGGTCATGTGTGTAATACTATATAGGCTTATTATTTGCCACGCCCCAAGTTAACAAAACATTCTCAGACTTACATTAAGAATTAACGCCCTTTATAAACTTTTTGTTGTTTTAATATATATAATACATCAATAAGAAACTATCTGCAAAGTTTGGTGTTTCTGGATCAAAGATATTTCTCCTAAACATTGATTTAAAGTTGAGTAAATTCTTAACTTAAAGTCTGAGAATGTTTTGTGAACTCGGGGCCTGAACAGTGGTGATTTTCTCTACTGAACTCTTTTTCAAACTCTTACTGTCAAGGCTTCTTTAACAGACATTTAAGAACCTTGGTAAGATTGAGATGATGTATAGTTTTCAATGAATTATACATTGAAGACTAATTAATATCCAATTATTTTTTTTGAATAAATGTAGGACCTTATAACCATTTCATAACAATTACTTTCTGAAAATCTGTTTACAAGATTTGAAACCCTAAATCTGTTTACAAGATTTGAAACCCTTGCTGGAGACAGACGCCCTGATTTGGATCTGCCCTTGTGAATCAGAATCAGACAGAATTACAGGTCAAGTATTTCCACAGTTTAGTCTTCGGGCAATAACACATACAAACGGTTTTCTAGAGAGAGGGAATGTCTGGTAGATGTTAAAGAAGAGTAAAATAAACTGTTATCCCATGGGAGGACTCAAAATCTTTGATCCAGACGTAAGTGAGAAATATCAGAAGCATGTGGGAGGAAAGTGACCTGTAGTTTACAAGGTAGCGAGACTCTGTTTTAATGTCTCCATATATAATAATATATAATTTCTGGTATATCTATTGATGCACTTACTTGATTTTTCAAATTGTTTTTCACAATATTAATTTTTATGTTGATTATTACTTTGATTATCATTCAGTGCTGAGTATTATCGAGAACAATCCTTCTCTTTAATTGAGAATACTCTCTTCTAATTCAAAACTGTTTCATCGGATCCGGAACAGAACTCAACTCACCCATCCCTTTCCCCTCTAATCCAGAAGTTCCTCTTCTGGTCTAGAACTTGCCCCATTCCTGATTCACAACTCCCTCTTGTGACCTTTTGGAGGGTTGGATGGCTGAAAGGTTAGCGTGTTCATGTTGTATCATAAGGTCTGTCATTGAGTCAACTCGCATGGTTTCAATTCCCCAGGTGTACGTGACAAGGAGTAGAGTTGCATTTCCAACAACCTTGTGTCTCTGGGTTTCCTCCCACTGCTGGAAACCTCTACGCTCAAGCGATTTATTGAAATATAATTATACCATATGTTAGTCCCAAAATGACCTAGTTGTTAGGAGTGGACATTAAAACCCCTCTCTTTCTCTCTCTCTTTCTCCTATAATTTTGAGAAATACGGCTGTAAAAATAAAGTGCATGTTGATAGAATTTGTGAGTATAATAGTACAAACTGTTATATATTTTGGACAAGTGTAAAAGTTATACTAATCATGTTTATGTTATTAGTGTGATGGTTGAAGTATATTAAAGATGTTATTTTGAAACCAGATATATCATTAAGTAATAATTAGAACATGGTTGCTACGGAGTAAGAAAAAACCATAAACGCCCACAGACTTCTCTGGTTTTTGCCAAAAAGCTAGTATAGCCTTGAAAACATCTTTTTTGCTTGAGAGTCCGATTTTACAGAAATCTCTTAATCTTGTGCTGTAAGTGTATTGTGACTTAGATTGATTTTATTATTCTGGGGAGCTACAGTGGCTAAGTGGGTAAAATGCTGGATCGCTAGCCTGGTGGTTCATCAGGATTTTTCAACGTGGTTCCCTTTTGTCAGTGGTGCAGCACAGACGGCCTGACAAGGACAGCTGTCTAGTCATTTGGATGGGATGAAAAACTGAGGTCCCATGTATACATTGGTATGTATGTAAAAGATTCCTTGGCAGTTGGAATTCAATATAAGAGTAGGCCATACTGCCGCTGCCCTTGCAAAATTTTCTTTGTGGCACACTGTATGGCATATGCCAATCTTCATTAGCCCAGTCAGAGTAGGACAGTAAACCCCATTTCATTCGTTATTTTGGTTTCAATAGGTTCAATAATACATCATGGTATAGCATAGAATATGTATCAAAATGTCTGCCTATAGTTCTGAATGAAAATTGCCAGAAATACGTCAGCTGTCTGCACCCTATCAACTCAACATAAATTACCTAACTTAATAAATTATACCATATATTTTGAATCGTAGAATTGCCAAACCCCAGCTTGTTACATGTCATTTTTTCTCAGCTAGATTATATATTAACTGTCTGAATGGGTTGACTTAAGATATGTATAGGCTCCAGCTTACTATGGTCTTGAGCTTATTTTATTGTGAAAATGTGCAGTGTCTAGTAGAATATATATACACAATTGTAATTAACTAGTCTTGAAACCATGGCTATCAGAACTTTTAAACCGGTTTTGTTTGGTGCTGTTTTATCCTAAAAATTGACTACAAAGAGGGGAACCCACCAAAAGCCTTGAGGGCAGAGGATCCCAAAGATGAAAGCTTATAGGGATTCTGACATGGGTTTTACTTCTGTGAGGACCCTACACGCCTGTGGCTTAAATATTCCAGCGTTTTAAGAAAAGCTTACAAGTATGTATAGCTGCCTGCGTGTCACTTACATAATATTACATTTCTCAATAATATGCGCATTATTCAGTATATTATTAATCATATTTTCAATTGAATAAAGTGGTTGATAGCTTTTTAATTAATTACAAAATATTAATTAATTAGCTGTCGCAGTGTTTCTCTGTATTCAAAATAACATAAAGTCTCTCATTGGTGATTATAGAAGTGAAGTCAGACGTCAAAGAACGATATCTTCAAACCTTGAGTAATTAATTACAAGTTCGTTAATTAGCTACGACAACAAACAGTTTTCAACGAGTCCTTAATGACCCTTATTGAACCTCTTAAATATTTACCATTGTTGTTTACAAGTTCTCCAGTAAATAAAACAAAACTCCACCCTTGACTTCAAGTTTGATTTTAACCCAAGTGTGTATTACATTGATATCCTGTATTGAAATTCCTCTCCAGTTTAAAGAGAGTTGAACGAGTTCATATTGATGTAACTTGTTGCTAAATAAAGTCAACGATTTCCTTTGATTTCCGTCATGTGGTTTACGGTGAAAGATATTGTGAAAATTAGAGATATTTCTACACTCCTCTGTCACACGGGTAATTTGATCGATTAAAAAATATTGGTCAATTGTCGTGACGTATTTCGTTTTTGTTGCCCTTAAAAACATTTAATTAGAAATAATATTTATGGTCATATGACTTTTACTACGTATTTATTATCAATGCTTTTTAAACAATAACAAAAATTATCCCAGTTTAGGAGCAGAACAGTAGGACGTTAAACTTCATTTCATTTATTTAAACAATAAAATTGTTTTGTAAAAGAATCCCCGTTTGTACGTGGCAAGAAGTGGGGTCGCCTATCCAACCTCATGGGTTTTCTCCAGGTCCTCCGGTTTCCTCCCACTGCTAAAGACCCCTATGCACAAGCGAATTATTGAAATAAAATTAAACCATATGTTAGTCCTGAAATGACCTAGTTTTTGTTAAATCAATTTCTTAAGCTGCGACAAGACTGTCTGTGGCCAAATTCCTTTTTAATTTTGATAATGCTTACCCAAAATAATTGACATGTGGTAGCAGCACAAACTAGAGGGAACTTGAAACTTTGACAGATTATTTGAATTTTCTAGTGGTGAAAAGTGCAGTACGTTGATATTTCATCTTTCATTCTGTGGTAATGGAACTGATTATGAACTGTAATTGGTAATCACAAGGCAATCTTCTAATCTGTCATTTTGTTTCCAGAGCTGTAATAAAAGTCACTTTACCTCATCTCACAAATTAACACATACAAATTACCTACATGTGATGAGACATAAACCCTGTTTACATTACAAATTTTAAGCGTAACAGCCATGGTACCAGGCACGTCACAGTTATTTTTTTTGTAGTGTAAGCGGGCCAAACATAAGCATATCGTACTGAGTAACGTGCCAATTTGGCCCACTAAATTGAGGTTGTCTCCGCAAGCTGCCCGACACAGCATGGTTAAATTTTTAAAGTGTAAATGTTATCAGGTCTAAGAACGGTTACCGCTGTTTGTCATGTATTTTCTACACGGTAAACAGTCCATAAGATGATTACACTATCTTGCCGTATAACACTTTTTTGCCTATACTTTTTTTTAAGACTTTGCATTTTGTCTAATGGTTTGGATTGTTCATACTAGGTGTAAAAATGGCTACCCAAACGAAATAAACCGCCATAATTTTTATCATCCAGGTAATTTGCATAAGGACTGAAATTAACTATTCTGGGAAGAGTTCCACATTTGGCGTGCCTGCCACAGTTCTGAGACAGGTTATTTAAGAGTAATGTGAACAGGTCAATTTCTTGAATTTTCTCGCATCCTGGTACCATGCCGGCACACTTATCATGGCCAAGTGTAAATGCACTAGCTATCACTCAATAACACAATTTCACTAATTTAATGTTTGAAAAGATAGGTCTTGAGGTTTGATTTAAACTCATTTAATGTTTTAGCATTCTTGAGTTTTAATGGCAAATTATTCCTAAGTGTTGCTGATTTTTTTTGTTCAATTGTGATTTGTAAGCGGCATTTCACAAACTACAAACACTAACGGTGGAAGCCATACTTTGAAACAACAACAATTTGTTTCTGTCTTTTAAGAAATGGGGAACTTGGCAAAAGTGATTGAGAAACGGAAACTGTCATTATGGAGATATTGGCGTGACAATGTACAAATCTGACCATGTACCATGTACAAATCTGTATATATACAAATCTGATCATATATAAATAAATAAACATATTGGCCTTAAACACCATTCATAAATCAGTAGTTGTTCTTCTATTAGTTTGTGTTATAGTTTATTGCTCTACCCAGTTACTAAACGCCTCAAAAAGATTACCTTTCATTTTTCCTTTCAAGGAACAAAAATTCAAAATCTAATTTCTACGTTTTCAGGTTATTGTGGATGATATTGCTGTCTCTAAAGTTTACGAATTTCCGTGTCAGCGATGGTTGGCATCAGATGAAGATGATGGACAAATTTCTAGGGAGTTGGTGTTGAATTTGGGGCCTAATGATGCTGCTAAAGGTAGGTTGAAAGATTTGTTTCGTGTTTTAGTATTTGTAGAAGTAACACGTAACAGAATACATATTATACATAACTACATAGAAGTAACGATGACAGAAAGGGTGGGGGAAAGGGGCATGCTCCCCCTTAAAAAAAACCACTTAATTGATCAAATCTGGATATAACCACGAAAATTTATTTAATTTATAAAAGATTTCCGTAAAAGACATGTGCTGTAACTGCAATGTAGCAATATTATATAGACCATTAGTCTATAGTCGTGAGGAGGGTTGGATGGCCGAATGGTTAGCACAAGCATGCTGTATCATAAAGCCTGTCATTGATTCAACTGGAGATGTTTCGAATCCCTGGTTGTATGTGACAAAGAGTAGACAATCACCTGTCCAGCCATGTGGGTTTTCTCCGGGTCCTCTGGTTTCCTCCCACTTTTAAAAACCCCTATGCGCAATCGTATTATTGAAATAAAAAATAAACCATATGTTTGTCCGCAAAATGACCTAGTTTGTGTCGAGTGGACGTTAAACCCCATCTCTCTGTCCCCCTCTCTTTCTCTCTCTCTAATGGTGTGTTTATTACTAACCAAAGTATTTATCTAATTATCTATATACCTGTAGTACCATAGCGTATGTATTTAGAATATTTTTATAGCATACGGTATATAGATAAAGATATACCATGAAAGAATTGTTTTACTAATGTACATGAAGTATGGTATGTTAGTAAAACTAGTAATTACCTTGTTGTTTTTTAACTTTGTACTATTATTTATTTCCTTGTTATTCTTCATCCTCCATATTGATTTGAACATTGAAGAGGAATATGGGATCTAGTCATCCCTCTGTCTGTTTTTTTTTCAAATTTAAAGGAGCTAAACCTTTTCGATTTATGGTATAATGGTACTTAAGGGGTTTTTAATTGAGTTGCTTTTATTATTATTTCAATCAGGGTTAAGACCATGCCGGATTAACCGTGTGTGGGGCCCGGGACATACCAACTGTGCGGGGGGGGGGGCCATGATGTTTGTTCAAATCGTTCCTACTGATATTACTAGTATGTACTCTGCCCCCTTGAGTGCCTGGGATGTTTTCCTTCATGAATTTTTGTTTAAAATTAGGATTAATTTCAGTGCATCTGAGATAGTTTAGGCAGTGATTTCATTTTAAACAGACTCTTTATCTTATGATGTTTTCATTCACTTTATTTTAGTGAAATTATTTGAGGTGACAAATCGTTAAACTCTGATTAGCAATGAATGTCAGTAAAAAGTTTACTCCGGGATAAAATATATGTATGACCAAGAAGTGGCGGGGGGCGGGCGGGACGGGACATTTGTACGACTTTGCCTCTCCTAGATCCGGTACTGGTTACGACAAAATCTAAACAAGTACATTTTCATTTTGAAAAATTGAGTTAAAGTTAGTTTGCAAACTCAGTTCTATCTCAGTAATGACGCTTACTGTGAACCCAAATGTAGACAGATGCATAAAGCAAATAACACATTAAATTATTAGCTCTTTTAATTTTTTCCGAATCAATTGGGTCTTAAAGTTCTTTTAGATTAAGAGTAAAAAGAACCTAGAGGGGTGCCTTTGACTGTTTCCAATATCGGCTCAAAGATTTTGGAAGTGATTTACCAATAATTTGACCCTCAAAAATAGTCACTCACTGTCATAACAGTCTATATTTTCTTTTTTTTAATCTACAAATTTCTAATAATTTCTTATCTATTGTATCTATATAAAGGAGGTGGTAAGTAATAATTATAGATTAGTTTACGCTGTATGTTTATGTAGGTAGTATTTATTATTTAGTTTACGCTAGAAGTATATGTTCGGTAGTAATTTTTATTTAGTTTATGGTAGAAGTCTATGTAGGTAGTATTTATTATTTAGTTTACGCTAGAAGCAGAGGCTGACCCAGGAAATCCTGTTAGGGGAGGCTGAAAATTATTGAAAAAATCGGGGTTGTCAGTGTGATTTGTGGCGCATATCTATTTTTTATACTGTCTGGGCCCCTAGGCCCCCCCCCCCTGGATCCGCCTCTGGCTAGAAGTATATGTAGGTAGTAATTAGTATTTAGTTTATGGTAGAAGTATTTGTAGGTAGAATTTTAGTAGGTAGGAGTTTAGTATATTGTAGTATTAGATATTAGGTAATTGTCAAGATGCAAGTAATTTTGCAATCTTATTACAATTATCAATCTTGGGCCAGTTTCACAAAATTTTAACTAAAATAAAATTCTAATTTTAGTCATTTGATTGGATAATATTAGACTGATGATAGTGCTTAGCCAATCAAAATTGAAATTGAAGTATCTACTAAAATTTGGATTTGATCTTTAGTTAAGATTTCGAGAAACAGGGCCCTGACTAAAATGGAAGTTAACAATTTACAAATTTCCTACAGGGACCTCATTAGAACCAATTCCGGCTAGTTCGCTTCACAATAGATTACGGAACCTGGTTTAAATTTTCATTTTACTTGTTACTGGCCTGGGATGAGTGCATAATGGTACCATTTAACCTTGATTAGACAGTCAGCAAATCTGTGAATAGTCGAAGTTTCTTGATTATCAGGAAAAGATCAATCGAATCTTAAAAATTGAACTGGACTCAAACAACCAAGAAATAGAATGAACTGAAATATTTTTTTAATTTTAATTAGACTAGTAGTTTTTTACATTTTATTACATTTTATCTACACTTAATAAATATTATGGTTCTTATTTTAACATCAATAAAACCACACAACTCTATGGATGTACTATTTCTTAGTTTATTTCATGCACTGTTTCAATACTGTTAATGGTATCTTTATCAAGCAATGATAAATGGTCCATATTTTTAATATTTGTTTTAATGTGCCTAGAGAACTGATACAAGTAATGTAAGTCCTTTTATTCTGGAATTTTGCTCTGTAAATCTCAGATTGTAACAACACGGCAAAAGCAGAGCACCAGAGGGTTAACAGTTCTTAGAATTCATTAAGGGTGTAAAGAATTACAAACATACAATAACTGTTATTTTTTAAGCAAATTGACTGATTGCTAAGATAAGCTTAGCTAGCTGGTAGTCCATTGTTATGCCTGCTATGTACCGTACTTTGGCTTGAATTTCCTTAGGTCTGTATTTCAATCCAAATCTTGGAAAGAGTAAAGAAGTTGTAGCCATTGATCTTTTCAGTATTCCGAATTGATGATATATTTTAGGGTAACATAAGCTAACAAACCCCTTTAAATTGAAATCAATGTCAGTTTACGTATTTTGATAGATTATTTAAACTAATATCTGGTTCAATTTAGGGGGCCAATCATTTTAATAATGGCCCCCTAAATTGAACAAGAAAAGCTTTAGAAAGGAGCATAGATATATCAATAATTGCTTAATTCTTCATGTATTATTTTAAAAACATTTTGTACTTTTAAAGTTGGTGATGATGACGATGATGGTAAATCTCTATATTTTCTAGAATGGCATGTTCCATGTTATATGAATGACATATTTATAGTAGGATGATAGATTGAACGTTTATCTTTAGGTTTTGGTATCCACTTTATATATAGCATGAAATATATTAAAGGAATGATTGAATGAAAGTTTATCATTAGGTTCTGGTATCCACTTTATATATAGCATGAAAAATATTATAAAGGATAAAATAGATTGAACATTTATCATTATATTATAGCATGAAGTATATTATTAGAATGGTAGAACGTTTATCATTAGGTTTTGGTATTCACTTTTTATATGGCATGAGGTATAGGGCCTATATTATATTATGAAGGATATGATAGATTGAACATTTATCATTAGGTTTTGGTATATTATAGCATGAAGTATATCATAAAGGATGATTGAACGTTTATCATTAGGTTTTGGTACCGACCTTATATTATAGCATGAAGTATATTAAAGGACAGTAGATTGGACATTTGTTATTAGAATGTATAGGATATTTAACAAGGGATTCGATATATATTTTATCATTAGGGTTTGGTATCATGATAGATTGAACATTTATCATTATGATTCGGTGTCCACTGTATACAGCATGAAATTTATCACTAGTATTAGTATTTTAGATTGGGCAGTTTTCATATATCCACTTTATTACCTTATAATAGCATAATTATAAGTTCTTAAGTGACTATTTTGTATGGTAACACATGGACTGGAATGAAATCTTCACTCTTGTCACATCACATTATAATTATCAAAGATGCCTACCTGAGCACAAACTATGTGATTTGATGATATATTCAAACTCAGAATATATGTAAACTAATTTATGCATCAATATTTGTCTCCAAATACTGCACAAAACATAATAATTTTACGGATATACTCCATGCCATAACATATATTTAAGCAGCCTTCATGTGAGTTGAATTTCTCTGCAACAAGCCAAGCTGAGGGGAGATCCAATTTAGTTTGTCTTTGTCTTTTCTCGCTGTCCATTGTTCGTAATTCGGATTACTGAATAGAATATTTTAAAATTTAGTAGGGTTGTCCATTGTTCATAAATTTTGAAGATGATATTCAGAGTTATCTTTCAGTTTATAGTTATGAGCTAGCACCAGATGACTTTGCTTTTAGTGGGTGTAATACTAACACCTCCCCTCCCCCCAAAACATGCCTAAGTCCACCCTCCATTTGTGTAAACAATTTTTTTTGTATGAGATATACAAAGTGTAGATTATCTTTTTTCGAGGGAAAGGGTTATATTCTGAAAAATTCCCAGAGGCAAAACTTTTTTTTTGTTTTCATTTAAATTTCTGGGTCAGTAGTTTGACTTTTTGGTCGTTAATTCAATTGACCTAAGATAACACCTTCTTAATATGGCGTGCAGATGATGGAGAACAAATTATAACAGAGGAGAGCTTGAGAGAATAGTTCAAACTTTTGGTAATATAAATACTCGTGCCATAAGTAGGTAGAGGCTTAGCCTGCAGGGAGGCTGTCAAAACGCCAACTTCCAAATCAAGATACACCTTTTATATTAGGAAGAATTTTAAGCTTAAAGGCATTAAAATCGCATCAAGCGAGGAATCATTTCCAGATGAGTTTTAAACCTGATCAGCCTCAAAAACTGTAAGAATTTAAATGTTTATTATTCTAATGATAAAATTTCTTTTTTCTGTTTGATAACATATGTTACATGGGTTATGGAGGACAGAATTTAATATCATTGATAATTCAAGTTTTCATTGTTGCAATATGATGGATAGAGTTATACTGATTTATTAATTGTGGTCCACTTTGATTATGTCCTGTTATTCATTATTAGTATCCGGTTTCCTCCCACTGCTAAAGACCACTACGCGCAAGCGAATTATTGAAATAAAATTAAACCATATGTTAGTCCTGAAATGACTTAGATTGTGTCGAGTGGACATTAAACCCCATTTCTCTCTGTCTCTGTCATTATTAGTAGTATTATTAATACAAAACATTTATATATTGCTGTCTTCACCACATTAAAGCACTTTGCATACCAGTAAGTGTTAACAAAATATAATCATTATCACAGTTGGTTCATGATTTCTTTTTTACTTTCCATACTGCAGCAGATTAGCATGCAAGGAATTACAATTATCTGCATGTGTAAAATTCAAATTATAAGATAATTTATAAATGATTTTATGGCACCAGTAGCTGAAATTTCTAAGATTAAAATAGCATAGTGTGCATCATGGTTTTCAATTCAAAATTCGTTCAGCCAGTCAATTTTTTATCTGTTTCTCTTTATTTTAGATTAACATAATCTTTTTCTAAATAGGAATACCTTTTTTTTTTCTTTAAATTTTCAAGTGTATTTACAAAAAAAGAGAGAAATAGGGTTTAACGTCCATTTGACACAAACTAGGTCAATTCGGGACAAAAATATGTTTAATTTTATTTCAATTATTCACTTGCTCGTAGCTGTCTTTTTCAGTGGGAGCACAGGTGACCCCACTCCTTGTCATGTACAAGTGGTGAATCAAAACCATGCTCTTTAGTCAATGACAGACCTTCTGATTCAGCGCACACATGTTAAGAGCGAGTTCGCGATAGCACCAGGCAGGGGGTGATAAGGTGCTAGTCGGGGATTTCGACCAAAATTTACATGTTGGTTGAGGGTGGTGCCCTAAGCAGGCATGCACCATATCTCGGACATCCTTGCACCCTTGGCTGAGAAAATGGGAAAAACGTGTTTTCGACATCGAAATGGTCGATTTTCACCGATTTTTCAACGTAAAGTTTGTAATACGCTCACGGAGATACTAGACGGCAGCCAGCCACCAAATTTGGCAGTATATTAGAGGGGACCATGCTCCCATGCCATGACGAGTTTCATGTCGATCGGACCTCGGTAACTCTATAAACCGACATCATTGAAATAGCACTAGCGAAACTCGTTTCAGGGACGAGGTTCATTCGTAGACGCGTAGCAAGTTCTTTCCATGGATCAGAGAAACCGGTTTATACTACATTGGAAGCACATACCCTCCACCACACAATAGAAAAATAAAAATGACTGGAATCCAACTGGAAGTGTCCCTACTGATCAAATGAAAAATTACCAAATTTCGATATTTTCGTTTTTTATATAATTTTGAAATGTATTATCATGCTTCATAATATTGTTGCACAGGGCATCAAATCAAATATTTTAGGCACATTTACTCTGGTTTAAGATTTCAGTTGCATAGCACTCAAAAAAATCTCAATGTTCCATTCTGATCTAATGAAAAATTACCAAATTGGAGATTTTCGGTTATTTATACAATATGGACATTTAAATTTATCATTATACATCAAATATTGTCAGATAGCATCAAATCAAGTATTCCAGGCAGGCTGACTTTGGTATAAAATTTCAGTTGCATACCAAACTCAAGTACGAGTTTGCTGTAGTATCACCAGGCTGGATAAATTTAAATTTAAAATTGATTTGATTTGAGATTTGATTTGATTTGAGATTTGATTTGATTTGAGATTTGATTTGAGATTTGAGATTTGAGATTTGAGATTTGATTTGATTTGATTTGAGATTTGATTTGAGATTTGATTTGAGATTTGATTTGAGATTTGATTTGATTTTTGATTTGATTTGAGATTTGATTTGATTTGAGATTTGATTTGATTTGATTTGATTTGAGATTTGATTTGATTTGAGATTTGATTTGATTTGAGATTTGATTTTTGATTTGATTTTTGATTTGATTTTTGATTTGATTTTTGATTTGATTTGAGATGATTTTTGATTTGATTTGAGATGATTTGAGATTTGATTTGATTTGATTTGAGATTTGATTTGAGATTTGATTTGAGATTTGATTTGATTTGAGATTTGATTTGAGATTTGATTTGATTTGATTTGAGATTTGATTTGAGATTTGATTTGAGATTTGATTTGAGATTTGATTTGAGATTTGATTTGAGATTTGATTTGATTTGATTTGAGATTTGATTTGAGATTTGATTTGAGATTTGATTTGATTTGAGATTTGATTGGATTTGAGATTTGATTGGATTTGAGATTTGATTTGAGATTTGATTGGATTTGAGATTGGATTTGAGATTTGATTTGAGATTTGATTTGATTTGATTTGAGATTTGATTTGATTTGAGATTTGATTTGAGATTTGATTTGATTTGAGATTTAATTTTTGATTTGATTTGAGATGATTTTTGATTTGATTTTTGATTTGATTTGAGATGATTTTTGATTTGATTTGAGATTTGATTTGATTTGAGATTTGATTTTTGATTGATTTGAGATGATTTTTGATTTGATTTGAGATGATTTGAGATTTGATTTGAGATTTGATTTGAGATTTGATTTGAGATTTGATTTGATTTGAGATTTGATTTGATTTGAGATTTGATTTGAGATTTGATTTGATTTGAGATTTGATTTGAGATTTGATTTGATTTGAGATTTGATTTGAGATTTGATTTGAGATTTGATTTGAGATTTGATTTGAGATGATTTTTGATTTGATTTGAGATGATTTGAGATTTGATTTGATTTGATTTGAGATTTTATTTGAGATTTTATTTGAGATTTTATTTGATTTGAGATTTTATTTGATTTGAGATTTGATTTGAGATTTGATTTGAGATTTGATTTGAGATTTGAGATTTGATTTGATTTGAGAAATTTGAGTTTTGATTTGAGATTTGATTTGAGATTTGATTTGATTTGATTTGAGATTTGATTTGAGATTTGATTTGAGATTTGATTTGAGATTTGATTTGATTTGAGATTTGATTTGAGATTTGATTTGATTTGAGATTTGATTTGAGATTTGAGATTTGATTTGAGATTTGATTTGAGATTTGATTTGAGATTTGAGATTTGTTTTGTGATTTGAGATTTGAGATTTAAGATTTGAGATTTGAGATTTAAGATTTAAGATGGCAAAAAGCGAGTCTTGCGGGCGGTCTTGCGAACGATGATGACACCGACCAGTTTCACGATTCACCGGGGTCACCTAACTAAGTTATGTGCGTTATAAGTCCCTTTACCGCAAAAATGCTGAAAAATATGGTATAAAATACACATTTTTGACCATCTCACAGCGCAACTAAGGCTTGGATTCCAGTCATTTTTATTTTTGCATTTCAAGCAACCATTACCACCCTTCAAAACCACATGACCCAAACCGACCAATTATACGGAAAGAAGGAGCTATCGAGCTTGTTACATGTGTCTGTATTTCAGTGTGCCGTTGGGTGTCGTCGAAAATCCGGTATATCTCACAATATTTAAGGTATTTGGAGGATCATGCATGCTCATTCGAGAGACCACGGTCCACTTACCTTTCACCCAAGAAGTCATTATCACTCGACTTCCCTACGCTCAGAGAAGCTTTCCCAAAGTTAGGCCAAAATTGAGGTGAAAATCATGCCATTTTGACGTGAAAAATGACACTTTTAGTTCTCCTATTCAGGGAGTGATTCGGGGTAATCGTTTTGCCACGTGAGTCCTGACCCCAATGGGGGACCATAACCAAAGTATGGTTGGGAAATTCCTACCTGCCACCTTATCACTTTTTCCCGATTTTGCCCGGTGCTCTCGCAAACCCGCTCTTAACCATTTGGCTAATTTGCACTGTTCACATATTTCACCGAATATGATTGATTAGAAATTGAATATAATTCACTTATATTCATTTATATACATTAATGCTTTTAGAACCATTTTCGGGTATTCCAAGGTTCCCAAAAATTAAAGCCATGTGCCCTTTAAATTATTGCCAGTAATTGTTATAAACCAATTAAAATCAATTCTGTTAATTAATTATTTAACTTTGAAAAATTGATGGATTCCAATTCTTTTATTTCAATATGCACCTCTCGGGCTATTTTTATTACATATAAAAACTAGTTTCAGGAATAATTAATGGAGATCCCAATACGTAGCATTAATGTTTTGATCCTTGTCTATTTTCTTTAGCAACCACCTCTGACATAAAATATGATTTAGATTTATTTTAAAGGTAGACCTACCACCTAACCGACATTTACTCAGGAATTTTAATGACGCATTTTATTCTGTTTAGTCACAAATCTTTGCAAAATGCAAGGAGCATTCCATAAATTCATGAATTGTTCTCTTTGGTGAAATGCAACTCTTGGCACTTCATGTGTATTATATTAAATACACAATAAAACCAGATGATACGCTTATATCAAAAAGTGAACACATTTGAATTCTTAATAATGGGATATTTTGCATGAATAAGACTACAAATTACTTTATTGGTCTAGGAAACATAATGTGGTCGTGTTACAATTTGTCAAATTAAAACTTGAAATGGACAAACCATTTTCTAGAATTGATCAATCTGATGGTGTATGACCTTAAATTTAAAGGATATTTATATTTTTTTAGTGTTTAGCATTAAGTTAAAGAATAATGATACTCCATAAGTATAATGTTTTTAGTAAAACTCTTTAAAACAAAATGATGAACTTATAAGTAGCCGAGATTTTATATGAATTACCATTTATTTCAGTGAGAAAAAAGAAAATAAAGTATAATTTACATTAGAAACTAAAACTTTAGTTTTAGATGGTAGACTTTGATTTGAATATCTTGTAAACTATGTGAAAGTTGAATCTGTAAAATGCATATCAGATAGAAAGATTTGATGAATTGAAATTCAACATTTGACAGTTTCAAATGGTCAAAATAAGCCGTTATATTCACTAAACTCTTTGGATGTGGCTCTTGTTAATCCTCTTGAGTCCCAGCCGTGAGATTACCTACTAAAATATTTTGGTTTTGTTTTCTCATTTTATGACCATTTCAGAGTGGATAAAGCCATGAAAAATGAGATATTATTGTGAATCTGCTGAAAACTATCAATGGTTTGAAGGCAAAATATATTGATTAAATTTATCTTTGAAAGGATCATCCATCTAAATCGAGAACTGAAAGTTTAAACTAGGAGAAGTAAAAGAATAGTGAAGTTGTTTTACTTAAAAAGAATTGTTAGAGTTTAAAATTCTTTTTTGTTTTTTTTACAGGTATACCATATATTATAACCGTGGTAACCGGAAACAAAGCCAGCGGAGGTACAGATGCTCGCGTCTGGATCATTCTCTATGGCGGGAAAAATGGTGTGGAGTCCAGTGGAAAAATATGGCTGGATTCAGGAGAATTTAAGAAGGGCAAAACCGATTTATTTAATGTAGGAATTGCCAGGATGCTCAGCCCCTTGTCTAAGATTGAGATCGGCCATGATAATAAGGGCGTGGCTGCTGGATGGTTTTTAGAGAGTGTTACCGTCTATTGTCCTACAGCCGGAATTGAACAGTTCTTCCCATGTGGAAAATGGCTGGCTATGGATGAAGGGGATCGAGTCATCAGCAGAACATTGACGGAACAAAAATCTAAACGCATCAAGAAAACTAAAAGTAAGTGAAAATGTTTAATGGTCGGCCACGACAAGGATTCACAATAATGTTCCTTTGCGTACAAAAATTAAAGGGCAAGTTGCTTAGTCAAAACTGACAAATATGTCCAAAACTAGAATAATGCCGTTAAAAGCCTTGTAAACATCAATTGTACCAAGGATTCTTCTACATACACGTAGGGCTGGTTTTTGACACATTTGATGAATTTACCAAAATTGGGTCCCACACTAGGAAGAGGGGCCCTACACCTACCCAATATAAAAATTTTCCATGCAATCTAGAAGCAGGGTGGGCAGGTTGTTGCTATTTTCAGGTATTAATTACTTATTGTGTAGTAAAGCATAGTTGGCCTTAAATATGAATGAAATAGGCCTAGTTAAAGTTATTCATATACTGTAACTTTTGGACCTCCCAAATTGCGCCTGCATTTATTTTAGACTTGGAACACTCAGTTTGTTTGCCCCACATTGGTCAAATGTGATCAATCCAACACTGACAAGTGACAAAATCCTAAAGTATCTACTTGGCCTACAACAGTATTTTAAACCTTATATTGCACCCTCTCCATCTTCCCCCAAATATAATACTACAGTATTGATTTTTTTCGAATTTTATTTCAACATTTTTCTGACATATAGAAGTATATAAATTGGGCATAATGTGATGATATTTTTTTGTATTCACTATGTAAGACACACATATCCACCCTGATAGGTGTGATCTTTAACCAGAACACCTCCCACAAAGGGTTTAAAAATTAAAACCATTTAAATAATTTGTTATTACAGAGGGATCATGGACAGTTTGGGTTTATACGACGGACACGTCTAATGCTGGAACCGACGCCAATGTATTTGTATGTTTATATGGTGATAAGGGTAAATCAGACGATATTCAATTAGAAGGTAAAGGTGATTCATTCGAGGCCGGAAACATGGATATCTTTAACGTGAATATGTGTGAAGTCGGTAAACCCTATAAGTTACGTGTTTGGCACGATAACAAAGGTTTAGCTTCTGGCTGGCATCTAGATAAGGTAAGAAATAAAAATAAATTTAGGGGGAATGATACTTCGATGGAGAGTATGAATTTGGGTAAATATAATTCGATGGGGAGTTTAAATCTGGGGGGGAATGATACTTTGATGGGGAGTATAAATTTGGAAAATTATAATCTGATGGGAAGTATAAATTTTGGGGATTTTAATTCGATGGGGAGTATAATTTGGGGAATTATAATTCGATGGGGAGTCTAATTTGGGGGGAATGATACTTCAATGGGGAGTATAAATTTGGAAAATTATAAACTGATGGGAAGTATAAATTTGGGGAAATATAATTCGATGGTGAGTATAAATTTGGAAAATTATAATCTGATGGTAGTATAAAATTGAGGAATTTGATGAGTATATATTTGAGAGAATTATAATTCAATGGGGAGTAGAGATTCTTTTGAACTATAATTCAATGGAAACTATAAATTTGGGGGAATTATAATTTGATGGAGCGTATGAATTTAGAGGAATTATGATTTGAAGGGGGAGTATGAATTTTGAGGAATTATAATTGGATGGGGAGTATAAATTTAGAGGAATTTAAAATGTATAAATTTGGAAGAATTATAATTCACTGGGGAGTATAAATTCTTGAATTTTATGATTTGAACAGTTTGTATGTCCTTGAAACCAATCTAGTATAGATTAATAAAGACAAGCCTCACTCTCCTTATGTTTGTAGCCATCTCCCTCACATTCAATCCTCCTCTGTCCCCTTTCATTTGATTTAAGAATAAATAATTTGTAATTGCAGATCGAGATAGAAAGTCAAGCTGCTCAAGAGAAATATAAGTTTGATTGTGGTCGATGGTTGGCAACTGATGAAGATGATAAATGTGTAGTACGAGAATTACCAGCAGAGGGACCCGGTATTAAAACACCACTTAGAGGTAATTGTACAGTTTAACACTTTGACATTTGGTACATGTAGAGATGTAAATAATGACTACCCTGGCCTGTTTCTTAAACAAAATTAGGGAAAAATAATATACTAATTATGACACAGAAGGACCTTGCATTAAAACACCACTGAGATGTAATTCTGAGGTTTAACACTTTGACATTTGTTACATGTAGATATGTAAATAATGACTACCCTGGCCTGTTTCTTAAAGAAAATTAGAGAAAAGTAATATACTAATTATGACACAGGTATTGTACAATATCATGACATATATATTTACAGTTGTGTTTTATTATAAGATATATATTTACAGTTGTTTGTTATCATGACATATATATTCACAGTTGTGTTTTATTATGACATATATTTTTACAGTTGTGTGTTATTATAACATACATATTTGCAGTTGTGCGTTATTATGTGCATTATGACATATATTTACAGTTGTGCATTTTTATAACAAATATATTTACAGTTGTGTGTTATTATAACAAATTTATTCACAGTTGTCTGTTATTATAACATATATATTTACAGTTATACATTATTTTAACATATATATTTACAGTTGTGCGTTATAAAGTAGAAGTTCATACAGGAAATGTTAAATATGCTGGAACCGATGCCAATGTCTACCTCAATATATTTGGTGACCGTGGAGACACTGGTAATCGCTTCTTGAAACACTCGTCAACAAACATGAATAAATTTGAGAAGGGAACGGTAATTATTGATTGTTTTTTTTATTTCCAATTGAACAAATAAATTTTCATGTAAAGATTAGTTTAATGATTTTGCACCATCTGATCAAAACACAGATCCTATTTCGTTTTGTTTTTCATAGTTCAAAATTTCGTTTTACATGTCTTTTCTAAGCTAGATTCTTGATTTGTTATATAACCCACATTCTGGATGATGTTAGCGATTAGCCAATGAAACGGTCTGTTACACCGAGTATTTATGCTTAAGGTGCACAGAAATGTGGGTAATCCACTAGAAACATCAACACTGATTGGTTAATCAAATATCTGACGTCATAGTTTCAAAAGTGGCTTGTGTGACTCTGATG
The DNA here is from genome assembly GCA_917208275.1 of Patella pellucida. Lineage (NCBI taxonomy): Eukaryota > Metazoa > Mollusca > Gastropoda > Patellidae > Patella > Patella pellucida. The sequence goes on from OU795041.1 coordinate 14,274,921, forward strand.
CACCTTACACTACAACTTGTCAGATCTTCATGTAGTAGAGGCCATCAAAAGTATAAAAAACGAAACAAAATATGGATCTGTATTTTATTTAGATTTTTATTTTAAGCTGTATTCTGAACAGGTTACATTTAATGGCATTTTATTTTTCATTTCAAGCCATTACAAAGAAATCAGGTATTAATAGAACATTTTTATGTTGAATGTTTTTAGGTCACTGTTTTATAATTTGCATGTCAGTTGATAGAATTTAGTTTCAAATTTTTAAAAGTTATTGTTACATTATTATTAGCAAATCAAGCCATATATTATGGTATTTTTTTTACAACTAGATTAATTAAAGAGATGTGCCGGTCGTGCAGCTTACGCTAAATAAAATGCTTGTTAGTAGCTTTGTTCAATCCAAGGGCTTGGGTGGCCGAGTGGTAATAAGGCCTATTGAATGTTTGCAATATCACTTTTGTTGTAACAGACGTGAAATGATCAAGGTACTACCATTAGTCAAATGTCATGTTTTTGATCCAAGGCTCTTTTTGTGACAAAGAGGTTATAAACACAAGTGCTGTTGATTTTTTTACGAAATTACTTTGGTTGTAACAGACGTGAAGCAATCAAAGTTCTACTATTAGTCAAATTTCATGGCTTTGATCAAAGGTTTGTTTTGTGAAAAAGAATAGGATCACCGGTCAAACACTGTAGGGTTTTTTCAAGTCCTATGGTTTCCTCCCACTGCTGAGCCACCTGACACGCCCCCACAATAAGAATAAGAATTGCATCCACGCCTGCCACACACCTGGCTTACACGCATACATTTTATTGTACAATAATCCCGAAAGGAGGCATGTTCTTTTCATAAAATATTACGTTTGCATGAATTGCATCCAATATTTTTGCTCACTCACTTAATTTGATTAACGATTTTTTGACCCTAAGTGCATGTTCAGATAAATGGTGGAAGTCTACAACAGATTTGATTATTTCTAATCAATCCATATCTTTGATGGACGGTGACTGGTAATGGATATTGTTAAATAAAAAAAGACAGGAGGAAACTTGCCATTACAACATATTTCATTATTTCTAATAAATCCATTTTTTTGGCTGGTAATAAGATATTGTTTTAAGGCAAAAAGACAAAGGGAAACTTGCCATTAAGCTGTGTTTTTTTGGTGATAATGGATAGGCATAACCCAATATTTTTCGGATCTGCCTGTTAAGTGTTGGCTATATGTGCTGTTTTGCAATCCCTGCTCATCTCCATCAATACCTGGAGCATGGTTTACGAAATTTTAACTAAGATAAAATCCAAATTTTAGTAATTTGATTGGATAATATTAGATTGATTTTAGTGCTTAGTGAATCAAAATTAAAGTATCTACTAAAATTTAGATTTGATCTTAGTTAAAATTTTGTGAAACAGGCCCCTGATCCTAGCAAGTTTTACAGTGGATGGCAGTAGATATTGTTTAAAAAACAAGATTTTTAGAGCAAGCGAGTTGGGTAACTTACATGTAACTAGTGTACTTTTTGTGGTAGTGGGTGGACATATAGCTTAATGTTTTTTTGGCATTCATATGTTTAGTGTTCGCTATATTATGTGCTAGCTTTCCCCAATATAAATTTCTGATCTGCGCAGATTTACTTGTCATTTAATATAGTTTGATATGTATTTATATTCATTGTTTAGCTTGTGTAATATGTTGTTAGATATTTTATTTGACACCAGTACTTTAATGTTTAATAAAAAAAGAGACACAGTGCTTTCAGTTTTAGATTTTTTATTAGAGGTGCAAAGTGTAAATTATTTGGTTGTAATTCATTTCTAACTCCAAGCTTTTGGTTAAAATTATAGGTTGATAATCAATGTTTTTAGATAATCAGAATATTAATCCATTCGAAATGTTTAATTAACTGTGCATAGATTAAAGTTGTTGAGGGTTTTTCATGTTGTAGTCAGATGTAATTATGTTTAAAAACCTTGAGGAATGTCAGAATTTAAGTAAACCTTAGTTTTGCTGACTTAATCATCCACACTAGCTAATGGTAGCCATCTTTATTTCACCAAATGTTACTTTCATACACTTGTTAAAGGCGGCTTACACCACACGCTTGTCACAAAGGATACTTGATTATTTAATGGTGTTTTTATTCTGTTTTATTTGATATGTCCCTGGTTGTATATTTCAAAGAAATTGGAATTGGCTCTTTTTCCATCTTAATACATCATTCATGTGTTAATGTTACAATCTTATGGATATTTGATTACTATTGTGTTTGGACATGGGGATAAGGGTGGCTAAGTGGGTAAGATGCTGGCTCGCTAGCCTTGAGGTTGGGTGTCAATTCCTGCATTTTCCGAGAAAATTCATCCACAGATTTTCTGACCTGGTTCCAATTGTCAGTGATGCAGGACGGAAGGCCAGTTGTCTAGTCCTTCAGATGGCACAAAACATGAGGTCCGGTGTACACATTGGCAAGCACATAAAAGATCCCTTGACAGTTGGAATTCGATATAAGAGTAGGCTGTAGTGTAAACCCCATTTCATTTCGTTTGGACATATTTTCCATGGAATACTATAGCGGAAATAAATGAAACGTAATTTAAATCTGTTTTGTATAATATTTTAATTTTTTACTGCAGTAGTTTTTTTTTTTCTAGGTCATATTTTCCTTTGGGTACAATATCATAAAAAAAATAGAACATAATTTAAGTTATTGCTTTTTTTGCCGAATTCATTCTTTTGATTCATGTTTTTTTGTCTCCCAGTTGGGATTGCTTTTATTTCTAATTTTTGAGGATACAATATCATAAATAAGATGGAACATAATTCAAGTTATTGCTTGATTTTGTCCCCCAGTTGCCGGCAGTTGGGAATGTTTTTATTTCTATTTTTTCCCCCCGTACATTTTAATAGTATTCATAATTGTATATTTTAACTTCTAGAATATAATTTTAATTGTATTTGAAATAGATGGATGAATGTGAAATCGAAGCTGTATCATTGTTAAAGTTGAATAAGATTAGAATCGGCCATGATGGTACTGGACCAGGCAGTGGATGGTTTTTAGATAAGATTGTAATAAAACAAATTGGTACCAACAAATATGATACAACATTCACTTGTAACAGGTAGGTTTGTCTTTACTGGTTAGAAACATTCAAAAAGGGGCAGGGTGCTGGATGGCTGAATGGTTAGCGCATGCACGTTGTATCATAAGGTCTGTCATTGATTTAACTGGCGTTCTTGTCATTATACTTGACAAGAAGTAAGGGTCGCCTGTTCAAACTCGTGTGTTTTCTCCCAGCCTTCCAGTATCCTCCAACTGCTAAAGACCCATAGGCGCAAGCGAATTTTTGAAATGATGTTTAATCTAATGCTAGTCCCGAAACGACCTAGTTTGTGTTGAGTGGACGTTAAACCTCATTTCTCACTCTCACATCTATCATAGGGGAGGGGGGGGGTGTCTTTACAGCAGCGCTATGGCTGACTTTCAAATTGTAATGGCAGAGGTTCTTTTACGTGCACACCAACATGTACACAGAACCATCTGTCCTGTACCATTGACATGAGCAAGCTATGTTCTCGGCCATTACCGGGAGCAACCCTAGATCTTCAATTTAGAAAAAGTCTTATATACATAAATATGGCAGACCTGTAGTCAAAACAGATGTAATTTGTAAGTAGATTGACCACAGATGTCTACCTTGCATGTGGTCATGTCTGATCTATGTTGTTCTATGTACAGATGGTTAGCAGAAGATGAAGATGATGGGCTTATAGAAAGGGAGATAACTGCCAGTGGCTCACAGATGTTGAACAGTAAGTAAAGAATTAGGCTATATTGTTTCCGCCCAACATTTGTTTAGCGTTATTGAGATGAAAAACACCTGTGGAAAGTTCGATAGAAAAGGAGAAACTAACACCACCTCTAGATACATTGGTTTCTTATTTTGATTGAAAAACATCAAAAGCACATTAGATAGGCTAGATGGTGTGTAGCCACGAAAATGAACGTTCAAAGAAAATAATCATACATGCAACTTAATTGAAATGATTTAGAATGGATATTTCTGAAAAGACAAGCAATTTATTTTTGCTTTTAAACTTGATACTTAAATATAAATTTTTAACATTTATAACTTGGACTAGAGGCCAACATGGGTCGTACTTTTGAACTTTTTAAGCCCGTGCCTCAGGTTTTCATCTTTGAGACTGACATAATGAATGTACATAGTCATTCAGATGGTATGAAAACTAATTTTCACATCTTGTACAAACACATTGGCCTGTTCATTAAAGAACTCTTGGAATTCAGAAGTTATTGCAGAGTAGGCAATTCTCCCCCCTCACCAGAGCTGATTAGGTGGTCTAATTTAATTCTTTTAGTATGAAAATGTCCAAAGTTTTCATTGCATCTTTATTTTTTGTTTGTTTCTAATTTTAGCCACTTCCTACCACGTACAAGTTAAAACTGGTGATTGCCGTGGTGCTGGAACAGACGCAAATGTATTTCTTAAACTATTTGGTTCCCAGGGTGACACTGGTCAAATCCAGCTCCGTCAATCAGACAATTCTAATAAATTTGAAAAAGGTCGCACAGATTTGTTTAAACTGGAAGCAACAGATATTGGAAAGGTAAAATTAGAGAAAAAATAAATAAAATATTGTTGTATGTTCTCATTTGTAATCTAATTTAATACAGTTTGGTCACTTCACATTGCAAAGTCAAATCTGTTTTCCATCTTTTTATTAAGTTATGTAATTGAAAAGTGAGGATACGATTGGCGAAGATATAAATGACTTAATATTTCTCAACCATCACAAGGATCGAACCTTGGGCCTCCCGGTTTGATACCACCCACCTGACTCACTGAGCAGTCGTGACTTCTATTTTATTCTCCAACTGCTAAAAACTCATGTTTCCCTGTTTGAATGGCATTTAGTAATTGAACACATTAAAATAAATACAACAGTTCTATGGATAACAATTATTATATTTCTATGAAAAGCTGTGTACGTTTCAACAATGATTCTCTTGTCGTTATCAAGCACAATACTTATACAGACAGAAGGAACGAAATATATATACTATGTTTAATCTAAACATTGAATAAAATCATAAATTAGGAGAACAGTGACCTTTGATCAAATCCATAGAATTGTTGTGTTTATTTCATGTTTTCCTCCAATTGTTCAGTACGGAATAGTAACTGAAACAAAGAATCATTGTATTAAAGTAGCTAAGTGAACTAAGTCTTTAACTCAATATCATCAAAAGTCTTCAACATTGAAAACACGATTTATTTGTCAATCTAAATCAACAATAATGTTGTGATCTTACTGAGAAAAGATGGCCTTCTGATAGGCAATATTTAAGACAAAATAAACATTTTACCAATGGTGCACAGATTGTGTACCATAATGGGTTTCAGCTCCATTTATAACAAAGGACTAGAAGAACGAGGCAAGCCATATCTGGAGAGCATGCACAATAAATACTATTGGTGTAGACGGGAATACCCAAATGTTAGAGATTGTCATATGATTGAGATTTCTGTCACATTTTTCCGAACATAACCGAGTACAAACGGGAACGATTAAATGTAAATCAGTTTATATACATTCATATTACATTATTATATCAATTGCGACCCATTTGTGTCAATTTCTAGGTACCAAAACATTGGCAATTTTGCTTTTTATACGCCCACATTTTCATGTGGACGTATTATGTCGTCGCCCCTGTCCGTCCGTCCGGACGTCCGTCCACAATTGTTTGTGGACCCTCCACAGGTCACAATTCTTGTCCGATTTTGACGAAACTTAAAATATAGCTTTATCCCCAAAAGATCTCGGCTGCTGTCGATATTGGCATGTATCGGATCGAAACTTCATGGGTTATGGCCCCTGATTGTACGAAAAATCACGTTTTTAGCTTCTGGACCCTATAGAGGTCACAATTTTGAACAGATTCTGATGAAACTTGACATGCATGTTTATAACCCAAAGATCTTGGTTCCTTTCGATATTTGCGCCTATCGGAACGTAATTTTCTGAATTATGGCCCCTGATTGTCCGAAAAATCACCTATTTTAGCTTGAGGTCCCTCTTGAGCCGACAATTATTATCCGATTTAAAAAACCGTTCGATTATATCACCGTTACACCCCAAGGAAGGTTCAGTTCGAATTTCGGGAAAATCGGACCAAAATTGCCATACAAAATGGCCGCCGTTTGTACGCGAATACAGTTAAAAAGTGGTATATCAAGGTTGTGGACCCTGTAGAGGTCACAATTTTAATTTGATTTTGATGAAACTTGAAATGCATGGTTATAACCCAAAGATCTTGGTTCCTTTCGATATTTGCGCATATCGGATCGTAACTTCCTGAATTAATGCCCCTGATTATACGTAAAATCACCTTTGTTTAGCTTGTGGTCTCTTTGGAGGTCACAATTATTATCCGATTTAAAAAATCGTTTGATTATATCACCGTTACACCCTAAAGAAGGTTGAGTTTGAATTTCGGGAAAATCGGACCAAAATTGCCATACAAAATGGCCGACGATCGTACGCGAATACTGTTTAAAATGGTATATCAATGTTGTGGACCCTGTAGAGGTCACAATTTTTATTTGATTTTGATGAAACTTGAAATGCATGGATATAACCCAAAGTTGTTGGTTCCTTTCGATATTTGCGCATATCGGATTGTAACTTCCTGAATTATGGCCCCTGATTATACGCAAAATCGCCTTTGTTTAGCTTGTGGTTCCTCTAGAGGTCACAATTATTATCCGAGTTAAAAAATCGTTTGATTATATCACCGTTACACCCTAAGGAAGGGGGAGTTCGAATTTCGGAATAATTGGACCAAAATTACCATACAAAATGGCCGCCGTTCGTATGCGAATACTGTTGAAAAATGGTGTATCAAGGTCGTCGACCCTGTAGAGGTCCCAATTTTAATTCGATTTTGACGAAACTTGAAATGCATGGATATTACCCAAAGATCTTGGGTCCTTTTGATATTTGCGCATATCGTATCGTAACTTCCTGAATTAATGCCCCTTGATTATATGCAAAATCGCCTTTGTTTAGCTTGTGGTCTCTCTGGAGGTCACAATTATTATCCGATTTAAAAAATTGTTTGATTATATCACCGTTACAAGCTAAGAAAGGTTGAGTTCAAATTTCGGGAAAATAGGACCAAAATTACAATACAAAATGGCTGCTGTTTGTACGCAAATACTGTTAAAAAATGGTATTTCGATTTTGATGAAACTTGAAATGCATGTTTATAACCTAAATATCTTGATACTTTTCGATATTTGCGCATATCAAATTGTAACTTGATTATGGCCTTTGATTGTAGGAAAAATCACTTTCGGTTTTGCTTGTTCTCTATCCATCTCTCGAAAATGTGGGCGTATCCTGCCTGGCAGCCGCTGGTTTAATGTTTTATTTACGATTAATTTATATTATTAGATACAACGTATCAAGATTGGGCATGACGGAAGTAAACCAGGGGCAGGATGGTTTTTAGATAATGTTATTATTGATGTACCCTCTAAAGGTAAACATTATGAATTCGCTTCTTATCGTTGGTTGGCTAAAGATGAGGACGATGGTCTCTTAGAATTGGAGTTAGAACCTTCCGTGGCTGAAGATCGGGAGAAAAGTGAGTTCAGGTTTCTTATTTTATTATACAAATTCACAAAGCTTTTTGACATTTTTCCGTTCATGAGATATTTCAGGGGAAATGAGTCAAATTTAAACAGGTGTGGTTTTTGAATTTCTGTTCAAAAAAAAATTTCTGATCTGATATTAAGAAAACAGTTTGAATAGCGACAGAATTTTTCTTTTGTTTCTCCAGAATACGTCGTCATTCCTTGCACCAACTGATATGTTGTTGGTTCGAAAATGAACCAAATAATGTGCTAATTACACAGACTGACATTTTATATCTTATTGTGTTTAAAGCTATACCATATGAAGTCACAATCTGGACATCGGATAATTCTGGATCTGGAACAGATGCCAATGTTTTCCTCCAGATGTATGGAGAAGGGGGAAAAACAGAGGAACGCATCCTTAAAAGCAGATCTGATGAATTTGAGCAGGGAAAATGTGATAAATTTAAGGTAGTATAATATTTTGAATCATTTTAAGATATAAACCTAAATATTGCCAACACAACAAATTTTAAAATCTCAAAGTTCTTATCAATATAATTGTACACTCATATCAAAACATAACATGATAGCAAATTTTGTATAAATTGTCTTTTTATTCTATGTTCTGAATCAGTTCATAATTATATCCTCATGCCTTGAATTATCAGACCCCAATCCCCAAAACATGATAACAATTACAAATTTGTATTCTTCGAGATCAAAACTCAAAATAGTAATTGAATTAAGGGAGTCTGGTGCTACAATTATTGCTGACTCTTTGAGAAGCAAACTTTTTGAAGATGTAATCTTTGAGAACAAAGCGAAAATTTGCTTCGAGAACCAAAACTTAATCAAGATTTCATTTTTGAGAACAAAGCCAACATCATGATCGAATCTTTGAGAACAAAGCTAAAATCATAATATTATCTCTCAGAACAAAAATAAAATCATGATCAAATCTTCAAGTCCAGAATAGAATTAATGGTTGTTCTTGGAATTAGTTGGAATTTAGTTCTTAATAGATTATTTGTTATATTTAGATTGAAGCTGCAGATGTTGGACCATTACAAAAGATACGAATTGGACATGATGGTGCTCGCAAATTTGCTGGATGGCATTGCGATAAGGTATAGTTCCTCTGTTTTATTATATTTACATAGCTGAATTGCTAAATGGGTGAATTTGCTTTTTCTTTAATACGGTTGTACGTAGCAAAGAGTAGGGTCGCCTGTCCAACCTCGTGGGTTTTCTCCCGGTCCTCCGGTTTCCTCCCACTGCTAAAGACCCCAATGCGCAAGCGAATTATTGAAATAAAATAAAAACCATATGGTAGTCCTGAAATGATCTAGTTTGTGTTGAGTGGACGTTAAACCCCATTTCTCTCTCTCTTTCTTTTTCTTTAATAGAAAATACTGCAAAATATTGAAATGACATCTCAAAATTTTAATTTGTAATACAACTATATCATAAATTTACAATTTTATTGTAGATTCTCATACAACGACTACCAACATTAAAGAGAAAGAAAAAACGACCTACCTCTGCTTACAATAGCGATTCCGATTCAACAAGTCCCTCCACCTCGCCTCGACGCCGTCAGTTAAATCGCAGGAAAACCAAATCCAACCTGGAATCTGTAGAGGAGGTAGATGAAGATACTGAAGATTATTGGTTCTATGTTAATCGATGGTTTGCTAAAGATGAAGATGATGGTTCGATCGTTCGAGAGCTCGTTCCAACTGATAAACAAGGTCGTCCATTAGCTGGTACCTTAAAAGGTAATGTTTATTGTTCAAATTTTAGAGGCACACAAAAAACGTGTTATTTCTTTGAATATGACTGCCATGACAGCTTTATCAAATAATTTGTCAGCTGTCTTGCTGGTATTATAAAAAATTAAATGAAATGGGGTTTAACGTACTACTGTTCTGCTCCATTGGGCTAATGAAAATGGGTATTTGTATAGTGTGCTTTGAGGGGAAATTGTGCGGGCAGTGTCACTGTGGCCTACTCTTATATCACATTCCAACTGCCAAAGGATCTTCTACGTGCACACCAATGTATACACTGGACCTCTTTTTTTTGGTGCCATCTGAATGACTATACAGCCCTGTGCCACTGACAAGGGGAAACCATGCTGGAAAATCTGGATATACTTTGTCGTCTAATGCATCAGTAAAACATTAATAACTTTTAATTTCATTTGGTTTGTAATTTGTATATATTTTGGTTTATAATTTCAGAGGTAGAATATGTTGTAAAGGTTTATACTGGTGATGTGTCTGGTGCTGGAACTGATGCCAATATATTTGTTAACCTGTACGGAGAAAATGGTGATTCCGGCGAACGACAAATGAAAGATTCAAATAAAATGAATAAATTTGAAAGGAAGCAGGTCAGTACTTTCATCAAGAAATCCTTGTTATCTTTAATGCCCAATCTTATTCAAATACAGATCTATATTTTGTTTCATTGTTTTATACTTTCGATGTCCTCTGCTACATGAAGATCTGACCAGTTGAAGCTAGAGGTCACGTCAGGTCTCATACAAGCGAATTTTCACCCTATGACATCGGACATTAAATCAACCAATCAGCATTGATACTCACAGTTCCGTGCACCACACGCCCAAAACTTGCCTTAATAGACCAACCGTTTCATTGGCTAATCCATCAGATCATTCAGAACATTTATTATATAACAACTTTTCCAGATCCTAGTGTAGTAAAGACAATTAACATAAAATTTTGAATTTTAAAAACCATTGCTATATGATCTGGCATATTGTACCAATTCCTTACAATGTCGGAATTGACAGAGTCCACTGATACCGTATGTGTTTTAACAATATTTTATTTCATTTTTAATAGGAGGATGTATTTAGTGTTAGAGCTATAGAACTTGGTAAACTTTTCAAATTAAAAGTTCGTCATGACAACAAGGGAGGTGGTGCTGCCTGGTTTTTAGATCGAATAGAAGTAGTAGATACTAAAAAGGACAGAAGGTTTGTTATTTTCATTAGTTTTTCTTTTTCTTTAATTATAGGGGCCTAGTTTCTTATTTGACAAAACATTAACCATTTACCAATCGTAGAGAAATTGTCTGAATTCTCATTGAAGATAGATTCCCACATATTTCAAGCCCCATTCACACTTGAGAAAGTGAAGATGGACCCCCACATTTACAATGGCGGCCAAGATTCAAGCCCTATTTACACTTGACTTTAGCAGTGGAAGCAAACCAGAGGACCTGGAGAAAACCCACCGGGCTGGACAGGTTACCTCGCTTCTTGTCATGTACAAGCAGGGAATCAAAACCAAACCACTTTACTCAATGAAAAACCTTATGATCCAACACCCACACGTTACCTATTCAGCCCCCCCCCCCAACATACCATAGAGACCATGGACAAATATTTGTATGAGATGGACAAGTGGGAAAATTATCCATCCCCAATGACAGATAATACAAATTGTAATATCTTAAGATCAAGAATTTATTTTTTAAGAGACATTCAACCTTTTCCTGTTGGACCCCTGTTCAGATATATAGAAAAAACATTAATCATTAAATTTTATCATTTTTTTTCAAGTTATTTCTTCCCATGTCAAAGATGGTTGGCAACAAAGGAGGATGATGGACAGATTGCTAGAGAGTTAGTACCGGTCGATAAATCACTCAAACCTAAATTATCCAGAAAAGATTCACAATCTGTGTATAAAGAAATTGCCTTAGAACAAAAAGGTAAAATAAAAGTAACAATTTTATGAAAATGTGGACAAGGGCTCTAATACACCTGTCAAGAAATTCATTTGAGCAATATTTAAAAACAACCTGAAAAGTTTTGAAAAATTCCATAGAGATTCATACTGGTAGATCTTTCTAGTATCAGGTTCACAAGCTTTATAGATCAGAATATGAACAGAAAGATAACTCTGGACAACACATTTAAACTTTACAATTTTTCGAATTTATTTTGGTTCTTCCGGATGTTTAAAATATTCCATCATATTCTCTGCTAAATTATGTCAACAAGATTTATGGGGAGTATCAGAAATATCTCAAAATAAAACTCCAGTAATTGAATGCATTCTTTGATTCTATTTTTAGCTGCCATGACAACGTATCATGTTACTGTGGAAACTGGTAAAAATTGGGGAGCAGGAACTGATGCTAATGTGTATATTATGTTGTTTGGAGAAATAGATGATACAGGTGAGACAATTGTTTTAAATTATTTTGCTTACCTTGCAGTAAACATAAATTTCCTTCAGCCCCTATCTTGATCTGTGCCAAAATATATTAGAAGACATGGAATTCCAGAGGGACAGTGCACTTTGAAAATCTGATTTGGCTTGAAGTACATATATATGTTACATTAAGAAATACTGTGGACAAAATCTCTGTATACCTCTGCAAAATAACTGTCTAAACAACATTTCAGTTTAAATAGTTTCCATAGTTGAGAATTAAAGGCACATAACTCTTGAAAAAATGACATCAGTCAACTTTTGGCAATGATGGAGAAGAATCATAGAAGTTGTCTTGCCAATAAAGTTTTTGGATGGTACGAAAAAACGAGCCCTACCCGTTTACACTATTTTTGCACCAATTTTGCCAGTCAGTGTCTGGTTGAAAAATTTTCTTGAAAAATACTGTTTACAAGCCAAAAATATTCTAGTGTTTTAGTTAAAGTTTGAATATGAAATTACGTTTACATTAGGCTAAGTTAAAATGATAATCAGAAGAATACTGTTATATTGTTTTAAGGTAAAATGTTCCTCAAGTCATCATTGACAAACAAAAATAAATTTGAAAAGGCACAGAAAGATGAATTCATATTAGAAGCTGTACAGATTGGTGATTTAAAGAAAATTAGGTATGGAATATTTATTATATCATCATTATCATCTTAATAGCAATGGGGAGGGGGGGGAGGTCAACTTCTTTAATGTGTGCACGTGAAATCCTAAGTGTGTCGAGTGGCACAGAATGTAAGGAGCATTGGAATAATGCACACTCATCCATCATGTTGGCTTCATTTTGATACAGAAATGTTCCTGTCCATTGGAAAATATTTTTGAACCATATGTTCATCCCAAAATGACCTAGTTTGTGTCTGATGGACTTTAAACCCCATTTCTCTCTCTCGCTCTCTGTTGTTAACATAAAAATTGGTTATAAGTCTTTGATATTTATTTTGTAGAATTGGACATGACAATGCTGGTGGTGGCGGTGCTTGGTTCCTGGAGAATGTTGTTATAGATGCTCCATCTCTAGGTAAAAAATGGGTGTTCCAGTGTGGACGCTGGTTGTCGGAGAAAGATGACGATGGTAAATTAGAAAGAGAACTCTACCCCCAGGAACTTGCCACAGAAGAATATAATCCATGTAAGTCTAATTTATGCAGGCCCGATAATTTGGCCGCAAGTACTCTTTTCTTCAAGTTATTGCGGCCCCTGGACCCTCGCTTATAGGGACTTAGGATGGACCCCCCCCTCCCCCAAATCAAGAATTGCTTCCGCTGGCCCTGTTATGTATATGTATATTTTATATATCGTATAGGGAGCCACAGTGACTAAGTGGGTAAGACGCTGGCTTATTTTCCTGAAGTTTGTATGTTCGATCCCTACATTGGCCGAGACGGTTTGTTCATTTTGATATCTGTCCTGCAGTCCTGACCGTTATCTATCGGACATAAGATATATAAATGAAATGGGGTTTAAGGTCCTGCTGTTCCGCTCCGACTGGACTAATGAAGATGGGCATATTTCATGAGGGAAATGTTGCCCGAGTAGCGGCACAATGACCTACTCTTATATCCAATTCCAACTGCCAAGGGATCTTTTACATACATGCCAATGTAAAGACAGGACCTTGGTTTTTCATCTCTTCCAAATGCCTAGATAGCTTTCCTTGTCAGGCCCTCCATCCTGCACCACTGACAAGGGCAAACCATGTTGGAGGGTTATAGGAGTTATTTCCTGTTCTTTTTTATTGTGAATTCTCAACATATTTCCTATATCTTTATTGTTTTTAACATCAAACTGTAAAATTCTTGTTGCCTAGCATTTGAGGTGACTTGTAGGTACGCACTTGCAGAAGCATTTCTTAACCCTGCATGACTCTGATATTAATATAAATTTTTCTAGGTATTTCATATGAGATAACTGTATACACAACTAAAAAGTCTGGTGCTTTACTGCATGAATGTAATATTATTATGAATTATTTTAGGTATTCCATATGAGATAACTGTATATACAACTAAAAAGTCTGGTGCTTCTACTGCATGACTGTAATATTATTATGAATTATTTTAGGTATTCCATATGAGATAACTGTATATACAACTAAAAAGTCTGGTGCTTCTACCGATGCTGATGTATATATAGTATTATATGGTAGAGATACATGTACAGAACAAAAATCATTATGTGCTACAAAGAGAGAAAGAAAAGATTGTTTCAATAAAGGCAGTGTGGATAAATTTGTGGTTGAGGTAATATTAATAAAGCATGTTAAGGATAATATCTAAATCCTTACAACTAAATCCATGTTAAGATGTACGCAAATGGATGTCCTCGCTAGAGATAAAGGGACATAATTTCATAGAGGAGCTGGTCCCACGTGACCTCATTGTATACCATACAGCATTGTTTTCATGTACATTCAATACAAACTGATGTGTTGATAAACGTTAGTTTTTGGCGATAATATGGAACTTAATCCCTATACGTCGAAACAAGTTCCTTTTACCACCGAAAGGGCACGCCTGGTGGGAATTCCTTCAGCGAGGAGGCCCACTGATCCTTCAACATTTAAAAGCATTAAATTATGGGCACGAACAAAAATAGTTGATGATGTCCTTGCCTGGATTCAATAATATGAAAAGAATTTTGTTTTCAATGTCTGGAGATTATAATGATCGATGTGAAATTTTCAATTCATTATATCTTTGTTCCTTGATAGACCATGACATTGATAAGTAGATATTTCATCATTTTCTGTATTTGATTTTAATTCAGATGGTTTAAACAAAACTTGTAGGTTAAATACCATCTGGGCTCTGATGTTCATGGATAGAAATGGGTATTTTCTCAGATGTCGGCGGTGATTAAGAGAATTAAAGATGGTATAGACATATGATCTCAAAGAAATTAAATATAGTGTTTATGGGTGGAAAACTTTATGACCATTACTTTAAATGACAATCTTCAATTTTTCATTGAAATTTTAGACATTTTCAAACCCATTGTTAATATTTTATGATAGCTGGAAGATGTGGGTGAACCAATCGAGAAACTACGTGTTGGCCATGACGATTCTGGTTTAATGGCAGCATGGCATTTAGAAAAGATTGAAGTACGCAAACTCCAAGAAACAGCACGGGTAAATAAGTTTTAAGTTCATTTTCCATTTCATGTATTCTTGAGAAAATTTTAGATTTGGAGGAACGCTTAGCAGACACAGCTGAAACATTAAAATCACAGTCTTGTAATAATTTGTTTCCAGTATTCCAGTAGTCAGTTATTGTGGCACACTATGTAACGTGCGATAAAAATGTACAACGGGATGAGTCATGTGACTGTATCACACGATTATACAGGCTCTAAATGGTGATATATCTCTGATTGGCTAAAAGGAAAGTACTTTACCATTTGTAGATGGTATTTGGAAATCGAAAGTGGTGATGATAAAAATCTTTTTTTACTATTTACTTTTCACACACATGCTAGTTGTATCCAAAGACTGTGATTTTTATTTTTGAAACTGTGTGACTTAAGGGATATTTATTTAGAGTAAATAACAAATTTGGTGCAATGGTTATAATCTGATTCCTTATATTACTGGTATATATAATAACTGCATGAATAGTTTAATTCATTTTGAATTATAGATTGCATTACATTAGATTCTGAATCAGATTTAGACTTTATTGGCCCCGAGGACATGGGTACTGTGAGGGGCTAAAATGTTTTTGATGGATAGATAATTTATAGTACTTTTACTGATTTAGCTTAGATGTTATTCACATAAAAAGATCATTAAGCAGAGATGCTACGGTTTAAGCCATTTTGTTTTCAATTCATTTCATACCACTCATAACCGTTGTACTTTTAAAATTGTTCATGTTTTAGTCTCAGAATGACCAAAGTCATTATTTTTCTTAACTTGTGTTTAGCTAGCAATATTATAATTATATGGAAACTGTGCAATATTCAGAGATATTGGGGCTGCTTTTTAAATATGATCTCAGAAGGTGTTAGTTTATAGCAGAAATATGATTTTGTTTTGGTTGTGGTTATTTTATTTATAGTAATTACAAAGAGGCTTCACTATAACAACACTTAATGTAAAAGTCATTACACCCACATTATAGCAATTCACCTTAATAATATACTGAAACACCTGCATTAAATGTCACCTTTAAGTAATTATGAAACACCCGAATTACAATTCACCATTATATAGAACTGGAACACCCACATTATTTTATACTAGAACACCCACATTGTAAGACATGTTTATGTTATACTGGAACACCAACATTACAAGTCACCTTGTAACCAGATTATAAGTCACCTTTATATAATACTGGGATATATACACATTATAAGTCATCTTTATTTGATACTGGACCACCCACATTGTAAGTCACTTTTATATAATATTAGGACACTCGCATTATGTCACCTTTATATAATACTGGATCACCCACATTATAAGTCAACATTATATAATACATTTGTAATTGACCTTTATATAATACTGGGTTACCTATTTTTAAGTTACCATTATATAATACTGGAACACCCACGATATAAGTCCCCTCTATATAATACTGGAACACCTGCATTATAAGACATGTTTATGATATATTGGAACACCAACATTATAAGTCACCTTGTTATACTGGAACACCCAGATTATAAGTCAACTTTATATAATACTCGGATACCCGCATTATAAGTCATCTTTATTTGATACTGGAACACTCAGATTATAAGTCACCTTTATATAATACTGGAACACCCACAGTATAAGTCACCTTTGGAACACCTGCATTATAATTCACCTTTCTGTTAAACGGGAACACCTGCTGTTGGAAACCATGTTGACTGACACTTTTACAGAAACCAGCCTTATAGTGCCACATCTTATAGTGAGGTCTCAATGTATTTATATATATTATAAAGTTGTACTAATTTTACTAACATACATCATTTGTTGCTTTTTTATGTTGTTGCATTTAGAAAAATTTTGGAACTACCAAGAAAATGGTGAGTCATAAGAGTGATGTGAAATATATCTTAAAATCTCCTCTCTATCATAGAAATGTTTGATGTCTATCTTCAACTTTATTAAATTGCTGCAATCTAGCCAGATTGTTGCTGATGTGACCACTCTATTTCTTTCAGAGAACTTTCGTTCTTAAGTCTATAGATTTAGTCCTTAAGGACACCTACGGGTGATATTCGTTACGTCAAATCTTCTGTAGGCATTTTTGGCTGAGAAAGCTGCATCCAGATTTTCCGGTGTGATTCCACCTTGACAGTGATGCAGGGCGTAGGGCCTGACAAGGACAGTCATCTAATCGTTTGGATGTGATGCACGTAAAAGATCCCTTGACAGTTGGAATTTGATGTAAGAGTAAGCCGTAGTGCCACTGTCAGCGCAAAATTTCCCTAACAGCAGACTGTATGGCGTATGCCCGTCTTTGTAAGCCAAGTTTGGGGCAGAACAGTAGGACGTTAACCTCATTTCATTTCATTTCTGTAGATTGTAACATCAGTTAATGATTAATACTGTATGAAATCATTCTATTCTCATGTATATGTTTTGTTGTTTTCATTTTTCGATTTCTTTTACTTTCATTTTTTGCACAAAATATCTTCTGCAATACTTTCAAAGATGTCTACTCCTATATATTGCACAAAAATTATTTATTATAGGTTATATTTCTTTTATAGTTTTTTTATTTTTTCACTTACTATAAATAAATTCTTATATGTAGCAGCTAGTTACTGTATGACTTGAAAGTATTTATTAAATCTTTTTGGCCTGTTTCACGAAGATAAATTCCAAATTTTAGTAGATACTGCAATTATGATTAGCTAAGCCTTAAAATCAATCTAATATGATCCAATCGAATTACTAAAGTTTGAATTTGGTTAAAATTTCATGAAACAGGCCCCAGATTACAATATGGTTCATCATCTTATCAACCAGTTTGTTTGTTCCAAGAGATCTATGTTGTCTCTGTGTTTATAATTTAATGTTTTAATAATGTTCCAATAATCATTCTGAGGCAGTGGTGGATGGGTAAACTTTTAGGTGAAGGGCTAAACAAAAAGTTTTGAAACAAAGTGAGGGCCAAACAAGGAATATGAAATAAAATAATACAGAATAAAATTTGAGAGCTGAATTTACCTTGTGGGTCGTAGTTTGGCCGCCACTGCTCTAACTATGAGGACACATGGGAAGCTGATAAACAGTCAACAATTCCAAGATAGTTTAAACATGTAAAAATTTTCAAATACTTTCCACAATCCACGACGATTCTAGTGCTAATGGAACCAGCAATGGAACATGAAATTCGTGCTAGAAAACATCCCAGTCAATTGATCTCAAACCAAACCATAACTTTCTAAAGAAATTTTTCTTTTTTTTTCAGGGATCCATTACTTATTCATTCCCCTGTAGTCGTTGGTTGGCTAGAAACGAAGAAGATGGTGCCATTGAGAGAGAGTTATTACCAGAAAAAGCTGTAAAAGAAGTGGTCAATAAAGATGGTGAAGTCCGAGCAAAGGAAGTTAAAATGTCCGACAGACTCAAAGGTAAATTATTCAAGTGTATTGTGTCAGAATGCAAGGGGAGATAACAATACTATACAGCTAAGAACTTAACACACATTCAAATAAAAGTCTGCATCATTGAAATATTTTAGCCCCAACCTCCATTTAAAAATAAGAGGCTATATCAATAAAATATTGTAGCCCTTACTACTGCCATTCAAATAAAAGGCTCCATCAGTAAAATATATTTTTTTTTCTGTCATCTTGAGTGAAACTTGTATCACTACAGGCCCGGGTCTGTACAGTCAAGTGGATACTTGCACTGTACTGGACCCAGGATCCATTCACTTGATTTGATATTTGTTGTTTATATCTTACAATATCTGTGTAGTAGTTTGTCTTGTCTACTGGTTTGTCGGTTTTGTTTTGTGTATAATAGGGGGAGGGGGGTGATTTTTGATGGCCGTATGGTTAGCATGCTGTATCATAAAGCCTGTCATTGAGTCAACTCTCGTGGTTACGAAGCCTCGGTTGTACGCGCCCTGGAGTAGGGTGGCCTGTCTAACCTTGTGGGTTTTCTACTGGTCCTCTGGTTTTCTCCCACTGTTAAAACCCCTACGCGCAAGCCAATTATTGTAATAAAATTAAAAACCATATGTTAGTCCCGAAATGACCTACTTTGTGTCGAGTGGACGTTAAACCCAATTTCTCTCTCTCTCTGTATAATACGGTTGTCCTGCACTTACTATTGAATTTACATTTGGGTGAAAATAGTATCTAATTTGTAATCATGGCATTATAATAGTTAACATATCTTTAATAGTTAACATGATTTTGTATGTAATTTTAGCCAAGAAGTATACAGTTAACGTTTATACTGGTGATAAATCAGGATGTGGTACAGACGCTAATGTCTTCCTTAATATATTTGGTGACCGTGGTGATATGGGAGAACGAAAATTACATCAATCAGAAACACATCGAGATAAATTTGAAAAAAAACAGGTTTGTTATTTTTAGAAGTATTTTCTATGAAGTATAACAATCTTACCATCGGTACTTTGCATCTCCACAGAATTATTCTTTACCACATAGACCGTTCCGTCACATGCATATCTGTGGTGCCAGCACGAACTAGTAAATGGTCCTATAATACTGAAAGGTATTTACATATCCCAGGCGGTTCGAGAGGGATCTAAGGAACAGCAGTTTTGGACTGTTTTAGACTGTCCAGGGATGAACCAGTAATAATATAACTTTTTCCAAGGAACTGGGGTAATCAATACTTACATGTACCAAGTGTTAAAGGGTTTACCAAATGCTTGCATTCACCAAGGGCAGCCACAGAAGCTAAGTGGGTAAAACGCTGGCTTGCTAGTATGGAGGTCACGTGTTCGTTCGCAGTGAGAAAGTTCATCAGGATTTTCCGGAGTGGTTTTTCCTTGTCAGTGATGTAGGACGGAGGGCCTGAAAGGGTTGGTATGAAAAACCTAGGTTCTGTGTATGCATTGGTGTGCATGTAAAAGATCCCTTGGCAGTTGGAATTCAATATTAGAGTAGGCTGGTGTGCACGTACAAGATCCGTTTGCAGTTGGAATTCAATATAAGAGTAGGCTATAGAGCCACTGTCCAGGCAAAATTTTCCTCACAGCATACTGTATGGTGTATGCCCATCTTCATTAGCCCAGTCAGAGCTGAACAGTTAGACGTTAAACCTCAATTCATTTTATTTTGCATTCACCAAGTTAATTGATTGTGAATTAGGAGTCGGGTAACACATAGTGACTGTTCGCAACTACAAAGACTGTGCACACTTTCCAATGATTCTTCTGATCAAATATTTCGTCATTTACATGTCAATCGACCATGTTCATCAATGCCCTTTTGGTTCAATTGTTTGGTTGCATTTTATAGGTTTCACCATCGATTAGGAAAAGTAAGCCAACTGAAATTTAAGTTCTATTGGTGCCTCAGTTTTCATCTATTGCAGATAAATCAAACACTCTTCTCTCGTCCACCAAAGATATCCCATATTCCCATTAGACTAAAAATATGTTCTTTATTCGGATTATTATTCTTGGTTTTTAATTTAACATATTTAATTTTTAGGTTGATGTATTTAAAATTGAGGCAGCAGATTTAGGAAGAGTATATAAGATTAAAATCCGACACGATAATTCACTGATAAATCCATCCTGGTTTTTGGATAAAGTTGAAGTATCAGATCCTGATGAAGAACAGCCGTATGTATTCCACTGTGAACGCTGGTTAGCTAGAAACAAAGATGATGGTAAAATAGAAAGAACTCTGTATGTCAAGGTAGGATACAAAATATGACGCATTTTAGAAAATGAACAATTCAATTTTAGAAAATGAACAGTTCAATTTTAAAAAATGAACAATTCAAATTTAAAAAATGAACAATTCAATTAAAAAAAATGAACAATGCAATTTTAAAAAATGAACAATTCAATTTTTTAAAAATGAACAATTCAATTTTTTAAAAATGAACAATTCAATTTAAAAAAATGAACAATTCAATTTTAAAAAAAACAATTCAATTTTAGAAAAAGAACAATTCAATTTTAGAAAATGTCAATTATTTAGCTCTGATTCTGAACAAACAATCATACAAAGCATTGTCACTGTTTTTGTGTCTACGTAATTCTGATTTCATGGAATTTTAGGGTAATCCCCCAGACCTCACACTAAATCTGGCTTCAAGTTTTTGACCGATTGATTAATCAAATGTCTGACATCATATAGTGTCAAAAGCTGCTCACACATTTTTATGTAGTATAGATCTGTATTTTAATCAGATTGATATTGTTGCTTCACAAGCCTTATTTCCAGGCTCGATAATCTTATATTTCAGATTGTTTTTTGTAATATATTTGCAGGGTTATGATGGTGATATGTCAAGTACCGGTACCTTAAAGTCAACCAGAATAGGATCTGTATCTAGTCTTGATTCTATTCGTACCAATGATCCATTTAGTAAAAGTCCCAGATTAAAACGATCACAGCTTTCATCATCTTTAGAAAATGTACCTGAAGGACCTTGTAAGTTATGTTTGAATCAAATATTATCCATGTATCGAGGGGGGGGTGTGTGTTGAATGGCCGAATGGTTAGCATGTGCGTGCTCTATCATAAAGCCTGTCATTAATTGTACGTGACAAGGAGTAGGGTTGCCTATCCAACCTCATGGGTTTTCTCTGGGTCCCCTGATTTCCTCCCACTGCTAAAAAACCCAACACGCAAGCGAATTATTGAAATAAGATTGAACCATATGTTAGTCCCATAAGAACCTAGTTTGTGTCCAGTTAAGGTTAAATCCCAGTTCTCTCTCTCTCTCTCTCTCTATCTCTCTCTCTCTCTTTCTTGCATCTTTCTAAAGAAATAAGGAGTGGTTGGTGAGTCAATTGGCGTAGTTTCCATCCCAGCGTTGTATTATTGGACATGTTAATCAAATTAATGCAAAATATCAATAACAGGTAAATGAGAAGTGGTATCAAGTGCTACAGATATGCTGTCCCATGTGCTAGGACACAGTCGGGGTCGATTGGATTAACCAACAGGCATAAGTCCATTGTCCTTGGGGGCATACAGTTATCTGGAGCCCAACAGAAACTAATTTGTAACCCAAAGTGCCTGTGTTTAAATATGTTTCTATAAATTTAGGGCGCACCGTTGAGTTAGGCTTATGATCCACAAACTGATAGAACCTACCCTATATGCTGTCCTGTGTGCTTAATCACTGCATGGGGGGTTGGGATGGCTTAGTGGTCCACTAGCTTGAGGCTGTAGTTTCGAGCCCTGGTGTGAGCGTATGTGGCATGGAGATAAGGGCGCCTTCTCAACCTTGTGGGTTTCCTCCTGGCACTCCTGTTTCCTCCCAGTGCTAAAGACCCCTACGTGCAAGCGAATTATTGAAATAAAATTAAACCATACGTTAGTCCCAAAATGACCTAGTTGTGTTGAGTGGATGTTAAACTCCATTTCTCTCGCTCTCTCTTTAATCACTGCACTGAGAAATAGTAATGGTGAGATCAGTACACTAGCGGTATATAAATCTATCTCTTACTGTACATTTCTAGGTATTTCAATAAAAAAATAAAATCCAGACTAAAACTCCTATTTATAACTTTTTGTATTATTTTCAGCAATTTCGTACACAGTGAAGGTTATGACAGGTAAAGGAGAAGATAACGGTACAGACAGTAACGTCTGGGTTGTTTTATACGGTCCTAAGAAACGACGTACAGAACGTTTATTCTTAGAGCTGGCCCAGAAATCACGATTTGAACCAGGATCATTAGAAACATTTTCATTGGAAGCTGTGGATATTGGTGAAGTTAAACAAGTTGAGGTTAGTAAAAAATAAACACCTATTGCCACTGATTGATTAATCAATGTCTGATGTCATAGGGTCAAAAGCTGCTCATCGATCCCTGACACAACCTTCCAGTACAACTTTCAAGATCTACACGTAGTGTAGGCCATCGAAACTATATTTAAAAAAAAGAAATATAGATGGTGAACAGCAGGCCCGAGGCTAGTGGGGGGGCTGGGGTGGCGAGCCGCCCCCCCATGGCCGTTCCTGTCGGAATTTTTCTGCCTGCGTCGGAACAAAATCGCTGGTTAGCTATGCTCGCATTTTTGCCGGGAGAGAGTTTTAATACGACATATCCTCTCAAATTCGGCCGGGAGATAGTTAATGTCGGCTGGAAACTCTTAATTTTCCGACAAATTTGCCACCTGCATGTCATAGAGGCCTAAATTCACTCTCACAGCTTCTAATTTTCGAGCTCTCCCCTACTCCTGTTTACGGCAGTCGGCGATGACCTTCGTTCATTGATTTTTTGTTGTCGGAAATTTATCTTCCTCGCTCCCCTATGTCGGCTAAATTTTGGTTTCTGGCTTCGGGCCTGGTGAACAGTCCATTTGCTGAAAACATTAATTTGCTGATACCTTGTTTTTCACAATTTCAAATTTTGTCGATTGGTTTGGATTGCTTGTGATTGTGTATGTTAATTTGTTGATTACCTCTTTGTCATGATTGTGTATGTTAATTTGTTTATTACAGCTCGGTCATGATGGTACATCACCAGGTACCGGGTGGTTTGTAAATGAGATGGAAGTTGATATGCCAACTAAAGGAAAACATTATCATTTTACCTGTAACCAATGGTTAGCTAGAGATAAGGGAGATGGAAAAACTAGTCGTATATTCAGTGTTAGTGACGGTCAGAGTTCTGTGGTCTCATATAAACCCAGTAAGTTATAATATCAGTTATAATTATTTCCTGTGAACCTAGTAAGGGGGTGGATGGCCGAATGGTTAGTGTCTGCTTGCTGTATCATAAGGTCTGTCATTGAGTTAACTGGCGTGGTTTCGATTCCTCGGTTGTGTGTGGCAAGTGGATGTTAAAACCCCATTTCTTTTTCTGTAAACATGGTAAGCTATAATTTCCTGTAATTTATAGAATGAGTTATAATTATTTACTGTAAATCTAGTAATTTATAGAATGAGTTATAATTATTTACTGTAAACCTAGTAATTTATAGAATGAGTTATAATTATTGACTGTAAACCTAGTTATTTATAGAATGAGTTATAATTATTTACTGTAAATCTAGTAATTTATAGTAAGCTAGAATAGGAGTTATAATTATTTGCTGTAAACCTAGTAAGCTATAATAGAAGTTATAACTATTTGCTGTAAACCTAGTAATTTAAAGAACTAGTTATAATTATTTGCTGTAAACCCAGTAGCTATAATACGAGGGTACTGTAAACCTAGTAATTCATATGTAACTTTTTTTTGTGTTTTAGTCATTGAGTCAACTGGAGTGGTTTCGAATCCCTGGTTGTACGTGGCATGAAGCAGGGTTGCCTGTCCAAACTCGTAGGTTTTCCCTCGGGCCTCTGGTATCCTCCCATTGCTAAAGACCCCTACATGCGAGTAAATTGTTAAAATTAAATTTATAACCATTGTTAGTCCCGAAATGACCTTGTTTGTGTGGAGTGGATTTTAAACCCCATTTCTCTCTCTCTCTTATGTGTTTTAGTTACAGTGAAGTAACGGTTTATTTGTGTTTTAAGTACAGTGAACTAATGGGTTATATATGTTTTAATTACAGTGATAACGTATGAAGTAACAGTTTCTACTGGGGATGTAAGTGATGCTGGTACTGACAGTAAAATCACGTTGACAGTCTTCGGTACAAAAGGATCTACATCACCAACAGAGTTAGATAAAAATGATGATAGATTTGAGAGAGCAAGGGTTGATTTTATGAAGGTAAACAAAAAATCTTTGATCATCTGAGAAGATTTATCCTTGCACACTCTGAAACCATCAAGTTAACACTTATGGCTGGCCCCTGGATTTAGGCACAGATCCAGGGGGGGGGGGGGCAGGTCACTTTAACAACTAATGCATGCAACACTCTGATGATAACCCTTTGCTCCAATGCATGACCTTCCCCCCCTCCCCCCACTGACAAAATCCTGGATCAGGGCCCGCAGATCCATTCACTATATTAAAAATTGTTCACGAGCTGTTTATAAAGGCCAGTAAACTAAAAATATCTCACAACTTGAGCTTTGTGCAATGCTTCTTTTAACAGCATATAAAAACACAATCTTTATAAAAGTTCCCTTGTCGGGGCACCTGGAATTAAGATGGAGACTATGTTTATATTATAGATGGAGTTAGAAGATGTAGGTGATGTAAAGAAGATAAGAATAGCTCTAGATGGAAAGGGTAGTCGACCAACATGGAATCTTGATAAGGTAGGAAAATAATGAGTTTTTGTAATAATTTGAAAATGATGATTTAAAGTTTTGCTTCGTGTGTATGCCATTTGCAGCATGTTAAATATTTCTGATGAGTAGACTGCAAAACCCCTGCCTTGGCTAAATTTCACTCATATTCTTTGTTATAATTTGAAAGTTTTTCTACATGTATATGCCATTTGCAGCATGTTAGAATTTCTGATTAGTAGGCTGTAAAACCGCTGCCTTGGCTAAATTACCCTCATATTACTTTGCATAATGTTCAGCTTTAATAATGAATACCCCGATTTGTGTGGAAAAGTAAAATGTTAAATCACAATTCTTTTCATTTCAAAAATTTGCCGAACTTATTTTTAGTTAAAATATTTCAAATGTGAAATCTCCCCAGTAGAAATATTTCTGCTTCTGTTATTTATTTTCTGTTTACAACAAATGAAAATTATTTTATAACACAAAAAGACTACAAACTTGTTTTTGCTCATACAGCCAGCTATATGTTTGAAAAATGATTATTATAAATAATATGTTAATAAAAGTGTTGATAATGATTATTTAAATTTTATTTAAGATTGAGTTAAGAAATATGAAGACTGGTGGATTATCTGTATTCCACTGTAGAGATTGGTTGAGTAAAGAAACTTCTCTAATTCGTGATATACCAGCTACTGAACGTGGAAAACTGGTCATTTCTAGTAAGTATCTATGTATAGAATTTACAAATTATAGCCCTTATAAAATGAATAAAATGGTTTTAAAAAATGTGGTCCATCTGTGTATTCGTCGGCTTGCTCATAGAGGAACCCTTGATATTTAGAACTATGTCTTATGCCCAGTTAGTGTACGTTAAACCCCATTTCTCTCTCTCTCTTATGCACAGTTGTTGAGAAGTTACTAGAAGAACATGATGTGGTAACTCATATTTCCATAGACTGCAGGCCATGCCAGTCTTTTATACATAAGCATATTGTTTTCGATTTGGGGAAACAAGTCAGAAATAAAATAGTTTTTTAGGCCATTTTTTAGATTAAAGGTGGATTTTTTGGCTAATTTTAATTAGCATAGAATCCACATTGATGAAAGTGTGTATTATATATTTTCATTAGCCAAATCAGTGCAGAAAAGTAAGCTGACCAGTCATATTTACGTACATTTTACGTAAATTAAACATCATGATGCTATATGGGTTATCTTATTTTCTTACAGAGACTGATTATAAAGTGAAAGTAAAGACATCTGATATTAGAGGTGCTGGAACTGATGCCAATGTTTATATTGTAATGTTTGGATCCAACGGAGATTCTGGTGAAATGCCTCTCAAGAAACCTGATAATAATAAATCACCATTTGGTAATAATGCTACAGATGAGTTCACGCTTAATGATTTATTGAGTGTAGGAGAATTGAGTAAAGTTCGAGTTTGGCATGACAATAAAGGTAATGATTGTTAACAATTACTTAGAAATTAGAATTTTGTTAAGTGCATAAAAGCTGCTTAGTGATTAAGTTCCTCGCTCGTTTACGAGAAGCTCTTATGTTTTCTTCAGTGTTGGCCAAGAAAGATCTTCAAGAGTTTCCAACGTGGTGTTTGTTTGTCAATAGTGCAGAACTAAGCACCTGACAAGAAAGAGTGTCTAGTCATTTAAATAGGATGTAAAACCAAGGTGGCATGCACGTAAAAGAACCCCATTTCATGTCTTTAAACAGGTCTACTAGACAATGTGTGTCTATGGTAGTCTAGTGGACAGGGCATTGGACTTACAACCAAGTTGTTCTAGGATTGTTGCTGCCCGGGCAAACATTTCCCTCATAGGACACTGTATGGCGTATGCCCGTCTTCAATTAGCCTAGGATTGTTGCTGCCCAGGCAAACATTTTCCTCATAGGACACTGTATGGCGTATGCCCGTCTTCTATTAGCCTAGGTTAGGTGCAAGGGGTAGGACGTTATATTCTGCCTTGCTTGTTGTTCGCATGCGACAGAAAAAAAATATGTCGACCTGTGTAGAAATTGGTGCACGTAAAAGAACCTCTGACAGTTAAATAAGCATTGCTAGTAGAAATCCTGCTCCAGGGTCAAAATTCTCCTACCTCTCATTGCACACTTAACCATAGAACTATAATTAACCACATGACTGAAACATGTTGATGTGACAGGAAGAATTCTTTGTTATTCAATCCAGGAGATTCAGGACTGACAATGAAACACCTACAAGATGACATCATTTTAAAAAAAACCTCTCTTAAGTCATAAGTTGAAGCCTTGTGGGTTTTCTCCGCGTCACCAAGTTCCTCCGACTGCGAAAGAACCTTAGTGCAAGAGAATGATTGAAATAAAATTGAACCTAATGTTAGTCTCAAAATGACCTCATTTGTATTGAGTGGAAGTTAAACCCCATTTCTCTCTCTCTCCAAAGTTAAAAGAGCATTGTTTTCTATAGGTCTAGGAGCTGCATGGCATCTATCATATATAGAAGTAGAAGATCTAAGTACAAGGAAAGTTTATATGTTCCACTGTGATAAATGGTTATCTAAAACTGAAGATGATAAACAGATTATTCGAGAGTTAACTTGTAGTAACGCAGCTAAACCAGGCGGCACCAGTAGTAAGGATAAAATCAGTGAGTATTGTTTTTTAAATCAATGAAATTAACAACATGCCTATCAAAACTAAAACTGGATGATCTATCTTGTGTGCTTTAGATCATAAGGTCTGTCATTAGGTCAAGTGGTGTGGTTTGGAATCCCTGGTTGTACGTGAAAGCTGGTATTAGCCTGTCCAACCTATGGGTTTTCTCTGAGTTCTTCGGTTTCCTCCCACTGCTAAAGACATTAGGCGCAAGCTAATGATTGATATAATATTGTGTCGAGTGGACGTTAAACCCCATTTCCCTCTGTCTCTCTATTAAAGAGATGAACAATGTATAACTGTATAAAACAATAGCCATATCATTATTATTTTCAGCCTATGATATTGAAATATCTACTACTGATAAAAGAGATGGTGGTACCATGCATAATGCCTGGATGATTCTCGAGGGTACAAAACGTAAATCAAAAACATTGATGTTTGAAAACAGTCCACAGAATAAAATCCTGAGAAGGTTTGTTAAACCTAATTATTATTTATTAATTTATTAACTGAAATGAAATGATATTTAGATTCCTGGTTGTTGCAGGTATACATGTGTACTCGTGGGGAGGGGGTAACAAACTTGTTTTCCTGCTATTTCAGAATCCCAATACATAAACATGAAATGAGCTAGTTTGTGTGGATTGGACAGTGAAGGATAAACTCTCTCTCTCTCTTGCTCTCTCTCACTCTCACTATCTCTCTCTCTCTCCTGCATTGACTTCTGTATGATTGTCACTAGTACAGGGGATACCACAGTTTAATTAAATCTATCAACTTTTTATTTGTATTTTAGGGGTAATACAGATCATATAAAGAAAGACTGTTTGAATCTAGGAAAATTAAAATCTTGCACATTAGGAGCTGTAGAAAGAGAAGATCGACCTATAGAAGATGCTTCAGGAAAGGCAGCCGAGTGGCATTGTCATGAAGTCATTGTTACAGATACCTCAACAGGCGACAGGTAACAATCTTTTTACCCATTTCTTTTACAGTGAATTTCATCATCAACATCCGATACTAAAAGGTGCTGTGAAATGCCAAGCCTAAAATCAACATGACAAAAACAGTTTGGATGTTATTGGTAAATTTCAGACTCCCTGCTTAAGGGACAGATCTGTGTAGAGCTGCACCATTTTTGCACATCTTTTAGACCAGCTCTGATTTTATGATTCTGTCCATAATATCCATTTTATTGAAAGAAAGTTTTCCATAAAATTAGGCTAGAAATGAAATATGGGTTTTACATCCTACTTTTCTGAAACAACCATGGGAAATTTAGATGTACCTCGATAAAATATGGTTAGCCATTCAAGCAAAGTGGGTACGATTGGATTGCACTTCCATGTACAGTTTGTTACACTTCCATGTACAGTTTGTTACACTTCCTTGTACAGTTTGTTACACTTCCTTGTACAGTTTGTTACACTTCCTTGTACAGTTTGTTACACTACCTTGTACAGTTTGTTACACTTTCATGAATTGATTACAATTCAAAGGTTTTGGCATGATGGGGGGTGGCCGAATGGTTAGATTGTGCACATTGTATCGTAAGGACTTTCATTGAGTCAACTGGCGTGGTTTCGATTCCCAGGTTGTACGGGACAAGGAGTGCGGTCGTCTGTCCATTTTCGGGGTTTTCTCTGAGTCCTCCCATTTACTCCCACTGCTGAAGTGTGCCATCAAATTATTGAAATAAAAATGAACCATATGTTAGTCCCGAATTGACCTAGTTTGTGTTGAGTGGCCCTTAACCTCTATTTCTCTCTCATTTCCTTTTTTGGCATGATAATATAGATGGATTATATTAAACTAGAGGTGAACTGCCAAGTCATTTTGATTTTATTTCTATCAAATCTTCATGTGTTTCTACAGATATATTTTCCCGTGTAAAACATGGATACCTATCTGTACAAAGATATCGACAAGAGAAGCAGAAGTACTGTCGGTCAAATCTGTAGAGGAGGGAAAGGTTGCCGTTGTTAGAAGTAAGTAGTTTATACATACGTGAATTCTGCTTGCCCCAATATTCCCTAGAATTTTTAGGAGTCAGTGTGCACCAAACTGGTATGTAGATTTTATTTCCATAACAGATCTATGTTTCGGTTTGTTTTTGTTATACACTCGATGGCCTCCACTACGTGAAGATCTGTCCAGTTGTAGTGGGAGGTTGCATCAGTGGTCATATGAGTTGCTTTTGACGCTATGACATCAGACTTTTGATAAATCAGTGAAAATCGAACACATAAGATAACATCGAGTGTTGATTAAAGTTACATTATGCAAGAGCTAAATCTGATTACTGCAAGTCTTAATTTAGGCTTCAGATGTCATAGAAATTATAAATTAGATCTTTATTTAAACAGCAAGGCCAAAATCAACTCTGTAGACCCACGGATGGTTAGGCTACAGCAGATTTAAATAGGATTTCACTTATTAATTAAATCAATATGACGCACAGTTATGAGATTATTAACTGTTTTGTTTACGTCATCAGTTAGATCGAGGCATTGAAAACTTTACTTGAGATTATGTAGGTGAAGTTAACGCCTGTCAATCAAACGATAGGCCAAGGTGAAGACACTTTTGGCCCCCATTTCTAGTCAAATATTATAATGCTATAAACTATGTACAGAATAAAGTAATTTGACTGAAATATATTCTTCTTTCATCATCTACTTTTGAACTGTTATAGCAAGAATGGCCAACTCCCTATAAATATGAATATCTCCCATAATTTATCTTTAAGGTCTTTTCATGTTAGTAAATGTCTAATTAATAGTTAATATAACATTTCAGACCCAAAGAAAGACCTGCAATAGGTAGATTCAGCTTTTGCATAATGAATATATTTTCAATTGTATTTATTTTACAGATTTAGCGCCAATAAAATATGAAGTTGTTGTCTACACTGGAGATGTCAAAGGGTGTGGAACCAATGCTAATGTTTCAATAAATTTATATGGTACTAACGGAGATACAGGCTCTAGACCTCTTAAACAGAGTTTCCGCGACCTCTTCGAAAGAAATCAAGTTGATAAATTCCAAATAGAGGCTCTTGATTTAGGTAAGTGTATTAACAGTTGATTGATGTACATTTATATAACTCTGTGTTTACAGATGTTGGTTGAGAAAGTTCCTCAAGCGAATTGTTGATATAAAATTAAACCATGTGTTAGTCCCGAAATGACCTAGTTTGTGTTGAGTAGACGTCAATCGAAGTTAAACTCCATTTTGCTCTCTCTCATAACCCCTCAGGATTTTCCAGCGCTGTTACCCTTGGTAGTGGTGCGAACAGGTGAATCTAGTTTTTTGGATGGGAGGAAAAGAAAACCTGAGGTCCTGTGTACACATTGTTGTGCACAGCTGGTTTTCGAAATTAGACTAGACCATAGTATGGCTCATAGCATATTAGGAAGACGTAGTGGCTGGCTAGCTAAGCAGAAGATCATGAGTATGCTCCCAGAGTTTGTCGAGAAATTTCTGAATGGATTTTCTGAAGCAGTTTCCCCTTGTCAGTGGTGCAGAATTGAGAGCCTACCAAAGGTAATGTTTAGTGGTGTGTGGTTGGGATCAAAACTTGAGGTTGTGTATAAATTGGCGTGCAAATCAAAAACCCTTTACAGTACGAATTCAATATACTGTCCAGACAAAATTTCCCTTTCCCTCATAGTACACTGTATGACATGTCCATCTTCATTAACCCTCTCTCTCTTTCTCTTTCTGTACATTGAGTGATTGGAAATATCTATATATCATTACAATTTATCTAAATCTACCTTTGATTATTTCAGGTGAATTATCGAAGATTAAAATAGAACATGATAATAGCGGTTTCCGTCCTGGTTGGTTCCTAGATCGTGTGGAAGTTAACAACATGGCCACCAATAAAACAACAACATTTAATTGTAATAAATGGTTTGATAAAGATAAGGGAGACAGTGAAATCTGTCGAGAATTATTTCCAGCCCAGGACTAACTTAATTCCTCCATAGAAGAAAATTAATTCCTACCAAGAACCAACGCTTTTCAAACCATCGATGATAACTACCTCTAAGATCAACAATTCCAAACAATTAGGACTAGCAGATGTCTCACAAAGTATTTAAATTATTTGCCAAGGAAATATCCTTTCTTATGAAGAACATACTTTTTTCCTCAAGTGATATACGTAGGTAGTTTGCTTTCTGCCAAGCCTTAGTCTAATTTTTATCAGGGCCTTACTTCATTCTACCAAGTGGTTCAATAGTTTTATGTACATAATAAATATATTTAAGTGCTAGACATGTAAAGTGTACATTTAGATCATTCAATGTTGTGGGCTTTCTACATAAATTTTATTTTCTTTAAACTTTGAAAAATCACCGATTCTTAAATTGACATCAGGTATCATCTTGGCTCAAACCATCTTTATTCTTTTTCTATTTTTTTCTTCATGGATATGTGTATCTTAGAATGTTTTATTGTAAATATATATTATTTAATCATTTCATTTTTCTACACAAAAGTTCACAATAATAATGTGCCATTCCATATTAATGTTGTGCTGTCTTATTGTGTGTTATCTAATATTTTAATTCAAAAAAGAGTTTGTACATATTTATTAGTATATTAAATGTAGTTATGATATTCCAGATTTTAGAAGAAATATTATTATACATCAGTTACAATTCCAAATAATTTGTGTTCTATTGTAGAAATTTTAAGTTACAACTGGGATAATGGTACTTGCTTTTTCTGATTTTGTATAGATTGCAATAATGTTTTAAATTAAATATTTATTTCCACTTGCTCAATATTTTAAAGCAATGTAACCCTTCTTTATTTTATTATACTCAAATAGAATCATGTATTGTTTCCATATATTATATATGAATCTTTTCTAATTTTTTTTAATCATGCCTACACTTCACAAAGTAATGCCCCACCAATTTGATTTTATGTTTAAGACAAAGTAAATTCTTAACTTACGTCTAGGAATGCTTTGTGAACTCTGGGCCCTGTCCTTTATTGATACCCTTGTTATGTTAACTCCATGTAGGTTCCATTAATTATTGTTAATATAAAATTTGTGATAGCTTTATTTATAACAATTATTTTAAACATTTCCACCCAGGGTTGTGATATCAATAATCAAAATGTGAATAAACCGATATTTATATGTAGCATATAGATTTCATCTTTTTGAAAATTTAAATTTTATATATATAAGAATTTATTTTCTAAATGTTATATGATTTTTATCTTGATACGAGAAAGATTTATCTTTCGATAAAGTCTTCGTCATTTTGGGTTACCAGGTTTTATCACTCATTAAGGGGATACTTAATTGATTGTCTCGGAATTGAATTCCCTCAGTCCCAAAAAATAGTGACCATCGAGAGGAATAAGGTATTTTGGCACAACCTCTGTTTTTGGGACACTTAGTTGATCCTTCTGGAATTGAACTCTCCCTATCCCCAAAATAGGGAGAATCAAGTGAAATGGGGTATTTTGGCACGATCTCTGTTTTCAGGAGTTGTAGAAATTCTGTCAATTCTGGACTTTCCGGACTGACATTCGAGCATCCCCATTGTGTTTATTAAGGGGAGATAAATCTTGGTAACATTTGATGGCTTGATTTTAGATCTGACATAAAACACCATTACTAATAAAATATTTTTATGATATATATTTTAAACAATTGTTATTTTAGTCGTAATAAAATTTGATTTGATTTTTTATTCTAGGCCTTAGATTTCACTACCTTATTAGAATTGCTCAATCTCATGTATGCCTCATTCTATACGATCTCCTCTCCATTAAGCCATAATAGATATTATAAACGGTATTCATTACTGTTACTTTAGATATGCTGAAACTTATTGTTATTTCTGTACATGCTCAACTTTAGATGACTGCTGTTTCTTCTAAAATATTTATTAGTATATAGTATATTTATTTCAAGTTACAAGAATAAATTAAAGTTATTATTAATGCTGTTTTTAAACATTGACATATATTGGTATATTTTCCCAGATTATTAATAATTGTAAACAAATTATATTTCGTCTTAAGGGGTATATTTGTTTTGATATTTTAAGTGGGTATTTAATTAAAGTTACACGATTGGTGACAATCAAATAAACATAAAAATAAGAAAATATCGCTCTCAAACCATCTCTTTATTAAGAAATATGTATACCGATAGATTTATGAACTGCTGTTGACTAAATCAGTTTAGTTTAAACAATATTTTATTCAAAAAGATGAATTGAATTGAACAACAGGCACAGGCCTATATAAGTTCTCTCAGTTTAGACAATATAAGACCCTTTTATTTAGATATTAGAAAATTATAATTTTTAGATAGATTAGTTTATGATATATATTATCTATTGTATATTCAGTAAGTGAACTGCTAATAGAAATATTTTTAAGTAAGTGTGAGTAGACGCCTTAGAGATCTGTTTATCTGTGATTCAAATGATAAAAAATATGTTTTACGATTATCGATGGATATCCCTAATCACTGACCGACACAAAGGGTTTTTGTTTTAAACATTCACATAGGCCAATTACTCTTTTTTTCTGTTGTCTCTGGCTCTAAACGAAAACAAATTGTTGATATTGCATTCCATCATTATCAATTAATAGATATCCCTCATCACTGACAAATCCAAAGGGTTTTTATATTGAACTTTCTACATAGGCCAATTTCATGTTTACTTCCTGTTGGCCATGTGCTCTAAACGAAAACTAATTGTTGATATTGTACTAGACTCTTTATAGCATTCCAGGTACAGGTATACCACGCTTGACTCTAAATACACATAATTTTTCCAGCTTGGATAACCTAGTCTAGTGCAATGTCAACAATCTGTTTATTAATAGCTCATGTTTACAAACACAAAGTGGAGACGCTCTTTCTATTAAATTTAATTGTTCTTATAAACCCATTGCCTTTGTTAAAGAAATTAATGATTTTCTTATTTACCCTTTGACTTTGTAAGAGATCAATGATTTTTTTTTATAACCACCTGAAGATGTCTAGCATAAAACCATGGACTTCTTGATTATTTATGATACAACTATATCAAAACCTCATCTTATTTCTACAATGAAACTGAGCTGTTCTATCATGGACCTCTATATTATAATGTTTGATAGACCTATATCAAAACCTCCTTATACTTACTTCTACAATGGAACTGAGCTGTTCTTTTGATCTTAACCAGATCTAATCACTTGCTGTATAGATTGTATAATAAAACAAACATCCTGCCTTTTTTTCTAGATTATTTATTTATATTCAGATATCTAGTGTATTGGTTATCTTGTTATTTATATTAATTTTATTAAATAAATATTTATTAGACAATAAAAGCCTGTTGTTGTTTTGGGGGGTTGGATATCAGAATGGTTAGAACGTGCACGCTGTCTGTATCATAAAGCCTGTCATTGACAAGAAGTAGGGTCGGTTGTGCAACCTCATTTGGTTTTCTCTGGGTCCTCCGGTTTCCTCCCACTGCTAAACACCCCTACGCACTAGCAAGGTTAGAACGTGTGCACTGTATCATAAAGCCTGTCATTGATAAGGAGTATGGTCGCCTGTCCAAGCTCGTTGGTTTTCTCTGGGTCCTCCGGTTTCCTTCCACTGCTAAAGTCCCCTACATGCAAGCAAACTGAAATTAAACCATATGTTAGTCCCGAAATGACCTAGTTTATGTCGCGTGGACAATAAAACCCCATTCCTCTCTCTTTTCCTGTAGTTGTTTTGATTTTAGGGGAAGAGAGCGAGAGAAGTTGAAGGATAAGTAGTGAACATTTAGACATGTACTATAACCATGATGGAACTAATGTTTGTGTCTGGAAGAATGTCCGGCACTATCGAACAAGTGCCTGACATATATAATTTTGTCCGAAGAGCAATCTGATAAAAATACAGATTTATGTTTCATTTCGTGTTTTTTATGCATTCAATGGCCTCTACTACATGAAGAACTGCCCAGTTCTAGTGGGAGGTCGTCGCGCCTGTGGTCATGCATGTGGCTATTGACCCTATGATGTCAGAAATTTGATTAATCAATCAGCTTTGATGTTTCTGGTGGGTTACCCACATCCTCCAGAATGCAGGTTATATTACAACTCGCATCATCCAGAACACAGGTAATATTAAATATATTTTTTATATAAATTGAATATAAAACATGCTATATACATTCATATTACATTAATATGTGCTTCAGGCCTATTTTCGTCTATTTTAAGGTTTCAAACTTCAAAGAATAAAGTCATAGTCCTTTTTTTGTACATGCAGAAGCCCCCCCCCCCCAGATTTAGTCAACTATATGACAGAATTTCTAAGAAAACTTTTAATATGGCAGGGTCGGCGGAAGCAATTCTTGATTTGGGGGGGGCTTCTATTCTATGCCCTTATAGGCGAGGTTCAAGGGGCCGCAATAGCCTGGAGAATAAAGTATACTTGCGGCCAAATCCCTAGCCTCCCCCACCCAATTGTCCTAGGGGGTTTTCTGAAAGGATATAAAAATAAAATACCAGCAGACCTATAAACAGTGGGTGAATTAACTCCACCTAATAAATTTAATAACCCTGTCTATTTCAACCTTATTTTAATCCTGCTGTGTCATAGTAAATATTATATAATCTTCCCAATTTATTATCTCTTTATTAAACGAACCCATTAATCATCCCCAGTTTGAGTTATTTATCACATGACCTACCCCCCCCCCCCCCCCCCCTGTGAACTATGACCGTACCTTGTGCAATTTAACACATTTTAAATTAATCTCCTGAAGTAATTTAATTCGCAAAAATGATGATTTCATTTTTATTTGAAAGAGGGCTGTGGAAATTTTTATATCAATCCACAACTTTTTGTAAAAATAAACATATTTATACGAATATTGGATGAAACAGTTAAAATTAAGTTACGCTTTCATCACATGACATTCGAGACTACAAGTAGTCTGGATAACGGTATTCACATTGCGCGAAATATTTGACCAATCAACGTAAGGGGTGAAAGTTGAAGGACGTGGCACCGGTTATCAGTTGTTTCCCGTTTGTTGTCGAGAGAGGTCTATTGTGCGTGAAAACTTATCTTCCAAAATGGGAAAAATAAAAGGTAAACTTAGTCACATATAAATTTGAAAGTTGCATGTAGGCTTTGTTGAATGAATATTTAAACCCAATCGTGAAATGTTTTTGTCGTTAATTTCAGGCGGTGCCGTTGTTGAAATGCAAGGAGATGAGATGACAAGGTAAATTTTTTTTTTATTTTTGACGATCATTGAATGAAACATCATATGGGGGCCAACTGTCATTTGTGTGAAAGGGTTTCGGTCGATAATTCTTGTCACGTCACGTACATCGGTTATACCGCCGGTAGATCACCATTCAGTATCAGTGGCAGTATCTTTGATCGGAGTTCAATTTTAGAAATAAAATTATAGACTGCTCTATACTTCTATAGCACGATTTTATCATACATCAAGGCATAAAAATTAATGACGAATGAAAATTTAAGCCATTTGTAACAAGGTTCCCAAAGAATGAGGCTAGACATATTCCACAAGTCATGTCAAAAAATGATGCCATATTCTTATTTGGAGATCATGCACAATTAAATACTATTGGTGTTGACTGGAATAACCAGACGTTAGAAACTGACTTTTGGTTGAGCCTTCTGGTGTATTTTGCTGAACATAACTGATGATAATTCACAGTAAAACGGAGACGATTGAATGTTAAACAGTTTATATGAATTCATATTACATTATTATATGTGTTGCTACCCATTTATGCCAATTTCTTGGTCCGAAATATTAGCGATTTGGCTCCTTTAAAAAGTTAGAGTTTTCAATACAGATAAAGTAAATGGGTGGAGAGGGGACAGTCTGGTTATACTCCCCCCCCCCCCTATTTCTGTTATATTACTACCCGGTACTAAAATGGATCTTTATTTAACCAACCCAATGAATTTTTTGGAAACCTCAGCTCATACCTCTGATTTGCATTATTACATAATGGAAACTTTAAATTTTATTATTTGATTGAGGCTAAAAATACTTTTGTCGCATAGAGCTACAAATATTACTATTAGCTAGCTGACATCATTTTTTTTATTATAAATGATATGCGCATGTTGATGGTGTGATATGATAAGTGTTTGTAAGGTGCATATATAGATAAATAATGCAAACAGAAGGTGCATATATAGATAAATAATGCAAGCAGAAGATAATTCTAAGTGGACCTAAAAAGTCAGTAGACCATATCAGCATGTCTGAGTGATGGTCGGGGTCAAGAGTACAAATATATATCAATATGTCAATAGACCATGAAAGGGTCAAAATTCATTTGTTGTCTTGATAAGTTAATACGAATTTTAAAGAGAGAATAAAGAGAGTAGACTCAGATGACCAATAAAAAACGAAGTAAAGCTATAGAGAGAGAGAGAAATAGGGTTTAACATCCAGTTTTCCACTCCACACAATCTAGGTCATTTCAGGACTAACTTATGGTTTAGAATTTATTTCAATAATTTCCTTGCGCGTATTAGTCTTTTGCAATGGGAGGGAACCGAAGGACCCAGAGAAAACCCACGAGGTTGGACAGGCGACCCTGTAAAGCTACGAGTATAGACATGTACATCTTATTGAGCTGTCTACACCCTTTAATCTCCCACGACCTCTTTATGTTTTGACCCATCCGGTTTCCAGTTCAAACGAATTATTGAATTAAAATTGAACCATATGTTAGTCGTGGAATGGTCAAGTGGATGTTTAATCCTATTTCTCTTAATCTCTGTTTGATAGTACAGAGCAATCGTTCTTGAAGGGGTGTTGTATAAAAATTCTTAATAGTAGTTTTTATATTCAATTTCTAAATATGGCGCCCCTGAAAAAAATCGACCATATAAAAAAAAAAAACCATCTCTTAGATATCACAAGACTGGCTGAAAAACATGTTTTCCTACCCCTTTTTCTGGGTTAGTGCCTGGCCCTCTACATGATATTAGTGGGTTCGTTTTGGTTGCCCTATTCACATTTGATAGGACCTTATAGGTCCTTGGAGTCGCTGCCACAAAATGACATGATTAGAGATTCTCGTTCTGGTCGCCCTATCCACAGTGTTTCAAACTAGTTCTAGTTTAGAGGACAAGTTTTTTATTTTGGTGTGTTTAACATGTCAAGACGTTATAACATGCATTATAAATATTGTATGTACATGTACATGTATGACATTAAGTTGTGTAGAACGCAATGTGGTCTAGGTACCTTATCCCCTTATGATATGCTACTATATAATGTATAGGGATTTTTATTTGCACTGTCATGGCCTGGTTTAAATTGATAGCAAAATTAGAAGGGACTTTGAACTTTCTACTCAGGTACAGGGTCAATGTTCATGTAATCTAGGTTGTACTATATTCACAAGGTCTTTTATTCTGTTCAAGATAATCTCTCATTTCAATTATGACAATCAATCATAATAATCGCATAAAATACAAACTATGATAAATGAATTGAAAATGCATGCATATTGAATTAATAGCAAATTATTATTTACATCTCTTTAAACTTAACACAAGTCTGCTAGAAACTAATGAATGAAATGGGGGTTTTGCCTACTCTTCTGCACCTAACCTGGGCTAATTGAAGACGGGTAAACGCCATACAGTGTGCTATATAAGGGAAATTTTGTCAATGCAGCAAGTGAATTCCAACTGCCAAGTGATCTTTTACATGCACGCCTATGTGTACACATGACCTCGGTTTTTCGTCCCATCCAATGATAGAAACTAAGTTGATTGACCAAACTTTGATACTTTTTTAAAACCGCTGATTTTGAAACCCTTGCAAACTACAATTTGTTAATGTTAAATCAGTCAAACATTTCATTCAGCATCACATTTTATGCATACGATATTGCAGGGGCCGCGGAGCGAGCCCGATTTCGGGGGGGCTACTGACCATACCCCCCTCCCCCCCATAACCTTTTTTCGCTTTTTTGAGCTTTTGGCGACATTTTATTTTCACTATTAAAAATTATTGCCGGGGCTAAAGCCCCCTAGCCCCCCCGGCTCCGCGGCCCCTGCGATATTGTACCTACAACCCATCGATGCAAACTTAAAACATTTATATCTGAGCAAAAATTTTAAATCTTAATGTCAGACTGTTGAATTTTTAATTTTAACTCAAATGGTATGTCAAGATAATTTAAAAATTATTTTATTCACTAAAGCAGGTGGAGAATGTCACAGGACTATTGCTTCATTAAAATTTTCAAATTTAATTTCTACTGTGTGTTTTGGAAGTAGCGAATGTAAAATATATCCAATGGCAGTGGTAGAAAAAACAAAGAAACAATTTGGAGCAGCATCGTACATGTATAACACCGAGATACCAGGGGTTTAAATGGCGAATGGTTAGCATTGCAGTTTTGTGTGCGCTGTATCATAAGATCTTTCCCTGGTTGTACGTGACAAGGAGTAGGGCCACATGTCCGACCTCATGGTTTTTCTCAGAGTCCTCTGGTTTCCTCCCACTGCAAGAGATGTGCAAGTATATTATTGAAATAAAATTGCACCATGTTAGTCCTGAAATGACCTAGTTTTCGTTGAATGAATGGATATTAAACTATATTTCTCTCTCTCTCTCCATTAAACCACTGTTTAATTGTTCATTATATTTGACAGAATCATCTGGGATTTGATCAAGGAGAAGTTAATTAATCCATTTGTGGATCTGGAGATACATTCATATGATCTCGGAATAGAACACAGAGATGCTACTAATGATCAAGGTAAGTCATTTGTTTGGTATAATTCACAATTACCTATTTATTTGTAACCTGTACGTTGATTTTATTCTGTTAAAGACTTACGTTACTTTTTTGTAAATTTATAGTATTTATTTCATAACAGACAAAGCAGATCCAATTTTGTTCAAATAAAAAATAGTTAAAAATCTTTGTTTGATTATGCTTGAAAAACTATTCAAATCACAAATACAAGGCTCACACTGTCAGTCGCAATTTGCGATAAAAATATGAAAATGGCGAATAAAATTTGATTTTGGCTATTCTTTTTTTAAAACTGACGGAAAAAAATCTTAAAATTCTAATCTTATTTATCCTGGATTAACCATTATTAAGTGTCAGTCATGTGGTGGAATACTCTAAATAAATCAACTGGCTGATAATTCGGATCGCGTTGATAAGGAATACTAATGATTAGTTGATTGATAATTGCCAAGGATATATATAAAGCCTATCTCAAGTTATTATTTACTCCTAATGATTAAGACACGAGAAACTATTATTAGAATAGCAAATACACATACATGTATTAAAATATTTGTTTAAATAGTTTTTTTTAAAAAAAAACAACACATTAGAATCATATCAAATACTGAAAAGTCTGTTTGATTTGTCTGTTACTTAAGTATTAGAATAAATATGTTATTGAAGCTGTAGTCTGGAGAAAAACTGCTAAAAACTGAATGGTGGAAGAATTCAACTGTCTTCTCGAGGAGCTGAAGATGCTTGGCTGATCAGTAAATAATCTCTGAATAAGTCAATAACCCTTACTGTCTATAGTCTTTAAGGGGTGTTGTATTGTCGAATGGTTAGCACATGCGCGCTGTATCATAAAGCCTGTCATTGAATCAACTGGCGTGTTTACAAACTACCGGTTGTACGTGACAATGAGTAGGGTCGTCTGTCCAACCTCGTGGGTTTTCTCCAGGTGTTTCGGTTTTCTCCCACTGCTAAAAGACCCCTTTAAAATTAAACCATATGTTAGTCTAGTGGCCGTTAAATCCCATTTCTCTCTCTCTGTTATATATTTTGTAATAATTTTTTTCCAGTTACCATTGATTCAGCCAATGCTATTCTCAAGTATAATGTTGGTATTAAATGTGCTACTATAACTCCAGATGAGAATAGAGTAGAAGGTAGGTTAATTGTTTCTCTGGTTCACAGTAGAACAGGGCCCAAGTTCACAAAGCATTCTCAGAGAATTTGCTCAACTTTCAATTGCTGTTTATGAAAAATATCTTTGATCCAGAAACGCTAAACTTTGCACATAGTTTCTTATTGATGTATTTAATACATTAAAACAACAAAAGTTTTATAATGGTCTATATTTTTATAATGAACAATTTTGAGTAAATTCTTAACTGAAGTCTTATAATGGTCTATATTTTTATAATGAACAATTTTGAGTAAATTCTTAACTGAAGTCTTAGAATGTTTTGTGAACTCGGGGGCCTGAACTAAAAAAAAATGTTTTGGGTTCAAATCCCAACAAAGACCCAGAAGAGCCTTTCCGATGTTTTAAGGCATTCATTTAGGGGGGAAAAGCCTGATCACACGTACATATTAGTATTGGACATGATTGGCTGTTAGAAATTAAACAAAAGCAGAAATGCTGTTGGGGTTAAGTTCTCTTTCACCTAAATTGCACATGGAATCATTGAAAATAAATATTTTCATAATGTTAGTCTACAAATGATGAAAATGTTGCGTTGGGCATTGTTTTCTAGCTATGTACTTGTATTATAGTATATATCTGAAAGTTGGATTTCCCTGATGATAGAAAAAAGAATTTATGTTTAAATTCATACTGTTTGAGTATTTCATATTCTTATCTAAATGTTATACTGGTTGTAGTACAAATGCTTGGCCATTTTTTAGCTTTATCTATTTCATTCGATTCATCCAGATATCTGGTGTGGCTTCACCTTGTCATTGATGCAGGACGAAGGGCCTGACAAGGACAGCTACCGAGTCATTCAGATGGGACGTGTACACATTGGCATGCATGCAAAATTTCACTCATAGCAGTCATAGCACACTGTATGGACATGGTGTATGTCTGTCTTAATTAGCCCAGTAGAACAGCTGGACGTTACACTCAATTTCATTTCACCTGTTTCATTTGATTTATCTTTCAGAATTTAAATTAAAAAAGATGTGGAAATCACCAAATGGAACAATTAGAAAT
Source organism: Patella pellucida (assembly GCA_917208275.1). Lineage (NCBI taxonomy): Eukaryota > Metazoa > Mollusca > Gastropoda > Patellidae > Patella > Patella pellucida. The sequence goes on from OU795041.1 coordinate 14,317,841, forward strand.
ATTTTAGGAGGAACTGTATTTCGTGAAGCTATTATATGTAAGAATATTCCACGTCTTGTACCAGGATGGACTAAAAGTATCGTCATTGGACGTCATGCGTTTGGTGATCAGGTAATAAGTTTATTACAGCTGTAAAATAAAATCAATTGTCCATTTAAGTCATCCCTAAATTCCTGAATAGAATATGAATAAGCCATAACAAGATTATATGTAATAAGCATGTTATGTTTCCTTTTTTGTTGATTGTTCTTCTGCACCTAAGATTTGGCGATATTTCAGTTTTTCGATATAAAAACACCACAGAAATAAAAACTCATGGAAGCAGATTTGACTTAGATTTAATGACTGGGTCTGCTTGTTTCAAGTTCTTTTCAGTCTCATTTACAAATTTTTTTTGTAAAAAGTAAAAAATTTAATGCTCCAAAATAACTTAACGCTATGATGTTTAGGGCTAGGCAAATATCAATATATGATAAACAATTGGTTGAAATTATGTTGTTTTCTACAGTATAAAGCAACAGACTTTGTAGTTAGTGGAGCTGGTAAATTAGAGATGACCTTCACCCCTGCTAATGGTGGAGAGAAACAACAATACACTGTTTTTGACTTCAAGGAATCTGGTGGTGTTGCTATGGGAATGTACAATACTGATGCTGTAAGTCCTCAAATGGTTTTTGTCATATTTAAAATCACCAAATATTTTGCCCTTTGTTCTTTCATGTCATTCAGTGTTTCAACTGGAAATTTTCTATACTCAATATATTTGATTAAGGAATAATCTTGTCATTCAGTGTTTCAACTGGAAATTTTCTATACTCAATATATTTGATTAAGAAATAATCTTGACTTTTTACAGTAGTAATAACTAATTTTGGAATATGGAAGATGAATTTGAAATGTATTAATAGAAAATTTATTATTTTTCTGCTGCAAACTTCCATACTTTGTTTCTAATTAATGTATTCGAAGATTATTTAATGTATTTTTCAGAGTATCACAGATTTTGCTCACAGTTCAATGAAGTTTGCTTTACAAAAAGAATGGCCTCTTTATTTAAGGTATGAAATATTTGAAACCCTGTAATATTTAATTAAAAGGGAGGTAACTCGGTTACATTGTCCTCAGTGTCATATTATCTCCCCTTAGACCACAAATAATATTCTTCATTTTTTTAAAAAAATGTTTTAGATTTCTTCCAGACTTTGAAACTTGAATATTGTTTGTTTAAATATTTTATTACTTGATTTCAGTACAAAAAACACAATTTTAAAGAAATACGATGGACGATTTAAAGATATTTTCCAGGAGATTTATGATAAGTAAGTTGTTGATTTTGATTTTAAGGCTTATGATAGATTCAATTAATTTATGTAATTTTTACTAGTCATAGAGCTATGTCTATTGATGCTGGTAGGACTTCTGGCAATATTTCTCTCATAACACATTGTTTGTCCTTGGTGCAGATGATAAGAAATATAAAATTTCCCTCTCTCTCAATTTGAAACCACCATTGAATGATATTGTATTTTTGTCTGTAGTCAATATAAGAAACAGTATGAAGCTAAAGGTATCTGGTACGAACATAGATTAATAGATGATATGGTAGCGTATGCTATGAAATCTGAAGGTGGATTCGTTTGGGCGTGTAAAAACTATGACGGTGATGTACAGTCCGATTCCGTAGCTCAAGGTAGGTGAAATTACATGCATATTTTAATATTTTGATATCAAAATAAACAACACTTTTTTATAAGTTTGTTGCTTTTCCCTTAAATTTTTTTTACCAATAAAAAACGCTAGAGATGTCAGTATTTTCCTCATAGTATAATTTGTTATCAGATTAATTATTTTTTAGGAAAATTCAGATATTTTAGGTATAGAACAAGCAATCGGATTAAAATACAGATTTATATTTCGTTTCATTTTTTATACTTATGATGGCTAAAACGCCAGTAATATAACAAATCTTCCAGATCCTACTGTTGTGAAGACAAGAAAAAGGAACTTTTGAACTATAAAAAAAGAAGCGAAAAGGATCTGTGTTTTAATCAGATTGTAGGACATGTTACAATTTTTAAATATTTTTCAATAATACAGGGTTTGGATCCCTGGGTATGATGACCAGTGTTTTAATTTGTCCTGATGGTAAGACAGTAGAAGCTGAAGCTGCTCATGGTACTGTTACTAGACATTATAGATTTCATCAGCAAGGAAAAGAAACATCGACAAATCCTATTGGTAGGTTTTATTATTCAAAGCTAATATAACAGTAGTAGAGAAACTAGGGTTCTGATATATACTGTAAAAAAGCAACTTTTGGTGATGGATGAAAAACAGATACTTGTTCCTTAATTTATACAGTGTATTATATTCAAAATAATCTCAGAGTCATCTTGTTGAAAATCTAAAAACTGACCGACTTAAAAAAGGGACATTTATTTGCAGGCCTGGAAATAACGGTTTTAGATGTACCTGACACAATGTCAGGCACTAATTAAATAGTTTCTGACAACATCAACTTAGTGTAAAACATGTATTAATAATATCATTAAAAAAGACAAATCAGTGCCTGACATTGTCAGTGACAGGTGCCTTATTTCCAGGCTTGTTTATTTGGAATGTTTGTTGAACTGAATAAACTATTAGAATACCTATGACAGAACAATTGCTAATTTATTTTTAGGCTGTGCCGAAGGGTTTTATTTCACTGTTATCAAGCAATATATATATATAGATTAGTAATTGTTGTTCCATAAGTATTCTTAAAGTTTATTGCTCTATCCAGTTACTAAATAGCCTGTAAAGAGTTTATTGAACTGCTTACAATTAACTATGAAATATTAACATGGGAGATGGGTGGCCAAATGGTTATCAAGTGGGCATTGTATTTGTCATTGGGTCAACTAGTGTGGTTACAATTCGCAGGTTGTATGTGACAAGGAGTAGGGTCGTCTATTCAACCTAGCGGGAATTCCCCAGATCCTTTTGTTTCCTCCCCTACACGCAAGCGAATTCTTGAAATATAATTGAACCATTTGTTAGTCGCAAATAAATCCCCATTTCTCTCTCTCTCTAGATTGACAAGTTTAGCATTCAGTGTAATTTGAACATGTGGGAATGAATTGTATTGTTAAATTAATAAAAATATGTTTGTGTATTTTTTAGCATCTATATTTGCATGGACAAGAGGATTAGCTCATCGTGCAAAATTAGATAGCAACAGTGAATTAGATAGATTTGCTACTAGTTTAGAACAAGTTTGTGTTGAGACGATTGAAAATGGAAGTATGACCAAAGATTTAGCTATTTGTGTTAAAGGAATGAGCAAGTAAGTCTACAAAGAACAATCTTATTAAAACGCAGATCCTATTTCGTTTCGTTTTTTTATAGTTCAAAATTACTTGGATCCGAGAGTTGTTATGTGTTCTTGATGTGAGGTATTAGCCAATGAAAGAGTCTGTTATGGTGATTTTTTGGGTAACGCAATAGAAACAAGAACACTGATAGGTTAATCAAATATTTGACGTGACCTTTCACTACAACTGGTCAGATCTTCATATGCAGTGTTGGCCATCAAAATTATAAAAAAAACAACGAAATATAGATCTGTATTTTAAAGGACCTAAGTCCGTAACTCGAAATCGTCCAAAATCTTTGACATCGAAAACTTGAATTATTGGTCAATTTAAATCAACATTGATTATGTAAACTTACCAGGAAAAGATGAGTTTCTGATATCTGATATTTAAGATAAAATAATTTTTAACATTGGTTCACTAATCGTGTACCGTAATGCGCTTCAGCCCCAGTTATATTGAGATTCTTGAATGTAAATCAGTTTATATACATTCATATTACAGTATTATATGCGTTGCGACCCACTTTTATGAATATCTAGGTCCCAAATGTAAGCGATTTAGCTCCTTTAATCTGATTGTTATAATAAAAAAAGTTTTTTTTTAAATACTTTTGGAACTTAAGACAATGATGTCCTTTTATGTGGTGATAGTAGGATTCCTACAAATTGGAATTAATTTGTCAGTTTAAGAAAAATAGGTTTAAGGATGTTATCATATGCTTTGTCACTTTTCGAGATCAGGAGTTTTCAAGTATTGTGCGAATTCCCTAAACAGATGACCATAAATGTAAAAATTATTTTACATTTTCCCAATCTCTATCAATCTCTAATTTTTCTTTTCAGTGTAACAAGAGCCGATTATTTGAATACGTTTGAATTTTTGGATAAATTAGCTGAAAATTTGACCAAGAAAATGTCCAGTTGACTCCCAAAATCATTTAGTAAATTATAACATTTTGTTTATTTGTTAGTGTATTAGTAGGAGATAGTACACAGAATTTATCATGTACATTTATTCTTAACCATACACATACATAGATTATTTACTTATATCTAAAACCTAGCTTATGTCAACCTACAACGCGATAAAACTGACAGCGACTCTAAATCGGAGACTGGTTTTCGATTAAGTGGAACTGATCAGTCGTGACTACTTGGGCAACCAGTCGCCATCCAGTTTCTCTGAGTCGCACATGTTCTACTCCTACAACTGGAGACAACTAGTGTCGCAAGCGACTTAAGCACACCTACGACTGGCTTGAGTCGGCGCCCCACTGACATAGCCAACAGGATTCTGTTATTTAGTCATGTGGTACCCAGGGATCGGTAACAACCATGGAATGAGGCCATTTTGAAGGTCATCACATGTCAGAAATGTGGTCAGTTGTGGCTCCGATTCTTCAACTGACGTGACATGAGCGCTTTTATGACTCTGATCAACTGGTTGCTCAGGAGTGTGTCAAGTCGTGGATAAATTCAGTCATAGCGACATAAGCTGTCATTTGGCGTTAGTCCCCATCAGTTTTATTGTGTTGTAGGACGACATAAGCTAGGCTTTAGGCCATATCCAAAATATATTCTGCGTCAATTAAAAAAGGTTTTTGTTTTTTTTAAATTTAAAATCAGAACAGTCTCAATGATTATATACTGCATGTAAATATTTTAACTCAGATACAGGAATTGTTAAGAAATTTTGAAAGTTTTTATAAATATTAGTTTGGGGGAATATAATTAAATTTTGAGATGGTCCCTTAATAATGCTTATGATACTGATTGTTTTCTGTAGTGTTACTTTATGTCCTAAAGTCATTTCTAAAAGTTCCTGGTTTTTATTAGTAAAATGATGAGTTTCTATTTTGTTTAAAATCAGCGAATGTTTTATGAAAATGATTCTTAAGATCTCATTGATTTAAACTGCCCAAAGCTAATCTATAAATCAATATTTATAATAATTTATTCTATGTCTTTTTAATTAATTAAATTATTAATTCTCATGAAATTAACCATTAAAAACCACATTATTGTATGTAAGTTATTCATGTATAAACTTTTTTTTCACGAATTGTAACTTCTTTTACCAATTTTAGTTATTAGTCTTTTTCTTGAGGAAAATCTATTGAAATATAGCATCATATTTATCTGGAAACAAAAAATGATTTTAAAAAAATGAGTACTTGGTTGTTCTTCACAAAAGCTTTTATTTCCACATTTTTAAGTTTTGAAACTTTAAGCAAAACATTGTTCACAAAACTTGAAATCCAAAAGATTTAAAAACTAAGTTGCTTTAGCATTAAATGTGTATTCGTGCTGGCACAATATATCGTTGAATCTATGTATCGCGATTCACCTTCTTACGATTCTGGTATGGAATCGTAAGACGTTTAATCGATGTATCGCAATTTGTTTTTATGTTTTTTCTCCTTTCAGTAAGTAACCTTTTACTCTAAATATCCACGTTACACATTATTAATAGGTATACAAACACTCTTAAAATTGTTTTGGTCGTTATTTTGATCCACATCAATATCATGATATAAAACAGTATTATTTCTTTGACATCGACAGAACTAAAGGTATCAATTATCCTGTCACTTTCTTGGTAAATATTGACATGGCTACAAATCATGATAGGAATTATTGTACTTAAATCACAATACGTATCATATTGTGACTACAGCGGCCATATCCAGCGCTAACATGTAAATTGAGTGAGTATCCCAATAACATGGTGTATGTTCTAAACTAACGCCAACTTGAATTTAATGGACTAACTTTTGTACCAGTTTTTGTTCCATAATGTGCATGTGTAAAAGCTCCATTTAAGGTATCTACTGTTAATGTGTCTATCATTTATTTGATGAAAAGTCTGCTCAAACGGACGATAAACCACCAATGTTTTAGCAAGCGAGTAATCACATATAAATATTTTGTATTCATTCTCAATGATCCTTCCTGCATCCCTCTCATGAATAAGAGCCCCATTTAATTTATCTATTAATTAAAATTCTTCTGCCATTTATTTGAATTGTACACGTATAGTGATCAGTCTGTATCCCTGTAAGTAATTTAACCAACTTATATAAGAGCAGGGTATGCTGCTTACACTGGTACTCTTCTGAAACACTAGATACCACTTCCAATTAAAATACAGATATGACGTCATCCTTTGATGTTGGCATACCATTATTTCAAATAATGTAAGGTCAACTTGCCAATCGTATATTATCAAAATATTAGACTCGAGTGACGTATTTCACTGTAAACGCACGTGCAGAGAGTCTAAGTAGTTTAATGCTCTCAAGCTCAAGACATTTGCATTGCGTAATATATTGTAAAAACACTCGGGCCTCACGGTCCTCTTGTTGTTACAATATATTACTTAATGTTTCGCTCTTGACCATTAAACAACACTTAATCTGGGGAGTTCCATGTTTCTTCTACCTAATAAAATAAAAGCTAGTCTTAATAATTTATCACTGTTAATATATATAATTGTGCTGGTTATTTCACCTTATTGTATACTTAACATTTATTTATCTAGATTTACTTTAAAATATTTCAATAACTATACAATATTATAAATATAACTGTATTTATTTACAGGGTTTAATAAATATAAAAGCATAAAAAATGGTTTTCTTTTGTTTTAATGTACAGGTACCTTGGATAGTAGTCTTACTTTTATAAAACAATTTGATGATCTGTGTAGAAAATGCTACTGCCATCTGAAGAACGTTAGTTCGATCCGCCATGTTCTCACGCAAGATTCAGCTTCAGCTCTAGCACGGTCATTAATTCTATCACGACTAGACTATTGTAATAGTCTTCTCACTGGCCTAGCCCAAAATCAACTAAATCGTCTTCCACGAATCCAAAATCTTACAGCAAGAATGATCACAAGCTCTCAATATAAGTGTCACATAACACCAGTTCTCCAAATCCTTCATTGGTTACCAGTCAGTTCCCGGATAGACTTTAAAGTACTCTGCCTAACATTTGGCGCAACGGTTAGAGAGTAGAATTTGTGATATTGATGTGCTGTATTGACAATTCTTGTTGGCCAAAAGTGTGAAGCCTGCAACAAGGGGATCTTGGTTTTATTTAAGGGGGGGTTGAATGGTTAGCACATGTGCGCTGTATCATAAAGCCTGTCATTGAGTCAACTGGCCTGGTTTGAATCCCTGGTTGTACTTGACAGGGAGTAGGGTCGCTTGTCAAACCTCGTGGGTGTTCTCTGCTTTCCTCCTACTGCTAAAGACCCCTACACGCAAGAAAATTATAGAAATAAAATTAAACCATATGTTAGTCCAAAAATGACCTAGTTTGTATCAAGTTGATGTTAAACCCCAATTTCTCTCTCTCTTTAAAACACAGTTGATTTGGCATTTTTAGTTCTTTTATATTGAGAACTCGCACTCTATTCTGTCTGTTTTTATATCAATTTAAAGGACTATTTTAGTAATGTGTACTGCAGAAGTAATTGTATTGTAGACTTGTAAACTCTCATCAGCTGACATACTGGCACGTTGGTCATAACAAAAATATTGACTCTTGAATTTGAGAGTTCAAATTAAGGAGTTTAATTTACCCTAGCAATTGGATAGAGAACATATGGTTTAATTCTATTTTAATAATTCGCTTGGGCATAGGTGTCTTTAGCAGTGAAAGGAAACCAGAGGACCCAGGGAAAACCCACAAGGTTAGACAGGCAATCCTACTCCTTGTCATGTACAACCCGGGGATTCGAAACCACGCCAGTTGACTCAATGACAGGCTTTATGATACAGCACGTAAGTGCTAACCACTCAACCCCCCCCACCCCCCCCTAGCATTTGAAAGATGGGTATCAAAATTCTACTGTGAAACTCAGACATTGAAAAAGAACAGATCGCGTCTACTGAACGCAATCATTTCATATTAGCTTAAGGCATTCATCAGCAGTAACCAAAAACTCTACAACTAGATTAGTCCCAAAATGACCTAGTTTGTGTCGAGTGGATGTTAAACCCCATTTCTCTCTCTCCCTCTATAACTAGATAGTCTACTGGTGGAATGAGAGAATAATGGGGTTTAACATCCACTCAACAGAAATTAAGTCATTTTGGGACTAATATGATTCAATTATATTTCATTAATTCACTGGGGCATAAATATGGCTCTTTAGCGGTGGGAGGAAACAAGTGTGATTGGAGAGAGAGAAATGGGGTTAACCTCCACTCGACTCAAACTAGGTCATTTTGGAGCATAATTATGGCTCTTTAGCAGAGGAAGGAAACCAGTGAGGTTGGACAGATGACTCTACTTGTTGACACATGCAAGCTGGAAATCTAAACCACACCACTTGACTCAATGACAGACATTATGCACTAAAGCACATTTATCCGGCCATCCAATCCCCTCTACTTGTGTCATGAGAGAAAGACCAAGATAATATAAAGTCCTTGTGCAAAATCTCTTTTATTTCACAATTTTATATATTATGTTATATGTATAAATGTGTTTAGAGAAGAATACAATAAGTATTACATACCCATCTTTATATTACACAAACTACTAGATGTATATACACGATATAATAATACACATATACACACCAAATTATACAAAAATAGCCATGTAACAACACTGGGGCAGGCCGCAGGGAACACAAAAATAGTCATACATTTACTTTCATTTTTCGAGTATCAATTTAGCTATAACTTCCGATTAAAATTTGTGTTTTGCATATCATGTGTTTGTACAAACTCCGTAAAAAAAATGTATAATAATAATAATCGTTTTCTATAGCGCTGAACATTCAGTCAGTCTGACTGCTATAAGGTCCATGGGTAAACTAACAATTCTTTTACAAAACACAGATGTCCTATTTCGTTTTGTTTTTTTCTATAGACCATTGAAAGTATTAAAAACAAAACAAAATATAGATCTGTATTTTAATCAGATTGGACCATTACAGCACATCTATCTTCATTAGCCCAGTTTGGTGCAATATAGTTGGTGCAATATAGCCCAGTGGGAGCTGACATGCCATAAAACTCCATTTCATTGATTCACTAGCCAAGTCGGTACAGAAACGCAAGATACTAAAAACCACATTTCATTTCCATCAGCACATTTAATTTGTATGTCAAAATGAAAATACTTTAAGGAATTTGGAGCTTATGATCCTTGTCTAAAATTTAGACTCTTAATGGATAGATCTCTACACACGCACCCACCTGTCCATCCGTGCGCTGACAGAGTAATATAATGCTGACATCTTTATTCATGATTCAATAATAACTGATATTTTAATTTATCAATTTATCAATTTCTATCAAGTGAAGTGTTGTTTATTTATGGAAAACAACAAAGTGTTCTGAGGCAGGTACAGAAATTTAACGAAAGTTCTGTTTTCTTTGTGGTTCTTAATAATAATAATAATAATAATTAATTTATCATATAGCGATTTACATTAGAAAATCTCAAACTGCTGTACTTCTTATTATTCAAACAGACAGAACAGAAATGGGGTTTAATGTCCACTTGAGCCAAGCTTGAACTCATTGTGATATCATGAAATTATATAAATACTGATCCCGTTTATATGAAATTTCACTTCAAATTTAGTGCTAATCATATCAACACTTTGTGTGTGAGAGAGAAATGGGATTTAACATCCACTTGAAACAAACTAGGTCATTTTGGGACTAACATATGGTTCCATTTTATTTCATTAATTCGCTTGCGTGTAGGGGCCTTTAGCAGTGGGAGGAAATTAGAGGACCTTGAGAAAATCCATGAGGTGGGATGGGCGACCCTATTCCTTGTCACGTACAACCAGATAATCGAAACAACGCTAGTTGACTCAATTAAAGACCTTATGATACAACGTGCACATGCTAACTATTCAGCCATCCAGTGGTGGATTAAGCTCCACCAAGGCCTGAGGCGGCAGTTGCTGGAGGGCCTATTTAAAATGGCGTGGGCCTAATTAATTTCGGGTCAGGGCCTATGTTGATTCCCGTTTGGCCTAAACCCCACCTCCTTACATTCATTGTCTATGCGTTTTTAATCATATCAGATAAGTCTTTAAAACATTTTTTTTACAAAATCATTGGGCCCAAGGCTGCAGCCTCATCAGCCTCAATGATAATACGCTTATGCAGCCATCCAATCCCCCATGTTGCTAGAGTGTTCACAATATTCTACACCCCCCCCCCCCCCCAAATAGAAAGATAATAACACATAAGTTGAAATATATCACAGAAAAGGAATTATTATATATTCACATACACAATTCAAATATATAACTATGTCATATCTAAACAAAAGTTCAACAAGTTGTTAGGTGTCCAATTTCTTGTTAATGTTTAAATCAATAGTGACATGTGGCCATAATACTTTTTTGGATAACTTTTAAATATTATTCTCCTGTTTTGTTCTACTAGTTTCCCTGGAAGCTTAAGAACATGATAATAAATATCCTGGTTCCTGGCAGTCTCAGACTTACATGTAAGTTAAGAATTTACTCCAAATTGTTCGCCTCATTTTAACTTAAATATAGCCCTTTATGAAACTTTTGTTGTTTTAGTGTATCAAATTCATCAATAAGAAACTACAGTGGACTGTCACATCCGACACTGTACGGCATCGTTACAATATGTCGGATCACGCAGAATGCCGGAATACCAAGTATGTGCAAAGCTTCATGTTTCTGGATCAAAGATATTTCTTATGAGCAGTTATTTAAAGTTGAGTAAATTCTTAATTTAAGTCTTAGAATGTTTTGTGAACACGGGGCCAGAACCATTAAATATTCTTGTTTTAGACTAGAGCTTTATTTCCCTGGGCCCCGTTTTTCGAAATCTTAACTAATTCCATATTTTAGTAGATACTTAATTTTGATTGGCAAAGCACTAATATCAATCTAATATTATCCAATCAAATTACTAAAATTTGGATTTTATCTTAGTTAAAATTTCGTGAAACAGGCCCCAGGGAACTAACTAATTGCACTGTCATGTTTGAAGTCTGTTGCTTACAACTTCAGCAATGAAGTGGTCGAAGGTACCATTGTGGGCACCACCATATCTAGGAATATCTTCGGTAAACTGAGTACATAAAAGCTCTACTTTTACCCTGACCAACCATCTGAAACCCTCCTTTTGCACTGACTAATTAACCATCTTAAACACTCCTTTTGCCCTGACTAATTAGCCATCTGAAACCCTTCTTTTGCCCTGACTAATTAACCATCTAAAACCTTACTTTTGCCCTGACTGACCATCTGAAACCATACTTTTGCCCTGACTAATTAACCATCAGAAACCAGATCCTATTTCACTTTTTTTGGTAGCTCAAATTTTGTTTTTGTTTCGTGCCAATGGAAGAATAAAATATGAAAAAACAAACTGAGCTATAGATTTGTATTTTAATGATATTTAGAACAATGTTACTAAGGGACATGCTAGACAGTTGTTGAAGGGAAACCTTGGTTATTAAAATCCATACTATACATTGAATAAATTCAATAATATTATTGATCATGAAGAGATATCAGATATGCTATAAGAAAATTTTAATAAAATCAACAGTCTTATAATATTACCCAGATAATCAACAAAGGGAGAGAGAGAAAGAGAGAGAGAGAGAAAAATGGGGTTTAACCTCCACTCAACACAACTAGGTCTAATTTCAGGACTAACATGGTATTAATTTTATTTCAATAATTTGCTTGCGTCTAGGGGTCTTTAGCCGTGGGAGGAAACCCACGAGGTTAAGAAGGCGCCCCTATCTCCATGCCACATACGCTCACACCAGGGCTCGAAACCACAGCCGCAAGCCAGAGGTGGCCGGCCAGCTAGAGGTCAAAGCGCAACACTCTAGACCACTAGGCCATCCCAACCCCCCCTGATAATTAACAGAGAGCACGTAATACATGGCTGTTAAATAATTTCAATTTGAATATTAAAATACAGGTAGCCCAACGTGATGTTTACATTTTACCTCTGACAACATTCTGATTAAAATACAGATCTATATTTCATTTGTTTATACTTTCGATGAAGAGACAGAGAGAGAAATGGGGTTAGACACAAACTAGGTCATATCATAACTAACATATATTGTTCAATTTTATTTCGATAATTCGCTTGCGCGTAGGAGTCTTTAACAGTGGAAGGAAACCGTAGAATACACACGGTGTTGGCTAAGTGACAGACTTTATGATACAGCGCGCACATACTAACCATTCGGTCATCCAACCCACCCTACTTTCGATAGCCTCTACTATTTGAAGACCTGACCGGTTGAAGTGGAAGCTCGCTTCAGGGGTCATACAAGTGTTTTTTGACCCAATAACGTCAGACTTTTGATTAACCAATCGGCGTTTATGTTTCTAGTGGATAACCCACAGTTCAGTGCACATCTTGCCAAAAACTTGTCATAACAGACCGTTTCATGGGCTAATCCCTTACATCATCCAGAATTCTGATTGTATAACAACTCTTCCAGATCCAAGTGTTTTAATCAGATTGCTTTGACGCCATAATTTATTCCATTTAAAGACACCAGATGGTAAACCACCAGTATAAAGGGTCATGAAAATGTGAATTAATGACTTGTCAGCCTCAAACGTGCCATATTGTGCCAAACATATGGTGATCAATTCGAGACAAACTAAATATTATATCTCAAAAACATCTATACAAATCTATATAGATGTCTCATATGATTTTCCTTTATCAAACACAAATTATAATTGATAAAAAAATGGCTTCATCTGTATTAATCAAACAACTATAACTCTATCAATACAAAAATCTTTATTTATTTTTTATTGTGATATTCATGGAGCTTTTTTAATGATTTTTTTTCAAAACTGAAATAAAATTGAACTATTAAAGTGAACTATTAATGTCATTTTTTAGGACAATATTTAATATTTCACAGAGTAACCCACACTGAAATGTATTCAAATTGATTAAATAACATTTATTTACGAAAACCAAACCAGATATAAATGGTAATTATTCTCCTAGCTTGGATTCAAATTAAAAAGAGGCCCATTAGAACATTTTTTAATGCTGAGGATGTTGAGAATAGTTCAATTTATTATATCTAATACTAAAAGGAAATGAACCCTTTCTTGACTGATATTAACTATTCGATATTATAGTTTGTAAGAGAGAGAGAGAAATGGGGTTCAACGTCCACTCAATACTAACCAGGATATTTTGGGACTAACATTTGTTTCAAATTTAGTTCAATAATTCACTTGCGCGTAAGGGTCTTTAGCAGTGGGAGGAAACCGGAGGACACTACTCCTTATCACATACAACCGGGGAATCAAAGCCACGCCAGTTGACTCCATGACAGACCTTACGATACAACGCGCACATGCTACATGTAACCATTCGGCCATCCACCACACCCTAGCTAGTAAGGGACTCAAATGCTGATCAGCGTCTTCAATGGTTTATCGTTTAATACATAGATTGCTATCTAAATAATATTGAAGGAAATACTAGAGAAATTTCTATATCCCTATCTAAATAAATACCAAAATAAATATTAGAGAGATTTCTAGATCACTATCTAACTAAAACATCAAAACAAATAAACAAAAACAAAACAAATCTAGTTATATTCTCCCGAATTCAAAACAAATCTAGTTATATTCTCCCGAATTCAAAACAAATCTAGTTACATTCTCCCCAATTCAAAACAAATCTAGGCATATTCTCCCCAATTCAAAACAAATCTAGACATATTCTCCCGAATTCAAAACAAATCTAGTTATATTTTCCCGAATTCAAAACAAATCTTGCTACATTCTCCCGAATTCAAAACAGAACAAAAGAAATATTAGTAAAAGCTTTGTGTGTGTCAAATATATATATTTAGCGTCTGTTCACACATATAAAGTGTGACATCACAGACAAAAGCCTTTCTTCCATGGCTTAATCAGATCACCGCACTTTCGTTAAAAATAAAGTTATACTTTATTTAACTATTAACGGTTCAATATTAAAAAATCAAACTTGAAAGAAATATGTTACAGATTGTTCAGTTTCATGTAATTAAAATTTAAAAAATTTAGAGGAATTAGGAACAATGCAATCCTTGCAAAACTTGGGTTATTTCACGAAATTATAACTAAGATAAAATCCAAATTTTAGTAGATACTTCAATTTTGATTGGCTAAGTCCTAAAATCAATCTAATATTATCCAATCAAATTACTAAGATTTGAATTTTTTTATCTTACTTAAAATTTCGTGAAACAGGACCCAGGGGTTTATTAAATACTCACATATTGTAGCCCTTGAATATATCTATACAATATCTATTCAGTTTCTTTTAATACAGTACCACAGACGTCAGTAATGAATGAATTATATTACAAGTTTAAGCATTGAATAATTGTAGTGCATACTGTCGAAATTGTAATTATATTTATTAACAATTGTAATTACATGTACTACCTATTTTAATTACATTTATTGACTATTGTAATTACATATATTAACATTAACAATGGTAATTATATATACTGTATTAATGACAATTATATCTTAACAATTGTATTGTAATTATATATAGTAACAATTGTAATTGCATTTATTAACAATTGTAATAATATATCACATATATGCACATATGTTAGCAACTGCAATTACATACATTTAGTAAGAATTTTATGACACGTATATCGGTAATTATAAAATAAATCACTAATGCTAGGTTCTCACCGTCGTGCGATGTGTTACGATAGGATGGTCCCTATTGAGTCCATGATCTGCTACATTTCGATACTTCAGATACAATTCGATATAATAATCAACATGATTGCTACGACTGACCTCATATGATAAGACCTAAAAAGATTACTCCACGATTAAAACCATTATTTCAATTGCAGAACGAATCTTGATAGTGGAGAGAGAGTGAGAAATGGAGTTTATTGCTACTCGACACAAACTAGGCTACTTCGGGATAACATATTGTTTAATTTTATTTCAAAAATTTGCTTGCGCGTAGGGGTCTTTAGCAGTGGGAGGAAACCGGAGGACCCAAAGGAAATCCTCGAGGTTGGACAGGCTAACCTACACGTACAACCAGAGATTCGAAACCACGCCAGGCTTTATGATACAGCACGTCCATGCTAACCATTCGGCCATCCATCCCCCCTTGATAGTGGGAACCTACTATAATGTAAATTATTTGTGATATATGATTATTTGCAAAGAAGAACTGAAGCGGTTGTAAACTCAAAATTACACTTACATTTTTAAATTCAAAGATTTAATTCATATAAAACAATTTGTGACTTTGAAATATTAAGGGGTTATGAACTGCAAAAAATATTCAGTTTCAAAATCAGGAAATACAGGTACATATACTCAATAGAAGTAAAAATATACAAGTACACTAAGAGCATATACTACAATAAAATTTGTAAAAAAAGATGATCATGCAAACAAGCTGCTGAAATAAGAATAAACATTCTATCAAATTTTTCTTGGTAACTTTATATCTAATAAATGATTGAATCCTCAAAACACAGATCTATATTTCGTTGCGTTTTTTATACTTTCGATGGTCTACACTACATGAAGATCTGACTGGTTGTAGTGGAAGGTCGCGTAAGCCGTCGTACGAGTGGCTTTTGACTCTATCGTATAACATCAGACATTGATTAATCGATCAACGTTGAAATTTCTAGTCGTTTACCCACAGTTCAATATCGCACGCCAAGAACTCACCGTAACAGACCATTTCATTGGCTATTCCCTCTCTTCAACCAGAATGCAGGTAATATCTATAACAACTCTTCCAGATCCTAGTGCAGTGAAGACTAGTAAAACAAAATTTTGAACTACAAAAAACGAAACGAAATAGGATCTGTGTTTAATCAAATTGGCTCTTATAAAATCTTTAAAAAAAGGTTGCTCATGCAAACAAACTGTAGAAATATGAGAATAAACATTTTATCAAATTTTTCGTGATTAACTAAACTGATATATTCAATAAACGATTGTATGTACTCAAACACATTTTCACAGTACTGTTGAAACTAGATATCCAATAGGCCTCCAACTTACTAGTCTTCTTGAAGAGTCAGCTGTGTAATCTTGTATGTCATGTCAATGTTGAAAACTACCAGACAAGCAGAGTTATCTCCTCTATGAAATCGACATGATCTCCTAGGGGATGCTCGATTGTCAGTCGTGAATTTTCTGCATGGTCTTAACATCAGAGGTTAGTAGAATCGTGACGTAATTAATTCTATTGAATATGTTTTAGTTGTCATGGTTGGATTGAGATATTTTCTTACACAGTCAGCACATGCACTGCAGTTGAATCCTGTCTTTCACTCAATTGTCGCCATTTCTGGGATCAAGCGAATTCCATTACGGAACGATCCAATGAGTATCCCCCTTCTGGGATTTAGAGAATTTCATTACATAACATTCAATCGAGTATCCCCCGTCGTTTATTTTTACAACCTCATAGGTAATCTCAAGCTTGAGGTCACTCGAAATGATTTAAAACTGTCAACAGAACATGAAGTCACACATTTACTGATATTATATACACTTGTCCGACTGTCTAACTACAAGTCATGAGACAGGATCAAGGGAGAAAAGAGAGAGAGAAATGGGGTTTAACATCCACTCGACACAAACTAGGTCATTTCGGGACTAACATGGTTTAATTTTATTTTAATAATTCACCTGCTAAACATTCGGCCATCCCACTCCCCCAATCTGTAATAGCAGCGGTAGCAAACCGGAGGACCTGGAGAAAACCCACGAGGCTGGACAGACGACCCTACCCCTTGTCACGTACAACTGGGGATTTGAAACCACGCCAGTTGACAGATTTTATGATACACCACACATCCAACCCACCAAAGGGAGAAAAGAATATAACGTCTATTATATATATATGCAATACCACACATCAAGTTTAAAACCAGAGTGGTGTATTCTTTTATATATTCACCACTATACACGAGAGAAAAGATGTATTCTCTTATATATTTACCACTATCCACGAGAGAAAAGATGTATTCTGTTACAGTAGATCGGCTACTCAGTCTGTTAAATCACAACAGGTATATTCTATCAAATATTCAGGATAACTCTGATGACTATCAAAAACAACCCAGATTTTGGGATCGAATATATTATCCACACACGAATCATAACATCTGCCCATTTTGTCCGTTTCGGGATATAATGGAGGAGGTTTCCGATACCCTTTTTGACCTCCTGTTGACTTGCCAACGAGAACACGAGACAGGAACATTTTGAGCAGATATTCCGGTTCCTTGGCCTCTGATGATGAACTCTCTGAAGCTGCTTCTAAAGTAACATTCGGGACTGAGTTGCCACGCGTCGGCATGTGCGGGTTGATCACAGGCGTATTAAGATCGTTAAATCCGAGAAGAGAGTTGGTGATTGGGTAATTGGAATGCTGCGGGTTCAGGTTGACGGGGATGTTTCTGTTACTGAGCGAGTAGAGACTGTTGGGTGCTGACGAGAACATGTTGAAGGCAGATGACGTAGAAGCTCCAAGGTATGTTGGGTTCGGAACAGGAACTGAGTTAACCACCGAAATAAAGGAACCTTGGCTATTGTTTGTAGAACCAAACAGTAGTTGATGAGCTGGTGGAGGAGGGTTAAAGTTAGGAGTGTAGGGAATACTAACAAGACTCTGATGAGCAGGCGGCGGATGAAATAGGTTTAATTTTTGTCGAATAGCCTGGAATTTCTTTCGATGATGCCGGACTTGTTTAAAATTGTGGAAATCTGTGTAGTCGTGGGAATAGATTGCATTCTTGGCAAAATATGAACCTGAAATGAGAAAGAATAAATGTGACATACAAGGGAAATAACTTTGGAAGTAATTATAAGAAATGATTGGAAACCAATAGGCTTCGTCACACTAATGTAAACAATGCATATCACGGATATCATATGACCACAGTTATTTATGAAGCGAGACAGAGAGAAATGGGGTTTAACATCCACTAGACACAAAGTAGGTCATTACAGGACTAACATATGGTTCAATTTTATTTCAATAATTCGCTTGCGCATCGAGATCTTAAGCAGTGAGAGGAAACTGGAGGACAGGCATCCCTTTTCCTTGTCAAGTACAACCGACGAAACCGCGCCAGTTGACTGAATAACAGACCTTATGATACAACAGAGAGAGATGGGGTTTAAGTTCACTAGACACAAAGTAGGTCATTTCGGGACTAGCATAGGGTTTAATTTTATCTAATAATTCGCTTGCGAGTAGGGGTCTTTAGCAGAGGGAGGAAACTGAAGGATAGGCATCCCTACTTCTTGTCACGTACATCCGGAGAATCGAAACCACACAAGTTTACTCAATGACAGACCTTATGATACAACACCACACGCTAATTAGTCAACCTACCTATTTAATATCTGGTGCCTGCTGCCTATAAATCTGTAAAGAGAGATTTAACATCCACTCAACACAACCTGGGTCATTTCGGGACTAACTTGCGCATAGGGGTCTTTAGCAGTGGAAGGAAACTCGAGGAACCGGGGCAAACCCATGAGCTTGGACAGGCGACCCTACTCCTTGTCACGTACAACTGGGGATATGCTTTATGATACAGCGCGCACGTGCTAAACATTCAGCCACCCAAACCCCTAATCTGTAATAAAAAAATGGTGTAGAATTACCTTCTCCATAAAGAGAGCCATGTTTACCACATAATCTCCAATCAAAACCTTTCTTTGTGATGGCTTCCACACACTGACCCTGGGTTCCGTGAAATAACATCTCTTCCTGAACATTCAGACCATCGTTTTCATGTATCATTTCTATCCGCTTCCTGAAATGAAATGGGGTTGAATGTTTTACTGTTCTGTTCCTACTGGGCTAATAAAGATGGGCATACGCCATACAGTGTGCTATGAGGGAATCTTTGCCTGGACAGTGGCATTATGACCTACTCTTATAGCGAGTTCCAACATCCAAGGGATCTTTAAAAAAGACACCAATGTTACACGGGACCTTAGCTTTTTGTCCCATTCAAATGACTAGACAGCTGTATTTGTCAGGCCCTCAGTCCTGCACCACTGACAAGGGGAAACCATGTTGGAAAATCCTAATGAACTTTCTCAGCAGGGATCAAATGCAGGGATCAAATACACAACTGCAAGCCAATTGAATTACCACTGCAATGTCAATTGAATTACCATGGCAAGCCAATTGAATTGCCAATGCAAGGCAGTTGAATTACTACTGTTTGAACCTAGGCATCGTGCAAGTTAGCTGTCGACTTATACATAACCATAACTAGAAGTGGGTGTTCTAGACACTTTGAAAAAACGTAATGATTTCATTGTTCAAAACAAATTGCAGCACTAAAATTTGTCTATATTGTGCATCACGTTTAACAGGACAATACTTATGTAGGACTTTCACTGACAACACATATAGATTTAAAATGGAGAAAAAAAATAAAAATATTGAATAAATATTGATTTTTCACTTACAAGTTATAATACTTCCACAGTGTTAAATTCTGTACTCGTGATATTCTATGTAAACAGAAACGAACTCCATTCATTGTTTTATAGAATCGAATGGCAACAGTTATAAATTCAATAGAATCATTGTCCAAAACAACAATCTTCAATGTCTAAAAAATAAAGAGAAAAAGATAAAACATTACTTTGAAATTGATACCATCCTTTATTTGTCAAGGATCAGTCAACTGATGAGTCAAAAGACAGCATTGGTGCCACCCCCCTCATTCCAGTTATAAAATTGTCTGTGATATCTATAAAATTGATGAATGATAGAGAATTGGGGTCTAACTTCCACTCAATACAAACTTGTCTTATTATTTTACATGTTAAAATTTGGGGAGAGGGAATTATATAGGCTTTGCCAGTTGCCTGTTTCCTAATCCTAAAATTCAATAAAATATTGTTTATATAAAAAACAACCCAAAAACCCAAACTAAGTATGATTTAATTATTTTAATAATTTGATTGTGTGTCGGTTGTTTATGCTGAGAATTGAAATCATGCCACTTGAACCGATAACAGACCTTAATATCTAAAGCACCTTAAAGCATTTGCCCCTCCCCCCTAGCTAGTTCAGAGCATCATCACAACAACTTGAATAATAAACTTACAGATCTTTCATCAATGGGAGACCACTCTGGAGGTATATCCTGTTGGTCGTCTTTCTGTCTATCTTCAGTATTATCATCACATTTCTCAGCTTCTCTTTTTTCTAATATATCTACAACCATCTCTGGTAATGTTTTCTTTAATTCATCTACAATAAATAAAATGGGGTTTAGCGTCCTGCTCTGACTGAGCTAATGAAGACGGGCATACGTCATGCAGTGTACTATGAGGGAATTCAAACTGCCAAAGGATCTTATACATGTACTTGCAACGCTAATGTGAAAGGCAGGACCTCAGTTTATCATCCCATCCAAATGACTAGAAAACTCTCCTTGTCAGGCCCTCTGTTCTGCACCACTGACAATGGAAAAACCACGTTCTCGACCAATGCAGGGATCCAACACGCAACCTCAAGACTTGCGAGCCAGCATCTTACCCACTTAGCCACCGTGGCTCCAAATTTCATCAAGAACAATACATAATAACATATACACAGGAGTGGACTACCTTAAACATTTTGTACTATTGAACAGTGTATTTTAACACATGTACTTATTTTGAACTGCTGATATTGGAATTGCACCGTGAACATTGAAATAATATTGGCAACATTAACCTTCCATAGTCCTGTACATGAACCAACATACCATGAAAACTCAACATGTACTATAATAATATATAAAACAGGAAACAGGAGATGGGAAACGGCAACGCTCCCTTTATAAAGTAATTAAATCAGGCTGGTACATCTGTGTGGACACTGGATCAAAAGATGATACCGGCGGCGGGGCGGAGTAGTAAAACAAAATTAAAGAATCTCCGCTCAACAGAATCCCACAACAGACTTGTAGTAGTAGAAGATCGTTTAATAGGACGACGTTTCAGGTGAAATACCCTTCTGTTGAGCAGGAATTCTTTCAATTTTATATTGAAAAAACTTACCAATACTGTAAACACCTCTACAACTTTCTTCCAAACAAAACAAATATTTGAACTAAAAAAGTAACAAAACAAATGTCTTATTCATAACAAATGAAGTATCAATCTTTTGTAAACTACAATATTATGAATATTTAATCTTTAAATCAATTATACGATGTAAATTCAAAATCTACCGCAATTTTATTTTCTTGCTTAAATATTAAATAATCAATAACAATGAAATAATAACGTGGGACTAACATGGTTCAATTTATTTCAATAATTTGTGTGAAACAATGACATAATAAATGGCGATTAATTTAATATTATGAGAGAGACGAGAAAGAGAGGAGGATTAACTGCCACTCAACACAAACTATGTCATTTCGAGACTAACATGGTTCAATTTAATTTCAATAAAGGGGTCTTTAGCAGTGGGAGGAAACTAGAGGACCCCAATAATATGGCCGCAAGAACTCTCTTCTGTAGGTTATTGTGGTCCCTGGACCCTGACCTATAAGGATCTAGGATGGAAGCCCCCCCCACCCCAATCAAGAATTGCTTCCGTCGACCCTGAAATTCTTTACTAGTCTAGTACCGATAAATGTATTTCTAAATAAATTTGCATACATTACCAAACAGGGCCGGCATGCAAGCGAGAAAACACAAAAAGTTCTTGTCATACTCACCGTTTTTTCAAGTAAAACTTGTTTCGTATGCTCCTGGATACAAATATCACAAAAATCATGGCCATTAGAACAGCATGAAACCTTAGTCAAACTAGATTTCGAACATTTAACACAGATTATTTCTGATTGGTTGCTCTTATTTGTCAAAATGTTTGTTTCCATGGGAACAGAAGAGCCATAGTCTATTGACTGAGACATATTGATTGTGTATTTATAGCGTTTACGTGGCGGTAAATTGTCTTGGGAAAGATCTGTGGTTCGTGAAAGACTTGGCTTTGGCGTTGATGTTGAATTTGAATTAGGTAGATACATGTCAAATAATGAGGATAAAAACCTGTCGTCATTATTTGAAACTGTTTCCTGATTGGCGTTGCATGCAGACGCAGCTGTATTTGTGGTGGATGAACAGGAAGCTGCACTCTGACCTGCAGGCTTGAGAACATTGTTTGGAGTTACCCGCCCTTGATTTAAAAGATTTGCACTACTTGTTGAGGTTTGCATGCACATATTTGAATTAAACTGATTATCCGGCCCGATGCGTGAACATTTCAAATCGGAATTATTATAGTTTAATGGCGTTTGATTTGGAATATTTGCATAGTTTGTTGATATTCCGAGTGTTGGTCCCGTTTTAGGGGTTTCGTGTGCACGTAGAGGATTAGCAGATGTACACAATTTAGGATCTTGACTGTCTGTCTCTGCTAACAGACGCACGTATTGCTCAATTTGTTGAAATGCTTCATCTTTTGTGTCCGTATGAAGGGTAGAAGAGGGTTGAGTAGCTGCTGAGTTATTGGTTATTAAGAGTGAATCGACGAGGACGTCATTATTGTTATTTAATGTACACGATCTCAGTGTATTCACATAGGTTTGATTTGGGAATAAATCAGTTGTAGCACCGTTCACTGAAAGACTATTTGCGTCTGCTTGAGCTGAGGTATCCACTGTTGCATCAAGCGTCTGATTGGCTAGATTTGATGACGAGTTGGTTTGATGTTCGACTGATCTGTCGTTTTCATCCTTATTAGAATCAATGTCCATTGGTGCATCTGCTGTTACCGTAGTGACATGATCTTGACTTGTGCCTGCTGCAGAAGCATCGCTACAATCTGTAACTCCTTGGCTATCTGGAGCTTTATTCAGGTCATCAGCGTCCGACGGGCTAGAAGTATAACCCGCGGCGCGTAACAGCTGATCGATTCCATTACCAAAGACATCTTCGAGATTAGTTTCAAGGTCCACATTCTGTTTGGTGACAGACACAGAGGGTGTGGAGGTAGAATCATCATCATCATTATCGTCGTCGTCATCATCAATATTACAGGTTGAATCACACAGCACCGTCTGTACACAATCTACAAAATAAAATAATTAAATCATGTTACAGAGAGAGAGAGAGAGAGAAATAGGGTTTAACGTCCACTTGACACAAACAAGGTCATTTTGGGACTAACATATGGTTAAATTTTTTATTTCAATAATTCGCTTGCGCGTAGGGGTCTTTAGCAGTGGGAGGAAACCAGAGGACCTGCAGAAAATCCACGAGGTCGGACAGGCGACCCTACACCTTGTAATTTACAACCGAGGATTCAAAACCACGCCGGTTGACTCAATGATAGGCTTTATGATACAGCACGCACGTGCTAACCATTCAACCCCACCGGAATAACGACATTGAAACCAAGAGGAATTTTGTTTGAAGAGGCTTAGTGATTTTTTAAGCTTGTTTTCTGCATCATAATTGGACTTGCCTATCTTAGAGCCATTGACTGTCGTTAGGATGGTACAAAAAACTGTGGTCTCGACACTTGCAACTGGATGCAACTACATGTAGCTATCAGCACCGGAGAAACGATTGTCGTTTGTGTCAATGTCAATGTATGCAAGTTGCAAACGTGTAAATCGACTTCAACTGCTCGGTTAATTAAAGTAGCTATGTCGATGTACACCATGTTTTTTTTATTAAATTTAAAATAAATACTAACCAGAAGGTTCTGGTTTACATGGAGTATCTGTCAGTTTATTGATGGCGAGAGTAGCAGAAACAAAGATGACATCATTATCAACAACAGGTGGTTCTTCCTTAATAACAATAACATCATCGCCATCATCTGATTCATCTACAAATAACAATAAAATACAATAAAACACAATACATGTACAATATAATACAATACATGTACAATTTTACGTGCACGCCAATGTGTACACAGGACCTTGTTTTTTCGTCCCATCCGTAATGACTAGGCAGCTGTCCTTGTCAGGACCTCCATCTGCATCAATGACAAGGGGAAACCAAGCCGGAAAATCGAGATGCCAATGCAGGGATCTTACACTCGACCTCCAAGCTAGCGAGCCAGCACCTTACCCACTAAGCCATGTGACCCCCGAATAAAATACAATACAAGACAACAATACAATACAATGAAATACAATAATGACAGGGACATGTCCAGAAATATAAGCAGAGAGGGTGTTCCAAGGTGGAGACTTCTGGGGTTTTATAACTAATTTCATAAACTATGAAGTTCTGAGACAATATTTATGCACATTTAGCTGTATAGGATTATAGTAGAGTGAGCCCAGCACGTGGCAATTGTTTTGTCCACATGATGAAACAAATACCCTGCTTAATACGCCCCTCTGGACACATGCCTGCATTATCCTTCAATTCATCTTAGCGAAATGAAATGGAGTTTAATGTCCTATGGTCTGCTCCAGCTGGGCAAATAAAGGCGGATTTATGCCATACCGTGTGCTAACATTGTAATTTTGCCTGGACAGCGACGCTATGGCTTACTCTTATGTAGAATTCCAACTGCCAAGGAATCTTTTACATGCACGCCAATGTGTAAACTGGACCTTGTTTTTTTCATCCCATTCGAATGACTAGACAGCTGTTCTTGTCAGGCTCTCTATCCTGCATCACTGACTAGAGAAAACCATGACGGGAAAACCCAATGAACTTCCTCGCCCCTATTCATCCAAGATTAAAATATTATGAACAATAAACATGTAAAAACAATCGACTCCAATCCATGAACACTGATAAACATGACTGACTGCAACTAAAAACCATCATTATTTAATTATCCCTTAAATTAGTGCAAGATATTTGATAATTCATTTACTAAAAATAGTCTTAATGGACGGAAATAAAGACATCAGATATTGAATAATCAACCATAGAGAAGCTACATGTAGTTATAAATTAAAAAGGGAAATCAATTATTTACTATAAATACGATATGAACAAAAATAAAGTCATGATATTGTATAATCACCCCAAGAGATAAGCATTTCATCTATCTCTAAACTAAAGTGACCCATTACAATTAATGGCTTTATATTTGAAATAAACAAAAAGTATTTAATCTGATCATTGCTTTAAAGTTTGTTGTTTTTGGATTTCTACATATTTAGAATAAGGCCTTAAAATAGTTAGTGCAAGAGAACTGCACCACATAAAGAGAAAGAGAGATATGTTATGTTATGTTTATAGATTGCGCTATACCAAGAATAAATTATTATTATTAGAGAGAGAGAGAGAGAGAGAGAGAGAGAGAGAGAGAGAGCGTTTAACTTCACTCATTTAACTCCACTCGACACAAACTAGGTCATTACGGGACTACCATATGGTCTGATTTAATTTAAATAATCTGATTGCGCGTATGGGTCTTTTGCCTAATCCAAACAACTAGACAGCTAAGACAGCTGTCTTGTTTAATGTAACAACTGGCACACTAGGTACATTTTGTAAACTGGAAGTAGATTGTGCACAAAATATAATGACAAAGACAGATCTATCTTCAAAGCTTATCAAATATCATGTGAAAGGCTGCTTGATCTAATGGATTGGATATCTACTAATTAAACCTTATCATTATAGTCAATCCATAATTACTCAGTTTAGACCAAGAAAAACCTCCAAAGCTCAGCAAATATCATGTGAATATACATGGTTGTATGAAGAGATTAGATATTTATTAAGCGCGTCATTATAGTCAGCAGCCCCCAACTACTCAGTCATGTGATCACACAGCTTAGTTTACATCCAACATATTCTAATTATTATTATAATAAAAGGTAATGTGTACATGTAACAGCAGAAATAAAATAAAATGGGGTTTAATAAAGACGGGCATAAAAAGTGTGCAGGAAATTTTGCCCAGACAGCACCACTGTGTCCTACTCTTATATCGAATGCCATCTGCCAAGGGATCTTCCCGACTGGGCTTCTGGAGACAGGCATACGTCATATTAAGTGTGCAATGGGGAAATTTTGACCAGGCAACAGCACTATCGTCTACTCTTATATTAAATTCCAACTGCCAAGAGATCTTTTAAATGCATGCCAATGTATACATGTGACCTTGGTTTTTCATCTCATCCAAATGACAAGACACTGTCAGACCCACTGACGAGGGGAAACCATGTCAGAAAATCCTGCTGATCTTTCTCGGCCAATGCAGTGATCGAACACGCGACCTCCAGCCTATCAAGCCTGCGTTCTACCCACTTAGCCACCTTGGCTCCCCGTTTTATTATATAAATAAATGGAACAGAATCTTGTATTACAGTGTACACTGTACGTGTGTACGTGTATATTAAGCTCAATAATGTGGCTGCTGTTCGTCATAGAAGTGTTTAGTAATAATAGCAATACGCCCTGTTTCAACATATTTAAATAAAATCAACATTAATCCTGGGCTAATGAACAACAATTATTAACTTCATAATTTAGATAAAACCTTTAATGTACATGTAACATAATTAATGCCTTAAAAGTTAAATGTCAATGGAATATGTGTTTTAAGTTGTAATTACCTAAATGACTACAGGCCGAATAAACTAAATAACACCATAGATCAATATATATTTATCACAATTATTTTTTAATAAAGCACAATCTAGTTAATGAAATTCAAACACAGATTACAGACAGAGAAATAGGAGAGATAGAGAAATGGGCTTTAACGTCCAAACTAGGTAATTTTGTGACTAACATATAGTTTCAATTTTATTTCAATAATTCACTTGTGTTAGGGGTCTTATGCAGTGTGAGGAAACCAGGGGACCGGGAGAAACCCCCCTATGAGGTTGGACAGACGACACTCATTCTTGCCACGTACAACCGGGGATTCGAAACCACACCAGTTGACTCAATTCAATAACAGGCCTTATGATACAGGGCGTGCACGCTAACCATTCAGCCATCCAGCCCCCCCGGGAGAAATGGGAGGTTTAATATCTGCTTGATACTAATTAACTTGGTTATTTCGGGATCCACGGAAAACCCACGAGGTTGGACAGGCGATCAAATTTTTGACAAAAACTGTTGATGTAACCATACACAGTGAGAGAAATGGGGTTTAACATTCAGTCAATACAAACTTGGTCATTTCTGTGCACATAAAAGATCCCTTGGCCGTTGGAATTCAATATAAGAGTAGGCCATAGTGCTGCTACCCAGGCAAAATGTCCCTCATAGCATTACTGTATGATGTATGCTTGTCTTCATTAGTGCAGTCGGAGCAGAAAAGTAGGACGTTGACTGTTAAACCCGATTTCATTTCATTTTTCATTTATAGACATTAAAGAATTGATCATATGCCATGAAACCAACTATAAATCCTGTTTAAAATAAATTGTCATATGAATTGTCATAAAAAAAAAGTGCATCAAGGAAAAAGTAAATTTTTGACAAAAGCTGTTGTCGTAACCATATGGCTTATACAAACACATTACACATAGGAGGTTGTTCAGTACATTTTAATATCAGATAATTCAATAAATGTAAATAGTTTCTTTTCAAATGCTGTATAAACTGAAATTATTCATCAAAATGAAATAAATCTATTTCTGGATATCAAAGGTGTATAACAATATTTCATGTCTTTTTTCTAGCTATAAATGGTGTATATAAATTATTTTTTAGACAGCTATTCACATGACCAGCCCATAATCAACGGTAAACGTATAACCCCGAAATCGAAACCACGCCACTTAACTCAAAAACAGACCTTATGATACATCATGCACTTGCTAATCAATCGCCCAACCACTCCCAAAACCCATAAACAATCGGATGGCTGAGATATTTGGTGGATTTAAGAATGTGTGCCGTGCCATGTTTTCGTTAAACACTATTTCTCTCTTTCAATCTATATAAACTCAACTCATAAAGTAATGGTTATTAATTGCTTTCAAGGTAATGCGTAATGGTAATTAATTGCTTTCAAAATTATGGTCAATGGTAATTAATTACTTTCAAAGTTATGTGTAATGGTAATGAATTAATTTTAAAGTTATGCGTAATGGTAATTTATTACTTTCAAAGTAATTTCTAATGGTAATTAATTACTTTCAAAGTAATTTCTAATGGTAATTAATTACTTTCAAAGTAATTTCTAATGGTAATTAATTACTTTCAAAGTAATTTCTAATGGTAATTTATTACTTTCAAAGTAATTTCTAATGGTAATTAATTACTTTCAAAGTAATTTCTAATGGTAATTAATTACTTTCAAAGTAATTTCTAATGGTAATTTATTACTTTCAAAGTAATTTCTAATGGTAATTAATTACTTTCAAAGTAATTTCTAATGGTAATTAATTACTTTCAAAGTAATGCTTAATGGTAATTAATAACTCCACTAAATATGATAAGTGATATCAGTATCACTTAGATACAGAGAAATGAATTTATTGAAAATTTCTTTCAAATTTCTCCATCTCGAGCAAGATATTAGCTTTTGACAGTTTGACAAGACAGGTGCATTAATTGCAACCATCGCACTGGATGAACTGTTCTAATCTACTTAAATATCAGAGATATCAGATGACATTAAGAGTTGATTTAGGTCTTGTCATGTTAATAAAAGTTTAATTAATAGTTTATGTAACATTTCAGGCCTTAAGAAAGACCTGCAATAGGTGGAATTAGTTTATGCATAAAATATGTTTAACAAGCCGTTGCCATGGAGATATGCCCACATTTTGCAAGAGGTATCCTTTCACTCATGACCAGGGACGTGTCTCTGGAACGAAAGATAACAGTGCATTGAATATTGATAGGTTCATTCTTTTATGCAAGCCTGGAAATAAGGTGCCTGTCACTGACCATGTCAGGCACAAATTCAGGCTTTGTCAGGCACTAAACCTGGTGCCTGTCATTTTGTCCGGCACCGATTTGTCTTTTTTAATGATATTTTTAATACATGTCCGGCACTAAGTTGAAATTGTCAGGTAGTATTTCATTAGTGCCTGTCATTTTGTCAGATACATCTAAAACCGTTATTTCCAGGCCTGCTTTTATGAGCCCAATGCTTGAGAAAATATTAGAAATAAATCTGTTAAGAATTATTCAGATGGTTTTCGACTAAGGGAGGAAACTCTGGGACATAAGGTTGCAGAATGGTCAATATCAGTAGGATTCATTTCATTATTGTATAAACCCAATGCTTCTCATGGAATCTGAAAACATCTGCTAAAAAAGTGGCTTCTGGCATTCACAAAGTTTTTGGCCTACTCATGAGTGAAAAGTTGAGAAACACAGCTTATCGATAAGAGTTTATCCTGTCATGACCAAAGTGTTTCAAATAAAATTTTGAAAACCTCTGCTAAAAACTATAGCCTCTATTATGTTCACAAGGTTTTCAGAAAGAGAGGCATAACTCTGGGAAAAATTCACACCAATATCAAACTCACTTAGATCTTTAAAGCCCAAAACAAAAATTGTGGCCTCTGGAGGATTCACAAGCCATTTGTGTCTGCACATATGAGCAGCAGATTTACATGGGACATGGAAGGAGTACGCCCTCAAAAATGCAATATCATAGGTCAGCTTTTACTTGAAAAGTATTTATTAAAGAAACATTATGGAAGATTAGATAAAGAGCTGTCAGTTCTCACTATAATAGTTAGAAACTAGATAGTGTAAAGGGAATTTGCTAAAAGAACTCTGAACTAAGAATTTGGTGATTTAATTTTGAGCCTAGACTCGATCATCATTACTTGAGTCAGTTTATTAAAAATCATAGTATCAATTATCCATTTTTTGATCTAATCAGAAGCAGCAGACCAGGTTCTAATCCAGTAAATATAGCAGACTTGCAATGCCACCGAGAGTTGATTATGGTCTGGATAAGTTAATTAATAATTTAACTAAAGAAAGAACTGCAATTGGCAGATTTAGCTCTTGCATAATGTATGTTTATACCATTGTTGATGGACTACATATTTGCATACATATAACATTTATGACAAGGATTTGAGAACACACTTTTCTTGTACTTTTAAGTTTATTGTTACCACACATATTATATATAAATTATATGATTCATGAGCTGGCCTGTGTTAAGAGATATATTTTGAATGAGTATGCCTACCACTTATAAATACTCATGGACTTACAATTGGACACTTCCTGGTCGGCCCTTGTTTGAAAAGGATGTGATTAGTCCCTATGAATAAGATACAATTACAGGAGAAATACGATGAAACAGTGTAGTGGGTGTTATCTGTATATCCTGGTTTAACTTACTTAGAACATGGGTGTCTTTAGCAGTGGGAGGAAATAGGAGAACATTTGATAACCAAATCAACGCTGATGTTTCTAGCAGGAAACCTACAGTTCTGTGGGTTCTATAACAATTTTTCTAGATCCTAGTGTAGTACAGACAAATAAAACAAAATTTTGAATTATAAAAAATGTAATGAAATAGGATCTGTGTTTTAATCAAATTGAGAGATGGCGAGTAGAGTTTGAATAGTGTTTTACTCTACATTTAAAACATGATTAATTTGTTTTCAAATTATGACACTTATTTCACAATTACCCTGTTTCCTTTGGAGAGTAACATAGAAATCTGACAAGGATTACTTTAAATTTTAAACATACATTGCAAAAGTGCCAAATCTACCTATTGCAGGTCTTTCTGTAGGCCTGAAATGTTATCTAATTTAATAAGACATTAAATAACTTATCCATGTCATAATCAATGTCAATGTTAGCCTACTACATTTAGGGGATTCGAATAGGATTTGAATGACACTAAATGCCCATGTGTGACAGACATGTTAATAGATAACACCAACTGACGGATATTGGCAACAAAAGTATGGCTGAATAAAAATTATCTTTTAGTTCCCCCCCCCCCCTGACATGATATACCTCCTTTATTTGGTATTGACCATCTGTTACTGTGACAGCCATTTTCCACAAGATAAAACAATATTATAATTTATTTATAGTTCATTGTTCTCATATCTCCTGAATCGTCAATAAACCATTTGGACTATATTTAGCTGAGGGCAAAACATTGTACAATATTCTGTCATGAGGACAATGACATGTAATACACAGATATCTTCACCGATGCAAATATAATGCGCTGTCATTGTCCTAAATATGAGAGGGTGGATGGACGAATCGTTAGATAGAGAAAGGGAGAAATAGGGTTTAACATCCACGACACAAACTAGGTCATTTCGGGACTAACATATGGTTTAACTTTATATATGGTTTAACTTTATATGAATAATTCGCTTGCGCTTAGGTTCTTTAGCAGTGGGAGGAAACAAAAGAACCTGAGAAAACCCACGAGGATGGACAGGCGACGCTACTCCTTGCCATGTACAACCAGGGATTCGAAACCACGCCAGTTATACAATGACAGGCTTTATGATACTGTGCACGCTAACCATTCAGCCATCCCACACCCCCATTGTACTTAATACATCACTCCAAAATATGAGAGGGTGGATGGCCGAATGGTTAGCATGTGCGCTGTGCAACTGTGCATGTTGTATCATAAGATCTGTCATTGAGTCAACTGGCGTGGTTTCAGTTCCACTGCCCAAACATGTGGGTTTTCTCATGGTGTCCTTCCACTGCTAAAGACCCCTATGTACAAACGAATTATAGAAATAAAATTGAACCATATATCACTAATATCAGTCCCGAAAATGACCTAGTTTGTGTTGAGTGGACGTTAAACCCCCATCTCTCTCCAAAATATGATACTTTTAGTTATTTCGAACACGGCTGGCTGAATATTACAATAATTAATTCTCTGTCAATAAATTTTGAATAAGTTCATAAAACAAATTTATTATTTTCATTTCGCTGCATGGTCTGAAATCAAAAACGAAATATATCAGTCAATCCAAATTCCGCAATACCAATTTAAATGACTTTAGATGCCAGAGTTTGATTCTGCAATCTATTGTTCAATGAATTCGTAAAATTA
Organism: Patella pellucida; assembly: GCA_917208275.1. Classification (NCBI taxonomy): domain Eukaryota; kingdom Metazoa; phylum Mollusca; class Gastropoda; family Patellidae; genus Patella; species Patella pellucida. The sequence goes on from OU795041.1 coordinate 14,350,235, forward strand.
TTATAGGACAAACTATATTACACAAAAACTCAATGATACTGGTAAGAATACACCCACCAATATTTCAACAACCATTGACAAATTTTAGACATTTATATTGTTTAAATATGCATTTCATCAACAGAGAGAGAGAGAGAAATGGGGTTTAACCCCCACTCATCAGCAATTACGTTATTTTGGGACTAACATATGGTCATTTTATTTCAATAATTCACTTGCGCATAGGATATCGGAGAACTCGGGGAAACCGACAGGTTGGACAGGCCGAGGATAAATTACCAGTGAATGGAAAACATGTTCATATTACCCCAAAAAAGAGACAGTTTAACTTCTACTCAACAAAAACTATGTCCTTTTGAGACAAACATCGCGGTCTTTAGCAACTTGAGGACCCGGAGAAAACCGTTGAGGTACATGTAGACCAAACTTCTTGTTACCTACTTGCTTGAGAACAAAAGAATTCTTCATTTCTGTAGTGTTCATTTCATTCATATCACACAATCACATTTGTGGATAGAGAGAGAAAAAGACAGATAGTGAAATGGGGTTCAATGTCCACTCAACACAAACCAGGTCATTTAGAGACCAATATACATGTATGGTTGAATTTTATTTCAATAATTTGGTTGTGTGTAGGTTTCTCAACAATGCTCTCCCATACTTATTACTTTAGAGAGAGCGAGAAATGGGGCTTAACGTCCACTCAACACAAACTAGGTCATTTTGGGACTAACATAAGGTTTAATTTTATTGCAATAATTCTCTTGCGCGTAGGGGTCTTTAGCAGTGGGAGGAAACCGGAGAAAACCCACGAGGTTGGACAGGCAACCCTACTCCTTGCCATGTACAACCAGGGATTCGAAACCATCCCAGTTGACTCAATGACAGACTTTATGATACAGCGAGCCCATGCTAACCATTCAGCCAACTCCCTCCCCCCGCCCCATACTTTTGACTGCCAAAAAGGTTCAAAAGGATCTAAATGCTGTAGAACAGAAATTATTCACAATCCTTGAATTAGCCATCCGAAAGCTTCAAAAAGGCCTAAACCCACTTATAGACTAACACAATCATTATAAATCTAGTCTTTTTCAAAATTTCTATGGAGGTACTACCTCAGATCTTAGATAAGATTGATTTATCTTGGTTATTTAATAATACATATAAAACCTTTGATTAAAAGGTTTAGACTAATAAAGCCAACATTATTACTCATTGACCTACAGTAGAGCTCTGTGTGTGTGTGTGTGTGTGTGCACCAATGACTAAATCAGTTAATTCAGACACACAAAGCCACTAAAGTATATTAGGTACATGTGGGTTGGCATGTACAAAACTCATTAGACTAATACAACGAGTTTCACAACAGTTTATCCGTACATGCATAACCAGGGGTCAATCTATGAATGACTGAATGTAAAAGAAGTGAATCATTAATTTCATTAAAGTAGCTAAGTCTCTAACTCAATATCATCCACAGTTTTCGACATTTGAAACACAAATTATTTGTCAATTTAAATTAACATTGATATTGTGATCTTACTGGGGAAAGATGGGCTTCTGATATCCAATATTTAAAGAAGCTAAGTCTCTAACTCAATATCATCCAAATTTTTCTACATTGAAAAAACACAAATTATTGTTAATTTAAATCAACATTGATGTTGTGATCTTACCAGGAAAAGATGGGCTTCTGACATCCAATATTTAAAAAAAACAAAAACTTTTTACCATCTGCACACGAATGGCAGACGTAATTAGTAATGGTGGTTTCACAAAATAAAAAATTTAATTCAGGACTGACATATGGTTCAATTTATTTCAATACTTTGCTTGCGCATAGGGGTCTTTAGCAGTGGGAGGAAATTGGATGCCCCATAGAAAACCCACAAGATTGGATACTCCTTGTCACACACAGCCAGAAAATCGTGATAAAATCATCAGCGATATGATCATATCTGACTTGTCGGACCATGCTCAGGGTTAGGCGATATATATATACTGATTTGATCATATCGGACTTATTAAAAAATATCGAAAAACAAGGTTGGTATAACGTGATAACCAAAACTATCACAATATAATATTTATATTTATCGTGTCCCAATATTGATGACTATACATATTCTATATCATCTCCTACTACATTCTATTGACCGAATTAAATTTGTCAGTAAACCAGCTAGTCTAGGGTAAATCTCCATAATCTACCAACTTTAAACAAAACTATGACATCAAGCTAACGATTTTTGACCTAAGTATTTAAAATTTAACTTCTTAAGACACATGTATAAATCATCATCACAATATCTTTTATCGTGATATTTAATAAATTTTTATCAAAATATTATTTTTTCATTTTCACCCAACCTTATCCACGCTGTAGCTAAAAACCCTAGCCAATGCTGATAATAATTCACATGTGGCCTATCATTACTGTTAATAATCTAGCTATAATTCATGTATGGATGCAATTTGCAGCGAGTAGGTTGTTTCAACTAGGCTTGTTTAGTTCATTCTGTTTAACAAAGCAAATGGATAATCAGCCCCAACAATCAGGGAATAAAATAGGCCACCATTGTCTGTGCAAGCTGTATATCTCACAACAATTTTCTATACCTGCAGGCTTACCGTTTCAAATGCCAATCAATAGTTCTTTCCTGGTATTCTCCCAAGAGTTTCATGCGAGACCAAAGAATAATAAAATAATTCAAAGCTGTCAAAAAACATTCAACCCCACTCCTTGTCACGTACAACCGGGGAATCGCAACCACGCCAGTTGACTCAGTGACAGACCTTACGATACAGCACAGCATGCACATGCTACCCCCCCCCCAACTATAAAGTTGAGAAAAACAGGGAATGTATGATTATATCTAGATAAATCTATATACCCATCATAAACAGTTAAGAAATGTTCTACTGTTTCATATCAACAGGTCTAACTCTAAGAAATACAGTCTAGTCTCTGTGTATAAATGTAAAAGTACATTGTAAATCCATTATAATAATAAGGAAAACCATAATAAGTTTGTTGAATCAACAAGGAAGACCATGTCTAAACTCTAAAGCTTGTTTAAACTGTAAACAGCTGTTGAAAACCAGTCATTCTGTTTTAAACATACATTATGGGAGATTAGGTTAAGAGCTGGCAGTCACACTATAAAAGTTAAAAACTAGATAATGTTAAAGGAATTTGCTGAAAATTTCAGTCGAATTGCTCCACTCTGAACCAAGATTTAACTAAAGTCGGTACGATAATTAAATAAGTTAATTAATGTCTAATTAATAGTTTACATAACATTTTAGGCCCAAAGAAACAGTAGGTGACCCTACTACTCTTCACATACAACCGGGGAATGGAAACTGTGCTAGTTGACTCAATGACAGACTTTATGATATAGTGTGCACATGCTAACCATTCGCCCACCCAACACCCCTGGTCTTGAAGTAGAAATCTTCTTCATAGAGACTAAAGGGTGGTAATTTTCATTTCATAAAAATATTGGTAAATTCATTATGAATCCTATTAAAGTTATCAAATTTGGTACATTATAAATTCTTATATCATAATTATGAAAGGAGCTGAATCGCTAACATTTGGGACGTAGAAATTCAAAAAAGTTTTTACTCCAATTTCAAATCAGTTATGATTGGCAAATAAAATCTCAATCAAGTGCAAATTTCTAGCGTCTGGTTATTCCAATTTGGTGCAATATATCTAGCCTTGTCCCTGAAGTCTCTTGTAGGCATCGATTTTCCGTGCACATGCGCAAAGCGTGCGCAGGCACATTTGATTTAAAAAAATTATTTGCAGGCACATTTTCAAAAATTATTACTTTCATGTAAATCATGTAAAATAAAGAATTAGTTACGGTGTATGAATATTTTTTTAACGTCAAGGTAAACAACTTATGCCGGAACTTAAGTTTAACGAATGACAACCTGGCTGCGCAAAGGGATTTAATGAACTTGTTTGAGGTTGGTAGGCGTCATCTATTCTATGATCTGTGCCAAGGGCCAAATTGAAAATAAGCCTCAGGCTTAATTTTGCTACCCTTGTAAAATGACAAGATTATTATTATTATTATTATTATTATTATGTTTATATCAACCCCAAACAACAACAATATGCACATCAAACATAATCTATAATACATTATTACAATTAAGAAACCATAATAAAAAAAGTACTAAAAATTATTTATAAATTCTTCTTCTATTGAGTCCAACCCAAGAAGCTTTCATAAGCCCCCCCCCCCCACAATCATACTTTATACTTGGCAATTGAATACTCTCCTTTTGAGTATGACCCTGCAGGTTCACTTTCAAGTGACTCTTGTCACAACTGAGGCTGAAGCGCATTATGGTACACGATTTGTGTACCAATGGTAAAATGTTTATTTTGTCTTATTAACAATGTATATTAAAAGTCCATTTTTATCTTGTAAGATCACAACATCAATGTCGATTTAATTTGACAAATAAATTATGTTTTCAATGTTGAAGATTTTAGATGATATTGAGATTGAGACTGAACTACTTTAAGTGGAGAGTTTTCTTTTCACAATAATATCACAATTGTATTATGAATGCTTTTAACTGAGAAAAATGAGGAAATATGACTAGGCTATTTTTATCATAAATCATGATGGTGCAAAAAACTTGATTTAGTCCTGGTAATAAACATTTTAGTTCTGACTGACAAGTGTGTGTTTAAAGGGTCAATTCCGATAATGTTTTTGAGAATAAAAAACTCTTTAATTTTGTGTTAAAATCCATTAAGATCCCCTACCTTAGGGCCGAGCATCTAACTCAATATATGTGATACGTTTTCAAACAACTTAAAAACCCACAGTCTTCATCTTGAAATGGAGTCCGGTGTCCCAAACTGTATTATGCGGTGATTTGATAAAACGAGAGTTTTATTTTATAAAAATAATGTGTCGGTGAAATTTAACTTTTGTTATCAAGTACAGCACATGGACCATTCACCGTGTAGACCTCTAAATAACGGGAATCGATTATCGGGTCACCCAAGGAAAGAATTGAACTGAAATCTTAAAAGGGTTAAGTGTCCGGATAAGCTGTTTTAACGCTCACGTCCAAACAACTCAATATTTTGAGCTGGAATTTTGAGTCAGAGTATATACACCAGTCTTCTATAAATTTCATACATACTCAGACTTTTATTTTTGAGGCTCTGTTCTATATGGGACAGTCCCTTTAAAATGCAGAAATACAGGCATCAGAAATGAAATGAAATGGGGTTTATCGTCCCACTGTTCTGCTCCTTAACTGGGCTAATGAAGACGAGCATACATCATGCAGTATGCTATGAGGGAAATTTTCCCTGGGTATCGGCGCTACAGCCTACTCTTATATCAAATTCCAACTGTCAAGGGATCTTTTACGTGTGACCCAACGTGTACACAGGACCTTGGTTTCCCGTCCTATTCAAACGACAAGACAGGAGAAACCATGCGGGAAAATCTGGTTGACCTTTCTCTGCCAATGCAGGGAACGAACACCCGACCTCCAGGTTAGCGAGCCACCATCCTACCCACTTAGCCACATGATCTTCCTACAGGCATCAGAGAACTGTGTATAACAAAACTTGAATTTGAGTCTGACCTGTCCCAGGTTCAAGTTGCTGAAGGAACGACCACAAGTTTTAGAACATCTAGATCTCCCTACACTACTATGTTATCTCCCTTTACCGTAGACACGTGAACAGCAGCGTCCAATCAGAGGTTGTGACACAAACACACTCAAATCAAACATGGCGACATCCACAGAAACCTTGACATTGAACGAACCTTGAACTTGGAAATGTGATTATCACAGGCAAGACAATTTAACTGGAAAGTGTGAACTTAGTATTCACAATGATCGAAGAATCTGAAAGGCTCTCAAGATACAAATAGATCAGAACCCAATTGAGTTAGTTCCAAATTATGCAGGGTATTACCGGTACATGAAGCGCTTGATGAGAAGTAAGGAGTTAAAGCGAGATCAAGCCTTCTATTGAAGATGGACTTGTCCATGCGGATACCTAATTTCTAGACTTGAAAATGGGTTCCAAATGTCATGGGATTGTTTTACACAGGTCCACATCCTTTTTTTGGGTCCCATCTATTCAACTAGATACTTTACCTTGACAGGCTCTCTTTCCTACAACACCAAAATTTGACCAAAATGGGGAAACAAACACCAAAATTTGACCAAAGTTGGGAGAACAAACTGGAAAATCTCAAGGAATTATCTCAGCCAACACCAGGATTAAATCAAAGAAGCAATCCTGATTGGCGGACTCTTCCATATTGACTGACATCTCACTTATTGATGTGACCTACTACAGTAAAAATATGGGACTACTTTTCTAGAAACAACCTGCAATATCAACAGAAGCGAAACGTCTGTCAGTAATACAACATCAACTAATTGCTTAATTTCAACCAAATCTGGACATACAGACAGGTCACAACCATGGAAACGTCACTCAGTACTAATTGGCTTGATAGCCTAGTATAAATGTTGCTCAATAATAAGCAGTAATTGTAGTATTCGGTATTCCATAGAATTGTGACCTGTACATATATACTCCAGTTCAATTACTAAATGCCATTGAAACAGCAAATCTGGACATTAAATTACACCAATACGCAAAAGACACAACAAAGTAGGTCTATTTGTATCAGGAATATGACTAAGAGAGAGAGAGAGAAAGGGAGAGAGAAATGGGATTTAACATCCACTCAACACAAATAGGTCATTTTGGGACTAACATACAGTTTAATCTTATTTCAATAATTTGCTTGCACGTAGGGGTCTTTAGCAGTGGGAGGAAAGCGGAGTGCCCGGAGGAAACCAAAGAAGTTGAGAAGGTGCCCCTATCTCCATGCCACATACACTCAAAACCACAGCCGCAAGCCAGAGGTGATCGTCCAGCTAGAGGTCGAAGTGCAGCACTCTAGACCACTAGGCCTTCCCAACCCTAAATATGAGTAAGAACTACATGTACATGTATATACATGTACTTTTATAATCTAGTCAGAAATGTCAAACTATCTTCCTATATAAGGATTATATCTTCCTAATTCCTAGCCATTTCTATGTGGGGTTTAGAGGAGGGAGACAGACAGAGAGTAGCTTGGCTCTGTATTATTCATAAATTCATACTTGATACATTCCTTACGACTGTCAACCGAGGAAACCAATAAATAAACATTTTAAAATCAATTTATTTTTGACTTAAATCCAAGAGGGCTAGTCATTTTGATTAATAATTTTCCAACTGCTGGAACTTATACAGGAGCTTTCTACAAATTTGTTTGTTGGAATTTTTGGCAAAAACAAAACTAAGAAAGAGACAGAAATGGAGTTTACTGTCCACTCAACACACACAAGGTCGTTTTGGGACTAACATCTGGTTTCATTTTATTTTAATAATTAGCTTGCGCGTAGGGTGTCTTAATTATCAGTGGAAGGAAACCGGAGGACCCGGAGAAAACCAACAAAGTTGGAAAGGCGACCCTTCTCCTTGTCACGTACAACAGGGGATTCGTAACCACATCAGTTGACTCAATGACAGGCCTTATGATACAGCATGCACATACTAACCATTTGGCCATCCAAACCCCCCATTAAACTTCAGAGGACCCATAAATATCAATGGCAAGCTAATACAGCAGACTTATGAAGTAATGACAATTTTTGTCATTAAATCATATTACTGTTTAGTATCTTCTTAATCACGTGGTTAGTCCTGAAATGACCTAGTTTGTGTCTAGTGGACGTTGAACCCTATTTCTCTCTCTCTTTTAATCACGTGGGTTGCCACCGGGCACTCCGGTTGGCTCCCACTGCTAAAGACCCCTACGCGCAAGCAAATTATTGAAATAAAATTAAACCATATATTAGTCCCGAATTAACCTGGTCGTGTTGAGAGTACGTTGAACCCAATTTCTCTCTCTCTCTCTCACTGTTTAGTATGTCTAGAGACTGGTTAGAAATTATACAGTAGTCATTAATTAACAAGTGTGTAATTAGCTGTAAATGATGTCATAACTAGTGTGTAAGATCGTGACTATTTATAACACCCTTCACTATTGAATACAAAAATAAGACACCTTGTCTGCAATATCACTTTCGGTGGAAGTGGATGTTAAACACTAAGAACAACAACATTGAATACACAAACCTGGACAATAGTGGTTCAATCATTCAGTAGTATTAAATAGTCACAGTCTATATAGTGATGACAAAACAAATATGTAATGACTATTGCTTGATTATAAAACAATTTAACTAACTACATGTAATACACATATGCATATAATATACATGTAAGTGTCGTATGTTTTCATTTATAAAACTGTTATTTGTTGCTTAGTCAACGATATCAATGTTATGGTGCATCTGTTCAATAGGATGTTCCCATAATTACCGTTACCATGGTTTATGGCGATATGGCCATTCAGTTGGTTCTGTTGCTTAGATTTGGAGAATATACAGGATTTTCTGGTCTTTTAACATCATTGATCTGTTCTTATTTTAATAAATTGTATCTGCACTGACCATTAACTAGCACTAGCAGCAGATACCCAACTTTGCCCGGGCCCAAATGTAATGGCCTAAAAGATTCATGGGGTCATGTTGGTTATTTTGATACCACATATGTGGCGGTGGAGAGTGATGATGAAGCCCAGGCCGAATTTCATCTTGACTCAAATTTTATGGCCCAATTCATTCACAGGGTCATGCTAGTAAATTTGAAACCGTGGGGAGGGGGGGGGGGTGCATGTGGTAAATGTAACGAAACATGATGGGCAAACATACATACACACACACAGAGAAATGGGGTTTAATGTCCACTCGACACAAACTAGGTCATTTCGGGACTAAGCACACACACACAGAGTGACAGAGACATGTTTGCTTTTAATTATATAGATAGATTAGGCCCACTGCACTTGCCTTTCGCTCCCCATAAATATATTATAAAATATAAGACACTGAATTATTGTACCTCAATACTGGTTACAACCCCCCAAAAGCTGTAGAAACATAAAGCTACTGGTAGGACTGACTGAGCCATTAGACTATAGACACAGCCCAGTACATAATAGTCATAAAGACATTTACATACATTCAATATTTATCAAGAGGCCTGTGGGTGTCAAAACGTTCACAAAATTACCTTCAGACTGGACGAAAATGGGACTTTCTTCGGTAGTAGCCATCCCAAACTGTAGCTAAACAGTTCCTGGTTGTTGTACCGCCATTAAAACTGGAAAAGGGATTACTAAATAATGTATTATAAGACAAAATATGCGGAGTTGGGTTGGTTCTTGATTCTAGTGAACTTGGCTCTCGTTTTTCCAGTGTCCTTTTTCTATTGGGTTTTACGTCTGGAAAATCACGATTAAAGTGATACCCTTTATAAAATTCCAAGAATAACGAAATTTCCTGATAGGAACTGTCTCTAATGCGTAGTTTTTCAATATCATGAAATGATATGTTGATATTTCCAATAATCTTTGCACTTTTTGACAAATATTTATAATATTTCCTGCCCTGTGGCAACTGGCTCAGTGACTGTGAATGTTATTATCCGATCCATTGACCAACGGAGCTAAAAATAGACAAATAAACGTAGTTACCTCCCTTTAGTCACTACTCATCCATTAAAAATAAAACGGCAATTGGATGCAGACCAACATTACATTTCACCGTGTAGAATTTCTTTTATTATATTTATTATAAATAGGAAAGTTATTTTGAACATAGAAATGATTTCAAGGATCTCATTTATTTTTATGTCCCATAGAATCCTATTCCTGTTATATAACATGTCTTTGCAATAAGTCAACATGGGCCACTGCATTTTGAATATACATGTGAATAAAATAAAACTAAGTACGAACAATCCAAACCATTAGACAAAATCTGAAGTCTTAAAAAACGGTATAAGCAAAATAGTGTAATCAGGAAAAATAGTTTAATCAGCATATGGACTGTTCAACATGTACAAAATACACGACAAACAGCGCCGATGTATGATGATATTTAAATGTGTGGTACTTTAAAAAGGGACAATAACACTCTGGCTGACTTGACAGGTCCAGAAAAAAATAGCCTTATTCTAACTACTGTTGTGTAAATTATCCGTTACATCCTATTTTATTTGTCCAGAGGGTTCGAAAATATTTTAAAATCTAAGTTACAGTTGAAAAGGTTTACGTAAAGCTTTTCAAACCATATATGTAGTTGAATTTTTCCATTTTATTTAATTCGGTGTATTAAGATAAAATTTGTATCATCAATTAATTGAAATATTGTAAAATAGTACAATTTGTTGACCAGAATAATGATTGGGACATATTATTCAGTTACATCAGGAGTGTTATTGGGTCTTTAAGCTCGGTTCATACGGTTCATACTATACATCCGTATCCGTAAATACTTGCGTGAATACCTACTGGTAGGCCTATACTTTAGTCATTTCTAAAGAAAGGGTTGAAATAGAATCAGGCACGTATTGCGCATAAATACCACTGCGTCCGTGGTGTTAAGCCGGATTGATTGCACCCAGAGCGATTTTTTGTAAAATGCGTCCGGCATTTCGGCTAGTGAGCCGAGTTTTAATTTTTCGCCACGAAAGATTCCGAGCAAGCGCGCTGGTATTTTCCACTACAATAGCGATTGTTCGATATTTACTCTTGTGAAAGGTAAGATTGATTAACATTTTACTCAAAGAGTAAATATTTCAGATTAAAGACAGCAGCCATTGTGAGTTCTGATTGGATTGCTCCCTTTTTTGCGGCTTGACTCACTTTTTCGCAGAGAAAAGAGCCAACGAAAAGTGTGGCGCCGCCTGAAATTAAACTGCGCATGTCTGTACTCGAAAAAATACGCTTCGCGCGAAAAAAATCGTTTAGTGGAAAACAGGCTTTATAGCCAGTCAACGAGTACTTTCCCCTTATAACATCATATTCCCAATTAGAATTTTCCTCTGTAATCAGGTCCAAGAGGTTTTCAAACTGTTCTTTCATTCGGAAATTTTGTCTGAATTTGTCCGGATGAAAATACATTTCTTGCACCAGGGTATTCTCCATATTTCTTCCTTCTTTGTAACAGTTCGTGGACCCCTACTCCCTTTTTCCTCTTTCGTCTTTGGGTCCACAAATACAAAAGAAAGACTTCCTCTATATCACTGTCAGACTCCGTGATTGCAAATGATGTTATCTCTGACAGACAATTCAGCCTTGAAAGCCGCACTTTTACGGGTTTTCTATTTGAACGACAAAACGTGGATACGGAAGCGGGTGCGGGTACGTTTGTGGATACGAATGTAGTATAAACCGAGCTTTACAGAACAATAAAATATTAAATAATCTCCTTTTCAGATCCCCTTTATGCATACTCCTCGCAGTGTTCCGTTTGATTAGAGCTAATGGAGAGGGATTTCCCGGGCCATTGCTTCAGGAGTATGCGCTTTATGCTGTGAAGTGAACTTTGTCATGCGTAACTTCTTTTGTTGCTTCTTTTCATCAGGAAATTGATCTAAGATGAAAACCAACTTGCTCCCACAAAATAATCACACTACAATTTGTTAGAATACTTTTAATCTGGCGTTTGAAACTTATCAAAGACAGATATTCCCAATGTTATAAATATGAAAAACTCCATGTGGGAGATTAGGAATATCAGTTCCAAAAATGGTTCATTTCTGTTCAGTATTTACATAGATATGACAAAATGAAAATGCCACCCATCTTTGCTGCCTGTTAGACGGCTGTCACCTTTATTTGCCAGGAATGGGATTGTTTTAAATGCTTTTGAACTATGAATGATTCGCGCCATTTATCGGGAAAACTAACGGATTCAAGAATTACATAAAATTTATTAAGAACACGAATTAGAATTAAATATTGATCAATTTCAATCAATATTGGTCTTGTTATCTTGAGGTGAAACTATAGGATCCTAATATCCAGTATGTAAGACACCATTAAAACATACATTCTGCAAGAGCTAAAGGCTAAATCGGCCTATTGCGGGTCTTTCTTTCGGCCTGAAATTTTATATAAACTATTAATTAGACATTTATCTATTTTTCCATTTCGTTGAAATAATTCTGATTTAAAAAATTAATTTCGAAATCAACATTGGCCGCTATTATGAAGTCTAAAATGGTGAATTTTTAATTAATCTTTTTTTTCTTACGTTGTACTTGTAGCAAGTCTTTTATAAGGTTTATGCGGTTACTGGATTCAATTCTGCATGCTAAAATATCTCAATATGTCAGGATTACTAAATTCTATTTTGGGTTCAAAATTAAATTTAAGAATTCCAAACATCTGTTTAGCGTTCATTTTTTAAGTGCAAGTTGCTGCATTTGGTCTATGTCTTTGCATCTGTTGGCGTTACACGTAAGTAGTTAGGGGGCCTATACAGCCATGCACGTGCGTGCATGCGCAGACGCATGCACGTGCATGCACGTGACCTTGTACGTGTTTGACCTTGATGACCCCTTGCACGTGTGTGACCCCTTGCACGTGTTTGACCCCTTGCACGTGACCTTGCACGTGACCTTGCACGTGCATGACCCAGAAAGAGAGGGCGCGCGCGGAAGAAAGAGAGAGAGAGAGAGAGAGAGAGAGAGGGAGAGAGAGAGAGAGAGGAGGGAAGAAGGAGAAGAGGGGAGAAGAGGGGAGAAGGGGGAAGAACTCTTTTCCATTGATTAAGTTGGCCCTGAAAAGGGCCGTTTGGTCAGACTAGAATGCGAGGGTTAACAGGAGCATTTCGTCTTTTCTGCCAAATACCTTGGCCGCTTCTGGCATTTGAGATGATGTTTAGATCTCCTATGGTAGGTGTTGGATACATCTACCCCACACCAGAAACAGACAAGGTAATCGGCATCCGGCCGATTCCCCTTAAACAAAGGGTGATATCCCCCGCAAGTTGTACAGACTCTCTTATCGTTAGAATCCATTTTGTTTGTGACTTCTTTTGGCTTCGACACTCCTATTTATAGCTCGGGACGGGACGAGTCTAATGTGTTGGGGCGAAACCATTTTCCACCAATCAGAATAGCATGACGTCACATGACGTCACATGACGTCACAAAAAAAACAGACACATAATATGTTGTCGACATTTTATTGAACTTGAACACATTTACAAAGCATATTATTGAACACAAAATTGAACTTGAACACAAAGGTATTGAACACAAAAAAACATATTTACAGAGCAAAAAAGCATCGACACCGTTGTCCCTTCTTCTGGTCTGGTTGCAAATCGGGGAAATGATCCCTGGCCCATTGTTCGACTAGTATATCGTTTACACGATACACGCGACCGAAAACAGAGAGGGCGTGTGTGGAGGGCACGTGAAATCGATGACATAGATAATACAAACAATAATGTCCGCACACAACACTGTCGAGTCCTTGAATCCATCGGGGTTGGTAGTGGAGTTGTAGATCTCGGACGAAACGTCGAAAGGCTTCTCCGTAGACATCAGGGTGACAGCCGTACGAATCGAAGAAGGTAACGTGATCTGGTCCTTCGCATACAAACACGGTCCAGTGTTTGCCGGGTTGGTCTTCGTCGTCCGTGTTGATGACGTAGGCTTTAGGGTACGAGGTCGGGCGTAGTATATCCAGATGATTACGAGCCCATACACCCCCGAAAACGCTACCAGGGAGATGTTTTTCTAAAGTCTGTGTCAATTGTTGATTGGAGAGAGCCTCACCAATCTGTGATGACTTGTCGGTTAGCGTCGATTTCCAAGACATTGTCGTATTCGGCAAACACAACAAGACTGAGGTGATTGGTCGGGGCCGCAGCGAACTTGAGTTCCAAAGACAGGTTACCCGCCGCTTTGGGATGAAAGTAGTTACCATCGGCTCCGTGGTCGTTGGTCAAATCGAAACAATACAAGGTGTACCCATTGATATAGTCGTGGAAAGGGAGGTCCAGGTCTTCTCGGGTGTTTAAGACGGCCACCCTTTTCATCAAATCCAGGTAGGGAGTGATGGCTTGTCGCTGGGGAAAGTTGACGTCGTATTCGTCTACAATTTCACCGTTCTTGGTCAATTTGATGTTTTCCAATTGATTGTGTTGGAATTCGAAGGGATTTCTGTTTTTTCTTCCATCGTAGGCCGTGTTACGTACCATACCCACGATTAATCTCTTTGGTAGGCTTTCGTTGACAAACAGATTGTCTAAGACGTGACTGGTGCGATTGTCGGGAATGACCATGTCGCGGACCACCACACGCTTCAGGGGATACTTGGCGTTGGACGATTGAAGTTGCGCAGCCACCCGTGTGTAGGTACTGGGAGCCAGAGTGACGAACGGGATATCCAGGTAGGCTTTGGTGAACTCGACTTTGTAGTCTTCTGCATCGTTGCCTTCACCGTACATCAGAAAGAATTTCGTGGATTGCTTTTCCAATTTCAACCGCAGGTCCACACCGTCAATCAAATACCGATCTTGTAAACACATGTCCAAGTGTAGACGTGACTGCAATTCAAAGGTGCGACTGGCAGCGATGGTTTTCTGGCGTTCTTCCAATCCTTTGTTAGTCGGTGCCTGTCGTCCACCATCCCCATTGGTGGCGACGGATTTCGTGGAATTGAACTGTCCGGCGGTATCTTTTTCCCACAGGACTTGTTTCGACAGGTGGTCGTTCTTGGCTCCCTTACCGAAACTCAACAAATTCTCCAAGTAAGCCCGATAGGGATAGGTGGGCAGAGAGTTGGTGACCAAAGTTTCGGCATCCTTTCCCAGGCGTAATTTGACGTCTTTAAACAACGAATGAAACAAGTTGTTAATGGGTGCGACTTGACTATCCGCATCCAGGTCTCCCCCGTCGTTCTTGGTCACCTTCAGGGCCACGTGTAGTGTCATGTTGGCCAGATCGATGAAATCGGTGGTGGCATTGGAAATATAAAATTCGATGGGACCATCGTGGTTCAGGTCGGGTGTCAGTGGATACTTTCTAATGTGGGTCACCTTGTTTATGGCCGTCTGCGTGTCGGGTACACTGAACAAATTCTGCAATTCGTCTCGCGCGCAGGGACAGGAATCATTGCGCATTACCTGCGTAGCCATGGTCGAAGATATCTAGTTTACGTCGTTTGTGAGAGGTGACCTGTGGCTTCTTCTTCCTCTTCGGACGATGTGAAGTGGACGGGGTTCGTGAGGGGTCTTTTATAGGTTCCAGGTGGGCGACCACGTTCTTGAGTGTGTCGGACATCGTGTTTGACAACGCGGGGCGAAGCGTGTCCTGGGCGACTTTCTTCCAGTTCCATTTTTCACGACCACTGACGGCGTCGAGCACGCTTTGCCCCACTTTGGGTAACATTTGGACCACATTCTTTTTCACGGCCTCTTTGCCCGCCGACCACAAGGTCTTCCCGACCGATTTGACGGCATTCAATAACCCCGACCATCGACCGGCACCCTGTTGTCTCAGAATTCCCCCCTTGTACACTACCAGACCATTGCCAGCCCCTCGCTGTCTGAGCACTCCACCTTTGTACACTCGAATCATCATCGGCGGCGAAAATGAAGTTGGACCACCACCTTACCGTCGAGAAATGGCACGGCTTTCCCCATTCCGTTCCTTATATAGAGACCAATGGAGTTTAGTCGACTGTACTTCAGAGGTAAGTAGTGAATCCTGGCGGGGCGGTGATACAATCGTCGACTGGGAATCACGTCCAACAAAGTAGCCTTCACGTCGCCTACGATCTGGGGTTCGATAATGTCCGTGTAGATGTAAAACAGATCGAACTGGATTTGAAGATTCGCGATGTGGTGGGCGTAGAAATACCGTAGACTTTGGCCATCTTCGCCGGTCATTTCGATTGACTGCAGAGAAATCATCATTTCGTTTCCAGTCCATCCCAACATGGACACGATGGGACCACACAGACGAAGTTCGATTTTCGGCAACACGTCCAACCAGAAAAGCGTCTGCACGTGATTGATCTTCAGATACACTTTATCGTTAGTGTTGTCTTTCTTGAAAGACACGAAGGAACCTCTTGATACGGCCCCTTGACGCATCATCTCTCGAGTTTCGTAGTCGTTTTGCTGTTTCTTCTCTTCGTCGGTCATTTCCTTGTTATTGGGATCCAAACGTTTGGGTTGATTGGCCAAATGATCGTAGATGGGAGTCAGGTTCCACAAATCATCCAGTCTAGTGTTCAGGACATCCAGGATGTGTCTCAGCGACTCGTAGTCGTCACTCTTGATGTGCGTTTCCATTTCGATCGATCCCTTGATCTCACCACCCTTTACACCTTTGAAACAATTCGACGGGTCAATCCTGTGGCGGTCCCGACATATCTTTACTTCGGACGCCGTGCTCGGGGGCGACCAAGGATGAATGCGTAAGCCGAGCGTGTTGTCTCGTTGATCGATGTTTTGCCAATGGTCAGGTAACGTGATCATGGACAGACCCACTTCCCAATCCCGATGATCGACAAGAAGTGGCGGTTCCAGGTGGGTGTGATACGTGGAGACTTTGTTGTCGGGATACCACGACATGGAACTGTCACTAGGAAGCGTGAGGTAAAAGGGTCGGTCGTTGTTCATTATGTTTGGTTTTCAAGGTCGGTGAAGGTAACAGGTAACCCAAGGTACTGGAGAGCAAAGCCGTCCACAAGGTAGTCTGCGATCCGTCGGGTTTGAAGGCCAACTGGGACAAAGAAACTCCCGCCACGACGTACACTAAAATCACTTGACAGAAAAAGACAATTTCCGCTTGTGGCACACGTTTTCCCAAGAGCGACCAATTGTGGGCACTCGCGGACGTAGACGTGATTTCGTCTTGCATGTTGACTGAGGTTGACGTCTCTCGCTCCTATTTATACGTTTTGGAGACTGGTCCTGTCGATCCACGAATTAAAACTCGCCGGATAGCCCAACCATTTCACCAAAACTTTGTCTTTTTTTCTTTCGAGTACTCTTTCGATGGGAAAGATCTCATCGTCGTTGACTTGGACCGCTTGCAATTCTTCGGGATAGAAGGTGCCCTGTATGGGTTCACCTCTTTCGTCCAAAAGTTTGTAACCGGGACCGATGTTGGGTGTAACGTTGAATGTTTCCAGAGTCCAGTTTGGCCAGTAACCTTTATCAAAAGCCCCATGTTTCGGTAAAGCCAAACGTACGGTCGTGCCGGTGTCCATGGTTTTCTTTTTCTTTTTGGTGGGACGTGGAGGTGTTGTCAACATCCATTCGTGTTCGGGACGAACGTCTTTGGGTGCCATGCCAATGGTACGATGTCGTCTAGCATTATAAGCCCGAACCAATTCGTCTAGCACATCGATGTACCGTTGTGTTTGTCGATGAGTAAAGTATCGCCACATACGCTCTTTCAATGTCCGTTGAAATCGTTCCACCACACTGGCCTTGGTTTCGACGTTGTGTGTCACGAAGAAATGAATATTTTTCTTTTTCAGATACGTTTGCATTTTTCGATTGAGGAATTCGGTACCTTTATCCGTTTGAAGTCGTAGAGGTTGTCGACTTTGAAAGATTCGACGAAAAGCGTCCACCAGACTGTCCCCCGTCTTGTTTTTGAGAGGCAACACCCATGCGTACTTGGAAAATACATCGATGACGCACAGCAAAAACCTGTATCCCTCATTCTGTTGGGCCAAGGCCGACATATCGCTCAAATCTGCTTGCCATTGGTGATCTATCCCGGCCACCACCGTGGGGGACCGAGAGAATTTCTTTTTCAGTGGTTTGTGCAAGGTGTACGCCCTTTGTTGTTTCAACCATGTCTTGACTTGGTCCAAAGCCACACCAGTAGCTTTGTGAAGGCCCAGGGCTCCACCGAAAGCGGCCGGGTGTTTCGGGTCGTAATATACTTTCTTCAGCTTTCGTTCCATGTTTCAATCGATTGGCATATGATCAGGCTATTTATAGGTTTTGCAAAGACAGCCATCTTCTGGTAGATGTACTAGGGGTATCCGTACTGGAGATTTTCTTCTTTCTCGGACGTCGCGGCGGAGGCCGTGTGGGTGGCGTGGACAATACGTTCCATCGTTCTTGATTACCAATGGCTTCGCGCGGTACGTTCGTGGCCTTTAAACTTTGCATCACGCCAAACCATCCCATGGGGGCCTGGGTATTCTTTCGCCGACGAACCAAATCGTTCACAATGTCAATGGCATTGGTACCTGGTACGGGTACGCCATTCCGAATCAATTCCAAGTTCTCATTCCACGACCAAGGTGTCTTTTCTTTCATGTGTTTCAACAAAAGGCGAGCTCGATGTTGATAGGCTCGGGGAACCGACTCCAGAATGGGTATCTCCGACACCACGGCTGCTTCTTCTTTGTGCTCGGGTATGTTTTCGTCCGACAAGGGAATGACATGTTTTCGTTTCTTTTGCATCGTTTGATAACGCTGTAACAACTGTCCGTACCGTTGCATTTTATTTTCGTCGCCCAGTGTTGGGTCGTTTAGCACGCGTTGCATGTCTTGGTGAACATTTTCGACGGCCTGCTGCAGTGGATCCCGATCGTACACGGGTTCGACTTGCATGACTTTGACGGGTTTGACGTCGGTGGGTCCGTCGATGGGTACCAGTTTCATTTTCTTGGCGAATTTCATCTTTTGGAAAAGACCGAAACAACCGGGTGAAGAATCCTCCTTTTTGTTGTTTCAGAAGTCGCCGACGGGTCTTCCAAGGTGTTTTAGACGTGCCCAAACGTCGTAACAAGGGGGCGTCCTTTTTCAAACGTTTGATTTCTTTGTCGGCCACAGGAACGTTGCCACGAATCAGGTTTCCAATACACTCACACACACCGTCGACGATGGGCTGGGTCTCGAGTAAAAGAGGACGGTCTTTCGGTGCAGTGTTCAATAGATACCGCAGTGTCTCCATGACTGAGCTCGGGGTCGTGCACCGGTTCCCTTTTTATACCTTTCTGTCCCACGGGTTATCCACCAAATAGTTTCTTGAACTCGGCAAACCCAGCGTTCGCTCTCTCGCTCCTTCGTGTCCAGGGATGTTTACCACCCTGTTGTCCTCCCAATAGTTTAGATACCAAGGGGGCTAATGCTGGAATGGCCATAGCGAGCAAGGCACCGATAGCACCACCTTGTTGTTTGAGAAGCCTTTTTTTGACGTTGGGTGATGTTCGTGGATTAGTCAATTTGCGAAGCAATGCTCGATGTTGATTCAACTCTTTGGCACTCAGACCCTTTCCACGCTGAGCGGTTCGTCGAACGAATTTATTTCGTTTCTTGTTTCTTTCCTCTTGCAGCCTTTCCTTCCATCGCAGCAAGATACGAATCAACACGCCCCCAAAAAATCCACGTCCTCCGGGTTTCATGATCAGAGAGAGTTTTTCAGCCGTCGGCATGTTTTTCTCCGTCAATTGGGTCAACACCTGGCGATTTCGTTCCACCCATTTCTTGTGTTGTGCATGCAGGGGTTGGATGTTATCATTCAGCAAATGGTTGGCCGCCAACTTGAACCACTGCAACAATCCAATACGCGCCCTGCCCGTATTTTTGGCCAGCTGTCCATAAGCCATATCGGGAGTCAGTTGTTGTAACTTGCGAATGAACGCCTTCAATCCTTTTATAGAACTCTTCTTTTCTCTTCGTGGTCTTCGTGGTCTTCGAAAGATCGGCGAGGGAGACCGAGAAGGGGAACGTGGTGACATGGGTCGTGGGGGTGTGACTGGGGAGAAAAAGCGTGGTGGTGTGAGCGGTAAGGGAGACATAGGACTCGTGGGTGGTGTCAACGAGGGGGGTAACCATTGGGTTCTGGGGGCCCTCATGCTCGGACGAGTGCGCCTTCGTACCGTGGGACCACGAAGGTCCGGTGCCAAGGTCGGGAACGTCGCCCGGGGAAGGGTCGGAGGTGGGTGTTTCCGCTGCGTATTCTTCGTGCGAGCCATCGTGACAAACAGATTCAATTCGAGGTACAGGTCCCCCTTTTATACTTTTTGGACGTAGACGATGGGTGGTTCCTCTTCGGGTAAAATGTTGCTTCTCAACCGCAGAGTCTCGGGTGTGTCGGGCTTCAAATCAATGAGTAAGTAACTGCGAGGGGTACTCGTCGCATCCTTGAAAGCTTCCTCCATATACTTGGTATGGGAAGGGTACATCTGACGGGACAACACACTAATTTGCGAGGCGTCTCGAGGATTTTTGAACAAAACCAAGTAATGGGCATTCAGGCTGATGGTACGCTGTCGCTTGTCAAACAAATTTTGCACAATGTAAATGACACTCGTGTCGTGGTGATGACTTTTTTTCGTAAACCACTGTTGCAATATCTCCGTGTCTTCCCCCATCAAATCATCCACGATTAAACATTGGGGCCCTTTGACTTGCCCCATCACGTCGTCAATATCCGTCAATCCTTTGACATAAGTGTATGGAAAGTGTTCGTAACTCTCTTGCCATTCTCCGTAGGCCCACACGATGCGTTGGGGAGGGATGTCAAACAGGGACGCCTGGAGAAATTTCTGTACAAAGACCGTCTTGCCAACCCCTGTTGGACCGCTGACTAACATGGTAAAGGGGTGTTTGAACGCCACATCCATCTTGCATTGTCCCCCAATCCCCTTCTCCCCTGCCTTTTATACCTTCGCGCCCACCACAGAACAACAGACATGGAGTGAAATAAGAACAGATTTTATTTTACAAAAAATACAAAAAAGAGCATTCAAAAATACATTCAATACAACATATAGTACAAAGGAAAAGAAAAAATGTTAGTTAACGCGTTCTCTCTTCAGGATCTCTTGTCTCAACCAGGGTACGTTTCTCAGGACACGAGGAATCCAATACACTTTTCCCAACAGCTTCTGCATCGTATCGTGTGGGTGCCAGTCTTCCACTTCAGCAAACGTGACGACAACGGGTACCCATTCGCTCATATCGAAACAGGGGGGATACGCCAAGACTTCGGTCATATCTCTCGGACCCGCATACTGAATGAATGCTCGGGCAAAACTTTCTGCTTCCTTCTCCGCCAACAAGATAACAGCCGGCTTCGGGGTTTCGTCAGTTTCACTCGTAGTTGGGGTAATAACTGGTGGACTGACAGGCTTCTGTTTTCTGTTTTTCTTTGTAGCGCCTGTAGAATTCGAACGCTTCTCCTGACCAGTACCAGTATCGCTGACTGCGGGTGTTGTCTCTGGGCATATCGACGTTGTTGTCGAACATGCGACTGGCAACGGCTTCAAAGTTGTTTTCTGTTTGGATTTCTTTTTCGCACTCGAGCAGGCCGTGACCAAGCTGTCCACAGTTGAGACATTTGTGGTTGTCGTCGGTGGGTCTCTTGATCCCGTAACACTTTCTTTTGACGTCTTCTTTTCTTTCTTCGTCACTTTTCGCTTTTTGGGCTTCGGCTCGTTGTCCACACTGGGGCGCCCAGTGTCCTGGTTCTCCACAGCGGTAACATTTTCCATAGGAACCATAAGCTGATCTGTCTTGTCTTGGTTGTGGATTTCGTTGCTGCTGTTGGGAACGAGCAGGGCAGTCTCTATACCAGTGTCCGACATTGTTACAGGAGAAACAAACTTGACTAGCCATTGAGAGTAGAATGAAATTTTATTCTGAGACTTGGCTTCTTATACCCTTGGTTGTGACGTCACTCTCTTTTGATTGGTTCTTTCTTTTCCTTCGTTTCTATTGGTCCGTGTCTAGTCTATGATTTCCAGGCTTTCCACGTACTTTTGCACTTCTTCCCAATCAATGACAGCTTCACTCACGTGACAGGCCTCCAACAATGTCATCAGGCTGGCTCGATTACCATGTCTTTGTCGCCACTGGTTGAACACGGTGAAAATTTGCATGCGCGCGTTGTTAGGATGACTCATCTTGGCTTGACTGATCCGTGCTTCTCTGATTCCCAGATGTCTGCCAATACATTCCCAGCCTTCGCCCAGTTTACCGGACATGACGTTGATATCCATTTGATCCAGGAACCATCGTTTCTTTTTCTCTGGTAGCTCGTCCATCCACCGACGTATGGGATTCTCTTTGGGTTCGATGAACTCGTCTTTGCGTTTGATCAACACCGTCTTAAATCCCGGAACCACACTCCAAAACTTTTTCAAGGCTTCGTCCACGTCTTCCCGCCATTGTTGTTCGTCCTCCCACGTCTTGACTCGGTCGCGTGGGTTGTCCACCATACTGCCTAACACGCTATCGACGTCTTCTGGTTTCGGCTCGTCCAACCAGAGGTAGTGATTGTAATCGTCGACAGGGTGTGAGGCTCGGCCCGTTATGGAACACACGCCCAATCCCAGACACGAATGGTATCTCTGACTGGGGTGATCGTACTTGCATCCAATACACTCCTCGTGTTGCTTTTCCTCTATGATGGGTAGGTAACACTTGCAGACCCGAAAATTGAGCCATCGTCGTCTTAGTTTCTCGATCAAATCTGTATTTTCTGTCGGTTCGTCTCCATCTCTGTTCGGTCGCCATCCTCCCGAGACACGAAAGTCAGTATCCATGGGGGTAAGTGTTGATCGGTTGGCCATTGTCATTGAATTGAACTAAACGCTTGTCGTACACGATTTTATACTTTTTGTTCTCGGGGCGTGTCCAGAGATCACGTGATCTAAAAATCTTAAACGGTTCTTCCTATTTCTGCTCATGTTGCATACGGTATTGTACAATAAAAAAACAGACATAAAACTAACTGATTCGAGTCTATTTCTTCCCGTGTATCAATTGGTACATCAGGTTGCCCATATACGGTAGCAGGTCGTCCCAAGCGATGACGGCTCCACTCGCGAGACAGGCTTCCATCAACGTCACTAGATTGGCTCGCTTAATGTTTCCCTGCATTTCTTGTACCAACAGCCTATAGCCAGCTTCCTTGTCGTACATTCTTCGCCATTGGTTGAACATGTTAATGATTTGTTTCCGTGTGTCGTTTGGGTAAATCTTCTTGGCGTGACTAATATACTCTTCACTGACCCCCAGCTGTCTGCCGAGAGATTCCCAACCTTCTATCACCATGTCAGAGATCTTTTCGGTATCCATTTCATTCAGTTCCCAATATAACATTCTCTCCGATGACTGCTCCATCCATACGCGTATGGGGCACACTCCATTTTTGCGTTTGATCACCGCCATCTTAAACCCAGGAACGATCTCCCAGTACTTTCTCAAGGCTTGCATGACATCTTCCTGCCATCGTCGTTCGTCTTCCCAGATCTTGACTCGTTTCCATGGGTCGTCCACCAGACTGTCTAATACTTTATCGACGTCTTCTGATTTCGGCTCGTCCAACCAGAGGTAGTGACTGTAATCGTCAACAGGGTGCGAGGCTTGGCCCGTTATGGAAGACACACCTAGTCCTTGACACGCATGGTATCTCACACTGGGGTGAGCCATACTGCAGCCGAAACACTCCTGGCGCTGACTTGTTTCTATTATTGGCAAATAACACTTGCTGACACGGAAGTTGAGCCATCGTTCTCTGAGTTTTTCGACCATATCCGTATTCGTTGCTGCTGATTCATCATCTTCTCTGTTTGGTCGCCACGTTCCTGACAAATGAAAGTCAGTATCCATAGGGGTAAGTGTTGATCGGTTGGCCATTGTCATTGAATTGAACTAAACGCTTGTCGTACACGATTTTATATTTTTTGTTCTCGGGGCGTGTCCAAAGACGTCGATCACGTGATCTCGAAATCTTAAACGGATTGGAGATGACAAGCGGTTCGTTTTGATTGACGTGCCGTACGTTCTCCTTCATGATGACGTAATTCAGTTGTTGGGAGGCACGATAATTCAAGGTGAATCCCCGGACTTTGCATACCGTTTTTCCATCGCTTTGTCTGTACGCATAATTCTTTGGTCCTCCGCTCACAAATTCCTTAATGGTGACGTTCTCGGGCAACTCGTTCTTCCACTGGCCTAAACTCGAACCTTCCGGGGGATTCCATGATTTAGGATTATATTGGTAGATGACGCTGTCCGTGTCAAAATAGCATACGCGCTCTCCCAACTTTTCCAAGACGGAATAGAGTTTCAAACGGGCCTGGGCCGTGACGAAGGCGGCGATAACCACATTGGTGATGGGACAAGGTGCGACATGTTCTTCTTTTTTCAACGTTTCCATCAAGACCATGTTGTCGTTGACTAACTGTACATCTCGCACGGTCTGGGTCACGTCCAACATTTTTTCAAAGAAGACGCTGGGCTCTGTGATATATTCTGTCTTGGGAAAATTGTCTCGCTGTCCGAATTTCCCCCAAGCCGTGTTGAGCTGAAGTTTACTAAACGCCCGCATCCCTTTGTTTGGTTTTATCGATGCGGGATCCAGACGAATACCTTCGGTGTCGTACACGTCGTTCACGAAGCGGATCTTGTCTTCTTCGGTGTGACAGGTGTCGGGATAGCCGCTACTTTCCATCTTCTTCTTTAGGTAGTGATTAATGTACCCCGTAAACAGACCACCCGTTTTGGCCTCGGGATCGTAGGTGCTGAATTCTTTCCAGTGCCAGACTTCGTACACTTTAATACGCGATATCCCAGGCTCACCGCTTTCTTCAGTTCCAGAGTGACAAATGTACCCACCCAGGCTCGCTGTTCGTCGGTGTGATCACACGGTTGGTATTCTGCAATCTCCCCTTGTTGCATGTGTTCGTCGACGCAGCTTCGACACAGGGCAAACACCAGTTTCTGTTTTCGTCGAAACGGGAGCACCGGGTGGTACAGGCCACGAGGTGGTAACACGGAACACTGGATCAACCCTTCGTACTGCTGCCACTGGTCTTGATCGGGCTGTGTGACGATCGTGGGTTCCTTGATGGGAAAGGTACCGTACTTGCAGATGTAAGGGTACAGGGACACCACGTCGATGTAGCGCATCTCTTCGGCCGACTCGTTGACTAACAGTTGAATGGCATTCGTTCTTCCGCCAAAGAAAGCGTTGCGGGGCATCAGAGGTTCGGGAGCGGGCCATTGCTGATCTTCCAATCCAATCAGAAATTCGTCCATCTCGGGATCATGGCGTCGTTCTTCTTCCATCTCACACTCCCACATGACGCGAATGGTCTGCATACCGTACTGTTCCTGGAGTTGACGGTGACGTTCCTGGGTCTTCTGGTACAAGTCTCGCATACTGCGCGAGGGATCGTAGGGATGTTTATGTTGAACGTCTTGGACGGGACCCGGAAAACATTTGGGACAACCGTGAAAGGTACAGCCGTGAAACTCGTACACTGTACCCGTGGTCGTGTCCATACCATCTAAACTGTAAGGGCCGACTCGACATTCACTACCATTGCGGGCGTGTCGAATGTTTGGTAGAGGGGTCTGGTTCCGGAAAGCGGCCATGGTCTGTCGATGCTGTTCCCATTCCAACCAACGAAGTGCTTTGTTGGACTGTTGTCGAGGCTGGAAGCGATGCCAGTCTTTACCCGATGTCGGCTCTTGCATCAGGGCTCGAGGAATGACGACGAGTGTGTCTTTCTCCAGGTAGTGTGTGCGTAGTACGCGACTGCAGGCGGAGGCCAGGGTCAGACTCTTCTCAAAGGGATCGATGCCCGTGTCCATGAGGAATATCTCGCGAAACACACCACAACACCGACGCAAGACATCCACATCGCTCTTACAGTAGGTCAAAATTTCCTGGCGAAAATCAAAGACGTCGTGACTGTGTTGTTGGTACCACGCGTGAAACTTCTCTCGTTCCGACACGCTCATGCCATCCGGATCGTAATCGGTGTTGGGAGGATAAGCGCCCACGTAATCTTCATTCTCCGGTCTGTTAAAGTGGTGAGGGAAATAACCTTTCTTCAATTCTTGCAGGTCGAAGGTTTTGGGCATGTCCCGTAAAGCCATTGGTAAAAAGTTGAGGGAATCGATGAATTTGACCGTACCGACAGTGATAGTCATCGCTTTACCACCACTCATTATGACTTCAGGTTGCGCCACGGAATGTTTGTGCAGCGTCTGTAAAATTAGCAGTCCATCGTAACCTTTAAAGTTGTGAGCCACGGCGATCACGGGACTCGATTCGTGACTGTCATTTTTCCGACCATCTACCACCGTACCGTGAGCAGCGAGTTGTAAAAACCATTTGCCCACATCGTCCAGTGTGTTTGGTCCTTTAAACACAATTTCCCGTTGGTGATTCCAGTACGTGTCACAGTGCTCGCAGGGTTCTTGGTTATCGATACAAAAGTGACAGCACACTTGCAGAACACATAAGTTGGGAATGTGTTCACCGGTATCTTGCTGGCATTCAAAGTCAAAGAAGACGAAACGGGTCAACGTTGTTCTCTGTTGTTTGTCGATTTGTGTCTTTCTGTCTCTATCCATGTCGATGGGTGATTTTAACGGTTGAATGTAACAAAACTGCTTTGCGGCCGTGTGCCACTCACGACAGATGGAGCATTTGTATTCTCCGCATCGATGTTCTTCTAAATTTCGCTTGGCTCCGATGACGTCCCATTCCTTCTGACATTTTACGCATTTCTTCCACCGATGACATATACTGCCATTGGCTCTGGTACGGGTGGCGAGATGGTTATCGAAACATTGCCGGCTCACAAACACACGATGACAACAGTAACACGTCTTTGTGTTGGGGTCGGGTAGACAGGGTGGACCCACTTTCTTGCAGCCTTGACACATGACGTGACACGAATGTTTCTCGGCACCATTGTATCCCACTTGACAGGTCTCACAAAAATACGACCTTTCCGCAAAGGCGGGCATGGAAGTAATAACGTCATAATGTCTGCTGTGTAAATACAGGTTCAGCTGTTTTGGTGTTCCGGTGACGTGTTTTGTTCCTCGATAAATGGCCTTACCAAAGATGGCTTGAGAAAAAATGTTGAGTTGGTATCCTTGTCCTCCCAAATACTTGGCGTACAGTTCCCATGTTTCCATCCCCGTACAAGCTTCCTTGGTTCCACCGGCGGCATCGATGAGTGCTTCTGTTTTCTTCGTTTGCCACGAATGGGTTCCTGTGTTGTTGACTAATCTCTTCCTCTCCCTTTGCCACTCAGGTGTGTCCTGTTTGTTCGCATAGTGACGAGCAACGACAATGGCTCGCTGGAAACACAAGTCATCGGTATTCTTTATGGTGACAAGGCATCTCTTTTTCTTTAAATACTCGTCAAAATTGGCGCTGTGTCTCTTCTTGACGTTTGTTCCGCTACCTCTACCATCGGGAGGGGACACGTGACAAATATTCATGGACATTCGTTGATCGAGTCGAAATTCCTCGTTGCTCTGTAAGACGGCAGCCACTTTCTGTAAAATATCTTCAGCTTTTAACAGACGATACTCTCGAAACGGTAACCAAATAGGTGTTTTGAGTCCCGGGTGACTGATGGCAATTCGTACGTAGTCACTTTCGCTGGCGTTCAAAGTTCGGCGAATTTCCTCAATGATGGCCTCAACGGTGTTGTGTAGTTGCTGAGGCACATCAGCGGCTGGAACGTGGGACCAATCTTCCAAAAAGTCTATGTCTACACATAGCGACTCGGTTCTAAATAAGCGACTGTATCTTCTATCGACGGGGCGTAATGTAAAACTCATCTTTCTTCGTTCGGTGATAGCGTGAAAATGCCAGAACCGCTCCCGTCGCTCGCTTTTATTCCTGTCGTTACGACGAGTCCATTCATGGACTCGTCCGACACCCCACGTGATATAACGTTGCACATACGTTGTATAACGTTGCATTACATCTATATTTAGCCTCCAACGTACACCCTACGTTGCATAACGTTACATCACATCTATATTTAGCCTTCAACGTACACCCTACGATGCATAACGTTGCATAACGTTATCCTAAGCGCTCTAACACCACGCTATGAATGGACTCGTCCGTGTGACGTCATATCAAATGGATTCGTCCTAACGGTTATAAAACGACACAACATTCATCTCTCATTGTCACAATGGCAAACGGTGCTCCGATCATTCGCCTCGGTGAAAACCCCAATGCGGACACCTTGATGTATCTCAGGGGTGATACTCTTGCCATCATCACCCCAGACGATATCTTTGTCTTACCTGACGAGGTATTGAAAACGCCACGTAGGAAAAGACCTCCTCCCGAATTAGTGGAGGCTATTAGACGCAACCGACATAAAGTGCGGCGTACTCTCCAATTCTAGTCTGACCAAACGGCCCTTTTCAGGGCCAACTTAATCAATGGAAAAGAGTTCTTCCCCCTTCTCCCCTCTTCTCCCCTCTTCTCCTTCTTCCCTCCTCTCTCTCTCTCTCTCCCTCTCTCTCTCTCTCTCTCTCTCTCTCTCTCTCTCTCTCTCTTTCTTCCGCGCGCGCCCTCTCTTTCTGGGTCATGCACGTGCAAGGTCACGTGCAAGGGGTCAAACACGTGCAAGGGGTCACACACGTGCAAGGGGTCATCAAGGTCAAACACGTACAAGGTCACGTGCATGCACGTGCATGCGTCTGCGCATGCACGCACGTGCATGGCTGTATAGGCCCCCTAACTACTACGTATTAAGATCCATTTACAGTTGGAATTCGATATAAGAGTAGGCCGTAGTGCCGCTGTCCGGGCAAAATTTCCCTCATAGCTGTGTATGACCATCGCCTAAAGTCCTAGGATGGTAGTTCCCACCCACCCTCTGGTGTGGATTTTTGTCGGGAACGCTATGATCCTTTTATAACAAACAAGTGTTGGGCACTTTTCGTTTTTATCATGTACCGGCCGGTATCATAAATCTACCGTTATTTTGGTGTAAGATATTTGATATCTTGATATAGACCAGAGGGAGGAGGGGGGCGTTGTCACCCGAGTGGGGGCAAAATCTGAGTTAACTTTTCTAGAGGCATTTTTCGTCAGGAATCCGAATCTGTAGGTAATAAGCCAGGTGAGGGGGCGTTTCCGAGATAATCGAGGTCAAAGGTCACGGAAGGCCAAATAACGAAAGAGGCGTAAAAAATTCAAAATCTGTTCAGAATAGGGCCGAAAATCATTGATAACAGCAATGAGACAATTATAATACAGTAATATAATAATAACATTATATCTGGAATTTCGTACTAAGACCCGTATTGTTGCATTGAATACCCCCCCCCCCCGTTCATTATCTTAGTGATAGAGTTTGATGACCCACAACTTTGATCGCTATGCTATTTAAGGTAAGTAAATATGAATGTGCCATAATATTACTTACATATTTGAAGAGGGTAATAAACAAGCTTTTCTGTGATATGTAACATTATATCTGGAATTTCGTACTAAGAACCGTATTTTGGCATTGAATACCCCTCCCCCTTCATAATCATAGTAATAGAGCTTAATACCACCAAATTTTGATCGCTTTATAAGGTAAGTATATATGAATGTGCCATAAAATTATTTACATAATTAAAGAGAGCAATCAACCAGCTTTTCGCTGATATGTAACATTATATCTGGAATGTCGTACTAAGAACCGTATGTTGGCATTGAATACCCCTCCCCCTTCATTATCATAGTGATGGAGCTTAATACCACCAAATTTTGATCGCTTTTTAAGGTAAGTAAATATGAATGTACCATAAAATTATTTACATATTTGAAGAGAAAAATCAACACGCTTTTCGCTGATATGTAACATTATATCTGGAATTTCCTACTAAGACCCGTATTTTGGCATTGAATACCCCCCCCCCCTTCATTATCATAGTAATAGAGCTTAATACCACCAAACTTTCATTGCTTTTTAAGGTAAGTAAATCTTAATGTGCCAAAAAATTATTTTCATATTGGAAGAGAACATCAACAAGCTTTTCGCTGATATGTAACATTATATCTGGAATTACGTACTTAGACCCGTATTTTGGCATTGAATACCCCGGCCCCCTTCATTATCATAGTAATAGAGCTTAATACCACCAAACTTTGATTGATTTTTAAGGTAAGTAAATATGAATGTACCATAATCTTATTTACATATTTGAAGAGGGTAATAAACAAGCTTTTCAGTGATATGTAAAATTATATCTGGAATTTCGTACTAAGACCCGTATTTTGGCATTGAATACCCCCCCCCCCCTTCATTATCATAGTAATAGAGCTTATTACCACCAAACATTGATTGCTTTTTAAGATAAGTGAATATGAATGTACCATAAAATTATTTACATATTTAAAGAGAAAAATCAACAAGCTTTTCGCTGATATGTAACATTATATCTGGAATTTCGTACTAAGAACTGTATTTTGGCAATGAATACCCCTCCCCCCTTCATTATCATAGTAATAGAGTTTAATACCACACAACTTTGATTGCTATTTAAGGTAAGTAAATCTCAATGTGCCAGCATTTTTGTTACATATTTAAAGAGAGCAAACAACAAGCTTTCAGTGATATGTAATATTATATCTGGAATTACGTACTCAGACCCGTATTTTGGCATTGAATACCCCCCCCCCCCTCATTATCATAGTAATAGAGTTTAATACCCCACAACTTTGATCGCTATTTAAGGTAAGTAAATATGAATGTGCCATAATATTACTTACATATTTGAAGTGGGTAATAAACAAGCTTTTTTGTGATATGTAACATTGTATCTGGAATTTCGTACTAAGTACTGTATTTTGGCATTGAATACCCCTCCCCCTTCATTATCATGGTAATTGAGTTCAGTACCAACCAAACTTGACCGT
Source organism: Patella pellucida (assembly GCA_917208275.1). Lineage (NCBI taxonomy): Eukaryota > Metazoa > Mollusca > Gastropoda > Patellidae > Patella > Patella pellucida. The sequence goes on from OU795041.1 coordinate 14,380,902, forward strand.
TTTGTAAGGTACCGGTAAGTAAATCTAAATGTGCCAGAAAATTATTTACATATTTGAAGAGAGCAAACAACAAGCTTTTCGGTGATATGTAACATTATATCTGGAATTTCGTACTAAGACCTGTATTTTGGCATTGAATACCCATACCCCCCCCCTTCATTATCATAATAATAGAGCTTAATACCACAGGTATGCAGGTATCATCGCTGCTTATTGTTATTATAATATATTACTGTATTATAATTGTCTCATTGCTGTTATCAATGATTTCCGGCCCTATTCTGAACAGATTTTGAATTATATACGTTTCTTTCGTTATTTGGCCTTCCGTGACCCTTTGACCTCGATTATCTCGGAAACGCCCCCTCACCTGGCTTATTACCTACCAGATTCGGATTCCTGGTGAAAAATGCCTCTAGAAAAGTTAACTCGGAATTTGCCCCCACTCGGGTGACAATGCTCCCCCTCCCCCCTCTGGTCTAATAGATTATAATTACAATTTGCATCTAAACCAGAACAGTAGTAGGGCGTTAAACCCCCATTTCATTTTGCATCTGAACTTTTCAAGAAGTAGGCCTACCTTGAGCATTATTATTGAAGTAGGGTAATCAATCACTATAATTATTCATTACAACATAAGCCCCACATTCAGTTATCTTCGATTACGCGAGTGATCATGAAACTTCGATTTTGGCACAAAGCAGATGCGTCTTCAACTAAATTGTTATTTTTGTGTTTCCAAGTACGATTAAGCATTAACAGGCCCGAAGCCAGAAACCAAAATTTAGCCGACGTAGGGGGGCGAGGAAGATAAATTTCCGACGACAAAAAATCAATGAACGAAGGTTATCGCAGACTGCCGTAAGCAGTAGCGGATTAAGCTCCACCAAGGCCTGAGGCAGCAGTTGCTGGAGGGCCTATTGGGCCTATTTAAAAAGGCGTGGGCCTAATTAATTTCGGGTCAGGGCCTATGTTGATTCCCGTTGGGCCTAAACCCCGCCCCCTAACATTCATTGTCTACGCGTTTTTAATCGTTTCTGACAAGTCCGAAATTTTTTTTTTTTTACAAAATCTTTAATTGGGCCGGAGGCTGCAACCTCATTAGCCTCAATGATAATCCGCTACTGGCCGTAAGCAGGAGGAGGGGAGAGCACGAAAATTAGAAGCTGAGAGAGTGAATTTAGGCCTCTATGTCATGCAGGTGGCGAATGTGTCGGAAAATTAAGAGTTTCCAGCGGACATTAACTATCTCTCGGCCGAATTTTAGAGGATATGTCGTAGGCCTACTAAACCTGGGGATCACGGTGGCTAAGTGGATAAGGCGCTGGTTCGCTAGCCTGGAGGTCGAGTGTTCGATCCCTGCATTGGCCGAGAAAGTTCATCTCGATTTTCCGGCGTGATTTCCCCTTGTCAGTGATGCAGGAGCTAGGGCCTGACAAGGACAGCTGCCTAGTCGTTCGGATGGGACGAAAAACCAAGGTCCCGTGTACAATTGGAGTGCAGTTGGAATTCGATATAAGAGTAGGCCGTAGCGCCGCTGTCCGGGCAAAATTTCCCTCATGAGTCATAGCACACTGTATGGCGTATGCCCGTCTTCAATTGGCCCAGGTTAGGTGCCTAAGCGTAGGACGTTAAACCCCATTTCATTCGTACTAAAACTCTCCCGGCGAAAATGCGAGATAGCTAACCAGCGATTTTTTTCCTACGCAGACAGAAATATTCCGACAGGAACGCCCCCCCCCCCACACACACACTAGCCTCGGGCCTGAGCATTGGACTTATTGGGTATCGGCATACATGTGATAACTCCCGCAATTGGCGGGAGTCTCCCGCTTTTACCCCTTATCTCCCAAAGTTCCTGATCGGGAGACAAATACTCCCGCTTTTCTTTTCTTGTAATTTTATTTTTTTTGGAGTCAAAATTCTAATCAAACGAGACAGAATTTTTTACGACAACCGTTCGGCAGTTGTGACTATAATTAGTAACACGTGTTTTCATATTTGGAATAGGCTAATACCATTTAAATAACACTGATAATTATTGTTTTTATACGAAATTAATAAAGTTTAGCAATAAGTTGATTTTAATTAAGTTTTTATTGCTCATTTCGAATTATTTATAAGAATGAGAGGTCGCGTATAGCGTGGGTGACCTGATACATTTCCGATGTTTTCGTATTTGGAACAATACTATTTTATTATAACGAGATAAAGTAGCCTATAATATTTTCCGATTTCATTTCCATTCGTGTGTACATTAAATACTTTAAATTGGGCATGAATACAAGAGAATTTATTAATTCAGAACATAGAACCACTTGTGCAAGTTACGCAATTTTTAATTGTTAAAAAATACTTGGTGTTAAGCGTCCAGATGTGCGTGGGCTGGGAGGAAACTTCCCTTCGATGTCCACATTCCTATCATCAAAAGCGCGCGAATATGAGTCACGTGATGTAAATATCGTGGGCTCTCGAGTCTTGAGGCGTAAAAATAATGGAATTATGTCTTTCCAGGCAAGTCCTTTATTCATGTAACATAATGCTTACTTCATAAATGAACATTGAATTGCATTTCGACGTAATTAACCGCGAATATGGGTCTGAGGAACTTGTAATTTTATTTTTACTTATCGTGTTGAAATGCCGTAATCACGATCACATGCCAAACTATGTTATTATCCATTGTATACCATTTTCAAGTGCTCGGCGGGCACACTTACCATGCTCCGATTTTGTTGATTTTAATAGCATCGAAACGACAATAAAACGAACTTTGATCGGTCGTGAGTACAATATTGACAAATCGCCTCAAAAAAAGATTTCGTGAATTGAATTGTTCAACTTACAAAAAATGCCTGATATATCGAAATGCCAACAAAGCATGAAAAAATAATATTAATAATAAAAATTTTCAGCGTAACATCAAAACACGGGAAATTTACGTTTATGAAATTGATTAAATGAACACACACACGCAAATCATATCAATCCAATAAAAAGGATATCTGCTTCCAAAATATTTAAGAATTATTACACAAAATTAAATAGCCAGTGTATGACGTTACCGTTAAGTTTAAAAGGGGTAACAAATAATATTTGAGAATAAATATAAAGACATGAGTATAGTATGACAAGTGCTTTACTGTGTGTTTCCATGTGTTTAATTAAGTTGGTGTAATTATAACAATCAAATGATATACAATATATAAACAATGTAAATTAATTTGTCTTTTATTCATGGTGGGTGGGTAATTTTAACGCGGGATAAAGTCTCCCTCTTTTGACCTTAATCTCCTGACATTTTTACAAAAATCTCCTGACATTTTACCTGTGGCCAATCACATGTATGTATCGGGCTAGTTTTTCGGCATGAACCTTATAATAAGGTCCATGTTATTCCCATCTTTGGGAAAATCATCTTTAAGAGTTTGAAAAATTCGGATAAAAATTATGCCTTGTAAAATATCCACAAATAAATATTTATTATGAAAGGACATTCAGACATGAATAACGGCAGTCGCCAAACCAGAGAGTTGTCTTCTCTTCACTCCTGCACTTACTGTAGAACTTGTTGGCGTTTCAGTGTCTTTAGTTCTTTGTTCACACTAACTTGACTAACCGGATAAACTTGTGTGGAAAAATGCGGTAAAAGCATACTATAAGTCCACCAAGACTCCACATGAAAATTCCCTCAATATAATCGCTTTATTGATTTTCCCGCCGCTATTTCACGTGCAAAATCTACGTCATTGAACTCGTGCATTTTATCCAGGTTACCCAATGAAGAGACCCGTTACATTGCAGAGTTGCGTGTTATGTTATAGTGGCCTATCTATTTATAGGTTATCAACATTGGCACAATAAAAGTCACATGGCTTGACCGAGGCAATAATAGTACGATTATTGTCTTCGCCGTTATCATATTTTGTAAACCATTCAGCGAGTAGTGAGCTAACTTAAATATGGCAGCAAATAATGGCTTACGTTACAAAGACAAAGTGACAATTGTAACAGGTGGTTCTAAAGGCATTGGTCTAGGAGTAGTGCAAGTTTTTGGTAAGAATGAATTGTTTACCTTTGTTTGTCTGATGTTATTGAAATGGGAAGCTTCATAGTGCTATCTCCGACTCCCTCACATTGGTTACACGGACATTACATTAACTCAGGACAAAACTGTCTACGATTGAGTATTGTTTTTTTTTTATTCAATGCCAAATATACAATAGAATTTGATTCCATGAATCCATGCATCACAGCTCCTTTGGACTAGAGGACAGCATACAAAAGTAGAAAACAAAAGTAGAAAATAAAAGTAGAAGGAAAATTATCTTGTATATTTTTGTTTTGCGTGTAGTGCAGTCCTCCTGCACTTATTAATAGACTTAAACCCTATTTACATTAGCGTACAAATTTTAAGCGTACCAGGAACGGTACCTCTGCCATGGCACGCTTAATTTTTTCGTAGTGTAAACAGGTCAAACATTTTAAGCGTGCCATACTGCATGAGGTGGTCTCGGCACCGAGCCAGGCGCGGCACAGTGCAGATAACTGCGCATCCGCGAAACAAACCTTGACCCTTTTCCCCCTATATACTTTATCGCGGGTAGGTACCGTGCTCAGAACGGCATGCATGTCGTCGCCAAGTGTAAACAGGGCTATAGAGAGCTCCAGACAATGCGTGCAAATGGGGAGCTCTCAAAATGAAGTGCCCAGTGAAGTCAGGTGAAATTTTTGTGAAGTCAGGTCTGACTCTATATTGTCATTTTGGGGTACGATATACAATTACAATAGGCTTATATATACATAGACACTGAGCTTTGAATGCCCATATACCAGTATCTGACAATTAAGGTTAAAACAAATGACCATGTCACTTTTCTCATAAAAAGTGTTGTTGCAAATTTTGTATGTAGCTGAACAGAAGGGGTCCCCCCCCCCTCTGAATCCGCCCCAGGATATAAACATGTAAAGTCTATTTGTAGCACTGACATGTCTGTCTATTGGACTGAAGGGGCATAAGTACCGGAAGAACTGTAAAAACATGTGAACTCTCATGATCTGTAAAGTCGGTAAAAAACACTTATTTGTAGGGGGGGGGGGGGTTATTGAAAGTTCTCTCGCTACATTAGACCAAGGATTTAATAACTTTGGGGCTAAGTGAAGGAGACAGTAATGAATGGGTTTCGAGTTTTTGTGCCCCACTCTTAAATGGAAAAAAAATCAATATTACTATTATTATTGACAGATTCTGATCTTCGATACTTCATAGGGCTAGTGCCTTACCGGTACCTTACTCCCAGAGGGACCATGGCTTTGAAATAGAAACACATTAGATTTACACCCATCTTAACGTTTTTAGCGCTGTTCTTCTGGTAGCTATTGAATAATGTGCATGTGGCAAACATAACTACACAATTAAAACACAAATATTGAAAAGCACTATGTTGAATGGATCGAGTGGCGTTTCAGGTAAAGTCCAGGGTAGATCTTGAATTTGACACAAACATCTAAACAAGTCGACCAGTATGGAATAGGAACTGAGCATAATGCCATAGCAACCAACGTGGAATTGTAACATCATGTCAAATTTGAAGATTGTAGTCCGTAAATCGATGTGCAATTGTCCAAGGAACAAGCATACCAAGCTTCATGCCGATCATGGAACTTGGCAGTTTTAAAAAGTTATCTATTTAATAAGGTGTACTAGTGGTGTGATTATAAATATACTCTAGAGATACTTTCCACATAGTATACAATGTGGCTGAACAGCGCTTAGATATGACCATTGGACCTATTACATATGTAGCGTTATATAAGACAATTTATTATACATGAATTGGCGGATCTTTAAGCTTTTTTTGAAGGAGAGAAAAAGAGGAAGAGAACACTTAAGGGACTAGTTCTTGGTCAAATAACTCACAACAATTCACAATTCACAACAAACTAATTAAAACTTTTAAACAGAAGCAGTGATTTTGTTAAAAAATACTCCCAGAAAAACAAATGTTTTTTTTTTAATGAAGTGGACCTGAAGAGCCACACACAGCAAAAGTGTTGAAAGTTGATGTATGGTCTTTGTCATGTTGATAAATGTCTAATTAACTGATAATTAATATACATGTAACAGTTTAGGCCTAAAGAAAGACATGCAATAGGCAGATTTAGCTCCTGCTGCATAATACCTGTTTAAACATACATTATGCAAGAGCTAAATCGGCCTATTGCATGTCTTTCTTTAGGCCTGAAATATACACTATTAATTAGACATTTATTAGTCATAATCAACTCTTGATGGCTTCGGATAACTCTAGACATAAGAAGCAAAATTTTAACCAGTGTTCCCAAAGAACTATGATTTATTGAACTATGACTTATGAAGAAATGGTGTTTATGGGTTACAAGTGTAAAGCCATGTGACTGTGATGATGATGATGAATAATAGTTTTGGTCTTGTGTCTGCTATTAATAATAAATCATGATATAGACATAGTGACATATGGTAGGCCTACACCAATGATAGTATCTTAATATTTGAATAATGATATGTCTAGTCTTTGTCCCCTGAAATGCAGGAGGATATAGATAGACACTCTTGAAACAGGGAGCCAGAGGGAAATGAGAGGGTGCTTCCCCTTCATCAAAATTTTTGACTTTAACATTAGTGAAATCGTTATACTACATTTACTAATTGCATATATAATATTAAAACAAATTGTATATATGGAAAACAATCACTTGAGTTTATTTCACACAATGTTTCAACAAGTTCCTCTTGTCGTCCTCAAGATCTGACTTTTATTCTGTGTCCAGAGGGTCCCCCCCCCCCCTTCATGCATTTATCAAAATGATGTCGAACAAAAATCATGGGGTTTAACGTCCTCTGTTCTGCTCCTGCTGGGATAATGAAGACTGGCATACACTATAAAGTGTGCTATGAGAAAATTTTTGCCGAATTTCAACTTTTACGGGCAATGCCATTATATACAGGGTCCTCAGTTTTGCATCCCGGCTGTATGTGACAAGTATGGTTGCCTGTCCAACCTCATGGGTTTTCTATGAGTCCCCCAGTTTCCTCCCACTGCTAAAAACCACTAATTGCAAGTGAAGTATCGGAATAAATTGAACCATGTATTCGACCCGAAATGGAGGTCGGGTGTTCGATCCCTGCATTGGCCGAGAAAGTACATCCAGATTTTCCGGCACGGTTTCCCCTTGTCACTGACCTGTGTACACATTGGCGTGTAAGTAAAAGATCCCTTCGCAGTGGGAATTTGATATAACAGTAGGCCATAGCGCTGCTGCCCAGTCAAAATTACCCTCCATAGCACACTGTATGGCCTATGCCCGTCTTCATTAGCCCAGGTTAGGAGCAGAACAGTAGGAGGTTATACCCCATTTCATTTCAGTCCTGAAATGACCTAGTTTGTATCAGTGGAGGTTAAACCCCCTGTCTCCCTCTCACTCTCTTAAATGTCTGGACACACCCCTACTAAAATATCAAGGTTGACATACCCATATTGATTGATATCTGAAGTTATCACAGGATGAACTTAGTGTTAATTTGTGACTTGTTGACAATTATCATTTAAGCTTATCACTTATTATACTAATGAAGATAATGGATTGCTAAATATATAATTCTATCTAACCTCCATGTTCATTATCAGGTATTTAGCCTTGAACTAATCATACCTATTAAATATTGTCTAAGAGGTTATCTATACTGTTGTGGTTATATATATGGCTGTACAGGTCCATATTATATGGAGGGGTGGGGGGATGGTCGAGTTAGCATGTGAACGCTTTATCATAAGGTCTGTCATTGAGTCAACTGGCGTGGTTTTAATTCCCCGGTTGTATGTTACAAGGAGTCGGTTTTCCCCTGGTACTATGGTTTCCTAACACTGCTGAAGACCCCTATGTGCAAGTGAATTATTGCAATAAACTTGAACCATATGGAGGTTAAACCCGTCTCTCTCTCTCTTTGGAAGGGTTGGATGGCCGAATGGTTAGCAGGTGCGCGCTGTATCATAAAGCCAGTCACTGAGACAACTGGCGTGGTTTCAAAACCCGGTTGGACCTGACAGGGAGTAGGGTCACTTGTCCAACCTTTTGGGTTTTCTCCAGGTCCTCCGGTTTCCTCCCACTGCTAGAGACCCCTACGCATAAGCGAGTTATCGAAATAAAATGTAACCATAGTTAGTCCTGAAATGACCTAGTTTGTGTCAAGTGAACGTTAAACCCTATTTCCCTCCCTCCCTATCTCTCTTTCTCTCCCTCTCTGTTTCTCTCTCTCCCATATTATATGATTACCATAGATCTCAATTTTTGCCAAAACTTATTAATATAGATTGAAAACAATACTTTTCTCTAGCGCTTATCAGATCCTTGCAAAATAAATTTATTTTTATCTGAAAGTTTTTGTGCAAAAAACTAGCCATGTAGTTAGTACACCAAATTTCTAGCAGTTTTCTATTCAAATTAGCGATGCGTGTTCCTGTATGGTATATAAACCTGGCCCGGTAGACATTGATCATAGTGATGATGATGAGGATAATGATACCTTTGTTAGAGTCATACAGTGCATTAGATTCAGAACTTTCTGACAGACTCGGATTTAAGGCTGTCGTCTTGAAAGATTCATGTGAAAGATATGAAGTTTTAGAAATTATGATATTAGTAGGTGCTACACGTATTTGAATGATGTATTGCGTATATAATGATATTTTCTGTATCTTTGTATCTTCTGTTCGCTGACTTTGGTTTCATATTAAACATCTAATTTAGATTTCATTGACATGAGACCATCAAAAATGAACTAAGCATCCATAAAAATCCTAAAAACAATATATTACAAGCTCATATTTGCCGTACCAGAATACAACATTATTTTCCGTTTTTTTCACCATTTCCACCAGATTTCCGCCATATTGGAATATGGGTACATCAAAATGGCTAGGGAGTTTTCTTAATGGATTCAGCGGCCCTGAAAACTATAAAAATGACACATTACAAGGGACGGTTTGATGACATTTGCCCCCAACTATAAGTCTCTGTGTTATTTCGGCAGCCATCTTGGATTTTTGCCTCTTCTTAGAGTTGCCCACACATTCCAGAGGTCGCAAACTGCACAAATCCTCAGAACAGTCCCCCCTACCAGAATCAATCGTCAAACCTTCCTACCCGGAAATTGGTCACGGATCTGGGAGTTCGAACCCTACTATCAGTTTTTTACACAAAGTATCTAGCAATTTTCTATACAAATCAGTTTGCTATACAAATCGATATGTAGAAATTATGTTAAAAAGTTTGGAGCCGACCAAATGACAAAGATCATGATATAGACCTGTGATCTTTGTTGACCTTGTTCAAGGTTGATAAATGTGATATAAGATAAATGGACAGATTTAGATAACCTACATCATTCGATTTTTTACAGTAATACAATAATTCCTTTTACTTTGATAAAATTTTATCAGACAAATTTGATCTACATAGATGAGTACTAAAGACCTAAGGTACAAGACCTAACATGTGTGTAGTCAGTGGACTGCAACACTGTTATAGTGAAGTGTAGCTTATGCATAATATCCTAGAAATATTACACTTTTTGGGATTATTTATTTTAAAAAAAATATTCAGGGATACCCAATTAGAAGGGTTGGGTGGCTGAATGGTTAGTGCAGTGGTTCTCAATCTTGGAACACATCAAAAAATAGCAGCACACCTGACTAAATGTACATATGAAAAATATTTGAATTTTGCAAAATAAATAATGGGAAGTCATAGACATAGACACAAACTTAGTAGACACCAGTGAATGCTCAATTCCATGTCAATTGGGATCATGTGGTTTTTCACTATTTCTTAGTGCGCTGTTCAAAATTTTGTCATCATATTCATAGGGTTGTTGTGTCAACAGGCGTGGTTTGGATTCCCCGGTTGTACATGACAAGGAGAATGGTTGCCTGTCCAACCTCATGGGTTTATACAGGTCCTCCAGTTTCCTCCCCTAAGTGCAAATGAATTTTTGGAATAAATTGAACCATGTGTTAGTCTCGTATTGGGGGGATCAAGTGGCTAAGTGGGTGTTCGATCCCTGCATTGCCCGAAAAAGTTCATCCAAATTTTCCGGCGTCGTTTCCCCTTGTCAGAGATAAAAGTAGTGACCGGGAAGAATTTCCCTCATAACACTGTATGGCATATGCCCGTCTTCATTAGCCCAGGTTAGGAGCAGAACAGTAGGATGTTAAACCCCATTCCATTTCATTTCAGTTTGTGTCAGTGGAGGATAAACTCCCTGTCTCCCTCTCTCTCTTAAACGTCTGGACACACCCCTACTAAAATATCAAGGTTGTCATACACCAATATTGATTGATCATATCTGAAGGTTATCACAGTATGAACTTAGTGTTAATTTTTGACTTGTTGACAATTATCATTTTAGCTTATCACTTATTATACTAATCACGATAATGGATTGCTAAATATATAATTCTATATAACCTCCATGTTCATTATCAGGTATTTAGCCTTGAACTAATCATACCTATTAAATATTGTCTAAGAGGTTATCTATACTGTTGTGGTTATATATATGGCTGTACAGGTTCATATTATATTTAGGGTTGGGGGGATGGTCGAGTTAGCATGTGAACGCTTTATCATAAGGTCTGTCATTGAGACAACTGGCGTGGTTTTAATTCCCCGGTTGTATGTTACAAGGAGTCGGTTTTCTCCTGGTACTATGGTTTCCTAACACTGCTGAAGACCCCTATGTGCAAGTGAATTATTGCAATAAACCTGAACCATATGGAGGTTAAACCCGTCTCTCTCTCTCTTTGTAAGGGTTGGATGGCCGAATGGTTAGCAGGTGCACGCTGTATCATAAAGCCAGTCACTGAGACAACTGGCGTGGTTTCAAATCCCCGGTTGGAGCTGACAGGGAGTAGGGTCACTTGTCCAACCTTTTGGGTTTTCTCCAGGTCCTCCGGTTTCCTCCCACTGCTAGAGACCCCTACGCACAAGCAAATTATCGAAATAAAATGTAACCATAGTTAGTCCTGAAATGACCTAGTTTGTGTCGAGTGAACGTTAAACCCTATTTCCCTCCCTCCCTCTCTCTCTTTCTCTCCCTCTCTGTTTCTCTCTCTCCCATATTATATGATTACCATAGATCTCAATTTTTGCCAAAACTTATTAATATAGATTGAAAACAATACTTTTCTCTAGCACTTATCAGATCCTTGCAAAATAAATTTATTTTTATCTGAAAGTTTTTGTGCAAAAAACTAGCCATGTAGTTAGTACACCAAATTTCTAGCAGTTTTCTATTCAAATTAGCGATGTGTGTTCCTGTATGGTATATAAACCTGGCGCAGTAGACATTGATCATAGTGATGATGATGAGGATAATGATACCTTTGTTAGAGTCATACAGTGCATTAGATTCAGAACTTTCTGACAGACTCGGATTTAAGGCTGTCGTCTTGAAAGATTCATGTGAAAGATATGAAGTTTTAGAAATTATGATATTAGTAGGTGCTACACGTATTTGAATGATGTATTGCGTATATAATGATATTTTCTGTATCTTTGTATCTTCTGTTCGCTGACTTTGGTTTCATATTAAACATCTAATTTAGATTTCATTGACATGAGACCATCAAAAATGAACTAAGCATCCATAAAAATCCTAAAAACAATATATTACAAGCTCATATTTGCCGTACCAGAATACAACATTATTTTCCGTTTTTTTCACCATTTCCACCAGATTTCCGCCATATTGGAATATGGGTACATCAAAATGGCTAGGGAGTTTTCTTAATGGATTCAGCGGCCCTGAAAACTATAAAAATGACACATTACAAGGGACGGTTTGATGACATTTGCCCCCAACTATAAGTCTCTGTGTTATTTCGGCAGCCATCTTGGATTTTTGCCTCTTCTTAGAGTTGCCCACACATTCCAGAGGTCGCAAACTGCACAAATCCTCAGAACAGTCCCCCCTACCAGAATCAATCGTCAAACCTTCCTACCCGGAAATTGGTCACGGATCTGGGAGTTCGAACCCTACTATCAGTTTTTTACACAAAGTATCTAGCAATTTTCTATACAAATCAGTTTGCTATACAAATCGATATGTAGAAATTATGTTAAAAAGTTTGGAGCCGACCAAATGACAAAGATCATGATATAGACCTGTGATCTTTGTTGACCTTGTTCAAGGTTGATAAATGTGATATAAGATAAATGGACAGATTTAGATAACCTACATCATTCGATTTTTTACAGTAATACAATAATTCCTTTTACTTTGATAAAATTTTATCAGACAAATTTGATCTACATAGATGAGTACTAAAGACCTAAGGTACAAGACCTAACATGTGTGTAGTCAGTGGACTGCAACACTGTTATAGTGAAGTGTAGCTTATGCATAATATCCTAGAAATATTACACTTTTTGGGATTATTTATTTTAAAAAAAATATTCAGGGATACCCAATTAGAAGGGTTGGGTGGCTGAATGGTTAGTGCAGTGGTTCTCAATCTTGGAACACATCAAAAAATAGCAGCACACCTGGCTAAATGTACATATGAAAAATATTTGAATTTTGCAAAATAAATAATGGGAAGTCATAGACATAGACACAAACTTAGTAGACACCAGTGAATGCTCAATTCCATGTCAATTGGGATCATGTGGTTTTTCACTATTTCTTAGTGCGCTGTTCAAAATTTTGCGGCACACTTGGGAAGATCGCGCGGCACACTGGTTACAAATCACTGGGTTAGTGTATCATAAGGTCATCCAGATTTTCGAGCATGGGTCCCCCTTGTTAGTGGTGCAGAATGAAAGACCTGACAAGGACAGATGTCTAGTTGTTCAGATGAGACTGAAAATAAGGTCCTGTGTATACACTGGAGTGCATGTTAAAGATCCCTTAGCAGTTGGAATTCGATATAAAAGTAGGCTATAGCCCACTGTATAGCATATGTCCATCTTCATTACGGTAGCCCAGTCGCTGCAGAACAGTAGAATATTAAACCCCATTTCATTTGATCATTTTGGGGCTTTAATTAGGCTTTCAGACTTTCGTCTGAAAGACTATTGTTTTTACTAAAATTATTATTATTATTTATTATTATTATTTTTTATTTCGGGGGAGCCTATTTCTCAGTGCCTGTAACAGATACCGATCTAGAAATTCATTTTCTATCATTAAACCATGTGTTTGCAACATATGGGCTATATTTGAAACTTCTGCGCGGACCGGAAGTGGCCGAATTTCGTACCGTGTCAAAAAATAAAAAAACAGCCGTAGATTCGTTAATTCTGTACCTATTTTCATACAAAAAACTTTTTGTAAACCCCGAATCTTTCCCAAGGAAATGGCTATCTCACATTTTTCAATTTCGAAAATTCCTATGGGACTATTGTCGTTCGAAAAATGAGAAAAACAAATTTAAGAGACAATTTTTGTCATTTTTAAAATTTTCAAATTTGACCTACATTTTTTGATACCTGAAGACCATCCGATTCCAGAAATATAAGTTTCATTCCGAGTTATCACCCTTTTTTTTTTCGATTTTTTTCGAATTTTCTGCCCATTTTGTGAGCTCCAGTTTCGTTTTACAGCTGAATCGACGTTTCTGAAACTCCTGGAACATGAAGTAATAGTTCAAAACTAACGTATAAAGCTATTTCGACAAACATCTATAAACCGGAAGTAGTCGAAATAATGGCCGATATTTTGAAAAAAACGCAAAAAATGAATGCTTTTGGGAAAAACATGAATTCTCAGTCCGATATCAACAGATTAAAACGATTAAGATATCGTTGGGTTGCCCGAGAATTGCAGTATCATATGATATCCTATTATTACAGATAACATGAACAGCAAGTAAAATATGGCACGCTGAAAATCAAGTATTTTCTGATTTGGAGCGTTTTTGAACGCCTGTATCTCGAAAACTGCTCCTGCGATTTTTCTTCAACTTTCTCTATCAAGATACCTTTTGGTAGTCTTGTGTATGAAACAGTCCGTTTAGAAAATACAGTAAAAAATTGGTACTCTTGCAAAAATCGGCATTTCTCAGCCAGGTGTCACTGAATCAAAACAATTAAAGTATCGTTTTGTAGCTCGGCTATTTTATGACATACTTCCTGTCTGATTTCTGAAAGCCGATTCAGTGCTGCTTGCAGGTCTAGTTAATATTTCTTTTCATTTATATATTTCAGTAAAAAATGGAGCCAAAGTTGTATTTTGTGCCAGAAGCGGTAAGGAAAAGTTTTTTCTAATGTAGGACTTAGGTTTGGGTGGTCAAATGGTGTAATGTGTGTGATTTTAGATCATGAGTCAAGTGATAAGGGTTTGACCCCACACTTATACGTGACAAGGAATAAAGACCCGTACATGCAAACAAATTGTTGAAATAAAATTGTAACATGTAAGTCCCAATATGACCAAGTTTGCTAAGAATGTACGTTAAACCAGATTTCTATCTTTCTTTTCAAATATTGTAGAGGGTTGGATATTCAAATGGTTAGTGCATGCGCATTGTATCATACGTTCTGGCATGGTTTCGGTACCACGGTTGTCTGTGACACGGGAGTAGGGTCACCTGTCCAACCTTGTGGGTTTCCTCTGGGCCCTCTGGTTGCTTCCCGTTACTAAAGGCCAGACATGCAAGCGAATTATTGAAATAAAATTGAACCATATGTTAGTTTCATAATGATCTAATTTGGGTCGAGTGGACGTTAAACCCCATTTCTCTCTCTTTCTCTCTTTTTTCATATATAAAAAGCAGTAAGGATAATTCCTGTTGTTAATTTAATAATATTATTTGATGAACTCTTTAATTGATTTGAAATCTTTTTGATTTTTTATTAAAACAAGTGGATGGTAAGAAACATAATTTTATTACTAAAAGCCTATGGAAGACCAAACAGCTTTTTATTAAGTGTTCTTAGTTCTTAGTTCTTACTTCATAATCCTTAATTCTTATTTCTTCATTTCAAATCTGTTATAACAAATGTTAATTTTACTGAACAAATGTTGAAATATGACAACAAATGAAGAAATAAGCTTTAAGACTAAGTAAGAACTTAGAATTAAGAACACTGAATAAAGAGCTGTTTGGTCTTCCATAAAGGCCGCTCATCGCCATTTGCATTTCACAGACAATATCAAATTTTTCATGGCTAAATTAACTCATTTTGATCATTTAACATTCAAATAAAATAAAAAAATATTTTCCATCGTGGATCCATTCAGACTAATAAGAGGCCCATCAAAAGAGGCCTATCAAAAGATTTAACCTAACACTTTCAGGTGGTACTGTCTTGATTGTATCATCTGCAAATAATTCATCGTATCTTTGTAAATATACTGAAAGGAATTGAAACAATTTGGACATAGATTCAATTTTGACGATATTGTGGTTTGCAAGGGATTCCAAAACCCTTCAAATGACACTAAGCGGCTGTAATTATTAATGCATGAAGTAGATTAGAAACTAGCCTTTGTAACAGTGTTATCAGATTTTGTTGTAAATTACAATTAAAGACATAGTCAGTGACAGTCAAAATACTAATTTACTTATTGCGCAATTTATGTCAATTGTTGTTTTGATTGGTAATTTGATCTGAAGGCGACCAATCACAACAAGTAAATCATTGAACACGCTCTATATAGCATAAATTAACTCCTTTAGTAAAATATACTTATTGCTCTTGTACGTAATTTATATCTATTATGTTCTATACTTTCAATTTTTTAGGTTGATTAATAAAACCTTTGACTTTCATTAGTCAGTCAAATGTCAAAAATTTTACTGAAATGTAATGCCACTTAAAGAAGTATGTAACGTAGGCTTTGATTGGTAGGTTGATCTAATCAACCAAGCGCTGCCTGTGTTTGGTTAAAACTGATTTTAATGTTGTTACTTTAATTAGACTGTTGTTTTTTTGCCCATTAGTTTCATTTCATTTATGTTTTCTTCCATTAATTTTTTTTATTTCTAGATATCTTTTTCCACTTATTTGACTTGTAAAACTAACTTTATAAGAACATGACATTTAGTTTTAAAAGAAACAAACCATATGTAAAGAGATCCTTTATTCAAAACCCCAGCATGCCAGAATAAATATTACAGAAGTACTTTCATTCAAAAACATTTTTAACAAAAAAATATTCAAATTGGTCTTACATGGGTTTCTAATATTTCTATACATTTCGCATGTACGTTAAATTATTACATATATTTGACTTTTTAAACAGTATAATTATTCCTTGTCTCTTTTGAATGAAATGGATGCATGTTTGTTAAAATTACTAGTGGGAGGGGGATGTGGTATTCATAGTGCCAGATTTTAGGTTTAGTATTAATTTTTAATTACTTAAAAATGGGGGCACTATAATCTCTTCAGTGCTGAGGCCTCAGGGCCTTAAAGAATTTCATATCACCCTCTGTGAGCAATTTCAAAGTAGTCACACTTTCTCCATTAAATACATTACACATATTTCTTATAAACAGGTCACAATTCTATGGAATACAATTAGGGCCTACTGCTTATTGTATTGCTTGAAGCCTAGTCGTAACGTCGCTCAATATTAAGCAGTAAAATTGTATTCCATAGAATTGTGACCTATTTATTCCCGTTCAATTACTAAATGCCATTGAAACAATTTAACAATATATTTCTTGAAAGAATCATACAGGTACGAAAATCTGTCCAAAAGTGGCACCGTGCAAGATTAAAAGCATGGACAAAACTCATGTTCAGATAAAGTTATTTACATGTGGTTATAATAGAAACTGATTTTTTGGTATAAATATATGATTTGTATTTGTGTTAAACAGAGGCAGAAGGTAAAGAGGTTGAAGCAGACATGAATAAATTAGGTATTGGTGAAGCACTGTTTATACCATGTGATGTATCGAAGGAAGAAGAAATAAAGGTATGGTAACACATGAAATGAATGAATAATTTCAGGTGCAAGTCTAGAGAGGTCCAGACCCCACCTGCTCATGCAGAGCGTATGGACTGGGACTGTTCCAGATGTATTATGTAGTGACTGGTCTTGCTATAATATAAAAGATAATAAAAATTTCATTCAAATAGGTTCTGTAAGCTGCCATTGTGATAAGCTAGGTGGCTTAGTTTGTGAATTGCGCATCTTAGTAGCTCCATATAAATTCGAGATACCGGTAGATATTAAAATAATAACTGATCGATTCACTGACTAGTTGTTAAGTAAATTTTATTCTTCATTGAATATAATCCCCCAATAAAACACCGAATACACTGAGAAAAAGTCATTTATTATATATTTTCCCAACACAATCTCCAATAATATGTGACACCTTTATAGACAGCTTTGACAAGTCATCTGCAGTGGACAGAAAAGAGAAAAAAATCCTTGAGTTGCCACCCCACTCTTAGCAGTTTGTTCTTCCTAGACTGTGCCAACTTCCTTAGCCTAGTCGCCCATTTCATTTCATTTCTTAAAATATAAAAACTATTTGGATTTTGAAAATGTTTAATTTTTCATTCCAGAATTTAATAGAGAAGACAGTAGCGAAATATGGTAGAATTGATTGCCTGGTCAATAATGCAGGTTATCGTAAGTATCTTCTTCTTTTGGTGTTTAACGTCTGCTTCCACTTAAGTGATATCCTAAGTATGGTTGACCTTCTCTTTATATACAGATACAGTGGACTCTGTCATATCAGACATCTGAATACTATGGCCTTCTGTGAAATACGACATCATTTTCATGTCCCAATTTATTTCCTTATTACTTCAGTCAAAAAAGCTTTAAGTAATCGGTATTCTAAATATTCCGAATTATGACATCAATTAGCCGTCCTGTCAGACAATTTCCTTTGAATCAACTTTGTATACTCGGACTGTATATCTGAAAGGATGTAAAAGTAGATCGGGGGCTTGTTTCACGAAGTTTTAACTAAGATAAAATCCAAATTTTAGTGGTTAGCCAATCAAAATTGGAGTATCTACTAAAATTAGTAAAATTTCGATTTTATCTTTAGTTAAAATTTTGAGAAACAGGGCCCAGTTCTTGGTTTTCTTCTTCTTCATTAGCCCGGTTGATTAAAAAAAGTAGGATTTTAAACCCCATTTCATTTCAAAAAGGGTGCAAGGGAAGTAACTATAAACCCCATTTCTCTCCCTCACAGATTGACAATGAAATGGTTTTCTGTATAAAACAGTTGATGTAGCAATAATAAACCAAGAAAAAAATTGGCTGTCCTCTGCTTATTTACAATAATTTGTGTAATTGTATTTTTTTCAGATCCTCCGCACATGCCAATAGATGACTTTAGTTCGGATGATTTCAGAGAATTATTAAATGTTAACCTTGTTAGTTACTTTATAGCAGCAAAGGTAAGTAAACACACATACACGGTAGAGATCCATGCTTTTCATGGCCTCCATTACATGAAGATCTGACCAGTTGTAGTGTTAAGGTCGTGTCAGGGGTCTTACATCTTACAAGCTGTTTTTGACCTAATGACAACAGTAGTAGCAAACTTGTCAGATCAAATCTTTATCCAAACCAATATTTAAATAGAAATCCCATTTAATTCATTTTAAGAGGGTAAGCTTTAATGGGGATGAAATGAACTAGCCTGTTGTTTTCACTAATTTGGCCAAATGATTTCGGCGCAGATGAAATCGGTTAGAGTGTCCCTTGCTTAAGATCAGTCAAATATCTTATCACATTATCAGATATAATACTAATTCTGCACCCAGAGAACTGGATCTCTGTCCTGAATGGCTGCCATATTGAAAAATTAAGATTTCTGTTTTGTTTTTTTATGTTATTTTTATCCTTTTCATACACACAAAGACGAAATAAATATTTTCAATTTCATTACATATAAAAATGAAAGCAGAATAAATACTTCTAATTAGTGTTTTACTTTTATACTGAAATAATCAAAATGGGAAATAAAATAGTGGTTAACTAGATTTGTGTCTGTACTAAAGCATACTGAATAGTAGACAGCAGTGACAGGATTTCATCTGTACATGTATATTCCAATCATGTCCGGCAATATTTTCCAAACGTCCTAAATTGTACCCAATCAGACATCAAGAAATGATGAATAATATTTTAAAATTTATATAGTGTACTGAGTGTATAGCTACCACTCAACCCAATTATTGTAGATAATAGGCAGCATAACATGTGTTTATCTTATTAATTATTTATTTTGTTACAGTATGCTTTACCATATCTTAGAAAAGTAGAGGGTAATATAATCAATATGTCCAGCTTGGTTGGTCAGATTGGTCAGTTTGGAGCAGTTACATACGTTGCCACAAAGGTAAGATCATTTAAAAAACTTTATTCTACTGTATTTAGTTTTAGTTTTAAGAGATTGGAGACCGGTTTCACCAGCCTAGTTCTCACAAAGAATTTTTCTCAGGCAGCCTAATTTCTTGATGGCAGCATTCTGATAGGGAAACCATTCAGCATGCTTAGGAAATCCTGATGAACATTCTAGGCCAACACTGGATTGTAACTGAGACTTCAGCGCCAAATCTCACAGAGCCACCATGGGTCACATACACTGATAGTCTATAGATATAGAACCACAATCTCTTTAAAACACAGATCCTGTTTTGTTTCCTTTTTTTATAGTTCAAAATTTTGTTTTACTTCGTCTTTACTACACTAGGAGCTGAAAGAGTTGTTATATAATAACCCGCGTTCTGGATGATATTAGGGATTAGCCAATGAAATGGTTTGTCACGGCCCGTTTTTGTTGGCGGGAGGTGAATGGAACTCTTACATGACCTTCCACTACAACCAGTCAGATTTTCATGTAGTGTAGGCCACCAAAAGTATAATAAAACGAAACGAAATATAGATCTGTATTTTAATCAGATTGATAGAACCCTATATGTTTTTGGTGTATTTATTAGATTATTTACAAATATATGGATAGTTTTGTTTTTAGATTCATTCTACAAGATCAATAAATTGTTTGTTATTATTCAGGGTGGTATCAGTGCCATGACAAGAGCTCTATCCATAGATGAAGCTAAATACAACGTTAGAGTTAATTCGTAAGACCATTTTATCATATATTTTATATTTCTAATATTCTTGTAGATTTATACACTTGCAAGGTAGAAATGATATCCAAATGAAGTAATGTGTGCAGTTATCCCTGCATTGGCCGAGAAAGTTCATCAGGATTTTCCGGCGTGGTTTCTCCTTGTCAGTGTTACAGGATGGGTTGGGGGGCTGACAAGGACAACTGTTTAGTCATTCATATGAGAAAAAAATGAGGACCTGTGCATACATTGATGTGCACATAAAAGATCCATTGGAAAGTGGAATTCGATATAGGAGTCGGTAATAGTGCCGCTACCCGTGCAAAATTTCCCTCATAGTGCACTGTGTGGTGGTGTATGCCCGTCTTCATTAGCCCAGTTGGAGCAGAACAGTGGGACGTTAAAGCACATTTTATTTCATTTAATTTCATATGGAATTTCAGGCGCTTTATATAAAGGCATGCATTAGCATTATGACATTGCATTACTCCAAATTTGTGTCTTCTATTAGATAAAAAATATGACAGTTCTTACATCGGTAGTATAGGTAATAAATAATGAATACATTGAAAATTTCAGTCAAATTACTTTCTTCTTAGCAAACCTATGAATAATCCTAAGAAGACATATAGAAATAGATTTCACCAAAATTAAAACACTTCTCTGGATGTACTACTTCTGAATTTTATTAAAGCCCCAATAACACTCTTGTTGTAACTGAATAATACATGTATGCTCCAATCATTATTCTGGTCAACAAATTGAACTATTTTACAATATTCAAATTAATTGATGATACAAATTTCATCTTAACACACCGAATTTAAAAATTGGAAAAATTCAACTACATGGTTTGAAAAGCTTTACGTAAACACTTTCAAATGCAACTTGGATTTAAACATATTTTCGAACCCTCTGGACAAGTAAGATAGGTTGTAATGGATAATTTATACAACAGGTAGGACACCTAAACATCTAGTAGTTAGAATAAGGCTCATTTTTCTTAGCCAGCAAGAGTGTTATTGTCCCTTTAACATGTGGAATGTTTTTCAGAGATTATATAAATATATTTATTTTCTTTAAATATTTGTTAACCAGAGTGTCTCCAGGAAATGTTTGGACTCCCATGTGGGAATCTGGTGCTAAACATACCCCAAATCCCGAGAAAACCATTGAAAATGGCGCCAATAGTCAGGTTAGATTTGATAACTTATCAATATAAACCCAAGTTCTTAGCAATTTATTGACATTGTATGCACATGATCTTAATTATAATGCTGTTTTAGCCGTCAACTGGAATATCTAGACCTGGGGTCGGTTGCTCAAAACTAAGTTCAATAGTACATATGTCAAGGACTTTGCCATACCACTGTCGGGATTTATGAGGACTCATACTAATAGAAAATAATACTAAATTCAAAATTAAATGTAGACATGCCTATTTATGGATAACATCTGAGCGCTGGCCAACAAGTATCTCAGTGATGGATTGATTGACAGATTTGTCTCAAAGTTTGCACTAAATTTAATTAGAACACCATAAAAACCATTTGTTGGTTATATTTCCTTTTAGGCTAAACCAAATTAATTTTTAGTTCTTTAGGATTTTGATAAAAATAATTAGTCACTTTATATCTGTGAACAAGTGTTGTTTTTTTAAAATGTCACCCTTGAAAATGAAAGTTGAGCAGCAAATTAGACTGTAATCCAATAAATATCGCAGGCTAGCGATGTCATCAGGGGTTGATTATGGTCTGGATAAGTTAATTAATGTCTAATTAATAGTTTAGATAACATTTCAGGCCTAAAGAAAGACCTGCACTAGGCAGATCTAGCTCTTGCATAATGTATGTTTAACTCATTTCTTTCACTTTCAAATTCCTTTTTTTTTTCAACAGTTAAGTGGACGTTATGGAACTCTGGAAGAAAGTGGTACAAGTTGTCTATTTTTAGCAGCAGATGCTACATTTTGTACTGGTATTGACCTAAATCTTTCTGGTGGAGCAGAACTCAATTATGGTATCAAAACAATGCGAGGGGAAAAGGAACTACCCTTTTAAATATTGGGTTAAATCTCTCAAATATACTGAATTTTAAATAAGGCTTGAAGTCTTTAACAAAATTGTTTTCGTAACAGCGGAGGACAAAGACTGAGGCAAATTTCAGGTGCACATAGGTTACTTTTTAATAGAAATAGTTTGAGTAATGTTATTTTTGAATTGAATCAAAGTGTTAATGTAAATTATTAAATACTGTATCTGTATGACGGTGTGTTTGCATGGCGGTATGTTTTGGTTCAGGCAACTTATCATGGATCAGTATTCAGGGCCCTCACATAGGGGAGGCTGAGGTGGGCATATACTGAGGCGACACTTCTTGGGGGTTGCATATTATCTAAGTGCATACAAGAAATCCCCTTTGAATATTTATGGACAAGCCTTGTTGGAGGCTGAGATAGCAAATCACCTTAAACCTTCGTAATCCAGTTGATATTACAGGAAATAGAGATGGTAAAATTATGATTTTTCCAAGATAAATTTAAGGTATTTCGATCAAATGGAGTGTTGAAGGGGGAAAAAGCAGTTACATGGGCATGTGAGGGTCCTGCCAGTATTGTTTGTTGAAGTCTTTATTTTAATAATTATATTGTATATATTGGATATTTAGATATTTTTATGCAACATAATTTTGGAATGATTATATTTATAAAGCCATGCATCTTAAACACAGAATACTTTATATTATCAATAATAACCAAGCAATGAGCATGGAAATTAGGTACACAATTCAGACTTTGTCATGCACCAATTTTTTGAGTGCCTGTCATTTTGTCTATTTTATATATATTCTTTTTTATACGCCCACATTGAAATCGGTTGTATATTTTCGTAGCCCCTGTCTGGCGGTTAGGCGTCCACAATTGCTGGTGGACTCTCTAGATGCTGAAGTTAAATCCAATTGACTTTAAATTGATACACATTGTTTAAGGTCATGAGACGAAGAATCCTATTGATTTTCAATGATTTCTGATAATTACTGTCAGAGTTATGGCCCTTGTGCATTTTGAAAAATCTTGTGGATTCCCCAGTTGACAATGAGTGTCGATCCTTGTGGGTTTTCTAACGGTCGTCCAGTTTCCTCCCTATGCGTAAGCAAAGTATTGAAATAAAATTGAACCATGTTAGTCCTGAAATGACCTAAATTGTGTTGAGGGACGTTAAACCCCATTTCTCTCTCTTTTGTTAAGACCAGTTTAAACTGACTGTTATTGTTTTGAGGTGTGTCTTTTTTAACACAGATTTTATCATCGAAAATCAAGTGAATTACTTTATTTATCTATTTTAAATTAAAATATAACTTCGATTATATAATAGAAATGTTGTTAATTTGTTGTGTGTGTGTGTTTTTGCTGGTAATTTTTTTTCTTAAGTTTTGTAATTAAATTCATATGTTTTTTAATTTGCATGAATCTATATTTATATCTAGGCCTATGTATTTTATCTAGTCAATTTTGAGCAAATTATTTAGGAATCTTATAATGTATTATACGGTCCATTTACTTACATCCACTTGATCCTATTTATTTATTGATTCTGGTTCTAGTTTTACTTTGTTACTGAGTTATGTCCCTTAGTCCCAATAACATCAGAACATTATGTATTCTTTATAGGTCCAAGTCTTAGACAATAAGATAAAAATACAGATCTATATTTCGTTTCGTTTTTTTATACTTTCAATGGTGTACACTACATGAAGATCTGATCAGTTGATTTTGGAGGTCTTACGAGAGGCATTGATGTTACTAGTAGATTACCCACACAGTTCCTTATACCTCACGCCAAAAGCTAGCTGTAACAAACAATTTCATTGGCTAATCCCTAACATCTTCCAGATGCTAGTGTAGTAAAGACAAGTAGAATGAAATTTTGAACTTTTAAAAAACGAAACAAAAAAGGATCTGCCTTTTAATCAGATTGATTCTTCGATAGTTTTGGTCTGTTAATTATTGTTGTAATAAAAATGAATATTAAAAGATTTTACTTTGATGTAGTATTGTATTTATTCTGTGTTCATAGACTTGGGGGCTGGCAACTAAAGTGTTTTCCATAGCCTAAAAATAACCTTATGTTTTGGTATCGAAATGAAATGAAATGGGGTTTAACGTCCTACTGTTCTGCTCCTAACAAAACTGGGCTAATGAAGACGGTCATACCCCGTACAGTGTGCTGTGAGGGAAATATTGCCCGGGCAGCGGCCCTACAGCCTTCTCTTATATAAAATTCCAACTGCCAAGAGATCTTTTACGTGCACGCCAATGTGTACACGTGACCTTGGTTTTTTGTCCCATCCGAACGACTAGACAGCTGGGAAACCATGCCGGAAATTCTGGATGAACTTTCTCGGCGAATGCAGGGATCGAACACCCAACCTCCAAGCTAGTGAGTGGTCTCCAAATGACCTTCTCAACTGTTGGGTATACTCAGGGTACTCTGGTTTCCTCCCGCAGAGGAAAGGACCGTCCCTATGCATGCTCTAATATGATAAAAAAAAAAGACAACTTGTCTGTGATATCAACGTCAGTGAAAGCGGACATTAAACACTATTTATTTTATTGGTTATTCTCATGATGTTTTCATAAGAGTATTTGTACTGACAAGTGCTATAAAAAATAAATGTAGTCTATAAAGACGAAAATTATGTGGTCTGATTTCTACAAGATTATACATGAAGACCTACACGAGTTGTGTCCCTTTACTACCAGAACTGAGAATGTTTTATCCTTAAAAAATCCCCCCCGAAATTTCAAGCCAAAAAGAGATATATTCAAATAACGAAATATACCAGTGGTAATTGTGATATTATTATGAGAAATGTTCGCGGATTCTGGTTCATTGTGCTTTCCCATGGGAAAGTTTATAAATAAATGTGCAAAAGGTTAATTATTTTGTGGAAGGGAGGCAACTCCATGTAATGGACACCAGTTAACAATAAATCATACGGCTCACCACATTGAAATGAAATATATATAAAAAATGAAATTAAATGAGCCCATTCATTAACAAGTATTAAAATCAAACCGCACCACAGATAAAAACAGAACAGAAAACCGGAGGCAGAAAAGACACATCGCAGATCACAGATCACAATCACACACAATACAATATTATACGGCCATTGTGTGTTATAAATAATCAAAATACTGTATCAAATCAATCGTAGAACTATGGTATCTGTGATTAAAGGGGCTAAATCGCTAACATTTTGGACCTAGAAATTGTCAAAAATGGGTCTCAACGCATATAATACTGTAATATGAATGTATATAAACTGATTTACATTCAATGGTTTCCTTTTTTACCAAATTTCAAATCAGTTACGTTCGGCGAAATAAGCCATGTAGTCTTAATCTTGTGCAAATTTCTATAGCGCCTGGTTAGTCCAGTCAATATACGCCGTATGGTATGTTGCAATATGTCTAGCCTCGCTCCTTAAGTCTCTTATTAAAACTGGGGCTAAAGCACAATATGGTACACGACTCGTGTACCAATGTTAAAAAAATTATTTTATCTAAAACATCGGATATCAGAAGCTGATCTTTTCCCGATAAGTTTACATCATCAATGTTGATTTAAAGTGGCCAAAAATTTGTGTTTTCGATGTTAAAGATTTAAGAGGATTTTGAGTTACGGACTTAGGTCCTTTAAATAAAATGAATGGACCCTGTTTAACAGTAGGATGTTAAACCCCAGTCGAATCCTGTTGGTAATAAACCTGTTTATAAATCATTGCTCAATCGCAATTCAACGGGAGCTGTCATTGGACGCATGGGTACGTTACATTTTATATACACTTCTTGGCGTAGTAATCATATATTAATTAAAAAAATGAATCAAATTCATACTATGAAATTATTGCACAAACCCATGCGTGTGAAAATAATTAGGTTGTCTGCTATCTTTTTTGTCAAATGTTTTAAAGAAAGACTAAAATTCGGCCTGGTTCACCTGGATTAATATTAGAAGACCCCTGTGAATCGATTTAACATACTCCGCATGCGCAGTTTTCTGAGAGAAAATTACTTTTTTAGGGACATTATGTGGAGAAGAAAAGCCAATAAAACCAATAAAAAAATGTCTCAGGAGCTTTAAAACGAGCTTTATCTACTATGTAAATTACTCCACCAAAGACCCAACGTTTCGAATCCACCGTAAGTATGCAGATAATTGAAAATAATTAACTATCTAATTGTGAAGTAACTGAGACCGGCACTTTCCCACTCTTGACTTTTATCCACTCTTATGGAATTATATTTTGCTTTTAAACACACTGATTACAGTTCTACCTTGTAATTTGTTTTATGTGTAAGACTACATATTATTATCTGAACGACATATTTATCTGATGATGTAACTGTAAAAACATCTAGTTCAGATCTAAGCCAAGTTGTAGGTAAACCACAAATGAATATTTGAGTCAATTTTTTGTCACATGACACATGTCAATTGTCATCATACAAACTTACATGATACATCTTCTTGAACATTAATGTTCAGGCTAGTAGCCTTTTTGTTGATCTTGGTAATCGATTCTCAATATCATTTACATCTATTTTGCATATGTCAGTCGTCAGTTCAACCTGGATGAATAAAACAGTAGCCTAAAAGTGGCTCAGTTTTTAAGTTATTAATAGATTTACTAGACATACCGTTACATTAATAAATGAGGAAGTCATAATCTGAAAGTGAAAAAGAATGATCCCTTCACTCAGCAGCATTTACGGTACCGTAAGCTTATAAATTTAATACTAATTAAAAAGATACAGCACTGGTATGTTGATTGTTCGCCACTTGGCCTCTTTTTCCTATTATTAAATTAAATTTTTAAATGGCGAACCGTTCTTATCTAGTTAAAATCGTGAGTATCTGAGTATTGTCTTTTGTTGTTAATAAATGTATAAGCTTCTTTAATAGTTTATTATAACATTTTAAGCCTAAAGAAAAACCTGCAATAATAGGCATATTTAGCCCTTGCATAATCATAATGAAAATTTTTTTTTCTACATAAATCAGTGTCATTGTAAAATTGTATCTGTTTGGCTTGCGATAATATTTTTTTATTGTTTTGAATTATAACCCGATAGGATATTTATACTGTTTTAGCAATTAATTAATTTATCCACCAATTTATTCTGTCAGTTAGGGTGTTGGATGGCCGAATGGTAAGTACATGCGTGCTGTATCATAAAGCCTGTCATTGATTGAGTTAACTGGCGTGGTTTCAAATCCCTGGTTGTTCGTGACAAGGAGAAGTGTCGCCTGTCAACCTCGTGTGTTTTTCTCTGGGTCCTCCGGTTTCCTCCCACTGCTAAAGACCCATAAAGGCAAGCGAATTATTGAAATAAAATTAAACCATATTTTAGTCCAAAAATGACCTACTTTGTCTTTGTGTCGAGTGGACGTTAAACCCCATTTATCTCTTTCTCTCTCTCTATTCTGTCAGTATATCAAGATGCTCATTTAAAGGGACCATCCAATTTTAACAGAATCTCAGAAATAAGTCTTTGTACAGATCAAATTTAAGTGCCAAAATATTGAGTAATGATGTACAATGTATTTACCTTGTATCAAAATTTTAGCTCACAATTCTCCTGATATTGAGTTGTTTAATGTTTGGACATGAACTTCAAAACCGCTTTTCCGGACACCTAAAACTTTTAAAATTTTTGGGTCAGTTTTTTCCGTTGGGTGACATGATAATATATTGCTGTTCTTTTAGAGGTCTCGACAGTGCATGACCCACATGCTGTAATGAAAAGGAAATTTCACCCTTCATGTGTACACTTTTTTTTTTATAAAATAGAAGTCTGGTTTTATTCAGATACGGTATAATACAGCTTGGGACAGCAGTCTCCAGATGAAGACTGACAGGTTTAAGTTGTTTGAAAATATATCATACAGTATTAATATTGAAATAGTTGTTCGGGGCTAGTAAGGAAGGGGATTTTTAAATTTTAAGGACTCTTTAACACAAAATTAAGTAGTTTTATTCTCAAAAATATAATCAAGATTGGCCCTTAAAATAAGCTACGTCTTTGACTCAATTCATCCAAAGTCTTTGATACTGAAAACACGAATTAATTGTCAATTTAAACCAACATTGATGTGATCTTACTAGGAAAAGATAGACTTCTAATGAACAATGTGGCACTTTGCACATGTAAAACTGTGCATTATTTGTGGACTTAATAACTCCCCTCCCCTGCCAGCTCATGGGGAACCTAGAAAAAAATATGCTTCTTAGATAGCAAATTCATATGTATGAAATTGCTCCCCTAAAAATCTCTGAAAATCAAATTTTCCAGAATTTTATGATTATCCAGGAGAGCTTTCATAAAAAAGTATGTCATTCTCTGATAATTTTGTTGTTGTATAGAGCCTGTTTGTCCTCATAAACAAATTTTAAAAAGGTGAATATGAATCAGTTTATAGTTTTTTAAGCTATTCCCTTATATCAAGATTCAAATTGTTCAGAAATGATTCAAGTGCTTGGAGTGTGCAGTGGGCAAAAGCTTTCAATCACCTTTCGTTTTAAGTCTTTTAAGTGGATACTTGTTTATATAATAAGCCCTTGAAATGGTCACTTATTTGATCTATGGTAATTTCAAACCCTGTGTAGAAGACCACCTTAAATTTTAAGCATTATTTTATTATTTCTACTGCCTGTATATGATGTCACTTTTGTTAAATGTGACTTGTAGTCAGAGATAAAGATTGCTGATAATCACTTCTTGCATAATCTATTTTTTGGTTTAACCATTGAAGTACATATTTTATGGAGTTTTTTTTCATAATGGAAGGCAGGGATTAATCTGATTTTTTTGTACTTTAATATACATGACCATGTAGTTTTCATTCCTTAAAGGGACAGTACCACTCTTGCTGGCTTGACAGGTCCAGAAAAAAAAATTAGCCTTATTCTAACTACTAGATGTTTAAGTGTCCTACCTGTTGTGTGAATTATCCGTTGCATCCTATTTTACTTGTCCAGAGGGTTCGAAAATATGTTTGAATCCAAGTTGCATTTGAAGGTGTTTACGTAAAGCTTTTCAAACCATGTTGTTACCATGTACATGTAGTTGAATTTTTCCAATTTTTTAAATTCGGTATGTCAAAATGAAATTTGTATCATCAATTAATTGGAATATTGTAAAATATTGGGGCATATTATTGAGTTACAACAAGAGTGGTATTGGGGATTTAACCAGACTTATCAGTTTAGTGAAGTTGTATGGTAGACTTGATGTGTACATTCTATGGAATACAATTACTGCTTATATCTGAGACATTCAACCACTTGATGTGTACAGTTGGTTTAGTCATTTATCTTATAAACAACAGAAATGAAATAAAATGGTGTTTGATGTCCTGCTGTTCTGATGCCAAAAACAGGTTTCAAAGTATATCCTAGACAATTGTTAATATGATCCCTGAACGACTTAACAACATACATGTACTTACACGGAATAGGTGTGCGTGTACTTATTAATTATATGAATATTTGTTGAGATTACATTGATAGAGTTGTACTCATTCTTCACCGTGTGCCAGTGCTACTGTTAGGCCAAGTACATGTAGATTCCTGAAATCCTGAACTAAGGCACAAGCCTTAGAAAAACACTACTGACCGTAGGGGGTCAAATTTTCCTACAATAGTACCTGACCAACGCACAAGCAAATTATTGAAATTTAACCATACATGTTAGTCCCAAATTTACCTAGTTTGTTTTGAGTAGACGTTAAATCCCACTTCTCTCTCTCTCTCTCCCATTGGTGAACTCAATAAAGGCCATAGTATTGCTATATTTTTTTTTTTTAAGACTATTTGGTCTAGAGTGCCCTGCTTCGGCCTCTAGCTGGCCGACCACCTCTGGCTTGCGTCTTTGGGTTCGAGCCCTGGTGGGATCGTGCCCTGGTGGGATCGTATGTGGCATAGAGATAGAGACGCCTTCTCAACCTCATTGGTTTCCTCCAGGCACTCTGGTTTCCTCCCACTGCTAAAGACCCCTATGCGCAAGCGAATTATTGAAATATAATTAGACCATATGTTGGTCCCGAGATGACCTGGTTGTGTTGGGTGGATGTTAAGCCCTGTTTCTCTCTCCATAAAACTTTGCATGTATCTCATAGAATTACTGACTAGGCAGTAGGCAGTATGAGAAGGCAATTTGATCAACACTATCAATTCATAGATATATCAAATTAACATGTCATGTATGTAGTCTAATACTAGTTGATAACATGGATAGTTGATATTGTTGTCTCTTATCAAGACATTAGTGTTTAAATGTTTAATAAACACAACAGTAAGAAAAGAAAATAAGGTTAAACTTCGGAGTTAAGAGGTAATGTTTGTCATCCTATTTATTTCTGGGATTTTGATAAATAATTCGATATGGTTAAGTTCCGTGTTTGCTTATATTGATTATTTATAGAACCAGTGTTGGGATTTCGGCCGTATATTCCGGACGTGTCCGAAGTTTTGTCCAAACGCACTCTATTGTCCGACCCTGAATATGCCCATTCGGACATCAAGACATGGTGAATAATATTCAAAATTCCCAAATTAATATATAGTGTACTGACTAGTACTAAAGAGTATAACTACCACTCAACCCGATTATCGTTGACAATAGGCTGGATTGATTAGGTAATTAAGTGATCAACGTATTTATCGTGTTATACCGACTATAAACCTACCTTGATTGATTACTTAATCTGCCTTGATTGACTGACTTAATCCTTTGTTTGACTATTCATCAAGTGATTATAATTTTAATCTTCATCTAAACCACGTGGTTTCTGTATTGTCTGACATTTTAATCGCATTGATGTGAGCCGACAATATGTATAAACTAGCCATACAACGCCCAGATCAATAGACAGTCATTATAATTCGTCTGCGATATCACTTCGGTGGAAGATAGCATTAAATAAAGCTATTTCAAACACAGATATGCGAAAAATACTAGAAATTGCTAACTTCGCTCTAATCGCACGTGGTTACAGCAATCGGCATACCTCGGCAGATACTGTCACTCTACATCTAGCTTCAGCTGTATGATGGTAAGTCATATGTACCTAGGAACTTGACGATTTTAGAAAGAAATTGCGTCGTTCGAAGCGTGTTTAGAATTTTCAGAGCAAAGTTTCCTTGTTTGAACTAATTCTGATTAAACTTGACAGAAAAAAAGCTTGATACAGGTAAAGCCACTCGGGAGAATCCGGTACCCTACATTAGATGCGTAGAATGTGTCGAGGTTTACCGAATGGGTTAAAGCACGAGAACTTAACCGGTATGAGAAATCTCGTGAGACGCGTGGCACCCTAAAATAAACACCCTAAGAAATGTTGAATATTTCGTTTGGAATAATGTTATGTAGTTAATTGTTTTAGACGATAGCGCCTGCTGCTAGAGTAGAATGGGATTATTTAGCAGTTGTATTAGAGTGAAGTTTACCACAGTTTAAGGCCAAATAAATTTAGGGATGTCATTTTTTTACCTTCCATATATAAATCGAAATGGAGTAGACGATGAATGCCGGACTTTGCTGAAAAATATATCAACTTATGACAAGAAAAATACGGTAATTTGGGGGGAATTTGAAAATGTTACGGATTGACAGTAGTCTGCATGCTTTCATCCTCTATGGTATTACAATGTCATGTGATTTTTTAGGAATAATATTGACATAAATTTGATTTTTGTACGGAAATTAAACATAAAAAATAACGAGGTACACCTATTTTATTTTTATTACGTATGAATTTGAATATTTTGTTGACACGTGATTCTTAATTGTGGTTTGAAAACGCCTGCTTAAATAACGATAAGAGTTGTGTCCCTTTATTTTCAGGAAAAAATGTCCAACAGCTAAAATTTTGAAATCCCAAAACTGAATAGAACACTATACATATATGTATGACTAAATACCTTTGGAATTATGGAGGTCAAGTGGCGAAGTGGGTAAGACGCTGGCTCACTAGCCTGGGGGTCGGGTGTTTCGATCCCTGCATTGGCCGATAAAGGTCAGTGATGCAGGACGGAGGACCTGACAAGGTTAGCTGTTATAGTCTGGATGGAATGAAGAACAGAGGTCCGGTGTAACAGATCCCTTGACTGTTGGACTTTGATATAAGAGTAGGCTGTAGGGCAAAACATCCCTTTTAGAACACTATGGCATATGCCCGTCTTCATTAGCCCAGTTTGGAGCAGAACAGTAGGATGTTACATGTAAACCCCATTTCATTCATTTGTATAAAAGAGAGAGACGAGGGGTTAAACCCCATTTCATTCATTTGTATAAAAGAGAGAGACCAGGGGTTAAACCCCATTTCATTCATTTGTGTAAAAGAGAGACGAGGGGTTAAACGTCCACTGACACAAACTAGGCGTTGAACAGGAGGTTGTCTGTACTTGGCATTGCTGTAGAAGCCCCTCCTACTTGTGTATTATTACATTTAGGTAATTAATTAGTCCATTTGTTGAAAACATAATGCATAGATTGACGTCTCTATTACTTGTGTGTTACTACATGTACATTGTCATTTAGGTACAGCGTAATTAATTAGCCAATTTGTTGAACGCATAAAACAAAGATTGGCACCAGTATTACTTGTGTTTTACTAAGTTAAGGTAATTAATTATATAGTCCATTTTGTTTAAATCATAATGCATAGAACGGCTACTTGACAATTTGTAGATTGTCATAATGGTTTCCTTTTATGTGTACTGTAAAGATGTAAACTGTGCTTCACTAGTTTTAGGGGGATCACGGTGGCTAAGTGGATAAGGCGCTGGTTCGCTAGCCTAGAGGTCGGGTGTTCGATCCCTGCATTGGCCGAGAAAGTTCACCTCGATTTTCCCACGTGATTTCCCCTTGTCAGTGATGCAGAAGGAGGGCCTGACAAGGACAGCTGCCTAGTCGTTCGGATGGGACGAAAAACTGAGGTCCCGTGTACACATTGGAGTGTACGTAAAAGATCCCTTGGCAGTTGGAATTCGATATAAGAGTAGGCCGTAGCGCTGCTGCCCGGGCAAAATTTCCCTCATAGCACACTGTATGGCGCATGCCCGTCTTCAATTAGCTCAGGTCAAGTGCATAACAGTAAGACGTTAAACCCCATTTCATTCATTCATTCACTATTTTTAATAAGAAATATATTTTACATGTACCTCAATATAGTTTTCGATTGATTTTGATGTGTTAAGGATCGCAAATGTTGATATATTTTAGTCTAGTATTATTTATTCAGTATCATATGGGTGTTGTGGGTTAAATTATGATGGATATCATTGAAATTATCAGGATGTCCTGAATCATACTTGAAGCACAGATGACAGGAATTAGGACTAGATTGTGTATACTATTACATGTACTGGTACTAGTTCATGTCTCTGCTCTAAACTAGGTCGGGTGTACTTATTTCTTTTCAATTACAAGTTATTTGAATTTCAAGATGTCTCTACATAATGTAATGTACTTTATGACACAAAATTCAATCTGGTTACAAAGTCGATATTAATTCTGTTTCCTTCTTTGTTTCTTTGAAGTTCGAGTACATGTACCTCAATCAGACTTACAATACAGATGTAACATCATCTTTTCATGTTGGCGTACCGTTATTTCAAATAATCATAAGCAATGTGCCAAGTGTAACTAGTTAAGATATTGACCCCGAGTGACGTATTTCATTGCAAAGCACATGCAAGTGTCTGTATTTTAAGTTGTTTTATGGTCTGTCTGCCCTCTTATTACTTAATGTCTCGCTCTCGACCATTAAACAATACATATGGTCTAAGAAGTTAGCATTTAGATCACATCAAATACTCAAGTATGTAATCAAATTCTTTATAAAGGTACACATGACCAATGTGGTGAATTGTGAGAATGTATATGAGACAGAGAGAAATGGGGATTAACATCCACTCGACTCTAACTAGGTCACTTTGGGACTAACACATGGTTCAATTTTATTTCAATAATTTGCTTGCTTGAAGGGATCTGTAGCAGAGGAAACTCATAAGGTTCGATAGGGGACTCTCTCCTTGTCCATACATGTACAACTGGGGAATTGAAACCACGCCAGATGACTCAATGAAAGCCCCCAATGCAAAAAAAAACATTTAATCCATAGTCATAGAGAATCCCCAAGTGGTATGAATTGTTGCCCATATAAATTGCGTTATTATTATTATTATTGGAACAAATTTGCGGTGTTTTATAAGATTTCAGGTACTTTATTTTCCCAACTTAATGATATTTTGCCAAGCAAACAAAATGTTTTAATCTGTAGTCAATTCAATATAAATTCACCGTATTCAATAAACAGTACGCTTATTAAGATTGGAAAACCAGTGTCAGTACTAAATTTATTTCACAAGTCAGGCCAACATACATTTAATGTACTATTATATATCAGTTCTTGCCATCATTTGGTATCAGTGTGTTAAATGACCTAATTCTATTATGTAAAAACAAGATACTTAGTTTAAATATGCTGACTGATACCAATCTGTTACATTTATCTTTCCATGATAAGATGGTAATTATATAAAATCAATTACCATTGTATGGTGATTACATGTACTACATGTATTAAGTGCGGTGTTTACAGCTTGTATTGTCATGTAAGCATTGGTCAAAAGGTTACGACATGGAATCTTGTTTTACCCTGAGGCACTTCCCATTTAAAAATGGTCTTCAATAGACTCGTTAGTGTAGAATAGTAGGAAATTAAACCTCATTTCATTTCATTTAAATTAGTTGCCAGAACCTCATTGATTTAAGGTAGGTAAAAATAAATAAAAAATTGTCAACACAGGGTACAATTTTATAGATACACAATTACTGAGTTTAATACTAAGCAACGATAAATATATACAGAATATGCTACAATTATTAAATGCCAATCAAGGAAGAAATATGTCAAGTTCTTTTTTCCTATTTGACCTTATCAACCTTTCACTTCCTGTATATTGATCTTCTTACACTACCAAACATGTATTAGAGTTTTATTACACATATTGTTTTCGTTAGAGTTTTTATTACAAGTATTGTTTTCGTTAGAGTTTTTATTACAAGTATTGTTTTCGTTAGAGTTTTTATAACAAGTATTGTTTTCGTTAGAGTTTTTATAACAAGTATTGTTTTCGTTAGAGTTTTTATAACAAGTATTGTTTTCGTTAAAGTTTTTATAACAAGTATTGTTTTCGTTAGAGTTTTTATTACAAGTATTGTTTTCGTTAAAGTTTTTATTACAAGTATTGTTTTCGTTAGAGTTTTTATAACAAGTATTGTTTTCGTTAGAGTTTTTATTACAAGTATTGTTTTCGTTAAAGTTTTTATTACAAGAATTGTTTTCGTAAGAGTTTTTATTACAAGAATTGTTTTCGTAAGAGTTTTTATTACAAGAATTGTTTTCGTAAGAGTTTTTATTACAAGAATTATTTTTTTACTGATTTTAGTCAGAAGTTGCAGCCAAAACTGTGCATGGTGCAAACATGTATGGTCATATATTGTCGTTGCCCCTGTCCTCTGTCCGTCTTCCACAATTGCTTGTGGACACTCGAGAAGTTATAGTTAATATCAGATAGACTTTAAATTTATACACAGTGTTAAAGGTCATGAGACTAAGAAGCCAACTGACTTTAAATTTATAAACAGTATTTGTATACACAGCATTCTAACGTGTACATGGGCTCTCGCTTTTCCCTCACAGGCCTTCGTTCTCTTCCACTGACAAAAAGAAACCATGTTAGAAAATCCTGGGGATCTATCTTGCTTGATCAACTCACGATCTCCTGGTTAGTGAACCAGCGTCTTACAATAGGAGTCCAGGGGGGTTTGGATGGCCTAGTGGTCTAGAGTGCCGCGCTTGACCTTTAGCTGGCCGGTCACCTTTGTCTTGCGGCTGTGGTTTCGAGCCCTAGTGTGAGCGTATAGGTGCACCTTTTTAACCTTGTGGGTTTCCTCCGGGCACTCCAGTTTCCTCCCACTGCTAAAGACCCCAATTATTGAAATACAGATTGAAAACCATACGTTAGTCCCAAAATGGCCTAGTTTGTGTCAAGTGGAGGTTGAACCCCATTTCTCTCTTTCTCTCTCTCTCTCTCTCACAATTGGAGCCACACTGGCTTCTTGGAAGGAGAATGATAATAAAACTTTATTATAAAAGTTTGATATTGAGCTTGATTATAGGCTAAAGTGAATATACTGAATCGCCCAGACATACATGCATTATGTACATAATAGAAATAAGTATACATATATCTAATTAAACTAGACAATGTCAACAATAAAGTCTGGATGACCAAGTAGATAAAATCAATTATATATGAGGTCTGTAGACTGTATTGCCATTAAAAATGGGAGACATTTCTTATTACATTGTATACATTTATTATGGCTGGATACAAAACATGAATGATTAAATTTGAAGGGACTGTACATAAAAGAGAGAGAGAAATGGGGTTAAACGTCCACTGGACACAAACTATGTCATTTCGGGACTAACATATGGTTATAATTTTATTTCGATTACCGTATTCACTTGCATGTAGGGGTCTTTAGCAGTGGGAGGAAACCTGAGGACCCAGAGAAAACCCATGAGACTACTCCTTGTCACGTACAACCTGAGCCACTGCCGTTCGATACAGTACTAAACTACTGGTGTTAAAACTCCAAAATAATCAGTTAATAAAAATATTTGGGAGATAAATGATCGTTAGTTAACAAGGTTCGTACACTTCTTGAAACACCTGGAAAAATGAAAATGTGATTTCCAGTACTGGAAAATCCTGAAAAAACAAGATTACTCCTTTTAACTTCTGGAAAATTAACGTTTGTGGTTTCGCTAACTATTTTGAGATATAAAACTTAACGTAGTCATCAAATGTTTCTTTAAACGTTCTCAAGTTTATCGCTGTAAATGTTCTTTAAATACACCTGTCTTCAATTAGCCCAGGTTAGGTGCATTATATTAGGACTTTGAACCCCATTTCATTTAGATGTATTCATCCTTTAAATACATTATGATGTAGAATTCTATACAAGGACTATTGTATTATGTGGTATGTAGAATTCTATACAAGGACTATTGTATTATAATATGTGGTATGGTTTATTAACTATTTGATAACTACATTATTTTTTCTAAATAATGATTAGATCAGTTTTGAGTTTTAATATGGATCACTCTAATACAGGCCAAAATTTAGAATTGTATTCTGAGAAGAAAAATGGAGACGAAAACATGACCAAGTGGACAAAATCACCCAAGATCAATGTTCAAGTTAATGTGTTGTGACTGTACTGTATGACTTGATTAAAGAACTGGATGATCTTTCTTCAATAACAAACAGAATAATAGCCGACTTAATTATACATGCAGACTTAATGATGACAACTTGACAAATTTTGTTGTGACATAATGTACAAGTACTAAATGACGTCATCACTTTAATAGACATAAATATGACATAGAACATTAATTACATGTATAATAGACTTCATTTATATTTGAGAGTAGATCTCTCTATCTCACCCTTACAAATACAATAAATGCTGGTCATTTAAAGATACCTTCCCATCCCAGTAAAGTATTTATCAGGTGGTTATTTCCAATAAAAGTATGGCAATTTGATATTATATATGGAAAGTAGAAATATCTAATCTTACTAGAAAAATACTGGATTCTCTGAAAAACACTCATCATAGAGCGTATACAGGACGATTAGGCATATATCTGCTTCTACACATGTGATGTCATAGGTTGCATGCTGGGATTAACTGCTTGATGTACATGTACATGCGGGCAGTGGATAATCCGAGAATTTAATTACGATTCGATATTTGTAATAAATAGTCAGCGATTAAAGACAACATCCTCTTGTGTATGCACCCGTTGCTTGGTATCGAGAGAGGTAAGTCACGTGACACAAACATGACCTCTTTTTATCGATTTTTGATAGCAGGGGTTTTCCTTGAGCTTGGCAATTGCAATATTATGATAAATAGATTTATTAGTTTTAATATGTTTTTAGTTCAAATATATCATCAAATCATCCAGTTGGTACGCGGTAATGTATCTTTAATTCCAGACTATAATTTGTCTGTAAATGACTGACATGAGGAGGGGAATTGGGTGGTAGAATGGTTTAGAGAGAAATGGGGTTTAACGGCCACTTACTAACATGGTTAAATTTTATTTCAATAATCCCTTTTGTGTAGGGGTCTTTAGCAGTGGTGTAAGGTGTGCCTGTCCAACCTCATGGTTTCCTCGCACAACTAGAGATACCTTTGCACAACCGAATTATTGAAAAAAATTTAACCCTACATGGCATGCATGTAAAATATCCCTTGGCAGTTAAAATTCAATATTAGAGTAGGCCATAGTACATGTACCTCTGTCCGGGAAAAATTTCACTCATAGCACACTGTGGTGGTATGCCCGTCTTCATTATCCCAGAGAGAACAGATCAGCAGGATGTTAAATCCCATTTCAGTACTACCGGTATGTATATGAGATAAAGAGGCCTATGTGTATTTTCAACGATTTCCAATAATTTCTGTCCAGAGTTATGGCCCTTGATTATTTGATTTAGAAATATCTTGTGACCCCTCTTGATTTGAAATTTACATGCAGTGTTTGTGTTTTAGAGAAGAAAAGGTCTATTGATTTTTGGCACTAACACTGAATGTTAACATGAGATTACATTTACATGTTTTTATTTTGTTAGTTCAAGGAATAATAAAACCTACATCAATTATTAATTATTTCTGACGCTTGTTTTGCTAACATTATGGTTATATGTAGTTCTTGAATGACTTAGTTGGTATCATAGTATATATATGTGTATGGAAACATAGCTTTATCTTTGGGTGGGAATAAAATTATCTGACTCAGTGTGAAACCTGCAGATTTTGATGATAGTTCCTTCTACTAAAGGTGTAAACAATTAAATTGATATTTGTGTTGATATTTGTTTCTATAGTTGTAAAGGACTAGATAAAAGTCCTGGATTGTGAGGATGATACAGATTATGTTGATATTTGTTTCTATAGTTGTAAATGACTAGATAAAAGTTCTGGATTGTGAGGATGATACAGATTATGTTGATATTTGTTTCTATAGTTGTAAAGGACTAGATAAAAGTTCTGGATTGTGAGGATGATACAGATTATGTTGATATTTGTTTCTATAGTTGTAAAGGACTAGATAAAAGTCCTGGATTGTGAGGATGATACAGATTATGTTGATATTTGTTTCTATAGTTGTTAAGGACTAGATAAAAGTCCTGGATTGTGAGGATGATACAGATTATGTTGATATTTGTTTCTATAGTTGTAAAGGACTAGATAAAATTCCTGGATTGTGACGATGATACAGATTATGCTTATTATAAGCAGATACATGTAGTTTCCTTTCAAGAGTATAGAGTTTTTGATTTGGATGGCAAATTGGTTGGCCCAAACTTGTTGTATCATTAAGTCAACTGGCATGGTTTCGAATCAATCCCCAGTTGTACATGAACCTCGAACCTTGTGGGTTTTCTCAGGGTCTTCCAATTTCCTCCCACTGCTAAAGACCCCTACACGCAAGCGATTATTGAAATAAAATTAAACCATATGTTATTCCCGAAATGACCTAGTTTGTGTCAAGAGGACATAAAACCCCATTTCTCTCTCTCTCTTCATCATAGCAAGAGAATAACAGAACACAGGCTTGTGAAGATGATATTGAACAGACATGGTTAGTTGTATTATCAGGGGTACCATATTACATCCACTGGTAAATTAGGTCAAGATTACACTGTGGATGATAACATAAACATTTAATGATCAGTGGTAAAAGGCTTTGTTCTGTAATAACACAGGGAGTTAATAGTAGGTTGCTACAAGTATGTGTAAATTAACTCAATTATTGTGTCAACTCATGGTAATTTGTGATTTCTGACACAAGTTTTACAAGGAATAGATTATATTGGATCAAACTGCGATTTCTGACGCAAGTCTTACAAGGAATAAATTATATTTGATCAAACTGCGATATCTGACACAAGTTTTATAAGGGATAGATTATATTGGATCAAACTGCGATATCTGACACCAGTGTTAAAAGGAATGTGTATTGGTAATAATTTAAGCCTTGATTTTATTTTATCAAACTGGAATTTTTCACACAAGCCTTACAATATACAATAGGTGTGTCGTTTTAAATTGTAGTCTTTATTTTATTCCGCTATTCTCTTTATACTTTATATTTTTATTGTCTTTACACAGACGGTCAGTTAAGTGCTGTAACATGTGTCATACTCATAGGGTCAAGTGGCTAGCTAGGCTTACGTGTTTCAAGGAATACCAGGTTTGGCTCGATATGATCTAGTTTGCGCTTTGTGGAAGTTTAATGTCTGGTTTATTTAACTATCTTTCTTATTGTCTTTTCAACTAGATATGTCTCTTGCCACAGAAAGAATATCTCCCTTATCATGGTCTTCTAATCAACCAAAATCATCAGTTATGCCATGTTCCTGGTGCAACGGATACTGTCTTATAACTATTATCCGTTGCTTTCACAGCCGACTATTCTCGTCACTAATTTTGATTGGTCGAGGGGATATTCCAGTAGCCATTGAGATTCCTTGAAACAAATTTTTCCGCGAAATATTCGAATAACCAGACGCTTGATCTCCAGTAGAAACACCTATTTATGTTAATCGAGTCACAAAGGTCAAAGGGGACAAAGGTTTTTGTACAGATGAAAACATCTTTCTTGTTGAGAACTACCTGTATTGATTTTTTTGTGGTTTTCGCTTAAACATTCAATTGTAAACTTGTTTTTAATTAGTGAAAATGTAGAATCTATGGAGGTCGCCATCTTTAAATCACTGCCGCTACTCCATATGTTACGAGGTTGTTAATTGGACAAACCGAATAGGTTCCGCAAAGGAAGGTTATTACTCATAAGTGACGAGAATATGGTGCTGCGTAAGCAACGGATAATAGTTATAAAACTAGTATACCGTTGCTTCAGATACATGCAGTTATGCTCAACTATTTATGGACTTAACCCACAATCTATTCCCTTTTTTATACGCCCACATTTTTATGTGGACGTATTATGTCGTCGCCCCTGTCCGTGCGTCCGCAATTGTTTGTGGACTCTCTACAGGTCACAATTCTTGTCCGATTTTGACGAAACTTGAAATATAGGTTTATCCCCAAAAGATCTTGGCTGCTTTCGATATTGGCATGTATCGGCTCAAAACTTCATGGATTATGGCCCCTACAGAGGTCACAATTTTTAACCGATTTTGATGAAACTTAACATGCATGTTAATAACCCAAAGATCTTGTTCCTTTTAATATTTGCGCCTATCGGAACGTAAGTTCCTGAATTATGGCCCCTGATTGTCCGAAAAATCACCTATTTTAGCTTGTGGTCCCTCTGTAGGTCACAATTATTATCCGATTTGAAAAATTCTTTGATAATATCACTGTTGCAAGCTAAGGAAGGTAGAGTTCAAATTTCGTAAAAATCAGACCAAAATTACCATACAAAATGGCCGCTGTTCGTATGCGAATACTGTTAAAAAATGGTATATCAAGGTTGTGGACCCTGTAGAGGTCACAATTTTAATTCGATTTTGATGAAACTTGAAATGCATGGTTATAACCCAAAGATCTTGGTTCCTTTTGATATTTGTGCATATCGGATCGTAACTTTCTGAATTATGGCGCCTGATTATACGCAAAATCGCCTTTGTTTAGCTTGTGGTCTCTCTGGAGGTCACAATTATTATCTGATTTAAAAAATTGTTTGATTATATCACGGTTACACCCTAATGAAACGGAACAAAATTGCCATACATTATGGCCGCCGTTTGAGCGTGAATACTGTTAAATAATGGTATATCAAGGTTTTGGACCCTGTAGAGGTCACAATTTTAATTTGATTTTGATGAAACTTGAAATGCATGGTTATAACCCAAAGATCTTGGTTTCTTTTGTTATTTGCGCATATCAAATTGTAACTTAATGAATTATGGTCTTTGATTGTAGGAAAAATCACTTTCGGTTTTGTTTGTTCTACATGTATATCCATCTCTCGAAAATTTGGGCGTATCCTGCCTGGCAGTGCCAGCTTACTATCTTTTCCATGAAAAATGAAAACAGTTGTTTCTCAAATTGTGAATCTCTGTAGTGAGTTTGTGGGGGTTGGTTGGATGGCCGAATGGTTAGCGCGTGCGTGATGCATCATAAGGCCTGTAATCTGTCATGGTTTTTGATTCTACGATTGTTCGTGATAAGGAGGAGGGTTGCCTGTCCAACCTTGTGGGTTTTCTCCGGGTCCCACCAGTTCTCCCACTGGTAAAAAAGATCCCCATGTGCAAGCAAATTCTTGAATTAAATTTAAAACATATGTTAGTCCCAAAATTACCTTGTTTGTGTTGAACGGTTGTTTAACTCAATTTCTCTCCATTTAAATGTCCATTTCCCCGCAAACTGAACTAATACCGCCAATAATGTGGGACTGATCCCATTGTCAGATTTTAATTCTTTGACTGTCCATAATGTAACACTATGAATGATATCTGAGATTTTATATAGTCTAGTGAAACTAAATACTAGAGTATCAGTGGATTTATTGTCAACGGCCACAGTGAAATACTGACTGATATCTTAGATTTTATAGAGACCAGTGAAACTAAATACTAGAGTATCAGATGATTTACTGTCGACATATCGACTTAAATAATCATTATACATACTACATATACCATGAACTGTCACATATAGGGTGCTAAATCATCCTTAAATGTTTACAAACCATGCACTAAATGTCTGGACATTTCACGGATGGATAACTGGGATATTATTCGACTTTGTTCAATAAGATCTTGTCAAATGTAGGGTTAAGATTTTATCAGATTGATTTTCACTGCTGTCAAGTTCAGCATGATAGTAGAAGAGGCTTGTTTTAGCAGCCATTGTGTTGGCACCAAATGAGATGATTAAATTCAATTTATGTTTTGTAAATGGTGGTATATGAGGCTGA
The DNA here is from genome assembly GCA_917208275.1 of Patella pellucida. Classification (NCBI taxonomy): domain Eukaryota; kingdom Metazoa; phylum Mollusca; class Gastropoda; family Patellidae; genus Patella; species Patella pellucida. The sequence continues at coordinate 14,424,119 of OU795041.1, forward strand.
TTAAATGTAAATGATCTGGAATGATAAAAGGGACAGATCAGTTTGTGTTTATCTTGTAAAAATGGGTTGACTAATGAAATTAGTTGAATAATGCTGGCATCTGATATCACTAGGGATCTGGTATCCTTTAACTTGGTTGTTTTGCAGTTTAATTAATATAATAGCCTTTAATTTCAAAACATCCTTTTATAATTGATAATAACCTTTAAATTTCAAAAATGGTTTAATTAGTACTATGGCTTAATTTAATGGTACACCATTTAATTTCTGCTCAGCTTGTAATTAAAGGCTTTAGATAATTAAATGGGTCATCCATTTCTAAACCCCTCTCTATAAAATTAAATGGTGTGCCATTAAATTAAGCCATAATACTAATTAAACCATTTTTGAAATTTAAAGGGTTATTATCAATTATCAAAGGATGCTTTGAAATTAAAAGGCTAATATATTAATTAAACTGCAAAACAACCAAGTTAAAGGATACCAGATCCCTAGTGTATATAAACTGGAGATATAAAAGTTGTAGACTAGACAAGTTTGAGCATTTCCTCACAGCAAAAACATTATCATTTTGGAACCTGAAATGCCCAACAAAATGGTTTGGTAATTTTCTTGTAGAAATAATCCAGATCTAAGTTACATGTACATTGTCTTATTTGCCATTTACATCACATCACTCATGTCAGTAATTTGTGATAAGGAATAGGGTCGCCAGTCAAACTTTGTGGGTTTTCTTCGAATTCACCGGTTACCTCTCTCCCTGTTAAAGAAAGCGAATTATTGAAATTAAATTTAAACATGTTAGCCCCGAAATGACCTAATTGTGTCAATTAAATTAGACATTAAACCCCATTTCTCTCTCCCTATGATTATTTGATCCTCAGTCCCAGAAGCATGAGGTTTTGTGGGTACATGTAATTGATAGTTCTGATAAGCCATATCTTTAATGCGATCTAATTATATTTAATTACTGTCAGAACTGAGTACCAAATAGTCTGTCATTTAATAAATGACATTTAACACTCATCATCATGCATTTGTTTATTATTAGAAGATCCTCCTGACTGGTAATGTCAGGAACTGTTTATTCGTTGTCTGGTACACACAGTAATGGCGCATTCTTATTGTGAATTAAATAATAAATTACAATTGGATTTAAAATTTATTTATACTTGAGGAATTTCTGAGGAAATCCTTCGATTATATTGTTGGAGCATTGTTTTCTTCTTTGAATAACGGAATTTCATTAAAATTACATTGGTAGTTAATCACTCGTAAAAAAAGACACAGCCAACTTCCCTGTCTCATGCAGTATGCATTGAGTTCATGTATTTTATAATGCCCAAGATATTATTATGTCTGTTATTGTTGTTATTTCGCGGAAAAATCAACTATTTTATGCATTTCGTAGTTAGCCATGCCTAATATGGTTGGCGAAGAATTCTGTGCCACATTCAGATCGTGCGAGTGTATAGAGTCTTAAAAGACGTAGTTTCCATACGCTTTTAATAGGCAGAAATTCCGCAGTGTGTTTAACACACTGTAAAAGTCAAATATATATGTAATTGTATTAGTATAAACTGGATGAAATGACGACAGATTTTTCAAAATGTGAATTGGTTTGAGCTAGAAACCAAATTGCCTACGACTAAACAGATTAATCATGACAACCCTAGTTTATTTGTTTTGAGTTGTTGTACCCAATCGTCTGTCATTTAATATATGACATTTCACACTCATCATCATACGTTTGTTTGTTTCGAGATGTTGTTGTTCTTCATGGAATATTGACATCATATCAATGCTCTGGTCTTTTATACCTTTAACTGTACGATCAGTGACAATGTTGACAATTGAACAACCTTCATTTATTCATTATGACCATTGATTGAACCTCCCAGAGGTCTTACTAAATGAACAGTATGAGGATAAACCATTGATAATCCTGCTAATTAGTTGTGCCCATGGCAGTAACAATTCATTGAAATCAATACATGTTGATATACAGTACCCGCTACATATATAATTTATAGGGTGTCCGTGGCCAGTCTAAAGGCCATGGGCCATATTGGAAACATTCTGGAGCTGTTGTGTCATAAGGTTGAACTTGAGTGTATTCTAGGAGTTATTGCCCTTTGATATTGATACTTCTTAATCAATTTACAGGTCAGTATTTTTTTATTTTTTTTGAAAACATGCAAGGTATAAACATTGTCGAGGATAAAAATTGGAGTTAAAATTTATTTTGTATCATTTATGATTTGTGTCTTGTGTTCATTCTACAGATTAGAACTAGAAGGTTTGAGATGGTTTTTTTTTCAAACTTTCTAGTCTCAAATAATTATAAGAGTTATTGCCCTTTTAATCAGTACCATACAGATCAGGGTTTTTGTTATGAATTTTTGACGTGCAGTCGACATTGTTACTAATTTCTGCAATAACTTGATGTCATTTATTTATTTCCCCCCAAAGCAATGGACAAGATTGTCTCTTAACTCGGATGTTTGCTTTTAGCTACGATTGGAGCTCTTTAGTTTTGCCTTGCCAATATGTGGTCATATATTGTCGTCGCCCCCGTCCGTCAGTCCGGCGTCCACAATTTCTTGGGAACGCTCTAGAGGCTAAAGTTAATATCCAGTGACTTTTAATTTATACACAAGTGTTAAGGTCATGAGACTAAAAATCCTATTGATTTTCAGCAATTTCCGATAATTGCTGTCAGAGTTATAGCCCTTGATCACTTCCAAAAATCTTGTGGACACTCTAGAGGCTAAAGTTAATAACCGAATAAACGATTGACTTTAAATTTATTCACCATGTTTAAGGTCATAAGATGAAGAAGCCTATTGATTTTCAGCGATTTCCGATAATTACTTTAAGAGTTATGGCTCTTGATCACTTCAAAAAATCTTGTGGACGCGCTAGATGCTAAAGTTAATGTCCAGTGACTTTAAATTTATACACAGTGTTTAAGGTCATGAGACAAATAAACCTATTGATTTTCAGCAATTTCCGATAATTACTTTTAGAGTGATGGCCCTTGATCTTTTTTTTAAAATCTTGTGGACGTTCGAGAGGCTAAAGTTAATATCTGATTGACTAAGGACTTTTACACAGTGTTTAAGGTCATGAGACGAAGAAACCTATTGATTTATAGCAATTTCCGATAATTACTGTCAAAGTTACAGCCCTTGATCACTTCAAAAAATCTTGTGCATGCTCTACAGGTAGTTAACAGTAGGACGTTTAACCCCATTTCATTCATTCATTCTAAAGGTAGTGATGTGCGTTTTTTCGGTTTTACCGTATGGTATCGGTTTTTACATATAAACCGAACCGAAAAAAAAAAATAACCGTGCGATTCGTTTTTTTTCCCCAAATTCCTTATTTATATGTAACCGTATTTCGTTTACTTAATAATTCCAAAATTTTAATGCAACCTTCACCTTCGTTTTTATTTTCGATCAACCAGACTCCGCATGTATAGAGTGATAAAGTGTTTAAAAAGTATGGGTGGCCTAGACTTTATTTTCTCAATTCAGTTCGGGTTATAATCCAAAATTTTATGCAAGCCGAAGCAGGGTTGTCAAAAACGAACAATGGCTTCCTGTAATTAAATGTCTCCACATGGCTTGATCACTATTAAAGATTAGATGACACAAAATGTAGATAGATATAATCTTTGTAAAAAAGAACATATTCTGCTACATCCTCAATACAAGCATGACAGAGAGAATACATGTATTTAACTATTTTCTGTCGAGTAAGGTTAGAACAACAACACCCAAAAAACTGCAATGCATATGTTTTGTTGGACTGTATTTTGTTATGCAAATTTAATTTGGTGTTCGACAAAGTTCACCGGATTTTTTTACAGTAACTTTATTGTTATTGGTATTATTTTGTTATGTTAATTTATTATTATGCTGTTGTGTGTGTGTCAGATCTTTTTTACAGTAACTTCTAGTCATAATTAAAGTAAAGTCATATAACAGTAAAACATACTTGTTGTTTACTATTAACGTCAACTTTTTTGATATCTTTTTTGTCTTACAAGTATTCGTACAAGATAACCATAAATCAGTACATTCATGATACACTGTTTAAATGAATAAAAAAAACGAAAACCGAAACCGAGGCTTTTTGCCTCCCAAAAAACTAAAACCAAAACCGAAAGAAAATTTAAAAACCGCACATCACTATCTAAAGGCCAAACTTAATATCCGATTGACTTTAAATTTATCCACAGAGTTTAAGGTCATGAGACGAAGAAGCCTATTGATTTTCAGTGATTTCCGATAATTAATGTCAGAGTTATGGCCCTTGATCAAGTCAAAAAATCTTGTGGATGCTCTAAAGGCTAAAGTTAATATCCGATTGATTTAAATTAATACACAATGTTAAAGGTCATGAGACGAACAAGTATATTGAGACTTGAGTTTTAATGTATTTTGATAACTTTAACAGCTAAATCGAGAATATTAAATGTTTCCTATATTAACCGTTCGCATGGAGGAGAACTTTATCAAAGCCAAACAAATTGGAATGATTTTCTGATAATTACATAATGGGTTGTTACTTTTAATCAGATTTTAGTGTATTATAGATATTTCATTACCAAAAATAGTAAAATATGTGACAACTCTTGTTGATTTCCCGGACGATTTAGTGCGTATGTTTTGTTGCCTGGCAACCTATCTTGTTAATAATACATGAACATTCTTACGAATAAAATAATTTTGTACTATTATCACTAATTTAACATAGTCGGTTTAATGTAGCAACACAACTGTAGTATGGCAAATGTCATTTTATTTGTTATGTTAATCGACCATCAGTTTTCATTGAATTGACTAATGGCAATGACAGTTTATGTGTACAGTGGAACCTGTACCTAAGTGCAAATTATTTCTTTTGGATCAAAGTGTCAAGTCAGAAAAAGGGAAAAATTCTATGGCAAATTGTATTTGGGGAGAAAATTTAATAAATAAAGGTATTTATGTCTTGTTTTCAAGAAAATTAGGATTCATTTTGTTCCACAATGAGGGTTGGAGAGATGAGGCCACTTTTCTAATTATACAGTTTGCTTGGAATCCACTGTGTTTCACAAGGAGTCACCGTATTTCACTAAGAACCACTGTATTTCGCAAAAAAACCACCATTCTACCCATGCTTTCCCACAAGGAATTCACCGGCTGTTATTGGCTTTTTGCTGGTAGAAGCAGTAGTGTTGTTGTTTCTCGAAGTGATACAAAATTTCACATTTATCAATGGCACAGAATTTTTATTCGGAACGTTATTCATGCTAGAATTCTGAACGATATCCATGCCTGGAAATGGGTAACATTTCATCAAGTTTCTCGAAGTATTTCACTTACTTGTATTTTCTGAAAGCCGTGACAAGTGACGTAGGTCTTTTACATGTACATGTACTTCTATACGTTAAGTTTATGTATATTCATATTACATTATTATGCATTTGTGTCCTTTTCTCTCTGGTTTCCTCCCACTGCTAAAGACCCAAACGCGCAAGCGTATTATAGAAATTAAATTAAACCATTTGTTAGTCCCGAAATGACCTAGTTTGTGTCGAGTGGACGTTAAACCCCATTTCTCTCCCTCTCTCTCTTTCCATTTCTAGTTGCCAAAGAATATAGATTTAGTTCCTTTAAACGAACCTTGTTAAATCCTCAGATGTGTATATCTGTCGTTTATTAGCCATGGAATAACTTTTTGTGTTGGTTGATAAACACCTGCCTCTCTTCCAATATTACGGTGCACCACCATATTTAATTAATAATGTAATTACTAGCAGACCAAATTATACATGAATATTTTATGAATAGATTTTAATGAAAAGACTACTGTTTATATATTTGATCAGTGAACAGTGATGAATAGATGAGAAATTCTACTAATTGATAGTAAGTGCTTATAAAATATAGTATTGTCAATGAAAATGGAACAGGGATAAAAACTAACGCTCGCCCGCTCTCCCATGGCGGGTAAAAGTCGGTACGGGCGTATGAAATTCAAAATCAATTAGCCTGTGTGGCGACCTGATATAATTTGGTAGTTCTAATAATTGATAATTTGTAATTAATGAACACTGTCATCATAACTGAACACGATCTATGCTGTCATGGAACTAATTTCCGAAAATCGTTGCCATTATTATTTATGTGTTTTTAATCTTTGGCTGTTTCATTTCGCCATACTGGTATGAAATCTGGCAAGCGAGTTTGCTGATTGGTTGAAATTGTAAGATAACAGCCTCTGTTTATACAGTTTACACCTCGGAGAATTGTGAGGCGAAAGTCGATATATTTAAATAACTTTTTTAAGTCATATTTCAGGTTAATTATCATAAATCGCCTACCGGTAAAATAATTGTTGATACATGAAGCAATTTAGCGAAGAACATGGATGTTAAAAGGTTTTATAACAGCGATATATTACGACAATGAAGATGCTCGTAGTCGTAAATACACATGCTCTGCTATACATAACTTCATCACTCGGTGACAACTCATGGTCTTATGATATCAAATTTTAAATATTATTTAGCATCTCACAACTGAATTTATAAAAATATGAAATTAAATGAGCCAAATTGAATTTTAATATATATGTCTTCATGACTGATTAATAGGGCTGCAACGATTAATCGATGAACCGCGATGTTTAAAAAATCCAAGATGCACGATATAAACAATGGTCGCATCGCGATTCGTTATCCAAATAAAAAATTTACAAAAATAGACTGATATTCTGACAGGCCTTTCTTTTTTAGGTGCGCGCTCGCGCATCTAAATGTCATGTCAGGCGTGTTCATATTCACGCTCCTTTTGAATCCCAGAGCCATCAAAAAACAATGAAATCATTGAATTGAATCTCGATCATGTGTCGTCATTTATGACTTGTTGATATAAGCAGCCCATACATTCGGAATTCTTCGGTTACCGCTGGCTGAATAACTGGGCCGCTTATATCAATATCAAGTAATGTGACCGATCGCCTCTCGCTGCAGCAACATGGCTGCACAGATGAATTATTATGTTTATTCGGTAAATCATGGACCTTAAGAAAGAAAAATCTTGTTTCAATGAATGATAATTGTGTCATCTTCTTGGTGAAAATACCTTGACAACTTCATATCTCATCTAAACTCGCCTACAGAGATCTCTTTTGTCGCAGCAAAAATGGCTGCATTTTAACATTTTTATTGTTTTGTAATGAATACACCAAATTGAAGTCGCACGATCGACAAAAGCTAAATTGAGATGAATGAGATCGAAATCCCCCTTAACATAAGTCACATAAAAAGTATGGAATTTTTAGGAATTTCTGTTAAGAATGACAGCAAATAAATCCGGTCAGTTGACCTAGCTAGAAAACACCACATTTATATAAAGTAAATCATACAAGCAGACCTTTGAATTTCACAGAGAAAGACTGTCAAAATTTAACAGCATTTTTTATATTTATTTACCTATATCGCGATACAAATCGTATCGTAGGCAATGAATCATGATGCGCATCGTATCGTGGCCTGGCGTATCGTTGCAGCCCTACTGATTAATGAATTCATTATTTGATGAAAAAAAAATAAATACAGAGGCAACAATGAACAAAGTCTATTTTTTGTTGTATTATTTAATGTGCCAAAATAAATTTAAGTGCATGTATTTTGGTGTTTTTGATTGATTAATGATAAACAAAACAACAGTTTCTTACTGGGCTAGTAGAATGTTGGCTGGGCTAGTAAGATCTGAAAGCTACTAGCCCAAATGGCTACCCCTGTTGAATGAAATGAAATGGGGTTTAACGTCATACTGTTCTGCTCCAACTGGGTTAATGAAGACCGGCAAATGCCTTAGTGTGCTATGAGTATGAGGGTAATTTTTCCCAGGCAACTGCACTATGGTTTGCTCTATTCTTACCATCCGAACGACTAAGACAGCTGACAAGGGGAAACCATGCCGGAAAATCTGGATAAACTTTCTCAGCCAATGCGGGAATCGAACAACCGACCTCCAGTAGCGAGCAAGTGACTTACCCACTTACCTAAGTGATCCTCTTGATAATCCGGACTGTCTTGTGTAGCCGTCATCTTTCATAACTTCTTAATGCAGAATAACTACATTTGTATTATAGTATAGCAAGATCATCCAGCTGTTTAATTAAATGTTACCATAATGCATCTTTAAGCTTGTTCTAGATTATAAGTCTTGTCAGTTATTGGGGGTTTTATTGGTAAGAGAGGGACAGAGAGAGAGAGAGAGAGAGAGAGAGAGAGAGAGGGATGATTTAACATCCACTCAACACAACCAGGTCATTTCGGGACCAACATATGGTAAAATATGGTTTCAATTTTATTTCAATAATTCGCTTGGGCGTAGGGGTCTTTAGCAGTGAGAGGAAACCGGAATGCTCGGCGGAAACCCACAGGTTGAGGAGATCATCCAGCTCTTTATTGTCCCCCGCCTTTCGAAGAAAGCAGGGGACTATTAAAATGGGTTCGTCCGTCCGTCCGTCTGTCCGTCCGTCTGTCTGTCTGTCTGTCCGTCTGTCTGTCTGTCACACTTTTTGGGACACAATAACTCTCTTTCTAATTGAGCTAGAATATTCAAACTTGGTGTAGGTGTTTATTAGGTCATTACCTTGATGGAGTTCGAAGATGAGCATTTTCCGCTTAGGGTAAGCAGAGATAAGCAATTTGATTGGTTGGTGCTTTGGGACACGATAACTTAAGTTGTAATTAAGTGAGAGTGGTGAAACTTGGTATATAGTTTTATTTCATCAATACCTTGACTAAGTTCGATAATGAGCATTTTCTGCTCAGGGTAAGCAGAGCGATAAGCAATTTGATTGGCCGAGACTTTGAAACATAATAACTCTCCTTCTAATTGAGCTAGGATATTCAAACTTGGTGTAGGTGTTTATTAGGTCAATACCGTGATGAAATTCGAAGATGAGCATTTACCGCTTAGGGTAAGCAGAGATAAGCAATTTAATTTGGTAGATGCTTTGGGACGCGATAACTTGAGTTGTAATTAAGTTAGAGTGATGAAACTTGGTATATAGTTTCATTTCATTAATACCTTGACTGAGTTCAATAATGCACATTTTCTACTCAGGGTAAGCAGAGCGATAAGCAATATGATTGGCCGAGATATTGGAACATAATAACTCTCCTTCTAATTGAGCTAGGATATTCAAACTTGATGTAGGTGTTTATTAGGTCAATACCTTGATGGAGTTCGAAGACGAACATTTTCTATTTAGGGTAAGCAGAGATAAGCAATTTGATTGGTTGATGCTTTGGGACGCAATTACTTTAGTTGTAATTAAGTGAGAGTGATGAAACTTGGTATATAGTTTTGTTTCATCGATACCTTGACTAAGTTCAATAATGAACATTTTCTGTTGAGGGTAAGCAGAGCGATAAGCAACTGATAGGTCTAGACTTTGAAACACAAAAATTCTCCTTCTAATTAAGGTAGAATGTTCAAACTTGGTGTAGGCGTACATTAGGTGAATGCCTTGATGGAGTTCGATGATGAACAATGTCTGATTCTATCTGGTAGAGAGTGATGAAACTTAGTGTTTAGTTTGATTGCTCAATACTCTTGAAAAAAATAAATGTGCGATTAATTAAAATGTGTCATCTATTTATTTTGGGATTTCGGCGGGGGACATCAGCCTCACTGTTGGCTTGTTAAATATTACCATAATGCATCTTTAAGCTCATTCTAGATTATAAGTCTTGTCAGTTATTAATTAAAAGAAAATGGCAGGTTTTAGCATATATATATGTTTAATTTGTCATGGATCAGTTCCAGTTCAGCACCATTGTTATTGTTCAGTCACTGACTTGTTTGGATCTATTAAATTATGTGATACTGGTTTTGTTTGGGATTGAAATCAAAAGGCAGTGAGACAGAACTGATTTATTTGATTGGAAATAAATGGAGTTACATGTACATGTGGCCTGTTTGAAATGTACAGTGTCTGAATAATTGCAGCTAAGTTACATCATGTACCGGTGTAGGAGAGTTAAAGGACAATATTGGTGGCAGTCATTATCACATATGTAATAGTAATAGATCTGGTATTAAACACATTCCAAATATACGTTTAACACAGGAATCATTGCTACGATAGCTGAGTAATATAATTTTCCTGAAGCGGATGTGACAAACACCAAAAAACCACGAGCCTCAACTCGATATTTGGAATATGTTTAACCAGCTCTATTACATATGCGATAATGACTGGCACCAATATCGTCCTTTAAATTTGGTCTAACGATATATATTATCTCAACTCGCATACATATGGAGAAATTTACGGGAGAAGATACATATAGTCTTTAGCAGGAATTAGAATGAATCAAAGCTTTTTTCACTATGAAATCAAACATTCTCCACCACTGCCATCGTAGTAAGGGTTCTACAACATTACATATTTCGGTCTTTTTTTAAATTTCTGGTGAGATTCTTTATGGAAGAACAACCAATTTAGTGTTTGTATGTTTAGATATATAACTGATTTCACCTTGTCAGTTGGTTACATGACAGACAGCCTGGGGAAACAGCTAGCCCTTGTTAGTTGGTTAAGAGTAGGCTGGAGCTAGCTCTGCTGTTTAGGAAAAACTTCCCTCCTTAGCACCGTCATGACCCTTTTCAATATCCATAGTAAGTGCAGAATAGTGGGCTGATACCTACATGTAATGCTCAGTTTCCACAGTCATGTGATATGGTAAGTGAAGACATGTTCGAATACAATTAGGGCTAACACTATCGGTCACCAAAGTAGCAATTTGTGAAAAAATATGAAAGTGGGGATTAAAATTTGATTTTGGCGTTTATGTTTTGCAGTACTGGTGATTCTTTGTGAGAAATGGCGGAAAAATATCTTAATATTCTAAACATACATGTTTTTATCCTGAATGAATCATTATTGGGTGTCAATCAAGTGACCAAACACTATAATTTATTAATCAACTGGCTGATAACCCGGATCGCGTCACTGAGGTCCACTATTCAGTTGTCTTGGATTAATGATTAGTTGATTGCCAATGATATATATTAAACCTTATCTCAAGTCATTAGCCATGATTATTTGATGTTTCTTTTCCTCTTATAACAAAAAATGGTAAAACATATAATCAAAACAATTTGGCGAGAAAAAAATGAAAGCCATTGTGAGCCCTGGATACATTCAACACGAATGCCATGACTGACCTCAATATATGATAAGACCTGATAAGATCAACACGATTATTACATGATTAAAACCACGATTTTAATTGTAGCCCGATTTATGATTGTGGGAAACTGGCATTAATAGTATGACTTTCTTCATTATCCCAGTAGTGCAGAATAGTGGGCTGAAACCTAATGCACGGTACATGACATTCACCTTCCACATTATTATTATTATTATTATTATTATTAAAACATTTATATAGCGCTAATTCCATCAAAGGTGTTCAGAAGCGCCTTACAATCATATACCAGTAAAACAGAAAATATATAAAACAACTAAAAGACTACAAAAAGATGCAATATAATAAAATAATATATATCTAATTAAAAGCCTTTTTAAATAAGTAAGTTTTAAGAGCACATTTAAAAGATTGTACTGAAGGGCTAGAACGAATATCAGTATCAGAACCAGATGGTTTTAAATCATTCCACAGGTTTGGGGCTAGAAATGAAAACGATCTTTCACCATATGTAACCATTCTAGCAGATCTTGGTTTGAGACGATAAATGTCATTTGAACTACGGAGACCGCGAGCATTTGGTTTTTTTTCAATTAGATGACATAAATAAGATGGAGCTAAGCCATGAAAACATTTATAAGCAGTTAAAAGGATCTTAAATTGAATACGATATGGAATGGGAAGCCAGTAAAGTTGTTTAAGTATGGGAGTAATATGATCATGTTTTTTCGTAAGGGTAATAAGTCGTGCAGCGGTGTTTTGAACTTTTTGCAATTTGTATATTAATTTATTGGGTAAGCCGGAATAAAAGTGAGTTAAAAGTATCAAGTCTTAAAGTAATAAAAGCATAAACAAGCGTTTTAGTTTAATCCGGGGTAAGAAATTTACGAATTTTGCCAATATTACGGATATGAAAGTAGCAGGATTTACAAATATTGTTCACGTGATTAGACATGGTCATTTTACTATCAAAATAAGCTCCAATATTGCAAACAGAGTTACCAGGGGGGTTGGATGGCCGAATGGTTAGCACCTGTATGCTGTATCATAAAGCCTGTCAACTGGCATGGTTTCGACTCCCCAGATGTATGTGACAAGGAGTAAGGTCACCTGTCCAACCTCGTGGGTTTTCTCTGGGTCCTCCAGTTTCCTTCCACTGCTGGAGACCCCTACGTGCATGCGAATTATTGAAATATAATTAAACCATGTTAGTCCCAAAATGACCTAGTTTGTGTCCAGTGGAGGTTAAACCCCCCTCTGTCTCTTTCTCTCTCTTAATTATCTCAGTTAGTGCAGAATAGTGGGCTGAAACTTAATTACATTTAAATCTTGTTGAAATATAAGGTTCAGAGTTCTGAGACATCTGGTATTGATTAAATTTAATTATACCTGACTATTTTAAAAATCGTATCTTTTCATTGTACACCCATTTTCTTGACCTACATATGTTATTCAAATTTATGATATGTTCATAACTCTTATGTTGTCAGCTAGATTGGAGACTACTTATCAATCATGGTTCATATCAGTTGATATCAGTTGATTGGTATGGTGTGTCTTAGAAAATTATTAATCGGGGTCAAAATATAGTTTTAAGTTTCTCTACTTTTAAAACTATACTTTTTCTACTTTTAAAAATCAAAATGAATGTTTTGTGTGGATTGGTTTGGTGTGTCTTAGAAAATTATTAATCGTGGTCAAAGTATAGTTTTATTAAGTTTCTCTATTTTTAAAATGGAAATGAATGTTTTGTGTGGATATCACTTCAGGAGATAATTAAAGTAACCTTGTCTATAGAGTTCTGGATTTATTAAATAGATAAGCCATTAGATTGGATTGAGGATTAACTGTTTTAGTGATCTAATCTTAGTGACTGCTGTCAAGTTTTGTATTCTTGATGATTAATTTGCTCTCCAGGATATCAAGTGGTAATTGACATCATTTTTACTAATTTCACCAGCAGGACTGGCCATTTGGAAAGTGATCATGTATATCCTGTTGATTACTGTTGCTAGGTTACAAGCAGGTAAATGTATGGTGTCCCTCACACCTAATGAAGGTTGTTTATAACACACAGTGGATGTATATTTTAATAGATCTTATAGTATAGTGTATGTACTTTGTGTGTGGAGATTATAGTTAACATCTGGTAATATTTGATGCATTTTGAATTTCATTGGAAAAGGTATTGTACTTACGTTTATTGATCAATCTTCTTTTATTTGTCGTTTTATTCGGCAAACGAAATTAGTGATTTTCCTTCAGAGTAAATATTTTGAAAAAGATTGATTCTTTAATTAAAACTTTATATTTAGAAACATTATATATTTTTATTAACTCTCATTTGTCGTATTTTGGTATCTGAATTAGATATTTCCAAATATCATCATTGATCTTTTAAATGTAATTTTTTTATTTTGAATCATAAAGAGAGAGAGAGAAATGGGGTTAACGTCCACACAACACAAACTAGGTCATTTCGGAAATAACATAGTTTAATTTTATTTCAATAATTCGCTTGCGCATAGGGGTCTTTAGCAGTCAGAGGAAACCGAACAGGTGACCCTTCTCCTTGTCATCCACCCTGTTGAAATCATAAGATATATTTATTAGCTCTATTTTAATAAAACAGAACACAACTCAGTCATCTAGAACTACCCTACCCTAAGTAGAACAGTATATTAAGTGGTGAGTGAAATAACCCATCCCTAAGACTAAGTAAGACAGTTTCACAATAGACTGATGAGTAAGATGTAGTAGGTATACGTAGTAGACCAACATACTTGTACTGTAGTTGTAGTAAAGTTGATACTGTAGGTCGAATTTGATTGTAATATTCTTGTGAAGTAAGTAAAATAGTTTAAAAATTAAAAGCTTTGTTCGTCTGTCAAAAACATTTCTTTATGGTGGATAATGTAAAATGTCAAGTTGTTACTGTTTGGCTAAAAAAGATAAGTTTGAAATATGAAAGAATGTAAAGCAGTTGGCTAAAAAAGATAAGTTGGAAATGTAGACAAATTATATAGTGTTTTCAATTTCATTGAATGTCTTCCTAGTAACAATTTTTGGGTGTTTATTTTGGAGATTAAATAAAGGCTTTATACCTTAATTTGTTTTTTGGGGGTTAGATGGCTGAATGGTTAGCGACTAAGCGTGTGCACGCTGTATCATAAAGTCTGTCATTAAGTCTCCTGGCATGGTTTCAAATCCCCGGTTGTACATGGCAAGAAGTAGGGTCGCCTGTCCAACCTCGTGGGTTTTCTCTGAGTCCTCCAGTTTCCTTCCACTGCTAAAGACCCCTACGCGCAAGCGAATTATTGAAATAAAATTAAAACCGTATGTTTGTCCCGAAATGACCTAGTTTGTGTTAAGTGGGCTTTACACCTTATTTCTCCCTCTCTTAATTTGTTTTTCTAATGGCAAGTTTTATTATCATATTTTGATATCAAAGAATTTATGGAATGTTACTACATGTATGTACAGTAGTAGTGATTTACATGTACCGGTATATATGACTCAATGTCTTAAAATACAGAATGATAGGGATATAATCTAGACCCAACTATTACACAACAAATTGACTGCACCTTACTTTAATTTACCTATGTGTACATCCAAATAATGTATAATTTATTGACATTACATGGAAAGTTGGGGTTGCTGTCACATACCATCATTTGTTCAGCGTGTGATGTTAAAGTGGCAGTCCCACATAAAATGGGGTTTAAGGCAGTGATGGGATTTTTCCAGCATATTCCTACTGTTCTGCTCAGAACTGGGCTAAGGAAGATAGGCATAAGCCATGCAGTGTGCAAGGATTTAAAGTTTGCCCGGACAGCAGTGTTATGACCTACTCTTATATTGAAGTAAAACTGTCAAGGGATCTTTTACGTGGGCTC
This sequence comes from Patella pellucida, assembly GCA_917208275.1. Lineage (NCBI taxonomy): Eukaryota > Metazoa > Mollusca > Gastropoda > Patellidae > Patella > Patella pellucida. Next base: position 14,439,251 of record OU795041.1, read on the forward strand.
CAGTGTGTACACAGGACCTCAGTTTTCCGGCCCATCTGAACATTTTTAATTTGGGTTGAATGCCACCTGAAAACCTTTATCCTTTCAGTGGGAAGTTATGGTAAGCTCTGATTTAAAAAGAAATTCAGACTTTCCTTTTCAAAATGGAGTTGGCTATTAGTCTACAAATTGAATGTTAAATGTATGAAAGAGAGAGAAATGGGGTTAACATCTGTTGGCACAAACTAGGTCATTTTAAGACTAACATGGTTCAATTTTATTTCAATAATTAATCGCTTGCACGTAGGGAACTGATCTTGTGATCTAAAGTGAATGTGTTAGACTATTCGATCACCCTATACAATGTACATGTGAGTCTGGATAACCAATGGTAAGTGATCTTCACAGTTATCAAGTCATTCATACTAATAATTGAAATTCCATAACTGATTTATGTAACCCTTTCTCAACAATTTACTGTCTTGACATGCCATGTGGTAAACGACAAGATAAAAATTCAATTTGACTATAAATACACCTCTTACCTGTATATATTGTAGTAGATATTTTTGTTTGAAATAGAAATAATGAATTGTTGTTTGCCCTGAATGTTGATGACTGATAACACTTTATATTATGTTATATTTATGGTTATATGATAGCCATGAAAGGTTTATGTCCTTTATGAATAGAATAAAATGGGTGGGTTCTTGCGTTTGTCCTCGCCTGAAATATGCAGCCCAAAAAAAAACACATTAAATGTACTTAAACTCTTAAACAAAACCAGGTATTTTCATGGAAAAATTAAATTGTGTAAAGTATTTTATACCTTTTCGCTGTCCCAGTAATTGGTGTGATAAATTAGAATGGAGACAGCTCCTTTCTTTTTTAAGGGGGAGTTGGATGACCAAATGGTTAGCATGTGCGCACTGTATCATAAGGTCTGTCATAGAGTCAACTGGTGGTGTTTTGATTCTCCCGGTTGTACGTGACAAGGAGTTTTATGCCTGGCCAACCTCATGTGTTTTCCCCGGGTCCTCATGTTTTCTCCTATTGCTAAAGACCCCTACGCGCAATCGAATTATTAAAATAAAATTGAAATATATGTTTCTCCCAAAATGACCTAGTTTGTGTCGAGTTAAGGTTAAACCCCATCTATCTCTCTCTTGTATGTGACAAGGAGTTAAGTAGCCTGGCAAAGCGCATGTGTTTTCCCCTATTGCTAAAGACCCCTATGCGCAAGCGAATTATTGAAATGCAATTGAAACATGTTGGTCCCAAAATGACTTGGTTTGTGTATCAAGTATAGGTTACCCCCCCCTCTCTCACTCACTCATTCTCACTCATTCTCTCTCTCTCCCCCTCTCTCTTTAAATCTGATTGAATTCAAGCTGGGAGATTATATGGTGTTGACATTATGGTTTGGTTTTGTTATACAATCAGTCTTGAGTACATTATACTACAACTTAAGGGGTATTATGTAAGAGTTGGATAAAGAACTGGCTTTTCTTCCTTTAATGGTTCAAATATAGGTAATGTAAAATTAATGTTTTGAAAATTTCATTCAAATTACTGTATTCTGAGTGACGTTTGAACTGTAGGACGTTAAACTCCCCCCGCACAGTTGGTACATGTATGTCCAAGGGCCCCCCACAAGGTTAATCCGGCCCTGCATCAAATACATGTACATGTAAAGTACCTAGGGTCCTCATCATATTACTTAAAGATACATTATGTAAGATGAAAATCTGCCAATTGCAAGTGTTTATATTGGCCTTAAAATTCCCATGAACAGCCCAAAATGGACTCTACAGTACATGTAGATTGAAATATGATCACCATTTAATGATTATATCTACAACAACCAAAAAATGCGAGGCTGCGTGTCGATTAACAAGTAGGCTAACGTGTGTATTATATTAAACAATCTATGCCATATCTTGTCATAACTGCAAACCGCAATAACGTTGCTCAGAATTAAGAAATCTGATGGGAACTTTGAACATGATAATTTTGAATTATCTATTTTTGAACTGTTGTATCAAGAACGGCCAACTCTTTATCTTACATAATGCATCTTTATAAGATTCAATACTGGTCAGATCTTCATGTGGCGTAGGCTATCGAAAGTATAAAAAAACGAAAGGAATATAGATGTCTTTTTATCAGATTGGCATAATATATGTTTAAGTTCTTACATAATGCTTTAAGCTTTAACATATGGACAAATTTAAATGAATGTAAACGTTTTCTGGAGAACCTGAATGTAAAAACAGATCATTTATCTTAATTGTTTTTGTCGTGCAAAATCTCAGTTTATTATAATTAATTACGGACAGCAGCTGTTGGAAGTATGATCAATAATAAAAATATTAAATCAGGATATTCAGTGGACACGTTTCCTCTATGATTTATAGCAATAGGATATTTTGTATCACCGAGATTCTGGTTTTTAAAAGGTAGGAAAAGACAAAGCTCATTTTAGCATGTTGACATAGCTCATTTTAAATAGCATGTTGACACAATCATGCTCGACATCTTTAATATTGTCATGTTAAAAGTTGTCTACTTGTAATCCACACAATAAAGTTATTGAGATAAGTTGTCTTCATTCAAGGTTTCCATATATGTAAATTTATACACAGTGTTTAAGGTCATGAGATGAAGAAGCCTATTGATTTTCAATGACATCCGATAATTTCATCCATAGTTATGGCCCTTGATCACTTTGAAAAATCTTGTGAACGCTCTAGAGGTTAAAGTTAATATCCAATTGACTTTAAATTTATACACAGTGTTAAAGATCATGAGACAAATAGGTCTATTGGTTTTCAGTCATTTCCGATAAATACTGCCAGTGTTATGGTCCTTGATCACTTTTAAAAATATTGTTGACGTTCTAGAGGCTAAAGTTATCATCGGATTGACTTTAGATTGATACACAGAGTTAAAGGTCTATAGACGAACAAGTATATTGATTTTCAAAGAATTTTAATAACTGGAACAGCTAAATTAAAATTTTCTTATACTAAATGTTAGCATTAAGGAGAAATTTATCAAAGCCAAACAAATTCTAATGATTTTCTGATAATTACTTAATGAGTTGTCACTTTTAATCAAATTTTAATGTATTATAAATGTTTCATTACCGCAAAATGTAATAATATGCGACAACTCTTGTCGACTGCCCTGACAATTTAGCTGCTGTAGGCGTATGTTTCGTTGCCTGGCAACCTATCTTATTATCTTGCGCAGTGCGCCGGGTAGGTGCCTTCTCAGTGGGAGGAAACTGGAGTATCCAGAGTAAACCCACAAGGTCGAGAAGGAGCCCCAATCTCCAAGCCACATACGCTCTCACCAGGGATCGAAACCACAACTGCAAGCCAGAAGAGACCAGCCAGCTAGAGGTCAAAGCACTATACCATCCCAACTTCCCAAATCTTTATAGTGTTTGGTGTCCTCTTACAATGTATTTACTTTTGGGTAGTTGCACTGACAGACCCTTTCTTCATATTTCGAGAATTGCATTCCACATCCAGAGAGCTATTTACTGCATACTTCTGGGATATAGTTTCTCAATAAAGTATGAGAGAAACTGTTGTGGGATATTCAGGTGAATTATAAAAAATTTTAAAATGAAGATTCCTGTTTTATCAATAAAATGATATTCATTACATTGATTGTTATTTTGTTATATTTTTAGGCAGGAGGCAGAATGATGAAAGTCACGAAAAGGTTTGTACTAGCAACTGTGATCATGACATGGATGTGGATACTGATGTCATATCTTATCGGAAATAATGAATCGGAAGAAGTTATACAGACGCGGGAATTATACAATACGCTTTCAAAAAGTCTAGAATTTCACGGCTATTATGGTAATCCTATACTTATGAGAAATACTTCATATTTTCAAGGTCGGACAACAAAAATAACTCCCTTAGATTTCAAATTTTTAATCAAAAGTAACGTTTGTGCAAAAGATAAAAATCCTTTATTATTAATATTCATTTTATCGTTACCGGAACATTTTCTACAAAGGGAGGCAATTCGTCAAACTTATGGCCGTGTTGTCAGACAGGAACCCTGGCCCGGTCAAACCATATTTGGAAGTGTCCAAATTGTGTTCTTATTCGGCAAAAGTAATACAACAGCTAAACAAATGTTACTGCAACGAGAAGCAGACGCAAAGGGTGATATAGTTCAGGCCAATTTCGTAGAATCGTACTATAATTTAACGTATAAAGTTCTGATGGGATTTAAGTGGGCAAAGTACGATTGTCCGAATGCAGTTAATATCATGAAAATAGACGAAGATACATTCTTAGACATTCCTAGAATAACAAATATTATGGTGTCGGCTGATTTAGACAATACAATATATGGTCATTTTCATTATTCCGACCCTGTAGAACGAAAACCAATCAAATCAAAAGTTTCAATGAAGGCGTACCCTTTAAAATATTATCCACCTCATGTGAAAGGTAATTTGTACTTTATGCGTAAAGAGTTGGCGATGAAAATATTACATTTATCGGAATATTTTCCCTATGTAAATATAGAAGATGCTCATATTACTGGAACTCTCCCGAAACTATTAGAGTCCAGACATATTAACATTCCCAAGTCACAGTATAATCCGAATGGTGGTCCAGAAGTCTGTGATTTTGCCCTGAAGAGGAAAATAGCCGCTCAACAAGTCAACCATACGTTTGCTTTCGAGATTTGGAATAGAATAGAAAATGTGGAACTATGCGAAAAAGAAAAAGAAAAAAGAAAATCGAAAGTAGACTTGGCGTCGTGATAGTGATAATTTGTTTTAGCTGTATGTGACATTTCGAAATTAAACCAATCTTATTTATTATTAATAATAAAACAGGGCACGATTGTGTTATATCCGTTGGTGTTATGTCCGATGGGTGTAATATCCGATGGGTGTTATGTCCGATGGGCGTTTATGTCTGATGGGTGTTATGTCCAATGGGTGTAATATCCGATGGGTGTTATTTCCGATGGGTGTTATGTCTGATGGGTGTTCTGTCCAGTGGGTGTTTATGTCCGGTGGATGTTTTTTCCGTTGTGTGTGAAAGCGGTGCATTTATCATTGTGAAAAATGAAAGATTAGAGATGCATGTGGCAATTTGGAAAAATGAAAGTAAAAAATGAAAGATGCTGATCAAGGTGAAAATTGAGGATGAATATTTGGTGATTTTTAGAAAAAATAGAAGAATGAATAATTTGATTGAAATGAAATAGTATTAATTATGTTAATACATGTAAAGAAGGATATGTCTTCCGGAGTGGCACATGCATTATCAAAGACATACGTTGTGTTGTTTTAATTAGTTTATCATAATTTATTATTGAATATAAATGTCAGTGATGTAATCTCATTTTTCTCGTCACCTCGTATTTCTTTGAATCAATATTTTTAGAAATGTGGCAGACGGGGAAAATATTTACTCCACAAAAAATTACCGTACATTGTGTATTTTAAGGAATACCCGCCTTTCATTGCCGTCATTGGTTAAGAAGTTACAGTCTGTGATAGGATGTTTAACTTGAAATGAAAGAGCAATATGACTTGTATTGAATCTTATAAAGATGCATTATGTAAGATAAAGAGTTGGCCGTTCTTGATACAACAGTTCAAAAATAGATAATTCAAAATTATTATGTTTAAAGTTCCAATACTTAATTCTGAGCGACGTTATTGCTGTTTGCAGTTATGACAAGATATGGCATAGATTGTTTAATATAATACACACGTTAGCCTACTTGTTAATTGACACGCAGCCTCGCATATTTCAATCTACATGTACTGTAGAATCCATTATGGGCTGTTCATGGGAATTTTAAGGCCAATATAAAGACCTGCAATTGGCAGATTTTCATCTTACATAATGTATCTTTAAGTAATATGATGAGGACCTTAGGTACTTTACATGTACATGTATTTGATGCATTAACCTTGTGGGGGGCCCTGGGACATACCAACTGTGCGGGGGCCCCATTTCAAATTGTTCGTATTGACCGCAGATCGTACAAGTATGTACTCTGCCCCCTTGAAGGCCTGGGGAGTTTTCCTCCAGGATTTTTTTTTTTAAAAGGAGGATTCATTTCAGTGCATCTGAGACAATTTAGGCAGAGATTTCATTAACGTTTAGAATTCGTTGACAATTTGAGTATTTAAAAACGGAGCCCTTCTCTCATGATGTTTTCATTTACTTAATTTTGGTGAAACTATTTTAGGTGACATAAAACATTAAACTTCGTTGTCTGAACTACTATACTATGATGACGTTAATTTCCCGGAACTGGTTAGGACATATTGATTGGTAGAACCTCTAAATTATGTAATTTAGTTAATTGTAGGGCCTAACCTGTATTAAATTCCATATTAAAAACAAAAAACCAACGTTTATCAAGACATCAATTCATAATGAATGTACAGGAAAACTGAACTTTAAGGTAAACAATGAGGTCACATGGGTCCGCCTTGCCTATAAATTATGTTACTTCATCTCTAGCGCCCACGTCCATTAGGATCCATTTTAAAGATGCATTGTGATTACGGTACACTATGTTCATGTAATATTTAGATAAGGAGACTGCTATTTTTGCTTTGATAGGTTATTATACATGTATAGATTATAAAAATGAATATATTGAAAATTTCAGTCAAGTCAAATTATCAAATACTAAATGGCTTGGGTGTTCTAATCCATTTAATATCGAAGCCATCTAATGGCCTAAAGAGTTAATTATGGACTTGTCATGTGAATAAATGTCAATTGCGTAATTTTACAGAACTTTTGAAACCAGAAAAAAGGTCTGCAATAGGCAGATTTAGCTCTTACATAATTCATCTTTAATATAGTTTGCTTTGTTGATTTTTATTTTGCGTATCAAATCATTTATTTTCATCATATAGAGTACGGCCACCTTCTACATATCACATGATCTCAAATCCAATGTATGATTGGCTGATTATCTGCCAATCATCAAATCATGGCCAGACTTTCAGTCTGTATACATCTAGGGCAAAATACAAGTGACTTTTATGTACAGTGTAACATACATTTATTTACTAAAGTTCGCACCTTGCACCTTGGTTATGGTTTCGAATCCCCTGTTGTACGTGACAAGGAGTAGGGTCACCTGTCCAACCTCATGGGTTTTCTCCAGGTCCTCCGGTTTCCTCCCACTGCTAAAGATCCCTACGAACAGGCGAATATTAAAATAAAATTTTAACCCTATGTTCGTCCCGAAATGACCTAATTTGTGTCGAGTGGATGTTAAACCCCATCTCTCTCTCTGCTTCTTGGTTGTGTTTTCTTTTGGTTGTGTTTTCTTTCGAAATTCGATATGTTTAACATTATTAATTATGATCATTCTTGCCAATCAGATTACGCAAAAATGTTTTTCAATTCATTTTCTTTTGTTTTCTATTCCACATATTATATTTTACTGGATTTATTTAGCCTTTGACAAGTATAATGTCATGTTCTTACTTGTGGATTTTAAACAGCCAATTATTGCAACACAACTCTTCCAAACACATCAAGTCATTGTTCACTGATCTATTTATGAACACTGAAGCCATTTTGATTTATGTTAAGCCAGACTGACACTTGCACGATTTTGTCCACATTGACACGAACTGGCACAACGAGTTTACGCATAGTTTGCGCATTGTTTACGCACTTCCTGCATTGACACGACGAGTTTGCGCAAATCGGATGGTGTCATGCTGACTCGAGTCGTGCCAATGCGTGCCACGGAATCGTGCCAGTGTCAGCCAGGCTTTAGAAAGATAAAGACTTAATATTAATAAAGATTTAACTTTAAATTGTTTGGATTAGATTCTCGCTGGCGAGAAATGAGACATTAATGATTTAGAAAGTTGTCGTATTTTGGCTCAAGGATGTGCATGAAATAGATTTGTTTTGATTAATTGCATTTATGTATTGCTCATTGCTTTATTATTGATATTTAATTCATTCAAATTAATCATTCCATTTTATTAATTATTTAAAAGACCGGTTTTAAGGAGAGATAGCCGAATTATATCTAAGGCAAATTGTTCACTGGACTACTGACTGTGTATTTGTTTGTTATTGTTAACTACCAAATGTATTCTAACGATATAGACCTTTTTGTTATTTTAAAATTTAATTACTTTACTTTATGAAGTACAGTTCAGTGCACAGAAAAGTTTCTTGTGCTGGAATTATGTCTATCAATATAGTTAGGTACACACTACACAATTAGGTGCAAAAATATTAAATGAGCTAAAACTGCATATTGTAGGTCTTTCTTTAGGAGTGTTACCAGTGACGGATTAAGCTCCACCAAGGCCTGAGGCGGCAGTTGATAGAAGGCCTATTTAAAATGGCATGGGCCTAATTGATTTCGGGTCAGAGCCTATGTTGATTCCCGTTGGGCCTAAACCCTACTCCCTAACATCTTTAGGCTGCAGCCTCATCAACCTCACTAATAATCCGCTACTGAGTGTTACATGTATATAAATTACTAATTAGACATTAATTAATTAACTTACCGGTACTTACAAAAACCATAATCAACTCTTGATGCCATTGGAAGGCTCTGATATTAGATGGATTTAAATACATTTTGCAGTTGATGCGGTTACCGTTAAAATTGATAATCGAGGCATTGTTTATTATCTTAACATTGATAGCAATGACAATTGAGTCGAGACTCTGTGTTATTGTAACAAAGATATCTACGCTCAGAGCGAAGTAATTTGACAGAAATTTACAACATTTTCCCTTTTCATTATCAAACTTTTAATAGCAAAGACTGCCATCTCTTTATCTAATCTCACCTGATGCCCCTTTTAGATGATCAAATTAATGTAGCTTTAAGTGATCAAATTTATTTTTAGCTACTGGTGAGTGGTAAATCAAAAAAAAGCTAGTGGCGTCAAGGAATGTCTTTTAATGGTTAATATCGAGACATGAGAGTTTTCAGCCAATTGGCTTATTTCAGCCAATCAACCCCTAAATCAATTTTTATAAATTCGACTACAAACCAATAAAAAAAAACACATGGGAAAATTATTTAAACAAAAATTATCACCATATGTTTACTAATGAAAATAGCTTTCGCTTCAATCGGAACACCCATCTGTAATCTATGCTAAGCTCATTACAGACTTTGACAGAAAAATTCTTGCTGCATTGATAGTTTCTGACCAGTTAAAAAATCTTCATCCAATTCACTTCTCACCACTCTCATGTCTGTAATAATTTTGAACTTTGAAACATAAGGAGGCCGGTTAATATTCTTGAACTTTGAACCCACAAATAGGCCATACATGTATCTGTTTTCGATTTAAGATATTATCAAATTCAGGATGGCATTCAAGGGAGATAAATCCAAAATAATTGACCCAAAACACTTTCATAGTAAGTCTACCAATACTATAACTATAAACATTAATATTGTATAATTTGTGATACAAAAATTTATTTTATATTTTTTTTTTGTCAACTTAAACTGTTATTATATCCCAATACATTGAAGTATCATCTATGTTACTCCTTTAACAGTTTGTTTTTGTTGCGCTGAACACTGGATTTTGATGGATATTATTATTATCCAGAATAAATATCATTAATTATTATTTATACATGATCAACATATCATATCTTATCTTAGACAAAAACACATATTGATTGAACTGGTTATACTTCATGGGCTACTGTATACATATCTTTAAATTATTTTATTTAGTTATATTGTCGAAGGAGACAACATTATATATCAGTACAAGTAACTGATTAAAATACAGATCTTATTTCAAACTTTCAATGTTAGAAGACTTTCATAATTCTCTGTGAAACAGATTGGGCTTTTATATTTAGCAAGCAAAGTGTTAATATCCTGCTTGCTGCCTCGCTTTTAAAATATTGATAATAATTTATATGTAAGGTGTTGGCGCACATGCATGTCACCAAATATCCAATATTAACCAGACATGCTCATGTCAACAAGTTAGTATAGGTTCCTTCCCTTTCAAGGGAGTTTGATGGCTGAATAGTTAGTGCGTGCGTGTTGTATCATAAGGTCTGTCATTGAGTCAACTGGCGTGGTTTTGATTCCCCGGTTTTATGTGACAAGGAGTAGGGTCCCCTGTCTTCCTCCCACTGCTAAAGACACCTATATGCTAATGAATTATTGAAATAAAATTGAACCATATGTTTGTCCCAAAATGACCTAGTTTGTGTGAGTGAACCTAAGTTAAACCCCATTTCTCTCTCTCTCCCTTTCCTCCAGAAATAGAGAAATTTAAAATCATTGATGAAATTTTTTTTTCGAGTACCTACATGAGTTACTCTAAATTTGTCCACACCTGTATGTAGTCAATTTTGATATAAAATAAAATAAAAACCATAAGACAGAATTCGAAGTCCTAAAAACGTTATAGGCAAAATAGTGTATTCAAGCAAAATAGTGTAATCAGCAAATGGACTGCTCCTCGTGTACAAAATACACAAGCAGTTTATTTTATCACCAACACCAAAGAATTTACAGTATTAAATGCCAAATTTTGTCATTTAAATTGTCATTGTTCAAATAATAGTGAAATGAAGAAACCTATTGAATTTCATCAAGTTCCACAAACGACGGCCAGCAAAATATTGTAAAATTTATAAGAATTATTCTGATCAGTTAGTAAAATGAGGAATCCCATTGAATAACATAATTTAATCAGATTGATGATACCCCTGCTCACAATATTAAATGATTAATGTTTAGAATGCTAAGTTTATAACTAGACATCATTATTTAACATGTTAGTTGTACTTTATGATTAAAATTCGGTTGATTTTTTATTAGTTTACATACTGAGGACGGCATCATTTATTATATAAATATACCTAGGGCGATTCTTGATTGGGGGGGGGGGCTTCCATCCTAGGTCCCTATAGGCGAGGGTCCAGGGGCTGCAATAACCTGGAGAAAAGAGTACTTGTGGTCAAATTTTTAGGGGGACTAAAGCCCCCCCTACTTTGCCAGGCCTGCATAGGTATGTTCAATCCACTGTATAGACTGCCCATTAACTTCTTTATTTATGTTTTTGTTTTTACACATATCAATTAAATATTTAATTTGTAACAATTTTAGAAAATCCTCTATGTTTTTGACCTGGGTACCATGTCTCCTGTGAAGTAATGACCTATTACTACGCATGATGGGTTATAAGAAAGAGGTGGAAGACTAACATTACCCTTTAAAACGTGTCAATATTAAAATCAATTTAGAAAATCCTCTATGTTTTTGACAAGTAATGACCTAATACTTACTACCCATGGTGGGTTATCAGAAAGAGGGGGGAGACTACATACTAACATAACCCTTTAAAACGTGGCAATATTAATATCATTTTAGAAAATCCTCTATGTTTTTGACAAGTAATAACCTATTACTTACTTTCCATGGTGGGTTATTAGAAAGAGATGGAAGACTAACATACCCCTTTAACATGTGTCAATATCAATATGATTTATGTTACTCTAAGAGCAGGAAATGAAAAAGAGAGGGAAGACTAACATAACCCTTTAATGCCCATGGTAGCTGTTGGGTTATTAGAAAGAGGGGGAGACTAACATATCCCTTTAACATGTGACAATATCAATATCATTTATGTTACTCTTAAGAGCAGGAAATGAAAAAGAGAGGGAAGACTAACATAACCCTTTAATGCCCATGGTAGCTGTTGGGTTATTAGAGGGGGAGACTTACATATCCCTTTAACATGTAACAATATCAATATAATTTATGTTATTCTAAGAGCACAAAATGGTTATTTATATGAAATGTATACTGTGTTGTATTGTTATTGTATTATTTTGTATTTATGCCATGAAAATGTTGATGTTGAAGATGTAGTATACATATAGTATAATAAGTGGTTGATAGATTCAAAACCTCTTACCATCATTGAATTGTTGTTGATGGCGAAAAACATCAGAGAGAATTCAGAAGTTATCTGTTTAATTTTCAAAACGTGTAACCATCCTTGATTAGTTCTTGATGGCAAAAAAACTCACAGATTTCAAAATTTGTCTACTTTTTTTTCAAAACGTGTTACCATTCAGAATTTGGCCGCTTAATTTTCAAAACTTGTTACCAGCATTGATTTGTTGTTGATGGCAAAACGATCAAAGATATTTCAGATCAGAAATTGTCTGCTAAATTTTGAAAATGTGTTGCCATTGTGGATTTCTTGTTGATGGTGAATTGTTAATACATCAGAGATTCTTCTAAATTTAGACACTGTGTTTTCATAATGTCTTACTAGCATCAATTTCTTTGTGATTTCAAAAATATCAGAGAGGTTTCAGATTTTGGTCACTAAATTTTTCAAGGTGTTATCAACATTTATTGGTTGTTAATGGCAAAAACATCAAAGAGATGTCAGAAATTGTTCACTAAATTTTCCTGACCAACTTTTTCTGACAAACATTAGCACTTAAGAGTAATGAACACTGTACATGTCTTTGTGTATGTGCGGCCTACAGGCCTCAAATTTTAACGGATTGTCTTGAAACTTTGCATACTTATTCCTTATGCCCTAAGGATGACCCCTATTGATTTTGGTGCATGTCCCAACAACCAGAAATCTCACAAAAATCTGAGTATTTCATTCAAATTTCACAGAAATCTTAGTATTTCATTCAAATTTCACAGAAATCTGGGTAGGCTTATTTCATTTAAATCTCACAAAAAATTTAGTATTTCCTCCAAATGCCACAAAAAATCTGATATATCTAAAATCAACACAAAGCAAATATTGGTAAGAGTGTAATGAATCTCACTGCTGAATTACTTGTGTTCTATATTTCAACGGAATTTTCACAAATTAATATTATACTCATTCTAAGTCATGTATTGTTTATACTGATATATATATATAAAGATATTACTTTTAGTTATTTTGTTTTTTATAAGATGGGGGGTTGGGATGGCCTAGTGGTCTAGAGTACCGCGCTTTGACCTCTAGCTGTGGTGTCAAGCCCTGGTGTTAGCGTATGTGGCATTGAGATGGGGGCGCCTTCTCAACCTCGTGGTTTCCTCCCACTGCTAAAGACCCCCTACATGCAAGCGAATTGTTAAAGTTAGTCCAGAAATCGGGCCATATGTTAATCCAGAAATCGGGCCATGTGTCTCTCCCTTTTATAAGATGCTATATATAGATTTGGGGGGGGGAATGGTAAGCACATGTGTGGTGTATCATAAGGTCTGTCATTGAGTCAACTGGAATGGAGTCGCCTGTCCAACGGCACCGGTTTTCTCCAGGTGTCCGGTTTCCTTCCACTGCTTAAGTCACCTACGCGCAAGAAAATTATTGAAATAATATTGAACCATATATAGTCCCAAAATGACCTAATTTGTGTCAAGTGGATGTTAAACCCCATTACTCTATCTATATATATATATATATATAGAGAGAGCGAGAGATTATTGCTGGTAACTGGCCCCTTCCCTAATCCAATCCAAGACACTGTTGCAAATAATAAGAAGGTGCATGCATGTACAAGCAATTTGCAAGCAGAGTTTTTATACGCCCACATTGAAATGTGGTCGTATATTGCCGTCGCCCCCGTCCGTCCGTCCGTCCGTCGGTCCGTCCGTCCGTCCGTCGGTCCGGCGTCCACAATTGCTTGTGGACGCTCTAGAGGCCAAAGTTAATATTCGATTGACTTTAAATTTATACACAGTGTTTAAGGTCATGAGACGAAGAAGCCTATTGATTTTCAGCGATTTCCGATAATAACTGTCTGAGTTATGGCCCTTGATCACTAAAAAAAATCTTGTGGACGCTCTAGAGGCCAAAGTTAATATCCGATTGACTTTAGATTTATACATAGTGTTTAAGGTCATGAGACGAAGAAGCCTATTGATTTTCAGCGATTTCCGATAATAACTGTCAGAGTTATGGCCCTTGATAACTTCAAAAAATCTTGTGGACGCTCTAGAGGCTAAAGTTAATAACCGATTGACTTTAAATTTATACACAGTGTTTAAGGTCATGAGACGAAAAAGCCTATTGATTTTCAGCAATTTCCGATAATTAAAATCAGAGTTATGGCCCTTGATCTCTTTAAAAAATCTTGTTGACGCTCCAGAGGCTAAAGTTAATAACCGATTGACTTTAAATTTATACACAGTGTTTAAGGTCATTCAATAAAGAAGCCTATTGATTTTCAGCAATTTCTGATAATTACTGTCAGAGTTATGGCCCTTTATCGCTTATAAAAATCTTGTGGACGCTCTAGAGGCTAAAGTTAATAACCGATTGACTTTAAATTTATACACAGTGTTTAAGGTCATGAGGCGAAGAAGCCTATTGATTTTCAGCAATTTACGATAATTACTTTCAGAGTTATGGCCCTTTATCACTTAAAAAAATCTTGTGGACGCTCTAGAGGCCAAAGTTAATAACCGATTGACTTTAAATTTATACACAGTGTTTAAGGTCATGAGACGAAAAAGACTATTGATTTTCCGCAATTTCCGATAATTACAATCAGAGTTATAGCCCTTGATCTCTTTAAAAAAATCTTGTTGACGCTCCAGAGGCTAAAGTTAATAACTGATTGACTTTAAATTTATACACAGTGTTTAAGGTCATTAAATGAAGAAGCCTATTGATTTTCAGCAATTTCTGATAATTACTGTCAGAGTTATGGCCCTTTATCGCTTATAAAAATCTTGTGGACGCTCTAGAGGCTAAAGTTAATAACCGATTGACTTTAAATTTATACACAGTGTTGAAGGTCATGAGACGAAGAAGCCTATTGATTTTCAGCAATTTCAAATAATTACTGACTGAGTTATGGCCCTTGATCACTTTCAAAATTTTGTGGGCGCTCTAGAGGCTAAAGTTAATATCCGATTGACTTTAAATTTATATAAATTGTTGAAGGTCATGAGACGAACAAGTATATTGAGTTTCAATGAATTTAGATAACTTGAACAGCATGGAGGAGAACTTTATCAAAGCCAAACAAATTCCAATGATTTTCTGATAATTACATAATGAGTTGTTACTTTTAATCAGATTTTAGTGTATTATAAATGTTTCATTACCGAAAAAAGTAAAATATGCGACAACTCTTGTTGACTGCCCGGACGATTTAGCTGCGGTGGGCGTATGTTTCGTTGCCTGGCAACCTATGTTTGAGATTAGGAATTAAGTGACTAGTCAACATGGTTGTCCATGTTCAATCTCCATCCCAGACATAACTTCACCCTTCGTTTATCCATTTATCACGTACGTAACTATCGTGACGAAATTTATGGTAGCTGGCTTTTTTTTTCCAACGTATCCAGTGAATGTCCATTTGCTCAGTAATCCCAGCCAGAATTTTATTAACCTTATGGATTTTATCCGAGTTCTCTGGATTTCTCCTGACAGCTAACATAAAAATATAGACCCCTTCCTGCACGCTATAGAATTCTTTGCTATGAAGACGTATCGTGTTAATCCAGAAATGACCTAGTTTGTGTTAACTGGACGTCACCCCAAAACACGTATACATTTCTAGAAGAACGTAATTTTATCAAACAATGATACAAAGCAAAAATAACATAACAACTTCGCCTTAAAAAAAACACCATAAAAAACCTTCTCGTTAGCCAATTTTTTGTACCAAAGTATCCATTGAGGACATCATATGTCAATACAAAAACGGTAAATACCCATAGTATCCACACATTTGGGGCCTAGAAATTTATAAAAGTGGTTCGCAACGCATATAATACTGTAATATGAATGTATATGAACTGATTTACATTCAATGGTTTCCGTGTTTACTCCAATTTCAAATCAGTAATGTTTGGCGAAATAAGCCAGCAATGTCAATCATGTGCAAAAGTCGAGCGTCTAGTTATTCCAGTCTACTAACTCCGTCTGACTTATTGCAATGTGTCTAGCCTCGTCCCTCGAGTCTCTCAATAAAACTGGAGCTGAAGCGCATTATGGTACACGATTCGTGTACCAATTTTAAAAAAAATATTTTATCTTAAATATCCGATATCAGAAGCTCATCTTTTCCCGGTAAGTTTACATCAGCAATGTTGATTTAAATTGACCAATAATTCGTGTTTTCGATGTCGACGATTTTGGAGGATTTTGAGTTACAGACTTAGGTCCTTTAAACATAGGAATGTGAGACGCATAAATCGCGTAAATATGCTAATAAAGAAAGGCGGGGACAACTTCTACAAAATTTAGGCCAATCGGTTCATTGTATGAAATACAAACGTACTATGTTGTAAGTGCATCTAGGGCTTAAAGCGAGAATTTCATATTTATATTTTTATAATGTATTAAAATAAAGCCCTACAATAGATGGTACCTATAAACAATAAAACAGTCCTACCTTGTTAAAAAATAATCCTACAAATCACTATTGCCAGCTGAGGAATTGGCAAAAATATAATTTTCAACTTCAAATTGAAATTTTTGAAGATAACTATTCCAAGGTGGGGAATAGGAAAACAAGGGAGGTAATTGTGTTATTTCGGGTGCAAATGAGGTGTAAGTGTGAGAATGACACATATGATCGCGTAGCAAAAGATATAGAATAATTATGTTTTGACTTTCTTAGAAAATATAAAATTCTCGCTTTAATCTCAATTACCAGTTTCTGGCATGTGCAATACCAAACGATATTTGACGTCATTAATCATACCTTGTCTACGTGTTGACGTACACTAGAACAGAAATAACGTCAGCCTACAAGATCTGAAAATGTCACTAGAACAGAAATAACGTCAGCCTACAAGATCTGAAAATGTAAACTTGGCAGTTGGAATTCAAGAGGGGTTCACTGGTCCACCGCTTTAAGAAATATAAGCATCAATAAACCTATATAACCGTAACCCAGTGGTTTTCAACCTTTTTTATGCCAACGGCACACCTTGGAACACATGAAAAAGGGCGATACACCCGGCTAAATATAGGCCAGGGGCCGGTTGCTCAAAGCTCCGTTATCTTTTAACGATCCGTGCAAATTTTTCCTACAGATTTATGCTAATATAAAAAGTAAAGTATTCTATAGCGGTTTCTGTAGTACATTTAACACAAACAACACGTTACCAAGATATGTCCGTTAGAGTTTAACGGATTGTTAAAATAACTTAGTTTTGAGCAACCGACCCCTGGCCTATATGAAAAATGTTTGAGTTTTGCAAAATAAATGGCAAGTCATACAACCGTAGGCAGAGATTACTAGTAGTAATAGAGACATAGATAGAAAATCACCTATGAACGTACCAATAGACACCAGTGAATACTCAATTGGGATCATGTGGTTTTGAGCATTATCTTAGTGTGCCGTTGACAAATTCGCAACACACTTAAAATATTCGAGTCAAGGGCCGAGCGACTACTTCAGTATTTATGATACGTTTTCAAACGACTCAAATCCACCAGTCTTCATCTGAAATTTGAGACCAGTATTTTGTGGTATCTGGATAAAACCAAACATTCTTTTTATAAAAATAATGTATAGTTGAAATTTGTCTTTCTTTATCAAGTACGGCACATGGGTTATTCACTGCATGACCCTCTCAAGTAACCGTAATCGGTTATAAGTTCAACCAACTAAACAATGGACCCGAAATCTTAAAAGGGTTACGTGTACGGATAAGCAGTTTTGGTGTTCACGTCCAAACGACTCAATATTTTGAGTTGAAATTTCGAGACAAGGTAAATACACCATTCCCCTATATCTCGGCGTTTTATTTTCATAAACTCTCAGACTTATATTTTTGAGCCTCTGTTTAATTCGGGATTGTCCCTTTAAGAAGCTCTCGCTACACACTGGTTGAGAAACCCAACTCCGACCCAAATAAAAGATATCGGTGGACTAATGAAGCCGCGGATTATTGAACCTGTGGACTAGTGAGCACTCTCCAGGAATTCAATATAAGATTTTTCATTGGCTAAGTCGGAGCAGAAAAGTAGGACGTTAAACCCAATTTCATTTTATATATCGTGCTCTCCAAACATCTCGTATATCACCATTGTGTCCACAGAAGAGATACGAGTTCCTGATATAACCCGGCAACACCTTTATTTATCTCATCTAATTCAAATTTATAAATGTATAAGGCTGATTAAAAAAAGAAATTAATAAGACAAACAAGAAATATGACATTGAAATGAATAGAAACCATGGCAGTGTAAACTTGAAAGAGTCGTACATGTAACTTAACATGAAAAGTCCTCTTTAATTTGGGTCCCCAAAAAATATCGATGTCATAGAATTTTAAAGGATTTTTTGTGTGAAACGACCATCTCTCTTTTGTGAAATGTTTATGTCTATAGATATGACTAAGTTGAGAGAGAGAGAGAGATTATACCATAATCATGGTTGATTATTTCCTGAATATTGGACCGAATTGTTCTGTCAAAATGGTAGTTCCTTTAGGAACTGTCTCTGAGCGAACGATGTCTCGCTAACAGTTCCTCACGGGCCTTATTATCAACTAGTATGAAAATAAGGCTTTTCTCCATCTCGGTTCTAAGGCTATTTTAGATCCTTACCGTCTACTTTGCACCGTGATTCTTCTTTGATCGCCAAAAGAAAACATTTCCTGACACAACCGACACAAATTTATAATAATTCAACACTATTTTCATGTAGAATTCGACGTTAGAAAAAGATAAACAAAATCGTTCAAATCTGGCCGCCATGTTTGTTTACTGACGTCAGCGCAGACCGGTCTTTTTCTAACATCGAATTCTACACGAAAATAGTGTTGGATTATTATAAATTTGTCTCGGTTGTGTCAGGAAATGATTTCTTTTGGTGATCAAAAAAGTTTCACGGTGCAAAATAGACGGTAAGGATCTAAAATAACCTTAGAACCGAGATGGGGTAAAGCTTTATTTTCATACTAGTTGATAATAAGGCCCGTGTGGAACTGTTAGCGAGACATCGTTCGCTCAGAGACAGTTCCTAAAGGAACTATCAAAATGGCTACCCAACCTCAATGTAAATAGTGGAAAAGCACGTAATACTACACCAAGGTTTCAGTGTGATTAAAACACCGATCCTATTTCGTTTCGTTTTTATACGCCCACATTTTCATGTGGACGTATTATGTCGTCGCCCCTGTCCGTCCGTCCGGACGTCCGTCCACAATTGTTTGTGGACTCTCTACAGGTCACAATTCTTGTCGGATTTTGACGAAACTTGAAATATAGGTTTATCCCCAAAAGACCTCGACTGCTTTCGATATTGGCATGTATCGGATCAAAACTTCATGGATTATGGCCCCTGATTGTACGAAAAATCACGTTTTTAGCTTGTGAACACACAGATCTTGGTTCCTTTTGATATTTGCGCCTATCGGAACGTAATTTCATGAATTATGGCCCCTGATTGTCCGAAAAATCACCTATTTTAGCTCGTGGTACCTCTGGAGATAACAATTATTATCCGATTTAAAAAAAAAGTTCGATTATATCACCATTACACCCTAAGGAAGGTTGAGTTCAAATTTTGGAAAAATCGGACCAAAATTGCCATACAAAATGGCCGTCATTCGTACGCAAATACTGTTAAAAAAAATGGTATATCAAGGTTGTGGACCCTGTAGAGGTCACAATTTTAATTCGATTTTGATGAAACTTGAAATGCATGGTTATAACCCAAAGATCTTGGTTCCTTTCGATATTTGCGCATATCGGATCTTAACTTTCTGAATTATGGCCCCTGATTATACGCAAAATCGCCTTTGTTTAGCTTGTGGTCCCTCTGGAGGTCACAATTATTATCTGATTAAAAAAATCGTTTGATGATATCACCGTTACGCTCTAAGGAAAGTTGAGTTCGAATTTCGAAAAAATTGGACCAAAATCGCCATACAAAATGGCCGCCATTCGTACGCGTATCCTGTTAAAAAAATGGTATATCAAGGTTGTGGACCCTGTAGAGGTCACAATTTTAATTCGATTTTGATGAAACTTGAAATACATGGTTATAACCCAAAGATCTTAGTTCCTTTCGATATTTGCGCATATCGGATCGTAACTTCCTGAATCGCCCCTGATTATACGCAAAATCGTGATTTAAAAAATCGTTTGATTATATAACCGTTACACCCTAAGGAAGGTGAGTTCGAATGTCGGATAAATTCGGAACAAAATTGCCATACAAAATGGCCCTCCGTGTCCGCGAATACTGTTATAAAATGGTATATCAAGGTTGTGGACCCAGTATAGGTCACAATTTTGATTCAATTTTGATGAAACTTGAAATGCATGGTTATAACCCAAAGAACTTGGTTTCTTTCGTTATTTGCACAAATCAGATCATAGCTTCCTGAATTATGGCCTCTGAATGTCCGAAAACTCGCCTATGATCCCTCTGGAGGTCACGATTATTATCCGATTTAAAAAAAAATGCTTGACTCTATCACCGTTACACCATACGGAAGGTTGAGTTTGAATTTCAGGGAAATCGTACCATAATTGCCAGACAAAATTACCGCCGTTTGTACGCTAATAGTGTTAAAATATGGTATATCATATGGAAGACCAAATGGGACAATATTCATGATTCGTGTTTCTACATTCCAGTTTCAACATTTTAGACACGAACGCAACATTCTAAACTAATGATTCTCGTTTCTACATTCCAGTTTGAACATTTTAGACACGAACGCAACATTCTAAACTAATGATTCTCGTTTCTACATTCTTATGTCAACACTTCATGCACAAAATCAACATTTTAAACAAAAAATTGACTTTATGTTTCATTTTCGCCTTTTTATCGGTAACTTTGATATATCATTAAATATTAAAATTATAAAATAATTTCTTAATTTTACACGACAAAGAAATCAATTCAATGGTTTCAGAAAGTGTCTAATAAAAAAAATCTGAAATTTAAACTCTTGTGAAAATATCTTCTACGTTTCAAAAAGTCTTGAAGTTAAAATCTTGAAATGAAAATGTCCAGAAAAAAATGAATTATCAACATTATTACACCAGAGGGCGCTAACCGAAAACAATTTGGCGACCTATTCGGCTAGCGACCTATTCGACAGATCCAGCTGGTAGGTAACCTGTTCGTTGGCAACCTATTCAGAATAAATTCAACAGTCGACCAAACTCATCTTTTTTATCAATCAATCAAATTCAACGTTACGTCTATCAAATGAAAGTAGAATATATTATTATGTATCCATTTCTTTAGCTCAGAATAGCGATGTAATTTCGCATTATCTTACAAAATTCTGGACATCAAACTAAATATATTCCGAACGGTATTTAAATAAGCTTTCCCAAATATTATTAGAAAAAGTTGGCACAGTCATATTAAAGGGGTGCACTCTCATCCTAAACATGGCCAATTTTGAAAATAAAAAGATTTAAAGGGAAAGACTGTTAATGTTAATATGCCGTGTCAAAATTCGGACCATCGTACAAAATTCTAATGATCCAACTAAATATATTCTAAAGGGTAATTGAACAAGCTTTCCAAATATTATTAGTAAAACAAGCTTTCCAAATATTATTAGTAGAAGTTGGCACAATCTTATTAAAGGGGCGCGCTTTCAATTTGAAAGTGACAGAACAGTGATATTCCGAGTCAAAATTCGGATCATCGTACAAAATTCTGAGCATCCTGCTATATACATTCTGAAAGGTAATTAGACAAGCTTTCTAAATATTATTAGTATAAGTTGACAAAATAATATTAAAGGGGCGCGCTCTCAACCTGAATATAGCCATTTTTTCAATATTCTAAATGTAAAGATAGGCCGCTATTTATTCGAAGTCGAAATTTGGATTATCGTACACAATTCTGAGCAACCAGCTATACATATTCTGAAAGGTAATTGAATAAGCTTTCCAAATATTATTAGTAAGAGTGGACACAATCAAACATAGCCAATTGTTCATTATTCTAAATGTAAATATAGGCCGGTACAAAATTCTGAGCATCCAGCTATATATATCCCGAAAGGTGATTAAACAAGATTTATTAAAGTGCTGTGAAAAATTTGCGACGTATAGGATGAGAGCGCATCCCTTTAACATGATTGTGCCAACTTTTACTAATATTATGTAGAAAGCTTTTTCAGTTACCTTTCAGAATATACATAGCCAGATGCTCAGAATTTTGTAGGAATCAGAATGATCCTAATTTGGACTTCGAAAAAAAAACACAGGCCTATCTTTACATTTAGAATATTGAAAAATTGGCTATGCCCGGGTTGAGGGCACACCCCTTTAATATGATTGTGCCAACGTTTACCAATAATATTTGGTAAGCTTATTCAATTACCTTTTAGAATATATTTAGTTGGATCGTCAGAATTGTGTACGATGGTCCGAATTTTGACACGGCATATTAACATTAACAGTCTTTCCCTTTAAGTCTTTTTATTTTCAAAATTGGCCATGTATAGGATGAGAGTGCACCCCTTTAATATGACTGTGCCAACTTTTACTAATAATATTTGGGAAAGCTTATTTAAATACCGTTCGGAATATATTTAGTTGGATGTCCAGAATTTTGTAAGATAATGCGAAATTACATCGCCAAAGGAATGGATACATAATAATATATTCTACTTTCATTTGATAGACGTAACTTTGAATTTGATAAAAAAGATGAGTTTGGTCGACTGTTAAATTTATTCTGAATAGGTTGCCAACGAACAGGTTACCTACCAGCTGGATCTGTCGAATAGGTCGCTAGCCGAATAGGTCGCCAAATTGTTTTCGGTTAGCGCCCTCTGGTGTAATAATGTTGATAATTCTTTTTTTTTCTGGACATTTTCATTTCAAGATTTTAACTTCAAGACTTTTTGAAACGTAGAAGATATTTTCACAAGAGTTCAAATTTCAGATTTTTTTTATTAGACACTTTCTGAAACCATTGAATTGATTTCTTTGTCGTGTAAAATTAAGAAATTATTTTATAATTTTAATATTTAATGATATATAAAAGTTACCGATAAAACGGCGAAAATGAACATAAAGTCAATTTTTTGTTTAAAATGTTGATTTTGTGCATGAAGTGTTGACATAAGAATGTAGAAACGAGAATCATTAGTTTAGAATGTTGCGTTCGTGTCTAAAATGTTCAAACTGTAATGTAGAAACGAGAATCATTAGTTTAGAATGTTGCGTTCGTGTCTAAAATGTTGAAACTGGAATGTAGAAACACGAATCATGAATATTGTCCCATTTGGTCTTCTATAATATCAAGGTAGTAGACCCATTATAGGTCACAATTTTAATTCGATTTTGTTGAATCTTGAAATGCATGTTTATAACCGAAAGATCTTGATTCTTTTCGATATTTGCGCATATCAAATTGTAATTTAATGAATTATAGCCTTTGATTGTAGGAAAAATCACTTTCGGTTTTGCTTGTTCTCTATCCATCTCTCGAAAATGTGGGCGTATCCTGCCTGGCAGTGCCAGCTTACGATCTTTTTTTTATAATTATAAATGTCATTTACTCGTCTTCACAACACCAGGATCTGGAAAAGTTGTTATATATAACAGGCGTACTAGGTGATGTGAGGAATTAACCAATGAAACTATATGTTACGGCGAGTTCTTGGGCGTGCGATGCAGGTAACTGTGGGTAAACCACTAGAAACGTCAAGGCTGGTTGATTAATCAATTGTTGGCGTCATAGGGTCAAAAGCCGCTAGCATGACTGCTGACACGTCATGTAGTGTAGGCCATCATGTAGTGTAGGTATTAGATCTGTATCTTAATCAGATTGTTGGGCGGCATGTGCATATCATACTGAGTCTTGCCACCCCCCCCCCCCTCCCCAATTTCACAAGAAAATTGGTCTTTACCGCAAAATTCATGCAGATGCCCATGCTAGTTGGCCCTCCCGAAAACATCTTTGCCCCCCCCCCCCCCAAACAATTTCCTGGCTACGGGCCTGCTGAATTGTAGAGATAAATCGTGAATCAGATTGTTTTCGAAATTCCATGTGATGTGAAGCATTGCAACGATGTGGGGATGGACTCTAAAAAATTTCCCTGATCTCCATATCTTGCAAAATGTGCGAGATTTTTTATTTTGGTTTGCAGAATTAAATGGTTGACACACTATAAAACATACTTGTCAGTACATTAGGAAATAAGTTTATCTCCCAAAATATTACTAAACATAACTCACGCCCATCCCATAAAACGTGTTTCATCTCGCGAAAATATATCTTATTGTGTATTATGTGCTACTAAACAACGAGATACGCACGCACGAATCAGCAGTGAATATCGCTATAATCTGACCCCATCAATACACCCCGGCTGACCACGCCCTTGGTGTTTCTACCCATCACGATAACCTACATTGTATTTGATGCTATTGGACTTCCTACATTCGGGTGTTGATTTCAATAATAATCTTTAGTGTACCGGTAGCTTATATAAATAGTATACATTACTATATATATATTACTGACTTCACCATGGAAAGTAATCTAATCTGGGCAAAGGACCAGTCGATTTCGCAACCAGGATTCGCTAGCTGAATATACCGAGCACATCTTGGACAAGGTAAGCGCTGTCTCGGATTTATAAACACACCCAAAGGTCGCCTATTAATCAGGCCCGGTTTACTTAGTTCATTTCGAAATGGTCTCTGGAAGGACGAATTCCTCTATTTCTAGAACAAGGTAAGAACACCCGTCCCGGTCCAAAATATGGTCACATATTCACCCGGCCTGGTTTATCTTAGTTCATTTCGAAATGGTCTCTCAAAGGACGAATTCCTCTATTTCTAGAACGCGATAAGAACACACTCGTTCAAAATATGGTCACCTATTCACCCGGCCTGGTTTAGCCTATTTTAGGTTATTTCGAAATGGCCTCTGGAAGGACGAATTCCTCTATTTCTAGAACAAGGTAAGAACACCCGTCCCGGTCCAAAATATGATCACATATTCACCCGGCCTGGTTTATCTTAGTTCATTTCGAAATGGTCTCTCGAAGGACGAATTCCTCTATTTCTAGAACGCGATAAGAACACACTCGTTCAAAATATGGTCACCTATTCACCCGGCCTGGTTTAGCCTATCTTAGGTTATTTCGAAATGGCCTCTGGAAGGACGAATTCCTCTATTTCTAGAACACGATGAGGACACACGTCCCCGTCTAAAATATGGTCACCTATTCACCCGGCCTGGTTTATCTTAGTTCATTTCGAAATGGTCTCTGGAAGAACGAATTCCTCTATTTCCAGAACACGATAAGGACACACGTCCCCGTCCAAAATATGGTCACCTATTCACCTGGGGTCGGTTGCTCAAAACTAAGTTATTTTAACTATCCGTTAAATTCTAACGGACCTATATCTTGGTAACGCGTTGTTTGTTAAATTTACTACAGAAAACACTATATAATACTTTATTTTCCCTTTAGAAATATTAGCTTAAATCTCTAGGAAAAATTTGCACCACCGAATGTTTGGGGCCTTTTTTTCCAGCAACAATCTTTCTCTCCGTTAAAGTTAACGGATCGTTAAAAGATAACGGAGCTTTGCGCAACCGGCCCCAGGCCTGGTATATCTTAGGTCATTTCGAAATGGTCTCTGGAATGACGTATTCCTATATTTCTAGAACAAGGTAAGGACACACCTGTTCAAAATATTGTCACCCGATCGGGTTTACCTTAGATCGTTTCGAAATTGGAAGTGGGTGGGGTGGATGGGCGAATGGTTAGCACATGCGCTGTATCATGAAGCCTGTCATTGAGTCATCTGGCGTGGTTTCGAATCCCTGGTTGTACGTGGCAAAATAGGGTCGCATGTCTAACCTCGTGGGGTTTCTCTGGGTCCTCTCACTGCTAAAGACCCCTACGCGAAAGCGAATTATTGAAATAAAATTAAACCATATGTTAGTCCCGAAATGACCTAGGTTGTGTCGATTGGACGTTAACCTAACCCCCATTTCTCTCTCTCCCTCGTTTCGAAATGGTGTCTGGAAGAACGATTTCCTCTACGAATGCATCTATTTCTCGAAAATCATGAATAATCCTGGACTTATCTATGCTGAGTAAACGTTTTTTTCTTTCAATCATTCCAGAGTAAAGGCTATTATTCTACAGCTGAATGAGTTTTATTGAAGTATCAGAGAGAGAGAGAGAAATGGGGTTTAACGTCCACTCGACACAAACTAGGTCATTTTGGGACTATCGCATGGTTTTCAATTTTTATTACTATACAGAGACATTCAATCTTTTTTTTGTAATATGTCTTCTGTCTAGGGTCTCGATTACTAATCATGTGAAAATCCCCAAATGTCGAACTTTTATTCTGGGTTTGACCTGACTATTCAAATCCACCTACGACACGTTTAATCTACAGGTATATCATATGTACAAATATCTGTGGCCGACCACGTCACATTTTATCAGTGATATACAAATCAAACGTGTGTGAAATAGCTTTATTTTACGTCCGCTTCCACCGAAGTGATATCGCAGACAATTACATTTTATACATATATGGTGATAATATTTACAGTGTGTTTAGTGGAATAATAAGGATAATTTTTATATATATATGTACAAACAAAACATGTGTAAGTTGGGACAATCACAGACACAACATATAACAAGACAGACATGGACGCGGACAAACATTTACATAGACATTTGACAAAACAGACATGGAGGTGGACAAACATATAAACATATTATGTACATATATATATTTCCGGTCAATTTGGTCGGTCTGGTCGTTCTGTCCGGTTGAATGGCAGGGCGGTGCAACTCTTCCTTGGGGCTTGTTGGTGAGTATAAGTCCTGGTCCATTCTTCCTTCCATTTGGGTTTGTTGTCCGGTATGGTGGTGTTGATTCATCTTTACTTCTATAATTCATTCCTTTTATTGTTGGTTCTCTGAAGGAAGAATCCAGCACCTGAAAAGAGAGAAAGAGAAAAGAGAGTATCTGGGCTTATGGTGTTTTGTGGTTTATTTCGTCTAGTAAGGCTTCTGGGGCGGGGGGGGGGGGCAGAAATAATAATAATAATAATAAAGAAAAAAAGAATAATAATAATAGTAATAAAATAATAGTAATAGTAATAAAAGAATAATGATGAAGAATAATAGTAATGGTAAAGGTGTTTAAGAGAAGATTTAAAGGGGAGGCTTTGCATTTATGACATGTGTATCAATAATAGTATCTATAATATAATATTTATTCGTGTGACAAGTTTGTTAGTTTTATTTTAATGTAATTTGTTTCTTTAGTTGGGGTGATTTGCGCTTCCCTCGCTGGGGACGTTTTTACGATTTCACCCTTCTAAGTGCGATGTGGTTGATTTGTGTTATTTATTACATGTGTTTTATTTTCAAGTGTTTTTAATTATTTAGATTTGTTTTGGAATTATGTGTAGGATGGCTGGGCTTCCTTCGTGAGGACGTTTTTACTCAGCCATCCTACGTTGTGTGGAAATTTCGTTAATTTTTTTTTTTTTTTTTGTTCAGATAGGGTGATTTGCGCTTCCCTCGTTGGGGACGTTTTTACGATTTCACCCTACTTAGTGTGATGTGGTTGATTAGTTTTATTTATTACATATGTTTGTTCATTCCTATGTTTTCAATGAAGTCCCAGATAAGCTGAGAAGTCCAGTATCTGTCATCAGGTGATGGAGAAAGAAGGGATTTCAGAGAGAGAGTTTTCCCCCTCTCTGTCAGTTTATTAACCATTTGTTGTCGTTCATTGTTCAACTGATTGCAATTGATTAGTAGGTGTGATGTTGTTGCGATTTGTCCGCACGGGCATTTAATTGGTGTATAGGTAAAGTCTTTAATTACGTTTATAGTTTTAAGTCTAGTGATTAATTTGCATATTTTGATTGAGGGATGATTGATATAAACCTTGTCGACAAGATTGCTGTCTATTTGATAGCGATGAGTATTTTCTTGTTTTAGACGGTTTTTCCATGAATTTTTAATTTTATTTTTGGCTATACTTATAAATTCCTGATTGCTATATTCTAAATGTTCTAATTCCTTTAGTGACATCCCCTCTTTGGCTAGTTTGTCGGCTTGTTCGTTGCCGATTATATTGATGTGGGAGGGGATCCACGCAAGGATTACCTCTCTTCCGGAATTCTTAATTATTTGATTAATATCCCTAATTTGACTGATTATTTCCTGTCTGCTTTTTGAGGAATTTGATTCTATAGATTTAATGCTACTCAGGGAGTCGGTCAGGATTACGGCTTTGTGGTGTGTTTGCGTGGCTAGCCATTCTATTGCAGTTTTAATGGCCATCAATTCTGCGGTGTACACAGAACAGTATTCTGGTAACCGTTTCCTGATGTTTAGCTTCGCTTTTGGTATATGAATGCCGTAACCCGTTGATCCCTTTGTAGTGTTTTTGGATCCATCAGTGTAGATTTTGAGATGATCTGCCCATTTGGTGTCTATTAGTTCCATTGTTAGTGCTCTAGCTTCTGTGGGATTAACATGCTTGTTCGTTGTGTGGCTTAGTTGTGTGTTAGTGATAGGATCGCTTAGTTGCCATGGTGGCGTGGCTGAATAGGATTTTGTTTGTATGATTGTTCCTTTCAAACTGTGCTTATTTAGGATGTCATTTGACATCTGCCCGAATGTCATTGGACGAGTATTTTTCCTAGAGCCTATGCGTCTAAATTGATTGAGGCATTTATATGTTGGACATTTTTCTTTTAGCATTTGTAGTTTTCCCCAGTACTTGAGTGACAGTTCCTCCCGCCTTAGGTCAAGCGGAAGTTCTCCCATCTCTTGTAATAGGGCAACTGTTTTGGTTCCTATGGCGGCTCTTGTTATAAGTCTTAAAGCTTTGTTTTGTATTGTGTTTAGTTTGTTGAGTTGTGTATCACTTACATTGGCATAGGCCAGACATCCGTAGTCGATTACCGAGCGGATGAGTGATCTGTAGATTAGCATAAGTGTAGTTCTGTTTGCACCCCATTGTGTCCCTCTGATGTATTTCATCATGTTGAGTGTTTTAGATGTTCGACTTACCAGGCCATCAATATGAGGCTTCCATGATAGTTTAGAGTCGAATGTCATTCCGAGAAATTTGGCCTACAAATCAAACACCCTAATCATTTTTTTATATTGGGAAGGATATTGGAAACCGGCATCCATTAAACTTTTGTCATGTCATTTTAGATACGGTAAGGTGTTTGTTTATTAATTACTGAGTGAGGTACCTCAATGATGATTGAGGGGATTTGGACAGACCAGGTGGAGTAGGAGGGCTAAGGGGGGGGGGGGGGGCAAGTACTCTTTTATTCATGTTATTGCGGCCCATGGACCCTCGCCTATAGGAAATTAGTATGGAAGCACCCCAATCAAGAATTGCTTCCGCCGGCCCTGGATTTGGAGCTCTTGGAAATACCGAAATGTAAATGACAATTCCAAAATATGGAGCTTATGATAAATCAATCGGGTTTGAAACATTATAATATCCGTTTGAAAAATATACGAGTTTAGCTGTGAATGAAATATAAGATGGGGCGTCGGGGTAATCAACATGTAAAACAGGCTGTGCGGGTCGGTGGGTGAGTGAATGTGGTGAGGGGAGTTTACATAGAAATGGGATACCGTCTAGGGGTATAGCAAATTTTCGTGAGCAATTCATGGGGGGGGGGGGTACACTTTTAGTAGAATTTTTGTTCGAGAAATAACATGGCTTTATATTTCATTAATTAAAGTACACATGAAATGGGCGTGGGAATTTTACTGTGTGTGTAGTCGATGGTTACTATATCAACTTTACCACAAGTTCACTGTAATCCGATTGAAATTTATTCAGTTTTTGAGCTTTAAGTATCCGAAAGCCAAAAACGGTTTTCAAAATTTCAATTACTACCCATAGTATATACTTTATCTATACAATACACAACACCAGTTGGCAGGTGTGTACGTGTCGGTTCAATTAACATGTGACTGGCATAATCATAATCACCTAATTATTGTCTTGCGTTATTATAGATTAGTCATTAATTTGTGATTGGAATATTTTAGAGTGAATTAAAAATG
The DNA here is from genome assembly GCA_917208275.1 of Patella pellucida. Taxonomy (NCBI): domain Eukaryota; kingdom Metazoa; phylum Mollusca; class Gastropoda; family Patellidae; genus Patella; species Patella pellucida. The sequence continues at coordinate 14,469,308 of OU795041.1, forward strand.
CCGTAGATCCGTTTAAAGTGCCATTGTTTAAATAGGCCTTGTGACAAATGAAGACGATCCAAGCAGTTAGCGTATTTACCGGTACTTTTGATAACCAGTAATGCTTGATATCCCAAACTATTCTCTATAAGTACATAAATACAAATGGTACCAGTCATTTGTCGATATATTCCTTATTTATTAGCTATATATAATACTGATAACCATTTCTATAAAAAAAGAAAATGTTTTTATCGTAACTCCATTTGAAATTCACAGCGAATATGGAATTTTCCGATGACGCTGGGGAATCTTATTACAATTTGCGGTTCTATGCACTAGGGGCGTAGTATATAACTGCCAATGCAATTGTAAAATACTTTTATTATAAAGAAGATAAACGATGTTAGAGATTATAACCTAATTATACCACACAAGTTTATCCCTCGAATAATTTATATTCAGATTTCATATCAAGTCAATTAAACGTTGTTTAAAGTGTCAATGCAATTATAAAATACTTTTATTATAAAGAAGATAAACGATGTTAGACATTATAACCTAATCGTATCACAAAAGTTTATCTCTCATATAATTTATATTCAGATTTCACATTAAGTCAAATAAATGTTGCTTAAACGCCAATCAACAATAATAATACGAGACTGCAGCTTGATTACAAAAACCCTGCTGAGCAATAATTATTTGGTAAGTAATAATTATTAACAATGTTAAATAAATTGCTTTGTAGTTCTTGGGTCTGTTTCACGACATTTTAACTAAGTGATTTGATTGGATAATATTAGATTGATTTTAGTGCTTAGTCCCTCAAAATTAAAGTGTCTATTTAATTTGGATTTTATCGTTAGTAAAGATTTCGAGAAACAGGAACACGTATTCTATTAATAATTTAGCTTTGTATCTATTTTTATATTTATAGAGGATAAATTAAGATGAGGTACCGTCCACGTCTTTTGGCACTGGTGCTTCTTTCCGTAGCCGCAGTTATATTAACCCTTAAAATGATGACGCATTACACGGTTCGGATTCCAGAAACCGGAAGTTCGTCTAAAGAATACACAGGACCAGTTTCAACCATTAAACCTTTCTATGGCCACCCTTCTCTGATGCCACACAGGGATTTCTTCGTTCCAGGAAAAAATACAACCTTTTCTCTTGACTATACTTTCTCTTTGGATGGATCCAATATTTGCAAGGATGAAGACCCATATATGGTAATATTTGTTCTCTCTCTCCACGACAAAACAGCACAGAGGGCAGCTATTCGTCAAACGTGGGGTAGCGTTGCCACGAGCAACCGTTGGCCAGGCACCACGTTCACCCCTATCATCAAGATAGTGTTCTTATTTGGGATACACCCTATTGAAATTCTCAACGAGATCGTACGTAAAGAAAGCTCAATTCATAATGACATCGTACAAGCAGATTTTGTGGACGCTTATGCCAACCTGACTTTGAAAGTATTAATGGGATTTAAGTGGATGACATCGTATTGTCCCAAAACAAAATTTGTGATGAAAACGGATGAGGATTCGTTCATAGTTCTACCAAAGTTAGTGCGGAAGTTAGAATCAGTACCAATGGATAATTCTATTTTAGGGCCATATGTCTACGCCGAAGGAGTTGCCCTTAGAGGAAAACACAAACTGGAAAAGGAGGAGTACCCGCTTGCATTTTACCCCCCTCACTGTAAGGGTAATATGTACGTAATGTCTTCAAACTTAGCAACAAAAATCCGGTTAGTTTCAAACTATTTTAAATACTTTCGAATAGAAGACGTTTTTATAACAGGAATATTAGCTAAAGTGTTTGACGCGAGGCACATCAACTTAGAAGACTCGGAATATCATAAATTTAAAGTGGCTAGTGCGTGTGAATTGTTAACGGGACCTGAAATATTATCGCAACAGATCAGTGCTATACGACAATATCAAATATGGCACACTTTCCAAAATAAAATCTTGTGTTCATAATAAACTGGAAGCCGCAGTGGCTAAAGGCTGCCTTAGGAAAACTTTACCTCATAGCACACTGCATGGTTATGCCCAATCGGATTAAAACACAGATCCTATTTTGTTTCGTGTTTCTATAGTTCCAAATTCGTTTAACTTGTCTTTACTACACTAGGATCTGGAAGTGTTGTTATATTACCGGCGTTCTGGTTGAAGTGAGGAATTGCCAACGAAACGGTCTATTACGGCGAGTTATTGGCGTTTCGGCGTTGGTGATCGGAAAAAAAGTATCGGAAAAAAAGTATCAGTTTTTGCTAGGAAAAAAAGTATCAGGAAAAACAGAAACAGTTTTCAAGTTTTTTTTATTAAACAACTTTAACAAAGTATGATATGGATAAAAGCACTATGCATTGTGACACAATGTCACCTTTGAAGGTGTTGGACAAGTTAAAGACATTTTTTCCCTTCTTTTTGTCCCTTCTTTTTGGTCAGTTCTCAAATGTTTTTGTTTAATCGAATATTCTGTCCGATTCCTGTCAGAGGGTCTGAGATGGAAGTGTTGCCTTCTGTGTACTGGGTACACAGTGCCTTCAGTCTGCGTTGAAGGGCCTCCATGTTTTCCTTCCTTCTTGTTCTTGGCATAACCCCATAGGCGGCCTGTTGTGTCATGGTTTTGGTCATACTCTTGTCTTTTTCAAACCAGCTTATGGTCTTCCACACTGATGGATGTTGAAGAATTCATTGTTCCATCCTGCACAGGCGTTGTTTGTCCGGGATGCCCCCACAGTGTTGCTTGATGAACATTCTAGGGTGGTGTCAGTCTGAGGCGGAGTTGGACTAGGGAATCAGGTCTTGCATTCAAATCCCATACTCTAATTGTTTCTTTATATGAAAACTGTTACTTTTTTTACTGATACTTTTTTTCCGATACTTTGTTTCCTGATACTTTTTTTCCTACATTCATTGGCGTTTGATATACGGCACTGTGGGTAAACACTAGAAATTCAACGCTGATTGATTAATCAATATCTGACGTCATAGGGTCAAAAGTCACTCGTACTACCCGAGACGCGACCTTCCAGTACACCTGGCCAGATCGTCCTGCAGTGTAGGCCACCGAAAGAATAAAGTAAATGAAACGAAATATGGATCTGTATTTTAATCCGATTGGGTTTTTCCCATCTTCATTATCTCTGTTGGAGCAGAGAATTAGGACCTTAAACATCATTTCATTTGAAAATAAACAAAATGTAGAAGTATCTAAAAAGGGATTATTTAGGTTCCCGCTATACTATTTCAAAAATAGATTATGCAAAAATTATTCAAGTTACTTTATTATAAGCAAAGCTATCAATAGTTATCAATAGTTGTAGTTTTGACAAGATGTGTGCATTCTGCATTGGTCGTAAAAACCGTACTGGTCATAAGAGGGCCCCCCACAAAAAATCTCAGTTGTGTCCAGCCCCCTCCTCTAGAAATGCCATCATTTCAAAGCACTCGCATGGATTGGTCCACTGACATAACGCCAGAATGCGCTAATTTTGTGGCAGAATTTTATTTTTTTTTCTCAATGGCTCCATACAAGTGCCCGAAATCCCAGGGAAACGTTTTTCCGGCCTCCAATTTCTGAAAATATCTAGAAAAATAAGGCGCCCCCCACAAAAAATCTCACAAAAATCTCAGTTGCGCCCAGCCCCCTCCTCTAGAAATGCCATCATTTCATAGCACTCGCAGTGATGCCCCTAAGGCACTCATGAGTCGGTCGGTTTTTATGGCGCCTACACCTGATCCAAACTTTAATGTCATGTGAAGGCTATCGGTGCCACCACGAGCGGGGACCCAAGGTGTGGACACAAGGAGCAAATGCCTCTCCTAAAAAATCTGCCGCCATATAAAATACAAAATTGCCACTCAGATATCACCCCAATGGCAGAAAAACGTATTTCCTACGTCGTTTTTTTTTTAATTTCTGAGGGAGGACCCAAGACAAGGGTGCCGCCCCCATAGACAAAGGGCCTCTCCTATCACCTCTTTCTGGGTCGGCGCCTGACCCACCACATGACATTAAAGGGTTGGTTTTGATCGCCCTTATTCACATTTGACGGGACCTTGTTGGGTTTTTTGGGGCGCCGCCACCAAAATGACATGATTAAAGATTCTCGTTCTGGTCGCCCTATGCACGTGGCCTTATGTTGTCTCGGGCTAATTCTAGTTTAGAGTATAAGAAGTTTCTCATTTTGGTGTGCTTAAAGGACCTAAGTCCGTAACTCAAAATCCTCCAAAATCTTTTACATCGAAAACACGAATTATTGGCCAATTTAAATCAACATTGAAACCATTGAATGTTAATCAGTTTAAATACATTTATAGCACAGTATTATATGCGTTGTGACCCACTTTTGACAATTTCTAGGTACTAAATGTTAGCGATTTAGCTCCTTTAACATCAAAATTAAAAATAGCGCTGCCAAAATTGACATACGGAGTGACGTTGATTTCAGCTCCAAGTGGATGGAAAACGCGTTTGTGACAATCTAATTTTCAAAATTTTCGGGGGGAGGGGCTTCCAAAACCCATCTTACCCCACGTACACACACGCACCGCTCCGTACTCAGTAAATCGGGCATTATATTGGCGTCCCCACGACTCTGCTTAACCCCCACTTTTACAATCCTACATACGGCCCTGCCCCAGACGCTCCTTGTGGGGCATCGCGCCTTTGGCGCTCGCGGTCGGTGACCAGGGGCCCCCAACATGTTCCAGGCCCCAGGGCCCCAATATGGTTAATACGGCGTTGTTTACCGATAAAGCTAAGCCGAGCTTAGCAATTTCAATGGTCGATTGCTTTGGAAAAAAATTGTTATATTCTAACAGGTGGAGTCACAGGCACTTGTAGGGATTAAAATAAAACTTCTTACCAAGCCTACTGCTTGACTATATATTATAGTATAACAATGTATTTCAGTCGCCATATTTGTTTTCACGTCTTCAAGGCATTTCGTCTGTGGGTGGAGGATATAGTTTCACTACCAGGTACTTCAAAACCTTGACCGAGTTTGATCTTGAATATTTTCTGCGTAGACTATGTATAGATTATCAGTTTGATAATTTTTAATTATAGATAAATGTGCAATCAATTGATTTGTGTTATCTATTTATTTTGGGATTGTCTCTGCGGTACATCAGCCTGACTGTTACTGTTTTTTTTATAAAAAAAAACAACATTTAATTAAAGCTGAACTCCGATTACAAAACTATAGAAATAATTAAATAAAAAAAGGGTCAAGCCCAAAACAACGGCCATACTTATTGTTTTCAATTACTTGAACTAACATGGCGATCGCTTTGGACGGACAAAAACATAAGCAGGCCGCGCCCAGTTCCAGTGTTTGGCGTGTCACCCGGAGTGTGCACACCCGGTAAGATATAGCCAGCTCCCAATTACGTACTGGTAGTTTGTTATTGTTTGCGGTAAGGACGTTTCTCTGGTATTTTTTTGAGGAAAAGTAAACCGTTGACTTATACTAAAATAAAATGAAATAATATATACCTGATCAGACCTAATAATTGTGTTAAAATTGTGTAGGAATAATATTTTCTGTGAGCTGATAGTGGAAAAACGTCAATTAGTTAGGACGTAATTTAGAGCTGACTATATCTTACCGGATGTGGACACTGTCCAATGTAGGAAAGACCCCAAATTAAACGAAGGGCTGCCACGTGGCTGTAGTGAAGAGAGATTTATTTAAACGGGGAGAATAGACACACTCCCTCAAAAGCTCAAGTATCAGAAGCCAATCCAGCAATGGCCGGAGATGGATTTCTCGGGCACAGAGACGGACCCAGGAAATTCTGTTAGGAAGTGGGGCGTGGGGGTCCCCCGAGAAGATTTTTGATAAATCGGGATGTCATTGGTGATTTGTGGCACATATCTATTTTTTATACTGTTATTGCCCCCCCCCCCCTGCTCGGGCCTTTGCTTCAGGAATATGAATAAGAGTGACTCCTGGGGTTTTTGATTAGAAAAAAAACAGACTCCAAATCTGCGTTTAAGTGCTGTTATCCACAGTTTACCATTGATTAGATAAAATAGGCCTGTATCTTAAATTTCTAGCTTGCTTAGAAACACAATTCCGCTAAAATGGACAGGAGAACATACACCCCCCCCCCCTCTCTCTCTATTGGTATGTTCCCTTGTCCATTATGTTTTCTGCATTTCAGTTTAAATCAAAATTCAAATACCATATCCTGTGCATAGGATGAAGGCATCTAGGCTTTTCGCCAATGTTAATTTTATGTCAACTTCAAATTCGTTAGTATAAATATAGCATTTACTTGACAATTTTCACAATTTTTATCTGGTGCTAAATATTTGTGCAAACTTGCAAGTTTTCCAAAAAATGTATAGTTTCTTGTAAGGAGGCCCCTGGAGAGGAACCTGGCACTAGAAATATTTCCTGCATGCCTAAAATGGTTATTTCAGCATACATGCATACTTTGTTTCATTTCGAAAGATCATAATTAATTTTGCTGCTATTTAGATTATTGTTTATTTTTAGTTAAATATATATGGGGGCACCATAATCTATCCATTGTTTAGGACCATTATGGGTCTTATTCCGACCCTGGTTATGCACATTTCGTCTTTTAGAGATGCATGGGAGGGGGGGGGGGGTAATATATTGGTCGCTATCTTTTATGGAAACGGGTATCAACGGATCTAAAATTTGAATGAATTTAACTTGGACAAGATATATTTTTTCAGTATCCATAGTTTGAAGACTTCAATAAAGTTATGACTCGTTCCCAAGTCATAAAATCATATGTTGGTATACTCATACTCGATATAATTTTTTTTTCAAACCCGATTTCCGTCAAAATGGCACCACTCTGCCCCTTCATGCAAATAGCGACAAACCATGTAATACATATAACTAGGTACTGGAACCCCTAGAAGGAGCAATTTCTTTCTGATTTAAATGTAACTTAAAATGTGTGTTAGGAATCAAACGATCGTAGATGAGTTTTATTTTGGTGCGCATTGAACCTTCCGAAATGGAGTTATGCCCCTTGCCTTATGGGCAAAATGTGAAATAATATGTATAATGTTGATAGACCCTCTACGGGAGCATATCGTTGTATCGCCGTGCCACTACCCCTTATTGTATAGGGGCAAGGTACCCTAACCCTAACCCAATCCTAACGGCCGCATAACGGGTCGGTGGCATAACGGGTACCTCCCCCCTCTACAGCTCACAATAGATCTCGGATGAGTTTAATTTTGACGTATATCGATAATTGGACCTACCGTTACGGAGTTATGCCCCCTTTTCCAAAACCCCCCAGAAACGTGATAAACGTCTATAGTTTTTAACAGGATTTGTTTTCAACAATCGAGCCTAGCCAGTAGCCAATAATTATATTAACTCAAATGTGAAGTAATAGGAGTAAAATTTTCTCTGGTTTGATCATGCAATGGCTAATTCCTATTGAATTTATGTAGAATTGGTGTTAAATGTATAACATTAAGCTGGCTTTGTGCATATAGGCATACCACTTAGGCCTAGACACGGTCTTAAAACACATTTATTCCACTCATAAATACAACAAGGGAACTTATAATGCATGATGGCATGATCGTATTTCTGTTTGTATAAGCTAATGTCGACAGGCGGCTGTCACAAGTTCGTCACCTATAATGTTATGGGAGTAGAATCGTAACACAATCTCACACAGTCAACATGGTTTTACTTCAGATGAGTCGTTTGTGCAGGGGAGTAATGGAGATATTATCTGCTTTGTTTTATTTGCCATATTATTCTTAGTAATTTTATATTAGTCCTGTATGATGAACGTTTGTTTGATAAAGACCAAGAGAAGTCAAACGAGTAACAATAAATACAGATCCTATTTCGCTTTTATAGTTCAAAATTTCGTTTTACTTGTCTTTACTCATAGAAATATATAAATATTTATATATTTCTATGTCTTTACTACATTTGTATAAAAAAAACGAAACGAAATATAGATCTGTATTTTAATTAGATTGAAAAATACACGTTGACTATTACTCATCAATGAAAGATGATTGGGCTAACAATTTCAACAATCGGAGTTAGATTGCTGAATGGTTATCGCCTGCGCGTTGAATTATAAGGTCTGTGATTGAGTCAACTGGCTTGGTTAAGATTCCCTTGTTGAACGTGACAAGGAGTAGGGTGGTCTGCCAAACCTCGTGGGTAATCTCCGGTTTCCTCCTACTGTTCAAGACCGGCCCTACGCGCAATAAAACAAATATAAAGGCCCGTGTAGGCCGACGATATTGTCCGAACGAACGTACACTAAGAATTATTTGTCGCCGACATGCCAGAGACTGTCAACCGGAACAGATTCAATGCCGATTCCTAGTTCCCGATATTTCTTCGGCGGTAGGGGATAGGGGAGATAACTATTGTAATCTACGGTTAACTTGTTCTTCATATTGCAGAACAATGTGAAGGAACTTCTGGTATATGCCGTGGGTATATTTTAGAACTTTTCAATGCCTCAGAAACAACAAACACCAACTAGGGTATGACACAAAGTAGGGTCCCCCAGTGGCGAACTCTTGCTGCCCGGTTACAATTTGCCTCATAGCACACTGTTTGTCCGTCTTCAGTATTCCAGTTGGTGCTGAACTGCTGGACGTTAAACCCTATTTCTAGACTTTCGTAAACGCGTAAGTTAAAATGAATTGGCATAAAACTCTGAATGGCAAATATATTTGGCGAATCTTCGGCAAAATTTAGGCTAATCGGTTTCATCTGATCGTCGTATTTACCACGATGAGATTTGCGAAACCGATTATCTTCCAACTTGCTCACCTGCCGCACACTCGGCAAACTTCTTTAAATGCGTCGTCATTGGCAACTTCGCTGGTAATCTGGGAACTTACAAGTAATTACAATGGCGGACTTCGTCACACAGTTGTGACTAGATGTAGGTTACTGGAATCTGCTGAGGTTTGCCGAATGACCTGCCGCATTGACGATTCAATTTTCAAGATGGCGTCCTCCATATGTTAAAATATTAATATCATGGACATTTATAATATCAATACAGAACATTTGGGAACAGTCAACTGGTACATCTTCTCGTTTTTATATTTGAGAAAAATGAATACATTTAACATTTTTCCTCAATTTTTCAGTCTTCAAGGCAAGTCGCCGCGTTTACGAGAACCGGTTCGAATACCAAATCGAGACCTACACCATCGAAACCGATTTGTTTTCTGGTAAACAGTCCTAAAGTGTACATTTCTCACACGAGATTTACAAGCATCCATTGATAAAAGTGCTGTGTTTTTCTTGTGCAGAAGAGCGAAGAAGAAGGAATGATTATCACGCCATTTTGCTTTTCTTGTGTCTTTTCAAATTTAACCAATCGCAGGGAGCGGGGTTGGGGTGGCCTAGTAGTCTAGAGTACCGCGCTTCGACCTCTAGCTGACCGGCCACCTCTGGCTTGCGGCTATGGTTTCGAGCCCTGGTGTGAGCGTATCTGGCATGGATATAGGGGCGCCTTCTCAATCTCGTGGGTTTCCTCCGGGCACTACGGTTTCCTCCAACTGCTAAAGACCCCTACGCGCAAGCGAATTATTGAAATAAAATTAAACCATATGTTAGTCCCGAAATGACCTAGTTGTCTTGAGTGGACGTTAAAGTTAAACCCCATTTCTCTCTCTCTCTCTCTCTCCCTCTCTCTCTCTCCCCATCCCAGGGTTTGTGTCGTATATATGGATGGAGTATAATAAAATACAAGATGTTTTTCTTTATAAAACTATTTTATTGCTTTGTAATTGCCATCGCTATATATAACAACCTAAACCATTGGATAACTAGCTTCTGTGGCTATACCGCATTGGTTACTCTTGTTTCTGGACATCATGATGTAACCTTGCATACCCCAAACGGTACCCCAGCTAAAAATAAACGATAAATATGTTGTTTTATTTGTATATCAGCTGAACAATAAACAATCAATATATTAATATATACATATAGATCAGTTTAAAAAAACATCGCCTACACAAGTCTGGCTATTAAGTCTGCAAGGGACGACAACTCGGTTTGAGAGATTGAAAAATAACTGTAAATATGTATATCAGTTTGTTTTTTTTTGTCTGTAATGGGTCCTCATTTTGGAAGTTAACGCACCTGCCCCTTAATACATTCTGCGCTACTGTTAATTGGACTGCGTAACCATTTAGGAAGTTTACGAAAGTCACTGCTGTCCTTCGTGTATTAGTTGTTTTGGAATTTGGTTACAACTTATAACATTGGGTGATATTGTTGAATTTTAATCAATATTAAATAATGTCACGTGCAACCGGGGAATCTAAACCACAACGGTTGACTCAATGACAGGCTTTATGATACAGCACGCACATGCTATCCGTTCAGCCCCCCCCCTCTTATTAAGCTAAATCTTTCACACAAGATAAAAAATAAACTATGGGATTAATTCGCATACTTGTATCAACCGATACATATTCACTGCTCCTATAAACGTTTCCGTTTTAATAATTAATAATTGTAAATACCTGTTTTTAACAAGCCAATAATCGGAACCAGCATCAGTACCGTAACCGACAGCGAGGACACCATGATCAAGTGCGACAGAGCTGCATGCTACGTCACTGTAGACACCAGTCTTGTAGAAATGGAAGGTGGATCGACTAGCATCAATGGCGACTGAAATGGGACCAACGGTTGCTACGGCTTGTTGAAGGCCTGACTCGCTATCTCGTGGGATATCAGTAAAACCAACATCGGTGGCGCCAACATTAGCGGCCTTATATCGGCATCGACCATCCTGTTAAATACAAATTATACATATAGAAATAAACTCAGGGTCTTCAGAAAGGCAGCTGTTGATTCGTCTTGAGGAATCCAAAATCTAATTAAAATACAGATCTATATAGTTATAGTGGGAGTTAACCCCGGGGGTCAAACGAGCGGCATTTGACCCTATGACGTCAGCCATTTATTAATTAATCAATTGACGTTTCTTTTGGTTTACCCACAGTTCCGTGCATCAAAAAGCCATGAACTCGCGGTAACAGGGCGTTTCATTGGCTAATCCCTTACACCACCCAGAACACGTCAATGATATTTCTTCCAGATCCTAGTGTGGTAAAGACAAGTAAAACGTAATTTTGAACTATAAAAACGAAACGAAATAGGATCTGTGTTTTAATCAGATTGTAAAAAATCCGAAATAGAATATGATTTTCGTAGCAAATGTAGAAAGCTCTTGTTTTAAATATTTATTCTTTAACGTTATCAGGAGGACCTGACTAAGACAGTCGTAAAAGATCCCTTGGCATTTGGAATTCAATATAAGAGTAGGCCGAAGCGCCACTGCCCAAGCGAAATTTCCTTCATAGCACACCGTATGGTGTATGCCCATCTTCATTAGCCCAGTTCGGAGCAGAAAAGTAGGTCCTACAACACCATTTCATTTCTGTATCATGACAAGGCTGTCTGACAGTGAGTTATATGGCCAGTCAGTATTGTAAGACGGCTTATGTTAGAATATTTGCTCTTATTTAAAGCCCCAATACCACTCTTGATGTAACTGACAATTATGCCCCAATCATTATTCTGGTCAACAAATTGTACTATTGTACTAACATTCAAATTGATTGATAATACAAATTTCATCTTAGAAAACCAAATTTAAAAAACTGGAAAATTCAACTACATGGTTTGAAAAGCTTTACGGAAACACTTTCAAATATAACTTGGATTTAAACATATTTTCGAACCCCCTGGACAAGAAATATAGGATGTAATGGATAATTTACACAACAGGTAGGACACTTAAACATCTAGAAGTTAGAATAAGCCTAAAACAAATCTGGACCCTGTCAAGCCAGCAAGAGTGGTATTGTCCCTTTAAGAAGTAAAGAAAAAATACCAAGTTTGTAGAATATCCGGTCGTTTTGCATCAAAATACATCTCCACAAATTGTAAGCAAGATTCGGACAGCGCAAGGGTTACAATAAACACACGGATTTTGCATTAAAATGGTCAGCAATCGGATAAACGTATCATTCGCTTCGTGTTATTTTGTACACGGTGAACAGTCCATATGCTGATTACACTAAGTTGCCTTATTATAATATTTTGCCTATACCGTTTGTCAGGACTTCGCTTTTTGTCTTATGGTTTGGATTGTTCGTACTTGGTTTTATTTTCTTTGGATAAACTTACTTTGGCTGTGTATGGATAGCTTGCTTCAGTATCAATACCATTATTAGATTTAATGTATTCAAAAGCATAGTCCATCAAACCCCCACCACATCCATGGTTACCTAGAAAACATAGTTTATCATATTAAGCATACATTATGTAAGAGCTAAATCTGCCAATTGAATGTCTTTTTTAGGCCTTAAATGTTATCTACTAGTATATTATTAATTATACAATATTTAACTTATCCAGACCATAATCAACCCTCGATGCAATAGCTTTCCTGCGTTATTTAGTGGATTAGAACCCGTTCTGCTACTCAAGGCTCATCCATGATTAAATTAAAAAAATGGATAATCAAGGTTATGTTTTTTTTTTATCGTATCGACTTTAGTAAGGATGATCGAGACTGGGCCAGAAATTCAATCGCTGAATTCTCTGTTCGGAGTGGATCTATTTAATTGGAATTTTCAGCAAATTCCCTTTACATAATCTTGTTTTTAAGTATTGTAGTCAGAATTGTCAGCTCTTTGTCGAATCTCCCATACTGTATTTTTAAACGCCATAAAAAAAGTGTGGAACGACGTTAACTTCAAGGAACACAGCAATTTCGATTTCGTTTGTTTTCTTCGTTAAATCTATAATTAAGTTTCAATTGAAATGAACTTTCAACTATCTCCTGTTTTTATTCAAGGAACACGAGACAAATAACTACTCGAGCTCGAGCCCCCTACTATATACTAGGCTATACTGACTGAGAGAAACTGAAAATGCCATGTTGATCCCCGCCATCTTGCTGCTCCACTGGAGAGATGAGATGCTTTAGTACCATACGTTACGACTTACGTGATTCTATATCCCTACTGCATACTATACGCTACACCGAAGGGAACTGAAAATGCTAAGTTTATCCCCACCATCTTGCTTCTCCTATAGAGAAATGACTGCGTAATTCAAGGTCCCTACTGCGTACAAATGGAAATGCTGTGATTATCCCGTCATCTTTGCTGCTCCAACAGATAGATGTGAGGAGAACTGAAAATGCTATGTTTATCCCCGCCATCTTGGTTCTATGTTTATTCCCGCCATCTTGCTGCTCCAGCAGATAGATGTGATCCTTTAGTACCATACGTTAAATCCTGTGTGACCGTGTACTGTTATCGTTAATATATTGCGAAAAGAAATTTACCTTCTGGTTTGGAACAATCCATTAAATTTTGTTCAGATAAGGAAACAAGTTGTCCAGTTTTCTTGAAATGTTGCCCTTCTAATGAACCAGTTGACGAGAAAGCCCAACATGAACCACATGCTTTCTGTGAAAAACAGTTATAAAAATAACAAAATAATACAATATTGCTTAGGTTACAGATCCATTTCTTCCAACGTCATCAACCAGATATTGTGATTAAATACAGATCTATATTCCGTTTCGTTATTTTTATACTTTTGATGGCCTGCTTCTATCACATGTAGATCAGACCGTTTATAGTGGAAGGTCGCGTAAGGGGTTATACGAGAGGCTGTTGACCCTATGACGCGAGGCATTTGATTAATCAATCATCGTTGATGTTTTTAGTGGGTTACCCACCATTCGATGTATCTCGCCAAAATCTCACTGTAACAGACACAGAACGCAGGTTATATGACAAGTAAAACAAAATTTTGATTTAATAAAAAATGAAATGCAATGAGGTTTAACGCCCTATTGTTCTGATCCGATATAATGAAGACGGGAATTATAAAAAAACGAAATGAAATACAACTAAATCACACGTACACATGATCTGTGTTTTAATCAGATTGTTAACCAATAATTAACCCCATTCTTTGTGTTATAATAAAAGGCAATTATGAAAAATATAACAGATAACAGGTTGGGTTACGGATATATTTCGGCCTTATCATTTTACTGAACGACAGAGGTATGATCATCATAGCTACCTTTTCCATAGTTCAGTGGGAAATATAAAGCTATACGCGAACGAGCTCATATACAGACGAGTTATGGAAGAAAGGGATTCATTTCGCGGACTGATTCCAACCATAGCAAAATACAGATTGGGTGGGTAATGGTACTAATCTGAGCTTTGATTGGCGTGACGTAACATTATATTAATCATAATCTCGTCATTTTACAAGGGTAGCAAATTAGGCCTGAGGCCTATTTTCAATTTGGCCCTTGGCACAGATCGTGCGAATGATTTCGATCGATGGTAGCCGTCACGTGGCATGGATAATAATACTAACCTGATCTTTGATTGGTGTGACGTAACCTTGTGATCTCCAATCAACTGTTGTTGGTAGAGCATCAACATTGGAAGGTGCCAAAAAGGTGGCACCACCGGTTCGGTTGGCCATTCTGTAACCATTCATCTTCTGTACGATTTCTACTCTTGTCTATGAACGAAACATATAAATATCACAATGATGGTGACGTAAGTGTGACGAAGATCGTTAGATATAATAAGTGCTGCTTTTTTTTTTTTTTACCGAGACGTATTTTTATTTATATTTATATTAAAGTAGATAAAGTATATACATGTAAAAGAAGTCCTAGCTGAAACAGGATTTAAAGTATGTCTCTCATTTTAATACATTTTTGTCGGACACTGGCGTTTCTTCATACTCGGGGGTGGGGGGGGTGGCTGAATGGTTAGCTTGCGCGCGCTGTACCATAAAGCCTGTCATTGAGTCAACTTGCGTGGTTTCGAATCCCCCATTGTACGTGGCAAGGAGTAGGGTAGCCTGTCCAACCTCGTGGGGTTTCTCCGGGTCCTCCGGTGTCCTTACACTACTGAAGACCCCTACGCGCAAGCGAAATATTGAAATAAAATCAAATCATATGCTAGTCTCGAAATGACCTAGTTTTTTTTCAGTGGACGTTAATCTCTCTCCCTCTCTCTCTCTCCCTCTCTCTCTCTCTCTCTCTTCCTACTACTCGGTTGTATCATAAGGTCTATAATTGAGTCAATAAGTGTAATTTCGAATCCACGGCTATACGTTCAACCTCGTGGGTTTTCTCCGGACCCTACAGTTTCCTCCCACTGCTGAAGACCTCTACGCGCAAAGGAATCTAGGTTCTTAACTTACGGTCCACCTATCTCAGAGTAAACTAATAAAACCAGTAGAAATAAGAGAAGAACTCACCATATCACCGAAAGCGTTCATACCCAATCTGTAACTGTGAAGACCACGATCAGCTCGTAGATTGTGGAGTTGAATAAAGTTAACATTGTCTTCAAAGATGAGTCGTCTATAAACAATACATAGATGTGGATATCACAAAGAAATGGTTTAAGGGGCTGGATGGAGAGGGGAGCGGGGCGATTTGGCTGAAGCTATTGAAACGGGAATCAGGTGTTTACTCAGGAAACGCTGTTGTACACTATCATGATATGTGACAGTAAATGTCTACAATCAGGCAATGTGTATACGAAATGGTAAACCAATGAGTATGGAATTGCACCAATCTTTGATG
This sequence comes from Patella pellucida, assembly GCA_917208275.1. Lineage (NCBI taxonomy): Eukaryota > Metazoa > Mollusca > Gastropoda > Patellidae > Patella > Patella pellucida. Next base: position 14,484,970 of record OU795041.1, read on the forward strand.
AACAATTACAATGCAAATAAATACCCGACATCATATCTCAATAGAAATAGCACAAATTTACCTCAGTTGGGCATCAGCCTCACTAGCGTATTCCTTGGAATAAGTTTTTGTGAAGATATCCCATTCTCCATTGAGATCTTCATTGATGGCAGCCACAAGGGCAACGCCGACTAGTAAAAGGGCAAGTTTCAGCATCTGAAAAGAAAACAAAAGTTCATAACATTATTATTTATAAACATCGAAAAACAGCTCTAATATGTAAACCCTTGATTTGCTCATGCCCATTACGATTAGCGCAACTCCTTGGGTGGAATTGGCTAGAAAGTAGGAACACAATTATGCAGGAGCAGGAGCTATGGATCATCCATAAGATCAGGATACACATTCCATCCGAAAGGGAAGTCCAATACTAAAATATCCGATATTAAAAAAGTGTTTAATAAGCATAATGAAAATTTCGTTCCGCTTAACTTTCTGGACATCGATATAACGGAACGAACATTAGCATCCATTGTTGCAGCAGGCGTTAGATCTTGAGCTATGACGACATCCAGATATTTTTTTCATTTACCCATATCCCAGTAGAAGAGCAGATAAAGTGTCACAGTTTACGGTTACTAAAACAAAAAAGCTTTAAATCACATTCCAAATTTTGTCTAGAAAAAAAAAGCCTTTGTAAAAATCCATATATTGAAGCACCTGACCGGGAGAAAGGCCCATGTTTTTTTATACAATACACAAATATTTGTCCTCATTGAAAAACATACGACTGAAATAAAGTTAAACATCTTACCTTTAGTAAGTAGCAAGGTGAAGTATAGATACCAAACTATCGCAACTTTTATAGACGTTATTGATAAGAGCACATCACATGACTGTCACATGACGGGTAGTGTCACAAGAAATATCATAAGGCTGTTTTATCTATTTTCTATTTCTGGTATGTATGTCCACCAACAAGATTAGATAATGACGTGAGTAGGTCTTGTCGCAAACAATTTCATTTTTTTTTTAAAACCCCAAACCCAGCTAAGTTATTTGACAAAGGCCACTCGCAAAATCGAGGTATAAATGGATTCAGGTGTTGTAGAAAGTGTAACCGTACACATACTTCAGTAAACTAATAGTGAAAACACGTCAATCAGTCTGGAGGTAATTATTGGTAGTTGAAATATTGCTAGCCGAGTGTGGATAGTGTGGTTGACAAGGTATATACTGAATGTGGGCGTGGTCTGCCTCTGTTTTCGCACGCCGTACAATCGCCATGCTTGCTCTATCAATTGAACACAAGTATGGCGGTAATTGTTTTTTATTTGATTATTTCGGTAGTTTTGTAAGCGAATTTCAGCTTTTAAGTACTTGTTGCGCGTATTTATGAAACACGCATACTGTTTACGTCCTTATTCAGCGCATTTACAAACTACGCACACTGTTTACGTCCTTATTCAGCGCATTTACAAACTATGCACACTGTTTACTTCCTTATGAAGCGAATTTACAAACTACGCACACTGTTTACGTCCTTATTCAGCGCATTTACAAACTATGCACACTGTTTACTTCCTTATGAAGCGAATTTACAAACTACGCACACTGTTAATGTCCTTATTCAGCGCATTTACAAACTATGCACACTGTTTACTTCCTTATGAAGCGCATTACCAAACTACGCACACTGTTTGTGTCCTTGTTGAGTGCATTTAAGAACTACATTCACTGGTATAAACCCTGCCGAGTATATTTTCAATCTACGCACACTGTTTTAATTACTTTTTTGATACGTTCACAAATAACGCACATTCTTTTAAGTACTTGTGTACATTCCCAATACAATTCCCACACACAGTTTAATTCTTTAATTCTTTTGTGCAGTACTTCTTTCGGGTTTACGGTAAAAAAAAAAAGATCCATTACTACCGTCTTGTTGGGCTATCAGTAACATTATCTGCTTTTAAGCAATCTGTCCAAAACAACGGATACCCCTGTAAATTATTGAAATAAAATAATACCATATGTTAGTACTGTAATGACTTTGTTTGTGTTGACTGGGCGTTAAACCCCAATTAGCTCTCTCTCACCAGTCATCCGGGGTTCCGTGTTCTATCCCGGCCGAGAAAGATCATCGGGATTTTTCGGCGTGGTTCCCTTTGTCGGTGCTGCAGGACGGACGGCCTGGCAAGGGACAATGTCTAGGACGAAACACCTAGGTCCCGTTTACGGCCTGAATTCGAAATAAGACGAGATCGCTTTCCGGAGAAAATTTCCCTCATAACACACGCCTCGTAAATTTGTCTTCATTAACTCTCGTAGAGCAGAAAAGTAGGACGCTAGACCCCGTTTTATTTCGATGCGGGGGCCGCAGAGCCGGGGGGGGGGGGGCTAAGGGGGCTTCAGCCCCGGCAATATTTTTTAGTAGGGAAAAATAAAATGTCGCAAAAAGCTCAAAAAAGCGAAAAAAGGTTAAGGTGGGGGGGGGGGTATGGGTGTGGTGCTTAGTGGGGGCGGCCACATTGCGCGAGTTATTGTCAGTAGCTCCCGAAATCGGCCCCTGTTTCAATGATCACGTGCACTGGCAGTTTTGAAGGTAAAGTGAACATCCGGGTCACCAGTAGGTTAGCTAAAGTTGAAGACAGATTCTAAATTATTTATCGTTATCTTTCAAAATGTGTTTATCAACAAATAGTTGACCTTTGATTTGTGTTTTATCACAGGTACTCTATTTACCTATATACATCTACACCTTAAACAACAATATTATATATCTGGGTTATATAATCTGTGGCATGACTTGCAAGAATAATGTGTAATGGTATAGCATTTGCATGAAAGGAAAGCAACTGAGTGCAGTGCGTATCAGTGATGGGGTTTTCCTCGTATATTCCGGACATGTCCGAGGCAATTATCCAATAACGATAAGAGGTATGTCCCTTTAATTTCAGTAATAAAATGTCCGACAAGAATATTTTTGAAATCATATCACTGGTGCGTATCCCTTTAACTTCTGCATTACACTATATTCAGGTCAAATGGCATCATACTGGCCCAGTTGACCAGTCTCATAATATCATATGCTTACATACGATGCAATAACTGTACTGGTTGTTATAGACGAATAAAAATGGCCTGACCCCGTTAGTTAGTGCCTTGTATTAAAACAAGAACAAAGCATAAGGTATCTATTTTTATTTAACCCTCTAAAAAATTAAAAACTGCACTAACTTGACACATTTTACCAATTTTCCCAAATTGGTCCCCACAATAGAAAGCGTCCCCGCAGCTTACCACGTAATATATCCGGTAATTTTGGGCCTTCGAAAATGGACCCTGTATTTTCTACAGCCTACCCTGACTGAAATCTTTTTTTAAAGCGGCATTGATGTCCCAATGGTCTTTGCTTGACTGAGAATGCAGGGTCGTATCTAAGGAGATAAATAAGCAGCCCCGAGTAATGTCACCCCCCTTCCACTACAAAAAAATGGCATTATTTCAATTATAAAAGAAAGGCAATTTTTTTCACAAGCGTTTGTTGTGGAAATTTGTCTCACAGTATAATTTGAACATGCCCAACCACACATCGATGCCAAATGTAAGCTATGTGTTAGTCATTTCTAACAGTATTAAATATGTTTGATTTTAATGGGTCAAAATCCGAATCTGACCAATGAAATATCAATACCCATCCCACGGGCAGGGTCACGTTTGCTATCACTTATAAGTTAAAGCTACAGACTGACTATATATTTTCGCATGATTCAAATGCATGTCAAATGTAAGCTTTCTATGGGGGGGGGGGGATGATACTAATTTTGCTCCAGTATGCAGTGCAATGTTTTAGCTCATATCAAAATACACTGTAAGAATAATTTGGTTCTGAAACCAGAGGTATCAGTTTAGAGCTTGGATTAGAATTTCTCTAAATCATTCCATTTACGATTTTGCAGGAAACTTATTTAAAACAAAAAAATATTGTATCTGCAATGATATTTTAATTTAAAAGAAACACTACGTTGTATATCAAAATAAGAATGATAAAAAATACAATAACAACATGTGCAAATGTAAAATGTAAACAAAAATAGTATTATGCGTGCATGTACAAAGTATCACAATGAATTATTATTTTTTTGCAACTTTATTTCTGTGTTTCTTTTTCACGTTCAACATCTTCTTCAACCTCGTTTCTTACTTTTGCCTTTACCACCCTTTTGTCCATCAGAGTTTTTTTGATCTTTCTGTCGTCGAGCGTCTCCTTTCTGGTGTTTGCCTTTGTTACTTGGGCGTTTATTTTTTGTGTGACCAGCAGCACTCTTTATAGCTCTACCAATAGCTCTGGCAGCTAACCCTACCCACGCATCGGCCCCTGAGATCAGACTGAAGGAATTTCTTGACAACTGTAAGTTAAAATACATTTAAATGTTATATTTTTAATAGTTCGCGAAGGTGCGAGGCGAATTTTACAGTAGGTTGAAAACGTGAAGGATACTTGTCGAAACATCGTGCCTTTAGAATAAAACATTAATTGATATCCGATAAATTTTAATGTGTTATCCGATCGCTAAATGCCACTTATACATTATGTCCGTGAAGGAACTATTGGAAAATGCACGAAAAAAAGTATGGGGATATCATGATCGTCAGCTTCAAAAAAATATGATTACGCTACAGTTTTATTAATATTTCTAGATATAAATTTTAAATAAATTGCAAAGATAAAACTTTAAACGTTGTATAATTGAAGCCAGATGTGATTCGTTATAGGTTACAAACACTGCAGGAACTATTTTTCGTTGTTTTCCTTTTCCGACAAATAGTCATTGGTCTTTGGTGAATTATAGAGCCCAACACATTGTCCCTTTTCAAAACTTGTATTAACTGCAACTTTAGAAATTGCAAAAGCGTGTGTTTTCAACACAGGACTATAAAAAAGAGAATCACTTACCTCACTGCCTGGAGAAGCCGAGAGAGACTGGAAAAAATGACCCACATCACCGATAACAGAAATGACCACAAGGGACACAAACATGGCTTGATAGACCTTCATTTTTATTTTAGTTTTATTAACCTGCAATATAGAAATAAAATATTTGACAAATCTATAGAAAATAAAATCCACAAGAAATCTATTATCTATAATAATTTCCATGCTAACAGAATGTTTTGTCTCTTTACTTTTAAAAAGAATTTCTATCATTTTTTGTATATTAAAATATAAATGTGTGGATAGTTAGAAAACAATTTAAAGATGATTTCGTTTTAAAAACTAAAAAAACCCCCCTAAGATAAAATTATTACGTGTATACATTAATTGCAAAGAAGTAAGTATAATAATATTCATCCGTACAGAACTTCAATCACAGAATGCAAAAAAAAAAATGGACTGCTAAATTAATAATTTTCATCGTATCATGTAATATAATGAATGAATTAAAATTAATGAGGTTTAACGTCCTACTATTATGCACCTAACCTGGGCTAATGGAAGATGGGCATACGCCATACAGTTTGCTATGAGGGAAATTTTTCCCGGGCAGCGGCGCTACGGCCTACTCTTATATCGAATTTCATCTGCCAAGGGATCTTTTACGTGCACTCTAATGTGTACACGGGACCTCGGTTTTTCGTCCCATCCGAACGACTAGGCAGCTGTTCTTGTCAGGCCCTCATTCTGCATCACTGACAAGGGTAAATCGAGATGAACTTTCTCGGCCAATGCAGGAATCGAACACCCGACCTCCAGGCTAGCGAACCAGCGCCTTATCCACTTAGCCACCGTGATCCCCTCATGTAATCAGTAATATGACAACAATAATTATTCCAAAACTAATGTTACTCACCTGTTAATATTCTTACTCTATCTGCTGTAGCTTGTAATGATGTTGTAAGCTAATAGCGTTGGTTTATATACAATATAAGCCCCTCCCCCCAGAAAAAAAAAACATCCGGGATTCATGAGATTAGATACGGAATAATTAATAACATTCTTGGGAGTTCCTCACTCTAAACGGATCATGATATTACGCGTGTACTGTATAAAGCCTACTTATGCTCAGTCAACTTAACACGGATATGAAAGATATGTGTAACCTATTTACATGTATGTTTAGTCCACTTCAAATTATAACCTTATAACACACTAAATTGTTTCACATTTGAAAATTAAAAGTCACAAATGTTTTATTTTAATGTAAAAGATTGGTTGTAGTTATTTTAGACACAGAGGGGGGGGGGGGGGCATAATAATATTGAGTCAATAAAAACCAACGTAATAACTTAATAAATATATTTTTTGTGTTGTCAGGGGCGGATCCAAGGGGATGGGGGGTCAAAACCCCACCCTGCTCATGATCAGCTACATATTTGTTTTTGTTAAACAACACTTAATGAGAAAAGTGTAACGGTCGTGTGTTTTATCCTGATCATTAATGCTTAGCATCAGTGAAATTGAATCGCAATGTAAAATTTCCTTAACAGGAACCTGGCAAACGCTCTCCGACAAGAATTCCTGTATCTACCCCTGGTTGTATGTTATTAACCTTATATTAAAGGACCTAGGTCCGTAACTCAAAATCCTCCAAAATCTTCAACATCGAAAAAACGAATTGTTGATCAATTTGAATGAACATTGATGATATAAACTTACCGGGAAAATATAAGCTTCTGATATCCGATGTTTAAGATAAAATAAAGGTTGGTACACGAATCGTGTACCATAATGCGCTTCAGTCCCAGTTGTAATGAGAGACTCGAGGGACGAGGCTAGACTCATTGCATCAAATCCAACGGCCGTATGTAGACTGGAATAACCAGACGCTAGAAATTTGCACTTAGTTTCTGATTGCTGGCTTATTTCCCCGAACATAACTGATTTGAAATTGGAGTAAAAACGGAAACCGTTGAATGTAAATCAGTTTATATACATTCATATTACAGTATTATATGCGCAGCGACCCACTTTTGTGAATTTCTAGGTCCCAAATGTTAGCGATTTAGCTCCTTTAATCTTTACAACTGTTTTAATAACGAAGGCGAGAAAGTTTCATAGAAACAGGAATCCAATGAAACTTATTATTCCATCAAAATAACCAAACAACATGCGTCAAAGAGACGAATTTGAATTTTTGCTTGACCTGGATGAAACCCGGATAATTGAAGAAAAAGAAAACAACGCAATTGAATTACTGAATTGTTTTTATACAAAATGGGATGACTGTTTACATCCTATTTAAATTCAGCGTATTTATTTTTTCGGGGAATATATAGGCCTCACCTGTATATCTCGTGAGTTTACATGACAGGCAATCAACCTAATTTAAATTGTTAAAACAAGTCACACAGTGAACTTGGTGTCAATTGCTTCATCACACAAATACATATAGCCTATAAATTAAACTCGTTTAAAAAGAAATAAAATGAGGTTTGACATCTTGCTGTTCACTTCCTTCAGGGCTATTAAAGAGACGGGCTTACCCGCTTACGCCAACCAGTGTATGATGATGGTGGTGGTGGTGGTGTGTGTGTGTGTGTGTGTGTGTGTGTGTGTGGGGGGGGGGGCTGCTCATTCAGCGACGCGACGACCTGTCTTATATTGAATTCGAACTGCCATGGGCTCTTGTAAGTGCACACCAATGTGTTCACGGGGCCTCGTTTTTTTGCCCCATCCGAACGACAATATGTTGTTCCTTGCCAGACCGTCCATCCGACATCACTGACAAGAGGGAACCAAGCCTGGAAACCCCAACGAACTTTCTCGGCCAACGTTAGTCGAACACGGGACACCGGGGTTAGCGAGCAATTACCATAAAGTCGCCGTGGCTCCGACACTCGTTTATTGCTTACACATTTAGGGGGGTTGAGATAGCCTAGTGGTCTAGAGTGCCGCGCTTCGACCTCTAGCTAGCCGGCCACCTCTGGCTTGTGGCTATGGTTTCGAGCCCTGGTGTGAGCGTATGTGGCATGGAGATAGGGGCGCCTTCTCAACCTGATTGGTTTCCTCCGGGCACTCCGGTTTCCTCCCACTGCTAAAGACCCCTAAGCGCAAGCGAATTATTGAAATAAAATTAAAAACCATATGTTAGTCCCTAAATGACCTAGTTGTGTTGAGTGGACGTTAAACCCCATTTCTCTCTCTCTCCCCGATTGCACATTTATCTTTTCCAAAATCACCTAGAAATCCAATGTTTATCACTCTAGCTACTTATCACCCAAGCAGAAACAAATGTCCAACTTATAGTCACTCAAGGGATTAGTGTAATGCAACGTTAAATCAGTAGCTGAGAATGTAACTTCTGCTCGGTATCAAGACCACTCGGACCAAAGACCACTCGGACTAAGACCACTCGGACCTTAAAAAAGACCACTCGGACCAATTGATAGACCACTCGGACCAAGCGGAAAGACCACTCGGACCAAGCGAAAAGACCACTCGGAAAGACCACTCGGACCAAGCGAAAAGACCACTCGGTACTCGGCATAAACGACAGCCCGGACCAAGCTAAATAATTATTATTTGGGACTCGGTACTCGGCATAAACGACAGTTGGGACTTTTAAGAATTTATGTAGAAATAGTAATAACTTATCTTTTTTCGTTTTAGATGATGGCCGAAGACAGATTATGAATAATAATAAAGAAATGAAAACATTATTAGTTGTCTTTTGTTTATATCAGTTGTCTGTTACTATTCAATTGATAAGAAAAACACGAAAGAAAATATTTATTAACATGACTTACACGTGGTTCGTAAAAGGCCCAACCAAACGATAAAACATCAGTTGGGCTTACGGTCCTTTTATAATCATAGTTTCCCATAAAAGTTGTATAAATTTGTTAAAAACGAATAATATACTGATGATTTTATTTGAAAATGACATACACAAAAACAAGTCCCTAGAAATTGTTAACGATAATCCGTAATCTGTGCGTTGACGCATTCCTCGGCAATCTGCTCCCACAGTAATCTAAACCAAAAGAAATATTTCGGCCATAACCGCTTATTAGTACAATCTTTGATAAATTGTATCGTATCACCCGTGGAAGACGCAAAAATCGCTGGAGGGTTTATGTTCTGCTAATGTAGGCACAAGGGGCTAATGAAGACTGGTTTACGTCTTACGGTGTGACATGGAGAAAATTTTGCCCAGACAGCGGCACTATGGCCTACTCTTATATCGAATTCCAACTGCCAAGGGATCTTTTACGTGCCCGCTGACAAGGACAAGCCACGTATCATATTTAAACACCCTGAATACTAAAGTTTATTCCCACTAAACCCAGTTCTTCTACGTACATGGCAATGTGTTCACGGGAACTTGGCTTTTCATCCCGCTCCAACGACTAGACAGCTCTGCCCTACCAGGCTCCTCGCATCGCTCACAAGGAGAAACCGCGTCTCAAATCTAAACAAACAGAATACTAGAGTTTATTCCCACTAAACCCACTCCGTAAAAAGGAAGAAGCTTCGGCTCTCTTACGTCCTACGTCCTGTCTGCGATATCACTTCCTATATTATGGAAGCTATAACTACCATTCATAATTTCTACTTTTCGCCGCTTCAAAACACGAAAGTCGAAAATAAGGAATTAGGAAAAAAGTTGATTTTAGCTTGTATACCGTCATGGCGCCTCACATTTCGTGTTTTGAAGAGCCGAAAAGTAGAAATTATGAATGTTAATTATAGGCTTCCATAACTTTCGGTGAAGCAGACATTAAAGCACCAAGAGTCAACTACGTCTACAGTTTATTATGAGAAAATAGACAACAATATAAGCAGTTTACAACCAAAACAGTTGATAAATAACACAAGAAATAAACACGCCAAAAATAAAACTTAAAATATATTCATAAAATATATTACACGAAGACAAAATCAAAAACATCCACTGATCCAAGTCGACAAAATACATAAACATTTCTATATAGAAGGCACTAAATTGTTTTTAGGCGTATGAATACATATAATGTCAATTAAAAAAAAACTAGTTCTAATACGTATTATAAAACTTTAACCATAATGTATGCTAATTAATATTATTAAATTCGGGTGATTCGTTACATAAACAAGAAATGATGGGTGCATAAACGGGTGTGCGGATCAGTACCAAGTTGTCGTAATTGGGAGTCTTTCGTTTAGAAAATAAAACGCCCGTCATGATTGAATGTGCACTTATTGTTTTCGTATTTACTTCTGTAATTTCGCATGATAGAAAGGTAATTTCAGAAACGAAAGAATGAAAAGAAAACATCTGTACGTTATGTTATCGTTTGTAAAATATGGGGCCGGGCGAAGTGGTGCGTAAATAGAATTAGTCTCTATCATCCAGAAAAATATTCTACGAATATTAGTCTGGATCCGTTGTCAACATTTGACAAAAATTGGCTTATCATTAACAATGTCTAAGGGAGTTAACTCCTCTTAAAAAGGATGTTTACACCATGACTTAGCTAAAGAGACTGGATAATAAGACACATTAATAACCAAACTCCCGGTTACGCATGAGCAATGGGCTTTACGTCAAATATTGAGAACGATCCCAGACCCTCTGTATGTTGAAGACTAGGAGGTTCTGGGTGACCGAGACTAAAATAGAATACGTATAATCGGCATATTTAATAACGCTGTTTGCATTCTGTTTCCTTGGTAGATCAAGGTTCGTCTTAAAAAGGTTATATTTTAAAATGGTAGGCGTCACTAGGCCATAACCATGATGCACACTGTCCTGGTGTATGTTTATAATGGCCGCCCACCACCGTGTGCACAAACCTTTTAAACCAAAAGATTTACATTTTAAAAAAATAGCTGATTTTAATTATTTCATCAAACTTATGCTTTACATGTGAAAATTTTTATTGGGTTATGTGTACATATATATATAATTTCATTTTTATCTAATTTCTTTTCATCTTTGTTTTTCAAAATATTATAACATTATGTAATTTATTGTAACATAATGTAATTTATTGTAATATAATGTAATTTATTATAACATAATGTAATTTATTATAATATAATGCAATTTATTGTAATATAATGCAATTTATTGTAATATAATGTAATTTATTATAACATAATGCAATTTATTATAACATAATGTAATTTATTGTAATATAATGCAATTTATTGTAACATAATGTAATTTATTGTAATATAATGCAATTTATTGTAATATAATGCAATTTATTGTAATATAATGCAATTTATTGTAATATAATGTAATTTATTGCAACCGGGAGAGGGGTTTATATAGGCTTTGCCTGTTCCCCAATCCCCCCAGCTTCTGAATACATATTGTTCACATAAAAAAAAACAACCTTTTATTTAAAATAAAGTGGTTGGTACTGAACCGATGTGTGGTATGAATCTATACAATATTAATGAAACTAGTGCATACAAATATAAAACAAAGCAAAAACATATATTAACAAATTTAAAGAATTGGTAGAATTGTTATATACTCACTATCCAGACGAATTTCTTTATTATAATGACCTTAATTAATATTTTGACAAATGCAGCTCAATTTGCCGTAACACCGACCCAAGAAAGTTTTTAAAAAAACCTGCCAGACATCAAAGGGTTATTTAAAAATGTTTTCGATTTGTTTTGCACCAAGGTATACACGTTGTATTTCCAAACTAGGGTTCATATTTTTAAATTAATCCACTGGGGGATTCTAATCCAATTAGAATCGCTCTCATCTAAGGCATTAACCTTTTAAAGCAGTTCGAAATCTGTCAAATTGGTGACTATGGCAACCATGTTCATTCCTCGGATGAACACCATTTTAACCAGCGAAACAATTATCGTCATGGCAACACAAACATATAACAAGACTACCATTCTTTAAGACAACTTTCAGATAAATATACATCAGGCAAGGCCGTCATATTATCATCACGGTGCTGGAACACGTATTAATTTAACTCTTTCAATGCCAACTGAATCCAACAGGAAACTAAATTTCGAAGTATGATACATATTTAAAAAAAAATTATTGCGGATATGCCGGTTTTTTTTCATCCTGCTAATTACACACAAAGCGCATTTTAATATAATATGGGAGCCTCTGAGGGAAACCCCCATGTCAGCTGACCTGAAGTTTTCCTCTACTAATGGCAAAGATACAAAAGTATTTTTTTTTTTAAAGAGACAGAGAAATTGACTTTAACGTCCACACGACACTAACAAGGTCATTTCGGGACTTACATATTATGTTATAGTTTTATTTCAATAATTCGATGTAGGGGTCTTTAGCAGTGGGAGAAAACCGGAGTACCCGGCGAACACCCACGAGTTTGGACAGGCGACCCTACTCATTGCCACGTACAACCGGGAATTCGAAACCACGCCAGTTGGCTCAATGTCAGGCTTTATGACACAGCGCGTACGTGCTAACCATTCAGCCATCCAACTCCTCTATATATTTTTAAAAATCAAAATTTGTTTTTGTTATGTTTGACTATTCAAACTTTTCGTCATCGCAAGACCGTACAAATAAATATAACAAGTCTCGGTCATATAGAACGTTTGATACATTTTAAAAAACACTAAACTTCCCGTTTTTGTACTTATTATTATTATACTGATTCACGCAGACTGGATAACCGGCTCTTACAAAACTATATATGCGGCTCTGCGTCAGATGAAACTAACCTTGGGCGATTCCCTGCAAAGACACTATGTCCTACCCTAAAAGAGCCAACCAAGTCCTCTTTCTCTGGCTAGTACTGGCTAGTTTCTTTCTCTGGCTAGTACTGGCTAGTCTCTTTCTCTGGCTAGTACTGACTAGTTTCCTTCTGTGGCTAGTACAGGCTAGTTTCCTTCTGTGGCTAGTACTGGCTAGTTTCTTTCTGCGGCTAGTACTGGCTAGTTTCCTTCTGTGGCTAGTACTGGCTAGTTTCTTTCTGCAGCTAGTACTGACTAGTCTCTTTCTGTGGCTAGTACTGGCTAGTTTCCTTCTGTGGCTAGAACTGGCTAGTTTCTTTCTGCGGCTAGTACTGGCTAGTTTCCTTCTGTGGCTAGTACTGACCAGTTTCTTTCTGTGGCTAGTACAGGCTAGTTTCTTTCTGTAGCTAGTACTGACCAGTTTCCTTCTGTAGCTAGTACTGGCTAGTTTCTTTCTGCGGCTAGTACTGGCTAGTTTCGTTCAGCGGCTAGTACTGGCTAGTTTCTTTCTGCGGCTAGTACTGGCTAGTTTCTTTCTGCGGCTAGTACTGGCTAGTTTCTTTCTGCGGCTAGTACTGACTAGTTTCCTTCTGTGGCTAGTACTGGCTAGTTTAATATAGAAACATTTGTCTACGATATCACCCTAGGTGGAAGTGGACGTTAAACTCCAGAAACGAACGAATGAAGATTAGTTCCCTTGTCTGCGATATCACTTCCGGTGGAAGTGGAATCAAAACTCGCAAGGAACGAACGAAAAGACTATAGTTCCTACGTCACCCCTTTTCTTACTAAGTTTCTCTTGGCGTAATCTTACAATTTAAAACAAGGGTGTCCTTTTATACTTTACTCGGGGTACTCCTAAAATTGATGTATAAATCTTAACTTCTGGTGCAATGACGTCAGAATAGCACCTTGATGATGTCATTTAGAGCGGGTTTTCCAGTGTCGCTGACCAGTTATCAGTGGCGAATTAATGCGATTTTATATAGAAACGAACAAAACTGGTGTAGGAGATTGAAAGAGTTAAATTTAAGGTTGTATTTCTAGAATTGTCCAGCTAGGAATATAGCTACAGCAACCAGCAACCATGTCACTGTTAAACCTGTAAAATAAGATATCAATCAATTAATAATGTACTTTGAATATATATAAGAAATTGTTTATATATCTGCTTTATTTATCATTAGAGGATAGTGAAATAGGAGAGAGAGAGGGAGTTAACGTCCACTCGACACAAACTAGGTCATTTCGGGATTTACATACGGTTTAATTTTATTTCAATAATTAACCCGGAGAAATCCACGAGTTGACTCAAAGACGTGCTAACCATTCGGCCAGGATAGTGAAATGGAATGGGGTGTGAACCCATTCTCAGCCAACACCCAGATCAAACCCGGACGGATTACCCTGCAACTGCCTGCTGTCCAAGCAAAAAGCTTCCTACATATCGCATCGAAGCCTTGATCCGCCTGTGGTTATTGGGCCAGCGCCATAGACGACTCACTGGCCACTGCGCAACATGATTTAACGCCGCCATCTTGCAAACACAATTAGAATTCGTTTGACCTTTGATCGTTGCGACGAACATTTTCGACATGCCAGATAGAACGCCAAGTCGAGGTGTTTAAGATGAAATTGAAACGTCACTGTCCCGGCAAAATTATCCCCTCGCATTGTTGCACCCGTGAATAAAGAAAGTTGAAATTATTTTATGATAGTTTCAAAATCAAAATGGCCGAAGAGCTGTGTTCACGGGGCGTTACTTAGTATAGACGTCATTGGGCGTTATATTCAGCGCCATTCTCCACGAAAGTCTCGCTATCCACGAGGGACTGCAAGGGAAGACAACTCTGTTTGGGAGATTGATTCAACGCAATAAACACTAACCGTTGGCACCACTGCATCTACCCTCGTATGCAGCCTCTAATGCGGCGTAACCCAGCGTTGTTTTGCACGAGTCTGTTTCTCTAGCACACCCCATTACTTCTGACTCTGAGCTAAAAGTAAGTTAGAAAAACATTTTTAGGTTATTTTTATAGTTCAAATCTAGTCTCGAAAAGGTAAGGTATTTTTCAAGGGAAGTAACACCACTTAAAAATAGTCTCTATTTAGAAATTACGTCACATACTATAACTTTCACTTGCAAGATTGTGGGTTTAAAATCGAACAAAAACTGTCCCGAACATACCAGTGAAAGCTGATATGAGCCCCTGGAAAATAAGCTATGGTAGGAAGGGGAACATGGTAAGTGGGATATCCCAGAGCTGGTTCCATTCGGCGGCGGATCTATCATAATATGGGGTTGCCTTTCAAATCTTGTATCTACATGTAAACATGAAGTTGTAGCAGTTATAGGGGATCTCAATGGTCAAGGGTACCAAAGAGAGGCATTTGACGGGTTTCTAGTGTCCCACTTCGACAAACATCCTCTTCTTCCAAGGCCAACCTTTATGGATGAAAACACTAGGCCACATTGTGTGTGTGGCGTTGACTTTCTACGTCAGAAGGAATTTGTTACACTACTGTAACCTGAATCAAATCCAGTTAGGCATATCTGGGACGTGTCATGTGCGTAATATATCTCAGAGGGATCGATCCATCAGCGTAGAATCTGGACGATTTGGATCAGACACTACACCGGAAATAGAACTGACTGACGCAGACTCAGATCCAAATGTCATCCAATCATTGAGGGGCTGGGCCCACTCGGCGAATCTCGACAGATTCCGGTACCCTACATCTAGACTCGGCTGTATGATGAATTCCGCCATTTTGGAAATATTTTAAAGGGCCCGGATAAAAAACAATGGCTGCCCCCATAGAGATTATATCAACAAACTAAAAAAATGGCTGCCCCCATAGAGATTTTATCTAGAAAAGACGCCATTTTGGGACCTTTTTTGTAAAAGCGGCACGTTTTCCTGTTAAAGTAAATCGGCAGTTAACTAGCCGCATCGCAAATGCATGGTCGTAGGTACATATCACTTACTATCATACATCCGAGTCTAGATGTAGGTTACGGAGGGTACCGGAATCTGTCGAGGTTTGCCGAATGGGGCAGGGCCGACGAACAGAGCTGAATTAAACTGTAGGGTTTCGTATTGGCCAGTAACCTACCACCCACACTCGGCAAACCTAGATGTAGGGAACCGGAACCTGCCGAGGTTTGCCGATTGCTACCATCCATAGTTGCATGAACTTGGTTTTAACGGTTTTTCTACCTCTATTTTTGAACTCGACATTTAACATTAAACCCGCTACTTAAACTTGGGGGCAGATAGAGAGCAATGGGGATTAGAACGTCCACTCGACACAAACTAGGTCATTTCGGGACTAACATATGGTTTTATTTTATTTCAAATATTCGCTTTCGCGTAGGGGTCTATAGCAGTGGGGGGAACCGAAGGACCCGGAGAAAACCTACAAGGTTGGACAGGCGGCCTTAGTCATTGTCACGTACAACCGGGGATTCGAAACCACACCAGTTGACTCAATGACAGGTTTTATTTATACAGCGCGTACGTGCTAACCATTCGGCCATTCAACCACCCCCCTCTTAAAATTGTAGGTGTTTGCGCTTGTTTCCTGGTTCAATCTCTAATCGAGGCAGTTCGGCTAGATGTACGACATTTCGCCTAATGAATTGGGTGCAGCTATGGCGGGTGTGGCACCAGGCAGGGTAAGCTAACTCTTCCGGACGCCTGTTACCACTGCTTGTCGTGTATTTTGTACACGGGGAGCAGTCCATTTGCTGATTACACGATTTTGCTTGAATACACTAATTTGCCTATAACGTTTTTAGGACTTCGAATTATGTCTTATGGTTTGGATTGTTCGTACTTTGTTTTTTATTTTATATCAAACTATATATTCTAATTGGGTTGTTGATATACGTTCTGTGAATATCTATAGAAAAAGACAAACCTGCAGCAACTTTCAGATTCCGTTTCTTCCTCACAAGGAAGGTCAGCTTCACGCATCAAACAGTTGTTATAATCCACATAGCATTTAGCATCTGTAAGTAAAAAAAGACATATTGGTCACAGCGCAAAGTAAAGAGAGAGAGAGAGAGAGAGAGAGAGAGGGAGGGAGAAATGGGGTTAAACGTCCACTCGACACAAAGTAGGTCATTTAGGGACAAACATATTTTAACAAAGATATTTCAATAATTTGCTTGTACGTAGGGGTCTTTAGCAGTGGGAGGAAACGGGAGGACCCGGAGAAAGCCCACGAGGTTGGACAGGCGACCCTACTCCTCGTCACGTACAACGACGAGCAGTAAAATAATTTGTATACGTCGAAAGGTGGAAACCACATCGGAAAATCTGGATGAACCATCTTATCCAAAAAATAATGTCGCAATGACAATATTGTAACACGTGTCTGGTTACGGTGAGTTTTTGGTGCCGGTGAACGGAACTGTGGGTAACCCACTAGAGACATCAACGTCATAAGGTCAAAAGCCCCTTGTATGACCTTTGACGCGACCTCCTACAACACATTGGTCAGATCTTCATGTAGTAGAGGCCATCGAAAGCATAAAAAACGAAACGAATATAGATCTGTATTTTAATCAGATTGCTCTATTCCCCTAATGTGATTGATAGAGATTTTAAAGGATCGTGGCCGAATAAATGAATGAAATGGGGTTTAAAGTCCGACTGTTCTGCTCTTAAACTGGGATAATGAAGACGGAGGATCGTGGCCGAATTAATGACACTGTAATCATTTCTTTTGCAATTTGTGGTGGACCTGACTGTTACAGAAACGTATGACTGTAACCACCCATTTCATTCATTCGGTCTAATAGCTAACCTATTTGACAGACTTTACGATACAGCGCACACGCGCAAACCATTCGGCCATCGAACCTTCCCTACCCCCATCTTACATTTAAATGCATCAACAGACAACACAATTGCGTCAAAAAACCAAAATCCCCTTTTTGCGATTCGTTTCATTTTTTTGTGCATGAAACTTTAATTATTTGTTAAAATAATGAACATATCGAACCTGCTGAACAATTTGCATAATCGGTTAGATTCAAATTAGCAGTGATGTTAATCGAGGCTTGCGTATCGGCACACATAATATAAGCACCCACGTAACAGTCCATAAAAGCTGTCTTGGTCCTGTCAAAATAAAACAAAATCTGCATTATATGTTTCATAAGTTGTTTTTTTAAAGCGAGAATTTCAAATATTCTAAGAAAGTCAAAACATAATTATTTATATGTCTTTTGCTCAACTCACTATTATACGATCATGGGTATTATTTCCACCCTTAAAAATCATTGACACAGGAAATAACAACACAATTACGCCCCTTGTTTTCCTATTGACTACCTGGAATAGCCATCTTACACGGTTGGAATTTAAAGTTGAAAATTATATGTTTGCCAATTTCTCAGCTGGCAATAGTGAATTATAAGATTAATAGAATTTTTCTTTAACAAGGTAGGACTGTTTATCGATACCATCTATATTAGGGCCTTTTTTATCTGGACCTGTCAAGCCAGCAAGAGTGTTATTGTCCCTTCAAACAATCGTCGAAGATCGCTCAGGGTTCTAATATATCTTTAAGTTAAAATTACGGGTATTAAAAAGAAGATTTACTTACTGACATGTTTTAGCAACAAGAAGTTTATCTTCACAGGTATGTATCATCTTTTCACACATTGGCATATCTATATTAAAAATATAATATCTGTATTAAAAATATAATATATGTATTAAAAATATAATATCTGTATTAAAAGATGAAATATAAACATAACATCTGAGATAGAGAGAGAGAGAGAGATAGAGAGAGTGAGAGAGAGAGGGTTTAACGTCCACTCGACACAAACTAAGTCATTTCCGGACTAACACATGGTTCAATTTGATTTCAATAATTCGCTTGCGCGTAGGGGTCTTTAGCAGTGGGAGGAAACCGTAGGACCCGGAGAAAACCCACGGGGTTGGACAGGCGACCCTACTACTTGCAAGTCTAGCTTTTTTGGCTATATTATGGTTATCTATTGAATACTGAATATTACAAACCGGAAAATTTCTAAAGTACAGTTGGATTACGTTCGATAATTATATTTATTAAATTGGTAAACTATACCAAAATGGCTACTTCCATCTAAAAGGTCATCCCTAGATTTTCTCAAGGTCGCTGCGGTATAAATTAGGTTAGAGCATGTGATTGTCGACGAGATTGAGGGTATGAGTTTGGGTAGAGGGTTAGGGCTAGGTTCAGCTCTAGGAGGGTTAGGGTTGGGTCTAGCGCTATCCCTGTCCCTTCGACCAAATATGGAGTTAGCCTGTTATATAGTTTCTAGAAAATACCACGTCATGCTCTTCTCAGAATTCAAAGTGTTTATCTGATTTTCTAAGCCTAATTTTGCTCTTTTATATTGTCCGATTTCTGAGATGAGCGATTTGTTAATTATTGTACCGAGTGATTAAATATGCCCACTGACGTCAAGAAATAATCAAATATGGACACTTTAGACTATTTACGTATTTCAACGAACATAATTAATCTATTCTCTTTTATAGTCCCCGATTTCTGGCGATGCATTACTATTATTGGATTGGGCGCTACAACCTACTCTTATATCGAATTTCAACTGCCAAGGGATCTTTTACGTGCATGTCAATGTTTACACGGGACCTCAGTTTCCAATCCCATCCGAACGACTAGACAGCTGTCCCTGTCAGGCCCTACGTCCTGCACCACTGACAAGTCATTACCGGAAAATCTGGATAAACTTCCTCGGTCAATGCAGGGATCGAACACCCTACCTCCATTCCGGGCTAGCGATTCAGCCCCCTACCCACTTAGCCACAGCGATCCCCAGGATTGGTCAGTACCTACCTGCATTACACGTTTTGTTATCCACCATAAACGCATCATTTTCCGTTTTTAATTCGAGATATTTGCTGAAATTAAATCCATCTGGACAGTCGGCCACTTCACCAGTAAGGCACGTGTTTAACACCGCAGAGGCACTATATTTATGAATAAAACAATGTCGTTATAAACAAAATGAAATGAAATGGGGTTTAACACCCTAGTGTTCTGCTCGGCTAATGAAGAATGGCATATACGCCTTAACAGTGTGATATGAGGGGCATTTTGCCCGAGCCACTATGGTTCACGGATATATCGAATTCCAAATGCCAATGGATCTTTTACGTGCACAGCCAATGTTTACACGGGTCCCACAAGAACGACTAGATACATTTTCTTGTCAGCCTCCGTCCTGCACTACAGACAAGGGGAAACCAGGTCGGATAATCCCGATGAACTTTCTCGGCCAATGCAATCGAACACGTGACCTCCCGGTTAGCGAGCGTCTTAACCACTTAACCAACATGGTTCCCCTTTATAAAGAAACAAGTACAATAAGAGTTTGTTAGCGAAGCTTCCCCGACTCGTGTATCACTTCCATTACTCATGATTATAAAATGGGGCGATTATTTGGACTTGTGGCTAATGAGATGAATATACAGGAACATTATTTACCTGTCTATACAGCTAATTAATTAATGGTGTTATTGATTGTACATATTTCATCCATGATATATTTCAATTGTACATTGGGTATTTGCTTGAAAACGACTTGTAAAATCTTGTTGAAACATTGCAGTACACTAAACCAAGTGATTGTATCCATCATAAATCAATTGCTAAAATGCTTAAGGACTTGGCCGTATGGGTGCAGGGGGTACATTGCACCCCCAGAAACCCCCCTCCACCCCCACTGTTGAAATCCTACATATATACGGCCCTGCTTAATATGTTCCAATCTTTATTCTGGTCAACAATTTGTACTATTTTACAATATTTCAATTAAAAAATGATACAAATTTCATCTTTACACACCTAATTTTAAAAATTGGAAAAATTCAACTACATGCCGTAACATGGTTTGAAAAGCCTTACGTAAGCACTTTCAAATGCAACTTGGATTTAAACATATTTTCGAACCCTCTGGACAAGTAAGATATGTTGTAATGGATAATTTACACAACAGGTAGGACACTTAAACATCTTGTAGTTAGAATAAGGCTAATTTTTTTTATGGACCTGTCAAGCCAGCAAGAGTGTTATTGTCCCTTTAAGGAAATGGGGTGATGAACCGTGACAGGACTGAATGCCTTGTCACTCGATCGCAATTCTGTCCATTCGGAACGTTCATGATTAACAAGCGAGCATGCAATTTGAGTTAACAACTGGAAAATTTGACGTGTATCCTGATGTAACTCGTTATTACCGTAAATACGACATAAAAGTAGAACGACGTGACATAATTCTATGATATTTAAAAATCCAATGGCTGCTCAATATTTTACAGAACCTCGTGGTCACTAGATTACATATAAAAATGTTGCGTCGAAGATAAATTTTCCGGTGACTTTATTATTGGTTCATATTATTCATAGTTTATTCTAATATAAATTATGATAATAAGTTTTGCCACATACCTGCATTTCTGGGTTGAATTGTCACCTGCAGCGGTAATACTAGTATCAAACGCTGTTTTACATGCGTCCAACTTGCTGTCATCACAAGCTTGTATACTCGCCACTAGAGCAAGAACTGAAAAAAAAAATATTAGAAAATATAAAAGATGAACTAGTCTCATTCTAGCCGACTAAATTTACTGATTTCATAAATTTTGATCAAATTTAGTTGCGGGTGTTGGTGGTGTATGGTCTGATCACCCCTAAAAGTAATATTACAGGATGAAATTAATATGTACCATGACTTGGAGAGATTCGAAAACCCAGAGCCGCCTATCGTTTCAGAAACCACAAGGAAGCGGAAACAAGGATTTTGATGCATGCAGTTGACCCTGGGCATAGCCATTCTCGTGTAAGAGGGAGAGAAATGAGGTTAAACGTCCGATCGACAAAAACTAGGTCATTTCGGGACTACCATGGTTCAATTTTATTTCAATAATTCGCTTGCGTGTAGGGGTCTTTGGCAGTAGGGGGAAACCTGAGAAAACCCACGAGGTTGGACAGGCGACCCTACTCCTTGTCACGTACAACCGGGGGTTCGAAAGCACGCCAATTGACTCAACGACAGGCTTTAAGATACAGCACGCACGTGCTAACCACGTAATAATTAGAAGCGATGATACACATGTTATTCGTCTGTCAGTCTACTACTATATCACCATCTATCTATATCAACAGTAATGTCTGACGAAGAAGAAAAATAATTAATAAACACAAATTTAATCCTGTCCATGAAACTTCAAAAAATTCTGGAAGAAATGTGTTATCTGGTTGTGATAACACACAGTCTATTTCGTTTCATTATTTATAGTTCAAAGGATCTGGAAGAGTTGTTATATAACAGGCGTTTTAGTTGATGTTATGGCGAGTTCTTGGTGTGCTCTGTATGGAACTGTGGGCAAACCCCCAGAAAAATCAACACTGATTGATTCAATGTCTGGCGTCATTTGGCCAAAAGCCGCTCGTAAGACCCCCGACGCGACCTCTTAATACAACTGGTCAGATCTTCATGTATACATTGAAAGTATAAAAAACCGGAAACGATCTGTCTTTTCATCAGAATGTTTCTAATTACAAGGGGGGTGGGGGTGGGGTTGGGATGGCCTAGTGGTCTAGAGTGCCGGTTGTGGTTTCGAGCCCTGGTGTGAGCGTATTTGGCATGGAGATAGGGGCGCCTTCTAAACCTCGTGGGTTTCCTCCGGTTTCCTCCCACTGCTAAAGACCCCTACGCGCAAGCGAATTATTGAAATAAAATTTAAAAAACAAATGTTAGTCCCGAAATGACCTAGTTGTATTGAGTGGATGTTAAACCTCCATTTCTCTCTCTCTCTCTCTCTCTCTAATTACATGGTGATCGTGACTTAACATAATATATGAGTTATGTAATATTATACTGTTTGAAACCGTAGCGTACACGTTCATTAACGTCCCCATTATAGTAATTCTTTTTAAATCTCGTGGGCGTTCAAATCCATTTAAATCTACGTGCTAAATAATAATTTGAATAAAATTTGAAGCCGGAAATACTAGCCTACACTAATTCGTGACTCGTTCGTTACATCGTTAAATTTTAAATCTCCAGTAAAATATCTACCATATTATTATTTGATTATGGTCGTGTCATGTTAATAAATGTCTAAAAAAACAAACCAGTTTGGGCCAAAATAAAGACCTGCAATATGGGCAGAGGGGAGGTGTTTCTGTGTTTACTCAACCGTGTGCAAAACGAGAGAGAGAGAGAGAGAGAGAGAGAGAGAAAACCCAGTTTAAATACCATTTGAAGCCAAAATAAAGACCTGCAATATGGGCAGAGGGGAGGTGTTAGCGCTTATGCGTTGTATCATAAGGTCCGTAATTGAGTTAACTACGTGTGGTTTCGATTCCCCGGTTGTATGTGATAAGGCGTAGAGTCGCCTGTTCAGCCTCGTGAGTTTTCACCGGGTCCAGAGGTTCCTTCCCACTGCAAAGAACTCTACCCATAAGCAAATTTTTGAAATTAAATTGAACAATATATCCTCTCCCCCCCCCCCCCCCTCTCATAGTGTGTCTATTGGAAACCAGCGGTTGCCAGCTAAGATACACCCACATTTTGCAAAAGCTGGCTAAACAAAAGCGTATTCCCTACAATCAGGGGCCATAATCCATAAAGTTATGATCTGAAATGGGCGAATATCAAACTGGACTGGGATATTTGGGGTATAAAGATATATTTTAAGTTCCATCAACTGATAAAAATCATGACTTCTATAGGGTCCACAAGCTAAAAACATGATTTTTCGTGCAATCAGGGGCCATATTCCATGAAGTGTCGATCCGATACATGCCAATATCGAAAGGAACCCAGCTCTTTTGGCGATACAACTATATGTCAAGTTTCGACACAATCGGATTTGAATTGTGGCCTGTAGAGAGTCCACAGACAAATTGTCGACGGGCGTACGGACGGGGGGAACGACAATAAACCTCCATATGAAAATGTGGGCGTATAAAAAAAAAACGGTTGTCAATAACTGTTTATCTATATTACTAACGTTTTGTAATAAAACATAATTTGCAATAAACAGCGATAGACATATGTTACACCTACATCTGCTGTAATTGATTGTGACTATATAATAAATATTTATCATCATACCTAGCATATAGATTTTATAAAAAAAATAACATTATTGAAACGAGCGGGTTCTGGTAATATTCATTTGGTTTTATTGTATTGAAACAAAAAAAACAAAAACAACATATTTTGACACGATAACGATAGAAAGGAATGTGCATTATTATTAGTAAATAAATAGGACGGTATTGATACAATCTAATTCCAATATAGATCTATATTTCGTTTCATTTTTTTATACTTTCGATGGCCTACACTATAAAACGAAACGAAATTGGTATTGGTATTGCCTTCAAATTCATAAGGAAATGATGAACGATTGATGAGTAACGTTACTAAACATGCATCACTGACAAGAGGAAACCACGCCGGGAAATCGAGATAAACTTTCTCGGAAAATTCAAGGATCGTACACTCGACCTCCTGGGTAGTGAGTTCAAATTCATGAAAAAATGATGAACGATTGATGTACTAAACATACATTATGCAAGAGCTAAATCTGCCTATTACAGGTCTTTCTTTAGGAATGAAATGTTATATAAATTATTAATTATCCATTTATTAACAAACAAGACCATAATCAACTCTCGGTGGCATCGGATACTCGAGATTTTAACTGGATTACAACGGTTCGCCATTTAAAAATTTAATTTAAAAATGTGAAAGCGAGGCTAAGACTCGAATAAACCAGTGCCCGATTACCAGTATGCACATACATGTATCTTGTAAAAACTGCACACAGTGATAACTTTGCTCAAAATGAAGTAATTTGAATGAAATATTTAGTATTTTCATTTTACATTATCTTTTTTTGAGCTATTATAGCAAGAATAATGTATCTTAAAGGGGAACGTATACTTTTTGGTCTATGTCCATTTCCATTAGCCCAGTCGGACCTTAAACTCTTTTCATTTCATTTAATTTATTTCTGACAAAATTGAGATAAAATGCACATAATCTGTCATGTGTTATTATATTGCATAGTCGGACGTTCAACTGTTTTCATTTTATTTCAATTCATGACAAAATTGTGATAAAACGCACATTTATCATGTGTTATTTTATTCCCTAGCGATTGAAATATGACGCAATATCACGCATTCAGCCAGTTAATACTGCACAATATATAGAAGTTCGATATTTGATAGACTGCCATAGGCTGATTCATACACTTGATGTAGTCAAGAATCTGTCGCCAACTGTACAACACGAAGAATAGCCTACTCATAAATATCGACCTATTCCTAATGTTACACAGGTGTTCAATTTAAAGAGACATCACACTTTATTAATAAATATAATATGATTTAAAGGGACAATACCACTCTTGCTGGCTTGACAGGTCCAGAAAAAAAAATAGCCTTATTCTAACTACTAGATGT
This sequence comes from Patella pellucida, assembly GCA_917208275.1. Taxonomy (NCBI): domain Eukaryota; kingdom Metazoa; phylum Mollusca; class Gastropoda; family Patellidae; genus Patella; species Patella pellucida. The sequence continues at coordinate 14,510,143 of OU795041.1, forward strand.
TTAAGTGTTCTACCTGTTGTGTAAATTATTCATTACATCCTATTTAACGTGTCCAGAGGGTTCGAAAATATTTTTGAATCCATGTTACATTTGAAAGTGTTTACGTAAGGCCTTTCATTATCATACAGTTGAAATTTTCCAATTTATTCAATTAGGTGTGCTAAGATGAACATTGAAATATTGTAAAATAGTACAATTTGTTGATAAGAATAAAGTTGGGGACATATTATTCAGTTACAACAAGAGAGGTATTGGGGCTTTAATATATATAATATAATTTAAAGATGCATAACGGAAGTTATTAATCAATCTGATTAAAACACAGATCCTATTTCGTTTCGTTTTTTTATAGTTCAAAATTATCGTTTTACTTGTCTTTACTACACTAGGATCTTGGAGAGTTATCAATGAAACGGTCTGTTACAGCGAGCTTTAGGCGTGTTTTGCACGGAACTGTGGTTAATCCACTAGTAACATCAGTGCTGACTGGTTAATCAGATGTCCGACGTCATAGTGTCAAAAGCCGCTCGTATGACCTCTGACGTGAACCCCAACAATATATTATAAAGTATAAAAAGTATAAGAAAAATAGATCTTAGTAATTTGATTGGATACTATTAGATTGATTTTAGTGCTTAGCCAATCAACATTGAAGTATCTACTAAAATTTAGATTTTATATTTTGTTAAGATTTCGAGAAACAGGAACCGTATTATAATCAGATTTGTTCCTTATCTGTCTAATATTAATAATAATAATAATAATATCTTTATTCAAGTACTTTGTGGCCAAAAGCCAAGGTAGGCCTACAAAATGTATACGATATCAAAAGAAACAAAATCCCTACATAAACAACACATAATTAATCAGTATAAATGTAGAAATCAAACAGCACATAATATTACAGAAAAAATACAATTTTATATTTATGTTGGTTATATTGATAGTAATTCTTCCCTTATTTCCATGTCTTTTTTTTTAATCTGTCTGGGTTTTTTGTCTTTATTTTGCCTTCAAATGTTATATAAATATTATTTAGACATTTATTCACATGACAAGCCTATAATCAACTCTCTAGATTATCTGGTTATCGAGATTTAAATGGATTTGAACACACACGAGATTTAATCTCTCTCTCTCTCTCTCTCTCTCTCTCTCTCTCTCTCTCTCTCTCTCGAGACTCTCTCGAGACTCTCTCTCTCTCTCTCTCTCTCTCTCTCTCGAGAGAGAGAGAGAGAGAGAGAGAAATGGGGTTTAACGTCCACCCGACACAAACTAGGTCATTTCGGGACTTACATATGGTTCAGTTTTATTCAATAATTCGCTTGCGCGTAGGGGTCTTTAGCAGTGGGGGGGGGGAAACCGGGGGATACAAAGAAAACCCACGAGGTTGGACAGGCACCGGGGAATCGAAACCATGGGGAAGATATGTCAGGCACCGTTCAATAAGCATTCTCAGGCTTTAATCAACTGTCAATCATTGTTTATGAGAAATATCTTTCATCCAGAAACACAAAACATGCACATAGTTTCTTATTGATGTATTTTCACACTATAACAACAAAAGTTTTATAGGGGGCTATATTTTGATAAACCAAGACCCATAATATTTAAGATTTAGTTTAAAGGAGCTAAATCGCTAATATTTGGGACCAAGAAATTGACACAATGGGTCACAACGCATATAATAATAAACTGATTTACATTCAATCATTTCCGTCTTTAATCTAATTTCAAATCAGTTATTTTCGGCGAAATACGCCTGATGTCTCAATGGAAAGTAAATATCAAGCGTCTGGTTATTCCAGTCTACATGTGCTATGTCTCCAGACAGGAATATGCGTCACCGTCTAGCCCCGTTCTTCACGTTCCTCGTTAAAAATGGGCCTGAAACGCATTATGGTACACGTTTCGTGTACCAATGGTAATTTTTAAATTTTGTTTTAAATATTGGATATCAGAAGCCCATCTTTTCCCGGTAAGATAACAACATCAATGTTATTTTATATTGACAAATAATTCGTGATTTCATTGTCGAAGATTTTGGATGATATTGAGTTACGGAATTAGCTCCTTTAACACACTCGCATTATAATATAAGCTACCAAAAGTGGTTTCTTGGACGTTAAACCCCATTTCTTTCTTTCTTTCATATTATCATTATTTATTTCTAGTTTCTATGATCAAATTAAATACCCTTTCAGCGCTTTAATATTTTCAAATTAATATACAAATTAATGTAGCGAATTATGATAAAACTGTCATGAATTTAATGAATGTAATGGGAACTCCATAGCCACATACGGTGTTTATTACAATTATTATAACCACTAAAAAAACTATCATATTAAGTATATAATCACCATTTGTTTATGTAGTAAACAATCATAAGGAATATATATGTTAATGTAGAGCAGCAGATGTTTCTTCTGTTTACTCAACCGTGTGCAAAACGAGAGAGAGAGAGGAGAGAGAGAGAGAGGTGGGGGTTTAACGTCCACTCGACACAAAACTAGGTCATTTCGGGACAACCGTATGGTTTATTTTATTTTCAATGATTCGTTGGGGTCTGTCTTTAGCAGTGAGAAGAAATCGGGGCACCCGGAGAAAACCCTCGAGGTTGGACAGGCGACCCTACTCCTTGCAACGTACAACCGGGGATTTGAAAACCATGACAGTTGACCTTGTCACGTAGAACCGGGGAATCGGAACCCCGCCAGTTGACAAAATGACAGACCGTATGATAGCCTACAGCGCGCGCGTGCCAACCATTCGACCATTTAAACCCCCCGTGTGCAAAACGAAGATGCGTAATACCTATTTGAATTTGCAAAACTAGACTTTACGTTATCTATGGTTCTTTTATCCAAGAATTCTCAATCCATGAAATTTGATTCTCATGCATCACTAAATTCAATAATATTTCAACATATACACGGCTAAAAAAAAGTATGTGTAAGATGTCAGCGTTCTAATTTGATCGAATATTGCTGTTGGTATTTTCCGTTAGTTCATTTGTCCAGTAATGATTACGTTTATCACCCAGCCTCGAGTTCACAAAGCATTATTCTTAGACTTAAGATAAGAATCTACTCAAAATTGTTCGCCTTTTTTTTTTATCTAAATATAGTCTTTTAGAAAACTTTTGTTGTTTTAGTGTACCAAATACGTCATTCAGAAACTGTGTGTAAAGTTTTTCTGGAGGATCAAAGATATTACTCATAAACAGTAATAATAATAATAATAATAATAATAATAATAATCACGTCATTTTACAAGGGTAGCAAATTAGGCCTGAGGCCTTTTTCCAATTTGGCCCTTGGCACAGATCGTGCGAATGATTTCGATCATTACTGCAGGAAGAAACCGAAGAACTCGGGGGAAACCTGCCTGATCGGACGGGAGACCGAAAATCCCTCTCACTTACAACGATAAAGTTTATGCCCAGTGATTGACAGTTGAGTGGAGCCTGGCAGATCTTCCCCATGAAGGGGTTTCGATTCTCTGGTTGTACGTGACAAGAAGGAGGATCGCATTTCCAACCCCGTGGGTTTTCCCCGGGTCCTGTGGTTTCTTCACACTGCTAAAGACCCCTACACACAAGCGAATTATTGAAATAAAATTTAAATGATATTATGTTAGTCCCGATAAACTCCATTTCTCCCTTTTTTCCTCTCTTAATAGTTCGGCCTCAATTTTAGAAGCCAGCAACCAAATTGGGGTAAGACCCCCAGCATACGATTAAAATTATCTTTTAAAAAAAAATTAAAAAATATTAGATAAATTGGTCAAGTTTAGCTTCTGTACTAAACTACTTACTGCCACACAAAAAAATATATGAAATGTCGAAATTCTTTGCAAAACCATTAATTTTAACATTTAAAAATATGGATAATCGATGGTTTTAAATTTCTACTTACCAGCAATGGAAAAACTTATTATGAATTTCATTTTGTGGATAATTCTATAAATACTTCCAAATATAGTTAATAAATTAGTATTCAACACCTCCAAGTTTCCGTTAGTTACTGACGGAAATTTAGTCACATCTGCGTTTTAAACCGACGTATTGGTGTTGTTATCGTTCTACGGTTTATCGATTTTTTTTTCTAACTCAATGTGTTTATCGCGAACAATATATATATAGCCTGAATATTTTCGAGGCGTGTAAATAGTTAAAGAGATGTTAAAATTATACGAAATAAAATGTGGTTTTATGTCCTACTTTTCTGTACCTCGCATGCCTGATTTCGCATGATTTCCCGATTACAAAATTGAATTAGCCTGTCAACAAATCGATGACTAATGAATACAGAGAGAGAAATATGGTTTAACACCCACTCGACACAAACTAGGTCATTTCGGGACTAACATATGGTTTAATTTTATTTCAATAATTCTCTTGCGCGCAGAGGTCTTTAGCAATGGAAGTAAACCGGAGAAAACCCACGAGGCTGGAACAATGAATACATACAACTGGGTGTAATCGGACATAGAATGCGATGTGGCTATAACTTATAAGTGATATGTCCCTTTAGCGACGTGTCATATTTTATTTTCACATTTAAATTGATAATATGACAATCACGGTCAACTGACAATGTTAATAAGATGCCAACTATTTCTCATATGTAGTAGTTCCCTGTCAAAATGTGCTCAATCTATCTGTGGAGGTATTTCTATCGGTGTTTCTCACACAGCCTGACATATCTTCCCCATGAAGGGGTTTCGATTCTACGGTTGTACATAACAAGGAGGAGGATCGCATGTTCAGCCCTGTGGGTTTTCTCCGTGGCTGTGGCGTGGGCGGTGGGTTCTTTATTATTATTGTGCATGATATTGATACTTTGGAAGCTGTGTTTGATTATTAACGAACCGCGACAACATTTAGTACTAAAAAGGGAGGGGTGGGCGTCTAGCGCGTGTGCTTTAGCTCATAAGGGCTATGATTGAATCAGGTACATGACAAGGAGTAGGGTAGCACTTCTAAAAAAGTGGTGGCTCGGTGTTCGTGGTACAGGACAGAGGGCCTGGACAGAGACAACGTATATTGTACACATTGGCTAGCACGTAAGAGAATCCTAGTCTCGGTCATCCAAAACCTCATAGTCTTAAACATACGGAGGGCCTGTACTCATTCGGCACACCTCGACAGATTCCGGTACCCTCCGTAACCTACATCTAGACTCGGATGTATGATAGTAATTGATATGTACCTACGACCATACATTTGCGATGCGGCTTGTCGACTACCGATTTACTTTAACGGGAAAACGTTCCACTTTTACAAAAAAAAGTCCCAAATTGGCAGCCATGGGGGCTAGTCTCGGTCACCCAGAACCCCCGGATGATAGAGACTACATGGGGGCAGCCATTGTTTAAAGTAGTTCCAAAATGGCAGAATTCGTCATACATCCGAGTCTAGATGTAGGGTACCGGAATCTGTCGAGATTTGCCGAGTGGGCCTGCACTTGGACCGTAGTCAATATTTGACGTCAAAACCATTGCCTATGCGTAACCGGAAGTTTGGTTTTTAATGTGGTTGATTATTCAGTCGCTTTAGCAAAGTCAAGTAAGAGTTGCGGCCCCTCCCACAATAAATCCCATATTTCTTGTATTAATATAAACAATTATGAGTCGAGACGACGAATTGGGGTTAATTTTAAAAACATAGATATGGCCCATGAAGAGAGAAATTTTACAATAAAATATAAGAGTGTTAGATATTGAACTGGCATGCAATCAAATCGATTTTTTGAAATGGCATTCTTAAAGTAATTTCATGGGCGTAAACAAATTGTTTTAAGATGAGATACCTCCCTTAGATAGTGTTTATGATTATGTAAAAGACCGAATTATTTAGCCATTTTTTTCTCAAATGTTTACAACGAACCCAGACTAATATTCGTAGAATATTTTTCTGGGTGATAGAGACTGAGATAATCCCGGAGAGTTGGAATTCTATATAAGAGTGTAGCGTTGCTGTCCGGGCGTAATTACCCTTATAGCACACTGTATGTCCGTCATCATTAGGCCAGTCGGAGCAAAACAGTAGGACGTCGAAGCCCATTTTATTCCACAGTAGTTCAATGGAACGTCTGTAATAACCCTCAAAAGAAAACTACGTTACTAATAATACATCATTTTATTTTTCTGAGTTCCTGGTGTTTTTTGGCATATGTTCTCCCACTCTGAATAAAATACAGATTTATATTTAGTTTCGTTTTATTATACTTTCAATGGCTTACACTAACAGACCGTTTCATTTGCTAATACCTGACATCATCAAGAATGCGAGTTATATAACAACACTTCCAGATTCTAGTGTAGTAAAGACAGGTAAAACGATATTTAATAATAATAAAAACGAAACGAAATAGTTGATATTCTCCAGAAATACAACAAACGAGCATCGTGCAGTGTCTGTTTACAGTTTAGTGATGTTACTGGGTCCGATTATTGCATTCAAAGCTATTCTTTAACCATGTTTCTATAAATAGTGAAATTCATGACAACTGGGCTATTTTTAACCCATGTTTCCATAAATATTCGAATAATTAGACATGCTCAATCTATTTATATTTAATTATCCATTAATCACGGCACGTCTTTCAATAACACACGGGGTGGGGTGGGGGAGGCGTTAGATCATAAGATCTGCCATTGAGTCAGGTTATGTGGTTTCGATTCCCCGCTTGTACGTCACAGGGAGTGGGATCGACTGTCCTTCATAGTGGGTTTTCTCCTGGTCAACTGGGGGGGGGGGTGAATGGTTAGGGCGTACGCGTTGTATCATAAGGTCAGTTAAATAGCGTGGTTTCGATTACTCGGTTGTACGACCAAATTGATACTATATTTGCCTAGTTAGTAACCTACGTGTGTCGGTTTCACCGAAATATTCACCCGGTAGTAGAATTCATAAGCCAATCACCACTCACTTCAAGAAGTCGTGCGATTGTCACTTGGCGGCCATGCTTAATGGAGTGGCGTGAATGGAGATGAAATCGACTGGTGTGACAACTCACTCGGTGGAATAAATTCGTCCAAGAGATGGGTTATTGTTTGGATTTACTATAGTATGCATGTAAAATTTCCATATTCTTGGCCTTCTATAACTAGAACATCCCGGGGGTTAAATTGCGAAATAATTTCTTATATTAACTAATATAAACAATTATCAAATCAAGTGAATGGATCCGGGTGCCAGTCGTAAGCGTCCACTGCGCTGTACAGTCCCGGGCCTGATGTGGTACAGGCTTCACTAAAATGATTCACTGTTAAAGCAAGGGAATTATTGAAATAAAATTAAAAAACCATATGTTACTCCCGAAATGACCTAGTTTGTGTCGAGTGGGCGTTAAACCCCATTTCTCCCTTACTCTCTCTTTTACGGTTTACATATAATTAGGGCTTTTATTTTTCACACATTCAATCCTTGTTATTTTTACATAGCAATATCTAATTATCACCTGACAAATTGATTTGTTTTGTATTATCTCGATATACATTCTGATAAAAATACAGATCCTTTAAAAACAGCCGCTCGTATGACCTCTGACGTGACCTATCTCTACATCCGGTCAGATCTTCATGTATTGTAGGCCAGGAGAACGCTAGATCGAAGACGGTCCTTAGCATTTTATGACGTCGTATGTGGGTTGTGGGTTAGGGTAAGGGCTAGGACCTGCAGATTTCGTCAGAGTCTCGAGATGTAGACAAAGCTAACCCTAACCCATAATCCACATATGACGTCATAAAATGATGTTCTCCTGTAGGCCATCGAAAGTATAAAAAAAAACGAAACGAAATATAAATCTGTATTTTAATCAGATTGCTCGCGATAAAAGCACAATTCCTATAAAATTTTACATTTTAATTCCTTGTAATCGTTACATTATAGACACCTCAGGAACCGTGGCTTAATATAAAGGTTTCGACAAGACTAAGGAAGAGTTTTTCCCTTTCTTATGGCATCAGCAACTTCAGATTTGGCTGAACCATCCGCATATCTCTGGTATTTATTGATCAACCGATCAGGATCCGCCATTGTTGTCTTAACACTTTCTCGGTTGTGAACAACCTCCATCCAGTTTTTGAGGTTGGAGAAGGATTGACCTTTGGGTAGTTCGAAGTTGCGGTACTTCTTCATCATGGCGAACCTTAACGTGAAAGGCGCTAACATAGCATCCACCATACCAAACGCAGAACCCATGAAATAAGGTCCTGTGATCTCTTTACTTAAAGTCTCCAAGTTGTCCAGTAAAGTTTTTCTGGCTTCTTCTTGTTCGTCTTTGGTTTGGCGCATGAGCAGCTGGTAGAAGGGTGGTACGATCTTCTTGGTGATGAAATCGGCCCAGATGCGGGCGACTGCGCGATTGTAAGGATCAGGCGGCATTAACGGATTGCCCTGCCCCTTCCATTCTTCATCTGCATACTCGATACAAATCTGGGATTCGTAAACACACTGACCATTATTGATGATAACAGGAATCAGCCCGCGCGGATTCTTGGCCAGGAATTCGGCAGATTTATTATAAGGATCTATCTCCACATATTGAAAGTTTACCGCCTTTTCCAGCAGAGCAATCCAGGCACGCTGAGCGAACGGGCAAAACCAGGAACAGTACAGCTGGACACCACCATTGGCGCTCATTTTGTTCTGGAAGAGAATGCATTGAAATCAGAAAAAAATCTATTTCACATTAAATTAATGACGGTTAAACATAGACATTAAAATTTCACATCCCATCACCCCATGTTGTTCTGGGAGAAAATCCAATGGATTCAGAAATTTTATCTATCTTATTTTAATTTGATAGAAAACTAATAATAAAGTGAAATAAGTGTTAGACTTGGACATTAATCCCCCAACCCGGCTCCAATATTAAAACCGGGAATGGACTTGCGGCCAATTGTATGTGCTGTACCAACGGAGGGGTTGATTTTTCTGTGACAGAAACCAGGAGAAAAGAGACAAGAAAATTTAGTTATGAGAGGTCAATCGATGCATATTTGTTCATCTTAAGTTGAATCACATTGAAGAATGATACCATTCATCCCCGTAAAAATTCATAACCATCGAAACTATCAAGAACATTATCCCTTTTATTTTGGCGTTCACCGATAGCACTTTCCGGACGACCAAAGACAACGCGTTGGCGTGCACATAAAAGAATTCTTGAACGTGACGTCGCTGTTCGGGCAAAATTCCCCCACAGTACAATTTCTATATTATGTTATTTTACACATTACCGTTTTTGTATTATAAACGTTTAGACATTTCAACACAAAGCTCATTATATAGAGGGGGGTTGGGATGGCCTAGTGGTCTAGTTGGCCGGCCACCTCTGGCTTGCGGCTGTTGTTTCGAGCCCTGGTGTGAGCGTATGTGGCATGGAGATAGGGGCGCCTTCTCAACCTCGTGGGTTTCCTCCGGACACTCCGGTTTCCTCCTACTGCTAAAGACCCCTACGCGCAAGCGAATTATTGTAATAAAATTAAACCATATGTTAGACCTAGTTGTGTTGAGTGGACGTTAAACCCCAGTTCTCTCTCTCTCTCTCTCATTATATAGATGGTAATGGTACACTTTGTTAAGGGTTAATAAAAAGCATTACACCGCCTAAGCTCGAGATATGAAAAGGAAAGGTCGCGTTATCTAGACAGCAAAAGCTATACAACTGGTGCATGACTCAACAAATTATACAATATAATAGGTTTCCAAATAAATATAATAACAAACAAGCATATTGTTAAAAAAAAAATACACCTAGTTATGTATGCTAAGAATACAATATACGGATGCCAATGCGTGGTTACCTAGTTCGAACCTTTCCACAGGCAGCAACTCGATCATGAACAGCCGTCCCAGGGCGATGCTCTTTAAGATGTACGCTGTAATGATAGCCCCTAAGTAGATTTACCCGGGTGCATTAATTCACGATATGCTTTGCGAAACAACAAATATCTATAGCTTAAAGAACGTCAGCTTAACTTCTGTTATAAATTATTTTCATAACAAAGTTGGTATAGACGCTGGCTCGCTAGCCAGGGTATCGCGTGTTCGATTCCTGCATTGGCCGAGAAAGTTCATCGGGATTTTCCGGGTCTGACAAGGACAGTTGTCTTGTCGTTCGGATGGGACGATAAACCTTGAACCCGTGTGTACACTGGCGTGCACGTAAAAGATGCCTTGGCAGTTGGAAGAGTAGGCCATAGTGCCACTGCCCGAGTAAAATTTCCCTAATATCACAATTTATTAGCTTTGTCGGAGCAGAAGGGTGTAAACCGCATTTCACAACAAACATTCGAATGGTGTGGGGGCTGTAATCTATTATATTTTCCAAGTAAGACTTCTATATTATATCGCTGCCTTTCTACAAAAGCAGAAATTCGATATAAGAATAGGACGTAGTGCCGCTGCCTAAGTAAAATTTCCCGTAGGGCACAATGTATGGCGTATCACCGTCTTCACTAGCCCGGTCAAGAGCATCCTCGGTTACCCAGTGTACACATTCCGTTCTACTCCACTATACCCTGGGTTAATCCATAGGGATTCCACGATTTCTAAATATCAGAATGTAGTTAAACTGTACGAGCCAATCAAAGAACAGTTTACAAATAAGTCTTCCGAAGACCCTTTAGCGACGTTTTTTACGTCATACAACTTGCCACGGGAGGGAAGGCTTACCGGCATTGAAAACGGGCTTTAGGCTTAATTTCCCATCACCTTATTTCAGGTTGTGCCCATTCCCCTTAATTTAGGTGTATAAAGGCTCTACCTTCGAAATTTGATGAACCCTAAAATATCATATTTATATTTGCTGAAAGTGGTTGAAATTGACTACATAATATGATTATAATATTATATTGATCACAGATGTAATCCGATATACTGTAATAGCCTACTGACGTATGTGGGCCTATTCATATAAGCGGTCATATATGCATCTCTTATGACAAAGTGATGATAAGTGATGTCGACGTATAACCTCTCGATAACTCCTGCGAAAACACGATTTTGATAAACTTCTAATTATTCAATTATTATTAATAAACTATGAACACTAGATATAACTTCAAAGAGAATGTGTTGTTGGAGGCCTGCAGCCAAAATTTCTAGCTAGTTTAGAAACACAATTCCGCTACATGGTTCTCTCTTATTAACAAACTATACATTTTTGGAAAGCTTATGACACAAGCAGGGGCGCAGATCGCCAAAAAATAGTGGTGAGGACAGTCCATGGGCCGTCCAGAAAGAAGACAAAGGGAAAGGAAACGGGCAGAGTGGATATGAGTGTTCTGTTCTTTAGTTTTAAATATTTTAATCGACAAAAAACAATCAATAAAGTGTTTAATTTTTAAAAAATTGCTCTCTGAACTATTTTGTTATTGGTAAAACCTCCCCCAAATCACCGAGAATGCATCAGAGCCTCGTTTAACATGGTAACTGGGCGGCGTCACCGCCGCGCACTGGCCAAACTGTGTAGCCTACTGAACCAAAAAGTTGAAGACTAGGCGGCACAATGTACATACGGCAAGGCTTTCCCCATGTGCCAATCCGTGGTTTAACAAGATGCCAAAACTAATAGTATATCAAATTCTAATAGTGTATCAAATTTTTAAGTGCTCAGAAATCGAGTTTAAGCGGGTCAATTTTCAAAATTTTCTGGGGGAGGGTTGGTTTAGGTTAGACCCCCACTCGGTCTCACAACTGCCATGTTCATGTGGTTCGCACCTACGCCCGACATTGCCACACACGACCATATAGTTAGACGAGGCTCTGGAATGCATATTTAGACACCATTTTGTAACATTCAAAAAACTGTAAAAGGTCCACCCATCCCCAGCAATATGACATCATCGTTTGACATGACTTGTGGAATAGGTCTAGCCTCTTTCTTGGAATCCCTTGTTACAAATGTCGCTGAAACGCATTATGCTACACGATTCATGTACCAATGGTAAAATGTTTATTTTGTCAGACACTGTAATGTTCGTAGTTTTTTGTTAAATGATGAATGTTGCAATGCCCCACGCCCATTCTATTTGCAGCATTATCTTCGACATTAAGTAGCTGACAATGTATAATATTCTCGCTAGACAATTATGAACCAGTTCCCAAAACGTTAAGGATATGCCCGGATGGCGGTGGGATCCCAAAATACCCCTTGTATACGCAGAACTGTTAAATATTCAATTGAAGAAACAAACAACACTGAAAAAGTGAGGACGGTTCTATATTTTTTATAACATTATACCAGTTAGAGAAAGATAGTAACAGCCAATTTACCTTTAGTGAAAAAAGTTGGTCTTGTTTGTGATTTGGGGGGTTGGGATGGCCTAGTGGTCTAGAGTGCCGCGCTTCGACCTCTAATTGGCCGGTCTCCTCTGGCTTGGTGCTGTGGTTTCGAGCCCTAGTGTGAGCGTATGTGACATGGAAATAGGGGTGCCTTCTCAACCTCGTGGGTTTCCTCCGGGCACTCCGGTTTCCTCCCACTGCTTAAGGCCCCTACGCGCAAAATGACCTAGTTTGTGTCAAGTGGACGTTAAACCCCATTTCCTGTTTGTGATTTGGCCCGTGGGTTTGATGGCCGGATTGTTGGCGCAAGCGCGCTATATCGTAATGTCTGTCATTGAGAATGAATGAATGAAATGGGGTTTAACGTCCTACGCTTAAGCACCTAACCTGGGCCAATTGAAGACGGGCATACGCCAACAGTGTGCTATGAGGGAAATTTTGCCCGGGCAGCGGCGCTACGGCCTACTCTTATATCGAATTCCAACTGCCAAGGGATCTTTTACGTGCACTCAAATTTGTACACGGGACCTCGGTTTTTCGTCCCGTCCGAACGACTAGGCAGCTGTCCTTGTCAGGCCCTCCTTCTGCATCACTGACAAGGGGGAATCACGCCGGAAAATCGAGATGAACTTTCTCGGCCAATGCAGGGATCGAACACTCAACCTCCAGGCTAGTGAACCAGCGCCTTATCCACTTAGCCATCGTGAAGCCCCCTGTCATTGAGACACATGGCGTGATCCCCGGTTGTGCGTGTCCAACCTCGTTGGGTTTATCCGGGTCCTTCGGTTTTCCTCCACTGTTAAAGACCCCAACGTGCAAGCGAATTATCAAAATGAAATTGAACCATGTGTCAGTCCAGAAATGACCTAGTTTGTGTCGAGTGGACGCCATACACTGTTGTTTTTATCTCTCTCACTGATAAACTACATAATTATTCAACTCATGTGGAAATAAGTTCATTAGTATCAAGATTTGTTAAGGAACGATTCGTGCTACAATCGCAATAGTCGAGTAATTGTGGTGATCCCCTACCCTTTTTAAACTTCTGCTTAAGACCAATCTTTTAAAATAGCTTTTAATTAGCTAATTAGTCTGTGATATATTTACATGCTCATTTTTTTATTATTTTATTTGTCATTTTATTTGTTTGTAAATTTATAGTTTAATTGGCTGTCACTTTATATTTCATTTTATATGTCATATTATCATTTTATAATTTATTCTACTTGTTGCAGTTATTGTAAAACGCTACTATATGTATGTATCCTCGCCTATCAACATAAATATCAATAAAAAAATTTAACGTGAAGAGAAAACCAATTAAAATGACAAGAATCGTTTCAAATCTTTATTAAAAATTTAAATAGAGGAAAAAAACAACATTTATTTTCTAAAATTATGCTAAAAAAAAATTTTTTTTTAAATAGAGAAATAAATTTTTTTTTTTACTTTTGCCGGACGTCCTAATGGTGTCTTGATTAACCAGACGCTCAGTGTGAGTTATCTCCCTTCCAAAAGTAATAATCGTCGTAAAGTGCACAAACAAGCCTAAATTAAAAACATGTCTGAGCCTACAAAAAGAAAAGCCCAATGGGATGTGTTTAAAAACAAAATCGGGAGAGTGAGAGAGAGAGAGATATATATAGAGAGAGTTAAATCTATCTTTCTTTACGAGAGATAATTAGATTGATCTTCCGTTACCGAGAGGGGGGGGGGTCGATCTTCTCTGAGAGAGAGAGAGAGAGAGAGAGAGCGAGAGAGATTTTCCCTTACTACCAGGGATAATTAGACATGATCTTCCGTTACCGAGAGAGAGAGGGGGGATCTACCCTTACTACTACTACTACGAGAGAGAAAGAGGGAGAGAGATAAAGTGGAGGTAAAATTGGTCTTCCTTTTCTACGAGAGAGAGAGGGTCGATCTTCCCTTACTACTAGCCTACTCCTACTACTACGAGAGAGAGGTAAATCTGTCTTCTCTAAGAGAATGAATGAATGAAATGGGGTTTAATCTCCTATGCTTAAGCTCCAAACCTGGGTTAATTGAAGACGGGTATACGACATAGGCCTACAGTGAGAGGGAAATTTTGCCCGGGCAGCAACTGAATTCCAACTGCCAAGGGTTCTTTTACGTGCACGCCAATGTGTACACTGGGCCTCGGTTTTTCGTCCCATCCGAACGACTAGGCAGCTGTCCTTGTCAGGCCCTTCTTCCTACATCACTGACAAGGGGAAATAACGCCGGAAAAATCGAGATGAACTTTTTCAGCCAATGCAGGGATCGAACACCCAACCTCCAGGCTAGCGAACCAGCGCCTTATCCACTTAGACACCGTGATCCCCTTCTCTAAGAGAAAGAGGGGGGAGGGTAAATCATCTCGATCTCCCCTTACTAATACTACTGTGTTACATAATGACAGATGTTATGCCCCTGCCATCTTGACATGGGGCCATCCATAAAGTACGTACTCTCAAAATGGGTAAAATTCAGACACCTCTCCCCCCTGTACGCTCCTGTACGGACGTTTTGCCATTGAATTAACGCACATGTACGCTTATTGCGTGATCCCCCTCCCCCCTTCAAGCGTACGTACACTTTATGGATGGCCCCCATGTGAAATGTGAAAGTAATTTGGAAATCAACCTGTCCTGGACCCCTGTAGGTCTTGGTAACATTCCCTAATAGTTAGTGCAGGGGGACTGCGCCACATATGATTTACAAAAAGGACAAATACAACGACAAGACATCATACTCCGAAACAGCAAACAAAACAAACAAAAAAACAACAATTCAAAAAAGAGAGAATGGATCCGGGGGCTAGCCGTAAGCGTCCACTGCGCTGTACAGTCCCGGGTCTGAAGCAACACAGACTTCACTCAAGATTGAACATATTTACTCGTACAAGAAAACGCACAAACAACCCAACACAAAGAAAATGTAGACCGCCTCGGAAGGCAGTCGTCTGCTAACTGAATGGTGTGACGTAAATACGTCGTAATGTTATAAATGACGTCAATAGAATTTCTTAACAAAAAGGGCGATAATCAAGATTTAATAATGCTAAAAGCTATAAGTTTAAACAACCAATCAGAATTTTTAAGTTGTATAATTGCACAAAACATAATGTAACTCTAACTTGTTGATGCCATCTCTTCTTACTTCTCTGTCTGATAAACTATATTGACCGTTAACTGATATGAAACATGATACGTTATAGCCACATGCCTAATAATATTCCTTTGTCTGTGGAATGCATTTTAAACTAGAATGGAAATGAGATTATGCAGACGGATCTTTGAGACGGGTCCGGCCTGGATACGAGACGAAACGAGGGAGAGCGTCTCTTAGCCAAGCTAGGGCATGGCTCACTTAAGTCATGTGTAAAGTTTTGGGTGTCTTGTTATTACGATGTTTGTACATAATATGTTTAGACGAATTATTAAAGTATTATTAATAGAAGCTGAAACCAGTCTTGTTATCCAGACCCTAACCTGAAAGAACTAATTGTGTCACAACTGCTACTACAGAGAGAAAGTGAGAGATATGTCTTCCCTTACTACGAGAAAGAATTTGATTGATCTTCCGTTACCCAGAGAAAGACAGAGATGCATCTTCCCTTACTACGAGAGAGAATTAGATTGATCTTCCGTTACCGAGAGGGGGGGGGGGGTCTCCCCCTTACTACAACCAGAGATAGCGGGGTCTTCCCTTTCTACTACTACTACTACGAGAGAGAGAGAGAGAGAGAGAGAGAGAGAGAGAGATCCTCACTCACTACTAAGAGAGAGAGGGGGAGGGGGGTCTTCCCTTCCTACGAGAGAGAGTTAAATCGATCTTCCGTTACTACTACGTTACAACTAATACTATCTCGCTCTTCGTAGTAACGGAAGATCGACTTAACTCTCGTAGTAAGGGAATATTTCTCTCCCCTCCCCCCCTCTCTTGTAGTAATGAAAGATCAATTAACTCTCTCCTAGTAAGGGGGTCACCCCCCCCCTCTCTTTCGTTAACGGAAGATCGATCTAATTCTCTCTCTCGCTCGTATAGTAAGAGAAGATCGATCTAATTCTCTCCTAGTAGTAAGGGAAAATCTCTCTCTCTCTCTCTCTCTCTCGTAGTAAGGGAAGATCGACCCCCCCCCCTCGGTAACGGAAGATCAATTTAATTCTCTCTGGTAATAAGGGGGGATCTGTCCCCCCCCCCCCTCTATCTCTCGTAGTAGTAGTAGTAAGGGAAGATCGACTCCCCCTCTCTCGCTCGTAGTAAGGGGAGATAGATTTAACTCTCTATCGTGGTAAGGGAAGATCTCTCTCTCTCTCTCTTAGTAAGGGAAGATCGCCCCCCCCCCCCCGGTAACGGAAGATCAATCTAATTCTCTCTCGTAAGGGAAGATAGATTTAACTCTCTCTATCTCTCTGTCTCTTTTTCTTTCCCGATTTTGTTTTTAAACACACCCCTTTTGGCTTTTCTTTTTGTAGGCTCAGACATGTTTTTAATTTATGCTTGTTTGTGCACTTTACGACGATTATTACTTTCGGAAGGGAGATAACGCACACTGAGCGTCTGGTTAATCAAGACACTATTAAGGTGCTCGGCAAGTAGAATTTTCTTTTCTTTTTTTTTTTTAGCCTATTTAGAAAATAAATATTTTTTTATTTCTCTATTTAAATTTTTTTTTAAAGAAAATATTAGCATTATTATTTAGAAAATAAAATGTTATTCAGACCGTAGGCCACCATACTATGTGCTTTAACGATAACATTAAACTAAAATTGATTAAAATGATACGAAAAGTTGCAATATACAAAAAATTAATTAGACGTGATGAAAAATTAATTTATCGTGACAATAAAATTGATAAAAACATTAAAAAAAAAACTGAGTTTAAAATACTGTGTAATAATGATAAGAAAATGAATGAGAGAGAGAGAGAGAGAGGGGGGGGGGAGAGGGGGGTGACGCCAAGTCAACACAAACTAGAGTTTTAAAATTTTATTTCAGGAGCCAACATCCAATTCATTTTCACCAATTTATTTTAAGTTGTCACTGTAAGAGTACAATATATATTTTGACTTGGTATTTTATATGTTAATTCATATTTCATGGTTAATCCTGATTACTCAAGAGAGGATGTATCAATTCTAATGCGTGGGCATTGTGTGTCAAGAATTAAAGCCATATTCCCATTACAATTATTCTCATTATAAAACCCTTGCTTCACTTTTCATGTTTATATTGTTAGTTAAGGAATTCTTGTTATTTGTATTTTTCAGATAGCAATGTCATCACCCTTTTTTTGTTTGTACATAATTGATTATCATCAATGTTGGTTGTTCTGATTAATTAATGCCACGACACGATATTAAAAGATTAAACTTGACAACGAGTTGTTACTCATCACCGCACACATACCAAAGAACTGCCCGTTCGGTCGGTCACATCAATATTAACAACATTTAATTATGGCCTACCAGCTGTATCAGTTTCCTTTCAAATTGTTTATTAGAATTTTCGATTAAACGTAAATGTTCTTGCAGCTGTAAAAAGCTAGGTATACCAATTGTTCATTTGTAACACATTTAACACTATATCTCTCCACGCGAGTTGGCAATAAATTGTTTATTGAATAAAACAGAAACATTTTGTAAACCTATAAAATAATATACCAATTGTTTTTATTAAAAAATAAAGTCTACCGTGTAATACGGAAATTGGCAACACGTTTAAGCCCTTCAATATCAAGCGTATCAGATATGCAAATCTACATGATATACATATTAACATAATCGCTACGGATTATTTTAATTATTTACTGTTATAATATGAATTATCACATATTCCCTGTTAAATAAAAATCGGCCACCAGTGCAGCTGTACAACTTTATGGACCCTGGCCTCAAGTGCCTGGGACCAACACTTTCTGAAATGCCAATAAAAGCCCTGGAATCATTTCAATTTTTTTAAAAAATAAACAGAAAGCAAAATATCGGAAATATGTGGTGGAGACACAGTATATCATGTCCCCACCACTAAAAATATTGGTGGGGACGCGTCCCGGTGTCCTCACCGGGATCTGCGCCCATGGACACAAGGAACACAATTACAGAGAGTTCCAAGCAAAATATCCGCAATATCGGGACTTATGACCAGGTGAATTTTGTCAAAATTGTCAAGTAAATGCTATATTTGTACTTAACAATTGTGACGGTGACACAAAATGAAATATTGGCGAAAATACCGGATGCCCTTTTCCTATGCAAAGAATATGCTATTGGTTAAATTTTGATGTAAACAAAAATGCCAAAAACACAAATGGCATGGGCGAGTAAAGAATTCTGGAAATCCATTAACGGTAAAAAAAATGAGTTATCTCCCTTACTGTCAAATGTCTGCAATTGATAGTAGAATTTTAGGTGACATGATGACTGCTGGTTTTGTAAGGAATACAAGCCCGTTAATTATTTTGTTAGTGGGACCTCAAGGCCTGCAAGGGTTGGTGGGTGGATGTTTGCTAAGTAATTATATTACTGTATGGAGCATGCTAGAGTCGATTTGTAGCATATCCTAGCCAGGGGATATGTTTGACAGTAGTAATATGGGTTTGAAATATAGGGAGAGAGAGAGAGAAATGGGGTTTAACACCCACTCAATACAACTAGGTCATTTCGGGACTAACATATGGTTTAATTTTATTTCAATAATTCGCTTGCTCGTAGGGGTTTTTAGCAGTGGGAGGAAACCGGAGTGCCCGGAGGAAACCTACGAGGTTGAGAAGACGCCCATACCCCCTTGCCACATACGCTCACACCAGGGCTCGAAACCACAGCCGCAAGCAGAGGTGGTCGGCCAGCTAGAGGTCGAAGCGCGGCACTCTAGACCACCCCCCTACCCCCTTGAAATATTGGAGATCAGTAGGACTTTGTATAGCATTGAACTTTGTATAGCATTGAACCACATTTTTTTCCGCTAATATAAACATTCTAAACCAACAACCCACATACCCTTTCAATTAGCCACTACAGTATATTGACAACTATATATGTACATGTAGATGTTAACGGTGCCATGTCTAACCTACGGCAATTAATTTTATATTATTTTTTAAAGTCTGTTTCACAAAAATTTGGTATGATCATTAACAAGTCTGTTTCACAAAAATTTGGTATGATCATTAACAAGACATATGAAGCTGTGATTTAAGTCATAGTTTGGGCACTTATCTCTTGTGGTATTAAAGATATTAAATTTTGAAATCGGCTTAAAAATGATACATTTTCGGCATAAATCTAAACCGTTCTCAGTCTTGCCTGATCCAAAAGAAATCATTTTTGGCACGTAACTAGCTAAGCTAGTGTTTAATAAAATTACAGAAAATTCATAGGTCGTAACGTAAACTGTTCTGAAATAAACTATATTTCATATAATCAAAATTGGTCCCATAGAAATGTTCCCCCGAATGTAAGCTTCAAGTTGATGCCAAGTTCGTTAAAATCGGATGAGTAGAACTTTTATTTTTGTCGTCGTTTTCCATGGTTACAAAAAGGCTTCTTTTGAATCGTGACGTCATCGTGTAATAATTAATGGACACATTATCGTGAATTAGCAGGACTAAGACTAGTAATTATTTGCCTAGTTTTCATGATGGACGAATGTAGTGCGAGTTATTAATAGACAATTTTTCCCTTAACTTTTTTCTCCCCTCTTCCTGCATTTTTGGGTTGACTTTTTGGTCTAGAATAGGAGAAAAGGGATCAAATTTGCAATTTTATAGCAGTTTTGGGTAATACTGGTGATATTACAGCGGAGGGATGGGGCTGTAAAATGTCTTTCTGCGGAGCAGTGAAATGTATCGGAAGTGAGATTTTCACCCAAGTCAACTTCAAATCCCTGTAGCCAAAAATCTAAACCATATTAACCCTACAAGTTTATGATGGGGAGATTGCCAAATGTTGTCCCCATTGTGCCTAAAAATATTGGAACCAACAGAATGTTGAGCAAAAAGCTACAGCCAGTGATGTTACAGCCATTTAACATTGAAGTCAATGGGCAAATAATTACTAGTCTGAGTCCTAATGATACTAAATATGGCCGAAAGAGATTTGTTCTCCACCACTTATTTCATGAATTTTTCAATAAGAAGTGTCAAAAAAGGTAAGAATACTGTTTTTTTATTGCTCACAAGGCATTTTTCTGACTGTCTGATATCAAAATAGCCATTATTTGGGGTTTCCGTTGATAGAGTGTGAATTCAGGGACCGTAGGCCTTAATGTTTACATTTTGTTGCATGTACGTCATCAAAACACTGAATTGTATTACAATGTTTCTAGTTTAGTACTAGTTAACTAGTGGCACGTGTTTTTTTTTCCAAAAAGGCATATTTCTACTGTCGCATTTATGATTAAATCGAAAATTCTCGTCAAAAAGCATTTGGCGTAGGCCTATGCCAAGACAGCTAGTCCTGACAGCTAGTCCTGACCCTAGCCCCAACCCACAATCTTGCCAAAAAATCATGTGGCCACAACCCTATTTACATGTGACCTTGAACCAAGTCTGCAGTTGGCCTTAATATTTAGACATGACATGTTTTGACATCATACAATGAAATGTTAACATGTACACTCCCATTCGGCAAACCTCGACAGATTCCGGTGCCCTATATCTAGACTCGGCTGTATGATGAAGTCCGCCATTTTGGAACTATTTTAAAGGACCCGGATAAACAAGGTTGCCCCCAGGAGATGGGTGCCAGTCAAGTCGTCCACAAGCGAAGTTGTCCACAAGGCATTGGTGATGTCGTCAACAACTATTAGTGATGTCGTCCACAACTAAATATGTTTATGAATTTGTTAATGAATTTGTTATTTATGGAATAAAACGATTTACTTTGTTGTTTATTTGCTGTGAGAAAGGGTGATCACGCAGAAAAAAACTATACTAATTAAAAATACATCGTGTGGACGACTCCAAAAAACGTATTACAATATCCAGAAATTATTTACTTTGTTGTTTATTTACCGAGAGAAAGAATGACCACGCAGAAAAACTATACTATTTACAAATACTTTATATTTATGTGTCCAGAAATTATACTAAGTCGTGTGGACGACTCCACCAACGGATGTGGACAGCTTAACCAGATTTTGGGACTTTTTGTAAAAGCGGAACGTTTTCCTGTTAGAGTAAATCGGTAGTCGATAAGCCGCATCGCAAATGTATGGTCGTAGGTACATATCAATGACTATCATACATCCGAGTCTAGATGAAGGTTACGGAAAGTACCGGAATCTGTCGAGGTTTGCCGAATGGTACACTCCAAAATTCACTCCCATGTGACTTTTGACCAAACCTGCAGCTGGCCCTAATATTTAGACTGAACCTCAAAAACATGGTATCTGCCTTTGAGATTGGCTTAGACTTGTGTGACACTCATTTTTTTTAACTTTTTTTACTGACTTTTCTGACTGTTTACTGGTTTCTTGTTGGAGAGCCAGTGATTGGATGTTCCCTAGAAATAAAGAGGTTTATTTCTATTTCCAGTTGCAACCTATTTTTTTTCTTTCGTATTTTCTCACTGTTTTTTTATTGCATATTTATCCCCAGCTATCTATCATTTTAGGTGCCATGGGTAATATTTCATAGAGTGGATTGATTGACCTCAGCAAACACAAGTATTTAAAAAAAAGAAGCAAAACAGGTGAGATAAATGTGGATTTCATACACCACTTTTCGAAGTGCAGCCAACCTGATCCCCACTTCTGCTCACTAACGGGGGGGGGGGGGATTTGGTACTGCACAGGCCTTTCTACTCCCCTTGGCATGTAACTGAATGATAGAATTGCACATTTTGACCATTTTCTGGGTGTCAAATAGGTCCATTTCCCTGGATAGTATTCTCCCCAGAATTCTCACTCTCTTCCAAATTTAACATTTCAGGTCTACATCGCAAACCCTGATGACTTCCTGGACTGGCTTCAGTAGAACGATGATCTCAATGCATATTAATTTCATCCCGGATCTCTATGACACCTGTGGTGGAAGTGGAGGGCAAATCGAATTCAGTTTGTGCTCCAACCGAGGACCTCTGTAAACTTTGCTTTTTGGTGATGACTTCATTTCCGAGCCCGATAAAGGACACCCATGTGTTTATCACGGCCTCTCATATTAGAAGATAACATAAATGGCTTGTGTGTTGACGGTTATGCATATGTCTTGGTCAGGAAAGTTGTAGGCACCATTGCCCTTGTAAACCATTTGACAGGCCAGAGTGAACAGGGAGACCCATGATTGGTCAACAATGTACCAGATTCCATACTGGGGGGTGGGGATGAAGAAACTCTTGTAGTGTTACATTATCAGATTATTTCAAATTACTTATTCTATGGAAATACAGCTATATAGGAGATATTTTAAAATTGATAAGCACTGCTTGTTTCAACATCTTAGATTTGGCCACAATTTAACATTTGCAGCTACGTTAACATAGAAAAAACTGTGGTTTTCGATGAAAGTGATAAAAAGTCTAATATTGCATCATGATTACTGTTTTAAAGTATTTCCGTGATGGAATTATATTGAATTTATCTCATCTTTTTACAGGATGCATTTATGTTCCAAAATAAAAATGTTGTGTGGAATTCAAAATTTATGTGCTTTAAAATTTCTATCTGAATTTCCGCAGTTTTCTGATGCACTATAGTGATTGTAGAATGCTGCACTGCGCATCTGCAAATGCATGGATTTTCATACTCTTTGGCCAGGGCATTGCATATATGTTTGTTTATTAGATAACCACAGATTTGTTCAAACAGCAAGAACATGTGAGGTATATAGGACTAAGACTAGTAATTATTTGCCTAGTTTTCAAGATGGACGAATGTAGTGCGAGTTATTAATAGACAATTTTTCCCTTAATTTTTTTCTCCCCTCTTCCTGCATTTTTGGGTTGACTTTTTGGTCTAGAATAGGAGAAAAGGGATCAAATTTGCAATTTTATAGCAGTTTTGGGTAATACTGGTGATATTACAGCGGAGGGATGGGGCTGTAAAATGTCTTTCTGCGGAGCAGTGAAATGTATCGGAAGTGAGATTTTCACCCAAGTCAACTTCAAATCCCTGAAGCAAAAAATCTAAACCATATTAACCCTACAAGTTTATGATGGGGAGATTGCCAAATTTTGTCCCCATTGTGCCTAAAAATATTGGAACCAACAGAATGTTGAGCAAAAAGCTACAGCCAGTGATGTTACAGCCATTTAACATTGAAGTCAATGGGTAAATAATTACTAGTCTGAGTCCAGCAATGAGTAGACTTTGCCGCCCTTGTCTGTGTAGTTTATGAAAAATGATACGATATCTTCGACCGACAAATAAAAGAAAACGAATGGAGACATTTTCTCGTTATTGGCAGCTGTCAAAAAGACTAGTTATTCGAGATAGAATAACTTCCCCTTAGTTAAGATTCTGTGTGTCAGAAATTACCAAAACCAGGCTACAGAAGCATATTTCTATGCAGAAACAAGAAAGACGAGCTACTTTACTCATTGTAACGATCAAATCAAATTCGGGTGCTATTTTTAGATCAACCAAGGTCAGGGATTCCTGAGGGATTCCCTCCCTTTGACTGACAATCCTGACCTATCCGGCGAAGTAATAGCTACTTTCTTTTGATAATTTATGTTTTTAGGGGAAAAAGAGACAGGTACTAAAGTATCACCGAGAAATAGTTTGAAAAGTTAGTGCGAATCTTAGACATGGCAACGCCCTTAAAGGGACAATAACACTCTTGCTGGCTTGACAGGTCCAGAAAAAAATTAGCCTTATTTTAACTACAAGATGTTTGAGTGTCCTACCTGTTGTGTAAATTATCCATTACAACCTATCTTACTTGTCCAGAGGGTTCGAAAATATGTTTAAATCCAAGTTGCATTTGAAAGTGCTTACGTAAGGCTTTTCAAACCATGTTACGGCATGTAGTTGAATTTTTCCAATTTTTAAAATTAGGTGTGTAAAGATGAAATTTGTATCCCTTTTTAAATTGAAATATTGTAAAATAGTACACATTGTTGACCAGAATAAAGATTGGAACATATTATTCAGTTACAACAAGAGTGGTATTGGGGCTTTAAAGGACGAATTACACCCATGTAGATATAAGTTGAAAACATAATTCTGTATCTGGGCTGCTATGAAGCTAAAGGTTGGAAAACAGCATGCACAGTTGTGCAATTATTTATTAAAGTAAAAATCAATGAAAATCAAAATTATACAGATACTCTGCACATCAAAATGTCATATTAAGTTAATCGTCATCATCATCATCATCACTGTCACTAAATGTACATGTATTGACATCAAATTCGGTCTCTTAAACAGTTTTTTTTTCCATTTTCGCACTGACTATACTTGCACATATCTGTGCAAGACAACTTTGCTTAATGGGAAGAGCAGTGTCCACTGATGCATTTTCCTGACTTGCACCCACATGACACTGATTCTAAAACACTATCAGGCGCAGGTTTATTTTTCATCCATGTTATGAGGAGTTCATTGTTCATTAATTCCCAGCCATGATTTTCAGGTGAAGGCGCATTGAATAATACCTATAGCTGGAAGCATCAACATTTTCATGTTTACGAGCAAGGCAAACAAATATATCAAAAAGCTTGACCATTCGAATGATTTCCTGGCCATTTATGAGTCTTTCTCTTATTATATCTTTACAGAATATGTTGTATGTCGTTAAATATTTTACGGAGGACTTGTCACCTTTGCTGAAAAATATAAATAAACATATATTATAAATTTGTCCAATTAAAACAAAATTATGGAGTTTGGCTGACATTTACACAGGGTTTAACCGCTATGGCGGGGGAAAGCGGCAAAAACCTAATGTTATGTAGAAATGTCTAATTCAAAACACACATGTAACATAATGCCATACCAAATACCTAAAACGTTTAATGCAAAAAAACAAAATACAAGAAACCTCTAATACAAAATACCTCATACGTCTAATGCAAAAGACAAACTACAAGAAACCTCTAATACAAAATACATATAACATCTTATGCACAATTGATTTTACAATCTGAAACATCTACCATAAGCATTAGAAGACATATCTCGTTGGTATTACTTACGTTTCTCCACTGAAATATCTTTATTTAGGTCAATGTCAAGGTCACCGAACACAATTTGGCGAGCTATTCGGCTAGCGAGCTATTCGATCAATCCAACTGGCAACCTATTGGTAGGCAACCTATTCAGAATAAATTCAAAGGTCGCCCAAACTCATCTATTTTTATCAACCAATAAAATCCATCGTAACGTCTATCAAACGAAAGTAGAATATATTGTTATTTTAAAGTGAAAGAACGTTAATATTCCGAATCAAAATTCACACAGGCTGTGGCATGGGAGCCAAGCGCGAGTCGTTACTACAGGAAGTAGGTGAACTCCCTCTGTCACTACGAAGGAAACAGTTGACCCTAGGACATTGGGCTAAACTAACCCGATTGGGAAAAAGGTGCCCTGCCTCCCAAGAGATCTCAAAGTTTAGAGCATCCAAGGACGACGCCAAAAAGTCGTACGGTCAGGTAGTTGGCAAAATGGTCAGAGATTATGGCCTCGATAAGTTCATCATACACGGTGTAGAGGATACGTGTAGGGCACCTTGGACCCTTCCAGTACCCCCGGTCGATACCTCCCTCGTACTGAAGGTGGATAAAGGGAGCAACCCACAGGCGGCCAAATTTCTCTCGTTAGCTCACATCGAAGATAACTGGCCTAATTGGACTCACATATACACGGACGGATCGCACAACCCCGAAAACGGTACGACGGGCTTCGGGATTTACACCCCGGGGAAGGAGTTACAGGTAGCAAATAGACTGCCAAATATGTGCTCTGTGTACACCTCGGAAATGTACGCGATCAAGGAAGCCGTAGTGTGGATATCCAGCCAAAGGAAATCTAAATATGCCGTCCTCAGCGACTCTCTAAGTAGCCTAGAATCTATAAGGAACCAGAGGTCGGACGCCCGTCCCGAACTGCTGACACAGATATATCAGGCTTACGAGGTGGCTTTGGCAAAAGGCAGCCGGATAGTACTTACGTGGGTCCCTTCGCATGTGGACCTAAGGGGGAACGAAGAGGCGGACAGGCTCGCCCTTAAGGGGTCACAGCTGGATGAACCTAGTGTCGATCTCCCTTATAGCTTGTACGAAGTCAAAAGTATGGTTGGGCTCCGCGTCAGATCTGAATGGGAGAATTCCCTCGTGGAACTCAACACATACAGATTCAGAAGTAATGAATCCTTGATAGCCAAGTTTGTTGTCAACCATCCCAGCAGGAGAATCTGCCGGCTGATAACAAAGCTGAAGGTAAAAGAGACGCTAAGACATCGTACCTACAAGCCTATAAGGTGTAGTTGCGGCACGGACGTTTCGCCAGCACATATTCTAGTCGACTGTGATCGCTTCACAGCCGAACGGAAACCTCTCACGGATAAACTGAGCACCCTTAACACGGTCCTTAGTGTTCCTAACTTACTCTATCCAAGAGTGAGCAAACACGAGATCTTTGAGTTAATCTATGATTTCGTGTGTGAGATAGGTATCCATGGCATGATTGTGTGACCCCATTGAAACGAATAGAGTGTTCTACTCAGTGACGACTCGAGGCCCATCCTCGAAACCCAACGGACGGGATCCATAAGTGATCATCCTGAGGGACAACGGGAGATGGACCCCCCAACGTGGAGGGAGGTCTTACACCATGGGACCGTTCTAACGCTTGGCTGGAGAATGATAATTTATTTGCTGCTGGTACTACCTGGATCGGTAATGACATCTACCTTGTTACTTAGTTACCAATGAGATAGGTCAGGAGGTGTGCCCTTTGGGCCTCTTAACCACCCAGCCATCTCTTTTTTTTTTAAACGGGCCGACACGGGCTGGGCCCTCGGGCCCCCCGTACTGACAGGCCCATCTACCCATGTATCCCGGCATTATGGCAAAGCGGGCAAGATTAACGCCCGCTCGCCACCACTTTTCCCCAACTATACCCGGACGCTTCATTTGGATGAAACCTTAGGCGCTCCCTGCAGAGACACTATGTCTCGATTAGATTACGCCGGACCTGGCCTCACATGTGGCCTCCTCTGGCAAGTTTCCTTAGGAAACAATTGTCTACGATATCACCCTAGGTGGAAGTGGACGTTAAACCCCCTCAGAACAGGGTCATCGTACATAAAAATAGATGAGTTTGGGCGACCTTTGAATTTATTCTGAATAATTTTCCAACGAATAGGTTGCCAGCTGGATATATCGAATAGCTCGCTAGCAGAATAGCTCGCCAATTTGTGTTCGGTGACCTTGACATTGACCTAAATAAAGATATTTCAGTGGAGAAACGTAAGTAATACCAACGAGATATGTCATCTAATGCTTATGGTAGATGTTTCAGATTGTAAAATCAATTGTGCATAAGAGGTTAAATGTATTTTGTATTAGAGGTTTCTTGTATTTTGTCTTTTGCATTAGACGTATGAGGTATTTTGTATTAGATGTTTCTTGTATTTGTTTTTTTGCATTAGACGTTTTAGGTATTTGGTATGGCCTTATGTTACATGTGTGTTTAGAATTAGACATTTATACATAACATTAGGTTTTTGCCGCTTTCCCCCGCCATAAACCGCCTATTTCCATGCGGCAACCCGCTAATGAAAACAGGAAGGTATTAGCAGTACAAGCAGAGGGAGGGAGAACTAGGGTTTAACGTACACTGGACACAAACAGTCATTTCCGGATCAGTTTTATTTCAATAATACCAGTGGCATGAAAGCAGAGCATGCAGAGAAAACAAAGGAATTGTTAATGCAGCAAACATATTGTCACACTTTGACAGTGAGTGGAGGCTGCGTAGAGATGACAAATTTCAGTGGATGGCTAAAGTAATCGGCATTATGGGATGAGATAAAAAAATTAACTGCAACTGCCTGGAATTTCTATCAACATATAAAAAGAAGCATAAACTTTACTGACATAAAATTATGAATCCGAGTGCAGCTACACAAATAAAAAATATCATCAGAAATACATGTATTTACCTTTCTGATAACCGTCTAACAAATCGTCCACAAGCAAAGTCGTACACACGAAAAACCTGGTTAAGTCGTCCACACCCGTTGGTGGAGTCGTCCAAACCCGTTGGTGGAGTCGTCCACACGACTTAGTATAATTTGTGGATATAATAATACGTTGGTGGAGTCGTCCACACGACAGTGAGTTGCATTAAGTTAATCTTCAATGGGCGGCGTCTTTCATCTTCAGAAAAAACGTGGCTATAATCATAACACCAATTAATACTCAATACTTTATTACAAAAACATCGATAATACTAATCAAATAAACAATAGTGCAACAATCATAACACCAATTAACAAACAATACAAGCATACTTCATTACAAACATCGATAATACTAATCAAATATGTTAAAATCATAACGTCATTTAAAACAGAATAAACTTTATTACAAAAACATCGTTAATAATAATCAAACAATCAAAAATGCTAAACATCGGTGAACAACAAATCGAATCATAATGCCAATCTAACACGAAAAGATAGATCATAATACGATTAACTCTATTATACAAACATAATCTAACATGAAAAAAAAGATCATACAATAATACAACAATACACAACTCTAGTACACAAACACAGGTGATTATACCTGTGGACGACATCACCAATAGTTGTGTACGAGTCTTAATCTTAGTTGTGGACGACATCACCAGTAGTTGTGGACGACTCCACCAACGAGTGTGGACGACTTCACCAACGGGTGTGTACGACTTGTCTGTGGACGACTTTGCTTGTGGACGATTTAACTGGCACCCATTCAATTCCGCAGCTTTCAACAGTTGGTCTACAATCAAATTTTACACTATATTAATATATCGTTGAAAATTGAGTATGCCAAAGAGTTGGGGAGGGGATGTCACCTTAAGGCCTTCGTTAATACCTGGCGGGTCAACTCACATATGGCAGTGGCAAATGCACGCGGTTGTGGTTCCCATGCTTTGTGTGAGTGGAAATGGCCTAGAGATAGATCGCCTAAGAAAGGTGCCCCTGCACGTGGGCCAAGAAAATAAAAAAATAATACAAGTCAATCGCTCTGTGTTTCCTCCCTTGTTAAAGCGAATGTGCAACACTACGACCAGCGACTGTGCCGAAGGGCTTTATGGCAGTTTCATAACATTTTACAGTGATGCAGTAGCACTGCTGATTCCAGTTACAAGAAAAACAACAACACAACCACCATTAATACTGTTTCATTAAATTCAATATAAGGTCACATTACCTGCTGTTTTGGTCTGAGCTTGGGGTAATACATCCTTCTTCCTTTTTTCTCCAACAGTGATCAATTTGTCAAGTTTTTTACATATTATGCACACAACAGGCAGCAGAGATTTACTCTTTCTTTTTGCTTCTGGAACGGCTGAAGTGACTGTGTGTATTCTGGTTTTGGATCTTAATCGATCATATTATAGTGTCTTCTCCTCAACACATTGTGGAAATTAATGTTCCAAATATAAATATATCTGATCATTTTCCATGCTGTTTTACATGGTATAAGAAAGGTATCAGAATCCCGAAATCATCCCATACAACTATTTCTTATAGATCATTCAAGACATTCAATGAATCTGATTTCTTGATGCCTTTTGATAATGTTTACAATGCTTGTGATCCAAATATTGCACTTAAAATGTGGTATGATACTATTCTTCCAGTCATCAATAAGCATGCTCCCTTTAGAACCAAAAGAGTTAAAACTGTCTCAAAGCCACCATGGCTTTCTGATGAAATTGTTAAAATGATGCGTCTACGCGACCACCACAAAAAGAGAGGCGAAATCATTGAATACAAAATATGTAGAAATAGATTGAAAAATTTGATCAGAAACTCTAAGTCTAAATGTTTCCGTAGCTTAGTAACTTATTCAAAAAATTCTAAACAAATTAGGAAGGCAATTAATAGTGATTGTGAATCTATTAATAACTATTTTTCTAAAATACCTGATAATCTTCTAAAGAAAGCACCCGTATCACCTAAACATTTCAATGATGAGCTAGTTTCTAATTTTATTCAAGGGCACCTTCAATCACAGGAGGTTTTTGAAATTACTCCTATGGCTGTTATGCAAGTGTCAAAATTTCTTAGGTTGCTTGATACAACTAAATCTGTGGGTTTAGATCTTGTTAATCCGATTTTTTTGAAGCTGGGATCTGGTATACTTGCTCCAAGTTTAACTTATATCTATAATTTATGCATAACTAAATGTGTATTTCCAGATTTATTTAAGTCAGCTAAGGTTCTGCCTTTACATAAGTCTGGTTGTAAAGCTGATCCGAATAATTTTCGTCCAATATCTATTTTACCTGTATTATCAAAACCACTTGAAAAACATGTGTCTAAATGTCTAACATAATTTTTAAACAAACATAGTCTATTGTATGCTAAGCAATCAGGTTTCAGACAAACTAGTTCTTGTTTAACTGCCTTGACACATATAACAGAAACTATTTATGATAATTTGAATTCCAATTTGTTAAGTCGATTAATCTTTTTTGACTTCAGAAAAGCGTTTGACTTAGTGAATCATAAATTATTATTACAAAAATGTGCTTTATACAAATTATCAAAATCTTCCCTGTCATTTCTTAAATCATATCTTTTTGACATAAATCAGTGTTCATCTGTTAATGGATGCACATCTTCATCTCAGTCAGTCTTACATGGGGTGCCACAAGGATCTGTACTTGGTCCCTTACTTTTTAATATCTTCATTAATGATCTGCCTTTAAATTTGTCTTCTAATTGTGATCTATTTGCAGACGATACTACGGTTTATACTTCGGCTGCAACGTTATCCCAACTTCAAACTAAATTACAGTCAGATACTAATAGTGTTCTAAATTGGTGTGTTAATAATTCCATGATAATAAATATAATGAAAACTAAAGCTATGCTTGTAACAACGCCTCAGAAAAGAAAATTTATTAAAGAATCCCTTGATATTCAAATTGAAGGTAAAAACATTGAAGTAGTTAACTCTTTTAAACTCTTTGGTGTATATATTGATCAAAATTTGAATTGGAAGGACCATGTTAAGATGATCAGTAAAACCTTAAACCAGAAACTGTTTCAATTGCGAAGGATCAAAACATATCTACCTAAATCCTTCCAGCTACTATATTACAAGTCACATTTCATGTCATATATTGATTACTGCTCTCAAATTTTGGATAACTGTAGCAAAACTGCATATTTACTCCTTCAGCGTCAACAAAATCGTGCCTTCAAACTCATTTTTGATCAAGAACATTCTAATGACCTGCCCCCTTTTCTAAGGAAATGGAAGCTGCAGAATATTGAGTCAAGACATGAGTTAAACAAACTTATTTTCATATATAAAATACTTAACAATGTTTGTCCAAGTTATTTATCTAATCTATTATTGAGTTATAACACTCATTATAGCAGTATTAATTCTCGCCTGACCCTCTTAAGACCGAATTTAGATATTATTAAGAATAGTTTGCGTTATAAAGGTGCAAAATTGTGGAATGATTTACCTGAAACCACAAAAACAAATTGCAGAAATGTTTATTCTTTTCGAAGACTTATTACTAAAAATATGTTTCAAACCTAAATCATCATCTTACTAATACTATATGTAATACTTGTGCCACACGGTACATAATTGATGCAAGATTGATATGTAAGCCAGTATGTTAAATGTTCATTTCAATTGATAACCTTTGTTATATTTGTTATTGTTTTTGTTATAAAGGGCACAACGTGTCAGAAAGGTCCATACATATCGGACCTAGATTGTTCACCCTTTTGAAATAAAGATATTATTATTATAATTTCTTTGGAGAGCTAGGTCCCTAATCTTCTACACTCTCGCTATATTCTGGTTGACTTGTAGCCGGAGATTTTAATGTTTCTTTCTCTATGCGATTACGGGCAGATACATTTCGGAATTTGTCTGTAAAACGCCTGTAGCATGTTGGGTGAAATCCTGCATCTTTTGGCGCGTCGATAAATTCCTTGTTCATAATATCAGTAGGCCTATATCATATATCACTCGAAGTCGCCTGTTCAGCTATCCATTTCCCTTGCCCATCAAGTTCTAGCCATTCCTGGGCACATTCACGGAAATTATCCCAACGAGATTTTGTAAATAGTTGTTCTCGTTCCTTTCTTAATCCTTCGAAATGAACAATACAGTGTAAATTTGATAAAGTATCACTAGTATCAGTAGATTCACGTACATTTCTGAGAACAGCCATCACACGTGTGTTAATGTTTACAACTTGCTAGGTCGGTCAGCTGGTCACAATACGAGCTTCTGATTGGCCCATGGTGACCAATCACCAGTTATTTCCCTACGCGTTATAATAACGCGGGTAAATTAAACCCCGTACGAATAAATTTATATCACCCTTAATTGCGCTGTCGGTGCTTGGAACACTAGCCAATTTTCTTTAAAATATGCCTATCTACCTTATAATGGTCGCAGATTAAATAAGAGAGGACCATGTAGCGGAGTTGCACGCTAGAAATCTTGGCTGCAGGCCTATGTATGTCCTATTTTCATGTACTCAATAAAGGTTTTATATACACTATGCCTTCCTTCTATTATTTGTAACATATAGTGTTACACTCTTATTTTAATTCAGACGGATCTAATTTCTTAATCTTAATTTCAACTGTTGGCGGAACTGGTATTAGGAGAAACAATCGTATTGATCTAATTATTTATTTCACTGAATTCGGAATACCTACATTCACTTTCTACTAAATACAAAATGAAATGAACAATTTTTTCCCTACAAATACTTCAACCGTCTATGGCGAAAGTTTGGGGTACACTGAATATTGCATCAATAAGTTTGCATCGTCTGTGGCCATAGAGAAGTGTCCAAAAATTTGAAGTCAACTTTTTTGTCAAATTTTGAGGGTGTGTAGGCCGCTTTACAGACCATTTTGAAACGTCGGTAATATAACAAATCTATCTGATCCTTGTGTAGTAAAGACAAGTAAACCGAAATTTTAAACTATAAAAAAGGAAACGAAATAGGATCGGTTTTAATCATACCGGCTTGTTTAAACATGGACAGGCTGGGTTTGTCACACATAAATGACAAGATGGGATAGACAGTTTTTCACCTACTCTACTAGTGCCAAGAGATCTTATAGGTGCTATCAATTCGTATAGGTTTTCATACCTGTCAAACTGAAGATCCTTATCGTCCTTAAGTACTGGCCACGAACCACTTCATGTTTGTTATTATTCGAGTTATACTGTCAGTTCATTGACATTTAAAAGGGAGACAAATCCTTTCTAATGATATGAAATCCGGCCTACTGTGTTCCGTACTGACACAAACTGTCATTTTGGGATTAACACATATGGTTCAATTTAATTTTAATAATTTGCTTGTGCTATGTGTCTTTAGCAGCAGTGGAAACATGAAGACCAAGGAGTCTACTCATCACGTACAACCTGGGAATTGAATCAATGCCAGTTGACTCAATGACAGACATGTCACGCTAACCATTCAGCCATCTAAACTCGCTCGCCATCCCCCCCCCACCTATCTATCAACCGAGAAAATGAAAACCGGCATCACATTCGAAGACAGAAATAAAATGTGGTTTACTGTTTTGCTCTGACTAGGCTAATGAAGGCAGGTATACACCATGCAGTGTGCTATGAGGAAAATTTGCCGGACAGCGGCATTACAGTCTACTCTTATATAAAATTCCAACTGCCAAGGGTACTTTTACGTGCACGCCAATGTGTACATGGGACCTATGTGCAGATAGAACCATGGAGTGAGCTCCTATACAAATAAGTCATGGCAAAGTTATATTTCCCATCCACTCATAGTATTTTATAACCCCCACCCTGTCAATATATTGTTAATAATAGATAAGACAAAAACAGTTTTCAAAATTATTTTTTTGCTTATTTATTACCGGTACATTTCTTTAACTTATGCAACCAAGGCTGAAGCTGTGGCAGATTCACTGAAAAAGAAAATTCAGGTAAATTTTATTATCAAATATAAATATTTACTCAAATATATAGCAACAGAGTAAATGAAAACAGTTGTATGCTATGCAGTGTGCTAGGAAAGGCAATTTTGAGAGAAAGAAATGGGGTTTAACGTCCACTCAACACAGCCCATGTCATTTCGGGATTAACATATAGTTCAATTTTTTTTTAAAAATAATTCGCTTGTGCGCAAGTTTTTTTAGCAGTGGGTGGAAATCGGACCACTTACAACCGGGGAATCAAACCACACCAGTTGACTCAATGACAGACCTTATGATACAGCGCACACAAGCTAACCTATTGGCCATACAATATCCTGGCAACACTACAGCCTATCTACTCTTAGTTGAATTTAATCAGTCAGGATCTTTCACCAGCTGCAAACAGTAGACGCCTAGCTTAACCACCGACGAGGAGAAACCAGACATCATTGAACCCAGTGAAGTCTGGCCACTGAGTCCTGTCAAACTCAACGAACCACCATGTCTTTTGTCTATTATAAAATAACGCAAAACTTGTACACTCATACAAGAAAGGTCATTATCATAACTTACTATTTCCAATTTGGTGGTAAAACTCTCTTGGATTTGTAATAACGTGACAGACGGTGTATTCTGCTTTCAATCAAGATCATCCTGAATTTAGCATTCTTGTCCTGTAAAATTATGAATTTTTTTTTTAATATTTTAAAGTGCCCAGTAGCAATAAGGTAGAATTATCAAGAACAATTTAGCACTCATTAGACAGAATGCGTATTTGGAATTCTTCAACGGTTAATGAAATTAACACTTGCGTTTAAACCACCAACTTAAAAGGCTTTGATGTTAAAATCAACAAAGACCTAAACAGTTATTACTCTCATTGATAATTGGTCATGGCTTTTTTTGGTAGGTTAACACCCACCTATTGAAGGCCAAATTATACAATGTTATTTCAAGACAAATCATGCGATGGTACTGCTGATTTTGTAATTTGTCGTAATTCCTAGTATTCAGAGAGAAATAGAGTTAACGTCCACTCAGCACTAACATATGGCGTGAGGAAACTGGATGACCAGGAGAAAACCCACAAGGTTGGACAGGCGATTTTTCTCCTTGCCACACACAACTGGGGGATTCGAAACAAAGCCAGTTGACTCATTGACAGGCTTTATGAAATAAATTGAGACATGAATATGATGACAGATTCCACAGAATGCTTTAACATTCAGAAGCCAGATTCTCCAATAAATCCAGCTTTGTGTGGGTTAACTATTGGAAGCACAAAGATGAATACAATTTGCAAGCTATTTACCTAGAATGAGAAGCATTATCTGCTGTTCTAGAAAGATTGAACATAACTTTGTGCAGGACTTGTAATGAACCGGACTGACAGCAGATTAGTGATGGAAATCGTTAAAACATCAAACAGATTTTAGTGATGGGGCCTTGTGCACAAAAACTCGGGAAGTTATAAGGTTTTAATAAATTGATTAAGTTACCTTTCGGCTTTTTTCTAAATGTTTTCTGATGACCACAGCTCTCTTGATCAAATGATAAAGATCTTCTGGAATATCAGGGGCTAGTCCTTTAGATTTCAAGATACGGAGGATCTTGTTACCAGAGACGTATCGAACCTGGGCAACTCCATGTGAATCTCGTAAAATTACACCTAAAAAATTAAATACAATTAATCTTAACATTATCTTGAAAGCACAAACATACATGTATTAAAGATTGTAATTTATGACACTCTTAATTTATATTCACCGGGCCTCATCAACCTAACTGGGCTAAGGACACTCTCCCAGACATGGTTTAAGTCAGTGCTTCTCAACCTTTATGATACAATTCCCCACTCCAGAAATATTTTTTCCGCTATTCACCCCTAGCACTATAAAACATCAAATTATTAAAAACTATAAACTGAAACTTGCCAATAATGTATTGTTTCAAACAAATATTTAATGAACAGATGCAATGGATTTACACATTAAAAGCACAATGGAGATGTAATGACCCTTTTTTAGTGAGCACCTGTTGCTTAATGTTTTTGAACAAGGGACATCTTAACACCCGGAACTAACTTTGTGGTCTGTAACATTTTAACTGATGGATCCCGGTCAAGAGTCTGAAAACTCAATTCATGCAAATTCCCTTCTATTCACAAAATTCACCCCTTTGTGTATAATTCACCCCCCATTCCCCTGTTTTCCAAATTTCACCCCGAGCATTTCGAATTCCCCCCTGGGGGTGCACATGGACCCCGGTTGAGAAGCACTGGGTTAAGTGTTTTCACTTAATATTCCAGCCCCCATATTCGTCTTAATATTCTTGGTTATAAACTAGAAATAGCCTAATTGAATACATGAATCCCCCTTTTGGAAAGCAATGTGCATTGTGGGAGAGAGCTGAGAGAACTTCCAGGGAGCGACCATTGCTTTGCATGGGATTTCTGACTAAATTAAAAAAAACACTGATTTTATGTTAATTTTGGTGCATCAACCATCTGTGTCTCTATCACATCATATAAAATATAAAACCCATCACTAAAATTAACATAAAATCGTTGTTTTTTCGAAATTTGGTCAGAGAAATCCCATGCAAAGCAATGGTCGCTCTTTGTAAGTTCTCTCAGCTCTCTCCCACAATGCACATTGTTTTCCAAATGGGGGATTCATGTATTGGTTCAATTTTGTATTCCTGTACTCAACTTTTTAACTGCTAATCGTTACTGACAAAGGGAAACCAAGCTGGAAAATCTGGATCTCCCGAGTCAGGGAATGAGCACTTCAGACACTGAGCCATTAGTTTATGATTGGATTTTCAGTCAATTCATTAAAAAAATTTTAAAAGAATTACTCAGTGATGACCGAAGATAATTCACATATTTTGCCATAGCTAAATATTGTGCATTCGTGTCATTTTACAGGAAACATCTGCAGGATTTATGTCTTATTTAGTTGAAATTCTTATTTTTAACGTAACTTACCAATTTGTGATGGTGTCAACCCCTTTTTAGCCAATTTATATATCTGTTCCTGAACATCTTCAGCAGATAATTTCAACCACTGAAAAACAGAAATACAAAATATTTGCATGGATGTCTGATCATTTTGGACATTTACTAGGTTATGTGTGATACATATTGGGAAAACAAAATGGGCATTTCCAACATAAATCTTTAATTTCGATACAAGAATCCCTAATCACTTAGCATCATAGCCTATCCTGTCAGATTTCTAGCAGTTATACATTGATATTTTATTAAAGGCCCAATAACACTCTTCTTGAAACTGAATAATATGTCCCAATTATTATTGTGGTCAACAAATTGTACCATTTTACAATATTCCAATTAATTGATACAAATTTCATCTTAAAACATCGCATTTAAAAAAATTGGAAAAATTCAACTATTTGGTTTGATATGCTTTACGTAAACCTTTCCAAATGTAACTTAGATTTAAAAATATTTTCGAACCCTCTGGACAAGTAAAATAGGATGTAATGAATAATTTACACAACAGGTAGGACACTTAAACATTTAGTAGTTAGAATAAGGCTAATTTTTTTTCTGGACCTGTGAAGCCAGCAATTTTATTGTCCCTTTAAGTTTGCCTTATAGTTCTAATTATGTTACGGTACCAGTAAGGCATAGGAATGAATGAATGAAATGGGGTTTAATGTCCTGTTAATGCACTATGAGGGAAATTTTGCCCGGGCAGCGGCGCTACAGCCTACTCTTAATCGAATTCCAACTGCCAAGGGATCTTTTACGTGCACTCCAATGTGTAACGGGACCTCGGTTTTTCGTACCATCCGAGCGACTAGGCAACTGTCCTTGCCAGGCCCTCCTTCTGCATCACTGACAAGGGTAAATCACGTCTGAAAATTGAGATGAACTTTCTCGGCCAATGCAGGGATCGAACACTCTACCTCCAGGCTAGCGAACCAGCGCCTATCCACTTAGCCACCGTGATCCCCGTAAGGCATAGGAAAATCTATTTGGCTCTGAATACTTACAGTTGGAACAGTACGTCTGTATGGTAAAGCAGATTTGGAAATACCCTTTCTATAAAAAAATTAAAAACTGAGGTTAGAAATAAATTCTCATTTGGTGATTGGCTAAGTTCTGACTTATCTTTTACACAATGCACTGACTTTCACTTTCAGTTCATAATGCCTGTGAAATACATTGGTTATGATTTCAACTTTGTCCTTGAAATACCAAATGCAAATGGGTTTGGAATGTCAGCTGTCACATTCAATATTGTGATCAATATATATTGAAAAATAGACTTATAAAGAGACAGTGCGAAAATAAATGTTGGTATATTTTTGTGACTTTTGAATCAGAATTGTGATTATCATAAATCTGAATGACAAACTATAAAAATTGAAAATAATTTGGCTTGGCCTAGGTTATGCAAAAATCAACGAAATGCCAATGGACAAATCGGCTCTCTTTGATTAGTGTAAACACGTGACTTGTGACGGTGTTTTGTTGTAGAAACAAGGGGATACGAAGCCATTCATCAATTTCATTAATATGGCCATGGCATGGACTCGGTAAACAACCCCAGGTCCTCACTAATTCCCTCTTTATGTGAAGTCTATGGCGACTCATTGATGAAACCCAATCAAACACGTGTTGTTCGAAACTTGCATGTCGGGTGGGACAACACCCATTTATTCATAAATTACCCTCTTTTCCACGCATTATTTCTAATAAAAAAGAAAGACGGATTGTTTATTTATTACTAGGATTTGTGTGTAAAAGGATAAAAGTTTATATTATGTGAAATAAACAGCATTGATTCACGTACCCAAAATTGTGCATACGACCCATGATGGCGGATTGTAGTGAAAGGTCGATCGGAAGTGACCCTACACTATCCCAGACATCAATTTAGACCAGGTCATAAGACGGAAATATTTGGTAGTCTCGAATATCAGTAAAAATGCAGATTTTAATAAAATATCGTCTGCTATTTTATTTTTATGTATTGATTTATATCTTTATCGATTGACGAATACACGAGTCATTGACACGGATACATGCTATGTATTATTTGAACTTCACACTGACAGAAAATGGATACTTTTACAAATCAAAACATATGTGTCACGTGAAGGATCATGTGACAGACTGGCGGAAGTAGATAATGATAATGTTGTTGACAAATTTGGCCACATCCACCAGGAAATTTGTTCAGATAAATGGCCAATGAATAGAGAATGTTTGTATGATTTGGTTATCTAATTAGCAAATACAATGTGGGTTAAACCTGAGGAGGTGTTGCTTGCAAATGCCCTTTGGTAAGTTATTCCGAGAAAAGATTTTCAGCTTTCGAAAACAAGTGCAACCCTCCTAAAATCATAATCATCATTGCATTATTTGGGGTGATTGACATCAATTTTCTTATCTTATTTTTTCTCAATTTTTATGTTGTTGTCCTTGGTGTTTGACGTCCGCTTTGACCGAGGGTGATATTACAGACAAGTGAAGTTGTATGATTTTTAATATGTAAGATAAGAGGCTTTGCTGAGTAGAGCGAAGCTGATTGTTGTCTAAGTTGTCAAATATAAAACCTTCATAATGAAGTTTCTCAAGTCACAGGTGATTAAATGATGCAAAAAATCCAAATATGTTAATGATTATGTTAAATAATTTTGTTTTTCCAAATTATTAATACCAAAATGTTGAGATTTACAGAGTAAAGTCCAGACATTCATCGGCGATACTCGATTGCATGTTCCTGAATTGAATTCTCTTAAGGCAGTGGATATTCAACCGTAAACGGCACTTTACTCTACTTACTATTTCGCCGTAACTTCCGTTTGGCATGCGCAGTTCTCTGATCCGTGGACTTAGCAGTTTTCAGCAGTTTTCGCTTTTGCAATGATGCCTAACCTTAACCCTAACCCATGACCCTACCCCTACCCCAAAACCTAACCCAAACCCTTACCCTAACCCTAACCATAACCACCATTCGTTCTTTGTCTAACCTTACTACTTTCTCCGTTTCTTATATAGGACAAAATAGCCATACTTGGATTTCTACGGTAGAACCCAGAGAATTAGTTTTAAAATAAAATAAAATAATAAATGTAAATTGTAGAAAATTATTCTATTTCGATCAAGGGCTCATTTCTGTGGATTTTGGTTTTTAATTTAAGTACCAAGACGGTCAGTGGTTTATGTTTTTTTCCCGTAAAACCATGCTTCTGCGCCAAACTTGAAAGACGAAGTTACCGTTCTTGTGGAATATATCAACTGCGCATGTCGAACGAAAGTGTCGCACAACTGCGCATGTCGAATGGAAGTTGATATTTAACCAATCACACACGATGTATATATACGTCATTGCGATTTACGGTACAATAGCGTTAGTAAATAGGGTACCGTTTACGGCTATATATCCACTACGTTCTCTTAATCCCATGATTATGAATATTAACCACCAAGTGAAAAACTGTATTTTGGGCTGTAGGGCCTGATGCATATATACTGACTGGTTAAGAACATATTTTAATCCAACCATGTGTTTAATTAAATCACACCCACCTCCGTTATCAGGACAGTCAGAACTCTGACAGGAGTGAATTATCTGTGAATCGATGGCAATTCTGTCTCTCAGTTCGGAATGCTCTGGACTGAGAATGAAGCCCCTCCTATATGCATGTCTTACAGGCTGGAATGACAGAAGATTCTGGCAAGAAGTAAAGCAAGTTAGCTTCCCATCAAAATGTACATTGTAGTTTGTTAGCCTATTTTGGGGATGTGATGGACAGGGCTCTATAAAAGTTGAATGTGCCTTAGCACACACTTGAAGAGTGCCTGCAGGGTCATACTCAATTGCCAGTATATAGTATGATTGTGGGGGGGGGTGGGCTTATGAAAGCTTCTTGGGTTGGACTCCGCAGAAAAAGAAATTATAAATAATTTAAGTACCTTTTTTTTATGGTTTCTAAATTGTATTAATGTATTAAATTTAACTTCCTGTATAATTCGGATACTAACAAGAGTTGTTTCCTTGACGATGACAAGATATTTATGCACTGTAACTAATTCTTTATTTTACATGATTTACGTGACGGTAATAATTGTTAAAAAAAACTTTAAATTTTTTAATTTTTTTTTCAAAATGTGCCTGCAAAAATGTTTTTTTACGTGTGCATGTGCGCGGACATATCGATGCCTGGTTATATATAGAACAACTAATTTTCATTGTGAATTGTGAAGTATATGCTGACTATAAGAAATAAAAGACGGTAACAATTTACTAAAAAAATGTTTATTTAGATATTACCAGTTTGTATAAACTGTTTTGTCCCGAAATGACCTAGTTGTGTTGAGTGGACGTTAAACCCCATTTCTCTCTCTCTCTATAAACTGTCACATTAAAAAAAGTTCCAATGGTGAAATTTAACTATTAGTGTCTATAATATTCCCAGCATAAATAAAAATATGAAGTGCTACATGTAATCCTGGTATATCTGTATATAGATTGGTATTATTTATCTCTAAGCAACAGAGAAACCAAAAGATGTAACCCATCCTTGACTTCTGATAGATTCTTTCAATGACAGCTGTTTGTCTACTTCCAGTACCTGAATTCTTTAGCTAATTTTATTTCAGGGTAAATGAAAGAGCAAACCCATATTTTGTTCTACAGAAGAGAAAGGGTTATGGTGGGGGAGGTTTAGCTGGTTTGTTGGTTGGAACTATTGATACAGTTTTAGACAGTAAGGTAGGAATATTGAAATAATTTATTGCTTCAAAACTGTTTTAAAAATAAGAATGAATTAGAGAATCGCTGCAGTACCCAGTAAAAATATGAATGAAAATGACCTTTTGATACTGGATGGGAAATGATAATTGATAGATTACTAGGTACATGTAGGCATTGTCAGGAGTTTTTGTCTAAATGTATTTCTTATCCTGCTTCAATATGTCTACGAATAATTTACTGTTTATCCTGGCCATACCTGATGTGTAATAACAGTCATCAATTCAGAGGACGACCACTTACAACACTACAGATTAAAGTTATATATTTGTGTTAACGTTATTAACAGAGCTGTCATCCTCAGATTTTAACTATTTATTTCAGACCCCACCATATAGGATATTACATCAAACACCTGGTTCAGAATTAAGTTACTGTAAGTATTACCATTATAAGCCTATTCATATTAAAATATTCATGGTTCTGTTCCCAAAACCAAACCAACCAGAAAATGAAAGTAAAATTTTGGTGAAATATACATGTAGTTGGGAGGAAGGTGGAGAATAGGGACTGAACAGATTAATTTCTTCTGACAATCTGGGGAGGGGGGGGTGTTGGGATGGCCTAGTGGTCTAGAGTGCCACGCTTTAACCTCTAGCTAGCCGGTCACTTCTGGCTTGCCGCTGTGGTTTCCAGCCCTGTTGTGACCGTATGTGGCATGGAGATAGGGGCACCTTCTCAACCTTGTGGGTTTCCTCCGGGAACTCCGGTTTCCTCCCACTGCTAAAGACTCCTATGCGCAAGCAAATTAATGAAATTAAATTAAACCATATTTTAGTCTCGAAATGACCTAGTTATGTTGAGTGGATGTTAAACCCGATTTCTCTCTCTTTCTGACAATCTGGATATTTTTGGCCTCATCTGTTAGTTTAATCAATGTGTCTTTCTGTGTGTCTGAAGGTCGGGTGATTGATGCTTGCATTGGCCGAGTAAGTTTATCAGGATCTTCTCAGTGGTGCAGGACTGAGGTTCTGTGTATAAGAGTAGGCCTGGGCAAAATTCCCCTTATAGCACACTGTATGGTGTATGCCAATCTTCATTAGCCCAGTTGGAGCAGAACATTAGTTTCGCCTGTCCAACCTCGTGGGTTTTCTCCGTGTCCTCCAGTTTCCTACGACTGCTAAAGACCTCTGCACACAACTTAATTATTGAAATAAAATTGAACTAAATGTAAGTCATGAAATGACCTAATTTGTGTTGAGTGGATGTTAAGCCTCCCTCGCTCTCTTCTCACTCCCTCTGTGTATTATTGACATTGGTTTTCTCTGTGTCCTCCAGTTTCCTACCACTGCTAAAGACCTCTGCACACAACTTAATTATTGAAATAAAATTGAACTATATGTAAGTCATGAAATGACCTAATTTGTGTTGAGTGGATGTTAAGCCTCCCTCGCTCTCTTCTCACTCCCTCTGTGTATTATTGACATTTTATTAATTATAATATTTACAGATATATCTGAAGCCAATAATAAGAAGGAAATCAGTAAAGATTGGGAATGGATCGAACAAAATTTGATGCAGACACTAGGTAAATATAAAAGAAACTTTAAAGGGGCATTCTTGGAGATTAGATAAAGTTGTTCCACTCTGAGCAATTGTCTGAATATATGGATAAATTTATGAAGAACTAAATATGAGATTAACCAAGAATATAATATGTTTTGTATATTTACAGCTGCGTTTGAGAATGATGAAGAAGCAACTGATTTTGTACGATGTAAAATTGAAAGTCTGGTAGCTAATATAGTTGAAATCAAGGAAGGTGAGAAAATATTCACAAATAATACCCGTAAATCGATACAAATCTAACATGTCCCACAAAATGCAATCCAATGTATACCAGTAGTCATTTTTGATTAAATCCCATTTATTTTTTTAATGACGCTTTTGTTTAATGCGTTATTGGTTTAATTGATGAATGTTATATTTATATAATTATCATTTAGATGATGAGACACAGAGATTTGTTACTGCTACCAGAAAGTTCAGAAAACTCTTCAATATGCCAAAAGAAGAAAAACTGGTTAACTGTAAGTACTGATATGGTCTGTCTTGTCAGTTTTTCTGGCACCTTTTCTACACTGTTTGAAGTTTTTGATATTCTGTGCCGAACGAACTAAAGAGAGAGGATATTAAACTAGGCCCAAAGAAAATTTTGCAAATGAATGCTATTGTTGATAGTGATGTGTTTATTTACAGATTATTCGTGTAGTTATTGGAAAGGGAAAGTACCAAGACAGGGT
The DNA here is from genome assembly GCA_917208275.1 of Patella pellucida. Classification (NCBI taxonomy): domain Eukaryota; kingdom Metazoa; phylum Mollusca; class Gastropoda; family Patellidae; genus Patella; species Patella pellucida. The sequence continues at coordinate 14,554,603 of OU795041.1, forward strand.
TGGATGTATCTTAGTATTAATCATCTGTGTTTTTACTCGTTTTTATTGGGAAGAGAAGCAAAGGTTATTATACGATGGACAGACATCACTGTAAGTTAATTTATAACAAATATTTGACAGGGCTGTGATAGTCGAGAATTAAGGATATTGGTTGAATTCTGCTAATAATTTATTTCAGAGTTATGGTCATTATCAGTTAGAAAAATGTTGTGGACGCTCAAGAGGCTTAAAGTTATCATGTGATTGACTTGAAATTTATACCCAGTGTTTTCGTTCATGGGATGTTGCCTTGATCATTTAGAAGTGTCTTATAAATGTTACAATTGTCTACAAAATAATAGAAATACTGCCACTTTTATGAACTGTTTAGATGATACATCTGCTTTGATTGTATGTTTCATTACCTAGAAATCTATGTTTGTGTTTTTTTCAGAAATTAGAGAGAGACAATAACATGTTGTTTCCTGATACTGTTAAAATATCAACTAGGGAGGCATCGGTAAGTACTTACTTCTTCTCTAGATATTAAATATACATATCAATTCTAGGGGCTAGCCTTTTCCTCAATCCTTATCTGAGAATAAAATATAATTTATAAATACCCCCTCCCTCAAACCCCCCCCCCCCCAATTCTAATCGATTGCTGTATTTCCTGACAAGATTGATTTATAAGTGCTTTTTACTGTTAATATTATTAAACATCTATATTGGAATGTTTGATAATTCTAATCGATTGCTGTATTTTCTGCCAAGATTGGATTGAGTGCCTATTGATTAATGTGGGGATTGGATGGCTGGTCAGAATAAAGTCTGTCATTGAGTCAATTGGCGTGATTTCGATTCCTTGGTTTTACGTGAAACATACTACTGTTGCCTGTCCAACTGCTAAACACCCCTCGTGCAAGTGAATTATTGAAATAAAATTGAACACATGTTACTCCCGAAATTACCTAGTTTTGTGTCAAGTGGACATTAAACCCCATTTCTCTCTCTCTCTATTGACCAGTGCTTATTGAAGCTTCTCTTGTCTCATATTTCTCATCAACAAACATGGTTCTCTTTCTTTACTTATTCCCTATATCACTAACTTTATTAAAGATACATTATGGGAGATTAGATAATTAGATAACGAATTGGCAGTTCTCACTATAATAGTTAAAAACTAGATAATGTAAAGGCAATTTGCGGAAAATTCCAGTCAAATTGATCCACTATGAACCGAGAAATAAGTGATTGAAAGTTCCACATAGCCTCAATCATTATTACTAAAGTCGGTACATCATAAATTATAGTCTCAATTATTCATTTTATCGTTAAATCGAGAAGGAAAGTTATGCTGCAAATTGGATCACAATCCAACAAATATCGCAGGCTAGCGTTGACATCCAGAGTTGATTATGGTCTGGATACGTTAATTAATGTCTTATTAATAGTTTAGATAACATTTCAGGCCTAAAGATTTGGCTCTTGCATATTAATGTATGTTTTAATTAGCATAAGCCAATTTGAGTATTTTTATACGCCCACATTTTCATGTGGACGTATTATGTCGTCGCCCCTGTCCGTCCGGACGTCCGTCCGTCTGGACGTCCGTCCGTCCGTCCGTCCGTCCGTCCACAATTGTTTGTGGACTCTCTACAGGTCACAATTCTTGTCCGATTTTGACGAAACTTAAAATATAGGTTTATCCCCAAAAGATCTCGGCTGCTTTCGATATTGGCATGTATCGGATCAAAACTTCATGGATTATGGCCCCTGATTGTACGAAAAATCACGTTTTTAGCTTGTGGACCCTATAGAGGTCACAATTTTGAACCGATGTTGATGAAACTTGACATGGATGTTTATAACCCAAAGATCTAGGTTCCTTTCGATATTTGCGTCTATCGCATCGTAATTTCCTGAATTATGGCCCCTGATTGTCCGAAAAATCACCTATTTTAGCTTGTGGTCCCCCTGGAGGTCACAATTATTATCCGATTTGAAAAACCGTTTGATTATATCACCGTTACACCCTAAGGAAGGTTGAGTTCAAATTTCGAAAAAATCAGACCAAAATTGGCATACAAAATGGCCGCCAATTGTACGCAAATACTGTTAAAAAATGGTATATCAAGGTTGTGGACCCTGTAGAGGTCACAATTTTAATTCGATTGTGATGAAACTTGAAGTGCATGCTTATAACCTAAAGATCTTGGTTTCTTTCAATATTTGCGCATATCGGATTGTAACTTCCTGAATTATGGCCCCTGATTATTCGCAAAATCACCTTTGTTTATCTTGTGGTCCCTCTGGAGGTCACAATTATTATCCAATTTGAAAAACCGTTCGATTATATCACCGTTACACCTTAAGGAAGGTTGAGTTCAAATTTCGAAAAAATTGGACCAAAATTGGCATATAAAATGGCCGCCATTCGTACGCGAATACTGTTAAAAAATGTTATATCAAGGTTGTGGACCCTGTAGAGGTCACAATTTTAATTTGATTTTGATGAAACTTAAATTGCATGCTTATAACCCAAAGATCTTAGTTTATTTCAATATTTGCACATATCAGATCGTAACTTCCTGAATTATGGCCCCTGATTTTACGCAAAATCACCTTTGTTTAGCTTTTTGTCCCTCTGGAGGTCACAATTATTATCCAATTTAAAAAATCGTTTGATTGTATCACCGTTACACCCGAAGGAAGATTGAGTTCGAATTTCGGAAAAATCGGACCAAAATTGCCATACAAAATGGCCGCTGCGTCTATGCGAATGCTGTTATAAAATGGTATACCATGGTTGTGGACCCTATAGAGGTCACAATTTTAATTTGATTTTTATGAAACTTGAAATGCATGGTTATAAGTTAAAGATCTTGGTTCCTTTTGATATTTGCGCATATCGGATTGTAACTTCCTGAATTATGGCCCCTGATTGTACGCAAAATCGCCTTTGTTTAGCTTGTGGTCCCTCTGGAGGTCACAATTATTTTCCAATTTAAAAAATCGTTTGATTATATCCCCGTTACACCGGAAGGAAGGTTGAGTTCAATTATGGGAAAATCGGACCAAAATTGCCATACAAGATGGCCGCCGCTAGAACGCGAATACTGTCAAAAAATGGTGTCTAAAGGTTGTGGACACTGTAGAGATCACAATTTTAATTCGCTTTTGATGAAACTTGAAATGCATGGTTATAACCCAAAGATCTTGGTTCTTTCGTTATTTGTACATATCAGATCATAACTTCCTGAATTATGGCCCCTGATTAAACACAAAATCGCCTATGGTCCCTCTGGAGGTTACGATTATTATCCGATTTAAAAAAACGTTTAACTCTATCACCGTTACACCATACAGAAGGTTGGGTTTGAATTTCTAGAAAATCGGACCTTAATTGCCAGACAAAATGGCTGCCGTTTGTACGCGAATAGTGTTAAAAGTTAAAATATGGTATATTATCAAGAATGTGGACTCAGTATAGGTCACAATTTTAATTCGATTTTCGATATTTGCGCATATCAAATTGTAATTTAATGAATTATAGCCTTTGATTGTAGGAAAAATCACTTTCGGTTTTGCTTGTTCTCTAACCATCTCTCGAAAATGTGGGCGTATCCTGCCTGGCAGTGCCAGCTTACTATCTTTATTAAATTTTATTGTGACTAAAACATTTTATTACAGCATTATTTCTCTATGGTAATGCACAGTAGTGAGAGTTACAGACTAATTGAACAGTTGGCTAATATGGCTATGAAACAGTAAGTTACATATAGTAGTTTTCAGGGGGATTTAGCCCCGGCAATAATATTTAATAGTGAAAAAATAAAATGTCGCCAAAAGCTCAAAAAAGCGAAAAAAGGTTATGGGGGGGTGCTTTGCGTGAGTTATCGTCATTACCCCCCCCCCCGCAATCTGGACCGCTCTGCAGCCCTGGGAACGGCCCCCTGCACCCCCTCCTGGATCCGCGCTTGGTTTTTAACAGACTTAACCTAGGAATTGAAATTAAATAAAATTGTGTTTATTGTCTTAGTTTTCTATCAAATAAAAAATAAATCAATATATATATATAGAAATGTGATTTTTTTTAGAAAGAATTTTGGCCCCTCAGAAAATTTGGGCCCCAGTGAAATTTGGGCCACGCTCGAAGCCCAGTTTTCTGCTAGTACCTCATAATATCTGCTAGTAGTTTGGATTGGATAGAAATAAGGGACTTGTGTTCATTGTGTTGAAATTTCTAATGATTCTATTTCTAACAGGTTAATGCAAGAAGGAGGATTTGAAGAAGATAAAATGATTTCATTTAGAACCAAGTAAGAATAGGAGATTATTCCAAAATAGCATTCAATGAAATACTAAGTTTAGTAATTATTAAGTGGATTTCTGTTTTAAATTGTCAACAGTAGTACAAAAACTCAGTTATGCACACTTGACCAAACAGAGTCGCCTGTTCAACCTCGTGCATTTTCTCCAGGTCCTCTGGTTTCCTCCCACTGCTAAAGACCCCTACGCACAAGCAAATATTGAAATAAAATTAAACCATATGTTAGTCACAAAATGACCTAGTTTGTGTCAAGTTGACACAAGTTGCTTTATTTCGTCAAAAATAAAAATAAATTGTTGAAATCTTCGACAATGTAATATTCCTCTATGTAGCTTGTATTAAATCCCAAAAGTTTTGATTTAATATAGTTTTCCAAAGTCTAGAATTATTAGGCGTAAGATTTGTGTTCTACTGTTTGAAAGCGTGACGTATTCAAAATGGCGGCAACACGCTTCACTTCGGCTAGAATATCAATTTTCTTCACTTCATAACGTCAAAAAAAATAGCAAATTGTTGATTTTTTCAACATTATCATATTCCACGATATGTCTGGCAGTAAATCATAAAAAATCTGATTCCATTTCACTGTCCATATCGTAAAATTATTAGCCGTTAGTGACGATGGGAAAAAATTGAAACGATGGGAAAAAATTGAAAGAATGCCAAAACCATTGACACAGAGTCAATTTTCACCTCTGACCTATTACGTAAATACTGGAAGATCCTTTGTTGAAACGTATGTTTTTTATTTGATGATTAGCGAATTAAACATTCCTTTTCATGACGGGATTTACTTTTATTACCCAATCATAATTAATTAATGAAATAGAAACAATAGAAATACGTTGATTGATTTCTCGCTTGGGTTAGCTAATGCTGTGGTCAAGAATGATCGGTCAGCGAGCCGATTCGCTACCGCCAGGCACTTAATGCGAGTTGATACGATACCGTCAAAAATGGGTTAAACCCCATTTTCTCTCCCTCTATCAATGAAATATAAAGTTTAGAAAATATTAAGTGGAATTCAGTTTTAAAATTGACAACAGTAGAACAATAACTTGGTTATGCACACTTGACCAAACAAATTAACATTCAAATGAAACTTAATTCATAGAAATCTGATGGTTTGCTTTTGAAAATCACGTGAATTTGGATTCAAGATGGCTACCTGAGGGTTGCACTGTGTTTTGTCTCTCACTTTTACTGATATTTTAGTGTGTTTTACTGAAGTTTTTCTATCTAGATTTTAACTAGAGTTGTGTCTTATATTTTGGAATTGGTTTTACTGTCAACTGTGTTATTTTATTTAGTGATTTACAATATATATCAAGAAATATCAATTTCTTTAAGTTGGTTGAACAATATATGACAATGATCACATATAGTAGAGAAAAACTCCTGTCAATTGGTGAGCTTAGATCATCTCAACATTGTAACAATCAAGTTCTTTTCAACTTCCCTGAATTGTTTAGTGCAGTAGATACTAAGGAGGTGAATACATTTCAGCACACATATCAAAACATCCATGTAAAAATCACCAGTAAGCCAAGGAAAACAAACAAAAGAGGAGTTAACTTTAATAACTTAAGATATCCGATTTTAAACCATGAGAGTAAAACTATTTTAAAATCCAACACCAAATTCTGCTTACTCAACTGTCAATCAGTTCGTAACAAAACCAGTGAACTTAATGAGTTTCTAATTGATAATGATCTTGATATATTTGTGGCTGTGGAAACTTGGTTAAAATCTAATGATGATACTGTAATAAATGACCTACTTCCATTGGATTATGGAATTGTCCTAGCGAATCGTATACAACGTAGAGGAGGGGGCATTGCAGTGATACATAAAAAATCTATTAACACTTCGGTTGTTCAATCTCATTCATTCAAAAGTTTTGAAATGATTCATGTGTTAATCAAATTAAATAATGAATTAGTTAAACTTGTGTGTATATATAGACCACCACCTTCAAAGTCTAATTACTCATCGTATGACTCGTTTTGTGTGGAATTAACAGACCTCCTGCATGATCTCTCATCATCACCGGGGCGTTTGCTTCTGGTAGGCGACATTAATATTCATCTGGACAAACCCAATGAAAAAGCTCAAAGTCAGTTTTCTGAAATTATTAATACCTTTGATTTAGTACAACACGTAAAGAACGCAACACACTCCAAAGGCCACCTGTTAGATGTTATAATTACAAAATCTTCTGATGATCTTATTGAAAATTTGCATGTTGAAAACAAGTGTATATCTGACCACTTCTGTGTTTTTACAGATCTTTGCGTTACAAAACCCAAGGCTTTAAAACGGCTGATAACTTTTAGAAAGATTCGCAACATTGATATTAAAAAGCTCAAGCAGGATATAATATGTTCTTCACTGTTAGAAAGGATTGAGAACGAAACATGTGTCGACAAGAAAATACATCTTTATAATTCTGTCCTTACAGAAATTTTCGATAATCATGCCCCATCTCTTCAAAAGAATATTACACTAAGACCAAACAGGAAATGGTTTAATGATGAAGCCCGCGAAAGTAAGTTACGACGTAAAACTGCAGAAGCCCTTTGGCGCAAGACTAAACTTGAAATCCATCGCCAACTATACGTTAAATCTAGAAATGAAACAAATAATTTAATTAAAACATTGAAACGTAAATTCATCCTTGATCAAATCACTGTAAATTCAGAAAATACAAAGGAGATATACAACATTATAAACGGCCTTATAAAGTCATCTGACAGTTCATTAGATCTTCCAGACACTGACAGTACTGTCTGTCTTACTGAATCCTTTTCAAACTTTTTTGTTGACAAAATAGAAGCAATTCGTACAAATCTCGAGTCAGAAAAATTGCATTCAAACTTTTGTAGTCCAGATTCAGAAACAACATCGCTGAATGTAGATAGTTACTCTTCTTTTGATGAAGTTTCCTCATCTGAATTGAAAAGAATAATAATAAATTCCTCATCATCATCTTGTGGTTTAGACCCAATTCCGACACAGTTGCTGAAATCATGTTTGGACGAAATTCTACCCATTCTAACCTCAATCGTTAATGCATCGTTGATGTCTGGTATTTTTCCAACAGTCTTAAAAGAAGCTGAAGTTAGGCCACTATTGAAAAAATCAAACCTTGACAAAAATATTCTTAAAAACTATAGACCTGTCTCTAATCTATCGTTTGCTTCCAAATTGATTGAGAAAGTTATCTCTATAAATTTTAAACAAAAGCTAAAACGCAATAATTTAAATGATAGTTTTCAGTCAGCCTATAAAAGTTTACACAGCACAGAAACAGCCTTGGTTCGAGTTTGTAATGATATTCTCTTAAAACTAGATGATAAAAACGTTGTTAAACTTGTTCTATTAGATCTTAGTGCTGCATTTGACACTATTGACCAGAAGGTACTTATTAAACGACTTCATGACAGATTTGGTATCAGAGGTTTGGCATTAGAATGGTTCAAATCTTACCTCAGTCGAAGAACACAGTCCGTTAAAATCAATAATCAAAAATCTAAACCTGTGAATTTATGTTACGGTGTTCCACAAGGTTCTGTACTCGGTCCTCTCCTTTTCACAGCCTATACTTCACCTCTTGGAGACTTGATCAAAGAATTTGGTATTGATTATCATCTATATGCCGATGATTCGCAACTCTATATTGCATTTAAGCAAGGTACTCAAAAAGATGAAATACATAATTTACAACTCTGCATTCAGTCAATAAAGAAGTGGATGTCCACCAATTTTCTTAAACTAAACGACGAAAAAACAGAGGTATTAACGATCGGTAGTAAGTTTAGGAGATCGCAAATAGACGAACTTCCAATCAATATCGGTGATATTGCTCTATGGGGGAGGAAAGATGTTCGTGATCTTGGTGTACAGTTAGATTGCAACTTTGATTTTAAACAGCATGTTTCAATGATATGTAAATCAACTAATTACCATCTTTTTAACATAGGTCGTATTAGGAACTTTATTGATTTAAAAACAGCAAAGTTGTTAGTCAATTCACTTGTAACATCTCGTCTCGATTACTGCAACTCCATTCTGTTTAATCTCCCCTCATATCAAATAAATCAGTTACAGAAGATCCAAAATAAGGCAGCCCGTATTGTAACAAGAACCAAACAACGTGATCATATTACTCCAGTGTTAAAGAATCTACATTGGTTACCCATTGAATCGCGTATCAACTTTAAAATCCTCTCCTTAACGTTCATGGCTCTCCATTCTGAAGACTCTCCACACTATCTCCAATCTCTACTCAATCGATACACTCCAACTAGAACTCTAAGATCCCAGAATAACAATTTACTGGTACAACCAAAAACCAAATCGTCTTATGGTCAGAGATCTTTTGCTTACGCTGCACCAATGTTATGGAATTCTCTACCCGAGCACATCAAAAACGCGCAATCCCTGGTAACTTTTAAAAAAATGTTAAAAACAGAACTTTTTAAGCAAAGTTTCATGTAGTGTCTGTGATGACTTTTATAAATTGAACTTGTTAACAAGGTTTTATTTAACAATTGTGATGACTTTTAATAACTGAACTTTTTAGTTTTAGCTAGTTTTATATAATGCTTGTGCTGTCATTTTAATAACTTCATATTTCTTAAATGTTCCGTTATTATATGTATTATTCATTTTTATTTATTCTGCATCTACCATTTTTACAAAATGTAATAGCGCCGCGGAGCAGTAATTTTTACTGGAATGCAGGCGCTTTATAAATTCATTATATTATTATTATTATTATTAAATATTTTGAAAGAATCTTGAAGAATTTAGATCTTTGATGAAATTTGCGACAAGAATTGAAATAATGATGATTTGAATGTTTTCTTGCAGAAAAAAGACCTCGAAGAAGATGTCATCATTAAAAAGAGATTTAGATGCACGAGCCAGAAGTGAAGCATTCAGGTGTGTACATGTTTGCCTAAATAGGTGGCGCTACTATTATTTGTACAAATTAACAATTTATGTTTGTGAAGTCGTTTTATTTTACGTCCGCTTCCATCGAGGTGATCATGATAAGGAATTCAGACCTGACACAGCTCTGTCAGTCCCGACAGCTGAGGTGGTGTGAGTAATATCGTGATGTATTTTAAGTAACAAATATATTTCATGTTTGGTTGAGATATTTTTTCATGCAGTCGGCATGTGCGTTATATGCCAAAATTCCCCCTTTTCACTTGATTAACACTATTTTTGTAGTTGAAAAAATTTCATTCCAGAACATTCAATCAAGTTTCCCCCTATGTGATAAACTAAACCATGATGTAAACTGTATTATTGTATTGCAGACAAGCGTTCCAGTTACCTGTACATGTGAAATTAGATGGAGATGAAGAATGTACGTTATGGACACCCTATAATAAACAACATGTTAATGGTCGATTATATTTATCTTCTAACTTTATCTGTTTCGCCAGCAGGGTAAGATTACTGGTTTAGTTTCAATCAAAATATAATCTGATAACTTGGATGAATTCACAAAACGAAAATCAGCCTGAATCTCATAAAATTTCAAGGAATCAGGCCCTGAGTTCAAGAAATATTCTCAATATTAGGTTACGGATTCACTCAAATTGTTCTCCTTATTTTTACAAAAATATATATAGAGAGAAACTAGGTCCTTTTGTGATGTTTCTATGGTCGTTTATGAATCCACCTTTACTACTTACTTCCACATTAAGTTGTAGGATATGTTTTTATTTGTTCATTACAAAATGGCACCCGGAATGAAAGGATACACGACTCGTGTTCTAATTATAAAATGTAAATTGTGTCTTAAATATTGGATATTATGATCCTATAGTTTCAAGACAAGATAACAACATCAATATTGATTGAAATTGATCAATATTGAATTATAATTCATGTTTTTAATTTCGAATATTTTTGAAAATAATTAGAGACTTAGCTCCTTTAAATATATTCTGGTTAGTTTCTAGTAATCAAGTTACCCTGATGTTAGAATGCTGTCTTTGGTAGACCGAGTAAGTCGAGAGCGATATTGATTTCTTATTCATGTTTTTTATTTAATTCATTATGGAAAATAATTTGAGCCCTAGCTCCTTTAAATATATTCTACTTAGTTGCTGGTAATGAAGTTACCCCAATTTAAGATATTGTTTTTGGTAGATCCATCTTATATTTTGGCATATTTTTATGTATTTATAGGTGAGAGATTTAGTAACCGTTATAATACCATTACGTGATGTACAGGTAGTAGAAAAGGTAGATAACTCTGCCTCTGGTAATCTGATATATAATGCTGTACTAGTCACTACTAAAGGAAAGGTGGGTAAAAATAGATGACATAATCTGTACATGATCAACTAACCTTCTGTCAATCATATCAAGGGGAGGGGGGGGGAAATAGGGTGTAACGTCCACTCAACACAAAGTAGGTCATTTTGGGAGCAACACATGGTTGAATTTTATTTCAATAATTTGCTTGCGCTCTCCACCAATCATATCAAAACTTCAGACTTGTTATGTTTTCTCCTAACTCAGTGGCTAAGTGAGTAAGATGTGGCCTCGCTAACCTGGAGGTCACATGTTCGATCTTTGCGTTTGCTGATAAAGTTCATCAGGATTTTCTGGGTGATTTCCTACTTGTCAGTGTTGCAGGACAGAAAGATTTGCAAGAGACAACCTATAGTCGTTTGGAGGGAATGAAAACCAGGTCTTGTGTACACATTAATGATGCCTTTGATATAAAAGTAAGCTGTAGTGCTGCCGTCTGGGCAAAATTTCCCTCATAGCCCACTGTATGGCGTATACTTTATTTCATTAGCTCGGAACAGAACAGTAGGCGTTAAACCCATAGGTAAAAAATCAGCTTGCTTTTGTCAAAAAGTGAATTTCTGGCTGTTAAACTCACGTAGCTGGAGAATTTGGTTGAACTGTATACTTCTGATACCCTCCGTGACTTAACCACCGTATTAATGTTCACATATCTTTTCCTGTTTTTGTTTCAGATGAGTTTTACGTTTGCCCAGTTCAGTGATCGAGATTTTATTTTAGAGCGAATATCAGATTTTCTCTTTAGACAACCTGAATCGAAATGGTAAATGTTTCATCTTTTTGTACAAATTATTCTATTAAAAGTCGCTCTTCTTATTTGAGGGAGTTTGAAATACTTGCTCAAAAGTGGCTCAGCTCAGTTTAGTATTCACAAATATAAAATAATTTTCAAAATTTTCAAAATTCTTTTTGTACAAATTATTCTATTAAAAGTCGCTCTTCTTATTTGAGGGAGTTTGAAATACTTGCTCAAAAGTGGCTCAGCTCAGTTTAGTATTCACAAATATAAAATAATTTTCAAAATTTTCAAAATTCAAAATACTCTGCAGCACATGGGCGTACTCGATTGAGTGTTCCTGAATTGAATTCTCAAAATCCTAAAATAGTGACAATCGAGTGAAAAGGGCTATTAGCCTACACTGGATAAGTAAATATCCCAACCAACCCTGCAGCTGAAACCCATTTGTTGTGTTTAATTATGTCACAATTCTACACAGACAACCTCCACAGTCAGAACCGTGACAGGACTGAATTTCTCGTCACTTGATTGCAATTCTGTCAATTCAGGATGTTCTGGACCGTGAATCGAGCATCCACTATATAAACGAGGCAGCACTGCCTATTAGTAATGAGATTATCTACCTTGAACAATTTGAATACATAAGTTAGGAATTATCACCATTTGAATTTTTCTACATCATTCATTAAACATTTTATTTAGTAGATTACTTATGTATATTATTATATCTTGATAACTTTATAGTTTGTTTTATTTATTTAGTCGAACTAAAAGTCAGAGTGATGATAGTGAAGAACAGATTAAATTTCAACCAGCTTTAATTAGTTTATTCTGTAGACGAGAATCTGATGAACTTTCACCAAAAGAAACGGTTAAAATGCACTTATGGGACGTTCACTTTGCCGAATATGGAAAGTAAGTTTAATTATTAACAGTTTTTACTCCTTAGCACTTTGTACATATAAATACTGATTTCCCTGGTTCCTTGAAAAGAGGGGTGTTGGATGACCCAATGGTTAGCACATGTGCATGCTGTATGAAATAAAATTAAACCATATGTTAGTTCCGAAATAACCTAGTTTGTGTCGAGTAGATGTTAAACCCCATTTCTCTCTCTCTTTCTCCTTGAAAAGACAATTCACAGAACTAGTACTAGTAGTTAACTTGTTCACAGCTATATGCTGATGACTGAAGACAGTTTGAGCCTTTAAAAGAGCAGTAGTTTCTAGGGTTTTGGATGTCCAAGTGCTACACTGTTCATTTATTCTTATAAACTGGATTAGAATGAAGTATTTCTAAATGATAATTCACCTCTAAACAGACAAGAATGAACAATTCTGTGCATTAAAGGAGCTGTCCTAGATTAGTGAATCAAAAATGTTAATTCTGTGTGGAAGACATTCAGCAACATTTATCAGACAAGCTATTTGGCCTCTTTCATCACAAATTCTTGAATTATCTGTATACTTGAACCTGGAAAAAATCTTTTAAATATTGTGGCAATTGCTTTTAAAAGTTAAATTAATATTTATAAGCCATGTATTTTTTCAAAAGAATGCTGACTAATTGTTTTATAACATCCATTTGTTTTTGTAACAGAGGAATGTGTATGTATCGAACCCATAGAACACAAGAACTGGTATTAAAAGGCATTCCTGATAAATATAGAGGTGGTATGTGGATGGTCTTCTCAGGGGCAGTTAATGAGGTTGGTCAGATTTTCTCAACTAAAAAGATGGGGAAGGGGGATCGGGAATCACTTCTTAAAATGTTTTACAGACAAATAGAAAGGAAATGAAATTGGGTTTAACAAGCTACTGTATTTCTCCTAACTGGGCTAATGAATACAAACATACAGTGTGCTACAATGGAATTTTGCCCAGACAGCGGCGCTACAGCCTACTCTTACATTGAATTCCAACTGCCAAGGGATCTTTTATGTGTATGTCAATGTGTACACGAGACCTTGGTTGTTCGTACCATCCGGACGACTACACAGCTGTCTTTGTTAGTACCTTCATCCTGCCTCACTGACAAAGGGGGAAACCACACCAGAAAATATGGATGAAATTTCTTTGCGAATGCAGAGATCGAACACCCAACCTCCAGGCTAGCGAGCCAGCGTCTTACCCACGTGCACTTAGCCACCGTTGACCAAATGGACAAATAGATGTAAAAAAATCTGTTGGTACAGGAGTTAAGAAAGTGGCATTCCCATCCTCTTGAGTATTTTAAAATTGTCTAGCCCTAATCCACTAGGAATTGTACCTTCTGAAATTTTTAGAATCTTAAATTTTGCATAACTTATGTTTTAATGTATTTTTTGGGAGGAAAGGTAATGAGTTTATGATCGATGATATATTGTAGATGGCGTCTAATGAGGGTTACTATGGTAAAATTATACAAGAAAGTTTGGGTAAATCTTCTATAGCTACAGAAGAAATAGAAAGAGATCTACATAGGCGAGTACTAGCGGATAATCCAGTTGTGCCCGGGTTGTACCCATAACTATAAAACCGGGCCCCGAGATCACAAAGCATTCTTAGACAAAAGTTAAGAATATACTCAAAATTGTTTGACTTATTTTAACTAAACTTTTATAAGACTTTTGCTGTTTATATGTATAAAATACATCAATATGAAACTATGTGTAAAGTTTTGTGTTTCTGGATCAAAGATATTTCTCATAAACAGTGATTGAAAATTGAAAATTGAGTAAATTCTTAACTTAACTCTGAGAATGCTTTGTGAATTCAGGGCCGGAAGCGATAGGCCAACACCACCTAGCCTTTGTTACTCCCTGGTCTAAGCTGCCCCTGTACATCAAATTTCTGCCATAGTGTAGCCGCCAACCCTGGCCGGACAAACAGAAGACACTCGCAAATATTAGTATAGATAGATTGTACAGGCTGGCTAAACAGGAAGTCATACGTTTGATCCCGGTGTTAACTGAGGAGGTTCCACTGGATTTTACAACCTCGTTTTCTCATGATAGTGAAGTAGTTGGATTAAGAAAAAGGCAAGGAAAAAGTGTCCAGTCATTTGGATGGGACAAAAAGCAGATGATGAAGCAAAAACTCTCCCTAATAGTAATTGCACTGATGGCATATGCTCAATTGGTGTAGAAAAGTAGGACATTCAACCAAATTTCGTTTCATATAGATCAGAGTGGAAATAAACAATTCTGAGATATTTGCAATATAAAACAACATTTTGTTTGAATTTCTGACATTAATCGGCTGAGTATCATTATATTTAATGGGCGTCCTCGCTAGAGATTAAGGGACATAATTTATAGGCGAGGTGGTCCCACGTGACCTCATTGTTCACCTTATAGCACAGTTTTCCTGCACATTCATTACAAACTCGTGTGTTGACAAACATTAGTTTTTGTCGTTAATATGGAATTTAATACCGATACGATTCTCTTAATAATAATAATAATAATAATAATAATCGGGTCATTTTACAGGGGTAGCAAATTAGGCCTGAGGCCTTTTTACCATCGATAAGGTCATGTGGAACCAAGTTTTTACTAGTGACACCTGATGGGAATTCCTTCAGCGAGGACACCCATTACAGTAATATCATTTTCATACAGACAGGAACTTGACCAACATATAAATATATATAAAGCATGATTTATTTATTATTACAGATCATTACCAGAACACCCAGCCTTTCAGAATGATTTGGGTATAAGTGCATTAAGAAGAGTTTTAACAGCTTATGCCTGGAGAAATCCTAATATAGGTAATTTCACTCTACAGAGTTTTAGCTATTTATATTCACTTATATTTTATTATCAGTCATCTTTTATTTTATTCATTTATTTTCTGTCTATCATTTCTTTTTTAATTATAATCACTTATTATTTTATGTTTATCAATCAGCTTTAATTGGTAGGTTGATGTTAAATGCTTGTTTATAATGATATTCTATCTATTCCCACTAATAAGGATTGTTCAGAGATTCCTTGCCAAACATCTTAAATTCCCTCTGACCTAGTTTGTAGTGAACAGTGGTTGTTAAACCCCATGACCCTCTCTCTTCCTATGCCTTGATATGTATAGGTTAAATTCATCAAGCAAAATTTATTTTGATCCACAAACAATATTCCCTGTGATCGGTTTTGCCTACACTGTTTTCTCTGGGTCCTCTGGTTTCCTCTCACTTCTTAAGACCCCAACGGTGTAAGTGAATCATTGATATAAAATTGAACCATGTGCTAGTCCCCAAATGTACTAGTTTGTGTCCAGTGGACGTTAAACCCCATTTCTCTCTCTCTCTCTCTCTTTCTCTAGTAAGGTGTGGTATTTCTTTGGGCTCTCCGTTTCCTCCCACTGCTACAGACCCCATGTGAATTATTGAAAAAAAAATTTAACCATGTGTTCCTCCTGTCCTAGTTTGTGTCCAGTGGAGGTTAAACCCCATCTCTCTCTCTCTCTCTCCTCTCTCTCTCTCTCTCTCTCCTCTCTCTCTCTCTCTCTCTTTAGTAAGGAGTGAATTCATTACAATCTTTATCTTGATAGATATATAGTAGTGAAATAAATGTTTATATATTTATATATTTATGTAGGTTATTGTCAAGCTATGAATATAGTAACCAGTGTATTATTATTATATACAAGTGAAGAAGAAGCATTCTGGTTGCTAACGGCGATATGTGAAAGATTATTACCAGATTATTATAATACTAAAGTTGTAGGAGCTCTTATAGATCAAAGTAAGTAGAAAATAAAGTGTTGCCAAGTGTTACCAGGTAACTTAGGTAAATCGTTCATATTGCCTTTAACCCGTTAAGTGTAAGAACGATGTACTAAGTTCTAAGAATAGGTTGGGGAAAATACCTCCAAGGCGTTATATAACGCCCTACACACAGTGAATATAACGCCCTACACATTCTGCGATCGTGGGGGAATTCCCAAGGGATTCCCCCAAGTGACAAACTATGTTCTAAGAATAGGTTGAAAAAAACACCTCCAAGTCGTTATTTTACGCCCTACACACAGTGAGTGGCAGTTTCCAGGACGTTATAACGGGTTACCTGGGTAATGTGTCCACTCAAATAGGGAATAGTGTTCAAAGTAAGAATAAACTGCTGAGTTTAAATATTGCGGACTCATTTCCTATATACAAAAAGTTTTAATAGAAATGATTGCATTAAAATCTGTATAAACTGTGATCTTTGACAATAGTTTAGTTGTTTATTGATGGGGTTGGGATGGCCTAGTGGTCTAGAGTGCCGCGCTTCGACCTCTAGCTGGCCGGCCAACTCTGGCTTCCGGCTGTGGTTTTTCGAGCACTAGTTTGAGTGTGTGTGACATGGAGCTAGGGGCACACTTTCTCAACCTCGTGGGTTTCCTCCGGGCACTCTGGTTTCCTCCCACTGCTAAAGACCCCTTCGCACAAATTATTATTGAAATAAAAATTGAAAACCATACGTTGTCCCAAAATGATTTAGTTTGTGTCGAGTGGACGTTAAACCCCATCTCTCTCTCTCTCTCTTAATTATTGATGTCATGTATTTCTAGGCGTATTTGAAGATTTAATTAGGACATATTTACCTAGTATGCATGAAAAGTTAGAGACGCTTGGTTTACTCAGTATGATATCACTTTCCTGGTTTCTCACCATCTTCCTCAGGTAAGCTAAAGTAAAGTTATGCTGGAATGGGGGGGGGGGGACTTTACGGTGATAGCGCCATTTCCTGAGGCACATTTAATTTCCTCTATTTTTGAGAGGGGGGGGGGTAGCCGAGAGGTAAGGGCACTAGATCCTTTTGTGGACCGAACCTTGTACAAACTAAAGTGTGTGTCAAAGTTTCCTCAACAGCTGCTAATCTAAGGCAGAAATGCCACTGTCTTGTTCTAGTAATGCCCAAGGGGGGCCATGATGGCTAATTTCGTAAGACACTGGCTGGCTAGCCTGAAGATCGCGTGTTCAATCCCTGCATTGGCCTAGAAAGTTAATCAGGATTTTCCGATGTGGTTGATTACACACGTTTGTCTCAAAAGTAAATCAAAAAACAAGTTATAACTGGATAAGAGAAAGTGGGCTCCACCCTTTCATATTTCACAAATACAGGGAGATAATCGACTTTTGAAATAATTTATTTTTTTAATATTTTGTAGTGTTATGCCATTTAGCTGTGCTGTAAATATATTAGATTGTTTCTTCTATGATGGAGCTAAGGTAAAACATCTAACTTTATTATTCTTCTTTATAATTAGGGGGTTGGATGGCTGAATGGTAAAAGCAGTCGCACACTGTATCGTAAAGCCTGTCATTGGGTCAATTGGCGTGGTTTCAAATCCCCGGTTGTACATGGCAAGCAGTAGGGTTGCCTGTCCAACCTCGTGGGTTTTCTCCGGTTTCCTCCCATTGCTAAAAAAAACCCTTGGTAATTATGTCTTGAAGTATTTATTGATCTTGTGCTTACCCTAACAGTATGATGCTTCTCACTAACCATAGGCTCCTTGGTTTGAAAGTGGGGGATTGTGTTCTAGTTGTTTAATGCATGCCCATGGAACCATTTGATCTGTCAAAGAGTCCGGTCCCTTGGCTTTGATTCTCCGCTTGTACGTGACAAGGAGTGGGGTTGCCTTCCAACCTTGTTGATTTTTTCTTGAACTGGTAGCTTTTTATTGTATTGACTGACTGTATTTATAGGTAATATTCCAGATAGCATTAGCTACATTACATGAAAGGAACCTAGAGTTATTAATAGCTATATTTATTATAGGTAATGTTCCAGATAGCATTAGCTACATTACATGAAAGGAACCTAGAGTTATTATTAGCTATATTTATTATAGGTAATGTTCCAGATAGCATTAGCTACATTACATGAAAGGAACCTAGAGTTATTATTCGCTATATTTATTATAGGTAATGTTCCAGATAGCATTAGCTACATTACATGAAAGGAACCTAGAGTTATTATTAGCTATATTTATTATAGGTAATGTTCCAGATAGCATTAGCTATATTAGATGAGAAGACTGTAGAGTTATTAGCATGTAATGAAGATGGTGAAGCTATGACTATATTATGTAAATATTTAGAGAATATAACTAATGAAGATTCAACTATACCAACAGTTAAACATATATCATCTTTAACACCTAGTGGAGATGTACAGGTACATAAAATAAATTTGTAACACAGACAGGAGATCTTCCTTTGTTCTTTTTGTTCAATAATCAAATTGTTTTACCTCTACTAAACTCACTGGGGCGTAGCTGTGCGATAACTAGACAATTTCAGTGTTATTGCAGACTTTTGCTGGTTTACACTAGTTTTAGTAGAAATCATATAAAGTAGTGGGGTCGGTTTTCAGTGAAATAACAACAATTATATTGAGCGGGTATCAGTATTACCTACGGTCTCTGTGTAAAACCTGTTAATTCATGAAAGCCGTGCTATAAATATAACTTAACCATATATTACCTTGACACTCGTGACAACCCATAATACTTAGCCATCTTTTAGAAAACATATCTAAAGTAACTGAAAATACATTTGTTATCAAATAAAAGCAGAAACTATTTTGGCAATCCATAAATTTTAATGTAGCACAAACCAAATACTTAGCCATCTTTAGGAAACCATATAAAGTAACTGAAAATACATTTGTCATGAAATACATTGTATGGTACATGAGGAGAAACTAATTTGGCAGACCATAATTTTAATGTAGCTACCATTGCATATATTACTAGCAAGACAATAAAAGGATGTGTGTTAAGATAACCACTTTATACTCAACACTTTTGTATAATAGTTCTCTGAGACAGGAAGTATTAGAACTCTGAAGCAGGAACTGGGAGTGCAATGCCATCAGGCCTTTGTAGCGCCCATGCAGTGAGAGGGATATTCGGTCTTCTGTCCGATCAGGCAGGTTTCTCCCGGGTTCTTCGGTCTCTTCCTGCAGTAATGATCGAAATCATTCGCACGATCTGTGCCAAGGGCCAAATTGGAAAAAAAGGCCTCAGGTCTAATTTGCTACCCTTGTAAAATGACGCGATTATTATTATTATTATTATTAAATTTGTTATTTCAGCCTCTGGGCAACCCTAGTTTAGCCTCCAATCAGACGGTCCAAAAATATAAATAAATACATCGTAGATTCAGATAACCTGACTGAAGTATCGTGTTAATGAGACACTAAACGTCATTAATATCTTTGTGATATTCTCACAACTTGTGGGGGTTGGATGTGCGAATGGTTAGCGTGTGGGCATTGTATCAGAAGGTTTGTCATTAGGGGTGATTGAGTCAACTGGCTTGACAAGGAGTAGGATTGCCTGTCCAACCTTGTGGGTATTCTCTGGTTTCCTCTCACTGGTAAAGACCCATACGTGCAAGTAAAATATTGAAATAACCTAGTTTGTGTCGAGTGGACGTTAAACCCCATTTTTTCTCTCTCAGAACTTGTAGGTTAAATGCTTATAGAAACAATTTTATTATTTGTCTGTGTTATCATCAGTTTTTTTTTATATTTGATTGTAGACATCTGTAGATGTGACTGGTTTAATAGAACAAAGTTATAGATCATTTGGTAATATCAGTAATCAGGTGGTAGATAAATTACGATTACAATACAGATTGCGAGTTGTTCAGGTAGGTTATGCTTACGATTTAGATTATGAGTTGTTCAAGGAGATTAGGCTTACAATGCAGATTATGAGTTGTTCAGGTAAGTTAAGGTTACAATGCAGAATATGAGTTGTTTGGGTAAATTTAATTACACTTTTGGTAAAGATTGCAAGATATTTGGGTAGCTCTATGATTATAATATAAAATACAGATTACGAATTCTTCAAGTAGAGAAGGTTTATAAATATGTTTTAACTAGATATATACTATATGCAAACAATTGCAGAGCTATTTACTTTACATGTAAAACAAAATAACTCACTTTTATATTATGTTTTTGTTATCCAGACTATTGAAGATAGTACAAAGCGTAATGTATTAAGAAGTGTTGCATCAGATACATTATGTAAAGGTAAAGAACTGGATGATCTTTATATTTTATTTAAGGTAAGTTTATTAAACATTTATACAGTTGTATAGAAAAAACATATAAATAAAGCTTGAAGTTGAGAATAGTATGGGTGACAAGGGGTGGGTCGCTTGTCCAACCTCGTGGGTTCTCTACAGGTCCTTCGCTTCCTCCCACTGCTAAAGACCCCTACGCTCAAGCGAGTTTTTGAAATAAAATTAAACCATATGTTAGTCCAAAAATGATTTAGTTTGTGTTGAGTGGACGTTAAACCCCATTTCTCTCTCTCTCTCTCTGGGAAAAGTATGGAAATTCTGTAACTTTTATCCCCATTTAACACAGAGATGTGTTACAGGAGTATAAGACAATAAGATACATCTCCTAAGGCATTGAAGGATTTTGCTGTTGTTTTAAAATACTAAGAGCAATTTCAAGTAACTGAATAATTTGAAGGCTGAATTCCTGAACATTCACGCGGTCTCTATACCAAATATGTTTGGAGATATGTAAGTGAAGATCATTGCTAAATATCAAACCCCTCCTATTTGACACTAGAGGCAGGACATGAGACAATAAGATACAAGAAATATGTAATTTTAACCCTTTGAGTGCTGAATACTGGGTAGTGGCATCAAGATGTCTAGATGTAGAGAAGTGCTAATATTTAAAGGGTTAAAGAGCTCAAGTCTTATGATCTCAACACACAGCTACTTTTGTACCTGACCTGCCATTGCTGCCAGTTATCAGCATGTTGTCTCATAACACAATGACTTGGATAAAGGGAGCCACGATTGCTCAGTGAGTAAGATGCTGGCTTGCTAATCTGGAGGTCCTGTGTTTGATCCCTGTGTTAACCGAGAAAGTTTATCAGGATTTCCCGACGTGGTTTTCCAACATGGTCAGTGGAGCAGGACGAAGGGGCTGGCAAGGCAAAGTGTATAGTTGGATTTTGATATAAGAGTAGGCCATAGCACCGCTGTCTGGGCAAGATTTCCCTCATAGCACACTGTATGTTGTGTGCCTGTCTTCAATTTGCCCAGTCTGAGCAGACCAATAGGCTATTAAACCCCATTTTATTTCTTTTCTAAAGAAGATATATTTTTATATTTAATTTAATGTAGGCATATTCAGCCTGATTGTTCCTTTTACATTTAATGTCTTTCGGTCTGTAATATAATGTATTCAGTCTGATTGGGGGGGGATGGCCGATTGGTTAGCATGTGCGCGCTGTATCATGAAGCCTGTCATTGAGTCAACTTGAGTGGTTTCGAATCCCCTGTTGTATGTGACAAGGAGTGGGGTCGCCTGTCCAACCTAATGGCTTTTCTCCTGGTCCTCAAATTACCCCCCACTGCTAAAGACCAGTACGCACAAGCGTAATTATTGAAATAAAATTAAACCATATGTTAGTCCCGAAATGACCTAATTTGTGTTGAGTGGAAGTTAAACCCCATGTCTCTCTCTCTCTGATTGTTCCCTATATTATGTTTAATATTTAAACAGGAGGAATATTTAACATCATGTTATTGGAGAACAAGTCAACAACCAGTTGACACAGCTGATAAATTTGATCCATCAAGACCATACTATGAACAATATAAAGTTGATTATGATCAGTTTAAAACAATGTTTCTCTCTCTATCACCATGGGCAACTGGTTTGCATGCTGGAGTTCTCTCCCTTAGAGCTTTCAGAGTAAGTTTCTGTTTTGTACATTATATTAGCTAGTCCATTTTGAAACATTGGGGTTGCAAAAGGCAAATATAAAAGTCTTCTGTTGACTTTTTTTTTTATTATAAAGGGGGTTCAATAACCGAATGGTTAGCGCGTACAGCTGTATCACAAGGTTTGTCATTGAGTCAAATGGTTTCGATTCCCTGGGCGACCTTCGGATGCAGACTATGGTCGCGACTATAGTCTGAACCAGCAACCGAACGCAAATGGCCCTAGCCTTTAACTATTCAATATGGTGGCGACAATGTCAGTTGTTTCGCCTGCTATGTTTACTCATGTATTTTTTAAAAACTGGTTAAGTTTTCATCCTGCGATGTGAAAGCAAGATTAAAAAGGGTTACAAATAGGATTAGTCAATATCAGAATAATTTTCGTTTGATTTATGTCACCTAACCAAGATCATTTTACGCGTACAGTTTTTTTGTCGTGGGCCTATGGCTATATATATTCGAATAAGAAGATGCTAATATTCCTAATCTGTCAAATTCATCAAAAAAAGACGAACAAAAAATCAAACTTAACATGTATACCCCAATGCCTATTCACTAAATTTCTGGTGTTAAAATGGACCCTATAATACCGACCAAGCTGTAAATAACGCAACGGCAATCGGAAATTTTATTATATTTTTAAGAAAATCTTCTCAAGTGTCAGTTTTGTCAGCCATCTTTGAACTATCCCGACCGTGCTCTATCGCATGGTACGTCTGGTCACGACCACTGGTTGAACTAAATGCCATTCGGATGACATGCGTCTACTTTTGTTTTTCAGTATCTTGATGAGAATAAACAGTAGGATGCCAAACCTCATTTCATTTCATATAATGTACGTCACAAGGAGTAGGATCGCCTGTCCAACCTCGTGGGTTTTATCCGGGTCCTCCAGATTCCTCCCACCGCTAAAGACTCCTACATGCAAGCAAATTTTTGAAATAAAATTAAACCATATATAATGTTAGTCCCGAAATGACCTAGTTTGTGTCGAGTGGACCTTAAACCCCATCTCTCTTTCTCTCTCTCATTTAAAAAAAAAAATGGATGACATGTATCTACTTTCATTTTTTCAGTATCTTGATGAGAATAAAGATAATATGATCAATTTTAAAGAGTTTGTACATATAATAGGTATAATGTGTAAAGGAAGCGTAGCGGGGAGATTAAAGTTATTATATTATTTACATCTACCACCAGCTTTCATTAAGGATGAGGACGAGGAAGAGGTGGATACACCAACTTCACCAAATACAGGTAATATTTTCTCCTAACTCATTCTCGCCTGTCCAACCTTGTGAGTTTTCTCCGGGTCCTACGGCTACCTCACACTGCACAAGCGAATTATTAAAATAAAATTGAACCATACAGTAAGTGCAGGGGGACTGCACCACATATGATTTACACAAAAGACAAAAATAACGACAAGACACCATACTCAAAAAAACAACAAACAAACAATTCAAAAAGAGCGAATGGATCCGGGGGCTAGCCGTAAGCGTCCACTGCGCTGTACAGTCCCGGGCCTGTCTTGGTACTGGCTTCCCTAAATGATTCACATACAAGACGTAAAAATACGACCGATCTTGTAAGTGGTCGTCTCTTCAATGGCGATAGTCAGCCAATTGACGTCAGGTATTAGAAAGTCAAATAATTTTAACAATAAGGGCGATAATCCGGACAGAAACTCGGAAAACGCTAAAAAAATAAATGTAGTGAGCTAACAGGAGCAAAGCCCGACAACGAGAACATTCTGCAGTACGAAGGGCTAAAACTCTACTCTAATAGTAAATGCAGGAGGACTGCACTACACGCAAAACAAAAAAACTAAAAATCTACAAGATAAACCTGCGGACAAGACAGAAAATAGACATTGCAAAAAGTAAACAATTATTAAATCAAGTGAATGGATCCGGGGGCCAGCCGTAAGCGTCCACTGCACTGTACAGTCCTGAAATGACCTAGTTTGTGTTGAGTAGATGTTAAATCCCATTTCTCTCTCTCTCTCTAACTCATTTACTTGAGGGTAACTGAAAGTATTAGAGGGGGTTGGATGGCAGAATGGTTAGCATGTGCGCACTGTATCATATGGACTGTCATTGAGTCAACTGGCGTGGCTTGGATTTCAGCTGTACGTGACAAGGAGTAGGGTTGCCTGTCATACCTGGGTTTTCTTCAACTTCCCCAAATACAGGTAATATTTACTTCTAGAGGGCGTTGGATGGCTAAATGGTTAGCACATTTGCTTTGCATCATATGGTCTGTCATTGAGTCAATTGGCGCGGTTTCGATTCCCAGGCTGTATGTGAAAATGATTAGGGTCACCTGTCAAACCTCTCGCTGCTAAAGACCCCAAACAGGGAAACAGGGATCTATGAAAATAAGAGCAAAGTAATGAAAGTTCAGTTTGAAATTATTGATATTCGGACAGCGTATTTCATTAGATGATATCCGGTCATATTAGGAGAGATGGTGATCAGTTTGTTGTGGGTTTTGATCAAAATGGCTTTCAAGATGACCCATGCTGGCCTTTATGAGAAATTTGTGCAAAATTAGCGACATCTGACAGAAGTCCTAATGTCCCCGATATGGTAAATCTGTCTGGGGATTTGTAAAATATTCCAAGTGGTCCACAAGTGAATGCAGATGACAGTCACCCATTCCATTATGCTTTTAACATATTTTGAAACATCTGCCAGGGCTCTTTGATCAAGTGCTTTAATATTTTTCTAATTGCATTCATTGTTTTGTTTTTGTATTTGCTTAATCACATTTTTTTTGTTTTCATGTCTTTACATGCTCTAATTAATAAGTTCATATATCTTTAGCAATGAAAAAAGTTATATATCAGTCTTCTATAGACTGGGTAGGCTTGCATGCCAAACCTCACAGTATTTCTCTGAAGTTTACTTGATATTTAATTCCATTTATCTCCCTTTTACAAATTCTATCATGTGTGCACGTTGTATCATAAGGTCTGTCATAGAGTCAACTGGCATAGTTTCGATTCTACAGGACAAGAAGCAGGGTTGTCTGCCATCCTCGTGGGTTTTCTCCTACGAGCAAATGTATTATTGTAATAAAATTGAATTATATACTAGTCCTGAAATAATCTAGTTTGTGTTGAGTGGACCTTATACCCCATTTCTTTCTCATCTCTATCTCTCTCTCATCTCTATTTTGTTCTCTGTAGTAACAAATTATATCATCCTATATATAAAATTAGTATACACTGTACAGGATGATGGAATTTGTATCTACAGGGAGATAAATAGAACTAAATATTATATATTCTTCATTTTAATATTTTAATATTGTATATCTTTAAAATCTCTTATTTATCTATTTACTATGTTTCGTTTGTGTATTTATCTTTCTGCTTCATTTTAATTATTTGAATGTTCTCTTCTTTGATCTGTACTGACTTTATAATATATATCAGGAATGTTCACTTGTCTGTGTACTGACTTTATTTTATATCAGTATTGTTCTCTACTCTATATACTGTCTTTGTATTATATGGTGGTTGGTTTTAACAGATTCTACAGAGAGTGGGGTGGAGGCCGCCGAATTCTTTGAAGAAGATTCAGATTTAAACTCGACAAAAGAGGATTCTGAAGGTATGAAGGAACCAGACAGGATATAATAATAGTCTTTCTTCTTAATCCTTATAAGACATATAGAAATAGATTTCACTAAAAATAAACACACTTGTATGGATATACTACTTCTGAATTTTATTAACATGCTACATTTCAATACATATACAGGTATTGTTATCAAGCAAATGATACCTGTATGTATATTGAAACGTAATATGTTAAAAAATTCAGAAGTAGTATATACAAGTGTGTTAGTTTTTAGTCTTTATTCTTGCTAATCTTTTACAATGTAGATATAAATAAAATAAAACCAAGTACGAACAATCCAAACCATTAGACAAAATTCAAAGTCCTAAAAACGGTATAGGCAAAAATGTGTAAAAACGCAAAATAGTGTAATCAGCATATGGACTGTTCACCGTGTACAAAATACACGACGAACAGTGGTAACAGGTGTCCTAGGAAGAGTAAGCTTACCCTGCCTGGCGCGCCACACCAATCTATTAAGCGAAAACTCAGTAAAATAGCGTGATAGACCAATGAACTATCGGTATGCAAAATGCACGTGATGAACAGTGTTAACGATGTAGTACACATATATAATCAGGTAGATAGTATACCCGTCAATTAAATATGTCTAGAATAATAGTCGAGAGAGACATGTTATATTTACCGATCAAGTCAATATGACGACCATAAAACTTTTTAAAGGCTTTAATAAGTCTAGTTCGCAAGTATCCCTGTAGTTGAAGCTTAGATGACAAATGCCTCGATCTACTCAAAAAATCAGAATAGAATAAACAAGCTCTCGCGTAGCGAATTAGCTGAGACACAAACACTCCATAAGCTGGTGATATTGGAATGTTACTACTAATAAATGGAAAGTTAACAATCGGAAAGTCAAAGTCATCACGTTTATCGTACAATTTAACACTTAGTTTATGGCAATTGTCAAAATCGAGACGCAGATCCAAGTAGGAAGTGCAATTGTCACTGTCAGTAGTATTTTTAATTTCGAGCTCATCAGGATATATGAATTCTATATAATCACTGAATTTTGGATTATTCAGTGAGAGAACATCATCGATATATCGATAAGTGAAATTAAAATGTCTAACTAAACGTTTATTAGATTTTACGAGTGCCTGCATGTACTCGGCTTCGTAGGAATAGAGAAACAAATCAGCAAGCAAAGGTGCACAGTTGGTACCCATGGGGATACCTACCACTTGCTGATAAATTTCCCCTCCAAATTCAACAAATATTTATATCTAGCATGTCCCGATTTAGTTGAAAAGACACTGTGAATAATGTCTTTCAACCGAGTTTTTAATTTACTATGGGGAATTTTAGTGTACAAGGTACAAAAGTCAAACGTTTGTATAGATGAGACTGAAGCAAGTGATCTAGATTGCAAACCATCAAGTAATTCTTTGGAATTTTTTAAGATCCACATTTGATTAATACCACTACGAGAGTATATTTTGTCGCAGTATTTTTGAATACCCTCTTTCACTGCCGGTAGTATAGATGTCAATACTTTTGAAAGTGGTTTTGTGGAACAACGGGATGAACCTGCTATAAAACGTTGCTTGTAGGGATTTTTATGTAGTTTAGGTATCCAATATAGCAGCGGCAGATCTGTATAGGTATCACCACACGGCGTACCAAATGAAGTGAGTACAGATCTGTGATTGGATAAAATTTCATCCTTACTTAAAGTCGAGCGTTTATACGTAGCACTGTCAATTGGTTTCCCGAAATTTAGTTCTTTGAACAGGCAGTCATAATAGTACCGTTTACATATAAACACGAGATTATTGGACGCTTTGTCAGCTGGTACAATGACATACTTGTCATGTAAGGCGTTAAGATTTTCAACAATGCTAGCATCATATAACCTCTTGGGAATGATACTTTAACTTTTCTTTAACTCTCACTGGCGGAACTTATATGTACTGTTTTAAGCTTAGCACAGACCCAAATTCTCTTTTAGAATGAAGCATGTGAGACTGATATCGTAGTATTATGGAAACCCAACTAACGAATCTTAAGTAAAACGAAAAACATGAAAAATGGAAATTTGTATGAAAATGCAATCATTAGTTTTAAGGAAATAGTATGGAAAGACCTACTAATCCTAAAAAAAGTACCAAAAGACTACAGGTCCTAAAAAAAGTACGGAAATATCTACAGGTCCTAAAAAAAATGTACAGAAAGATCTATAGGTCCTAAAATAAATACAGAAAGACTTACAGATCCTAAAATAAGTACGGAAAGATCTATGGGTCCTAAAATCAGTATGAAAAGAAATACAGGTCCTAAAATAAGTACGGAAAGATCTATGGGTCCTAAAATCAGTATGAAAAGAAATACAGGTCCTAAAGTAAGTGCAGAAAAACCTACAATATATAGAATGAAAAGACCTACATGTCCTAATAAAGTACAGAAAGACCTACGGGTCCTAAAATCAGTACAGAAAGACCTAATAATCCTAAAATAAGTACGAAAAGACCTACTGATCCTAAAATAAGTACGGAAAGACCTTCTGATTCTAAAATAAGTAACGAAAGACCTACTGCCCCTAAAATAAGTGCTGATAGACCTACTGATCCTAAGATTAGTAAAAGCAAGACCTACGGATCCTAAACTGAATTTAAAAATCTCCTTGACTGTTTGGTCTATAACAGCTAAGCCCAAACCAATTGGTTAAATTTCAGGGTCTTTTTGAATATGGAAGGTTTAGAAGAGCAACCAATTAGTTAGTTTATATCAGAAAGAAATAGCAAGCAACATTTTGAGTGTGATCTTATCCATTGATCTGACTTCATTTTAAAGGACAATATTGGTGTTAGCTATTATAACATTCTGTCTTATGATTTGGATTGTTTGTACTTGGTTTTTATTTTATATGTAATAGAACTGGTTAAACAACTTTAAAAATAGTTTTTTTTGAATTGTCAGATTTCATCTCACAGTCTTATATAACATCTTTTCGTCTTCAAAGGGATTATTAGTGAGTGATTACTCATATTTTCCTTTTTTGTGCTTCATTTTTCATTTCTTCAAATCTTCATTACACATCTACCGTAGCGATGATCTGTGTGTTAAAATTATATTTTGAACTGAATAACCAATTCTATTACATATCTGATAATGGCCAACACCAGCATTGTCCTTTAAGTGAGGATTGAGATTGATTTTATTATCATGACCAATATTTGTTTTATTGTTTCTATTTGTACAGATTTAGAATTACCTAGTCCACTACCAGATACAACACAAGTACCTGATTTAAAAAATGATAGACGCAGTCAAGTCAAGGATAAGGACAGTCAGGTTAAGGATAAGGACAGTCAAGTCAAGGATAACGTCTCTCTAGTCAAGGATAAGGACTCTCAAGTCATGGATAAGGCCTCTCAAGTCGATGATAAGGACTCTCAAGTCAAGGATAAGGACAGTCAAGTCAAGGATAAAGACAGTCAGGTCAAGGATAAGGAAAGTCAAGTCACGGATAAGGAACGTAAGTCGATTTAGCGGTATTGTTATTGATTGATTTTAGCCTTTCAGTAATTACATAGAGTTAGAACATGCTATATTTATGGCAAGCTACAATT
This sequence comes from Patella pellucida, assembly GCA_917208275.1. Lineage (NCBI taxonomy): Eukaryota > Metazoa > Mollusca > Gastropoda > Patellidae > Patella > Patella pellucida. Next base: position 14,583,946 of record OU795041.1, read on the forward strand.
TGTATTGAATCTTATTTTAAACCTCAAAATTTGCAAAGAAAATATTAACACCTAATTATTACACTGGTTGGTTATCAAAATAACGTTAGTTTACAGCAACAGCATTCTTAAAGATATAACTGAATATAAATCCAACAAACCATTTTTTCACCAAATATGTGTAGTTTAATCCTCAAATAGGCTGAATATAAAATTTCAATGTGATTTGCCCAGCGGTTTAGACACAATACGAATTTCAATTTCAATTTTCTTGACACTCACGGAAACAAAATTAACAAGTCTACTAGCCTGGCGTGACGTCATCTCAGGAACACGTCAACAATGTCAGGCATATTATTATGCTGTGATTCATAGAGAGAGCCGGTATTGGCGACGATTCTGCGAGCGTTCAAAGCCATTCAACCGATCGCAGTTACTCTAGTGTCTTTGATTTGTATGATGAGGTGTCCGACGATCTTTTGAACTCGGCGACGGGGCCGATTCAACCATAATTTATGTTCGAACCGCAAACGGTAAACATCAACAGAGGAAGCCGTGATAAATAATTAGCCTATCACGTAATTTTGTTAGCTTGATAATGTTGAATACAAGCGAGTGAATTGGATTAAATATTTATTCATTTGTGCCTCACTTCAAGCAAATGTTGTGATCTTCGCTCATCTTTATTAAAAAAAAATGTCATAAATAATGCAACAGGGAGAGTTGTAAAATGACGAAGAAGGGACGACTGGCTGTCATCACTGCCAGTAGAGTAGCCCACGTAAACTGCGCTCCGTCTTATAAACAGGTATGTTGAAAATGCATATTAGGCCTAAAATTCATACAATCAAGTCATCGTTTATTTGAGAAACATAAATGAAGCGATTTACAAAATAATAATGTAAGGAATTACGCACAGACCCTTTTGTTTACTAATGTAATATATTATAGAGGTCTACTTCGCTAAACAACAATGTCAGGAATGTGAATGAATTTCAAACAGTTGTATAGGCTATATTTCAGTGAGCACAACTATAATTTTACAATGTTGGGGAACTTATAAAATAAAAGTACAAAATGATGAATAGGCCTACTGGTATTTTGTCTTTAAATTTCAATTATTTGATCTAATTCAAAGTCAAGTGTACAACTAATCAGAATATCAATATCACTCAGTGGAATTTTTATTTTGAATATTATTTCTTTGTAATCAAGAAGAAAAGGATATCCGATTTGTGGCACTGAAGGAGTGGATTTGTATATAAATAAGGGCCTTGTTTGACTAAAATTAAAAGAGCTATCGTGTGAATAATGCTGGTTGAAGAAAGTCTTTCTTGGTGTGCCAATTCCCTTGGCATTACCTGAACTTGATGGTACTTCCTTCGTATTGAGTATGATTTGAATATAAACCCATCTGTAAAGTCAATAGTCTGTAAAATCTGATGCCAACTTCCTTTCTAATTAATGCATAAATTATATTATTATAACTAAAACTGCATTTCTCTTATTCGACTGTAAATTGTTTTTTGTAAATTGTAGACACAGAAATCACTGAAGAAACTCTATTTTATTGTCAAACATGCTACTACTACTAATTAATATGTTGGGGTTTTTTTCCGACCAATAATACAAAAGCCATTGTATTTAATTGTATGAAAAACTTTCATTTGATGTGCACAAGGAATTTCTATATAGTGTTCATTCATCCCTAAATCCTAACTTTAAAACAATTGTTGCACGAAATGAAAAGCAGGCTGTTATGCGAGTGCCTGAAAGACTTTGAAATTAATTTCTTGGGAAGAATTGGAATACACTTTAAGCTATGAACTATACATTATCCACTTCCAGTTACACATTTCTATTTTTTGGAAATAATTTCAATAAATATAATGAATGAAATCAATGGATTATTGTGAATTATTTCTATAATTTAACTGAATATTTATTTATATTCAATTCATAAGACATGCAGCTCTTGTCTGTACTGGTACAGACGTATTCAGTAAACTGTAAAATTTACAACTCCCTCTATGATTGCATAAAACCATTTATTGTAACTTTTACACATAGATCACAATTAACAATAGATTGAATGAAAATTTATCTAACATTGTTTCCGGCATAAATCTGACAATGTTTTTCTGATCAACAAATGTGTGAAACATTTCTTGTCAAAAATTTATACAAATTTCAGGTTCAATGTGAATGCAACTATGGTATATTTTCTTGGGCAAATTTTCGAAATCCCAAAAACATTAGCTTCACACAGTGTCACTTCACTGTCAGGAATCAGGATAGTTCAGAACAGTAATGTCTTTAGATTTTGTGGGTCTCTATTATATTGCCAATACACACAATACAAACGTTCAAATCCACAACTTTTCATATTTCAAATTTATTATTCCCATTTTAAAAAAAGAAAAAATTATTCCATTCTGATATTAACAGTACTTGGTGCCAATCCAAACTTAGTCTTGATATTTAATGCAGTCCTTAATGCTTCCATGAACAGTATATGCAATGCTACCTGAAATGTAAAAATTTGAAATGAAATTCCTAGCCACACAACTGACTACAGGGGGGAAACAGGCAATTTTCTCAACAAACATCTGAATCAAAATCCAAATCTCCTTGATAGTGAGCAATTGCCTTCCTCCCTGTAAATTAATTTAACACATGACTTTTTGGGAGCTGGTAGTATTTTATTAAAATTTTACAAATTTTCATAACATGCTCAGAGAATTCTGCCTGCATATTGCGACTTTTTTTTGACAGCTGATCACTGTTATAGAAATAGGTAGAGATATATAAAAATAAGGGCTAGTAGGCCTATATTATTTTAATTTTGCAAATCTTCACAAAATGTACCGGTAGTGACATTTTCTGCCTGCTTATCATGTTTTGTTTTTTTTGGTGACTGATTATCTTTTTTTAGTTAGATCTACATGTAGGCCTATATGACAAGGTCTAGTATTATTTTAATTTTACAAATCTTCATAAAAGAGAATTCTTCAGCATATTGGTTTTTTTTGACAGCTTATGACTGTTTTTTGGAAAAAGACAGGGCTATAGTATATCATGAGGCCTAGTAGTAGTAGGTCTATTTATTTTACGTTTACAAATCTTCACAAAATGCAGTGACATATTCTGCCTGCACATCACTTTTTTTTTTAACACTGATCACCTTTTTATAGAAATATGTAGAATGTAGGCCTATTATATTACAAGGCCTAGTATTATTTTACTTTTACAAATCTTCATAAAAATCCCCAGAGAATTATGCCTGCATATTGTGACCTGTTTTGACAGCTGATCGATCACTGTTTTTAATTTTAGAAATAGGTAGGCCTATCACAATTTAGTTTTGACTTGGAATAGATCGAATGAGATAAATTTATTTATTTATTCTAAATAGATCAAAAAGGGCCTTACTTTTTCTGTGAACCACTTTCAACCTGGGCAACCGACGATAAAATTTCGAAACAATCTTCTGTAAAATGTTGTGAATATTCAATATAACAGCCGAGCCCGAGCTGTTGTTTGGTTGATTAGGTCCAACGAAGTTTGCCCTGGTAGTGTGCACAAACTTCGCCCACTGTCGTCGGGTGGCCGGATTCTTTGGGAAGTTATGCGTAGACAAACTACGGGTAGTATCGGTAGAGGCACTACACTACAGCCGAACAAAACACATCCGTTGACCATCCCAGCATAAAATGGCAGTAGAAAAGGTCGCCATGTTGCTGTCCATTCCTTCCTGAGATGACGTCAAAACCGAATGTTTCCGGAGATTGCCGAAGAATTTCGTTATTGTTGGATGGGCCTGATCGGTAGAAGAAAACGTTACAAAAACATACCCTCGTTACATAAAATCGGGTTTTTGTTTTTTTATATGTTGATTTTTGACTTTGTACGCCCGCTAAACCCCTAAATCGATGACATTCAGTTACATCTTTAACAGTTCAACAATAGACATTATTTATGAATATTGCAAGTTGCTTAGTTTACACGGCAACAATTTATAAATTAATCTACATATTTAAAATTTATTATTTTGACTTATTAATAGACCCAGTAGACCGGGAGCCCAGGGGGTAAACCCAGCTGAAAAGTGTACCAATTTTCTCCTATATGTTATCAATGCATGTATATTTGGTATCATCAAAATGTAAGTCTGCCGAGTTTCTGATGGTGGGTGTGGTATTCCACACTCAAAATGCCATGCCCCCCAACTAGTCTAGATTAGCCCAAAAGTGTACCACGTGAAATTCGCACAGCAGTGTACAATACATCTTTAGGTATCACAAAAACACTCTGACAGAGCTATGTAATTACCAGAAATTGTACTGGTTGAGTATATCTTACAAGATATTCTAGTTGGGGTCCATGGCATTTTGGGCGTGTCTGTTAGGGGTATCCCACCGCACAAACTGTCTGGCACAAACTGTCATTCCTGATTCCCGTGGTGGTACTGAACAACTCAAAATCTGTTTTAGGTGGAACAGATCTCAGCTAATCTAGCCTAGCTGTTGACTGGAAATTAGGTAACTCTTGTCAGAGATACTCAATCACTACAAAATGTCTGGTAATTACATAGCTCTGTCAGGGTAACCCACCACTAGAAATGTCTGTCAGGGTGTTTTTGGGATACCTGAAGATGTACGCTACACTGCTGTGCAAAATTCATGTGGTACACTTTTGAGCTAATCTACACTAGTTAGAGGGCATGGCATTTTGGTCGTGGAATACCACACCCATCACCAGAAACTCGGCAGACTTACATTTTGATGATACCAAATATACATGCTTTGATACTATAACAGAGAAAATTGGTACACTTTTCAGCTAGGTTAACCCCCTGGGCTCCGGCTCTACAGTACCACTTAATAAAAGCATCTTACATAAAAATCAAAGAATTTCACACTCAAATTTATATCGTGTTTATCTTAAAGTAGCAATTAATGCAATATCATCCAAAGTCTTCGACATTGAAAACAAAAATTAATCAAGTTTATTTCATCTCAAAGTATCCATGACGATTGTCACGATGTATAAATGTATTAATGTTATTTTTATAGAGAGTGAAAGTGAAAGTAAGACAACACCTCCAACCACATTACCTATAGAGACAACTGAACCCGAGCAGGTTGATACAACACTGACAGATTCTACATCTAATACAGTACTACTAGATAGTTGTACACCCAGTCCAGATTCTAAATCAGGCGATTATGTTCTTGGTAAGTCTGACTTGGAATTTTATATTTCACCTTAACATTGTTATATTACAGTGTTCACTGTTCTTCCCTTCACTTTCTGGTTGTGATCAGTCTAATTAAAACACAGATCCTGTTTCGTTTTTCACAGTTCAAAATTCGTTTAACTTGTCTTTGCTACACTAGGATCTGGAAGAGTTGTTCTGCTTGAAATGAGGGGTCAGTTAATCAAATTTTCTGTCAAATCGAGGGCTTGACCTCTTTTGCGCAGGTAGACATTAGCAGCAATAAGAATCAAAACAAAGCAAAGCATAGCCACTTGCATTGCAGCATCTATTCTGTTCATTCTTTCCATGATTTATTTATTCTTTCCATCATTCATTCATTTATTCATTTATTTATTCCATCATTTATTCATTAATTTATTACAGAAGATGGTATATATGTAAATAGAAGAAGAAAGAGAACATTAAGTGAGAGATTACAATCAGACAGAAAGGAAGATTATAAAAATGTTGGTAGGATGAATCAGGTTAGTGTTTTATACCAGTATGAATCCTTCAAGTAAGAATGTCAATATCTAACGAAGATGTGGATGAGGGTTGATTATTCCAGTATGAATCCTCAGACTGGTTATCCATTAATTGCTTGGTCCCGAAATGACCTAGTTGTGTTGAGTGGACCTTAAACCTCATTTCTCTCTCCATTAATTGCTGCACTTTTGTCAAAATTTAGATGTGGGCTCTCCATTTATTGGCGTCCTAGCTAGTGATAAAGGGTCATAATTAAAAGGTGAGTTGGTCCCATGTGACCTCATTGTTATAAGGTCACGTGGAACTGAGTTTTTACAAGCGACGCCTGTTAGGAATTCCTTCAGCGAGGATGCCCATTGCTGCCCATTTGGTAAAATTTAACGAATATGTGTATGAGGGTTGTCCATACATTACTGTGTTCTTGAAAACATTTAACGAAGATGTGGATATGTATTTTCTCAAAAACTGTCGTCCTCTGCTAGTCTATCCATTGGTACAAGTGGTATGGTCCCACCCTCAACTTGTAGATAACAAGAAGTAAGGTTGCCTGCTTAACCTTATTGCTGTTCTCTGGGATCTCTAATTTTCTCCAACTGCTAAAGAACCCAGAGCACAAGTGAATTATTGAAAAAAAAAACCCATTTGTGGTTAGTAAACACATTTTCTCCCTCTAGAATACAAAGTGTTGAGAGGGATTTGAAACAAATTTTGATAGATTAATTAGTGGGGAGTTTGATGGCTGAATGGTTAGCGTGCTCGCGCTGTATCTTATAGCCTGTCATTGAGTCAACTGGCACGGTTTAGAATCTCTGGTTGTACGTCGAAAGGAGTATGGTCACCTTCCAACATCGTGGGTTTTCTCCAGGTCCTCCCGTTTCCTCCCACTGTTAAAGACCCCTACCCACAAGAGAATAAAATTAAACCATGTTAGTCCCAAAATGACCTAGTTTGAGTTGAGTGGACGTTACACCTCATTTCTCTCTCTCTCTAGATTAATTAGTTTAAATATGTTTTCAGTCCAAATATATCATTAAATCACAATTTGTACGTGGAAAGGTATCTTTAGTACCCTTTATCTTTGTGTTTTAGGTTCAGTTTATACAACTATGGAAGACATTATACGATATGTTTCTCGATAACAAAGATCAACAAAATCTCTATCATTCTATCGCCACTATTGGTACACTTCTCCTACAGATTGGAGACGTGGGAAAAAGATTTTATATGCAGAAATCTATATCAGATGAAACACAGAGTTATGGATCCGATGTACCCTTGTCATCCAGTTTAGATAGCAGAAGTGACTTGTCTGCTAGTCCAGATAGTGGCGCCCCCTTTGGTATGGATGGGACAGGAGCAGATAACACCAGTGATGCTCTTCCTAGCGCAATTACCGATTCTGTAGAGACAATTGAAAATGATAAAATTGATAAACCCGGAAATGGTAGTAATGGTGAAAGTGGCATAGGTGTTTCCATGTACGAGAGCCAACAATCGTCAGAATCTACCAAATCTGCTGGAAGTAAGGCAGATGGTGATTGGTCAATTACATTTGAACAGATTATGGCCTCCATGTTGACCGAGCCTCCAATTGTAGCTTATTTTGAACAGCAGTCGGACATCTCAGAACCCGTACAACGAATGAGAAACAGACGCCTACAGACGAAACAGAGCAGTCCTGGTTTAGAAGCTACTTCATAAACTGTTGAATTTTTGTTATAGGGACCAACTTTTATTTATTAATATTTTACATTGCTTCATCCTATATCATATTAAAAGATATTCTGCCTCTCAGAAACTACCACATCAGTTAAAAAGTGTGTCATTATGAGAGATTAGATAAAGAGTTGACAGATCTCGCTATAATAGTTTAAAAAATAGATAACATAAATAGAAAATGCTTATAATTTAAGTCAAGTTGATCCACTCTGAACCGAGATATTAGCTTTGGAATTTTAGGCTTGGCCTCGAATACAATTAATATAATGGAAGTCCATTTACTTAAATTGTCATTTGAATAGATTTTATGGTGTAGGGAATTCATTATTTTATTTCACCTTTTGTCAGCAATGGTAATATAATTATGAAGGATAATTATCATTAATGGTGACTAATTTTCTCGGCTATGGTGTCTTTTTGACATTGCATACACACAAATGGCTTTCAGAATTATCTGCAGATGTATTGGTGGAATACTTGATACTATTAAAGTACAGACCTTAATCTGTTGTGTAAATCATTTATTTTAAAAGGCATTAATTGTAATTAGTGATTATCGACCAATAAAATATTGCTTTAATTTCATATATTGTATGTTAGTACTTGCCTTACAACTAAATTGTCATTTGATATTTTTTTAATTTTTTGCAATATCTATATTCTGTTTTGTCTGCAAGATTATCTTGTAGAAATTTTGTTTAGTGTGTAGTGCAGTCCTCCTGCACTTACTATTAAGTACATTTTGTATTACAAACTATAAATCTGCATTATATTTAACCTTATATGGAGTGAGTAAAGTTCCCTCCATTAACCAGACGCTGGGCATTATAATCGCCTATATGAGATTGGGCTTCAATGAGATTGGGCAATATTTGTGACATTGACAGCGTGCAGCGAAGTTTGCTAAACACAGCAGTAACTTCCAGTACCAAGGTCTTTGGATGGTCTAGTGGTTTAATGCGTGATATGACAAGGCCTGTTTTTGAGTCAAATGGTATGGTTTCGATTCCCCACTTGTACGTAAAAATGAGTAGGGCTGCCTGTTCAACCTTGTGGGTTTTCTCCAAATTCTCTGGTTTCCACCCACTGCTTATTAAAGACCCCAATGTGCAAGCAAACAACTGCATACAATTGAACCATATATTGGTCCCGAAATGACCTAGTTTATGTCGACTGGACGTTAAACCCTTTAAATTGTTATAATAATATAATTGTTACAGTTACACTTGTTTATATTACTAGTCATTGTACAGTTACATTTTCTACTGGTATATACGTTTTCTACATAAACATTTTCTACTTAATTATTCTACCCTAAAAACCATGATAGAAAGACAAAAACACGGTTAGATACTGATTTAGAGCTAAGGCTGTGACATATAATGTCATTCTTTTATATAGTATTTATATAATATAACATATACAGGTACTCAGTTGTAGTGCTCAATATAATATATATATATATATTAAATAAACAATTGTATATTCATGTATTATTTTATTCTGATGTATGTAATATGATATTTTTTATAGCATATCATCTCTTTGAGTGTAAAGGTGGTTTTAACCAGGCCTTCAAATTTGTGGTTTTGATGTAGTTGCATTATTGTTTCACAATGTACATGATAAGGGGTAAAGTTGCTTGACTATCCTTGTGGGTTTTCTCTGGGTCCTCCTATACTAGTGAAATAGGATCTGTATTTTAATTAGATTTAAATTAAATGGTCATTTTGGCAATATACCAGTGATCATTTCCACTGCTTATAAGCATAATGTTGTAATGGGTTGGAGGTGCAGAAGAGTAGGACGTTAAACCCCATTTCATTTCTGTAATGGGTAGGGCATTATTTCAGATTATTGTATATAGTTCTAAGTAGTGTCTATATAGGCCTCTTTGAATTAATACAAGGCTGTGTATGTGCCAAGCCTTATTGTATGTGCCAGGCATTATTGTAGTTCATAATTTTGATATTAATTTTGATGTATAATGATTTTGTTATTGTAAATATATTGTATTTTTTTATCAATGAATGAAGGTTTGGAACATGTATTCACCCTATATCCTGCTCTTATCAAATGAAGAGAACGCTAGATTAAAGACGGACCTTAGCATTTCATGATGTTATATGTGGATTGTGGGTTAGGGTTAGGGTAAGGGCTAGGACATGCAGATTTCGTCAGAATCTCAAGATGTAGACAGGGCTAGCCCTAACCCCAACCCAAGCCTAACCCTTACCCTAACCCATAATCCACATATGATATCATTAAAATGCTAAGGACTGTTGTCTTTGATCTAGCGGTCTCCTATCATATCTTTGTTTATTTTTCTTTCCTTAATATTTTTAATTTATCAGTTCTTTTGTTTGTAATGATCTCCTAAAGCCCCTTTGGTCATATTCTCCTCAAGCCCCTTCGGTCATATTCTCCTCAAGCCCCTTCGGTCATCTTCTCCTCAAGCCCCTTCGGTCATCTTCTGCTCAAGCCCCTTCGGTCATCTTCTGCTCCAGCCCCTTCGGTCATATCTCTTCAAGTCCTTTCGGTCATATTCTTCTGGTGGAGCCACGGTGGCTAAGTGGGTAAGATGCTGGCTCACCAGCTGCATTGGCAGAGAAAGCACTTCAGGATTTTCCGTTGTGTTTTCCCCTTGTCAGTTGTGTCGGACAGAGGGCTTGACAAGGACAGCTGTCTAGTCTTTCGAATTACAGGAAAACTGAGGTCCTATGTATACTTTGATGTCAGTAGAAATTTAAAATAAGATGGGATTTAGTGCCACTGCGCAAAATTTCCCTCATACTCAAAGAACACTGTATGGCGTATGCCCGACTTCATTATCTCAATTGGAGCATAACAGTAGGACAATAAACCTCATTTCATATTCCCTAGATATTTAAATTTGAAGTGAGAGCAGTGGGTGTTGGAAAGTTATGAATAATATTTATTCTTTATTTCATGAAATGGACAAAATGAGTGAATCACACTGATTATTTTCTTTATTAAATTATGTAAAAATAAAAGTTGTATATAATAATTAAAAGAAATTAATTGAGATAATCTCTAAATGTTGATGTAACCACTTAAAAATTCAAATTAATGCATGTATTTTGAATAATATTAACTAATATCATGGACCATGCTGCATGCACTAATCTTATTCTTAAATGACATTTAGAAGTAGAGGTAAAATATTCATAATAACACTACTTTAATCATTTACTACTTCTTAGTTCATTACATGCAACGTTTCAATACTCTTATGGGGGGTCGGATGGCTGAATGGTTAGCACGTACATGCTGTATCATAATGCCTGTCATTGATTCAATTGGCGTGGTTTCGAAGCTCCGGTTGTTGTACTTGACAAGGAGTAAGGTTGGCTGTCCAACCTTGTGGGTTTTCTCCGGTTCCTCCGGTTTTTCTCCCACTGCCAAAGGCCCCTACGGGCAAGCGAATTATTGAAACAAAATTAAACCACATGTTAGTCCTAAAATGACCTAGTTTGTGTTGAGTTGACGTGAAACCCCATTTCTCTCTCTCTCTTATTATAAAGAATGATAAAGATACCTGTACAAGTTATGAAACGTTGCACGTTAGAAACTAAGAAGTAGTAAATCCATAAAGTAATGTTATTATGAATATATATGTTATATTTGGTTGAAGTGCTTCCATTAATATTATTATTATAATAACCCATGCTACTTGTTTATTATTTGTATGTTATGTTTATATTATAATATTGATGATTTCTATTATTTTTGTTTAGTGGTTGTTTGTATAAAACATGCGGCACAGAAATAAAATACTCATAATGGTTCATAATGTCTTGTCTCTTGCAATTAGAACTAGACGACAGTTATTTCCGCTATTTCTTTTCTCTCTCAGAAGGTTTGTTCCAGGTTTATGTATTCCAGTGATGGGATTTCGCTTGTATATTCCGGAATGTCAGATAGTATTTTCCAAACAGCCTAAATTATCTGACCAGGAATATGTCCAATCGTACATGGAGACATGCTGAATAATATTCAAAGTTCAAAAATTAATATTATAATAGTCTGACAAGAAAATCTTTGAAATCCCAACACTGCTTTATTCAATATTCGTGATTTTGGGGCAGTCAGATCATGAAATTGGGACATTTCACAGTGAATGTAGGTGCTATGGACGTCTTTGTTTATGAACTTGAATGACTGTGAATGGAGAATATAAATGTGGTCTGTATCCAGATATTGAAAGAACATACTTCAGCAAATTGTTGTTATCTCCCTTGAGCCACTCTGAGATGCATCAATAAATCTGACCTGTGTCATATCTTGCAAGATTACAGACTGGGCCCTGTTTCTCGAAATATAAACCAAAGGTAAATCCAAATTTTAGTAGATACTTCAATTTTGATAGGCTATGCACTAAAATCAATCTAATATTGTCCAATCAAACTACTAAAATTTTGATTTTTATCTTAGTTAAAATTTCGTGAAACGGGTCCCTGGTTTAATAATGCCCAGCCAGCTAATCTGTGTCAACCACCGTGCTCAGCCTATTTGAGAATCTGTAAAAAATTCTTATTGCGGATGGGGTGGTGAGTCGATAATCTGTAATAACCTCTCTGATGATCGTGATTTCCCCTCGTCGTTCGGATGGGACGAAAAACCGAGGTCCCGTGTACACATTGGAGTGCACGTAAAAGATCCATTGGCAGTTGAAATTCGATATAAGAGTAGGCCGTAGCGCCGCTGCCTGGGCAAAATTTCCCTCATAGCACACTGTATGGTGTATGCCCGTCTTCCATTAGCCCAGGTCACCCGTATAATAGTAGGGCGGTAAACCCCATTTCATCCATTCATTCAATCAATTGTTAATCTGTTTTCAACTGAAATTACCTGTCGTACAGTAATTGAGAGACACTGAAATCACCCAATCTGATTAAAATACAGATCTATATTTCTTCTCGTCTTTTTATACTTTGTAGTAAAGACAAGTACAACGGAATTCTGAACCCCCCAAAATCGATGATAGTTTCTAGTGGGTTACTGACAGTTGCGTGCACCTTATGGGGTCCATACACGATCAATAATTCCGTCAATATTATTGACTAAATATATTGACTCAACATATTGATTCAATAATATTGAACGTGTGTGGGCTATATTGATGTAAAATATTGTCAATGACCATCATTGCGTCAATATATTGACGGATCAAAATCATTTCGATTTTTATTGATGGTTCATCAATATATTGGCGGATGGTCAACTATTGAATGACACAATTGATCGTGTGTGGATAATTTGTCAATAATTGCGTCAATTTTTCATTCCATCGTCAACATTGGAAGAGTAAACATGGCATCCATTTTGAAAAATGACCAAAAAATGATGAAATTATTGATGGAAATATTGACTCGTGTGTGGGCAATTCCTGTCAATATTATTGGCTCAATATGTTGAGTCAATATATTGAGTCAATAATATTGACGGAATTATTGATCGTGTATGGACCCCATAACAGACGGTTTCTTTGGCTAATCCCTCACACCATCCAGAACTCTTGTTAAATAACAACTCTTCCAGATTCTAGTGTAGTAAAGACAAGTAAAACGAAATTTAGAACTATAAAAAACGGAACGAAATATGATCTATGTTTAAATCAGATTGGGGTGGTGGGTGGGGTTGACGTGCACACTGTTTTATAAGGTCTGTCATTAAGTTTAGCTGGCGTGGTTTCGATTCCCCGGTTGTAGGTAACAAGGAGTAGAGTCTTCTCCGCGTCCTTCGGCTTTCTCCCAATGCTCAAGGCAAGCGAATTGTTGAAATAAATAATGAACCATATGTTAGTCCTGGAATGTCTTAGCTTGTGTCGCTTGTACTTTAAACCCCATTCATCTCTCTTTAATTATTAAGGTGTGAGTGGGATGCCAACATCACATCATCAAAATAAACAACTGAATAACAGCTTATATGGATAATCGCCTACTTTTTGGAACCTGAGTAAAACTACCTCATTTTCACAATATGATATGACTTGTTTATCGCGAACTCCGATACCGAGAGAAGAATTTAGAAAAAAAGATACAACGCTTTTGTGTGAATGATTTATGTTATAGTGAAACTATTTATATTATCTTATATTCTATATACCTATATGATATACATGTATTATATATCTAGCCAAGGTATCTCATATACCCCAGGTAAATATTATATTTCATAGATGAGGTATATAATACCTATAGTATAATCATCGGTTCTGCACTGATACTCAGTGGAAGTAAACAATCCGGACAGTGAGCTGATGAGAGTGGACAATGTGTCCATCATGTGTCATAGTCACTGACCATAACACGTAGACAGGTGATAGTATTATAAAGGTGTTACATTTTAGATCACACGACTACAGGTGTGGCGACTAATACTAATATACCTTTCTCTTGTCGCTTTCAATTTACTACCAGATTTTATACGTGGACCCCACATGTTTTGAGCTGGAGCTTGATAAAACTTGTTTTAGCCGGGATTTTCCGGCGTGGTTTTGCCTTGTCAGGGGTGCATGATGAAGTGTCTGGGAATGACAGCTGTCTAGTCGTTCGGATCGGACGAAAAAACGAGTTCCCGTATATACAATGGCATACACGTAAAATGTTCTTGGGAGTTTGGATTCAATATAAAAATAGCATACTGTATACAAGTCGTCATTAGCCCAATCGGGGCAGAACAGTAGGACGTTTAACCCCATTTTATTTCATCTCATTTTTGATAAAACTCATTGCTTGTAACCCAATTTCAAAATATGACAACACTTAGTTATGAGAAGTCATAGGCCACGACACAAACCAACACTGGAGATGCAATTTCCGGAATCCACAATGACCGCTTTATAAAAATTAGTATTTTGAGGAATACTAACCCCTACCCTTTTTAGATGACTGAACTAGGATCCAATTAATTTTTTACCAGTCTTAAAAGGGTTATAGTTAAGGTTAGTAATCCCCAAAATACTTATTTTTATAAAGCGATCGTGGTTTCAGGAAATTCCCCAACCTAGCTTATCGGCCTACAAGTAGCATGTTCTAATACTGAATGAATGAATGAAATGGGGTTTAACGTCCTACGCTTAAGCACCTAGCCTGGGCTAATTGAAGACGGGAATGTTCCAATACATACACAGCAACCCTTTCTTATCCAATGGTAATGGTATTCTGATTTTGAACTAGCCCAACCTATCTTAATTCGTAATCATCAAATCCTGGTGTTGGCCGAAAAGGTTCTTCGTGATTTTCCGGCGTGGGGGTCGACGTTAAACGGAGGTCCTTTGTACTCGTTACAGTGCACGTAAACGAATCCTGGGTAACCACAAGATCCTTGGATCAAACTGGGTGTTGGCAGAGAAAGTTCCTAGGAATTTTCCGGCGCGTATACCCCTTGTCAATAATGCTGGACGGGGGGCCTGGCAAGAAATCGTCTCAATTTTATTCCGATAGGAAAACAATCCGAATTTACGTAGCAGTGCACATAAAATAACCCTTGACTTTTGAAATTCGACGTGGTAGGAAACGCCCCTATCCAGATACAAATCTCCTCTATAACACATTGTCGTATACCCGTCTTCATTAGCCGACTTGGTTCAGAAGAGTTTGAAATATTTTAAAATGTAAGGAATCATGAGGTTTTTATTTATCCCCGTCTCATCTTTAAAACATTCAATGGAATTATAAAAATCTCATACACTGATATAATAACATGTGTGTTCCTGAACCTGTGCACCGAGAACATCAAAAACACATCACAATATCAGTCGTATCTTCTAAAAACAAAATCATGTCATCAGATCCCCAATAGATATAAGGTCAATCATGTGTTTTAAATTCTGTCCAAAGAAATAAAAATTAAAGAAAAATCTTCTAAAAACAAAATGATTTCATCAATTTCCCAACAGATACAAGGTCAAAGAAATAAAAAAATTAATATCTCCCAAAAGAAAAATCTTCTAAAAACAAAACGATTTCATCAAATCCCCAACAGATATAAGGTCAAAGAAATAAAAATTAAAATCTCTCTAAAGATTAATCTTTGATGTGTTTAAAGATGCTCTCCATATACTATTATTACAAGGGTATTCCGTTATTAAATCGCACTGACATCAATAGATATGTATACGCTATCATCTCTGTAAGTACATACAGATACGTATCTCAGAGGACCACCGCCATTAAACGGGGACACCTTTTTATTTTGACTTGAATTTCATTGTGGTGTTATTTTTAAATATATCTCACGGTTCCCCCCAAAAAATCCCTTTGTATTGAAATTTGATTAAGATATGGCTTCTTAGTGCATAGATCTACCTTCACGTTTTGGCGGGTCGGTTGGTCGCCCTGCGTCGAGGTCTCAAAAGGAAAAAAAACTCTATACTTCACCCGATCTCCCGCCTTTTCCAGAATTTTGACGAATACTTGCAGATTACATTCCGTGTCGGTCTATCATATTGTAACACAATCCTAAGTCTTGTCTTTTATAGGAAATATACCCCCCCCACGCCCCCCGATTGTAGGACGTAGGCGTAGAAGTTTGGTTTTGCGCGCGAATTTCTGCTTGGTTCTTTTGATGTGGCAGTTCGTTTGTAATTGGTATCAACCGTTCATAACCTGAACATCCCTGGAAATCACGGAGCGGTGCTAGACGTAACCCAACATGTTTCAGTTTGAAAATTGGCACACACCTCAAGGGGACGCAAATTATCTAAACTTACCTCTGACATCTTTCATACATAATTTTTCGCTGTCAATTATAGGAAATTCATATCGTTGACATTGTAAATTGATATAAAAGGGTTAAGTCGACTTTGACATGCTCGTGGTTCGGTAACAGGGTCCATTTGTGTATAATAACTCGGAATTTATGTGAAGCCATTTAATTTTGAATTTTGATTGACATCATAAGAATTATTTCTGCCAAGGAGCGTGTAGATTTATCTGTAAAACATGGTGACTTTAATCAAAAACAAAATATAGAAATTGCTATGATATCTAATCACATTCTTTTCCTTAAACAAGGTGTTTCTGGATACGAAAGTGTGGTCTACATCATAACGCACATTAAAATGTAATTGTAAGCCCGAACAAAACTCACTAAAAGCACCTAGCAGCAATTTCTAAAAGAAACCTAAACGTTTGCCATTTCATAGTTTCATACTTTTCTAATATTATAAACTTCCATATTATTATTTGATATACTATTACATTCATACTCGATGCCTTGAAATCTGGAACTGTTTTTCTATTAAACACGATTAGTACGAAACTTTCTGCTATTCAAATTCCACAAACCTGGAGTCAATTCTTCTAAAAGGAAATAACTTAAATGTCAGCCAGAAAAGATAAAAAGATGTTTTGTTTCCATTTCTTCATTCATTTAACCTCCCCAATTAATGGTTTCTGGGCGGGAGAACAATTATATCGGGATTATAAGTAATAAAGCATTGTGTTACAAAATAATAATAAACTACGAAACAATGGCCCATTGAAAACATTGTCGTCTGATTGATGTGGCTCATGCCGCCATATTTATTCAATAATGATGTCAGCGGAATTCGTAAAATTGTGATTGATAAAAGCGATTTGAACGCGAATAGGAATTTTATAATGGGTTTGTATTTTTATTAACAACAGATATGCCTCTTCGATGTTTCGAGTTCGGAGAGTTCTTGAATTGCCAGTTAAATATCAACAATCATCTAAATTTAAGCATTAAATATAAATTCTAATAAAGCTGAAAATATACTAAAGCATGTCTGTTAGAAATAACAGTTTTGGACAAACAAATGAAAAAAAAGGGCACCGCGTTCACAAAGCATTCTCAGGATTAAGTTGAGAATTTACCGTACTTAAAATTGTTCGCCTTATTGTAACAAAAATATAGCCCTTTGTTTAACTTTTGTTTATTTAATCTATTAAATACACCAATAAAATGATATATGCAAAGTTTTGTGTTTCTGGATCAAATATATTTCTTATAAAGAGTGATTGAAAGTTGAGTAAATTCTTAACTTAAGCCTGAGAATGAGAGAGAGAGAGAGAGATGGGGTTTAACGTACACTCAACACAACTAGGTCATTTCGGGACTATCATGTGTTTCAATTTTATTTCACAAATTCAGTTGCGTGTGGGAGGAAACCGGTGCCCAGAGGAAACCCATGAGGTTGAGAAGGCGCCCCTATCTTCATGCCATATACTCTCACTTCAGGGCTCGAAACCACAGCCGCAAGCCAGAGGTGGCCGGCCAGCTAGAGGTCGAAGCGCGACACTCTAGACCACTAGGCCATCATAACCCCCAAAAAGTCTGAGAATGCTTTATGTTATATATTGTTTTTTGTCGAATTCTGTGCCAAATGTGGAGTGTTCCTACAAGGAGTACACCAGCGAGGCTCATTTACTGTGCCTGGAAGAAATTAAATTGGACTTTATATTTGTTCAATATTATGATACCCCTATTAGGTAAATATGGTAGGTATTTATTCTACTCGTGTGGTCACTAGTTACATGATTATGGCTTTTACCGTGCGTGACTTTAAAGTGGCTACCAATTTCGCCGTGTTAAAAGTTGCTCGAGATAATGGACATACAAATCAACGTGAAATATCCCTCAAAAGTAAATACATGTGCGCCAATGTATATCATTTATTAATCTTCGCAACCGTTATGTTTTCTAGAAAGTTGCAGTGTTTTGTAATTTGCATCAGAGCACTTAACTTAACATCTTGCATTTCGTTCGAGTAACTAAATATCATCAGGCAATTGTCAGCAATTGTCACAGAAATAAAGATTATTATTATTTTCAAGAGATGAGTATAACATCTTCAAGGACCACAATTTTTTTTAGCTAAGAACATTTAAAAAATATATATAAAAAATGCCTTTAAAATCCCAACAAATTGAAGACCATTATAGCTTATTATGGAATAATTACAATGAGGATACTATTTAACGTTTAATTTTGTTAAAACGGAGGTGTGGTCCATTGCTTCAGGAAGTTGGGGTCGTTGTTGAACCAATCTGGGATCTATATAGCGCGTGTATTCAAACGTATAATCATGATATTTTTTTATTAGCTCACACCTGTCATGTTGATTTAAATAAAATAGCTCATTTTGATTTTGTAATTATTTTTATAATCTATTCCTTGTGTATTCTTGTGGTATATTATGGTCATATATAACAATATTATAAGTAAAAAGACCGACTCTATTTGAGGGGGGGTTGGATGGCCGAATGGTTAGCACGTGCGTGCGTTAACCTAAAGCCTGTCATTGAGTCAACTGGCATGACGGAGTGAATGTTTCGCCACAGTATTTTATTAAAAGTATAAACTGCCGAAAATGCAGCATGGCAGTATTTCAGACACTGGTCTTCGAGATAAATAGAGCTGACCAGATACTGTTCGTCGCCAAATCACCAGCTTATCCGAAGAAAGGAGGAGTGTCAAACGGACGGAGTGAGTGTATCAAGTGAATGCATATTCACGCCGCGTTGAACCTATAGCCAAAACACTTTGAGGATCGTAAAAAGCACTTTTCAAGTGATACGTTTCGGTAATCAATACATTCTACGGTGATTAAATCTCACATCCCTACTCAGTCAGAGAGTGATTTTAAAATTATGTTCTAAAATTATTGGGGGGGGGGCAAACAGAGGGCAGACCAGATTAATGGGGGGATGCCCCCTTGCCCCCCCCCCCCCTTGTGCCGCCACTGGATAACATCAATCATTATAAAGTTTGGGGTAATGTCAATCACTACGTCAATCATTGTAATGTTTAGGGAAGGGTTAAACATTGTAAGTTTGGGGGTGGGGGTACTGGTAGCATTCAGAAGAATTCCTCGATGTTTCAAATATGGAAGGTGTTTTTAAAAAATCTGCAATAGACCACGATGGGTCTCTTCTTAAACCGCCTACTTCAAAATTCAGACTGTTAATATTTTTAAAGGGTGACGCTTAATTTAGCTACTTTTGAGGATCGATTCCTTAGTGAAGGAACTTCGCGAAAACACCCCATAAAACAGGTATAAGTCGAAATAGGTATCTTAGTCTAATTCTTAACTTAGCTGTTTTATACTTCCAATTTGCTTCAGTAATTTTATGTGTTCTTATTTTTGCCTTTGACTATTTATATGTATTTTTATCTTCTTCAAATCTGTAAAGAGCATTTGGTCACTTTTGTGAAACATGCGCTGTATAAATACACAATAATACTAGTAAAAACCATGTAACAAAGAAATAGTTCATATTCTCAATAGTTAATTATATCGCAGTCTTTTATGAACATTTTGGGGGTGGGATGGCTAAATGGTTAGAGTGCGCGCGCTGTATCATAAAGCTTGTAATTGAGTCAGCTGCCGTAGTTTCGAATCCCCAGTTGTACGTGGCAAGGAGTAGGATCGCCTCTCCAACCTCGTGGGTTTTCTTCGGGTCCCCCGGTTTCCTTCCACTGTTAAAAACCCATACGCGCAAGTGAATTATTGAAACAAAATTAAAACATATGTTAGTCCCGAAATGGCCTAGTTTGTGTCGAGTGGACGTCAAACCCCATCTCCCTCTCTCTCTCTCTCTGATCCTCTCTGAGTTAGTCTTTTACGAATATTTTGTTTCTTTGAATAATATTATTTTGTAAACTATCCTAGGACGTTTGTTCCACGTTGCCAAACAAGTATCAAATCCACCCTGTTTCATTTTACATAGTACACCGGGTCAAAAGAAAAATGTCTTTTGAGTTTTGTGAGGTGTATTTTTTCTGAAATAGTTCAGTTTGTTTTTCCTATTTTGCAACATTCCCGTATCAAATTAGGTACAAAGGTAACATGCCATGTATTGTGTCTCTGAGAGAAACGGTGTCCATACCACATGGTTAATATCTTACATCTGTGCCTGATTGACACCATCTTGGAACCGCTTCCCGTTTGTCAAGTTTGGGGATTTAAAGAACTTCTGAGAATGCCGAAAAAATATTTTCGAATATACAAATATTGTAACTTTTTCTGTCCCCAAAATCTCGGATTGTCTTTTGTTTGGCGTTGTCATTGTTTGATAAACAAATAAAGCAGTTGAAACAATACTACTGAGAACAACAGATTTTATTTTTGTAAACTTTTTACCTTTTTCCAAAAAATGAATTTTCCTTTACATGTATTTGGAATGGTGTAGGTGCATTTTCATGATGTCTATTTTATGCCATCTACTGCCTTTAGAATGGGTGGACACACCAGCCGAATGCTTCGCCCGATTTACTAGTCGGTTGCATCCCCTTTCTTCAAACAAACACATGACTTTTTAATTTGAGTGGTGATTTGCGAATGAATTCTATACATTCGGCCGAATGCTTCGGCGAAGTGAACGCATCGGGCGAATATATCAAACCTGCGAATCATTCGGCCGAATGACAGTGGACACACTAGGCGAATTTCGACGCCGATTGATTCGGCCGAATTTTTCGGCTAGTGTGTCCGCCGCTTTTGTAGTTACATGTTATCAGACTCTGTCCTTGATCCGTTACTGCCTGGTTCTATACACAACTAATATCAAAATACCCCCCCCCCTTCCCACCTCGGTTCTAAGGCAAAATTGGAACCCTTACCTACTATTTTTCACCGTGATTTTCTGTTATCGCCAATTTGAATTATTTCTTACCACATCCGACACACATTTATTATAATCTATTTTCATGTAGAATTTAGAAACAAGATTCGTTTGAATTGATCCGCCAATATAAAACTCGCGCCTGCACAGAGTGGGGTAACAGGCTCCGTGGCCTGTGATTAGCCAATATCACAAATTAGGAATGGAATGTTATCGTGAACGAAAATTCTTGGGAGTGGGATAGAAGTGGTGTTGTGAATTTGGATAGTTCAGTATATAGGCTTTCGCGAACTTTAAGTTAAAGGACCTAAGTCCGTAACTCAAAATCCTCGAAAATCTTCGACATGGAAAACACGAATTATTGGTCAATTTAAATCAACATTGATGTGGTGATCTTACCTGGAAACGGAAGGCCTCCGATATCCAATATTTAAAACAGTTTACCATTGGTACACGAATCGTGTACCACAGAGCGTTTCAGCGTCACTTGTAACATGTGACAAGAAAGAACGAGGCTAGACATATTCAACAACTCCTGTTAAACTATGAGGCCATATCTTATCTGGTGGGCATGCGCAATAGACTGGAATAACCAGACACTATAATTTCCTCTTTGGTTAAGACTCCTGCCGTATTTCGCTGGACATACAGTAACTGATTTGGAATTAGAGTAAAAACGGAAACAATTTAATGTAAATCAGTTTATATACAATCAGATTATATTATTATATGCGTTGCGACACATTAAGGTCAATTTCTAGGTCCCAAATATATTTATGAGTTTGGAAGATTCCCTCGCCAAATCAACGAGTTTTTTTCAAGTTAGCTTGTCTTAGAAAGATTCATAAATTGCTGAGGATACCATAAAGTGACAAGTAATACAGGTTGTTGAGACACGTCTGCAATAATTATATATGACATACTCATATTATTCAAATCACGTTATCATGTAACATGCTTCAACAACTACATTTTATGAGGCTCATTATTAATATTATGACATTTGTTGGTCACCTCTATTGAGCATTCTGAACATCCGAGACACGCTACCTGAGGGAAAAAAAGCTAGCCACCAATTAATTTTCGTACGTTAGTAACGTACGATCTATCAGATGCCGCGGAGCGGCCCCGATTTCGGGGGGGGGGGCTACTGACAATAACACACGCAATGTGGCAGCCCCCACTAAGCCCCCCCCCCATACACCCCCCCCCCCCTAATAAACTTTTTTCGCTTTTTTTGAGCTTTTGGCGACATTTTTTTTTCACTATTAAAAATTATTGCCGGGGCTAAAGCCCCCTTAGCCCTTAGACCCCCCCCCGGCTCTGCGGCCCCTGCGCTCTATTGAGGAGGAGAGCAGGGGTGGCTCAGTGAGTAAGAGGTTGTCTTGCTAACCAGAAGGTCCCGTATTCCACCCCTGTTTCGAATAGAATGAAATACAGACGCCCCGTGTACACATGGAACCCTGGAAGTTGGAATTCGACGTAAGTGTAGGCCGTAGAGCCGTTGTCCGGGCCAAATCCCCCCATAGCACATTGTGGGGTGTATGTCACGTTTATTAGCCCAGCCTTAACAGAACAGTAGGACGTTAAACCCAAGAAGCTTCTTGGTTAAACGCCATTTTATTTGATTGCTATTGAGGATACACAATGGGCTTGTTTGATTGATCAGTGATTCGGCACTGGCTCACTCATCAATCAGATTTTGGCCAAACGCTCCTGGAGAAATTCAAACACTGATTTAAGTGTGGAAATGTAAAAAAAATCCCCAAAAATAAATTCCCAAAGGGTAACTATATTTTAAAATATATTTTGATAAAAAAAGATTTTGTTTGCATTTGGGACAAAGGGGGCTCATTGGGCACTGACTCATTCATCAATCAGGTTTTGGCCAAAAACGCTCCTGGAGAATTTCAAACCTGGTTGGCAGCATGGTTTGATTGTCCCTTATCGGTGGTGCAGGTCGGGACCATGCACGACAAACGTTCTGATGAAACGAAAAACAGAGGTCAATTCGTCTATACGTTGACGTACTCGAAATGACACCTTGGCAGTTGCAATTCGATGAAGAGTGGGCGGAATAGAAACCGGATTCAGATTTGTGTGAGTTCGGTTCAAACACACCCTGTGTAGAACGTCATATTGGCAATAAAGATGATAATAATATAGGTAATGAAGGCTTCAAACGAACACGTCCAATTTAGGTCTAGACTATTCACGTAGCTTTTTTTACTGCGAAATTATTTGGACGTTTATTGGCTAACTCCATTGAGAAGGAGCAACATAATAATACAACTTCGACTAATATGACATAAGTTTCGACCCGGAAATATCAGATGTATCGTGATCACTCGGCAAACCCCGGCAGATTCCGGTATCGTGATCGCCAGGTTATTGCGGCCCCTGGACCCTCGCCTATAAGGACCTATAAAGAAGCCCCCCCCCCTAATCAAAAATTGCTTCCGCCAGCCCTGACCCTACATAGCTAGATGTAGGGTACTGAAATATGAAGACGTTTGTCGAATGGTATCGTGATCTGTATGCAAAGCCAATTTTATTATTGCCACTAGCACAAAAAGTTTCTGTGGTTGCCGCAAAGATCCGACTATGACGCAGGTCCACTCTTTGTAAAAGACGGGTGTCGCCAAATACAGAAGACTTCATTACTTATAGGCCTACATACTTCATTATTATCTGATAGATGGCTGTAAAATCCACATAAAATCCATCAAAGGTCAAAAAAACAGTTTCTAGCTTTATATAATCAAATAAACGACGCCACGTTGGTTGTCGATTTGGGAGTAGCCACAATCATTCTAAAATATGTATTTTAAATTTACAGTTGTCAAATACGTTTTTTTATTGCGTTGTTTATTCATTCATTAATTTCATATAACGTGCACGTATTGACCAATCAAATAATCTGTATTGGTATACAGGTCTGCGTTTTGCGAGGGATTACGGTGATTCGAAAACCGAAGCGTGATTCTGATTGGTTTAGTATAGCGACATGGTACGCTGACCCAGATACCTCTAGCCTATCAGGAGTCACTGGTCATGGATAGCAGAAACAAGTGACGTTGATCTCTTCCGCACGTAGACATTTGGAGGGCGGGAGTGGAACGAAGGGACCGACATGCTAGCCCGCAATAGATCAAACCTAGAAGAAGCTATTGTCAGCTCAGAATGGGGGAATACCCTAAAGGATGTAGTTTCGACTATTTTTTGCACGCTGAGTTGGTTGTTATTTATTGGCGTAGGGAGATCTACAGGCTAATCACAAGGCCAAAGCATGGAAACTTCCATCCAATTAGTAACTCATTTTAGATTACGATCCTTACCGGGCGGAAAGGAAAGCTCTCGCGGATATACCGACTACAGTCAATAGCCGTGGGGTAATTCGATTCATCTTTGACTTCGTGTGTGCGATTCGAATTACAGACCTTATGACCTAATTCTTGCGGGGGGGGGGGCGGTGTGTGTGTCTACGAGTAGAGTGGCGTCCATAAGAGGTCACGTAGAGGGGTAAACGCTTGCACGATTCTACGCATCTAAGATGTAGGGTACCGGAATCTGCCGATGTTTGCTAAGTTCTACGTGAAGGGACGTCGGTTGGCCTTGAAGAGGGCAGTTTGTTACGTAGCGGAGACAATACAACGTTTAAGCCGCGTGACTCTATAACAATCGTATCAAAACGAAAGATAAAAAAATGAAAACACGCGTGTACATATTTGAAATTGCATATACACGGAATAGTCGAATTTAGCTGTAAAATTCTGTTTAATGCATTGTTTATATACCAATATAACTATTTTTAAATTAAAAATGTCTTCATCCTTCACGTCCCGTCAATCTTGTCAACATGTTTTGCATTTTTAGACATTATCCGTTACACCCAGTCATAAACCTAACAGTTGTCTCCCGTCTAAATTATATTTAACGTCATATAACCAGAATAATAAAGTCCACGACACACGACTTGTCATGTCATAAATATTCATCAAGGAAAAGAAACGATAACAATATGATTTTGATAGCTATACTGCGTATTTAACAATTGAACGTTATGCTGACCATATATCTGTTGTTCTATATAGATGTAGTCCCGAAATAACCTAGTTTGTGTTGAGTGGACGTTAAACCCCATTTCTCTCTCTCTATGTATATAGATGGTCAGCATAAACTACCGCGTTTATACTGACGGCACTCGACACTATTTACAGAGAGAGAGAGAGAGAGATAAAGAGAGAGAAAGAGAGAGAGAGACGGGGTTTAACGTCCACTCGACACAATCTTGGTCGTTTTGGGAATAACGTATGGTTTTCAATTTTTTATTTCAATAATTCGCTTGCGCGAGGAAACCGGAGTGCCCGGAGGAAACCCACGAGGTTGAGAAGACGCCCCTGTCTCCCTGTCACATACGCTCACAAGATAATGTTAGGTTTTTTTTGCTGAAAATTTCAGTCAAATTGATCCACTGTGAACCGAGATTTAAGCGATTGAAATTTCCACCTAGCTTCGATCATCATTACTAAAATCAGAACGATAAAAGCATAGTCTCGATTTTCCATTTTTTGATTTAATTATCAATGATTGTAATCCAGTCAATATCGAAGGATAGCGTTGACATCGAAAGTTGGTTATGGTCAGGATAAGTTAATTAATGTCTAATTGATAATTTAGATAAAATTTCATACCTAAAGAAATACATGCAATATGCAGATTTAACTCTTGCATATTGCATGTTTAATGGAGGAGACACTTTGGGCTAGTATTCTAACTTTTTGGTGCGACAAAATTTTGACAAATCATTATTTTTTCGAAAAAAAAAAGAAATTGTTCAGGGATAGATGATATGACAAACCCTTAAAGAAATCATATTTTAAAAAAACATAATTGTAATTGTCTATACATTTAGATGTATTTATTTATTTTTTTACGATTTCAATTTAGACGTCAAAATATTTTCTGCATTATTGTATTATATAATTGGGGAATTTCCATTATTGCTTGAATTTTTTCGGGTTTTTAATAAAGCTTTTATACGTCAAATTACTTACATCGTTTTTATTTTGTATATATAATTATACGTCAAATTACTTACATCGTTTTTATTTTGTATAATAAAGTGCATATTTTATATTCATTGAAAACCACACCACCGTGGACATCTTTACAAACGTCAGTCGGGATGTCAGCCATGTCATATTCCTTTATCATTTAATCTAACTAAATATAAAATGAACTTGAAGAATCCTAATTTTCGTCTGACTTAAAGTTACAATTTCATATGTTTAAGTTATATTTTTAAAATGTATTATTAAATATAGCCGTAAAACAGTCCTACCTTTTTAAAGAATAATCCTATAATCCTATAATTCACTATTGCAAGTTGAGAAATTGGCAAAAATATCATTTTCAACTTCAAATTCAAACGTTTGAAGATAGCTATTCCATGGTAGGGAATGGAAAACAAGGGAGGTAATTGTGTTATTTTTTCCGGAGTGAACGAGTTTTAATTGTGATCGTATAATAGTGAGTTGACAACCTATAAAAAAAAATTATGTTTTGACTTTATTAGAAAATATATAAAATTCTCGCTTTAATAAGTCAACTGAGTTTCTTTTCATAATAATTAAGTAATTTCTTTTATCGTAGGCAGCTGTCTGGTCGTTCGGATGGAACGAAAAATCGAGTTTTCGTGTACACATTGGCGTGCACGTAAAATATCCCTTGACAGTTGGAATTCGATATAAGAGTAGGTCGTATAGTGCCAGTGTCCGTTTAAAATTTCCCTCATAGAATACTATGAAGCGTATGCCCGTCTTCCCGAAACAGAACAGTAGGACGTTATTAATAGAACTGTGTTGTGTTATATATTATATAATTGCTAAATGACATTCAACGATTCCTCATATCAAGTAGATCATTCGGTGCTACGTTGAATAAATCCTTTGTATATTCGCAAGTTATTTACCATAAATATGTAATATATAATTTAACATCATGTTTGATCAGGATGTATCAAAATTTATAACAAAACGTGTCAAAAGTTTCTGTTTAAACTGAGCTAAATATTCATAAACATGTCTCTACTGATTTACGTGTGGAAATTTTAAAAATATTCCAAAAAATAATTTCCCAAAGGGTAAATATATTTTAAAATATATTTTAATAAAAAAGATTATATTTTAAAATATATTTTGATAAAAAAAGATTATATTTTAAAATGTATTTTGATAAATCGAAAAGGGGTGTTTTAAAAACGATATATACTATTGTAAAAGAAGCAAAATATATTTTAAGGGAAGGGACAATATATTCAAACAGATATGTTTAAGATGCATTATGTAAGAGCTAAGTCTTCCTAATTGAGATCGTACGTTTGGTCTAAAATCTTTTATAAATCGTTAATTGGATCGTTAATTGTACATTTTTTCAGCCCTTCTTCTTTAGGCCAGTCGGAGCAGAACAGTAAGGCGCTTAACCCAATTTCATTTCATTTCATTTATTCATATGCCAAACCGATAATAAACTATCCAGACCGTTTTGTTTCAACGGATTTAAACATGATTGGCAGTTCACAATTCAATTTGAAAATACGATAATCGAGACTTTCAGTATTATCGTAACTACGGTAGCAATGGCAATCGAGACTAGGCTGTTGTTCAAACGGCCATCACTCCTCTCAGAATAAAGTAATTTGACGGAAATTTTCAACGTATAGCAATTTCATTTTCAATTTGTTAACTATTATAGCGAGAACTGTCATTTCTTACATAATGTATCTTTTAGGAAAGGAAAGGGACACCAAATTTTCAACGCATCGTAATTTCATTTTTAATTTGTTAACTATTATAGCGAGAATGGTCATTTCTTACATAATGTATCTTTTAGGAAAGGAAACTATACTAAAAAAAAGTCCAAGAAAGGGACACTGAATTTTCAACGTATCGTATTTTAAATTTTCAATTTGTTAACTATTATAGCGAGAACTGACTTTTTTTACATGATGTATCTTTTAGGAAAGGAAACTATACTTTAAAAAAAAGTTCAAGAAAGGGACACTGAATTTTCAACGTATCGTATTTTCATTTTCAATTTGTTAACTATTATAGCGAGAATGGTCATTTCTTACATCATGTATCTTTAAGAAAAGGAAACTATCCTAAAATAAATAGTTTCAAGAAAAGGACACTAATAAGTTTTAGATGAGGGAAATATAATATTATAAAATAATAATTTGTACTGCTTAACCTTCAAATGTCGCACCTGAGCTAAGATAGGTATGTCATAACGGTACTATAAATCAAAATTATAGTTCTTTTGAAAGCCGTATCAGGTAAAAATCGTGAAATGATACCCGAAATGTTAAGCGTGACATTGTATCGGACACCTTACCGAAGATGAATATCCTATAACGGCAGTCTAAATCAAAGTTAATTTTTCGAATCGTGAAATAATACCCGAAATATTAAACGTGACATTGTATTGGACGATATGAATTCTACACCTTACCGAATACAAATGTGCTGTGTAACGGTTGTCTAAATCAAAATGAATATTTAGAATTTTGAAATCATATCCCCAATTGTGTTGCGTTAAAGCTACAATTTCATATTTTTAAATTCTATTTTTAAAAATTATTAAAAAAATAGATGGTATCCTATTAATCCTATAATTCACTATTGCCAGCTGAGAAATTGACAAAAATATCATTTTCAACTTCAAATTCAAACGTTTGAACAGGTATTTGTGATATTATTTACTGTGTCAATGATTTTTACGGGAAATAATGCCCATGATCGTATAATATTGAGTTCATAACCTATTAAGCAAAATACATAGAAATAATTATGTTTCGACTTTCAAAGAAAATATGAAATTCTCGCTTTAAAGATGCTGTCCCACCAAAGTATTTATCGAGCGTTCCAGTAAAAGTATGGCAATTTAAATATTTATGGAAAGTAGAGACACATAATCTTATTAGAAAAGTACTTAATTCCTTAAAAGTACGGAACGTGCACAGGACAAAATGAGAGGGTGTCACTTCTGTATTATAAGCTTATATAATATGATACCGGTATATTATATGCATCTTGTAGGTATTGTTACTGTGTAGTTGCTAGTTTTATAGAGTAGCAGGGACATTTTGAAAATTAGAACTTATGTACTAAATACAGTGTATGTTCCCTCAGAAAATAAAGTCATTATTATTATTATTATTATCACTAATCGGCAGCCTGGCCATTAAGGACTATCTGATCGAGTGACGTCAAAGGTTGACTAAAACAGTTTCTGGGATAAAAAACGGAAGAAGACGTGGGCAGTGGATAATCCGCGAATTTACTTAGGCTTCGATATTTATGATAAATGGGCATGGATTAATTGTACCGCGACAGTCTAGTCAGGTGATATATTTTTTATAACTTGGGTCATTTCCTCGCGAATACAATGTTTTGAGACGGAATTGAAGCAATTTTTTTAACAGATTAATTAATATATCATCAACTTCCCCAGTTTGTATGCGGGGAGGTACCTTTAAATTTGACATTGAAATGAAATGGGGTTTAACGTCCTACTGTTATGCACCTAACCTGGGCTAATGGAAGACGCCATACAGTGTGCTGTGAGGGAAATTTTGCCCGGGCAGCGTCGCTACGGCCTCCTCTTATATCGAATTCCAACTGCCAAGGGATCTTTTATGTGCACGCCAATGTGTACACGGGACCTCGGTTTTTCGTCCCATCCGAACGACTAGACAGCTGTCCCTGTCAGGCCTTCCATCCTGCATCACTGCCAAGGGGAAACCATCCCGGAAAACCTGGATGAAAACACGCGTGGAGCATTAAAAAGTATTTATAATGGATAGCTGAAGCTTATTACTTGCACCTTTAAAATACTTTTATTTGACAAATCGATCAATGACCTTTACGACTTGATGAAAACTTCAAAAATGGCTAACACAACGCCCACCGTTGTCGTGGAATGAAGACATTTATTGCAATTTTGCACAAAAAGAAAATGAGTTAAACCCTTAATAAATTTACATTTGAGTGTGACATTTTAACACCTTAAAACATTATTTAAAACTTGTAACACTATTTAAAAAATCTAATTAATATTGTCACCCAGCAGGAAGTCGACACTAATCTGTTAAATGGCGTTAATATTAGCCTATTAGCCTATACAAAACATTTTCTCAATCTTTGATGAAATCGGATCGTTACATATTATGTTATGAATTAGTTATGTTTATAGTCGTACATTGTATCCTTATATTTGCATATTGTCGCACAAAGACGAATTATGCAAGGGTGTGTCTGCTGTCGGATGTGTTTCTGGCTTTCTTTAAAGATACATTATTGGAGATTAGATAAAGAGCTCGCAGTTCTCACTATAGCAGTTATTAGCGAGGTAATGTTAAAGGGATTTATTGAAAATTTTAGTCAAATTGATCCACCCTGAACCGGGAATATAGAGATTGAATTTTCCGTCTAGCAAGAGTCTGCCTAAAGCCGGTTGTGTTACGTAATTGCTTCCTTCAACTGTTATATTAACTATTATTTAGGTATTTATGCACAAAGAAATCTAATAACCAACTCTATAGAACATCGAATGGCTTTGATATTGGTTGGATTAGACAATGTCCGTTATATTGTTAATATGGCGGGAGATTGCTAATGCAAGGACTGACAATCGATAATTCTTTGATTATCATCGCAATGGTTCTTGACCACCGAGAACCAATTCGCTATTTCAGATATTCGTTCAGAATATAGAGAAATAAGATTGAAAAATATTCATTTTTCACTGGCTAGTTTTGAAGTATTTAAGCAAGGACAAACCGTTCTTCCTCGAAAGCGGAGGGTTGGGATGGCCTAGTGGTCTAAAGTGCCGCGCTTCGACCTCTAGCTGGCCAGTCACCTCTGACTTGCGGATGTGGTTTCGAGCCCTCGTGTGAGCGTATGTGGCATGGAGATAAGGGCGCCTTCTCAACCTCGTGGGTTTCCTCCGGCACTCCGGTTTCCTCCCACTGCAAGACCCCTACGCGCAAGCAAATTATTGAAAACAAATTAAAACCATATGTTAGTCCCGAAATGACCTAGTTGTGTTGAGTAAACGTTAAACCCCATTTCTCTCTCTCTCTTCCTCGAAATCAATCTGTTTAAAATACATATCTGTATTTCGTTTTGGCTTCCACTACTTGAAGAGTAGTGGCATTTTGCGTCAGGGGTCATGCAAGCGGCATTTGGCCCAATTGTGGTTGTGTTTCTAGTAAGTGGGACGCTCACAGCTTCGTGCACCACACGCCACAACAGACGGTTTCATTGGCTAATCCCATCTTACATCAATCAGAACACAAGTGTGGTAAAGATAAGTAAAACGATGTTTTAAACAATAAAAGTTCTCGTAATACCAAATAGCGGCAATAATTACGCTTTCTTTTCATGATTTGGCGGAATGTCCTCGTCGTTGTGATTGAATCATTTTTTCTGCCTTACTTCTGGGGTATTTGATGAGTTTTTTGACAGGCATTAGGAGTCTCCCGCTGTTTTTCAGAAAAAATGTGAAGCAATAGTCGCTGTAAATTACAACTAAGACACTTTGAAATATAATCTGCAGGTTATGGGAGGCCATACATAACAAAAGAGTTTTAAAAATTTATGTCGACAGTACTAAGTAGACAACATGTTCGAGGAATTTGATGTAGTATTTTATGTGTTATAGGCCATTTAACTATGTAAAGCAAGCTGCAAATAGGTTACTCTTTTGTTATCCTTTATTTCTACCTTCCCAGACGGACATCATGACAGAATATCATTATAAGGACCAAAAAGTAAGTCGTAAAGAGTCAAATAGGACTGCATACATATCAGTCTTACCATGGCATTGTTATTTAATTTATCCATTTAAAGGGTCGATCCCGATAATATTTTGGAGAATAAAACTGCTTAATTTTGTGTTAAAATCCTTCACCTTAGGTCCGAGCTAAAAACTCAATATATTTGGTTCGTTTTCAAACAGCTTAAACCCGTCAGTCTTAATCTAGAAATGGAGACATGTGTCCGAAGCTGTATTATTATACGGTGTCCGGATAAAACTAGACTTTTACTTTATAAAAAATAATGTGTAGGTGAAATGAACCCTTAGTTGTCAATTACGCACATGGGTCATTCACTGTATAGACCTCTAAATGAACGGGAATCGATTATCAGGTAACCCATCCAAAAAAAGAGACCCCAAATCTTAAAAGGGTTACGTGTCCGGATAAGTATTTTTGACGTTCACGTCCAACCGACTGAATATTTTGAGACTTCGCTCAAAACGGGATAGTCCCAAGGTAGCTGGACGTGTTTGGTGGAGGACGCTAGAAATCTGCAGTCCTAACCCTTACCCACATTCTAGATAAGACGTCATAATATGTGCTAGACCGTTCTCGATCTAGCGTTCTCCGGAATTTTCCAGCCTTGTTTCCCCGTGAAGGTGATGCATGATGGCGGCCCTGGCAAGGTACGTAAAACCAAGCTCCCGCCAAACCACTGCATGGTGTTTACCTGTCTTTATTAGCTGACTTGGTGCAGAGAGGTAAGACCAATAAACCCCATTAACGAAAACCAACAACATGCTCCACATAAACAAAATAAAATTTGATACAGGAAACAGGACCAAGAATGTCGTACTGAAATTAAAGAGAGAATAAATCAGAAAGACAACAATTGTTTACGTAAAACGAAATCTGAAATCGAGAGCAAAGATGCAAGATGTATAAACGCCATGATTTATAGCCAAACACCATAAAAAAATGGCGATAGATCACGTGATATATAGTGTTACTACCTGTACAGTTGGTAGTTATGGTTTATGGGTTGTATATGACAAGTTAGTATTTAAAGTATGCATATTTAATATTTAAAAATGTGCGTCCGGGTATTGTCTCTCCACGTGTCGTCTTTTACTTACAGTTTTGTTTTGGTTCAATGTAGGCTATATGACTTTCAATTACGAAATCGTATCATCACTGTAAATACACTACACCCCACCCCCTTCGAGTTCACAAAACATTCCCAGACTAAAGTTTAGAATTTACTCAATTTTCAATCACTTCTTATGAGAAAAAGGTTTGATCCAGAAATACAAAACTTTGCACATAGTTTCTTATTAATGTATTTGATACATTAAAACAATAAAAGTTTACACAGGGCTGTATTTCTCTCTTACAGTTTCAGAAATGTAACGTTGAAAAAATTTCATAAACCCAATGAGGTCTTAGAAGATATGTCATTGACAAGCGCATTGTCTTTAAAACAACCCTTCTCCAAAACTACAAAACCGCAAACAATAAGTCACTTCTAT
The DNA here is from genome assembly GCA_917208275.1 of Patella pellucida. NCBI lineage: Eukaryota > Metazoa > Mollusca > Gastropoda > Patellidae > Patella > Patella pellucida. Next base: position 14,617,360 of record OU795041.1, read on the forward strand.
TGTCGCGTACAAGCAGGGAATCGAATCCATGCCACATGGCAGAATGACTGACCCTAACCACCCGGTTTTATGAGTACAAGTAAATAGAAGAAAAATGCTAATGAAAGATTATAAGAGTATAACCGGGGGGTTAGGGTCATCCATTGAGCCATGTGGCATGGATTCGATTCCCTGCTTGTACGCGACAAGGAGTAAAGTCGCTTGTCCAAGGGTTTTCTCGGGTCAATTGCTTTCCTCAGTTTAACCTAAAAGAATATGCTCAGCATAGATCCCATAGCAAGGTCCTACGTTTTCCTCCCACGTGAAAACGAATTATTGAAATAAAATTGATCCATATGTTAATCCCGAAATTAACCTAGTTTGTGTCGAGTGGATGTTAAACTCCATTGGTTGGGATGGCCTAGTGGTCTTGTGGTCTAGCGTGCCGCGCTTCGACCTCCAGCTGGCCGACCACCTCTTGCTTGCGGCTGTGGTTTCGAGCCCTAGTGTGAGCGTATTTGACATGGACATAGGGGCGCCTTCTCAACCTCGTGGGTTTCCTCCGGGCACTCCGGTTTTCCCCCACTGCTAAAGACCCCTACGCGCAAGCGAATTATTGAAATAAGAATTGAAAATCAAACGTTAGTCCCAAAATGACATAGTGTCGAGTGGACGTTAAACCCCATTTCTCTCTCTCTCTCTCTCCCTCTCTCTCTCTCTCCATTGTCTCATATTACCGCTAGTTTTCCGTAAGTAATAATAATAAAAACACTCGGAACACTTTTTCGTTCATTAAACCCCGAGTTTGGTAATAATACCGGCCAATCAACCGAGACGCATTTAATTACTATTCGTATGCATTTTATTACAATTTGGAGTGGACTCTTTTGTAAGTTGTAGTAACGTTTGTCCTATCCGTTTACTATAAAGTAATAAAATATGTTTAAACAAATCACTATTCGTTACTGACGTAGGTTGGTGGGAGTTTCAGATAAAAATTCTTAACGTTTTTTTAAAATTAAATGTCGATGTTTGAATAAATAGAACGCGAATGTCGCAGATCAGCTGACTTTCTGAATAATAAAAAAATTACAAATTTTAAAATAGTTTCACGGTTGAGCGCGTCACAGTCATACGTGTATAACAGCCTAAAGATGAAACGATAACATTTAACTATAGGCCCAGTTTTTAAATTCTATTGTTAATAATTACATCTGTTGCTCGGTATGTCTGGATTTCCAACATTTTGATCACTATAATACATGTTCATATATGGTCATTATGGGAATCTAACTTCTTGTAATTTGTTTATAGCAACAGGTCGCCTAGCGCATGGTTATATCTATTTGATAAGGCCAATTGCACGATAGGTCAAAGGGCACGATATGGCGCTAATCCAACCCTAACCCTAACCTAGGACCTAGCCCTAATGCTTACCTTAACCAAAATCTAGAATCCCCACCAACAATCACGTGCCCTGCCTTCATTTACATCTCAGAGACGAAAATTGGGATGGCCTCAACGAATAGATTAGATTTAGCCCTCACGTATGTATGGTAACTTTAAAAGCAGAACTGCTTTAACAGAAAATACCAAACCCACCCGCGTTAAAGGGAAATGCCTGAAGACTGGTCTCAAGTCTCTCGAATAATTAGTTATCTTATGATAGGTTAGTGAATTGCTGGTCCAAAAATAAAAAAGATGAAATAAATCATTGAGCAATAATAGGAGGAGACGATACTGGTTATCGAACTTAGTCGCAATATTTATGCAGTGATATTTATATTATCGTGTTTCATAGCATCGACAAATCGAATTGCTCTTCTTTACTTATCCTAAGCAGAAAATTCCAATCGCCGAACTCAATCAAGACGTTCACTAAATGAAAAATTCTACCCCATTTTTTTTAAAAGCGATATTTAATTCAGATTTGTATCTGAATATTGATTGGGGAACAGGCATAGTCTGAGGGGGAGGTGCCCGTTATGCCGCCGACCCGTTATGCCGATGTTAGGGTTGGGTTAGGGTTAGGGTACCCTAACTCTATACAATAAGGGACGGCGGCATAGCGGCATGGCGACATGGCGACACAACGATACGCTCCCGACGCGAGAACAGACAGGACAGAAACCCTGTGGTAATAGTTTGTTTCATCCTTTCTGCCTGAGAGGTGAGAGAAAATAATATTATTCCGATTCTTGTGCATGTAGCATAACTAAAGTAGTCGCAATGCATTTCTCAATGAATGAATAGGTGCGCAAATAACCGAAGATATTCCGATGGTAGTTTTGTCGAATTTTGTACTTTATCATTTCAGTTTTCAACATCGTTACATGATATGGTGCAATTATCAAATTCAATATGGCCGCGTTACTTCAGTTCGTAGATAAACATCGTCTCATAATACCGTAATTATCTTTAATCTCGTGCTTGATGTAAACTAACACTAGTTGTTTCATAATAAAGAAAGCGATACACTCTAAATCTCCGTGCAGCCGTTTCAAGTGTGAATAACATCTTGTTATCATAACCATATCAGTGTTTCAACACAAATAATGATGCTACAAAGCGGAATAGGTTTGATTTTTAAACGCTTTCTAGACAGCTATACTTCAAGAAAAACTAAAAGTAGGATGGGAATAGGCCTATTTATATGCATCTGGACCTTTCCTCGCTTGCGTGGCTTACTGTTGCGGGAGGGACACCGTAAGCTACAAATGAAGTGAAATGAAATGGCTCTGCTCCTACCGGATCGATGGCCTACTCTCATTTCGAATTCTCAACACGGGAACTCGGTTTTTCATTATACGAGCGACTATACATCAATTGCCAGTTCCAGTTTGTAGTAAGCATCGGCGATAAAATAGAACGGAAAATACATATAGATGGGTTCCTCATTCATGTTCCAAAGAACTTGACAACCTGACCCCTCGGCTCAAATATGACAAAATACATCCAGTAACCGATGCAAAAAAAATGCTTTACAAAATATATCCCCAATCTGATTAAAACACAGATCCTTTTTCGTTTCGTGTTTTATAGTTCAAAATTTCGTAATTACTTGTCTTTACTACACTATGATCTGGAACAGTTGTTTATAACCTGCGTTTTGGATGGCGCGACAGATTAGCCGATAAACTCATCTGTTACGGCGACTTCTTTGAGCGCGCTGCACGGAAATGTGGATAAACCACTGGAAACATTAATGCTGATTGAATATTGAATGTCTGATGTCATAGGTTCAAAAGTCGTTCGTACGACCTTTTACTACAACCGGCCAGATCAGACCATCGAAGTATAAAATGTACGAAACGAAATATAAACAGAGACAGAGAGAGAGCGAGAGGGAGAGAGGGAGTGAGAGATAGAGAAACGTACTTGAAAGAGATATAGATACCCACGGTTGGCGGATGCATCGTCTCAAAAGCTAGTCCTTAGCAGTGGGTGGAAACCAGAGGACCAAGAGAAAACCCACGAGGTTGGACAAGTGATTCTACTCCTTGACAGCTGGGGAAGCAAACAACACCAGTTGACTCAATGACAGACCTTATGATACAACGTGCATACGCTAACCATTCAGCACCTCTTTTTAGCCAGGTAATTATAGGTTTAATTTTTTAAAACATATTAGGTTGGCCATCTAGTCAAATACTGTAGAATTTAGGGGATAATACAGATTAATCACACAATACAACAATTGTTAAAACACCGTCGTCTAGACACCAAAATAATGCACAATTTTCAAGAGACATACAGAAAAACAGAAATTGTTCCGTTTGCAACAATAACGGTAAGGAATTAGGATTCTGTTTTAAGGTACAAATCTTAAACTAGAATGCTACTGATACGAATATTGAAAGTTTATGTTCTAATGTGATGAAACCAGTAGTTTCGCCAATAAGAAATCCCCGGTGTTCTGTTGTGCTATTACTGATAAATAGACTGACCTTTCTTTCGGAATATTACAGAGAGAGAGACATGGGGTTTAACGTCCACTCGAAACAAATATAGGTCATTTTGGGACTAACGTATGGTTTTCAATTTTTATTTTAATAATTCGCTTGCGCGTAGGGGTCTTTAGCAGTGGGAGGAAACCGGAGTGCCGGGAGGAAATCCACGAGGTTGAGAAGGCGCCCCTTTCTCCATGTCACATACGCTCACACTAGGGCCCGAAACCACAGCCGCAAGCCAGAGGTGATCGGTCAGCTAGAGGTCGAAGCGCGGCACTCTAGACCACTAGGCCATCCTCTTACAAATAAAAAGTGTGGATATTCGTATGTGTATGTGTGTGTGTGTATGGGTAAATTAAACGCAGGGTCCAGCAGTGCGGTAAGAAACCCCCAAGGAATGTTTTTAAAATAGATTAGACCGGATCAGATGAGGTATATTCCAGGTGAGAAATACAAGGATATAACGGTCTTTCAATGGAACTTTTGATCTTTAAACTTATGACGTCAGCCATTGAATAATCAATCAGCGTTGACGTTTCGAGTGGTTTAACCAAAGTTCCGATCATCTGACGCCAAAAACTGCGCCGCAACTCGATGTTGTTCATTGGCTAATACTTCACATCATCCAGAGCGCGGATGAAATATAACAAATCTTCCAGATCCTAGTGTACTAACGACAAGTAAAACGGATTTTAAACTATAGAAAAACGAAACGAAATAGGATCTGTCTTTGACAAAGACTAGAAAATCGTAGTCGAAACGCCGTCCAGTAATAGACAGTATAAATTGTAGCCCATAAAAGTGTGTCCTATGTCTTTATGAATCTTTATGGATAAACGGACTCTCTGATGAACAACTTTGCCGATTAATTAAGCAGCTTAGCAAGTTTCTATAAACGTTCCGGACCTATAAACGTACATACCCATCTGCTGCATTGCGATTGCATTAGGGGGTTGGGTAGACGAATGGTTAGCACGTGTGCGCTGTATCAAAAGGAATGTCATTGAGTCAACTGGCGTGTTTTCGATTCCCCAGGCGCATTCCAGGGTCCTTCGGTTCCCCCCTCTGCTATAGACCCCTCTCTCGCCATTGGACCAGTTTGCTTCTACTAAGTTCGGATCGTTTACAGACAAATTCAAGTCTGTTGTCTACTTGGCGAAATGTCTCTTTATTGTAATATTGGATCGTAATGCACTTTTTTTCATTCTCAGAAATTTGATATTGATACATAAATGTTGTATAATACACAACAGAGAGATACAATCAGTTTATAATATTAAATGCATTTGAATATATAATCATGAGATATTAATGTCAGCTATGCAGTAATTATAAAATATTTTTTGCATAGTCGTTAAGTATCAGATGACACCAGGTGATTGACGCAATGTTTGAGGTTAAGTTGGAAACTCCCTTGGTGCACTATTACCCATTTTGTGGTTTCTCCTTGTCACTGATGCATGACGGAGGACCTGACAAGGACAGTTCGGATGGGACGAAAAAACGAGGTCCCGTGTACACAGATCCCTTCTTATACGAGTAGTCCCTCAGCCATATTGTCGCTGTCCGGGTAAAATATCTCTCATAGCACACTGTGTCGTGTATGCCCGTCTTCATTAGCCCAGTTCGGAGCCGAACAGTAGGACGTTCAATCCCACTTCATTTCATTTCATTAGGAGCTAAATCACAAAAATGAACTCCAATGGATCGCAACGCATATAATAATGAAATATGAATGTATATAAACTGATTTACATGCATTTTTCTGTTCACCTCGTTACAAATATCGTTCGAAATCATTTTGTCTTAAATGTTGGATTTTTTCACGGTAAGATAACAGCATCAATGTTGATTTAAATTGACCATTAAGTCGTAAATGAAATTTCGAAAACTGTGGGTGATACTGAGTTAAAGACTTGGCTGCGTTAAATATTGTCAGATCTAAAATGTCGCAAAATTCTAAATCGCATCACTACCGTTATCTCAAGAGATACGGGGGGTTGGGATGACCTAGGGGTCTAAGGTGTCGCGCTTCGACCTCTAGCTGGCCGGCCACCTCTGGCTTGCGGGTGTCGTTTCGAGCCCTGGTGTGAGCGTATGTGGCATGGAGATAAGGGCGCCTTCTCAACCTCGTGGGTTTCCTCCGGGCACTCTATTTTCCTCTCACTGCTAAAGACCCCTACGCGCAAGCTAATTATTGAAATAAAATTTAAAAAACTGTTTGTTACTTGTGTTGAGTGGACGTTAAACCTCATCTCTCTCTCCCTCTCTCTCTCTCTCTCTCTCTCTCTCTCAAGAGATACTGTAGCCTTTTTCTATTAAATTAAATTGTGTTTTGGGGGTTTCTGGTTTCGTTGTTCAGGTAAATATGTATATATTGGAATGTCCAGTGAGTTATTTATGTGAACCAGTCGTAAGCTGATATCACACCTGGTTAATCAGAACAATAGCCGCTTTGTTCTCATCAATGATGAAGCATGATTCGACTTCTTTAAGCAGTCAAACACGGTTGACCCTGGTGGGCGAGTTGTCAACAAAAACAGGCAAATTCGGCAAAACGTATCTAAAGTAATTGGATTCGCCACATGGAGAAATGTGCTTAATAGAAAGCGTTGTAAGGTGAGTTGGAAATGGCGAACAACATACTCCTTCCTGAAACAGCGACACGGAGAATGTGGGCTGATAATTCCTTTGCACACACCGGGATTGAACCCGGGACATCTTGATTATTGAGTCGTGTTCACCCAGCCACTCTGAATCATCACCAAACACAATGCATATTGCAAGGGATTTACTGTGGTGGGCACTGAGCGAAAGTAGACCTTCTAGGATGTTATGCGTGGACAAGAAATCTTTGAAAAATTAAACCTGGATTATCTTCCAGAGCAAACACCACCTTTATGGTTAACGGTAGTTCGTCTTATCACCGGAGACCGTAAAGGAATAGAGGGGGGTGCGAATGGTTATCACGTGCGCGCTGATCATAAAGCCTGTAATTGAGTCAACTGGCGTAGTTTCGAATCCCTGGTTGCATGTGACAAGGAGTAGGGTCGCCTGTCCAACCCCGTGGGTTTTCTACGTGTCCTCCGACCCCCCCCCCCCCACAACTAAAGACCCATACGCGTAAGCGAATTATTGAAAAAAATTAAAACCATGACCTAGTTTGTGTCAAGTAGACGGTAAACCCAATCCCCCCTCTCTCCCCCTCTCTCTCTCTCTCTCTCTCTCTCTCTCTCCCCCTCTTTCTCTTTCTGTGTGTATTAGTAACTTTATTTCTCAGTGGTGCGTTGATGTTCCAGGACACGAATAGTTTCTAAAATTTAGCCCATCACTCTGTGTGAAGCAAAAATACTCCGACCAAACATATATAGCTAAAATAACACCGGAATTTAATTCAGAGAAGTATTTCATTGATATGCAGCCGAGGTTTGGTTTGTTTCTTCCAGATAAATGTTACTTTAAACTGAAGCGATTGTATTACCAGTGAACTTAAAACAAGCACCAACATAACCCATTCTTGTATGGTTGATAAACTATTCAAGCTGACTAAATACTCTTTTTTTATTTCACCAATTTTACCATGTTTTAAGAAAATATTTAAACTATCGGTGCCATATTGGTAGATTGGCAACAGAATGCAAGGGAAACCAGTACAATATAAAAAATCTTTCCCTTTCATAAGCATCACTCTTTTTTTTTTTGATATTATACGACTCAGAAAGTTTCTAATCCGACTGATGCATACCAACAAAACTTTATTCAAGTTTCGCAGCTATTAAAATACAGATGTGACGTCATCCTTTGATGTTGGCGTACCATTATCTCAAATAATGTACGGGCAACTTGCCAATAGTACATTATTTCAATATTAGACTGGCATGCCGTTTTTCACTGCAAACGCACGTGCGGAGTGTGACCGAGTGTCTGAATTTTAAGTAGTTTAATCGTCTCTGGCTTAGACATTGCGTAATATATTGTAAAAACACTCGGACCTACCGTATACGGTCCTCTTGTTGTTACAATATATTACTTAATGTCTCGCCCTCGACCATTAAACCACACTTAGACCTAGGGGTCTAAGGTGTCGCGCTTCGACCTCTAGCTGGCCGGCCACCTCCGGCTTGCGGGTGTCGTTTCGAGCCCTGGTGTGAGCGTATGTGGCATGGAGATAGGGGCGCCTTCTCAACCTCGTGGGTTTCCTCTGTGCACTCTAGTTTCCTCTCACTGCTAAAGACCCCTACGCGCAAGCTAATTATTGAAATAAAATTAAAAAAAACTATTTGTTAGTCCCGAAATGACCTAGTTGTGTTGAGTGGACGTTAAACCTCATTTCTCTCTCTCTCTCTCCCTCTCTCTCAAGAGACACTGTAGCCTTTTTCTATTAAATTAAATTGTGTTTTGGGGGTTTCTGGTTTCGTTGTTCAGGTAAATATGTATATATTGGAATGTCCAGTGAGTTATTTATGTGAACCAGTCGTAAGCTGATATCACACCTGGTTAATCAGAACAATAGCCGCTTTGTTCTCATCAATGATGAAGCATGATTCGACTTCTTTAAGCAGTCCAACACGGTTGACCCTGGTGGGCGAGTTGTCAACAAAAACAGGCAAATTCGGCAAAACGTATCTAAAGTAATTGGATTCGCCACATGGAGAAATGTGCTTAATGGAAAGCGATGTTTGGTCATATGGAAATGGCGAACAACGTCCCCCTTCCTGAAACAGCGACACGGAGAATGTGGGCTGATGAATCCTTTGCACACACCGGGATTGAACCCGGGACATCTTGATTATTGAGTCAAGTTCACCCAGCCACTCTGGATCATCACCAAACACAATGCATATTGCAAGGGATTTACTGTGGTGGGCACTGAGCGAAAGTAGACCTTCTAGGATGTTATGCGTGGACAAGAAATCTTTGAAAAATTAAACCTGGATTATCTTCCAGAGCAAACACCACCTTTTTTTTTTTTTTTTTTTAAACAATATTTTATTCAGAAATTTTGGATTGGGGAACAGGCTTAGCCTATGGACCCCCTCTCCATAGTATACAAAAACAAACATTAAAATACAAAAAAATAGTAATAAATAAACAAAATAATTGAAATGTGATGGCTATTTACATTATATACAAATTACACAGCAACAACAGTTTTAAAATTCAAAATTCATTACTTTAAAACCTCTTGGAGATGTCGAGAAAATCGTGGACTGCATTAAATATCTGAGTTGCCTTATAGCTATCTTTTACGCCAAATAATAGGGAGTTAATATTGTGATGCTCTGTTTCTAGTTGAAAAATAGTTTGAGAACGGGCATTTGAATGTAGGGAGCATACTAACAGAAAGTGTCCAGAGTCTTCAAAATAGTGACCGCAATCGCATGTAGGAATGTCCGAAATATGCCTTAGAAATTTATGTCCATTTAAATCACTGCAAGAAAGTCGAAGGCGAGGATGGAGAATTTGATTCTTCCTGCAACCAATGTAGTAGACAGGCGGAACAGAGTTGTCTCTAGATCGTAATTTTGATTTGAAAGAAGAAATTGTAAGTGCGTTTTTGGTAGCATTATCAAGTGTATTCCATTCTTTAATAGTGGATGGTATGAAAGAAGAAGAGAAGAGAGTTGTTCGGCAAAAGTAATCTGGTAAATTGTTTTGGTTTCGTAGATTGTATGAATATGGTTGATTACAAGGGATAAGTTTAAATAAATAGTCGGGAGTAAAATGATTTAAAATTTTATACATTAATATTAGTTTGTGTCGCCTTCTTCTTACTTGCAGTGATATAAAACCGGTCTCCTGATATATAAGCCTATGACTGGTACCCTTTACAGCACCGCATATAGTCCTGAGTGCATCTAATTGTAAAAATTCTAATTTGTTAGTCAGTTCAGCAGTGCTCCCGTCCCATATAACGTCACAGTAGTCAAAATGGGGAAGAATGTAAGAAGTGTAAATGGTTTCTAGGGATTTACGACTAAGTCGGTACTTTAGAGATCGAAGACAGTTCACGAGTTTACCAGTTTTTGTTAAGATATTATTAATATGAATATCCCACTTACAATTATTTTGAAATGTCAGTCCCAGGTGCTTGTGATGCGAAACTTCTTGAATTGGAATGCCGTCTAAGTTAAGTGTCGGTAGTATAATTTTCTTCTTAGTAGTAAGTGCGAGTGTTTCAGTTTTCAGCGGGTTAAAGGATACCAGCCATGTTTTTGCCCAAATATTTATTTTTTCTAGATCAGCATTAAGAACATTCGCACACGCTGTTGGGTCACTTACTTTTATATATAAACTTGTATCGTCTGCAAATAGTCTGATGTTCGAGTCGATGTTTTTGACAATATCATTGATATAAACAAGGAACAAAAGGGGTCCGAGAACGGAGCCCTGTGGGACACCAACTGGGACAGTCAGGGGTTCAGAGGAAGCACCCCCAATAACCACACATTGTTTTCTATTACTAAGATAGTCTTTAAACCACTCTAGTAGATCTCCTCTGATCCCAACTGCCCCTAGCTTATGACAAAGTGCAGCATGCCACACTCTGTCAAAAGCCTTGCTGATGTCACAGAACACCGTTCTCGTATACTGGCCTTTATGGTTAACGGTAATTCGTCTTATCACTGGAGATCGTAAAATAATAGAGGGGGTGGGGGTTGCGAATGGTTAGCACGTGCGCGCTGATCGAATCCCTGGTTGCATGTGACAAGGAGTAGGGTCGCCTGTCCAACCCCGTGGGTTTTCTACGTGTCCTCCGACCCCCCTCCCTCCCCACAACTAAAGACCCATACGCGTAAGCGAATTATTGAAAAAAATTAAAACCATGACCTAGTTTGTGTCAAGTGGACGGTAAACCCCATGCCCCCCCCTCTCTCTCTCTCTCTCTCTCTCTCCCCCTCCTTCTTTCTCTTTCTGTGTGTATTAGTAACTTTATTTCTCAGTGGCGCGTTGATGTTCCAGGACATGCATATTTTCTAAAATTTGGCCCATCACTCGGTGTGTAACAAAAATACTCCGACCAAACATATATAGCTAAAATAACACCAGAATTTAATTCAGAGAAGTATTTCATTGATTTACAGCCGAGGTTTGGTTTGTTTCTTCCAGATAAATGTTACTTTAAACTGAAGCGATTGTATTACCAGTGAACTTAAAACAAGCACTAACATAACCCATTCTTGTATGGTTGATAAACTATTCAATCTGACTAAATACTCTTTTTTTATTTCACCAATTTTACCATGTTTTAAGAAAATATTTAAACCATTGGTGCCATATTGGTAGATTGGCAACAGAATGCAAGGGAAACCAGTACAATATAAAAATCTTTCCCTTTCATAAGCATCACTCTTTTTTTTGTTGATATTATACGACTCAGAAAGTTTTTAATCCGACTGATGCATACCAACAAAACTTAATTCAAGTTTCGCAGCTATTAATGTTGTCTACATGATGGTACTAGCTAGAACCTCTCTTTCTGTTCTTCCTCTGGCCAAGGACACACCGGATCAACCGTTCATGACCTGAAAAAAGCCGTTTATGAGCGATTTGTGACTAGAATCAAAACCTGACCAGACCGTTCATGACAGGAATCTGCCATTTACGACTGGAATCAGCTGTTCTTGGGTTCTTGACTGGAATCAATCGTTCAAGACTGGAATCAATCGTTCAAGACTGGAATCAATCGTTCAAGACTGGAATCAATCGTTCAAGACTGGAATCAATCGTTCAAGACTGGAATCAATCGTTCAAGACTGGAATCAATCGTTCAAGACTGGAATCAATCGTTCAAGACTGGAATCAATCGTTCATGATTGGTATAAAGGTTTCATATTGTTACGTATAACCGGGATTCGAAACCATACCAATTGACTCGTGGGTTTTCTCCAGTTTCCTCCCACTGCTAAAGACCCCTACGCGCAAGCGAATTATTGAAATAAAATTAAACCATATGTTAGTCCCGAAATGACCTGGTTTGAGTCGAGTGGACGTTAAATCCCCATATCTCTCTCTCTCTATCTCTCTCTCTCTCTCTCTCTCTCTCTCTCTCACCATTTAAAGCAATTATAATGGACCATGGGAGATATCGATAAATATCGTATTCTAAACAAAAAATAATTTGAAAACAGGGCCGTATCTAGCGGGGATGCAGGGGGTACATTGCACCCCCAGAAAAAGAAGGCTTCCCGAGAAATTGCGCCCCCGTCCCCCCATGATGCAATTGATTGTGATCAATATCAGTAACTTGGGCATTATATTGGCGCCCCACAACCCTGCTCGGCCCTGTTTGAAACTATATACATTTAGGCCTACCTCGTATCTCCAACGAAATTTCATCTAATGCCATTTATTTGTGATAAGAATATCTAAGGGACAGTTCAAATTATCCAAATAATAAGGAAGGTCTGCAATCGCGACCATTTAATACATCGAGGACTGCGCTTTCTTTACCTTGTGAAATTATTACCCCTCACCTCACCCCCTTATACCCCCGTCAGACCGTTGTGGCGACCTTACTTCGCTGTTACGCGGATAAAAAATGAGTTTAGAGCGCATTACGATCGCCATAAGCGTGGTGGAAACGACAGCTATCGTTCTGTGTTCACCATGGTCGCCAATGATCGCCGTGTCACGGCTTTTATTTTCAGCATACGCCAAGGTTCTGCGATCTAATACCCCCGTCAAACTTTGTTACTGCGACGCTACGGCGACGGAAAATGACCGCAGAGCCCGTCAAGATCGCCATAAGCGAGGTAAAATCGTGGTGGAAACGCTAGATACCGTGCTGAGGTATTCATGGTCGTGATTGATCGCCTAGTCACAGTCAGATCGGTTGGCGTCCTTACTGCGCTGCAGCGACCGTACGGCGACCCGAAAATGTACAAACGTTAACACAACTTACGAAAATGTCTCAAAATATAACAAACTTGAAAAAAAGTAATTGTGTTTTCACATCTTTCCAGGGCAGATCGTAGAGCCCTGGTGCTTGTTTTGAACATGCTCAAAACAAACGCCGTGACTAGGCGATCATTTGCGACCATTGAGACCACAGCGCGATATCTGGCGTTTCCAAAAGGCTTTACCACGTTTTACTACGCTTATGGCAGCGGGCTCTTGGCCATATTTCGTCGCTGTAGCAGCGCAGTAAAGGCGCCATCCCCGTCTGACGGGGTAAAGATAAAGAACGCGACTTCTTTCAAGTTTGTAAATTTTTTGGACATTTTCTCGCGTTGTGTTTACGTTTACTGGCGTATGTGGCATGGAGATAGGGGCGCCTTCTCAACCTCTCACTGCTAAAGACCCCTACGCGCAAGCTAATTATTGAAATAAAATTTAAAAAAAAACTATTTGTTAGTCCCGAAATGACCTAGTTGTGTTGAGTGGACGTTAAACCTCATTTCTCTCTCTCTCTCTCTCTCCCTTTCTCCCTTTCCCTCTCTCTCAAGAGATACTGTAGCCTTTTCCTATTAAATTAAATTGTGTTTTGGGGGTTTCTGGTTTCTTTGTTCAGGTAAATATGTATATATTGGAATGTCCAGTGAGTTATTTATGTGAACCAGTCGTAAGCTGATATCACACCTGGTTAATCAGAACAATAGCCGCTTTGTTCTCATCAATGATGAAGCATGATTCGACTTCTTTAAGCAGTCAAACACGGTTGACCCTGGTGGGCGAGTTGTCAACAAAAACAGGCAAATTCGGCAAAACGTATCTAAAGTAATTGGATTCGCCACATGGAGAAATGTGCTTAATAGAAAGCGTTGGAAGGTGAGTTGGAAATGGCGAACAACATACTCCTTCCTGAAACAGCGACACGGAGAATGTGGGCTGATAATTCCTTTGCACACACCGGGATTGAACCCGGGACGTCTTGATTATTGAGTCGTGTTCACCCAGCCACTCTGGATCATCACCAAATACAGTGCATATTACAAGGGATTTACTGTGGTGGGCACTGAGCGAAAGTAGACCTTCTAGGGTGTTATGCGTGGACAAGAAATCTTTGAAAAATTAAACCTGGATTACCTTTCAGAGCAAACACCACCTTTATTGTTAACGGTAGGCCGTCTTATCACTGGAGATCGTAAAATAATAGAGTGGGTGGGGGTTGCGAATGGTTAGCACGTGCGCGCTGATCGAATCCCTGGTTGCATGTGACAAGGAGTAGGGTCGCCTGTCCAACCCCGTGGGTTTTCTACGTGTCCTCCGACCCCCCCCCCCCCCCACAACTAAAGACCCATACGTGTAAGCGAATAATTGAAAAAAAATTAAAACCATGACCTAGTTTGTGTCAAGTGGACGGTAACCCCCCCTCTCTCTCTCTCTCTCCCTCTCTCCTTCTTTCTCTTTCTGTGTGTATTTCAACTTTATTTCTCAGTGGCGAGTTGATGTTCCAGGACACGAATAGTTTCTAAAATTTGGCCCATCACTCTGTGTGAAGCAAAAATACTCCGACCAAACATGTATAGCTAAAATAACACCGGAATTTAATTCAGAGAAGTATTTCATTGATATGCAGCCGAGGTTTGGTTTGTTTCTTCCAGATAAATGTTACTTTAAACTGAAGCGATTGTATTACCAGTGAACTTAAAACAAGCACTAACATAACCCATTCTTGTATGGTTGATAAACTATTCAAGCTGACTAAATACTCTTTTTTTATTTCACCAATTTTACCATGTTTTAAGAAAATATTTAAACCATTGGTGCCATATTGGTAGATTGGCAACAGAATGCAAGGGAAACCAGTACAATATACAAATCTTTTCCTTTCATAAGCATCACTCTTTTTTTTGTTGATATTATACGACTCAGAAAGTTTTTTATCCGACTGATGTATACCAACAAAACTTAATTCAAGTTTCGCAGCTATTAATGTTGTCTACATGATGGTACTAGCTAGAACCTCTCTTTCTGTTCTTCCTCTGGCCAAGGGCACACCGGATCAACCGTTCATGACCTGAAAAAAAGCCGTTTATGAGCGATTTGTGACTAGAATCAAAACATGACTAGACCGTTCATGACTGGAATCAACCATTTACGACTGGAATCAGCTGTTCTTGGGTTCTTGACTGGAATCAATCGTTCAAGACTGAAATCAATCGTTCAAGACTGAAATCAATCGTTCAAGACTGGAATCAATCGTTCAAGACTGGAATCAATCGTTCAAGACTGGAATCAATCGTTTAAGACTGGAATCAATCGTTCAAGACTGGAATCAATCGTTCAAGACTGGAATCAATCGTTCATGATTGGTATAAAGGTTTCATATTGTTACGTATAACCGGGATTCGAAACCATACCAATTGACTCGTGGATTTTCTCCAGTTTCCTCCCACTGCTAAAGACCCCTACGCGCAAGCGAATTATTGAAATAAAATTAAACAATATGTTAGTCCCGAAATGACCTGGTTTGAGTCGAGTGGACGTTAAATCCCCATATCTCTCTCTCTCTCTCTCTCTCTCTCTCTCTCACCATTTAAAGCAATTATAATGGACCATGGGAGATATCGATAAATATCGTATTCTAAACAAAAAATAATTTGAAACCAGGGCCGTATCTAGCGGGGATGCAGGGGGTACATTGCACCCCCAGAAAAAGAAGGCTTCCCGAGAAATTGCGGTTCCCCCCCCCCCCCCATGATACAATTGATTGTGATCAATATTAGTAACTTGGGCATTATATTGGCGCCCACCACCCTGCTGCACCCTCACTTTTAAAAACCTATATACGGCCCTGTTTGAAACTATATACATTTAGGCCTACCCCGTATCACCAACGTGATTTCACCTAATGCCATTAACTTTTGATAAAAATATCTAAGGGACAGTCCAAATTATCCAAAAGTTAGCAAGGTCTGCAATCTCGACCATTTAATACATCGAGGATTGCGCTTTCTTTACCTTGTGAAATTATTACCCCTCACCTCACCCCCTTATACCCCCGTCAGACCGGGGTGGCGACCTTACTTCACTGTTACGGCGATGGAAAATGAGTTAAGAGCGCCATTAGCGTGGTGAAAACGCCAGCTATCGTGCTGTGGCCACCGTAGTCGCCAATGATCGCCTAGTCACGGTGTTTTTTTTCGCAGCTATTAATGTTGTCTACATGATGGTACTAGCTAGAACCTCTGTTCAAAACAAACGCAAGGGTTCTGCGATCTAATACCCCCGTCACACTGTGGTGGCGTCCTTACTTCGACGCTACGGCGACGGAAAATGACCGCAGAGCCCGTCAAGATCGCCATAAAGATATAGAACGCGACTTCTTTTAGGTTTGTAAATTTTTTGGACATTTTCTTGCGTTGTGTTTACGTTTACCGGCGACTTTGTAAATTTTCTAGTCGCAGCAGCACAGTAAGGACGACACTCGGTCTGACGGGGGGATTATGAACAGCAATAATTTAAATCATTTGTTCTTGCTCTAGTTTTATTTTGTGGATGTTAGTGTAGATTGATGACGACAGATTAAGGACAAGTAGAATAAATAAAATATTTCCAGGTGAGTAAATATTTAAAATAGTTGCCCCCCTTTCTTCTCACTGATGTCTTGAACAACAGGAGATTTATTACCCATTAACGTAATTCAATATTTTTGTAAAACAGATTTAAAGGCCAATATCTAGTTTCACTTGTAACAGAGAGAGAGAGAGAGAGATATGGGGGTTTAAAATCATGACAAACTAGGTCATTCCGGGGCTAACATGTGGTTCAAGTTTATTTCAATAATTCGATTGCGCGTAGGGTTCTTTAGCAGTGGGGGATCTGAAGACCCGGAGAAAACCCCGAGGTTGGACAGGCAACCCTACTCCTTGTCACGTACAAGCGGGAAATTGACTCAATGACAAACCTTATACAACAAGCACGCGCTAAAATGGGGTTTAACGTCCTTCTGAACCAACCGGCCAATGAAAGTGAGTATACGCGTGCAGTGTGCTATGATGATCACTTGGCTCGGATAGTGACGTTTCCGCTTACCTTTAATAGAATTCCCATGGTTACCGTAACATTTGAAGAAGTGGTCCGTATCTATGGAATAAAAGGAAGGATTTGCCTAGTTTACGTAGTGCTAGAAACGACAACAGAGCTATTGTAGAAACGTAGCTCCCAATATTATACCCCTACTTTTAAAAGAAATGAAATGCACTTTAATGTCCTACGGTAAACCGTATTAATGAATATCAAATATTTTAATTAAAAATGATAAACATTTACAAATATCGTGAAGCGTTAAAATTGAGTAATGCTAAATATCCGATGTATAGTTTCGTATAATATCCTTAAAAACAAATTGAAAAGAAGAAACGGTATACTTAATTACTGAATTTCAAATATTTTAACTAAAAATTATAAACATTTACTTGATATTATTGAGCGTTGAAATTGAGCAATGGAAAATAACTGACGTAAAGTATCAACAAATAAAATGACAAATTTGTTTTAGTTTGTTTTACATTAAAAAAAGATGTACTTAAACTTTTATAAAACCACAATTAGTTTCGTATTGAGCATAGCCTATTTTACATATGCCTACTTCACAATAAGTTAAACTTCAATAAAACATCGTTAAAAAAACCTCAGCTGACAGAAGTGGCGACAACAGTCTAATGACTTTTAAAAATACATTATTCGCCGTGTATTCCCTCAAGCCAATTTAATTCTTCTTATTGCGGTTGAATTGACAAGGGGACCCAAGAGTCGTGTGCTACATTAAACATGTACAAAAAGACATGCGATCACTTTTGTTACATCTCACATATCAATTTCAGCCTCTTTCTAAAATATTAACATATGATTATTTTTGGCGCGTCAATCCACAACATCGAAATGACACCTTTCCTTTGAAGAATACGATACGCGTGAAATTGAACGACAATAATCTAAGAGTATTATTAAAAAAATGGTCCTGTATGTAAAATATATCACGATATACATTTTTAGTCCACGCGAAAATAGATCAATTTTAAATTTGCTGTCATTTCTGTGTAGTTTTCGTGTAAAAATGAACATTGATTGGGTATACATGCGCGTGTTTTCGTTATTTCTTGTTCAATATTTATAGGAGGTTGAGATGGCCTAGTGATCTAGAGTGCCGCGCTTCGACCTCTAGCTGACCGTCCACCCCTGGCTTGCGGCTGTGGTTGAGATGGAAGCCTATTGCGTCCATTTTAGAATCTCGTCTTCTCGCCGCGAGAAGTCGAGGGCGAGAACACGAGAGGACGAGAAGTCGAGGGCGAGAAGACGAGAACACGAGAGGACGAGAAGTCGAGGGCGAGGGAGCGAGGGAACAAGAACACGAGGAAACAGGGCGAGAATACGAGGATCCCGCCCCGAGAACACGAGATTACTTTCACCTCGACTTCTCGTTCCCTCGTCCCTCGACTTCTCGTCTTCTCGCGTTCTCGCCTTTGAAAAACCTCGTGTTCTCGCCCCCTCGCCCTCGACTTCTCGTCTTCTCGTATTCTCGCCCTCGACTTCTCGCCCTCGACTTCTCGTCCTCTCGTGTTCTCGCCTTTGAAAAACCTCGTCTTCTCGTGCATGCCAATGTTTACACGGTACCTCAGTTTATCGTCCCACCCGAACGATAATATACAGCTGTCCGTGTCAGGCCCTCCACCCTGCATCACTGACAAGGGGAAAAAACGCCGGAAAATCCGCTGTAACAATAGAATACGAGAAGTATTATACTTGACATGCAGGCGCAAATTTAACACCCATAAAAAAATACACATTTTGCTTGTCACATCTCCTTAATTATTGCAGTAACTTATGCTAACAGATTAATGTGAAATGTAGATGTACAAATAAAAAATAGGTGTTAACTTTTACACCTCTGAAGTTTGTAAATTTAACCGTCATACTCTCCGCTCTAACTGGGGGGTTAGATGTCTGAATTGTTAACGTGCGCGCGCTGTATCATAAAGCCTGCCATTAAGTCCTGGCGTGGTTTCGAATTCCCGGTTGTACGTGGCAGGGAGTAGGGGTTTTCTCCGGGTCCTCCGGTTTCCTCCCACTGCTAAATACCCCTACATACAAGCGAATTATTGAAATGTTACTCCCGAAATGACCTAGTTTGTGTCGAGTGGACGTTAAACCCCATTTCTCTCTCTCCCCGCTCTAACTAGATTTTCTCCGGAAAAGTTTAGCTAACCATCAGGGAAATTATCAATAGCCATCATTCCACCTCTCTCACAATGCTCTAGCTGGCCGGCCACCTCTGACTTGCGGCTGGATTTGAGCCCTGGTGTGAGCGTATGTGGCATGGGGATAGGGGCGCCTTCTCAACCTCGTGGGTTTCCTCCGGGCACTCCGGCTTCCTCCCACTGCTAAAGACTCCTACGCGCAAGCGAATTATTGAAATAAAATTAAAACCATGTGTTAGTCCCGATATGACCAGGTTGTGTTGAGTGGACGTTACCCCCCCCCCTCTCTTTCTCTCTCTCTCTCTCTCTCTCTCTCTCTCTCTCTCTCACAAGGCTCACATCAATTTTCTTTTGCTGTTTCTGATTGAAATATGTCTTATTTCGTTTGCTGTTTTTGAATCGAATATGTCTCTACTGTATGTGAAATAGCTTTATTTTACGTTCGCTTCTATCGAAGTGACATCACAGACATATCTCTAGGCCTACTCTCGTTTATTGTCCCCCGCCTTTCGAAGAAAGCCCCCGCCTTTCGAAGAAAGCAGGGGACAATTAAAATGGGTTCGTCCGTCCTTCTGTCCGTCCTTTCGTCTGTCACACTTTTTGGGACACGATAATTCTTTTTCTAATTGAGCTAGATGTTTATGTGTAGATGTTTATTAGGTCATTACCTTGATCGAGTTCGAAGATGGGCATTTTCCGCTTAGGGTAAGCAGAGATAAGCAATTTGATTGGTTGGTGCTTTGGGACTCGATAACTTAAGTTATAATTAAGTGAGAGTGATGAAACTTGGTATATAGTTTTGATTCATCAATACCTTGACTAAGTTCGATAATGAGCATTTTCTGCTAAGGGCAAGCAGAGCGATAAGCAATTTGATTGGCCGAGACTTTGGAACATAATAACTCTCCTTCTAATTGATCTAGGATATTCAAACTTGGTGTAGGTGTTAAGTAGGTCAATACCTTGATAAAATTCGAAGATGAGCATTTACCGCTAAGGGTAAGCAGAGATAAGCAATTTGATTGGTTGATGCTTTGGGACGCGATAACTTGAGTTGTAATTAAGTTAGAGGGATGAAACTTGGTATATAGTTTCATTTCATCAATACCTTGACTAAGTTCAATAATGCGCATTTTCTGCTCAGGGTAAGCAGAGCGATAAGCAATTTGATTGGCCGAGACTTTGGAACATAATAACTTTCCTTCTAATTGAGCTAGAATATCCAAACTTGATGTAGATGTTTATTAGGTCAATACCTTGAAGGAGTTCGAAGACGAGAATTTTCTATTTAGGGTAAGCAGAGATAAGCAATTTGATGTTTTGGAATGCAATAACTTTAGTTGTAATTAGGTGAGAGTGATGAAACTTGGTATATAGTTTCATTTCATCAAAAAGTTTAATAATGAACATTTTCTGCTGAGGGTAAGCAGAGCGATAAGCAATTTGATAGGTCTAGACTTTGGAACACAAAATTCTCCTTCTAATTAAGGTAGAATGTTCGAACTAGGTGTAGGTGAATGCCTTGATGGAGTTCGATGATGAACATTGTCTGATTCTATCTGATAGAGAGTGATGATACTTAGTGTATAGTTTGATTGCTCAATACTTTTGAAAAAAATAAATGTGCAAGTAATTAATATGTGTCATCTATTTATTTTGGGATTTCGGCGGGGGACATCAGCCTTACTGTTGGCTTGTTTTCTTTTATATTGAATGATAGTTAGAACTATATTTTCATTGCTTTACGTATTTCTATATTCGTATTTATTTTAACATCTAGCTGTAATATTATGAAATTATTGACACTTTCTAACTAACCCCAACGTAACGTGTCTTTGAAGACGAAATCAGATATCGTTTTAGTTCGTTTCGGTTCCACATCGTTCCAAATACCAGATGGTTCTGTGTTAGAATATGTATTTAATGTAAAATTTGTGCGAATGGTACAATAAACTCTGAGGTATAGAATATTTCAAGATGGGCGTTATTCGGGAGAGTGGTGACCTGGGGGTCAGTTACATGTATATTTATCGTGAATAACGTGTGCAGTTTTCGTTTGTATGTGGAATATTGATAATATTTGCATGCAAAATAGTAATATCCAGGTTTAATCGTCATCGAGCTTAGATGTAGGTATATTTATTATCCTGGAATTTTTCCGAAGGGGCTGACGATGTGTCAAGCTAAGAACACTCTTAAGAAATTATTATTGTTGGCGAAATGTTGGGGGGTGAGACGATTTAAGGCGGGGGCGAGGGGGGGGGCTGAGCAAATGTATGGTCGTAGGTACATATCAATAACTATCATACATCCGAGTAGGTTACGGAGAGTACCGGAATCTGTCGAGGTTTGCCGAATGGATCTACTGTAAAACACGAAATTATTGCGACACGAAATTATTGCTGGGGTGGTGGAACATAATTGCGACATGAAATTATTGCGAATATCTATAGTGGGGAAAAAATTATTGCGAATTTAAATATTTTCTTATTCGAGAAGGATTTCCACATTCTGCTTTGCTATCTCTATAATGTTGTATGCCCATGAAATAGGATTAATTTTGCTATGTGTCCAATTTCAGTTAGTTAATGTTCATATATCATGTGGCGTTTTTTTGCTAATTATTTAAGCGTGTGGTGTACACAGTATTTCAACCTTGAGAGGGGTATCATATCGTAATTTATTTCTGGATTTCTATAAATGCATTATTATATTACAACTCATAAAACACAATATAATATTTTTATATTAAAGGGCCAATCCAGATATTTGTTTTGGGAATAAAACTGCTTAATTTTGTGTTAAAATCCCTTAAAATATTCGAGTCAAGGGCCGAGCAACTACTTCAGTATTTATGATACGTTTTCAAACGACTTAAATCCGTCAGTCTTCATCTGGAATTTGAGACCGGTGTCGTCCCAAGGTGTATTTTGTGGTATCTGGATTAAACCAAACATTTTTTAAAAAAGAATGTGTAGTTGAAATTTGCCTTTCTCTATCAAGTAGGGCACATGGGTTATTCACTGCATAAACCTCTCAAGTAACCGTAATCGGTTATAAGGGCACGAAACAATTGACCCGAAATCTTTAAAGGGTTACGTGTCCGGATAAGCAGTTTTGGCGTTCACATCCAAACGATTAAATATTTTGAGTTGAAATTTTGAGACAAGGTAAATGCACCATTCCCCCATATTTTGGCGTTTTATTTTCACGCATTCTCAGACTTTTATGTTTTAGCCCCTGTTTAATTCGGGATTGTCCCTTTAAATGACTCGTACCAGATACATTTAGTAAACCGAATGGGTTAATTCTACACTGAATAACCTTGGTAACATATATCCTGGTATTGTAAATTATCGAGTACTTAAAAATATCTTTCAAGCCTCATATGCTTGTGGCGGTAAGGTCCCCAATTCTACACTATCCCGAAGTGCCTGGATGGTCACACCTTCGTATAAACCGAGACGTGGCAATGGCTGAATCTATTGGTAAAGGCCAGCTCAATTTTCGTCATAAGGTCTAGGTCCAGGGTTAGGCTGAGGTTTAGGGGTGATATTAGCGCTAGCTCTGTTTACATCTCGTGACCTTTGACCAGACCTGAAGTTGGCCTTAACAGAAAGATCTAACAAAGTGGCAAGGAAGTGTCGCTATTACCAAGTCTTTCATACAATCTAGAAGGGGAATGCAATAAAGGATTCACGTAACACAATGAGAGAGAGAGAGAGAGAAAGAAAGAAAGAAAGAGAGAGAGGGAGAGGGAGAGTGAGATAGAGATGGGGTTTAACGTCCACTCGACACAAACTAAGTTATTTAGGGACTAACATATCGTTTAACTTTATTTCAATAATTCCCTTGCGCTTAGGGGTCTTTAGCAGTGGGATGAAGCCAGAGGACTCAGAGAAAATCCACGAGGTTTGACAGGCGACCCTACTCCTTGCCACGTACAACCAGGGATTTGAACCCACGCCAATTGACTCAATGACAGGCTTTATGATAATGGTACAGCGCGCGCACGCTAACCATTCAGCAATCCAACCCCCCACATACAACAATGAACTAAATCTAAATTATGTTAAAGCTACGTGTAAGCTATTTGAGCTACATTCTTCGCATGCGTTCTTTTAATTTGTATACACGAACCCAACGTTATCACCCGTCTTCATTAGCCCAGGTTAGGTGAAGAACAGTAGGACGTTAAATCCCATTTCATTTCATTTCCAACGTTATCAACATATTAGTCTCTGTATTATGTCACTCGGTAAATCTCGACAGATTCCGGTACCCTATTTCTAGACTCGGATTTTGTGCATTCGGAACCATTAAAATAGATCAAATATGGCGGAAATGGTCATACAGCCGAGATTAAGATGCGTAGAATCTGTCGAGGTTTGCCGAATGTGTAATATGTGTGACTGTGTCTTTAAACATATATAGTCCGTTTAATATTCCCCATTTATTACCTAGAATCCATGTTTGTTATTGATAAATTATAAGTGCGTGTATTTATGATATTTGTAAAGACGAACCAGTTCTTTGTATCAATTGTCAAAAATCATAAAGGGTCAATAACCCTTTGATTAGTACTGAGACCCACTTGACTTTATAGAACGGAGAAAGTCCCGGTTATTGTGGCCAGGTTTTATAGCTTGTTTTGTGGTAAAAAGCCGAGGGATTTGTTGGAGATTGGCCAGTATATAAAATCAAATGGTCAATCTGTCAATTATAGAAGCAAATCAGTCGTATAATTTGATGGCCCCGGTTTTGTAATACACGATCCATTTAAAATATACAACCAATATGGCCGACCATTGAAGTGTGACAAATATAACCTAAATGTTTTTGTTTCGTGTATTTAAAATTAGATGATGAAAAATAATATATTGAAAATTTCTGTCAAATTACTTTATTTTGAACATAGTTATAATCGCTGTAATATTTGGCTAAAAATGATAGTCAAATGAGTCTTCGCCTTGGCGTTAACTCTGCCTACATAATCTCGATTATCAAGTAAAGTTTTCAATGGCACACGGAAGCGCTCAACAGTGGTCTTTCTAAGTACACTCTATCATTTAGCCTTGATCTAACTGATGACGTAAACGTAACAGGTATAATCTTATCACGGTGCGCCATATTTGATTTAACCATTCAGTGAAATCATATTTAAATCCATGCTGTAGCCGAGCCAACCGTGGGTCTACTAAAGACTTGATTTTGGTCTTGTTGTTAAAATAGATATCTAATTTATAATTTCTTTAACATCTGAAGCCTAAAATAAAACCAAAATATTACATTGTTTCCCATTCTTCTGAAAAGTTCTCATCATTGTTAACGACTTCTGTTGGTAGACAAGCCACGTCTGCTGGTATACACCCAATTCACCCCAGTCATAATCTCGTTAAATTTCATTTGGATGAACACTCGAATAAACATTTGACACGCTACGACTTAAATAAAATAAATATGTTTTCAATCTGACATAAATCTCTCAATAATCCCATTTTACGGCGTATCAAGTGTATGAGGCATATAGGGATTATGATAACAAGTAGGGCCTATCGATAATCCCGTCTTATCTGGATTAACATCACCTTGTCGTCAGGGCAACATAAATCATGTGACAATGTTATATTTGTTTAATTGGATAATATGGTAAATAAACATACGATTATTATGGAAGCGGACGTAAAACACCAACTGTTCAGACAGACCATGATTATTTGATAATGTACATAATGAGTCATATAGGGGGAGTCGGTGGGAGAAAATCAGCGATGTCACTTCGGTGTGGAAGCGAACGTTAAAGGGACAGTACCACTCTTGCTGGCTTGACAGACCCAGAAGAAAAAATAGCCTTGTTCTAACTATTAGATGTTTAAGTGTCCTACCTGTTGTGTAAATTATACAGTACATCCTATTTTACTTGTCCAGAGGGCTCGAAAATATGTTTAAATCCAAGTTGCATTTGAAAGTGCTTACGTAAAGCTTTTCAAACCATGATGTTACCATGTGGGTGAATTTTTCCAATTTTTTAAACTCTCTTAGTTAAGATGAAATTTGTATCATCAATTAAGTGGAGTATTGTAAAATACTACAATTTGTTGAGCAGAATAAAGATTGGGGCATATTATTCAGTTACAACAAGAGTGTTATTGGGGCTTTAAGATAATCTGTTTCACACACACGGGAGAACAATCAGATATTGTGATAGTGACGAAAAAAGACGAATAGTTTTAACAAGTCATCAACACGAAACCTTGGGTATTTAGAGACTACTATAAATTAAGGGGGGGGGGCGGTTTTAGACTATGATAACTTGAGGGAAGGGGAAAAGAGTGGAAGATATGATCGGACATACCACTACACAATTGATCTGCAACTCATTCTTGTGAGTAACTATCGATTGGGTAGGTTGATCTACAACACATTCTAACTATCAATTGGATGGGTTGATCTAAAGCACATTCTAACTATTGATTGGATAGGTTGATCTACAACACATACTACCAGTAACTATCGAGTTGCTGGGTTGATTTAGAAAACATTCTACCAGTAACTATTGATTGGATGGGTTGATCTACAACACATACTACCAGTAACTATCGATTGGATGGGTTGATCTACAACACATACTACCAGTAACTATCGAGTTGGTGGGTTGATTTAGAACTCATTCTACCAGTAACTATTGATTGAATGGGTTGATCTACAGCACATTCTATCAGTAACTATCGATTGGATGGCTTGATCTACAACACATTCTACCAATAACTATTGATTGGATGGGTCCATCTACAGCACATTCTACCATTAACTATTGACTGGATAGGTTGGTCTACAACACATTCTAACAGTAACTATCGACTGGGTGGGTTGATCTACGACTCATTCTACCAGTAACTATCGATTGGATGGGTTGATCTACAACACCTTCTAGCAGTAACTATCGGTTGGATAGGTCGATGTACAGCACATTCTATCGGCAATCAACGTACCCTTGACGATACTTATTAACCGATAGCCACGTAACTCCCATGGGTACGGCACTGGTGAAGTAAGCAGGTTCCGGTTTAAAAAGCGGTGTTGACCGAGAACGCTCATCGGGATTTTGCAGCCTGTTTTCTCCTTGTTAGTGGTGGGTAACTTAGTCCATGGAGGTCATTAGTAGAAAAGTAAGCACTCTTTATTAAAATGTATGTTTAGGACGCATAGGTCAATGACACCAAGCTGCCAGAGTTTGTCCATGTGAAAATACCATAAATGTTTGACACACTTCCCGTTTTAATTGCTATATTAATATGGTAATGTTATGTAAATTTGCTGCTCTAGCTTCTTGAGTTAGTTATTGCAAAATACGGGTATAAAAGAATATTGCTTTATATTATCCAATATAATCTCTCGTTTATGGCGGTGGACATACATACAAAATATTACCAATATCTTTATTGATGGCTTGTCACGGCTCTTATTGACATGAATATTAATAAAACCATTGTAATGACCGTATTTTATGGACAACCAAAATTCCTTCAACTGGGTAACATCAAAGTTCTTATAACACTTTGTCAACAATTTGTTAAGATTGGCGTTAATAAACATTCGTTGGACCTATACTATTGAAGCAATCTAAAAACGATTTGTCAAAACATATAATAGACAATGAGGGATCAGATTTATGGTGTATAGGCTTAAAGAGTATTTTGCCTTGAGGACAATACCTCCTTCCTACTAAGGGTTTCTGTGTTCTCCG
Organism: Patella pellucida; assembly: GCA_917208275.1. Taxonomy (NCBI): domain Eukaryota; kingdom Metazoa; phylum Mollusca; class Gastropoda; family Patellidae; genus Patella; species Patella pellucida. Next base: position 14,644,182 of record OU795041.1, read on the forward strand.
CCATTGTGGTTCTTCTGCTTCATTACTTGACTTATGAGTAACTCAATTAACGATAATCTTGTGATCTCTCACCTAGAACTATTAATAATATTAGATTTTTTTTGTGTTTTTTATCCTATTATTGTGGTTTTTTCCGGTGTAAGTCAGATTCTGACGTTTTTCCCACTGCACGGTGTCGACTGAGACTGTTCCTCGGTGTAAAACGGAGATTCTGGCAAGGAGACGCGCGGTATTATTCTGGTGTAAGTCAGATTCTGACGTTTTTCACACTGCACGGTATCGGCTGAAACTTTTCCTTTTGGTGTTCTAGCCGGGTTTACAAATATCAGTGGTGTAAAACGGAGGTTCTGACAAGGAGACGCGCCCATTCGTATAATATATCCCCTCATAAATGGTATAAGCCAGATTCTAACGTTTCCACCGCTGCACGCTATCGGCTGAGAGTGTTCCTCGAGGTGCCCAAGTCAGGTTAACTTTGTCAGTGGTGCACACACGGAGGTTCAGGTCTGGCAAGCAAAAGTGTACATTGGTTTATATCAGATCCCCCGATAACTGGAAATCTAAAAATGACTAGGTCGCAGCATCGCTGCCAGGTTGACTTATAGCACATATTATATGGCCTTTGCTCGTCATCATTAACCCGTTTGGTTCAGAAACGAGTAGGCTATTAAACCCCATTTCATTCAATTTACATGTTTTTATAAACAGATAACATAAAACAAGTCTTCCTGAACGTATGAAACTGTGACCGGGGCGGATCCAGGAATTTTTGCAGGAGGGAGTTTGTCAGGTTCTTGTTAAGGAAATCTGTCATCATCATTCATCGTTTCTAAATTACATAGGCACACATTATACAAATTAAGCTTTTTAAAGAGAGAAATCATTTTTATAATGATGTAGGACCACATTGTGATTTAATTTCATCGATGCAAGGCATTCAATTATTTTATATATAGCTGAGCAGGGTAGGGTTTGCCCCCCCCCCCCTGGATCGGCGCCTGTTTGGTTAATGTGACTAGTATTTGACTAAACAATTTTTCTTCGGGCTTCTATCTCTTCATGACTGAACTCCACCTCACCCACACGCCGTTTTTAGGACATCGATTTCACTGGCGGGATGAAGGAGGAAAGAGGAGCTATACCGTGCACTTTTGATCATCAAAGGGTCTGACTTAAATCCCCGCATCATCTTTTTTAGGACGTGTGATTTAGGCCCTGTTATCCAGTTTACATTGCACTAACCAACTCGTATGCATTTTGGGGGATCACGTGGGTAAGCCGATGGCTCGCTAGTCTGAAGGTCGGGTGTTTGATCTCTGCATTGGCTGAGAAAGTTCATCCCGATTTTCTGGTGTGGTTTCCCCTTGTCAGTGATGCAGGACGTAGGGCCTGACAAGAACAGTTGTCTCGTCATTCGAATGGGACGGAAAACAGATCCCGTGAATACATTTGCGTGCACTTACAATATCCATTGACAGTTGGAATTCGATATAACAGTAGGCCGTAGCGCCGCTGTTCGGGCAAAATTTCCCTAATAGCACACTGTATGGCATATGTCCATCTTCATTAGCCCAGTTTAGGAGCAGAACAGTAGGATGTTTATCCCAAATTTCATTTCGTATCCATTTTCATGAGCCGTGATGATGCAGAAATTAAGCCGCTTGCCCAATAACCGACAGGTACTGGTTACAACCCCAGTGGTGGCAAGTTCCTCAAGTTTTTTCAGTGTTGTTTTTTCTTGTCAAAAGTGTCTAGCACGGAACATCGTCTAGTCCGCACGCATCGTACGAAAATCCCCAATAATCCCCAGATTAAATTTGAGGAAGTGTAGAGGATGACGCCGCTGTCCCGTCAAAACTGCCCTCATAGCAAACTGCATTACTATATACGTATACCCACATTTATAGTTAGACGCATATTCCTCAAGCAACGACTGCGGGTTGAACATCATCTGGCCGATGCTGGTCTACTTCACGATTCCCGAACTTATAGTTACGCTATCTGCAGACACGCGAACAGTAGCATTCAATCAGAGATTGTGACATAGCGAACCCCACGGACACCTTGGCATCGGACGAACCTTGAACCTTGCATCTCGATTATCACAGGTAGACCTTTTAGGTTGACAGCGCGAAACTTGGTATTCGCAACGACCGAGCAATCTGGTAGGCTCACAAACTTATTGCCGAAATATCCAGGGTTTTACGCGAAGGGCTTGACAAGATGTAATTAAAGCGAGATCAAGCCTTCTGTTGAAGATGAATAAGACGTTGCTGAGGGGAGTGGACATTGCTCACAAAAACAAAATAAACATGTATAATTTTATTAGACAATTTTTATTATTTTTAAATGTGGTATTGAAGATTTGATGACGGAAATGCTGTATTTTGTATAAAAAAGAGTTAATTAATTCCAACAGATTGATATAAATTGTTTAAGTTTCGTTCAGCTCCTTGATTTAAGTGGATAAATAGGAAGGTTTACAACTTGTATATTAAACGACGGTCTTAATATCTGGGGCCTGATTAAGGAAATTTTAACAAAGATAAAATCCAAACTTTAGTAATTTGATTGGAAAATATATTAGATTGATTCTAGCGCTTAGCCAATCAAAAATTTAAGTATCTACTAAAATTTGGATTTTATCTTTAGTTAAGATTTCGAGAAACAAGGTCCTGTATTATTGGAACTTTCCCTTTTGAAATATCTATACTATGCGATGTTTCCTTTTTGAGATATGGCTAACTTTAACTAAAATAATGGATACCGCTTAACATCTATGTTGGAAGCTTAATTTCTATTAATTAGCCCAATTCGAGCAGGCGTTAAACCCTATTTCATTAAATTTAATTCAATTTCTTTTGTATTTTAGAAATTCAACACAGAGTGAACACCAGGATTAACAAAATGCGAAGTTTACTTTTAATTGGATCGTGATGCTATTTCTTCTCTGATTGGATGAGAGAGTGAAATTGGGTTTAACGTCCACTCGGTCATTTTGGGACTAACATAAGGTTAAATTTTATTTGAATAATTCGTTTGCGCGTAGGGGTCTTTAGCAGTGGGAGGAAATGGGAGGATCCGGAGAAAACCCACGAGGTTAGACATGCGACCCTACTCCTTACCACGTACACTGATTCGATAAAAGAACTGATTTGAATTTGGTAGATATTAAAGACCGTCGTTTTTATATAGATTAGGTGTTTAAAACAATAAGTATGTAATACGTCATAAGGTGGTAGGATTATTATTTACATATACAATGATACATTGGCATGGTTAGACATAAATAAAGAAATTAATGTACAAAACTCTTGGTTTACACAGAATTTTATCTGAAATGCTCTTTGGGAGAAATATATTTTTGTAGAAAGTTAAGAAATTACCTCGTTTTTACAACTTAACATAGTATTGAAATACGCAGCTTGAAGTGTTCGATCAATTTGGTATGATATAAAGCTATATTCCTAGTACCGCTTAGCAAGGTTTTGGTAAGATTTCAACTACAAAGAAGAGTCTTTTTTCATCAAAAATGGTAAGATTGTAAAATATTCTTTCTCTACGAATAATCTTTTGCCTTAAATAATTCGTCACATACTTTTGATACCGATAAATATATGTACATGTACATCGACCCATATTTCTAGAGTTTTCCGGCTTGATTTCGTATTAACCCAAGATATATGGCGCCAATTTCATAGTACTAGTAGTGATGGATGCGGTGTGCGTAGCAGGGTATGCTTATAATTTTTAATATATATATAACCACTTCTTGAATATTCGGGGAAGCCGCATGCCTAATTGGTTTTAAAAATTGAAAAAAAACAGATCTAGAATAAGCAGTAAATGTATCAAAATTTCGAATACAAGTCCGAAAACATAACACATATCAAATTAACACAATGAACACTTGCAATTTTTAATAATAACACCACAAATTTTAACATTTGATAATGTTGAACACTTATACAAATTTGTGAAGCGGCCATTATTATGCATTTCAAAATCAGCCAATTAAAATGGTTCCTCAATGAATATGCGGACCTTGCATAGTTTTTATAGTTCCGGCACTATAATTACCATACGTTAATTCCCTGAATTTTTCGTATTAAGTACACCACTGCTTTACGGCAGTTAATATCAAATGAGGTAAACTGAAAACTGTTTTGATTTAATTATTTTTTGTTGGGTTTTCTCTTTTACACAAAACGAAACGAAATCAATATTTTCTTTTCAAAAACAGCGTTTGGAAGTTCTGCATCATATGTATAGGTTTAATTGTATTTTTTTCAAAAAAGAATTATATATCAAAAATAAATGAATACATTATAACAAAACAATGTTACTTTTTGAAAAGAAATATTCAGTTATATATAAAATGCTTTTACAAGTAACACAATAATATGAATATTGTTAATTCATTATTTAAAAACATGATAATATTTTTGTTATTACATTAAAGTACATGTTCAATAATAAATAAATAGTATACCTCTTTTCTTAAAAAAAAAATCTATAATATCAGAGGTTTACAGTTAAGGAAAACCCTCAATATATGTTAAAGGCACAGCCCTCCATGTTTCATTAAAGCCTTAACGACCAAATCGTCCGCTCCGCCTTCTCTTCAATAGTTATAAAGAGCTGGAGAAGGCAGCAAGACATATATAATATAAGTGCCTTACGAAAAAAATTAGCTTTCCATGGCTAATTTAGACAAACATTCTTGTGGCATTACTCGAAAGGGAGATTACTCCCTCAGCCTGTTATAAATGTAAAGTATTCTCCTTGGTATATTCACGTCTGTTTCTATACGAAAGACTAACCTGTGGAGATAAGAAACGAGAACACGGCTATTCTAATTTCATTAAAAAAACATTAGATTATAAATATACAACATTAATTATCGAAATATAATAATATATACATATTTCTATTAGAGGTAACCTTACATAGCATGCAACACAACTTCAATATCATTAAACATAATCATGCTTCGCGGAGCTTATTGATGCTTCGCGGAGCCAGTTGCTTACATTTCTTCAGGAAGACGAACACATTTTAATATAGACATCTGGACTTCTTTTTTAATCCACAATCTTCTTTCTTGCAACGTTTCGCTAAAGTTCATAACACTATGTCATTAATGTGCTTCAATAAACAAAACCAACAAAATACGGAAAGCAATAGATGTCATAAATCTATTGCTTTTTTTCACAGTTAGAACATCTTAAAAGTTTGCTCATTTTGTAATTGTGAGTTAGTGTTTGTTAATATATGAATTAACGATAATATGATGTTTTTACTTTTTTACCCTTTAATTAAAGAGACCTTACTGGTGGCATAGTGTGTGTATTTGTTTGTTTCGGTTTGTGGTGTAAGTTTTGTATATTTACATTTCGTCTCGATTGTCATGTTCCTCTGTTTTAATCGTCTTATCTCCCAGTCAATACAATAATAGAATGCATCTTCATAACTGTTCCATATCTAATGGGAGTAAACTTTTCACACCTTAAAATCTTCAATCACTTCACAAAACAACGCTTTAAATAAAAGTATATCCCCGTAATTATGTATTGTTTTGTGTTTTCTTTCAAAACAACACGTCTTTAAAAAGATTTATAACACAGTAACGAATTTATATAATATTAAAAATAATATTCATCGCGGCATTTGTTTGTCTCTGTTTGTTTATTTATTTAAAAACTTGCACCTCGCACAACACAGCACTGAATAACCGACTCCAGCTATTTGGAACACCCCAGGCCTCTATTAAAACGTAACGCCCCTTATGACGTCGGATACACTGTAAAATAAGTTTTTGGTGGAAGAGTGCATTGTTTAAACTGGAAACGTAATTACACATATTTCCGGATGCATATGATTCGTCCTCCTCCCTCAAATCTTCGTCAATATACACAACGAGTTTATCGAGGTTTTTCATGTATTCTCTAAACGATTTACCACCTTTCTCTGGAAATACAAAATCGTAAACATTTTAGTTGATAATAATAAGTAATAATAATAATAATAACCTTTATTCACGAAACTGTCAGGTTACAAGAATTCATTAGGTTTCATTTTACATTTTAATTATTTTACAATCAAACTATAAACGATTTAGATTTTACATTAATCAATATTCTTAAAAGTATTTACATTTGTGGGGCCTAGAAAAATGACAATACATTTTCAATGAATTTCATTTCATATTATGTACAGTCTTACGGGTGGGAAGAAAAACCAAGGTCCAGTGTACACACTGGCGTGCACGTAACATAGTTAGAATTCGATATAAATGTAGGCCGTAGCACGTTCATGTCTCTTTTCATTAGCGCAGTGTGAAGCAGAACAGCTGTACGTTAAACCCCATTCCCTTATATTTCATGTTAAAAAACGCCAGTCATTTGTTTCTTAGCATTTACAAAATCAATAAACCTACCTTGACCTTCACCTTGCCATGTATATATAATAACACCTGATACGTCTGTTGTATCACCTAGATCTACCGTCCATACTGGATTATCACCATACAGATTATCTAAGAATGTACAACCCTGCAGATTCAGATCCATCACACCATCAACAGCTCGTGAAGCATGACCTTCTGTCAGGTGATTCCGGATATGACGTTTATAGTGACGTTTACTGTTGATCCAACTTTCTTTCTTGTAGGCGAGATTCTCGACTGTAATGGAAAGATATATGGTTCTTGAGTAAGAATAAACCCGTAAACTTAATAATTATTGCCAAATTTGATCTAAAATACTGATTGGAGTTTACAACGGAGTTTGCACAGGTTATCCGACTGGATAGACCAGCGTTTTAAAAAATAATAATTCATGTTAGTCCTATCTGACTTCGTCTTGTCTCAATTGGAAATGCGGCCATTATATCATAAACCCAGATGACTAACCTGGGCCCAATATCTTTCCACCCCAATGGTCCCACTCCTGGCATAGATACCGAGAAGGCAGTAACCATAAATATGTATTGTTTAACGGTCGAGAGCGAGACATTAGGTAATATATTGTAACAACAAGAGGCGATTAAACAACTTAAAATACAGACACTTGCACGTGCGTTTACCATGAAATACGCCACTCGAGTCCAATATTTCCGAAGATACGATTGGCAAGTTGCCCGTACGATTATTTGAAACAATGGTACGCCAACATCAAAGGGTGACGCCACATCTGTATTTTAAGTAGGTTTATTGGGTTTTGTCAGCAGGTCGGTGATTCTGATTGGGAATTGGGTACTCTCAGTATTACTTACCACAAGGTGTATCATCATTAACTCTCATAAAACCATCAGTACAAATACCTAATAAATTCAAACAAAGGCAACATTAATAACATAATATATTTAATGATTACAAAGCAGTTCTTCTAGTAGAGGTTTTTGGCGCCCGTGGCGCCCGTCGCCGGTTTGCTTGTTGCAGTGGGGCGGTGCAGCTTATAGGGGGGGGGGGGCACACCTGGTTGGGGGTTTTACGTCCACAGGTGATATCGCAGACAAGTACAAAGCAGTTGTATTCCAACAGCCATAAAGATCTTTGGCTTTGCTTGTGCTTGAACCATTTTCATTAACCCGGATGGGGGATTCGATTCACCCATACAATGTCTGACTTCAAAGATTCGAGGTGTTACACACGCTATCACACTGCACACATCGACCCATCTACGTCATACCAGAATGCGGAGCTAGCTGTAGACAAGCAGTCTAAGCTTGGGATGACACCTATGTGTGGACTCACCAGCGGAAAATGCTGGAACGCACTATCCGACCTCTGGCTAGAATACTGTTTCATAGCAGAGTGATCATCTTGATAAAAACATTTCATTCGAGTGGTTGGGGTCAACTTCACAATAAGCAAAACAGAACGATGAGAAATTAACAATTTGTGATCCCCAGTCAAACAATCCCGAACATGTAAAAGAACTTTCACGTGGGTGAGCAGTTATTGAAGAACATGGAGATCTTCTCGTACCCCCTCCTGTTCCCGTTTAATAGAATTCTTTTCTTCTTAACACGCCATGCTTACTGTAGCAGAGTTACCTACATGTACCTATTCTCTTCATGACAGTACTATATAATTACAAGATGGTGTTGAAAGATGGATATGTACAATGATTAACGTTAATCCTTTCTTTTCGCGAACCTCCTCAATCACCATAAAATTATATCTTATATACATTTGTCCTGCTCTTTCTATTCAAAATGTCAAAACAGCAGACTTGTAGGTTTGTGTCGACCATTGTGATCAAACACCATGTCAACATGTCAGCCAGAGAACTAAAGATGGAGGATATTGTCATGGTGATGCGAGATCCAACAGATAAATGCTATTTAGAATCAAGTCCCGAGGAATTCGAGGATACTCTTGTCAATCTTTTGTTATTATGAAATAAAATGTTACCCACATGAACTAATCGTCATAGAGAGTTATTAGCTAAACTATCTGGTGTCAGATCAATGCGCGGCGGAGTAATTACGGTGTAATAAGAGAGATGACAGTCTGTTATACATTATGAAATGTTGTTACTGCAGAACAAGAGAAGTACTAGACAAATAATTTCTAAAGGCAATAATGGTGTCAGCATGGTAAGTGGTGACAAGATTTTCTTTCTAGTTTGTCGTTGATAAAATAATTGCTTTATATAGCTCATGCTGCTGACCGACCTTAACAGTTTAGTGGTTCTTGGCCCTGTGATATAAGCATTCCGCAGGGGATCTGTAGTCACTAGTGAACAATTTTAATGAGAAGATTTTACTTTACCCAAATTCCGCATAGACAGTCGTCACAAGATTTTGTAGGATCAGTTTAAATATCCAAGCCCCATTTCTGGTTTCCCGTATAATGAATTGAGCTGATCTTAGTCAGGGATCGGTGGCAGGATATCTGACCCTCAACCACTGCAAATCACCCTATGTGTTACAATGCATGATAGCTTTTTGCCGTTTGTTATATAAGCTGATAGATTGTGCTGCAGCATCACCTGGTGCCATTTTGTACCCAATTTGTGTATTACGTTGTATTTATTCCCGAATATTGTTTGTGTACTACGTTGTCTTTATTCCAGAATATTGTTTGTGCACTACGTTGTAATTATTCCCGAATATTGTTTGTGTACTACGTTGTCTTTATTCCCGAATATTGGTTGGGTATTACGTCGTCACTATTCCCGAATATCATTATACGTCAACTGAATATATTACCTGTGAACGGGCAGCCGAGAAGACCAACTCGCATACTGATGCGCCCTTTCCATTCGATAGGATGAAACCGGATATATCGGGAAACGAATGGCGAATTCAGGAAATGGGTTCGAACAGAGTTCTTGTCGTTGTTTCCTCCAAATAGCTAATTATAATAAAACAAATAAAACAGATTAGGATGATGCGTTAGCTGGTGCGGCGCTAGCGCCAAACTGCACGATGCAAAGATGCAATGTGACTAGGAGCAAGTGAAGTGCGCCATCTATTTCCGGTCTACCCATGCCATACGATGTTCCATTCATGCCCGTGAGGTAGGGTACACACAAAGTGGTGACGTGCGTGCTGGTAAGGATGATTCGGTGAAGGTCACGCTAGGTTGTGGAGTGCTGGTTTATTATGGAGTGTGGGTTTGGAGTCTGTTAATATTTTTTGGCATCATGCAGGCATCACACAGAACAGGAAGAGAGTTAATAATTGGAAATAGAATGACGTAAGGGGAAGGTGTTGAGTGCAGGACATGCTTGAAAAAGAATGCGAGACTACTTTGGTCTCGGTCATGCAGAGAAATTATACATGCTTAGAAATTATACATGCTTGGTCAGTGAGAGGAAGTACATTCGAAACTCAGACATGCGCACACAATATTATTATGAGAAAAATTGTGCATTATAGAATTGACATTAAACAAGCATATTATATACACAGAAGAAACATTCCTTCATTCAATGTTTAATAAGTTACATTCAATTTATGTTATTTAAAGCCCCTTTCATCAAACAAGCTCATGTTCTTACAGAAACACAGCAGGCAATACAAGCAGGAAACATTTCAATTAAAGACATTTAATAAATACGAACTTCCAAGATTAACAATTACTTCATTTCGTAAAGCAGACAATTAAAAATTAAGTATAAACACAATAATTTGTACATAAAATAAATTATGTTAAACCGAAAAAAAATTTATCATAGTTTTGGACTACATTACACATTTAATAAATAATTTAATCGATACATTGCGAGTTGGGATTTCGTATTTTGTTTCCACTGCCTGATTTAGATGGTTGTCAAACTCAAAAGATGTATTTCAGTGGTAATCCCGTTCTTAAACCCGAGTAATTCATGTTATTATACCGTTCTTAAACCCGAGTAATTCATGTAACTATCTGAAATTTCTATTGAGACAAAAGATATAACATTTTATAAAAGTTCTAACGATGTGACAAGTAATCAAAATTCGTAATTGTGCTAGAAGTATCCATATAGGCTTTATTCAAAAATACCTCAACTAAATTACAAATAGTGCAATCTGTTCATTGGCTGAGCTCTAAGATCAAGGCCTAGTTTTTACCTCTCAACCAATGAAAAGACTGTACTCTTCAATACTTTAGTCGATGTTTATATCATAAAAACAGACACAATTTTGTTTTTGAAATTCGATGTTTAAAAAAATGGTAAATTTAAAAAAAAAAAGCGCGGGATTACCACTTTGAAAAAAGAGAAACTGTCACGTGACAGGAGAGCGGGCCACCTGTTAGTGAGCTTACCAGACCGTCTTCGGAGTATTTATCAGGTATTAAATTTGAGGAAGTTGTATTAATCGATGGACTCCATAGCCACTGACTCTACAAAAAGGAAGAGATTTTGATTATCAAATCTTTCGATGGGTTACCACTTTATCCACAATCTCGCGCGTAATTTCTCCAGGCACTATAAACCGCCATTTAACACGAGAACAGGGAGGTAACTCTACACGTTATAACCGACGATTTCAACTCTGTGTTATAATTTTATCGGGAAGATTCAAAGTTCTACGCCCGCACAACATTCGTTAAATTATATTTATTTAATTTGTATGTTTTAATCTTATAATAAATTTTTCAGTTCGTTCTACTTAAAATTACATACATATTTCAAATCTACTTTGTTTTTTTTCAGGGTAAATCAATCTCCTTCGAGTGGTTTTAGATTAACTACTTCAATGTACATGTACCTTATTTCAACGAGTGGCTCCTAGAGACGATTTTGTTGGATTTTTTTTTATTCGTCTCGAATTTTATAGTCTTAAATATTACAAAAATTAGGAGCAGGTTAGGAAAAAGAGAGTTGATTAAGTTTTAAAGAAATAGCGTTAACAGAAATCTGTTATTTGTTAACAATTATTGTTAAACAGAAAACAAGAATTTCACGAATTCTTAAAAGGTCATTTTAGTCAATTACTTAGAAGACGCGGCAAATTGTTCAGTTTTCAAAATATAAAACCCATTTTGAAATGTACATTAAAAAGGTAACTTGAATTTCCGATCTATTTAAGCCCCTAATTCCCTGTTGCAAGCTGTCTAGGGTATGAATATATAATATATATTGTATATATATGAACATTTCGAAACAAACTAAAAATAGTTTTTGAAAGATTAAATCAACAAAAGAAGCAAACAGCATAAGATATAGACCTACTTTCGATTTCATAGATTTATTCCCACGGGTATATATATATATAAGAAAATGTAAACATAAATAGTGTAAAACTAGAAAAGAGAAAGTGAGTTGATTTTTCGTTAATACAGAGTCGTTATCGGCAGTAAGTTATTAAAAAAACAAAACAAATAGCGCATTTTGCTAGCTTGGGCCTGCGATTTTCGCATTTTTAACATATTTATGCGCAGCGAAAATATGCGAGTACAGCGAATTGTACAACTTTTTTTTTAGCTCGCTCGGTCAATTGCGCTTTTCTGTTCCTGAAATGCAACTAAAGATTTAATACATATAAAACATCAACAACATGAAAAATTGATAATATCTAATTAAAATACAGATCTATATTTCGTTTCTTTTTTTATACTTTCGTTGGCCTACACTACGAAGTAAAGACAAGTAAAACGAAGTTTTGAACTATAAAAACGAAACGAAATAGGATCTGTGTTTTAATCAGATAGAATATAAAGGGATATATGCACTTCAATGAATATATCGACTTTCATATTTTTCAATATACAGGCGCCAATAATAATAATTTCATATTAAAAGTGATGTTTATTCTTAACAATCGTAAAAAAAACCTGTTCAAAAGTTTTAATTTCCCAATAATGGCTATAATTTCGAATGATTCGTAAAATATTCATTCGTAAAATAAATTTGTTTGTGAAATTAGACTTAATGATTCAGCACCTAATAATTTCGCAATACGACATTTACATTTAACCATATTATATTTAAGCGATAGATCAATCAATTGTAATGCATATACCCTCGCTTAGAAATTCCTTTAGCCAATAGTATTTAAGACAATGTGGCCATTATCTCTTTGTTTACATACATATTAGGCGTTACCCACAATATTACAGGATTCCATATAAACCCACTTGAACTTGAGCCTCAAGAATTTTACAGTGGACACAGACTTAAGGTCGAATCTATTGAGACGGTCACATAAGCCAGTTGAAATACAATCCATTTCACACATACGGGCTATTATTTATCTTCATATGGAGGGTCCCGTCATAAAGCCCATTAGAGCCCCGTGTAGGGTGACTCGAGGTACAAACAGAAGGGCAGCTCCGGCCATCTTACCTATAATTTATATGTCAATATTGTTCTAGCCAACAATTATGAACTTATCGCGGTGTATTTAATACGCTTATTAGGTGTCCCTAGTAGTTTCTGAAAGGTGTGGAAATCGGCCTCTGAATGGACATTGTGCGTCTATAGGGACTGGGTCACGTTTGCTTAGAAGTGATTGATATTATAAATTTGAATGGTCAAGTCGAACATCAATGTAAGACCGTGTCTTAAACGGTTAGTACCAATAATAAGTGGGTGTTAAGCTCACGAGGGAGTATCGATGTGTTTATCACCCAGTTCGATTCGATTATCGATATATTGCTTATCATCTGGTCATTTTCATGTTTAGATTTTCGATTGCTAAGGATTTCTTAGGCCGCGATTAAAAAAAAAGCTAGAGAGAGAGAGAGAGAAATGGGGTTAACGTCCACTTGACACAAACTAGGTCATTTCGGGACTAACATATTATGGATTTTTTTTTCAATAAATCGCTTGCGCGTAGGGGTCTTTAACAGTGGGGGAAAACCGGAGGACCCGGAGAAACCCACAAGGTTAGACAGGCGAAAAACTTAAGCTGCTTCCAGGCATCAACCATGATGAACAAGTAGTCACCAAGCATCTACCAACGTTTTTTTAGCTATTCGAAATTTAGAAAGTGATATGACAGAAGCGCAACCTAATCTCCGCTATAGATTCTTTGAGGTTTAGCTTAATTGATCCGCACGACATTATAATCCCAATACTGGACATAAGAATTCCCAATCGTCTCAAACGATAAACAATCGCCGATCTGTAGTTATGTATTCAATATAGTTCCACAATTAAGCAATTCCTACCTTAGGGTCTAGATGATGTGCGTCTTTGTAGAAGTACCAGACCTGGGTGTCATTACTGTAGCTAATTTTAAACCTTTCTACCCAATGTTTCCTCTTAGTATCACCTCTACCTTTGGATATAACACCAGTAATCAGAGTTGGTGGACCAACATCAATCTGCATCCATTGGTTTGCTAAAAAGAAAAAAAAAGAGTTCAATGAATGAATGAATGGAATGGGGTTTAACGTCCTACGCTTCTGCACCTAACCTTGGCTAATTAAAGAATTAAAGACGGAGAGTTCAATGGACAGTTTCGTCATATTTAATTTGAACTTTAATCAATCGATCCTGTAAAGGAGATAATATTATGAGTCTTCATTGAAATCTTCAGCGTCTTTTCCCATACCAAATATTGAAATGTCTGCTTCATAAAGAGAGAGCGAGAGAGAGGGGGTGGATGAGAGGAGGTTGGGTGGAAGAGAGGGGGGCACTAGGTTTTGGACAGGCGACTTCACTCCTTGTCACGCACAACCGGAAAATCGAAAACACGCCAGATGACTCAATGCCAGACCCTATGATTCAGCGAACACAAACTAACCATTAGGCCATCCAACCTCCCTTTCTTCACACAGATGCTAATGGATTTAATATTCACATTATCAAAAAGAGTCATTTCGTAATGTTTCCTCCTATTGACATTGGTTTGGTTCATAATGATTCTACTTAGATGAATGAATAAAATGATGTTTAACGTCCTACGGGATTTTATTGTCGAGGCCCCTATATTAATGTTTATATTCATGTTAATTGTATATATTCTGCACGAGGGTGCTAATGGGTTTATAAAATAAGTCATTTCCTAACGTCTTCTTACGTCAAATTGTGTAAAAACCATTTTTGTTTATTTTCGCACATTTCTCTGTCGAGAGTAAAAGTAGGTTTTGACAGGTACTTTATTTGAAATCAAATGCCATAAGATGGGATATACGTCATGAAAGCCATGTCACGATTTCTCTTCAATGAATATGGCACATCTCAAATTTAATGGATACCGTTGTCGCATATTTGCCTTCTTTATATGTGTTTTACAGCTATTTGTGTAGAGGACGCACCAATTGACAAATATCGCACCTTCAAGTGCAAATATCTTGAATGAATAAAAAAATTGGTTATGTACCATGAAAAGTTTCAGGAATGTTCAGGGCAAAGAAACTCAATTTTAAGTTAACCCAGCTTGCCCTTAATTATGGGGTGTTTATGTCTTACGAAACAATTAATAAAACTTATATTGTAAAAAGGGAAAAAAATTCGTTCATCATATGCAATATACATTGATCTTTGCAGGCGCCTTGAAATACGATCCATGCAGACATGACAATCTGTGAAATAATATTATCAAAATTAAAATCAGTATTGATTACAGCGGTATAATGCATATGAAGTGGTTAAAATATTATAGTACTAGTCACTAATTATAGTAACTAGGGGTGTGTCTCTATGTCAGTTCGTCTATTCGTTGGAAAGTATCAGGTACCACTCACAACCCAAAAGGCATTCAATTAACAGAAAAATATTAAAATGCTCGTCAAACGTTCAATAAGGTGCTTGGTAGTTTGACTCTAGTGTTATGGTGTGAATATCAACACGCGTAAAGAGTTCATACAACTGCTCACGACTCCCTGCTATACTTTAACCTAGTGACGTCTTTCTCTGTCTCCAGCAAGTCCCCTCCTCTTAGCTATAATCTCTTTATTATTAAATATTTGTCAGATCATACCTTCATACTTTAGCCCTGAGCTGATTACCGAGTACGATGTATAAAAAAAAAGAAATACCGAAAATTAAAATAAACGCCATTGTTAGAAATTATGCAGATTTATATACAGGGTCAAATTGTATTTTGATATATGGATGGTAAATTTATATTTGTAGACGTGCATAAAACCCTTGGACGACATGTTATATCGATTTGTCACATAAACCATATTTAAGAAAGGCTTCTTGAGCACGTATTAGTTATGAACTCTGAGTAAAGATAAAAACTGATTACACTATTTTGCCTATACCGTTTTTTTTAGGACTTCAAATTTTGTCTAATGAATTGGATTGTTCGTACTTGGTTTTATTTTATTACTTCAAGTAAATTATTTAGGACAAGGTATTAATAATAGAACTAAAAATATAATTAACATTTTCTCCTTAAACAATCGTTAACACAGGTGGGTTAATGTCCAAATTAAAAGGCATAAAACAATTTGTCACACGTTTTGGCGTATCTTAAATTTCATTAATAAAATATCTCTGTTTCTTTCTTTACAAAAAAGAGTAACAACATATAATCACTCTTTCTCACATAGACATAGGTTGCTGCAGTGAATGCCTCAACATCCACAAAAACAGCGTGTCGCTCGGAGGGATTCGTCAAGGTGACATTCCTCGTCCTATTTTATTCATGGTTTTTGATATGAAGGGACAGATGAGGTGGGGTGGAAATTATGCTACATAAAAATGTACACATTCCATTTTTATAGGCGCTTAAGTCAAAATGCGACACACGTCGGGATCTTAATAACCAAGACACTAAGATGAAAGCCTTCGAGTGATATCCAGCTAGGTTGGTTTGAATTCAAAACCCCAGTGGACGAAAAGTGACCGCCTTGGTTGAGGTACAATGGTTCTATAATTGATTCAGAGATTTTTGAAAATTTGTGTTTCGGGTTTGGTGTTTTCTTGTTTTTAGTGACAATAATATCTAGAACTATCACTATGAATACAATTGATTAAGAAGGTTGTGACAAAGTTAATTATTATTGAAAAATAATGTTTTTGACTTAGTAGCACTAACATCTAGAACGGTCATTATCAAGACCTTTCAAACGATGTTCAATATAACGTTAGAATGGACAATCCAAATATGTGCTGTCTTGTGGGCGCCAACATTAATACAATAAGAACATAACACATACAATACAGTTGGAACCATGGGCTTACTTTCCACGTGTAACTAACAATAGAGGGTCGGTCTATTATATCGCATTCATAGGGAAATGTGAACTATTAGTACATCCATTATAATGTTGTATATTTCTAAAAGGAAAAGGTAACATTCTGTCCAAGGATACTATCATAAAAACACCCCCCCCCCCTTATATAGAAACGTATACCACAGAAAATCTGTGTCACTTTTTGCTTCCAAACAGGTTGCTTAACTATGGAATAGGAAGGGAACCCAGGATAATTGCTCTAAATTCTTGGCACCGATTTTCCTTTACAAAAAAATGTAACCAAACAATAAATGTATCACATCTATTACTATTTAAAGTGTGTTTTTTATTTAATGTCACACAATATGGCGAAGTTGAATTCCCTGTATCGGGTTACACCGTCCCTCGTACCCCCGGTACAACTATTTTATCGACATTATCATCTATATGCCTAGTTAACCTATTCTCAATCCAAGATCATCTAGATTAGAGGAAATAGCATGCTTGAAATATTATTGACGTTTATTTCTAATAAGCTACATGAAGTCTATTATAACATTTAATATTCATATAAATATTAGTTGTGAGTTATGGTCTCCACAACTATCGTGGTGCGGTAACTAACTATATACTCTTTACAGAAGACAGCTATTTTGTTGCTCACCCGAGTGGAAAAAACAAATATGTTCAACAGAGCAAGGAAACCATATTTTGCTTGTATCGTTTTTTTTTAAAAATTTTGCGACATATGGTCAACCAGCTGCATGCAAAATAGGACAATTTACATGGAAACATATGGAAATCGCCATTAGCTAATAAACAGACCCGATGGAATGTTGTTTAAATTATCGCCAACGTAATAATATTTGAAATTCTGGTTTTTCTCCCCCACACCTGCATAGTAACGAAAAGACCATTTAAAAAAACCATATGTATCCCACGCTATCCATTAATTGTTTTATATATCAGCTAGCATCGTATTTTAGTAATATTTCGAATGCGCTATGGATTATCTGGTGTTTCTATTGTTTACCTTCTTCTAACTAAAATATACCCCTCTATAAAATTTTGTGTTGTTTTAATGTATTAAATATGTCACTAAGAAGCTATGCGCAAAGGTTTGTGTTTCTGGATCAAAAATATTTCTCATAAACAGTGATTAAGGGTTGAGTAAATTCTTAACTTAAGTTAATTCGAAGAGTGGCATACTTTAGTCCCAAAAAGATCATCCGTTAACCATATTCCAATTCCATTCCATTCGTTCGCTTCCCACGTGTTAAGTGTTTTTAGTTTGATATTCTGTGGTGCGGGTTTTCCAGTTCTGTGCGATACAGTCCCCTTGTACATACTATTGGGCGAGAAAAACTGGGCTTAGACCCATTTTAAACAGGCGGGGCACAAGATGAATATAATTTATTAAAGATTAGTTATATACACCCATAACTACACCAGCAAAATATAATCGTACGATAAAATTAATAATAATCCACATTCCAACACACTTATTGTCTTGAAAGAAGAGACTATTTCAATCAAATCAATAATAACGTATTGCGATATTACACTATTTTGCCTATGCCGTTTTTAGGACTTCGAATTTTGTCTTATGGTTTGGATTGTTCGTCCTTGGTTTTATTTTATTATTATTACCTCGAAATGACGTTATTGGAGCTTACACGTTGTTTTCGAATATTAATACCGCCCGGTTATTGTTCAGAAACAAAACTATATTCAATTTTGAAAACCCCACACCCACGCAACATTCCAGATTGTCATAATCCCCATTGTCAGTGATGCCAAATGATGTGTTGATATTCAAAAACACTCAATGATAAAAATGTACAAGTATGGTATAAGAGGGGACCCTTTATTTTGTATACAAAACGAAAGGCTATTAAATTCGTTATTAAAACTTATTACATTAGAATGACGTTAGTTTTGAGTCAATATTTTCTAATATTAGTATCATTAGGTCATTGTTTACAAGATTCAACTTAGGGCGTTGTCATAATAAAGAATATCAAAAATTCCTCTAAATAAAAAACCCTCACAAAGACACACGAGTAAATTTAGTTAAGCGCATAAAAGGAGCTGGGTACGAAACGGTTTAGCGTATAATGCGACGGCTTTGACAAGCACTCCAAAGGCCGATGAATCGTACTCGTCAATATGCTTCTATATGTACAATTTCTATTCGATGGTCGTTGAGAAAATTACTTGTAATTGTTAATGGTAAACTAATTTTTAACACTTGAATAGCACATGTTAAAGGATAAATCATATTCTTTATAGTACATGCTTTCACAATGTCAAGGTTATTGGGTTATACGGAGTTAATAAACTCATTTACTTTGATTGGATAAAAAAAATGAAATCCAAACAAAACGGAGAAAGGAAACACATGGTTTGATTCAAGCTTATTCTAAGATAAATTAGAGAATTTTTTGTATTTCAATTAAGCTTATCACATTTCTGACACAAAAATGTCACACCTCTACAAATTAAATAGGTTGGTTTTAACATTTTTCAAATTTTTCAAAGAATATGCATTTCCGATTTTAAACGTATTCGGAAATCATATCTTCAGGTGAATAACCAAGTAACCGATAGCCCTGTACATAAGGTATTTTCCCGACATTTGTCCTCCCGATTGGACTTGGATTTTCGATTTTGGAAAAACATTGGGGCTGTGACTACTAGCAGAGTCATTTCATTCCGACATCAGTGAGTAAGATTGCCGAATTGTTAGCACGTGCGCGCTGTATCAAAAGGTCTGTCATTGACTCAATTGGCGTGATTCAGATTCCTCGGTTGTACACGATAACCTTGTGGGTTCCCCCCCCCCCCGAGTCCTCCAGTTTCCTCCCACTGCTAAAGACCCATACGTGCAAGTGAATTATTGAAATAAAACTGAACCATGTGTTAGTCCAGAAATGACCTAGTTTATGTCGCGTTTGCGCTACCACCCCCACCCCCTCTCTCCCTCATTCCGATATCATGTGTATATGATTATCTGCATGTACCACACGACTTCCAATGGATACAATTTGTGTTAATTTAAGATGCTATACAAAGCAGGTTATACACACGGTTAACCTTTATGATTGTTTGTAAAATATTGTAATATTTTCATCACATACACCAGGTTTCCCCATTCAGACCTTTGATACATGAGGCGAAACAATAAATAAGATATGTATGCTTATATACAATACACATGGCGGAGTTAGATAAATACCCGTATGTTTATTTCAATGGACGTCGGTAATTGATGTTAAAGGTATCGACAGTGCTGCCACCTGATTGATCCCAACAGGAACATGCTTAAAGAGTTCCATATTGTATTATTACAACAGCAGAACACATGTGGACTTCAGAGCTTAACACAAGGAATTCCGGAAATGTAATTGCTACTGATAACATTTGTCTTATTTATAAAGTCGAAAAGAACAAATAGGTTTGAACGCCCGAACGTACCCACTATTTTATTGTCACATGTAGTAATTACAGTAAAGAATACTCAATATTTTCATTGGCTAAAAATACACAATTTTTTCTGCACTACAATCGTTACAATGTATTTTGGCTGGCCACATGTAAGGCCTACATCGACGTCATCTTTGAATCTTCACATGTCTTTCAACTTGTATATCAAGAAAACAATTTCAACTTGAAAACATTTTTGATGCAGGACAGGAATTTGAATTATCAAGTTATAAAAAAAATCCCTTCATTTTTCCAGCTCAGTTTTCCCGTTAGAATGGTTCGCGCATTACCCAATAAATTATGAATCTTGAATCGAATGTAAACATACTAGGCCTACATGTTGAAATATTCTTAGTAAAGCTCTATAAAATATATGAAATTAGTTATCAAAACAAGCAGAATTCTGAAAACCTAATTCCTTGATGTTAGTTAAATCGCCAATTCAGCAGCAGTGGCAATAACTATCGTCTGCAGATTGTAGATTACAGAACCAGGTGAAAAAGGGCGGGAAAAGGAAGTTTATAATTGATATACCATGGATGTATCTCGATGAAAACACCTGCCATTAACAGTTGGCCTCCAGTTGGTATAAATACATGTTATTGCACATCAAATCAACCCAATGCATTTAAAACAAATATATTTACATCACGATGAAACGAAATCTTTCACACGAAGCCTCTTTAATAGATCAAACATAAGATGGATTTTCTCTCGAAAAACACCAGCGCCTGTTATAACTATATTTTAGTATTATTATTTAGAGTTAAGAAAAATGGCATAATTAAACATACATTATGGCAGGCCATTCTTTAGGTCTGAAATGTTATATAAACTATTTATAAGACAGTTTTTAATATAACAAAACAAGACCTTAATCACCTCTCGATGGCATCGGATACTCGAGATTTTAACTACATTAGAACGGTTCGCTATCTAAAAATTTAATTTAAAAATGGGAAAGCGAGGCAAAGTCTCAAATATACCAACACCCTGGTAACCACAATGCACACATCTTGTCAAAACAACCAACAAACAGTGATAACTTGGCTCAGAAGTAATTTGAATGAAATTTTCAATATTTTCATTTTACGTAAACTATTTTTGAGCTATTACAGCAAGAATGGTCATCTCTTTATCTAAATCTTACATAATGTATCTGTATCTTTTTGTACTAGTAAGAAGCAATTTCAACTCCGAGTAAAACATTGCTTCCGCTTTACGACCTTTGGCGCCAATTTGAGTTAACACTGGATCAGATTTGATTAAAACCTGGTTTACACTTTAAGGCTCTTGCGCAGATTTATGCAAATTCTTGGTTTCGCGTTATGACCATGGACCCCGATATGTTGTAACGGAAAGATGTATTGTTTAGGAATTGGAACTTGATCATGATTTCAGGAATTCCATAAAATGAGTGCATCTAAATGTACCTGAATTCGTTTTGGGAAACTATCAATGTACATTTCAATTTGGAAGTAGGTTTGGATTAGTTTCAAATTCCCTAACATTGTAATCCTGATAGCCATAGACATCAGCAGCTTCCTAAGTGTGGATTCACTTTTCTAAAAACTACAATAAGGATGGTGAAAGAAATGGAAACCTCTACAAGTTTTTATGTTATTTAAGATGGTGAAGTAGTTAGGTTTACTTAATTTGACCTAGAAGAAAAATAACATTTTTGTGTGAGTTGTAAACAGTTAATATATCGCCTACCTCTCAGAAGGTACAGACTTCTGTTGACTGACAAGATGATAGACTAAGGTTTGATGTAAGACTAAAAACATACTTAAGGGTCGTCTACACTGCGCAAACTTAATAGCTTTGACTGACAAATTATAGACCAAGGTGTGGTGCAAGACTAAAAACATACTTAAGGGTCCTATACACTGCAAACTTAACCGACTTTTAATTTCTTAATTTTAGAATCCAAATATTTGACATCCAGCTATTATCTACATATGTGTTTTCATTCCACGTCTACGTGATCCGGAAACTCAACTTTTAAAAATGCATCATGGAAGATTATGTAATAGATGAAATCTAGATGATGTATTATATGGATTATGCTGACAATTTCAGTCAAATTGCTCCAATCTGAACCGAGATATTAGCGTCTGAATTTTAGGCCTTAGGTCGGTACGGTCAAAAACATAGTATTGATTATCCATACCATTATACAGGTGACACTAGGTGCTCTGAACTATTTACCATGTGCACGGGAATTATCACTACTTACACGAAACTAGGGAGATTGTATGGGCATGATTTCAGAAGTAACACCTGCCTGATATAACGGTTTTAGCTATAAAGTAACACCCGTGTGTATAGTCTAACCATTCGGCCATCCAACCACCCAATAACTGCCTGGTATAACGGCTTTAGCTATTCAATAACAACCGTGTGTATAGGCCCTATGTTTGACACTCAAATACAATGAAATAGTAGTAAGTCATCGGATACAAAGAAACTAATTTCATTTACTTTTTTACTAGTTGTCAACTCGTCAGTGTAGAATTGGTGTTGCTTTTACCACTTATTATATTACCATGAACACACAAGGTTTAAATCAGACTCACGTATAGAGATGATAGAAATAAAATGGGCGGAGATTAAACCATTTTCATTAACACTTTACACTTTACACATGAGACTAATACATCGGGTCTGATTCTCAATAATCATCTATTGTACGTGACATGGAGTAGGGTCGCATGTCCAACCTCGTGGGTTTTCTCCGGGTCCTCTGGTTTCCTAACATCTTTAACTGTTAAAAAAGTATCATCTCGCTAATGCTGGGTTCCCATTGTCGGGCGATGTGTTACGAAAGGATTGTCCCTATTGAGTCCACATTCTGGTTCGTGCAGATACGTTTTGATACGATCAACACGATTGCTACGACGGACCACAATTTATGATACGACCTGATAGGATCACCACCATTACCCAACGATTAAAACGATGATTCCAATCGTAGCACCAATCGTGATAGTGTGAAGCTAGCATTAACATATCAATACATTCTGGCCATTTAAATTCCATTGAACAGTCGTAGTTCAATTCCATCCTATCTGTGCAATCAATATTGAATACATTTGCCAGATTCGTCCGTACAGTTTAACAAATCGGTTACTTTGGCCACCCATGGAATTTGAATTCCTAATGAGATGTAATAACATTATTGGTTCTATGGCTGAAAGCTTCGTTTCAGGGGGTTGATTTATCTAAACACTTACGATGGAAAATGGAGAACCTGACAATTACCAAGACTAATTCAACATAAAAGTTTCAGGGAAATGAACATCTTAGAATAACAGAAAAACACGTGGGTATCGATTTTAAAACATTTCGTAGCATTCATGCCCTTGCTTCGAAACTCGAGACACATTTTCGTATTAATGTACCTCAAAATTAGCTGTCAGTCTTTGATGGATAATCTTGTATTCAAATATTTTGTAAACAATTTTGATCTTTAGAAGCTCCCTGGTATGGAACGAACATGTAGGGTTTATTGCATGGGTTGCTATGTTCTATGTTAGGACTCATAATGCAATCGCTTAACCGTGGCTATTTCAAGAGAGGCCAAATTTAATTAACGCTAAACGTTATTTCTAGCTCATAATTTGATTTCTAGAATAACATATAACCCATTAGGAGATGTTAGTTTAGATCTTAAAATATGAAATGAAATTGGGTTTAACGTCGGACTTCACCGCACCAGTAGGAGGAAAGAAGACACGTGTATGTTTGACGCATAGCCTTAATAAAAAAAATGGTGGTGTTTCCTCGTAAGGCACAATAAGAGATCAGACAAGTAGACGTCTATCGCAAAGTCTTGTACAGTACAATTATAGAATACAGCTAAAGCACCCCACCTCACCTCTTTACAATACAGGTATTTAAATTACTTGACTCCAAATGATAAAGTTATTACAGACATTTTATATGCTAAATATTCCGGTAAGAATTAATTAAGTTTCCATATTAAGATAATTAATTAAAGTATATTAACATATGATTAACTTTGAGTTTGTTTATTAACGGACTGTTACCAAAACTGTACGAAAAGAGTGAAATATTTGATGTTGATTGTTAAAATTTATGAGATTAATTATTTTTAAAGATATATTTCCAGATGGCGACATTGCTTGTTAACGAGATTGTCAGGAGTTCCATACAGCCTGGTGGGGAACTGTTTTTTTGGCGCCAGTGAACTTTTTTTACCAAGAGAGTTATTATTAAATCCTCAAATGTACCCTTAATAACTAATAATTTACTTAATTAGTCTGTTGTTTTAATGTAGTATATCATGTAGTTCTAAATTAACAACATACACGAACTACAAGTTTAAAATTAATAAAAGTCTACTCAAATTAGCTATATTCTTGATATAAGACATTCTAAATTAATCAAAATTCTTGATAGGAGGAATTCTAAATACGAATCTAATTAAAACACAGATCCTATTAAGTTTCGTTTTTTAAAGTTCAAATCTTCGTTTTACTTGTCTTCACTACACAGAGATGTGGAAGAGTTGTTATATATATACTAATACTATACATTTTGGTATATACTGTAATCCGTACAACGAAATCTAAAGCGTTGTGTGGTGTTGCAGAAAAGAACTCGTGGTGTTTGTGTTAGATGTTGGTTCCTTGGACAATTTCACTACAGTAGGAACAACCAAAGAGAGCGTTTGATGTCAAGTTGGGCTATTTCGACCAAAAATCCCATTAGTGGGACAGATAATAGCAGAATCCTGCAAATGATGATACAAACATCAAATTTGGCACAATTGTTCTCCAAGGGATACTAGTAATCAAATCTGCTTGATTGGCCAATTGAAAATCCAAGTCGGTCGCCATTTTTCAAGATGGCCGCCAAAATGGCCACCCGATGTTGATGTTTTGCTTAGATTTGCTTGTATCACCATTTAAACGATTCTTTCTCTAAAATTGCTCTTATCTGCTCCAATACACAGAGACTAATAAAGAATGATAAGTTTAAAACACTTACTGTCTTGTTTTTTAGGACACCATCCCTTGGTACTGAAGATATTGCCATCATCAGGTTGACAGGAACTCTTCTTTTTAAACTTTCTACTGGATGAGGCTGATATTTTACCATATGGGGGTAAACCAACGGGTTCTTTACACACTGAAATATAATTAATTCACGTGCCGAAATGACCTAGTTTGTGTCGAATTGGTGTTAAACCCCATTTCACTCTCCCACCCGGTCAAAACATTTCAATACCGAGAAACTACCCCTAGCCGTAAAATTCTATTTTTGGAGCTGTGTGCGACACGTGACCAAATTATCGCGGAAACTGGGCACGCTGAGAAATATCCATTTTTCAGCTTGTATTTGTTTCTAATCGCTGCCCATTTGCCATAAGTTATCGAAGCTTTGTGACGTCTGGGACTGTTATTAACATTTAGGTAGAGGTATACTTACGTTGACAACCGAGAATTTCAACTCTCATACTGGGATGACGATGCCAATGTACGGTATGGAACTTGATATATCTGGCAATAATAGGTTTATCAAGATAGACGTGACGTATTGCATAGGAATCAGTGTTACCCTCAAATACCTGAAAATAGACAAGAAACCAATGGTTTAAAGTTAGGTAGTGTTTTATTTCGCATCCTACAATAACCTGAAGAACCACGCCGGAAAATCTGGATGAACTTGCTCGGCCAATGCTGGGATCGAACACCCGTAAATTTAACAAACCACTTTTTGATTTTGAAAACAATAACAAACATATTAAACATACATTGTGCTTGTGCAAGATATAAATATGCCCATTGCATGTCTTTCTTTAAGCCTGCATTGTTATCTAAATTATTGATTAGACATAAATTGACTTATCGAGACCATAATTAACTCCCAATGGCAATGCTAGCCTGTGGTATTAACTGGATTAGGATCCGATTTGCTGCTCCACTCTCCACTTTCATTCATGATTTAATCATGAAATAGGTAATCGTGACTATGTTTTTATCGTACCGACTTAAGTAATGATGATCGAGGCTAGGCGGAGAATTCAATCGCTACAATCTCGATTCAGAGTGGAAAAATTTGACTGACATGTTCAGCAAATTCCTTTGACATTATCTACAGTTTTTTAAGATTTCTAGTGAGAAATGTAAGCTCTATATCTAATTCCAATAATTTTTCTTTAACCAGATGTTTGATTATATCAAAACATGTCTACAAACAGACCTTTAAAAATAAAATAAAATGAGTTTGAGTCTATAAAGAGAAACACATATACAGGCATTAACGTCCACAAACCCAAGCCATTTCGGAACTAATAAATGTTATTATTTGATATTAATGATTTTGTTTCGTCCATTACGTCAAGTCGTTTTAAACCCCCAAGAATACTGTCACCAGAGATCAATTTAGGAAACTTAAGAGCCTTTTTTTATGATATTCGATCCACACGTTAAGGTGTTGACCAAAGATTTTTTTTATCCAACGTAAATTTCAATCCATTTCCAGATAAAGCATATGACGTAATGTTTTCATAAGCACATCCTATCATATTAGCAAAGGGGGGGGGGGAGGGCCAAGTGGTCTAGAGTGCCACGCTTCGACCTCTAGCTGGCCGGTCACCTCTGGCTTGCGGCTGTGGTTTCGAACCCTGGTGTGAGCGTATGTGACATGGAGATAGGGGCGCCTTCTCAACCTCGTTGGTTTCCTCCGGACACTCCAGTTTCCTCCCCCCGCTAAGACCCCTACGCACAAGCGAATTATTGAAATAAAAATTGAAAACCATGCGTTAGTCCCAAAATGACCTAGTTTGTGTTGAGTG
Organism: Patella pellucida; assembly: GCA_917208275.1. Taxonomy (NCBI): domain Eukaryota; kingdom Metazoa; phylum Mollusca; class Gastropoda; family Patellidae; genus Patella; species Patella pellucida. The sequence continues at coordinate 14,671,073 of OU795041.1, forward strand.
GTCGTTAATCCCCATTTCTCTCTCTCTCTCTCTCTCCATATGAGCAAAAACATTAACATAAAGGAAAATTTTGATTTCTATTTTAAAATTTGTAATTGGTGAATCCCAAGTCCTGTCAAATTTGTACTTAATGATACCTCTCGACGTAAAAGATTAAAATCCGCCGAAAACAAATAATCACTTGAACACGGATGTGTCAATTCAAATAAGAAAATAAATTTCAAATAACTGCATGTGCAAATCCCTTGAGAACGAAAGCTTGTACTATTCTCGTAATGTTTTTATAAAAGGATAATTATGTTGTATTTAGTAATTGATAAAGAAAACGCCCAATTACAAGGGGGGATTGGAATAACTAACATACCACCGTGTAGAACCGCTGGGCGTCTTGCAATTTTTTTAATACTCGAGAAAATATCGCATTAATCCGACAGAATCTAATGATTCTATTTTTATTTATCTTTTTACATGAACAGATTTATAAAATAAACAACGAATGAGTGGGAAAACACCTGGATGGCCCATTCTGTTATGACACGCTAAGTCCCATATAATCACATAAGGATGTTAGGCAAAATGACTTATATATCATCACGGTATTCTGATGTATCATCACGGTATTCTGATGTAGATTTCTGTCGTTGATAAAAAAAAATGGACGTTGCAGCAGTATGTTTGTTTTGATTCATTAATTGGAATCACCAGTTAAATAATCCATCTCCAATGCATTTATTATTTTTCATGTTTTAAAAAACACATTATTACATTGGTGTGTATTAGGTGCAATGGATTATTTAAAAGAATAAGCAACTTGTTTTGAATATTTAAAAGTGGCGTTTTCATTTGTCACATGTCGTGTGTCGTGTCCGGGGCACATTGTGATTTCTGTATCTTGAACACCATCCATGTACTTTTATACTTATTTCTCGTTTTGTTTCAGGGACAATCTGATTTAAATACAGATCTATAATATTTTTTATATTTATATACTTTCGGTGGCCTTTACATGAAGATCTGACCAGTTGTGAAGGGAAGTCGCGTCAGAGATCATACGGTAAGCGATGATGTTTCCAGTGGGTTACCCACAGTCCCACCGCATACCCATCAACAACTCTACATGGCAGACGTTTTGTTGGGGTATTATTTTTTTTTTAAATTTCGCAGGAATGATTGGCAAATGTCTGTTACTGCTCTGTCCCTGTTCCTGGGATTCTCCTAAGGATGAACTGTTCCTGTCACATATATCATATACACATTCTGCCGGGGAAGCGTTTAAAAGCCAGCCTTAAAAATGTTACAAATGGTCGTATTTTCGTTGCCCGGCAAAACTGATTAACCTTGTACTGAAAAGCTTAGATCACATTATCTATTGATTGGAGTATATGGTTGCTGATAAGACGGCGTTCCCCAAGGTTCAACCTTTGTCCCACTTCCCCATCTTATACAGCTTTAGCTGTTTATATTTCAATGTCGACAGAGAGACAGTTTTATGCTTGTAATAGGGTTTTAACCAATGACCAGCCTTTGTTCCATATCTGCATATGATATAAATAATGCTATAATTGAAATTAACCCATTGCCTACGACATCACCCCCTGATTGACGTTTAACTCCAGAAATAACGACGACGAAATTAGCCTTATAAAGCTTTCAACATTTGGTAATATGGTTTGCTCAAGGGGTCAGTCTTTGTCCCTTACATTTCCATTACTTAAAGTAATGATACAACTTCTACAACTCCAGGGCCTGTTTCATGAAATTTTAGCTAAGATAAAATCCAAATTTTAGTAATTTAACTGGATAAAATTAGATGGATTGGATAATATAGATTGATTTTGGTGTTTAGCCAATCAAATTTGAAGTATCTACTAAAATCTGGATTTTATGTTTAGTTAAGATTTCGAGAAACAGGGCCATGAACACTTTCTACTTTTCTTAACATAGTAACTTAAGATAGTAAATTTAATATTGATACAAGTCTCTCTGATATAAACCCCATTATTTTATAATAAATAAACCCCGCTGTTATTTTCTCATTACAGTTAAAAGGATGTGATTTGCTCTGTGATTCCATGATTAATTTTTTTCTTTGAAAACGAAGCGGAAAATTAGATATCTATATCTTATTGTAATCGAATTATCAAATATTGAAATTAAAGTCCGGATGAAAATATTAACTAACTGTTTCGTTCCGGTTTTGTAGTCATAGGGGACGTGTCCATATCTTTAATCTTCTCGAGGGAATTAAGCTTTATTATGTTTATTCATGTGGCATAAATAAACGAGGACGCCCGAATTATTTCTTTAAGAATTACAATGGTCATTCGGAGTGTATGGATACAAATATAGATTTGAACAATAGCACGGGGTCAAATGTTACATACGTCAGAATGTGAAAGGCCTAATCATCTTCCCACGAAGGCAAGAAGCTATTTTTATCTAATAAATCTAATCATGACAACACAGCGATCTGTTAGTCTCGTTTTGAAAGAAGGGTACACAGTAAGGTGTTCTAATATTAGTTACTGTATATAAGTATTTACTTTGATTCAAACACCTGTAAATTGTAAAGATATGTCCTTTATTGTGGATTTACTTTAAAGTGACACTCTACTCTTTAATTGAAATGAAATGAGTTAACGTGCTACTGTTCTGCTCCTAGACTAGGGCTAGGGTTAGAGCTACTCTTATATCGATTTCCAACTGCCGGGGGATCTTTTACGTGCACGCCAATGTGTACACGGGACCTAGGTTTTTTCTTTTTCGTCCCATCCGAACGACTAGACAGCTGTTCTTGTCAGGCCCTCCATCCTGCACAACCGACAAGGGGAATCAAGGCGATCACACGTCGACCGAATAACACAATTAATAACTCCTTGTATAGGGATGATATAGTTCCCTCTTGTCAGTGGTGCAGGGTGGAGGGTATGGCAAGGACAATGTCTAGTCGTTTGGATGGGACGAAATCCCTAGTACACATGGCTTGCACGTAATACAACCCTTGCCAGTTGGAATATGAAATAATAATAGGTCGTTACCCCCAGTCGATGCAGAGAGGTAGGGATTTAATCCGCATTTCATTTCCTTTTTGCATGGGGATTTGGGTTTACAACACACTGAAATAGTAACAAAATCAGAACAAATAACCCCTGAAATATAATTGAAATTCCGATTCATAGCAGCGTGGACGTTCCACACATGACACTAATATCCAAAAGCATATTTACATGTATATGTTTGAGTATTTTTCCTCTTCCTTCATTAAAACGGGTTTGACATACTTTACCATCCACTAATTTAACTTATTTATTGCTACCTTAAATTAATTACCTTCATACACATTATGATCCATGTCTGCATTTTAACAACAACCGGAAGTCAGAGAGGTTGATGGGTACGTGATTCAGTGTGGGGTCTTATTCCTCTGCTGTGTATGTATCTTTTTTTTAATGATTTCCTAGGCAGAGCCTACATGTGACTACTGCAGTGCCAGCGGAATTACATTTAGAAATTTTGAAATAACCTAATAAATGCATCTGTTATTTGTTTCGAACCTACATATGTCGAAGATTTTATTTACCCACTTATCACAGCCATATTCTTAATTTCAAGACTTCAAAAGCAGGGCTATTTAATTTGTATATTCCCCGCCGTTTAATAAGACACATCGTCTGCCTTTATGATTTCTGGCGATTCGTTGTCTCTAGTAATAAATTGATAGGGCGTAATTTTAGCGGAGTTCAAACGTTAGACGCTAAAAGCAAATCAAATAAAAAAAATCATCAAAATCAAAATAAAACGAAGACGTTCAAGAAATATTTGGATTGAAAATATGGCCATGTTTGAACTGCATTATGTAAATGTTTTTATGAAAGCACGCACGAAAAGTATTTTAGTGTACGAGGGATCTTATCGTTTAGTTGTAAAAAGAAAAAAGATTTTTATCTAAACCCTTATTTTGTTAATTTCCACAGGTGCTCTGGTATGATTGTATTAATATTGTTTTTATAAATAAAATAGAAATCACGATTATAGAGGCGATCATTATTCTAATGAGGGTTCGAATAGTTCACTTCTATATATAACCTTTCTTGTATAGAGGGAGAAATAGTGACTCGATGAGTAAGACGTTGGATCGCTAACCTGGAAGTCCGGATTCGATCCTTGCGTTTGTCGAGAAAGTTCATCGGGATTTTCGGACGTGGTTCCCCCTGATAAGGGACAAGAAACCGAGACCCCGTGGACGTAAAAGGAACCTTGGCAGTTGAAAATCGATATAAGATTAGGTCGCGGCGCCGTTGTCCGGGGAAAATTTACCCAATAGAACACCATGGTGTACGCCCCTCTTCATTAGCCCAGTAGGAGCAGAATAGTAGAACATTAAGCTCCATTTCATTTCATTTTCCTTATATAGAACATGATATTGTATTATTCCCTATACTATCGGTCCCGTTTATACGTTGGTGTGTACGTCAAAGAACCATTGAGAGTCAGGTTCCCTTAACACCTGACTACCTTGACCCCGCACCGAAGAAAACTTAAATTAATGCGATAACGATTTAAAACAAATACAATAGTTTAAATATCAAAATGGATTATAGAAAATATCGGGAATAATTGCAGAATCATCCGTTATCTGATTCACGTTATGGGTGATTAACCTGTGCTGTTCGTTCCTCCTCCCTCGATTATATATGTTTATGTAGGTTAATAATAGATATAATCAGACATGTAGTTGATAAATCTTTGATTAAACGATGATGTTGGGTATTATTATGTTAATTACATACAACCCTGTAGGTAAAATTACACTATAACTTTTACTCATGAAAACCTATATAGAATTATTATAAAACTTGCTCATGAAGTTAAACAAACTGATTAAAACACAGATCAAATTTCGTTACGTCTTTTATAGTTTGAATTTTCGTTTTTACTTGTCTTGACTACACTAGGATCTGGAAGAGTTGTTATTTAAAATGAAATGAAATGGGGTTTAACGTCCTACTGTTCTGCTTGAAATGAGGGGTCAGCCAATCAAATGGTCTGTCGAATCGAGTGTTGGACCTTTTTTGCGCGGAACAATAGCAGCAATAGAAATCAAAACAAAGAAAAAGTAGAAAAAAAAATCCCATGGCGGTCGCTAATTGGTTAATCGAATGACGTTATCGGGTCAAATGTCGCTTACTTGGTACCTGACGTTAAAGAACGTGAACTCCCACTATAACTTGTTAGATCTACATGTAGTGTAGGCCATCGAAAGTATAAAAAACGAAACGTAATATAAATCTATATTTTAATTAGATTGGAAGTTAAAATAAGAAGTGTGAAACGGGACATTATTTCAGAAAAAGATTTATTGACATTGAAATAGATGAACCACTTTATGCCCTTTAACCTAACCCCAAACTATTTAAAATCTATTTTAAGCAAAGGGGCTGTGAATTTTAGTGAGAACACATCATTGACAATGAAATAGACGAACCACTTTAACCTAACCCCCCAAATAATCATTTATCAAATCTATTTTAAGCAAAAGGGCAGGGGGTTTTAGGGAGAACACAGCCATTATTGACAATGATATAGACGAACTACTTTATGCCCACGTTGGGTGTGTATTTTTACAACTTATAGTAAACTTATCTATCGGTATTCTTCCACAATATTGACATTGTTGTCGGGTTACCTCGTTCACTTTTGTATGTCGTAAATTCCTTAATTTTCATGTACACAATGCCTGTTTTGAGTCAGCCATTTCTATAATTATCCTATGCAATTGGCGCAAATCATTTAAAAAGAGACATTACGCCGAATGTAAATTTAACAAACCATTTTTGGTAAGCAACAACAAAAATATCGGGTGCGTTTTAAACATTGCCCGGGAAGTGAAATTTATGGCACCCCGCAGTAAGGAAAGTTCTTCTAGAAGTTTAGAGATAGTCAGTTTTGCTTTTTCATAAAAGAAAGATCTTCGAGGGAATGTCCCTTGAAACAACCTGGTATAATTGAAATAGAAAACATGTTTTAATCCCTTCACGACATGTAGATCACACCTCGTGTGAATATTTCCAATCGTTAAAAGAAGGGGATTATAAAAGGTTTCGTACTAATCGGGACTGTGAGAATTTCTTCATCTATTATTAGGGTGTGGTGTCATTGTCAATATTAAGCCTGCTTTTACACGAAAGTTTCGTAATTGCAGACCTATTTCTTGCTCACTAACGGAAATAGTCAATGAATCCTTTCGCACAAGGGGCGATAATATATTAAAGAACATGATGTCATTGTCGATATTAAGCTCTTACACGAAAGTTTCGTATTTACAGCAATATTACTCACTTATTACAGGAAATAAATATACAATATTAGCCTAATAATATATTAAAGAGTCGTGACTTTTGGCAAACGATGAATCAATGTTCTTACCCTTTGGTTGCCATAGTGATCTGTGACGTATTGCCAATGGAAGGCGTCCATGGAGTAAGAAATCATAAATGACGTAACCCATTCGACACCGTCACCTCTGCCCTGTGTCATTGCTCCTGTAACCTGAAATCAAACAATAAAAAAAAAATTAAAATCAATCAATCGAATGCAATCGGAACATTTTCGTTTTCCAGATCTTTCATAGGCAAGAATGGTTAAGCTACCTCCTCCCAGACATACTAGTAGGCCTACCACTTTCAAGTATTGCAATATTTGCGAGTACCCTATTATTTCGTCGAATTCGTCTACTGGATTTTATAGTTTTATTCTCTAGTAGCTAGATTTGTCCTTATTAGGTCTCGCTATAGAAAGCTTGGGATACCGGAAGTACAGATACATTTCAAACGAAACTTGACGGATGCTACTATTTTAAGACTATTTAGGACAATTGTTGCGACAAAACACAGGGGAGGGTGAAAGGGAAAACAACATCCCATAAAAATATGTTTTCAAGTCCGTAGGAGTGGGCAATACAAATACTTTCAGAGGTTTTGAGATGGTGCGATTTGACGACAAGGATAGACGGCATGCTCTATTTATTGTTGCAAAATAAAAACCCGAAGAAAAATGGACCCTGCTCGTTTCTTTTGACGAGTTTTACAACATCTATACATAATACAAAATGTACTACATTAAAAGAAGCTGAATGCAATCTCCGCCATCTTGAATTATAATGGTATTTTATCATTTGAATCACGGTGTACTTAAAATGGCGGGTGTGACATGTAATTATTAGACATGTAGTTAGACTGTCGTATAGCGATATCATGTTACTCCAGTATGTTAGTCCCGATTTCTATAACCATTAGTTGGAAGGAATCTCATCCCAAACCCCCCTTTCAAGCCCCAACGAAGCCATCTGTTAGAGGGCCGTGTAAAATACGGGTTTGTCTGGAAATTTTACGGCCTCAAACTTTGCAGTAACAAAAACTATTTTTGGGGCGTTTTTATTGTTAAAATGTATAGAGAAAAAAGTATTAAATATGCCATTTTTTGGCAATTATTTGTTAACGACTCCATGATACATGAAGTGCTATACGTTTTTCATCGTAAAATAAGATTGATATTATCTGTACAAATTAGCAACAAGCAAGCTGCGACAAAAATTATTTTACTATAAAAGTTCCACCAAGATATCAATCTGGTGACGACACGTGCACGTGCAATTTTCGATAGTTGTTGAAAGTAATAGCTCAATAACAGAACACGTATTTTTTTATAAAAATAATAATGTATGTCTTGGTTCTGACTTGTTTCAACTCGGTGCACGGCGCTTGGGTCGTCAATTGATGCCTTGTCACTTGATTCTCGTCCACAAGGAACCGAGAGAGAGAGAGAGAGAGAGAGAGAGAGAGAGGGAGAGAGGGAGAGAGAGAGAGGGGGAGGGTTTACGACCACTCGGGCACAAACTAGGCCATTTCGAGGGGAAAAAAGGTTCAATTGTATTTCAATAACTCGCTTGCGCGTAGGGGTCTTTATCAGTGGGAGGAAACCAAAGGTTGGACGGGCGACCCTACTCCTTGTTACGTACAACCCTTGATACATAATTCATAAGACAGGCATTCCCTGTGTTGGTTTGCCAAGGAACAAAGGGAGAGATTTTGAACCGGCATAGGTACGGATTCGAAACAACATCGTCTTAGATTGTTTAGATTTGTGAAAACAGAAGAGAAAAAATAAGCAATTTGTCTAACAGAAAAATACACGTAATCTGCGCCAATTGTTGTGCATCTTTAAATAGCTTTTGACTAATTATACGGATTACCAAACCTGCCAAAAATATGCAATAATAGGATACACCATTATGCCTCACACCATACAGCTACATGTCAATCGATGGGGGTATTCCAAAAACATGCCTCTAGAAACATGCATCATTAGTCACAGTAAATGACAGTAGTAACTCATTATACGGATGACCAAATCTGCCAAAAGTAAGCAATAATTGGATACACTATTATGCCATCTTGTCGGGACTGACGTACCATACAGCTACATGCATCATTATTCACAATAACCTGACAGTAGTAACTCATTAATACATTTCAACGAAGAATATCATTACAGATAAACTATTGTTTGTGTCACGTGTTTTTACTAACATGTATTCTTTCGCACCCCAAACAAAACCGTTCAAAAAATAGCTTTTACTTGATTGTTAAAGAGACAAATTACTCAAGAAGATGACTCGACATTTAAAATGAAAGAATTTACGAAGAGTGGGGTAGCATAAGAAGATCGGGACCAATCCCGGACCAATCCCGAAAAAAACCCGAAAAATTTATTTTTAAAAGTGTATGAATTCACGGGGAGTGGGGTACCATAGAAGATGGAGACCAATATTACAAAACCCAATTTCTCTAGAAACCCGACTGTTAAAATAAATAATTTGATGAGGTGTCGCGTACCATAGAAGATATATATAGGGACCAAATTTACAAAAAAACAACCCCTTCCAAAAAACTGACAAAATTGGTCCATTCCTAACCGTAACCTAATCCTGTAAATTTTTTGTAATATCGCCCCCACCCCCACCCCCAAAAACTTATATTGTCAAAAAGAAATATTTAAAATGTATGAATTTATGAGGAGTGGCGTACCATAGAAGATTGGGACCAATATTACAAAAAAACAATCCATCCAAAATTGGTCCATTCACAATGGCAAACTACTCTATTGTAAATGTGCAAGTCAATTTAAGAAGATTTTTGTAATATCGGCCGCCTTCTTAAATTGTAAAAAGAACATTTGAAGATAACAATTTGCAACCAATTAAAATCGTTTTTACGGAAGTCAATTATTCAAGTTAGATAGTGGGAGTTATCTGATCTTAGCAACAGATGTTAAAGTGTTTTCAACCAAGTGCCCTTACGGAAAATTTAACGCCCACTCGACACAAATTAGGTCATTACGGGACTATCTACCGAAATGTTTCTTCCTGCAGTAATGATCGAAATCATTCGTACGATCTGTGCCAAGGGCCAAATTGAAAATAAGCCTCAGGCTTAATTTGCTACCCTTGTAAAATGACGAGATTATTATTATAACATAGGTTGCCAGGCAACGAAACATACGCCCACAGCAGCTAAATCGTCCGGGCAGTCAACAAGAGTTGTCGCATATTTTATTTTTTTCGGTACACTAATATCTGATTAAAAGTAACAACTCATTATGTAATAATCAGAAAATCATTGGAATTTGTTTGGCTTTGATAAAGTTCTCCTCCATGCTGTTCAAGTTAAAAAAAATTCATTGAAACTCAATATACTTGTTCGTCTCATGACCTTTAACACTGTGTATAAATTTAAAGTCAATCGTATATTAACTTTAGCCTCTAGAGCGTCCACCAAATTTTGAAAGTGATCAAGGGCCATAACTCAGTCAGTAATTATCGGAAATGATGAAAATCAATCGGCCTCTTCGTCTCATGACCTTAAACACTGTGTATAAATTTAAAGTCAATCGGATATTAACTTTGGCCTCAAGAGCATCCACAAGAATTTTTGAAGTGATCAAGGGCCATAACTCTGACAGTAATTATTGGAAATTGCTGAAAATCAATAGTCTTCTTCGTTTCATGACCTTAAACACTGTGTATAAATTTAAAGTCAATCGGTTATTAACTTTAGCCTCTAGAGCGTCAACAAGATTTCTTTAAGAGATCAAGGGCCATAACTCTGACAGTAATTATCAGAAATTGCTGAAAATCAATAGGCTTCTTCGTCTCATGACCTTAAACACTGTGTATAAATTTAAAGTCAATCGGTTATTAACTTTAGCCTCTAGAGCGACCACCAGATTTTTTTAAGTGATAAAGGGCCATAACTCTGACAGTAATTATCGGGAATTGCTGAAAATCAATAGGCTTCTTCATTTTATGACCTTAAACCCTGTGTATAAATATAAAGTCAATCAGTTATTAACTTTAGCCTCTAGAGCGTCCACAAGATTTTTTAAGGTGATCAAGGGCCATAACTCTGACAGTTATTATCGGAAATCGATCAAAATCAATAGGCTTCTTCGTCTCATGACCTTAAACACTGTGTATAAATTTAAAGTCAATCGGATATTAACTTTGGCCTCTTGAGCGTCCACAAGATTTTTCTAAGTGATCAAGGGCCATAACTCTGACAGTTATTATTGGAAATCGCTGAAAATCAATAGGCTTCTTCGTCTCATGACCTTAAACACTGTGTATAGATTTAAAGTCAATCGGATATTAACTTTGGCCTCTAGAGCGTCCACAAGATTTTTTTAAGTGATCAAGGGCCATAACTCTGACAGTTATTATCGGAAATCGCTGAAAATCAATAGGCTTCTTCGTCTCATGACCTTAAACACTGTGTATAGATTTAAAGTCAATCGGATATTAACTTTGGCCTCTAGAGCGTCCACAAGATTTTTTTAAGTGATAAAGGGCCATAACTCTGACAGTTATTATCGGAAATCGCTGAAAATCAATAGGCTTCTTCGTCTCATGACCTTAAACACTGTGTATAGATTTAAAGTCAATCGGATATTAACTTTGGCCTCTAGAGCGTCCACAAGCAATTGTGGACGCCGGACCGACGGACGGACGGACGGACCGACGGACGGACGGACGGACGGACGGACGGACGGACGGACGGACGGACGGACGGACGGGGGCGACGGCAATATACGACCACATTTCAATGTGGGCGTATAAAAATTGGAGACACGGTTATTCAGTGAGTAAGGCGTTAGCTCGCTAACCTTGAGCCTTGAGGTTCCTGCGTTGGCCGAGGAAGTTCATCTGAATTTTCCGGCGTGGTTCCTTCCTGTTACTGGTGCAGGACCGACGGGCTTGGCAAGAGCCAACGTATAGTCATTTGGATGAGACGAATAGTCGGGGTCCCATAAGTACACATTGACGTAAAATATTCCTTGATAGATGGAATTCGATATCCGGGCAAAATTACTCCCCCATGGCACACTCTGTGGCGTATTTCCGTTTTAATTAACCTAGTCGGAGCGGAGCAGCAGAACGTTCAACCTCATTTCATTCATTTCCGTTTGGAATTGACTGAAACGACATTTTGGACTTAGATTTCAAAAGCATACGTTTTTAAATAAACCAAGATGGTGGTCATTTGTTGACGACGAAAATCCAAGAAACAAATGAATGAGAAACGTGGTACTTGTTCTTTAAAGGGGTATGCATACTCTGCATTTAATTCACCGACACATCGGGTAGAAACTCGAGGCAAATTGTCACCAAAAGAATCACCGAGAGTTTTTTTTTTTTTTTTTAAATAAACAACAAATAAACAACACGAATTGTCTTGAGAAATATCAAAAGCTTTCGAAACCTAATATGTAAATAAACAAACATCTGATACGTAAGGCGAAGATAAAAAAAATGTCGAGTAGGTTTATGATAGCGGCTTGTACATAAAAACACAAAAGAGTCAAATATTTCAGCCATTTTAAGCTGGGTAATGTTTATGTATAATAGACTTGATTAATGAGACAGTGTTAGCGTATAAATTACTTTGAATAATAGCGATACGGTGTGATCCTAGTCCCCAGTAAACACTATATAACTACCCTCATTTACATATTCATTGTTCTTTTATATGAAATGTTTAGAATTAATGACATCATAAATTCTTTAAAGTAAAAGTAAGGTCATGGATCTAGATTGGAATTCGAGATCGTCATATCGCCGCTGATCTGTCAAAATTCTAACAAAAACAGACAACAGAATTCTGTTGGAAGGGGAAAAACAGCAGGATTTAAATTTCGTTTCGTTTTTTATTACTTTTGCGAATCAAAATTAACTAAATTAAACGAAACAAAATGATATCTGTGTTTTAGTCAGATTTCAGAAATGGCTACACAATTTCGATTATTGTGCATGATATGAAAGTCTTTATATAATGCCTGCTTTCGTGAAATATCTTGAATTTAGAAACATTTTTTTTATCAAAAGAAATTAGAAAACAATGCCATAAGAGTCACTCAACCAACGAACGAAACCTATTTTCGACAGTAAACAATTTTAATTTTGGATAAAATGGGGACATTTCACAGTTAAAATGAGCGGGAAGTCATTACTTTATGTAAAGAATGTATAAGTTAAGTGTGAATCTATTTGGTTGGGTGACCAAATTTAACACCATATAATATTACACAGACAATCAGTAGACATCATCTATTAAACCATATGATACACTCAATATCTAAAGGGAAACTCAGGGTTTTTTGTCCTTCAGGACCCAAGTTCACAAAGCATTCTCAGACTTACGATAAGAATTTGCTCAACTTTCAATCGCCGTTTATGACAAATAACTTTGATCTAGAAACAACAAACTTTGCGCTTAGTTTCTTAGTGACATATTTGATACATTAAAACAGCACAAAATTTTATAGAGGGGTATATTTTAGTTAGAATAAGGTAAACAACAGACACACCAGATATTTGAAACATTAAAACAACAACATTTTTTTGTAAAGGGCTATATTTTAGTTAAAAGGTGAACAACTGAAGTCTGAGAATGCTTTGTGAACTCGGGGCCTGGTCCTTCGACTTTTCAAACCCAAGAGGCCGTGTAGTGGCTCTAAGTACCGCGTTTGCGCACTAACCAGGAAGTTCGGGGTTTTATCAGGGTATTGGTCGAGAAAGTTCCCCTGTAATTTCCAGCGTTGTTTTCCTTTGTCAGTCTATGCAGTTCAAATGGGACGGGAAACCAAGGTACCGTGTGCACAGTCGCGTGCACGTAAAAGACCCATTTGACTGCTGGTCATCCCCTTACCAAAACCTCTTAACTATTAAAATCAAAACTGGTCAAATACCTTTGAGTCCCCAGTTTTTTCTTGCAACCCTTTAAGCAAGATTATATCTAATGGACAAATTATACAATACAGGCATAGTTTTCTTTGTTAAAAAAAAACAAAACGAAACGAACTTCTCTTTATTCTAAACATTATTATTTTCGCATCAGTGATGTTTGTGTTGTATTTTTACTATATTAAATATATGTTATCAATTGACCAAGTCTAAACAGCACGATCTTAACTCTGGGTGGATCCACATATGAATTTATAATTTCTTTTGTCATATAGTATGTACGTAGATTATAGACAGACATTTTTTTCATTTTTTTTTTATCAACAAATAAATGTTATTTTAAACTCCTCGTCAAAAATTCTAAAAAGCAGAATCACGTCTTCAGATTTTTTTTCTTACTCTTTCAAATATATAGTTAAAATTAGATTTATATCTTTATAAAGTTAAAAAAGTGTTCAATTTGTTACTAACATTGTGAAGTGTGATACAAATTTGTATTGAAATATTAATCTTATACGGAATGATGCAATATTTATTGACGTATGGAATGAATTGAAAACGGGGTAAACGTCCTACTTTTTTTTGCACCAGCCGGGCTAAAGAAGACGGGTATATGCCATGCAGGTGAATTTTGCCGGGCAACGGCTTTTCCGTCTACCCTTCGTCGAGTTCTAACTGCCAATTGTTTTTTTTACGTGCATGCTTACGTGTACACATTACCTGGATTTTACATCCCATCCAAAGGACAAGACGTAGTTAAGCGTCCACTCAACACATAATAAGTCATTTAGGGACTAACTGTAGAAGACTGCAGATACGCCGAATTGCCATTTTGCTATTATGAATTGCCATCGCCATTTAGGATTGATTCCTTCATTGATGTACACCTCCATTCATTCATTTTATTTGTTTGCTCATTCTAACTTACCCTGGCAGCTACTCCCAGATCCACCTGCAGCCATTCTGAAGATGATTTGTACTTTGCGCACCAGCCTAACTTATTAGGTAAATAAACTCGAGCATATTTTTCACTGCAGCCTTTATCCCAGTCTTGAGGATATGTTGAAGAGGCAGTAATCTGCCAGTCATGTATACTGCCTGTAATCATTCCAAGAGGTCCATTCGTTATACAAACTGAAAATATAAAAAAAATAACAAATAAACTTCAAGGTTTAGACATTTAATTTCAATGTTTAGACATTTAATTTCAATGTTTAGACATTTAATTTCAATGTTTTAGACATTTAATTTCAATTTAGACATTTAATTTGTTAGACATTTAATTTCAATGTTTAGACATTTAATTTCAATGTTTTAGACATTTAATTTCAATTTAGACATTTAATTTGTTAGACATTTAATTTCAATGTTTAGACATTTAATTTCAAGGTTTAGACATTTAATTTCAATGTTTAGACATTTAATTTCAGTGTTTAGTCATTTAATTTCAATGTTTAGACATGTAATTTCAGTGTTTAGTCTTATAAAACGTCAATGTTTAGTCATATTAAATGTTTCGTCTTATAATTCAATGATTAGTCATCTAACTTCAATGTTTAGACATGTAATTTCAATTTTTAATCCTATAACTTTAATGTTTAGTTATATAGTTTTAATGTTTAGTTATATAGTTTTAATTTTAGTCACATAACGTCAATATTCAGTCATATAACGTCAATATTCAGTCATACATATAACGTCAATATTTAGTAATATAACTTGAATGTTTAGTCATATAAAACGTCAATGTTAAGTTACATAACTTTAATGTTTAGCCATATAACTTTAATGTTTAGTCATATAACTTTAATGTTTAGTCATATAACGTCATTATTTAGTCACCTAACTTCAATGTTTAGTCATCTAACGTCAATGTTTAGTCATATAACTTCAATGTTTAGTCATATAACTTAAATGTTTAGTCATATAACTTAAATGTTTAATCATATAGAACGCCAATGTTTAGTTATAAAACTTTAATGTTTAGTCATATTTATAACGTCAATGTTTAGTCAGATATAACGCCAATGTTTAGTTATATAACTTAAATGTAAGTGTAAATGAAATTGGTGTTTAACGTTTTAGATTTCTACACCAATATAACTAATGAAGACTGGCATATGTTATGCAGTGTTTTGTGAGTGAAGTTTTTCCCAGGCAGCGGTTCGACGGCCTACTGTCAGGTGATGTTTAACGTGCTTAGTTCTCCGTCCTGTGTGACTGGGTTACGCTTCAATTCTTACTTGACTTGTTATGCTGAGTCACATTAATATTAATAAAACTTCCTTAAATATTTTTTTTTATTTTTAGGAAAGCTTTTGTATAAGGAAGCCTTTTAAAAGTAAGAAATCATATTCTTAAATGATATAATGATAAAAATGTGGCTTCTGGGGTGAATTTGTTACAAATTATAATATAGTCATATTCTTTGAATTCTTACTCATAAAAAAAGCGATCTTATAATTTGTAACGGAATAAAAATGAACCGCATTTATATCGTATATTATGTAGTTACGATACACAATCGGATAAAAATACATATCTATATCTCCTTTCGTTTTTTAAACTGTCGATGGTCTCTACTAAATGAAGATCTGATCGGTTGTAGAGGAGGGTCGGGTCAGGGGTCATACGAGCGGCTTTCGACCCCATTACATCAGACATTCGATTAATCAGTAAGCGTTGATGTTTCTAATGGGTAACAGATATTTTTACTGGCTAATCCTTGACGCCATGTAGAACGAAGTTTTTTTTAACAACTCTTTCAGACAGAACCTTGTGTATAAAAGACAAGTAAAACAAAATTTTTAACTATAAAAAAAAGAAACGAAACAGGATCCGTGTTTTTATTTAATCCCATTGTTACAATACATTAAAATTCACAGCATTTTTTAAAAAAAATAATTAAGGAACCGCATTTTTCTCAAGTTTTCTTATTACTTACATAACGTAATATTATAAGTCAATTATAATAGGGAAGAAAAAAACCTATATTTATCCCCAAATATTCATCTATATAATTTACATATTTGGATCACCTCGTACATAGGTGAGAACATATTATGCCGAGACGTTTACATAGACCCGTCAACCCACAATCCCTACAACACCCACTTCTTTACAAAGAACATTTCTAATTCTAAAGGATTTATATATAAATATATATTATATATGTCTTAATACACGAGAAACAAGGTGTAGTCAGTATGTAATAAAGCCCCGGATGTTTTTGTTACGTATACAGATGATGACAAGCGTAAAAAGCTATATTTTTAAAGTCTTAAACTTAATGTAAGATAATTCCACAAGTGACAAGAGATAAAGACGGAGACAATCGGATAACCGATAATTTACCAGACTGTATTGTCCAATCTTGTTACGCGATTACGAAACACCGCTGTGCATTTGTTAGTTTTTTGCGCCTTTTGGACAAAATCTATTGAAATTGCATTTTCGTGCAAATTAAAATCTCTGTTGATCATATAATTATTTTAAATGGAATGTTGTTCATTTATCAAAATAACAAAAAGTTTATCAAAGTTGGAATTTGTTGTTGAAATGTGCAATAAAAGATTCGTAATCCGGTTTAAGTATGTTGTCAAGAATAGTCAAGAGGGGAGATAATTGTAGACTGAATCTATCAACCTAAATGTAATATCAGAACACAACGTTCAAATAATGACATACACCATTGTGAAAATCGTGTTAAAAATTAGAAGTGATATTATTACTTTAAGGAATAGGCGGAGTTACGAACAAAGAGGGGACCACGGTGGATAAGTTGGGTCGCTAGCTTGGAGGTCGCGTGTTCTATCCTGGCATTGACCAAGAAAATCATCGTGATTTGCCAGTGGTGCAGAATGGAGGGTCTGACAAGTACAGCTGTGTAGTCGTTCGGATGGTACGAAAAACCGAGGTCCCGTGTATACATTGGCGTGTACGTAAACGATCCCTTGTCAGTTGGAATTCGATTTACGTATGCCCGTCTTTATCAACCCAGTTGGAGCAGAACAGTAGGACGGGAAACCCCACTTAACCTCATTTCGGTTCTTTATGATGCAAATAAATGCAATGAGGTTTAACCGTCTTAAAGACTGCGTCGTGCACCAATAACAAGGGGAAAACCAGGTTGGGAAATCCCGAGGACTTTATCGCTTCTTTTTCCCGGGTGCTGCGATTCCCTACACCCCGTCACTTCTAAAGATTACTCCACTTCGACCCCCCCCCCCTCATTCTCTCCCTTCATAGTCATTTCAAAGCAAAGAGACTACACAGCCGACCAAAGGAATTTTGACACACATGTTCATAGCAAACAAAAGACAGAATTATATTGTAAACATATTTTCGTAAGCTATTCTGCAATTGACTTCTACAATAACAACATGATGTGACGACGACAACATGGCTGCACATAGCGTGACGGAATGTTTTTATTGCATATTATAAAAGTTGGACGAGGATCGTGTATCTTTATGTTATTATTTCTGGTATCTTGATGGAGATGAGTCAACACAGTGAGGGGTATGGTCTGATTTATGCCTGATATTACCCAATAATAGTTGAAAGGGCCGTGAGAGAATTTTACTTTTTGGGGAAAAAAAGCAGTTTAACTAATTTTTACCTTCTCAGAAACATTTTCATTTGTCTCATAAATTTGAATCGAGTCATATTACGCTGAAACTGATCTTTACCTTGCCTTTCTTAGAAACATATTAATTGGGTCTTGTTTTCTGAGAGATGTCCTTTAAGATATGTAAGCTGCGTAGTTGTCAATTTCTGTGTGATAAACTAAAGTCGCACTATGTGGGCTTGTTATACAAATTACCTATAAATTTGGTTTGTTGGGGTCTGTTATGGAAAATAAAGGGACGAGAAATTGTTGGGACGTCCCTTTATGGTACAGATCACCTAGACTGAAGTTGTATTGTGGCTCTTGGTGGTGGCATTTCAATTTATCATGTATTTTGATGGAAAATAAAGGGAGAAAAGATATTGGGTTGTCCATATGGGTAAGAAAGGTTTTCGATTATCAACTGTTAGCGCAAGAAGCGAAAACAATTTTGCCGCGGATCTGAAAAGGGCATTATACCCCTATCCTAGCTGCATTCCCAACAGCGTTATTCGGATGAGAAAAGAAATGGAAACACAAGTCACCAGACGTCAACCATTCTGGTTTAAATAATATGTTTTGCGACAATGTTTAGGCTGTGTGTGTGTGTGTGTGTGTGGGTGTGTGAGAGAGAGAGAGAGAGAGAGGGAGAGAGAGAGGAGGGGGTGTTAAGGTGCACTAGACACAAACCAGGTCATTTCGGGACTAACATATGATTCAATTGAATTTCAATAATTCGCTTGCGCGTAGGGGTCTTAAGCAGTGGTTTCGGAAGACCCGGAGAAAACCCATGAGGTTTAACAAGCGATCCCACTCCTTACCACGTAGAACCATGAAATCGAAACCATGGTCAGATTGAGAATCCTTTAAAGGTCTTCAGTATATCTCGTTCTCCTCTTAACAGAATAAAGAACATAAATCGAAATCGGTGTTCGGGGGCAGACCACCATTGAATTTCACACTCTCGGTACCCCACCATTAAATTTCACACTCTCGGTACCCACAATTCTCTCTCCTTCCCCCCCCCTCTTAGCATGGACTATTTTGTTGATTTGTTAGTCTAGAATTGAAGAAGAGGGTTTGAATTAATATTTTCTCCCTGGTTTTGGTAAATATTCATGATTTTGAGGCGGAAAGGATAACTGAGTTATCAGGTTGGCTATACGGTTATATGTACGGCAACTAGTTACATGTTTTGGGTATGCTTCTTTAAGTTGGTATATCTCAAAATGTTGGTGGTCAACCTCCTACAAATTTAAGTGCAAAGACATGGCCATTTGCTCCTCTGTCTATAGTGAAAAGCATTCAGTTCAACGAAAACTTGGGGAAAACAGTTATCCTCCCAGTGAAGAACACGTTTAAGCATCAAATAGCAACCCAATCTACCACAAAAAAACAACCGAATAATACGCAACTCTTATTTGCTTTCAAATTTACTATTAAAACCTTTTCGAATTCGTAGATCTCCAGTCGTTATATCTGAACGCAGATCAAAAAAATATAAAAGCCTATATATTAAGTGATAATATACTTATATTAGCCCTTATATTCCTAAGCAAATAGACCAACATTACGTTAATGAATAGAAGCATTAAGGGCTATACCTATGTTTATATAACTTTTAAATTTTAATATAGGAACTCTAAAGACATCGAAAATAAAAAAAAATCGGGTAAGTATATTTTAGTATATATAATTAAATTGATTTATTTCTGGCCTGGGAACATTAATCAGTCTGACATGACACGTCACACTTTTAGAAATATGATAAAGATAAGTAAATAAAGGGTATTTATTTTATCGCCTTGTCATCTCACCAAATGGGGGTTGGATGGCCGAATGGTTAGCACGTGCGCGCGCTGTATCATAAAGCCTGTCATTGAGTCAGCTGGCGTGGTTTCGAATCCCCGGTTGTCAATGACAAGGAGTGGGGTCGCCTGTCCAACCTCGTTGGTTTTCTCCGGGTCCTCCGGTTTCCTCCCCCTGCTAGAGACCCCTATGCGCAAGCAAATTATTGAAATAAATTTAAACCATATGTTACTCCTGAAATGACCTAGTTTGTGTTGAGTGGACGTTAAACCCCATCACTCTCTCCCCCCCCCCTCTCTCTCTCCCCCCTCGTTCTCTCTCTCTCATCTTACCAAAATATACAATATAAAAACAAGGGGGCGTGGTGCGTGAGTAGTTAGCCTTGCATCCGGCTTCCCCCCTTCGCGGTGAATTAGGAGGTTGTGTGGCTGAATAGGCAATATAGGAAATTATTAATTTAATAATGTTTTAATGTACATTTGATTAATAATCAGTCGAGGATGTATAAAGGCACCTATTTTTTCAATGTTCCAACTGTCAATAACACAGAGCAAGGGAAAATAACTATGGGATGCCGTTTCTTCTATTCATCAAACGTTACGTAACTAATTTAATTTGGTTTGATCATTGTATTAGACAGACATGAGAAAGGTCATCAGTCTTTTATAAGTCCAAACTAAATCAGGCACAAAATAAATATTAAAATTTTCAAAATCGTTGAAATATCTTTCTTTGTTCAACTTTACAAAGTCCAAAAAACACTACAAAGGTCCTTATTTCTTCAAATAGGGATCACGGTGTGACGTTCTGTGACGTCTTTAATGTTATTTAAAATATTCATGTTTTTTATTTTCGTATTTACCGCTTTGATTACCCGATTGCATGCATAATTGAAGTACTCCAATTAAATTCCAATTGAACAATTTAAAATGAAGGGCCTGTTAGTTTAAGTCGTGTAGCTAGGCGCCGATGTAACTTACTTCCAGTTCACTGTAGCGTGTCCTATAAATAAATATATTTAGCTATTTCACACGTCATTGCATCCAGGATTGCTGGGCTTTATCAGAGTTCGTTATCTACAAACAACGGTTATTATAACACATCAAGCAAACAGTCATTATTAAACGATATTGTCGCTTTTTCTTCAGAGTTTCTACAAAAAAGTTGATTAAAGTCATTACGCTGCTTTCAGCTTCCCCTCCTCCCTATTTGTATTGAATATCGGTCGGGGAGCTTAATCCGAGCATCCATGCTATCAAGGGTTGATCACGTGAATCGGCTCAATAGCCTATAAACCATCAATAACAAACAGACGACAAAGAGCACCAGCAGACGGCCTTTTATATCAAATACTAATATGACATATTTTTTTGTGGAAGGATTCGGGGTGCGATTATTCTTAGGATGAAGGGCGGAAGAATACGAGTGGACAGGTGAACAATGCCAATTGACCAGGGGTCAGATCAAAGGGGTCATTTAAAGGAGATTGCCGCTGATTGACAGAGAATGGCGGACAAAACGGGCAATCACAGGTAACAAAGTATTGAATTAAGAATAGGGATGACTACCTATTATGGCGCCTTGTATACTGGATGGCCCTTCGTTTGCAAACAAGATTTCAGTTGACCCCTACCGTAAACTACCGTACCCCTACCGTAAACTACCGTACTCTTCCGTAAATAATGCTGACCACGCTAAAGTTCAAATTAAATATGTCTTAAGTCGGGTTTTTTACATATTTGAACAACCCTCAATCTTAAAGTCAAATTTCAGGAATGGCACACAGCAAACATGTTTAGTCTGTCGAGACATACGTACAGTCAATAGAAAAAAGATGTCGTCAAACACCAGACGACATACGGGTAATACCAATGGGAGGACACGGAGGGGTAACTCTAGTTGGAAGGAGATTAAATTTGATACAAGACAAACTAGTTTAACACCCAACCGATATTTTTAGTATTTGGATATTAAATCTAGGGTGATATTATACTGTTTACACTTCGGTAACTATTAATTGTATATGTCATTGAGTCAAATTGTGTGATTTCGATTCCCTGGTTTTACGTGACAAGGAGTAGCCCCACGTTTCTTCCCCTACGTGCAAGCGAACTATTCAATAAAAATTGAACCACATGTTAGTCCCGAAATGACCTAGTTTGTGTCGAGTGGACTTTAAACCCCACTAGACGACACAACACCGTACACCTTGTTTTATTTTTGGCCACCATGTCGTTCTTGACGAAAGAACATGAACAGAATTTAGATTAAGTACGGTATTATCATCATAAGATCAGATCAAAGAAAAATTTAAACCAATTAACATGTCAGATCACATACAAGTTACAATAATCTTATACACGATCAAAATTATTCTATTAAATAAAAAAAAAAATAACACAATTTGGCTGTCAAGTCATCGTCACCTGGTGTCATGTCGGACAATATACCTGTCTATTAAACATGTACATACAGAGATTAATAGAATTAATGTATTCATACCTGCTTTTATGACCGGATTTATAATTATCATGCTTGTTATTAATAGGCATTTAATAACGGTAACACGCATGACAATGGGTGCACCTTTGCACTACAAGGCGGACGGGAATATTAATTAAAACGGGACCATATGTCTTGATATTCCTCAAGGTCATTATGGAGCCTTTCGGGTCTTCGTCCTTTTTCGTTGGATTTGGAATATTTGGAATATTTGGCTATGGCAATCTAGCATGCTAATTATAATTAATATAACTATATCAATACAACAATCCCTAGAATGATCGAATAGAAGTGGTGTATAGTCTCGATTTCCCGGTTGTACATGACAAGGAGAAGGATCGCGAGTCCAGCCTCGTGGGTTTTCTCGGGATCCTCCGGTTTCTTCCCACTGCCAAATATCCCTACCCGCAGGCGAATTATTGAAATAAAATTGAACCATACGTTAGTCTCGAAATTACCTAGTTTGTGTCGAGTGGACGTTAAACCCCGGTCTCTTTCTTTATTTGAAACGTATTTATCTTTGTCTTGGAACAAGACCATGTCGTGAAATGCCTCCCGTACAAAAATAACCAACGAATACTGTAGGAGTCACCGTATTAATTTGACATTCTTAGTATTAATATTCCCGAAAAGGTGTTTTTAATAAGTTTTACTTATAGGCGTATGTATACAATCATTTTAAATTAGATTACGTAGTGTTTATTTAAGCGGAATTTCCAAATAACATAATATACATGATTCTGATTATATATACTTTCAATATTGACAGATGTCCCCACCTTTCCTTGTGTATATATTTGAAACAAAAGTCAGGAGTGAAGACATTATTTCTATTTATAGAACTACGGAACTCCCTTTGGGACACCTACGTTCAAATGTTGTTGTTCAATTGATTATATTAGCTTGCACCACTTTATTATATAAACATGTTTAAATATCGCCAGGTTTATCCACATTTTTGAAGGCTTGAAGAATAAAACACGTATTGTTTTCCATGCATCGTATGATTTTATTCATTGAAATACGGAACACCCACCAGAACACCCACACGAAAATGAGCACATAATACATAATGCAGTTGGTTTAAATACCTGTGTGAGCGCTGTATAATAAGGTCTGCCATTGAGTCAATTGGCGTGGTTTCGATTCCCCGGTTGTAGGCCTACGTGGGGTTTCTCCGGGTCTTCCGGTTTCCTCCCACTGCTAAAGATCCATACGCGCAAGCGAATTATTAAAATAAAAATTGAGCCATGCGTTAGTCCTGAAATGACCTGGTTTGGGTAAAGTGGACGTTAAACCCCACCACCTCTCTCTCTCTCTCTCTCTCTCTATCTCTCTCTTGTATGTGAAAATGTGCATGCTATGTATCATTTTTTTTGTCCGTGCCTGTCTCTAGTGCAGTTGTGTTATATACATTGGCTGATGCGGAACAGTTTCTTCCAGACCCAAACCACTTTCAAGTCTCAATATTTGTTATTAATCCCTTACTGTTGACATTTTACAAAGAAGGCTGCATGGTTTTTTAAGAAAGAAGGGCTGAGAAATCACACCTGAAGACAATAAAGGATTGGGTCGTGTGTTTTGGTATATTCTAAGTACATGCACAACATATGTTAGCTTCCCATCCGTTATTCAAAAGAAATATATACTTAAAAGGGGCATTGTCACTCTCGAGTAAATGAATATAACCAATTTTAAATAATATTATTATATTCAAGACTGTCTTAGACTCCCCCAATTACCGACAATTTGAAACGCTGGGTAATGCTTGGTTCCTACTGTCGTGTGATGTGTTACGATAGGGTTGGTCCCTACTGAGTCCATGATCTGGAGGGTGCAAAGACGTTCGTATACGTTTTGATATAAGCAACACGATTACCATGACTGACCTCAATATAAGACCCGATATGATCACCACTTTACTCCAAGATTAAATGAATGAAATGGGGTTTAACGTCCCACTATTATGCACCTGGGGTAATGAAGACGGGTATACGACATACAGTGTGCTATGAGGGAAATTTTGCCCGGGCAGCGGCGCTACTCTTATATTGAATTCCAACTGCCAAGAGATCTTTTACGTGGACTCCCGACCTCCAGGCTAGCGCACAAGCGCCTTGTTCACTTAGCCACCGTGGTCCACGATTTGAATTGTAGCACGAATCGCGATAGTTAGAACTTAGCATTAGGTTTTTCGCGTCAACGCAGCATTAACCAGTTCCTTGACAACCGCTAATATGCGAATGCACGACACGAACATTGAGAGTTAAAACGTGCATTTCCCAGGGGTGAATTGGAAGATTTGTCTCAAGTTTACGTGCAATCTTTTTTGAAAATGCAATAAATTTAATTCGAAAATTATTTTTTTACCAATCGACCACGACATGCCGCCATGACTCTTAAATACCTCATAATGCATTATATTTGAACGCCTACATGTAAATAGGTCAGCATATATCCACCATTGTTTGTTCTTCCTTCGTCTTTTTATCACTACGTTACTTATCACGTTTCTTAATTTAGTATCCTACACGCTTTACTACATAAACATCTATCATATCTACACCTTAACTTTAATTAGGCGCCAAAAACATGGGCCCTGCCCCTTTCATTACAATTCCCTTCACGAATACAGATACGGGTTTGGTTTAATAGAAAATCCTTAAGGCCAAGACGAGGTCAGATGGCGTACAACCCCCTTAAGACTTCTGTTTTAAGCTATAGGTATATACGCTACACTGTAATTTGACGTCATCCTCTTGGCTTTAGAAACTTGAGCCTGTGTTTTGGGGATTTGCGCGGACAATGGTAGGGGGTTGACCCCGGATTAGCGATAAGACATTTGTTTAGTTCGTATCCCATTCACTTTGTCCGGTACAAAAGATAGCCAGGCTTCGAGACGACTCAACGATGGGTTTAAGAAGTCGTTTGGTATGATCGAAAACTTGACACAAAGGAGTAAAGTTAATTGTTTGAACATATCTGTTAGAATGCTAAATCCACTTAAAGTAACAAATGTGTGAATTCATTCAATTTAAGAAAAAAAGATTTTTTTTGTGTGTGTAAAGTCCATCCTTTTCTTGTTAAAACTTTTTTTCTTTGGATTTTTTTTGAAAGGGGAGACATAATTAACCCACTCGAAATGCCATCTAGAAACTCTGGAATTTTGGAATTCATTGTTTGGAAAGAGTTTTACCAGCGTGCTTCGAAACGGGTTAGATTTGTCATCTTACCCGATCAACGACAAGTGGTACGAGGTGCTCTAGAGCCAGTATATCCTTGCATCAGTTATCATGGCTATTTCGAGCGGAAGTTTGGAGTTGGTTTTCATAAACCAAAACTAAGTCTTCCAGATAATAACATTCGCTCTAAAGCCACCAGCAGATGGCGCTCCAGGTCAACTTCTATGATCTCTAAGCCTCGTTGAATAATCCCAAAGCATAGAATACTTCGGTGATTCTCAGACTAGCATAGGGTAAAGTTTGTGTATATACATGTAGTTGCGTGTGGATGAATGCTTTGGGTGGTGGAGGGGACGGGGGCAGTCAGGCATCCTCGAATTCTAAGCAATGCTTCCCTGTATGCGTGCCGTTATCTCTTCCTTCCGAACAACTAGGTACCAGTTCAAGTCAGCATCGCATGTGTCAGGATTTAATCTAGTTGAGAGTCCTGTGTCCTACCGCTCGACTACAGCCCAAGCATAAAGTCCTTATATACATTTTAAAGAAGATACACTTCAGTGTGATGTGGTCATTGCCTGGAAGCTGCGAATATTCATATAACTTTGGCATTATAGCAGATGCCGTACAATTAGGTACTAGTTCCATGTCAGCATCCCATGTGTCGGGATTCAATCTAGTCGTGAGTCCAGTGTCCCGCGTCTCTACGGACCAAGCATAAAATTATTATTATACTTTTTAAAAAAAGATATACTTCAGTTTGAAGTGGTCATTGGCATTTATATAGCAGTGGCCGTACACGGGACAGGATATGCGAATAGTTCTTAAGCACCTGATTCCACTTGTCGTCTGCTAGGAATTTGACATAGGTAACTCTTTTCTTTGTACCCTTTGTATAACTTTTATATTATTACAAAAGAAACCCAGCACCCCTCCCTGTAAAGAATTTGAATCATAAAGGCAATGCTTTATCATCATTATTACTTATATATCTATCTATACACACGACATGGTTAGTGTCGCCTATACGTCACAAAACAAAATAGATAAACCATTGAATACATTCCAGTGTCAAAATTTTTAAAACCTTTGTTGAGTTCCTACCCAGCCAGTAAATCATTTATTCAATCGCTCACCTGACTTTACAATTTGTAGACAAAAAACTGAACAATGTTACTATTATCGAGGACTAACCTTCAAACTAAATTACCCCCAGTTTTTCTTGACGGTTTCGTCGGCCAAGTTTACGGTTTGCTGGACGAGAATGCGGTCTTTTGTAACCATCTCCTTACCATATGTGGTTATTTACCTTTTAAAAAACAATTTTTAGGGGGGAAAATTCTTTCGCAAAATGAAACAATTTTGGTGGCCATACTCCTTTAAGTAATACATTCCGCCTTTTCTGTAACGACACGTGTTAAATAACTTTTAACGCCAAAAAAATTATTTGTAGATTAACTCTGACCCGACTACGTAACACCTTTGCCAAATTTCACAGATGCGTTTTAAAATATCGTTTAAAAAGTCAAATCTTTGTTTGAAAATAGACTCACAACATTTTGTAAGCGACCCGAAGTTTTGAACCCATCAGTAGAGATGAAAGAATTGCGGGAGAATAGGATAAAAGTCTTTTCATCATCAAGAAACAACTGTTCGAGATTTGATAACTTTGTAAACTGACATCGGAAATGAAATGGTGGTTTAATGTTCTGCTTTTCTGCGCCATTCGGACTAAGAAATAGAGAGCGAGAGAGAAATGGGGTTTAACGTCCACTCAACACAACTTAGTTATTTCAGGACTAAGTAACATATCGGGTTTTTTTAAATTTTTATTTCAATAATTCGTAGGGGTCTTTAGCAGTGGGAGGAAACCGGAGTGCCCGGAGGAAACCCACGATGTTGAGAAGGCGCCCCTATATCCATGACACACCAGGGCTCGAAGCCACCTCTGGCTTGCCAGCTGAGATCGAAGTGCGGCACTCTAGACCACTAGGCCATCCAAACCCCCTCGGACGAAAAATGAAATGAAACGGAATGGGTTTTAACGTCCTACTGTTCTATTCCTACTAGGCTAATGCAGACGAGTATCGTCATACAGTATGCTATGAGGAACTGCCAAGGAATATTTTACGTACACGTCAATGTATACCTGGGACCTCGGTTTTTCGTCCCCATCTGAACTACTAGACAGCTGTCCTTGGTCCTAGTCAGGGCCCCCGTCATGCACCACTGACAAGATGAAACGGCGCTGGAAAATTCCGATTTAAGGAAATTTTAGTCTAAGGAATGTGCATACTTCTCAAACAAATTTACTTTGCTCTTCAAATGATCGTATATGATTTAAACCTAAAAATACGAAAAAATTTCAAGTGTTACAAACACCCACACAAATATCTAGCTGTTCAATTGAAATATTCACTTTCAAGTTTCTTCTTTCTTTAAACATTTTTGTATTTTCTCTTCTTTTTTGTAACTTTTTAACAGTCAAATAAAAATAACTCAAATAAAATAAATGGCTGTACGCATCACATTTTTTCTAACACATTTGTAAAATTAATGTTGATGAATCATTCACAGAATTTGAAATTAAAACATTTTACGAATACTGCTTTTTCATTGGTCAGGAGCAAAAATCTGTAGTCTATCGGGAAGTCACATTTTATCCAAATGAAATACAGTACCAGAAAATTCCAATGATATAACAGTGGAACTCCAGGTAAGCGAAACAACGTCTTACCCACTGAGCGAATTCCCCCAAATAGAGGTGGTACCAGATGTTCTGTCAAGATTAAACATAAACTGCCACGTACAGGACAACGACACCTATAGCTATAGTTTTGACCCTGATTTAACATATGTGTGAAATGCACACCAGCACATTATGTCAGCTGTACAAACTCCTCCGATGCGAAACGGTATCGGATGTTCTAGAAAGAGTAAACCTAGAGAAACGATCTTTATCTCTTTGTTCGATCCCTGCATTGGCCGAGGAAGTTCATCCAGATTTTCCGGCGTGGTTCCCTCTTGTCAGTGATGCAGGGGCTGACAATGACAGCTGTCTAGTTGCTCGCTCGAATGGGCCAAATATCACACTGTATGGCGTATGCCCGTCTTCATTAGTCTAGCTTAGGAGCAGAATAGTAGGACGTTTAACTCCATTCCATTTCATTTATCTTTATCTTTATCCATATATTATTAACCTAAGTTGTTTTATCTTAAAGGGGGGTTAGGATGGCCTAATGGTCTAGAGTGCCGCGCTTCGCCCTCTAGCTGGGCGGCTACCTCTGGCTTGCGGCTGTGGTTTCGAGCCCTGGTGTGAGCGTATGTGGCATGGAGATAGGGGCGCTTTCTCAACCTCGTGGGTTTCCTCCGGGCACTCCGGTTTCCCCCCACTGCTAAAGAAACCTACGCGCAAGCGAATTATTGAAATAAAATTAAACCATATGTTAGTCCCGAAATGACCTAGTTGTGTTGAGTGGACGTTAAACCCCATTCCTCTCTCTATCTCTTTATCTGGTCCTTATCATATATTATTAACCTAAGTTGTTTTATCTTAAAGGTAAATATTATTATTATATATGTCATAAGTAAGATATGTACTTGAGTGGTGCTTCACGTCTTTTGGTATAACGACTTGAACAGATTGTTTTAGTAATGTGACGATTAGCAATGATTTAGAACGATTAAGGGTAATTAGGAACAGATCGTCTTAGAACAACACCAAATGAGATAGAGAAAGAGAGAGAGAGATAGATAGATAGGGAGATGGGGGTTTAAGGTCCATTCGACACAAACTAGGTCATTTCGGGGCTAACATGTGTTTTAAAATTTTATTTCAATTATTGGCTTGCGCGTAGGGGTCTTTAGCAGTGGAAGGACACTGGAGGACCCAGAGAAAACCCACGAGGTTGGACAAGCGGCCCTACTTCTTAACACGTACAACCGGGGATTCGAAACCACGCCAGTTGACACAACGACAGGCTTTATGATACAGCGCGCGCACGCTAACCATTCAGACCCCCCCCCCCTCCTCCGCCCAAACGAGTAACAGCTTCAAAGTTGCTTCTGATCAGTCTACACGAATATTACAATAAAAAAAGGTTCAACTATGTGAATTTCCCAAAAGAATGAAAAAATCAAATGATATGAAGTGGGTATAACGCCCAACTGTACTGTCCCGACTGGCCTAATAAAGACAGACATACGTCAGACATGGGTATGAGGGAAACTCGTCCTGGCCTATTCTTATATCGAATTCAAAATGCCAAGAGATCTTTTACGTTACAATACAAGGCTAGTTTACGACATACACTTTACATTCATTTCAAGGTATTCGTATTCTTTTTAGAACACTTAATGACACTTTTACTAATACCTTTCGGTACGATATGTTTCAGTTCATAAAAATATTTCAGGAAGGCCATGTTCCAACATGCTGATCTCTAAACCAGGGAAAGGTATGACAAATATTAACAGTTTAAGATCAGCAAAAAACCCAACATTTTCTAATGGATAAAACGTTTTCTTTCCAAATCTATTTCATTGACTTTGAGATATATATTTTTCTGTAGATCTTCCTTTAGAGATATGGTAGAAAGCTAGTGAAGGAGTCAGTGTTGATGTATTTATTATAAGGGTGAAGAGTTTCTAATGTAATATCTCTGTAAATGTTCAACCACACTGATGGTCTTTCGACTTCCAGAGATATAAGACATTCACGATCCACTACATAAATACTGACTGTATATTGACAAACCAATGAAAAGGCAATAACATTATCGTGTGAATTCAGATCGGCCTTCGTATATCGCACAGTTACAAAAACAAACATAAACGCCTTCGTCAACACCAGGGGGAAATCATACACTAGATTATAAGTAGAGGGAGACTCTATATACATATATGAATTGATCGCAACGAATCTCTTAAATAGCGCTGTAGACCCTTTAATATGTGTATCCTGATCTGTTAAGCTTTTTAAGCGTTTTCACGGCCGAGTAAAACGTATGAACAAACAAACAGTGCTATGTTTTATAGGAAATGTTTTTAAGAATATATAATAACTACCTTATCTATATTTAGGACTTGGACTTGACCTAAATGGTTTAATGCATAGAGTATTTTAAACAATATATTTCTAAAAGCATAATACTAATAATGAATTGGTTTAAAAGTCTAGATAAATGAGCACACATAAGTGCAAGCATACGTCGACTGACCGAAATATAAACAAAATTTATTATATTTTTTCAACAAAGCACAACATTATTTTGGGGTAATTTGTTCTCGTTGAATTTTCAAAAACATATAATAAGTGTTATCTGATGTTCTAGAAATAATATTGACTACTTTTCGTGTTTCAAATTAATTAGAAGATTTATCATGTACTCTCGTGCTCTCGTCTTAGTCAAATCGATTTTGGAGAGTGAGAGAGAGAAATGGGGTTTAACGTTCACTCGACATAAGCTAGACCATTTCGGGAATAACATATGGTTAAATTTTAATTCCATTATTCGCTTGCGCGTAGGGGTCTTTAGCAGTGGTAGAAAAGCGAAGGACTCGGAGAAAACACACGAGGTCGGGCAGGCGACCATACTCCTTGTCACGTATAACCGTCGATTCGAACCCATGTTGACTCAATAACAGACTTTATGATACAGCGCGCACGTGCTAACCGTTCGACCATCAAACCCACCAATTTTTAGAAGAGTACACACCTTTGTGTTGTACATATCGTCAGACTGCTAATATTTTGAATACAACTGATAGATTGCCTACTGAATCTAAAAGATGCAATTAAGAATTGGACAGTTACGTAAAATCTTTAAATGAAAAGTGATATCAAGTGTTCCTGAAATAATACGCATACCCTCCCTAGCGCGCGACACCTGTTGCTACATGGATATCAGAAGGTGAAGGTTACTGGACAGACGATAACCTCGGGTCAAATCAACATTTGATGCTTGACTTCTTTCCTTACTTATGGAATGTGATTTGATATCCTATTTATTTTTAACAACTGGGATAATTACAACGGGCACACGTCATTCGATGAGCTGTTGCTATGCATGAAATTTTGCATGGGCAGTGGCGGTTCCATCTATTGGTTCTTTTACGTACACGCCAATATGTACACAGAACCTCGGACTTAAGTCGCTCGTCTTATCCGAATGACTTTTTTCTACCAAACCCTTTGTCCTGCTATTTGGGGAAACTCGCAAAAGTTCCAGGCTTAATAAACCCAGTCTGGGCAGAACAGTAGGACCTTAAACAGTATTTCATTTCATTTTCCAGAGAAGCTTCTCGACAAACACTAGGACCGCATCCGGTACTGACTGGTTAGTAAGCAAAAAAGCGCCATCTTGACTCAATTCAGTAATTCTCAATGGATGTATAGTATGGTTTTTCCATCTTCAAATTAACGTAATATTTTTTTAGATTTGACGGCAGAAGTTCGGTTCAGTTACATTCGTTCAAACAAAACTCAGAGTTGAATTCACGTTGCTTTATCGTCGACACACGTTTTATATAGAACTTGGGCGGTCTTATAAATAAAGTCGAAATTGATAAGGATCGTTTTTTCTGCTTAAAAATCTTTTTTTTTTTAAAAAGTGGCAAATGGTAAATAGATATATTATTTTCAGGATGAAAAGTTATTGTGGTTTCGCCTATTTTTTATTTCCCTGGGTCGTTATCAAGCATGCTACAAAAATGTCAAAAATTTGCAGAGAAATTTTGGACATAAAAGAGAACTTCGCGAAATTAAAGAAGTGACTAAAATTGTTAAGAATCTTAAGAAATACTTAAGTATATTGTTCGACACCCACTTGGCCACCACAAAAGTTTTAATCGCCTTAAGACAACTTCGTATCATTGCTTTGGTAACTTAATAAATACACTTACACGATTTGTGATAATTTGGTGAGAATTTAGTGGTAATAGTCCGAACGACACTATACGCTTATGTCATCAACAGCTAAACACCCAAAAGTTAAATACTTAGCTCCCTTGTTCACGTTTTTAGCACGCGCATGTTAAAGTTATTCGAGTGTTAAAAACGGGAACGTGAAATCTTAAAAAAATAAAAATAAAGTACAAAAAAGTAGAAGAAGAATAGCTAAGATTATGTCTGCCTACGAAAGGTAAATAAAAGGTGATATACACTACAATATGTCATAGCAGCCTCGCTGTCATTACGTACAACAGGTCCGCAGAAATCTACGTACAGGACGGTGTATGGCTGCACTTAAATATCATGCCAAAACAAACAGATAACTTCCTATAGTATTTCATACATGAGTTGGAACGTGTGGGAAGTAGAATGGACACGTACCAGACGACGCGCATGTGTTTGGGTGTAGCAGAAGCATAAAATGGCGGAGTATTAGGGTGTAGCAGAAGCATAAAATGGCGGAGTATTAGGGTGTAGCAGAAGCCTAAAATGGCGGAGTGTTTGGATGTAGCAGAAGCCTAAAATGGTGGGGTGTTTGCCGAATTAGTGTGTTTACAAATTGCTATGCACGTTTCTTGAAAGGACGATTCTGTTCTGCTCCGAACTCGTCGAATGAACACAGGCTTATGCCAAACAGTGTGCTATGATGGAAATTTTATCCTACGAATTCCATTTGCCAGGGTATATTTATGCGACCTCCAGACTAGCGTCTTATTCACTTAGTCACCGTGGCTCCCTTATCCCAAATACGGTGGAAATACTTACGGTAAATGAGAACATCTGATGCCATTTCTCATTCAGACATCGGGCAGGGTAGATTTGCCTGGATAGAACCGCTGATACAGATTTCCATTTATTTAAGAATTTAATATCTAACTAATTTAACATTTTAAGTATAAAATCTAATAAAATATGAATATTTATGTAAACTTTTCGACTAATTACAAAGTTTTATGAGGTATTCTAGAAAGAATGAACATATCGTGTCGCCTGCACATAATCTACATAACTTTGTTATAATGTTATGCCGGAGTGTTTGGATGGCTGAAAGATCTAAGACGTTCGCCTGAGATCAAAGGACATGCTATCTATGCAGGTCATGTTTTCGGTCATATGTACGTGACATGGAGTAAGGCCGACTGCTTCTAACCTCGTAGGTTTGTCAAGGCACTACGCCCCCACGTCAACCAAAACACCTCTGCGCACCAGTGAGTTACTGAATACAGATATCCTATAGTGAATAGTCCCAAGACGGACGAAAGGTACTTTAAAATGTTACGAAACCAGTGTTGAAATCAGTTTGTGTTGGCATACCTTTTATCTATTCATCATTTACCGTGAAACAAAGTAGTGCAGCTTTGCGGTTGTGCTAATAATTTTATATATATATATAAATGTATCTAATTATCGCCCTCTATCTCGCCCTCTCCTCTCCTCTCTCTCTCTCTCTCTCTCTCTCTCTCTCTCTCTCTCTCTCTCTCTCTCTCTCACTATCTCTCTTATAATGAAAACACCCCAAATAAAAGATTATTTATACCCGCGGTATATTAAATATATGTTCACTTGAAGATTTTCAAGTGTTGCATAACTTTACATAATAGCGAGCAATCTATTATATTTTTGACTGGAATGGCTCTTCAACTCGATGTAGTACACAAGTATAAAAGCTATTTTATGATGGTGCGCAGGTGTGAATTAAAAACCCTAAAATATGTCAGTGTTTATACATAACACGACACCATTTTAAAATATATGTGTTAGGAATATCGCTTACGCTATTAAAATTTTTTGGCGGGTCATTAAAAAAATGTATAGTAATTTTTTCGTTTTATGTGTTGTCAAGTTTTTAGCATGTCATTGTCCTCCATACAACATAAATCTTTTGGTCGAAAAACCACGTAAACATTTAAGATCTGATAAATGGGGGTCAGGCGAAGATTTTTCAGCATCTCTTATGGGCGTTACCTATACTTCCATGCATATTCTGTCTTCATCCTAGGCTACGGCTATATTAATCAGAAATTTGTTGACGAGAGAAAAAGAAACTTGGTGAAAGCTATTAAATTTGTTTATGTCAAAATTGGGCTAGCTGGGCTATGAAATTTGTAACCTGTGTACATGTTTATATAAAAATTTGTATTATTTGGACAAGCCCCACATAAAAAATATTTCGTTTCAGTGAATTGATGATCGTTCTATCAGTTAGATAATTGTTACACGCCAGTCCCTAGTTCCAAATACAATGGAATGAAACCAGTACATGATTAGATAGATCTCCGTTTTTCGTGCTACCCGAAATACAAGACACCTGTTTCACAGAGCTTCACAAGGGCCCACCCACAGAGCAACACGCACAGATCCCCACATATCCATACCCACAGATCCTCACAGATCCCCAACCACAGAGTCTCACAGTGAAAGAGCCTCGCAGAGCCACAGCCACTGATCATCGCAGAGCCACATTTACAGTACCTCCATAAGCCACACCCACAGAGCCTCGCTTCTCCGAGTTTAAACTGCCAAGGGATACATTGCAAATAGTCCCCTTTCTAAATAATACATGCAGAAATAGATAATGTAATTTACATATTTGCCCAAGAAGCGTAGTTACAAACTCGCAAGGAAAGAATTGCACATAGTCCCTTATTTAATAACACAGGTAAAATTATAAACACGGAACACCTGTGCTGAATGTTTCCACGTTTTTAATAATCATTACATATTCAACCTCATGTTCGCTTTTAAACAAACTCTTATAAGTTTTATATAATAATATAATCTATAGTAACTGGGGTTTAAATGGCTTTAGTTGGTCACGAGTACGAAATTATTATCATTCCATTTTATAACACCACAGATATTTCATACAAAGTCCAGCTATTATTACAACGCATAGAAATAAATATACGCACAGAAACGATCGAGGGCCTTTTAAAAAACAAATTTCGTAGCGAGTTGTCGAGATTTTGATTCGTATTAAATGTGTGTTAAAGAATAGAAATTGACCCGTTTGGTATTAAGGGTCAAACGTTATTGAATAAAGTGAATGATAATGTGTTTATATTTACATGTTGAGTGACGTATGATCAATATTATTATGAACATCTGTTCAATCAGTGTTATGTCTTGTGGTGTAAAATTTAAAGGGATTCTCAACGTTTTTTTTTATCGCGAGACGGTAAAGCAAGTGTTATCCCATCTTCTTCGACAATAACTAATTTCGGGACAAACATATGGTTCAATGTTATTTCAATAATTCGCTTCCGCGTAGGTGTCTTCAGCAGTGAGAGGAAACCGGAGGACCCAGAGAAAACCCAAGAGGTTGGATAGTCGATACTACTCCTTGTCACGTACAACCGGGGAATCAAAACCACGCCAGTTGACTCAATATGATACAACGTGCACACGCTAACCATTCTCGCCCCCCCCCCCCTGGTCTCTAAATAATATATTTTACCTGAACGAAATGAAATCTCATGTTTGACAACCCCTTTAACATTAGGGTTATTGGTCGAGGATAGAATAAAATGGGTTAGAAAAGACTTCAAGTGCGTGAAAAGAGCCAAGTCGTACCGGGCTGAAAGACATATTGAAAGTATTGAACAGAACTCATATACACAG
Organism: Patella pellucida; assembly: GCA_917208275.1. NCBI lineage: Eukaryota > Metazoa > Mollusca > Gastropoda > Patellidae > Patella > Patella pellucida. Next base: position 14,707,042 of record OU795041.1, read on the forward strand.
GCAGAGTTGTATGCCATTATTCTTTCTAACACTATGACCAGGCCGTCACTCACTCTTCAGAAGGGGACTTGCCAATAAGTTTCAATATAATATACGAAGACTAGAGTTGTAGAAAAGTCGTAAAATGTTGACATAGCTTTTCTGTATTATATTATCACGGCTATTGCGGTACGTAACACGTGTTCAGAATGAAAGACAAGAGGGGAATATGGTGGAGTTGTTTATTAAACATGGCGGCATTACACACGATTATAAATTGAATAATCCCTAAGGGAAAGGTTGTCAGAATGGGTTTGGTCCAGCGATTCGTAATTATCCGATGTCCAGTAATTCGTTGGGATTCTAACGAACTGATCAATCATGGTATACTATAATGGTCAAAAATAACCTTTCGGGTTATGTAATGCCTACACCCCTCTCCACCGGACAGAAAATATAACTGAACCCTTAGTCATTGAATATGTCCAAACATTACTCGACAGCTTTAAGACAATCAAAGAAGAGACTCGCAAAGTACAGATAAATACGATGAAAAAGATATAACCAAAAAATCACCTTTTTCAGGTTATGTAAATAAATATAACACAGCTGAGTATACACGTATATAGGTAAACCTGAGGGAGAGATAACACAAATAATGTATAAGGACTCATCCACACCTAATGGGTCATTTTAATACAGACATTTATTGGGTCATTTTGAGAAAACCAAAGCCATATCTCAACAGAGAAAGCATGTTTCATAAGCGTTCGTAAAAGCACTAAAGCAAGTCCGAAGTCTAAAACCACCTTGTTGTTCTTGCGAGCCTTGGCAAGTTTCTGTCACGAACGGCCGATTACGACCATGTCAAGTTTCTGTGACGAATGGCTGATTCCGGCAATGAGCGGTTGATTCTGGTGAAAAACGGATACAGAACAACCAGACGGCTTAGACAAGTTGCTGATTCCGGCTATCGTCGGTTAATTTCGGTGAAAAACGAATTGTCCAAACCAGTAGAAGAAGGGGCAACCAAGGGAAGAAGGGAACATGGTCCGCCATGTGTTAGCTAGCACCATGAGGTAAAAATTGGAAGTCTAATTGAAAGTTTCTCAAACCATCTGCTCTCAGTGGTCTGAACATACCAAATATAACTTTGTAGTTAATCCAAATAGTTTTAACGTCCTACTGTTTTGCTCCAAGTGGGCTAATCAAGACGGGTGTGTAGTCATATCACAACAAATCGGAGATTAGATTTTTACCAACGACCTGCAAAACGCCAATGCCCCACCCCCTCAAAAATTCTAATTCAGTACGTCGTTTATAATATTTCAGCATTGGTTATTACAATCGCATAGGAGTTGAGCTTCTAACACATTTTCGGGTAATATTTCTCAAAACCGACGGGGCTGAACATCCATATTGTCTTTCAAAGCAATACACAATTATAAGTGTTTAAAAATGTAACATATGAAAAGCTATTGGATGACCTTAGGTAAACATAGTCGACATTTCAAAAACCAGAAAGATAAACCGAGATGTACTTCAAATTAGTCGAGGTATGGCCGGTCAAGACAATATACTTACCGAAGAGAAGACCCAGTATATAAGTAAATATTAAAATTCTAATAACAGCAATCAGTTGGCTGAGTGACCATAACAATATCCTCAACGTTGTGGTTAAACACAAGAATAAGTGTCACAGGGCAATAACCGATTTTAAAGGGGAATAATCGCAATTAAATGAGTATAATTAAAATTCAAGGGGAATAGTCGATGTCAAAGGGGAATAATCGATTTTAAATGAGTATAATTAATATTAAATGGGAATAGTCGATATCAAAGGTGAATAATCGATATTAAAAGAGTATAATTAACATTAAAGGGAAATAATCGATATCACAGGGGAACCATCCATATTATATAGGGAATGTGGGGAGGGGGGGGGGGTAATTAAGACTGACCGCAAAAAAGTTGAAATTTGAAAAACCAAGTAACCGTATCATTCTTATCCACAGCTCTCTCTATATATATTTCGGGTGAAATACCCATTTATTGCTGTGTATATGAAGTTAAATTTAAAAAATGACTAACATGCTTGATGCCCTTTGTAGTTAAATTCTATTAAGTAGGACCACGCAATAAATCATGGGTGATGTATTTTTTCTCTATTTTGTGCGTACTAAGTTAAAATTGAAAAACGTCTACGAGGCATGCTAACTAATAATCGATTAGAACGGGATCCGGCTCCGAGTTCACAAAACATCCCGAGACAAAAGTTAAGAGCCTTTTTAACTAAACTATAGCCCTTTATTTAAAAAAAATTATATATGGATCAAACATATATAAGAAACTATGTGCAAACTTGTGTTTCTAGATCAAAGATTTCCTCATAAACAGTGATTAAAAGTATACTTACAATTTGCCGCGGTATTGCCGATCAGGAACACCAACAAAAAAGCCGATGTATTTAATCCGTGTGGCCACATTTTGGTTGTTTATGGTTATTTTTTTCACTAAAACTAAAACACAAACTATGATCTATAGCTATATTACCATGCACGAATGTTATTCACCGAAGTATCCACAATGAAATTACAATATCCAATCCAGTGTTTTGACGTAAAACGTCACAATATCCACTTAATACGTAAACACACTTGCGTTCTGACTAAACTCGTTTTAAGTTTTAAGTTTGTCCGGCGATGAAATAAAACAATAATCCAACCATCTAGTTATCCGAGTATTCAGCTCATCTGAAAAAATTAAAAATATAAAATATTAATTATAATTCATATTAAAATAGTATAAAAAAAATTATATTAAATAACTACCTTTAAAGTCATAGAGAAGCGTAAGTAATCTGCGAAAAAGAACGTTCTTTACTAAGAAATTACCTATATATAGCCCTGAAGACGCCGAAAGGCCGAAAGATCTTGGCACTAATGTAAAAGTTATTTAAATATAGGTTATGCCATCCAAATTTAGTAATTTTTGGTATATATAAAACATTTAAGTATATTATGTAAAATATGAAACGTCATGTCTATATTTATGTACATTAAGGTAATGACTTTAGTAAGTTATTGCACAATACACAAGTAATACACAAGCATAAGTAATCCGTGAAAAAGAACGTACTTTACTAATATAAGAAACTACGTATATATAAATATAAAACATCAAAGTGTATTATCTAAAATATGAAATGACAATCTATAACCATTACGTATTCGATAAACTATAGGGTATTCTTGTCGTTGAGGTATAATTTATGCTTGCAAGTTAGTTATATTGCTGACAAACGTATCACGAGTAACTCAGATATTTAGCCAAATTTACGTATTTCAACCAAATCTCTTTCCTTCTTTATACGTATCGACAATTCATATTTTGTCAAATGACATCCTCTTTAAGGTTATGTTGTGTGAACAGGTTATATAAATAGTTGTGAGTGTTGTACACAAGGCATGGTATGCTTGTTCGCTTTAGAACACCTGTTAAAACTTTCTTGTCAAATTGAGAATGTCGCTCAGTTAGAATTTATCAACTGTACTTCTGCTGTGTGCACATAGAAATGTGCGTACTCGTCAAAACTTATTTATAAATGCATTATTCAAAACATAAAATAAGTTTACCGGAGGTCATTGTCATTACGCGTGTGTGCTCAACACAAACAAGAGAGTTTTTTGTACCGATTTATGTACACCTTGAGCGTGTGCCTTAAGCGTTAGTATGTACAATGAAATACACGATAAGTTACTAAAGGGCAGAAAACGTTCATTAGTAACACAATTCTATATGTTTTGTAGTCCGACTCGTGATTTTCTTCGCTTCGTCATTCCCCAATAAGAACGTAGTCACCTATAACTCGTCGCGTACCTGTTGATATTGCAGCGGGGATACCCACAATAATATTGTTATCAATTTGTAATAAACCGACACGTATATTTGCAGTGCAAGTTCACGACAAGCGGTGGATCACCTTACAACGTCTATTACGTGAGTTTATACAACTGGTGATGGTCGGCCGCAAGGTTGTCATTCAAAGGCATATGTATTAATACATTCAATTGACGATATACCACATATAAAAAAAAATCAACATATACACAATTGACTTGCTCAAATGTTAGACAGCAAATTATTTTCTGTTATTAATAAAGTTTCCAATTCAGTGCAAATGAATGAAAACATTCTTCAATATATTTTGTATTTCTTTTTTTGTTTAATTTCCACACAAATAATTTGTGAAAATTTCGAAACAGTTTACAAGACTGGTATTTTTTAATATAAATTTTCTTTTACAACGCTTCATTAAATTTTAGTTATATATGTTATATAGTCGTTGAACACTGGTGTATATTAAAAGTTGAGAGCCTATTCAATTTGTTATCGTTGCCTTTTATATGCATCCTTACTCCCGTCAGTCAATAGGGAAGAAAAATGCGCTCTCTTTAGCCAGCGAAGTATACTCAAAAAACAGCAACGTGTCAACAGCAGTATAGTCAAAAACTCCCTGCGCAATCTGATAACTAAACCGATTAACACGGACACAAAATCAGAATCATAAATATCTTATTCTAACAAAAATAAACATCCGTCGTCAAATTAACGATTAGCGACAAAAACGCTTAAAAGGTCGTAAAAGTTTGTGAAAAATCCTTAAAATGTGTTAAAATTGATCTTAAGTTGTTATTCTAATAACATGAGAAACTGTTATACAATACCAATCATAGCGGTATAATAATCCTATTGTTTTTGGTGTCGATAATCCCCTCAATATGAAAAAGTACTATACGTATATCCTGATAAACACACTGTGTCTTAGACGCAAGTTTTCACTCGACTGAAACTGTATAATTTAACGTATAGTGGTTCGCGGATAGTGTAAATACCCGACCAATAGCTGTTCACCTTCTATGAATATCGTACAGCTAGCTCAACCAATGTATGTACGTATATAAACCATGAGTATATTATGTTTTGGTTTTGTGATTTCTTTTTCGAAGGTAAATTTTTGATTTTTTTCTGAGGGTTAGTGATCTCGGCGAGTCTTCACTCATTCTAGCGGGTCTTTTTTTTCACAAAATGAACCAGATTTTGGAGGACTTTAACCACATAGCAGACATATATCTTTACTTATATGGAGATTTACCTACGACGACTCGATATACATTCGCTCTACTTAATAGCTGTATAGATACGGATGTCTTTATTTATGTGAAAAGACACTTCGAGATACGTGCGCTAATAATTCTAGATTTACTATAAATTATCGCTACTTAAAATATGAAATATGACGGAAGAAGATTCGGTATACTTTCTGCATATATCATTACTTATATCACAAGACGACTCGATATACATATGAAGTAACAACTAATACATAAGCTAGAATGATGCTTTTTTTACGACTTCGTGAAAAACAACAACAGTAGGCATATATACGTATATGAATAATTACGAAGAGGGGGGGGGGTATCGTACACTCGACTAACACATGGAGGGAGGGAAAGAGGCAGAGGGAGAGATGGGGTTTATCGGACACACGACACAAACTAGGTCATTTCGGATTTAACTTATTATTCAATTTTATTTTAAAAAATTCGCTTGTGCGTATGGGTATTTTAGCAGTGAGAAGAAACCGGGGGATCCGCAGAAAACCAACGAGACTGGACAGGCGACCCTACTCCTTGTCACGTACAACCGGGAATCAAAACCATGCCAGTTGACTCAATGATAGACCTTATGAATCAACGTTTTACGGGAAGCGTTTTACACGTGTTGGTTGAGACATTTTCCTCGGGATTTCTCCGCTTGATTCCCCATTGATGCAGGACGTTCGGCAGTCTATTCGGTCGGATGGGACGAAAAACCGTTAAGGTTGCAGGTAAAAAAAATAACGCTTGGCAGTTTAAATTCGATAGTGTGTGGTAAGCGGAACCCAACTGCCGGACACAAATTTTTTCCCTGGTAAACTGCTTGACGTATGTCTTTTATTTTTAGCCTAATAAATTGTTGCATAAAAGTAGGACAATTTTTTACTTTACGACACGATTGGAGCACAGGTAAATTTCAATTCATTAGATTATACATATATATCTATGAAATACTACCCACTCGTCTAAATACATATTTATGCTAGTTTTTAATTTCAGGACTTCTAACTAGTAAGGTAATAGTTATTTCATATTTTTTTATCCACATACGGTGTAATTTTACGATCCTATTTTAAGATTACATAAGTGATTGCTATAATTTTTGAAATACGTATTGACAAGAGGGATTATAGTATAGGTATAAATATAGCCTTTTAAGGGCGTGTATCGTATATTCTCTTATACCATTACACAATATTTAAAGATATTTTGGATATTTTTAAATTATAAAGGATTTGAATAACTGCCATTAACGTGGTTAATGTAGCGACCCGCCGGCCATATTATTCCCCTAGTCCCTTTTATTAAATTCATAAAGGCTAATCATAGACAGTTACCTATTTTAAATGGAGGACCGCTGGGTACATACTATATCTACATAGAAAGACGAAATGAAGCCCTTTTTTTAATTTTATGTCGATGCTTCATTAAATACTTACAAACATATCAAAAAGATATATTCAGATTTGGAATGCTCTGATGTATTTAAAAGACCATAAAAACTAGAAATAATTCATATATATTGACATGTCAACAATATTGAATGTATTTAAATGATCATAAAAACCAGAAATAATTCATACATATTTAGATGTCAACAATATTATTGCATGCAATTATTCAAAAGAACGTTTGCACATGCACTCAAAACAGTTATTAAAAATGGAGTTAGGGATTAAAGGGGACGTAACTCTGTGATAATTCAGTTTGACGAAACTGGTTTTATCATTTCCATTGAAATGAAATGAAATGGGGTTTAACTTCCTACTGTTTTGCCATTACCATTTAAAGATTATTTCAATATGAATATAACAGAGAATTTTGCCATGACTGCAGCGGTGCAAACACAGTGTTATTTTATAGGGATACATTTAGTTTTCGTATGGTGTTTAGCATTATGTTATATATTGGGGCTGGGGATTTGGTTAACATGTGTGCGTTAGGTCAGAAGGTCTGTCATTCAGTCAACTGGCGTGGTTTCGATTCCCAGCTTGTATCTTACATGGAGTCGGGTCGCCTGTCCAGACTCATGGATCCTCTTCTGGTCCCCAGTTTCCATCCACTGGTGAAGACCCCCGCACGCACACGAGAGAGAGAGGGCGGAAGGGAGATAGATAGATGTCTTTAGGAGGGGCGGAAACCCCGACGTGCTGGAAGAGACCCTAAGAGGCTGAACAGGCACATTGCCATATGCAAACACGAAATAAGCCCATCGATGCACAGATAACAGACCACGCTTCCGCCATCCCACGAATAAATAACAAAATGATGTATTATTATATTCACATATTTTCTAACATTTATCTTAGGATTATGACACAGGTGCGAAGACAGCTTCCTCTTTAGCAAGTTTATATATGTATTAAATGAGGTCAAAGGTTACCTTTAGATGGTTTGTCCTGTATTTAACACGCATATTAAACGCTATATTGCATAGATATTAGATTTATGGCTACTCACTTCGAAATAAACTCTCTTTCTTTTTTAAAGTTGACATTATTGAATAATACATATATTGCATTTCAGATATATTGCGTGCGGTTACTCAGTTTGGAAGGAACTATTTTGGCATGCAAGATACGAATCTATGGAAAAACTCACATGTTTTTATCGGGTCCACACCCATACATAACCAAGCATGTTGTCGTTTTAATTTTAATTAGTGTGTTAAGCCATATATTGGGCTATTTATTGCGTAAAGATTACAATATAACTTCATAAATTCAATTTAATTCAATAAACACATCAAGAAATCGACTCAACAAGCTTTGTGTAATTTCAAAGATAAAGCTATTGGCCATAATAAGACAAAAACTGAGACAGGGCGAGGAAAAAACACGTATCATTTAAATCTGTTCTTTTATTATCTTAAATTTAGTATTTTAAAACTTGATTTAATCTATATCATTTAAACGTCCACAACCCTAATAAAATGGTGAACTCGGGTGATTTGTAGTTTACCAGTGTGCTTTGGAATTAAAAGTTCATTTGAAGGTCTTCACTGTATATTATATGTAATTGATACAATCGCTCGCTTTAACTGTAATCAGGGGCTTGGATGACCGAATGGTTAGCTCGTGCGCGCTGTATCATAAAGCCTGTCATTGAGTCAACTGGCCTGGTTTCGAATCCCTGTTTGTACGTGAGAAGGAGTGGGGTCGCCTGTCCATCCTCGTGGTGTTTATTCGGGTCTTCCGGTTTCCTCACACTGCTAAAGACTTCTACACGAATTATTGAAATAAAATGAAACCATGTTAGTCCCGAAATGACCTAATTTGTGTAGAGTGGACGTTAAACCCCATTTACCTATCTCTCTTTCTATTTAATTGTAACTAGATAGTATCGCTCTCTTTATGGGTGTTGTACACGAGGCAGTCAATTCTTACTCCACGTAAAACTTTTTTCTTCATTTTTAATCGTATTTAATGCAATCTGATTAAAACACAGATCCTATTTCGTTTCATTTTTAAAAGTTCAAAATTTCGTTTTACTTGTCTTTACTACACTAGAAACTGGAAGGGTTGTTATATAACCCTCGTACTGGATGATGTGGGGGATTAGCCAATCAAACAGTCTGTTGCAGCGAGTTCTTGGCGTATCCTACTAGAAAAATCAACGCTAATTAATCAAAATTTCGTTTTACATGTCTAGGATTTGGAAGGATGGTTATATAACCCGCATTCTGGTTGATAATATGGGGTATCCAATGAAACTGACTGCTATGGCGGGGGTTAAGCGCGAGTTTCACGGAACTATAAACACCAACACTGATTGGCCAATCAAATGTCTGACGTCTGCATATGCTTGTATAACCCGATTACTCTCTACACATGATTGTATAACCCAATAAAATTGCTGCACAAGATTGTATAACCTGATCACTTTATGCACATGATAGTATAAACTGATTACTCGCAGCATATGCTTGTATAACCCGATAAAATGGCTGCATATGATTGTATAACCCGATCACTTGCTGCACATGATTGTATAACCTGATCATTCGCTACATATGATTGTATAACCAAATAAAATTGCTGCATATTATTGAGACAAGTCGTTGAACTATTAGACAGCTGATTTTATTGTCAAATCATAAAAAAGGGCTGAATATGGGACGTAATCCCTCTATTTCATTTCATAAAAAAGTGAACATGTCTAAGACAGATTAGTTTATAGTATAAATATCTTATCTATCTAGACGTAAAGTTATTCATATCTACATATTCGATAGAGCTATAGTTTATTATGCCCTTTAAGGGCGGATCTAGGAATTTTGAAAAGGGGTTGTGGCGGGGGCCCGCAGAATAAGAGCTTTGACCACAGAGACGGGGCAAGCCGCTGAGAGAGGGGGGGGGGTGTTTGTTTTTGGTGTGGGGGGCATCTGTAGCCATTCCAAGAGCTATTTCCTAGACTGGTGTGTTTGAGTCGATGGTTTGAGTCATTTGGTATCCCTGCAACGAGTTGGGAACGGACATATTTGGGTATGAGAAAAGGCACTTACAGCTGTAAAAAAGGGCACTGGGGAAATGAGGGGGCCCCTCGCCCTCTCTCCCTCTTTGGATCCGCCTCTGCTCATCATCTACAGAGTCTGGTTTATTATGCCGTTCATCCAGAGATTCAAATTACAGATTATTGCAACAGTATACGAAGTAATAATATCTGACCTTCACCGTTTGTGGTGTTTGAACTCAGGGGGAAATGCTTGATATCACGAGTAAAGGATTTTTTCTACATGATGAGGTACGTCAAAGTAATCTTTTGTACTCTATACGTTATGAAGGTTGACAAGTGAAATATGCATATTAAATAGGATTTGTAGATGAGATCCCGTCCACAACATGTTGATATGTTATTGAATTGGTTCACGAGGTGGGATTATATTTTTAAAGAAGGTATTATAACTACTCAGTGTATAATATAATACACACATGGGATTACATACTTGGAGTAATTTTATAAAGCTCTAGTAAAATAGGGGTTTTTTATTACAAGATTAAAACTGAAAGGGCTTGAGTAAGTGAGAAATGGGGTTTAACGTCCATTCGACACAAACTAGACTAGGTCATTTCAGGACTAACATATGGTTTAATTTTATTTCAATAATTCGCGTGCGTGTATGGGTATTTACCAGTTGGAGGACCGTAGGCGACCCTATTCCTTGTCACGTACAACCGAGAAATCGAAACCACGCCAGTTCACTCAATGACAGATTTTTTGATACAGCGCGCAAGTGCTTACCATTCGGCCACCCAACCCCCCTAAAACTGAAAGGGTATGTGGTGGTAGTGGACACATTGTATGTTGACGGATCAAAGATTAATTTAACAGTAATTTTTTGGCAATGGCACCAAGACGTATAATAAAAAATTTCCAAAGTGCTAATAACTCGCAACATTGTCGGTGATGGAATGTCATGGGCCTTAAGTAATTTGGATACTAACATAGTATTTCTATTTCTATGATTACGTCTGCAATTTACAACTGCCAATGGATACTTGTAAGTGTAACGGCGGTGCACCGTTTTAGTCCTAGCTAAACATATATCTGAAGCAAGGGCCCGAGAAGTCCCTCTCTTGCATTAGCTCTAATCAAACGGAACACTTCGAGGAGTATGTTGCTAAATTACTTCGTTCGATATTTGCAGCTATAATCAAGGGTATATTTGTTGGCTAAAACCCTCGTCCACGGTTACATTTAGAGATGATACCCTCGGCCGTGCCCCTTTTAGGTCCCAGCGAAACGACTGTGTTCAACATTTTCAGCTGTAATCAAAGGGTATATTTGTTGGCCGAAACCCTCGTCCACGGTAACACCCAGAGAAGAAACCCTCGGTGGCATCGTGCATTCCGTTATTGGACAAAATATATTACAGATGCTCGTTACGTAAGTTCATCACCATCAGTTGACCACCTAGGTATCAGCCCCTCATTTAAATCTAATTAAATCGAAGCATTTTACAAATTCCGCGCAGATACGAAACCACTCAACTCTATATTTCATTTAAATCAAGTCGGTGAGTCTGAAGAGATTAACAAACAAATACAAACACGGTCTTAAAAAGAAAAACTTAAAACCCAAAATGGCGTTTCTATGTTGGTCACCCTTTCACCAATTGAATTGTAATCTGTTCACGAATTCTGAAGAGGCCCACACGGATTAAAGGAAGGTGTTAAAAGATTAACAACAGAAAATCCATCAAAAGACAATCGGGAAACGAGTTAATGTTTGCTGGCCATCCCCAACACAATGCCTACATAAGCTGTTTACAAAACGTTAAACACATACCATCCACAAAAAAGGAACATCTTATGAAGAACAGATGTAAATGGAGTTTTTTTTTACTATGTCATCGGGTTTGTGTTCATCAATGGATAAAGTGAAGACAGTTGTAGCGGAATTCATTTACTGTGTGTAGAATTTTGACTAGTCAAAAAAACAACATTCGAGTTGTTGAACCAGTAAAACGGTTGTTGAAAACATGTCGTACACAACTTAAACACATGTCCGGCTTCAAGCCCGGTTTCATTTTTGCTGTTCTTGTGAGTTCAAAAGGCAAAAGCAAGGTGTAAACAAATGTCTTTAAAATTAACAGAAGAATAAGTTTGGGTTCAGTCTTTTGGGCAACATGGATCCAACAAGAATGACCCAATTGTTACCGGAAGTACATGTACATTAAAGAGATGTAACTCGGATATTTAAGGAAGCCATTTTGTTACCCATCAAGACTCGGGTTGGACGCAATCCATCATAAATATGCATATCTACGTTTTATTTCATATCTAATAACATGTTGAACAAGGTTGAGGAGCAAAGGCGTATGGATCAAAGCACGCGGTCGGTCATCTTAAATAGAAGGCTTGATCTCGCTTTAACTACGTACATCTTATCAAGGCATTCACGTAACACTCTGCATATTTCGGCACTAAGTTTGATTGGGTATAGGCCCAGCTTGTGATCCAATAAGATTTCTTGGTCGTCGCTAATACCAAGTCTCGCGCTTTCGAGCTAAAATGTTTACCTGTTATAATCGGGTTTCAAAGTTCAAGGTTCGTCCAATGTCAGATTTCCGTAGAAGTCGCTATGTCCCAATCTCTGATTGGGACACTGTTCACATGTCTGCCGATAACGTAGCTATAATATCGGGAATTGTGAAGTAAACCAGCAACGGCCAGATGTTGTAAACCTCGCAGTCGTTGCTTCAAGAACATGGTGGTCGGTATGATTACCCGTCTGTTGGTCGTGGGAAGCTAACTAGGTCGAAACTATGCACATTCGATTCTGGAAATCTAACCTTTAAAAAGTCCATTACCATTGACACTTCACGTTGTCCTGATCAGATTCTGTAAACGCCCATCATTTGAATCAATTCTCGGTCCGTCAATAGTCGCCATCAGACTGAAGTCAGCGATTTGAAATTGATAAGGACCAGGCAGGAATTGAGCTTAACATTTCGTAAACACATTGCTTAGAACATTTTTGCATGACCATGTACGCAATGCTAAGGAAGATGACTAAGCGTTTTTGCCAACTCTCCATTGAATTCAAACCGTCGAGGGTTCTTGTATGTACATTCCGATTGAACCCGGCAGCCAATCGTTCAAAAGTCAACCCGGCAGGCAATTGTTCACAAGTGGGAACAGAGTTTGACGTATCTCGAGATTCATCTCACAGCTTGGTCCATGATGCGATTCTAGCCTTAGAGCTTGATTCCATTTGGACGCCATGTTCGGTTGAAGAGAAAGGTGATCTTATAGTGGGAATGATCCTAAATTTCAAACTGAATCTCTCAAGTAGAATCAAAACAATATTTTAATTTAATAAAACATCTGTCAACACTTCAGTACATGGACGTGCATATGAATTACTGAGCATGCGTCTACATGTCTGTGCATGTAAAAGCAATTAAAACATATTGGTAAATGTAGGAATGTTTATGAGTCGCGTGATTAAAGGCTCTTATTGAAATTACCTACCTTTATAGTGCGCATGTAATTTGGGTGGAGTACATGGGTGTTATCTATAATTACGTTATAGATAACATTTATCTGATTTCATATGGATAATCTTACATTAAAGGGGTTTGCTAACGTTTCCAATAACACCCCTTTATCTATCGTTTTAACTTACGTATATTGATAAACAATTAAAGTCGGTGACGAGTAAGTCATGGACTGTCATGGACTGGGCTGTATACATTGAGACTTAAGCCTTGTCACAGTGATCAATTCCAGTTGATTTGTTAGTTAGGGACCCACCTTGCTGTGGGTTTTTTTTTTGTTGTCTAAGCATTTAAATGGTTTTGATCACAGAGCTGTTGTATGTGACAGGCTGACATCAAGAATGGTTACGACAGTCTGCTAGTTGCCTAGAATCTAAAATTGAAACTATATAAATCGCGCAGGTCATTACGTTAATATATTTCGTCACATGTATTTTTCTTGACTATAGTCCGGACACCAATCAGTGACAGATATCTAAACAAAATAATGAACTGACTAGCACACGTGCAAGAAGTCGAAGCAGAACAGCAGGACCTTAAATCCCATTTCATTTCATTTCAGTTCTTACAAAGGTTAACTGACAACCACATATTATAATATTGTTGAAGAATCCCTTTAACATATGTATTTATATTTATATTGCGTTTCGTTTAATTATGCAGATATTCTATACACGAATTAAATGATTAAAGCCGCCTTTCATCTTTTTATAAAACCAATCCAACTTTCATTTCAACAATTTTTATTGATAGTAAAACTTTTTATGTAGTTTAACGAAACAAAAACCCGCTAGACGTACTTACATCAATATTAAGGGGAATACCTTGAAAATTAGGGGTCAAATTTGCAAATAAGTACTACAAAGTCATTTCGCATATTTTGTGGGAAAGGGGCTTCGGTATATGGAAAAGAAATTGAATTTTGTTATAATTGTAATGAGTCTATTGTGGACACTCATGCATATAATAAGATGGCTCATTACTATGCAGGATAATAAAAGATATGGAATGTGTGTATTGCCAATATTAATTTCGCCTTTTCACTCTCCGTCTCAGCCTTGTTACACGGAGTGCAGGTATACAGTCAATTGCCTTAATATTTATCCCAAGGAAAAATTGAGTATGCATTGGCTCTATTTGTCGTATTATGACCAAGATAAAAAATTAAATTTAAGCCCAGATAATCCCTGGGAATGCCGTTGTAAATAATTGGCCTGGCGTGTAAATCTTTGAAATGTATAGATTATCTCCGGATATTGAAATTAAAATTTAAAAGCACATGTCAGACTAGACTGCGCCATCGGTGTATATAAATAATAGTTATCTCGTGGTACTGTACTGATTTGATCCGATTTGTTTCCCTTTTAGACACAGAAATGTAATGAAATTGGGTTTAACGTCCTACTGTTCTGCTCTTAAACTTGGCTAATGAAGACGGGAATACGCCATACAGTGTGCTACGAGGAAAGTTTTGCCGGGTCAGCGTCACTACAGCCTACTCTTATATCGAATTCCAACTGTCAAGAGATATTTTACATGCACGCCAATGTTTAGAATGGACCTCGGTGTTTAGTCACACCCGAACGGCTAGACAGCTATCCTTGTCAGGCTCCGTCTTGCCCAACTGACAAGGGGTAACACCTTTCAGAGACTGGACCTAGGCAGCGAAAAACAAAATTAATTCTCGGCGGCATTTTCAAAAATGATTGTCATCTCAATGGAGTAAATAAATCATGATGGCTTGATTTGCAAAGACATTAAATAGCTACAGAAGTTCGTGTTATGGATACGAAATCCACCAACAGCATAATTACAACTACATTTCTTAGGTATACCCCTATTGCATTTCAGTTTTTCGTCTCATCCAAACAATATCACACTTTACACCGAATTTTAAGGAAAGTGATTAAAATTTATCGACTTACTTCTTTAGAGTAGCCATTTTACAGAATATCATCGCCTTCCTTACTTCTCGGATATCTAGCGCCACCAACCGAAAACATCTAACTACTCCACCCATCACATAACGAACTGTCCCAAATTATGCAAGGCTTTTAAAATCCTCCCCTCCATTAATCTCGAAGATTGTTTAACCGTTGCTGACCGGAATATTACGTTTATGCAATACGCATGTCATTAAATAACGTCCATGCTCTAAAATAATTAATTACGGTACCAATTATCGACTCGCTTATCTCCCTTGACTAAAACGTCACCCAGGAGTGCAGCTGGGGTGAATCTTACATGTTGATGGTTTAATGATGGATGCGTACATCCCCTTTATCCCTAGTTTACAAACATGGCCTACCACCCCCTCTTCCCATTGATATCCGACCGGACAGACACCAGACCACAGATGGAGTATATTTCTAACTGACATTTACGAAACCACGTGTTAACAAAGTAGAGTTTCTCAATGAACATAAGTTTACGAATTAACAAACATTTCGTTTCGTTTGATATCGCTAATGTAACAAGAAGATTACAAAAGTGATTCGCGGGTTACAAGTCGATTAATTAATGTTAGTTTCGTACCCTGATACGTCAGCACTGTAGACTATACACAAAAAAGTTGGTTATCTACGGAAATGTCAAGAAAAGGGAAATGCCAACCACGTTTCCTCCCACAGATCGAAAGCAAATTGGAATAATTTTTCATAATCAGTCAGCCTTTAATTATACTAATTGCTAAATTATTTTGAACTAGCCGATGACCCAACGGATGACCCAGCGCTGCACGGGTTACAGGTAGTATAACTAAGCAACCGGAAGCGGTAGCCCAACGCCACCTAGCCCATGTTACCCCCCGGTCCGAGCTACCCTGTACACCAAATTTCAGCCTCAGGACGGTCCTAGCGTAGCCGCCAATCCAGATCAGACAAACAAAACAACAGTCACAAATATTAATATGGATAGATGTGGCCATAATGCTCGCTTTCTTAGCAGACGTTAAAGAAATAAGCCACCGTCCATCAAAGAAAAGTCACTAATCGTTCACATGGAGGAGCAACTGTTATAAATAAAAACCAGAGTATCCATAGCGCTGCTGTCCGGGCAAAATGTCACTCATTGAATACTGCGTGACCTATACCGTGTTCATTAATCGGGTTGGTGTAGGAAGATATGTCCGGTTTCCTCCCATTGCTAAAGACCCCTACGCGCAAACGAATTATTGTAATAAAATTAAACCATATGTTAGTCCCGAAATGACCTAGTTTGTGCCTAGTGGACGTTAAACCTCATTTCTTCCCCTCTCTCGTAGAAAGATATGCTGTAAAATCTACATTTCATTTCATTTATAGGTTTGATAAAACCATGGGAATCTATTTGACGTAAGTTGCAAAATGTGTTATTGCATGGATACGTGATACACAAATACAAACACACGGGTCTTTTTATTGATATGTACAGAATGCATTACTTACAGGTCCTTATACTACCGGATTAAACGTATCAAATATTATGACCTCGCCCAAACCCACGATACCCTACATTGTGTTTCTAAAAGCCCTTTATAATTCCCCCCGCCATGTAATAAGTTTGTCGTCTTAAGACCGTGTTTAATCCGCTCTAAATCCCAGAGTAGGCGCTCAAATTTTTTTCAGTGTGTGTATTAAATATGAAGAAAAATCGTGCGTCAGCTTCAACGGGTATTATTAAAATAACCGCTTAACACGATCGTGTTAACCGCCTAGAAACATGAAAGATGCGGATATTGTCGTATCAAATTTACATTATGAAGTGCAGCTCAATTTTGAACGAATTGACTTCGTCTATTTAACAATGTGACCAAATGTCTTTCGAGGACAAAATTTGCATTTTTATTATTGGATATGAAATTGATCGCGTTGACTGGCGTATGTATCATGTATTAACGTAATTGTATATGGAAGAGCGGACTTGGAGAATATAATTAAATAAAATGTGACAAAAATCCAAAAGGTCCAGACAGTTCAAACTTTAAAATGTCTTAGTTACAACTTCGTTACTTCCTGTTATTCCAATTATCCAGCCAGATATGGAATAGTGTGTGGGTGGTTTAATTAAAGTCACCTATGTATAGACAAACAGAATATCCGTCGCATTACCTACGCATGGTTCTTGCTATCAAGATGACATACGTGGGCTTGATCTTTATAGACAAAATTGTTTTAGTAAAAGTGTCTATTTATGGATATCACATTCTATAGATTTTTGGGTGCTCGTTGATGAAAATGTTCGCTGCTCAGGAGTGTACGCCAGAGCAAGTTCTACTGTACGTGGGCTTGATCTTTATGGCCGAAATTGTTTAAGTAAAAGCGTCCATATATGGCTATTTAATACAATATATTTATTTATGTATCGCACAAGCTAGGGTATGCATACACCGGATAATGACATTGTTTCTTTATTCTTTGTTAATACTATTTAGGGTGATATCGCAGATTATGTTTCTGAGGAAAAAGGAACGAAATCGCCGTGTGGGTCAGAAGAAACCCTGTGTTAAATATGAAGTAAAGCGCAAACTTGGCATAAAAAAAAATTCTTCAATCATAAAACAAATACCATTTATACAGGTTGGTGTGTAAAAAGCACCCATACCCTCCTCCGTTGCCTTCTTGACCAGTACAAATTTCGTGCAATAGCAACTATTCGATCGTCTGTAAGAGCGAGAGAGAGAGAAGAGAGAGAGAGAGAGAAAGATGGGGTTTAACGTCCACTCGACACAAACTAGGTCATTTGGGGACTATGAAATGGTGACCCTACTCCTTGTCACGTACAACCGAGGATTCGAAACCCAGTCAGTTGACGGGCAGGAAAGTAGTTTACATAAACCATATGTATATTTATTTATTCTATCTGACTCGAGTAGTAAACAGTTTACTGACCATATTTAAAACGTAGTAAAAAGATATTAGATTTATGATACACGTGATGTTGACAGATTATAAATCATAAAGTAGAACATCTAGTATATCTTAGTATTAATTACATCTAATTAAAACATTAAAGGGTATAGCATACTAAATATGAGATTACGCCTAACTTTAATTATACAAACCATACCTAAAGTCACCAACCTAATTCCCTAACACCAGGAGACGACCACTTACAAGATCGGTCGCATTTTTTTTATTGTTACGTCTTTTATGTAAATCAATTAAGTGAAGCCTGTACCAAGACAGGCCCGGGACTGTACAGCGCAGTGGACGCTTACGGCTGGCCCCCGGATCCATTCACTTGATTTGATAATTGTTTAGTTTTTTGCAATGTCTATTTTCTGTCTTGTCCGCAGGTTTATCTTGTAGATTTTTTGTTTTGCGTGTAGTGCAGTCCTCCTGCATTTACTATTATGTTACCAAAGCAATGACAACGAGCGTTACCAACAGATCAGGAATGATACCACTGCTTTGGGAATACGTAATATCATAGCAAAACAAAAGACTATTGCTGTTTTTATTCAAATTCTAAGGGACACTATACGTGTTCTTCAAATTTATATATAGGGCTTTAGTTTCGTACCATCCAAAGTGCTAAGGTACGTTTCTTGTCAATGCCTAGTAAGTGTGAACAGAAGCAGAAAAAAACGACGAGTTCGATTCCGGTACATCCTGGGTATGTGTCCAATGTCTTTGCCAAACAAGTACTACGATTTAACGTGTGGTCGCCACTTTAATTAGGTCATACTGGTATAAAATACATTCATTTTATATTTACGGTTACGTACACATTGAACGCAGAGATAAGTTTCCCCGTTTTGTGACGTTTCGTTTCGGCCTACTTTTTGTTAAATTCCTACAACCAACGGTTTACTTGACTTGAATGACGTCAATGTAACCCGCGGCCTTCAACTGTAAAGAATGTGCACGATAATTAAAGGTAACTCGATATCAATAAACAAATAAGCAGGTATTGTGGTTATAAGTTTTTTAATATAATTATATATTTATATAGTCACTGGTATTTAAAATATTTGTATAGTATAGTTTTCAAATTACTATAACAATAAATAATAATTCAATAGGTTGGTTATACAATCAGAACGCTCAGAGGAGTTAACCAATAATTAAAACTAAACTTTAAGAGATGTTCAGCTACATCAAACGTTATAAATTAAACGTTATATATTCAACGTTATAAATTCAATGTTTAATGACATGTAGCATCTTTGACAGAAAGAGAGAGAAGTAGGGGTTAACGTCCACTCATTTCAGGAGTAACATATGACTCAATTTCATTTCAATAATTCGCTTGCGCTTAGGGGTCTTTTAGTAGTGGGATGAAAACGCCTCAAACCGGGGGACCCGGAGAAACCCCACCAGGTTGGACAGCCGACCTTACTCCTTGTCACGTACAACCGACCATTCGAAACCACGCCAGGTGACTCAATGACAGACGGTATGATACAGCGCGCACGTGCTAACCATTCGGCCATCCAACCCCACCATTGACAATTATGAGCTGAGTGAGAACAAGACGGTCTTATTGGAAGAGCGTATAACCCCTTTATTAGAAAAACGTATGATCCCTTTAAAAACTATGAACCTGTTTCAAACAAATAACATATTTCAACACAATTGGGGTATTGAATAACGAGCTTTATCATTATATATTTATTTATAGATACATCTTTATTGAATACCTTAACATTCCTATATGTATATAAACATAAATATTACTATATGTTTATAGTGTCGTCATTGGTAACTTTTATATATCTCAAAGTATGGTATTCTTGGTGCACATTGCTAATTATGTCAATGACTTTACATAAATATATCGATAGTAATTAGGGGGTACGGAATGGCCTAGTGGTCTAGAGTGCCGCGCTTCGACCTCTAGCTTGCCGGCCACCTCTGGTGAACCCTGGTGTGAGCGTTTTTGGCATGGAAATAGAGGCGCCTTCACAACCTCGTGGGTTTCCTCCGGGCACTCCGGTTTCCTCCCAATGCTATCCATATGTTAGTCCCGAAATGACCTAGTTGTGTTGATTGGACGTTAAACCCCATTTCTCTCTCCCTCCCTCTCTGTCTCTCTCTCTCTCTCTCTCGATACTAAATAATACATGTATTCCCTGGTTTGTCTAAGCGGACGTTATTTCACAAACACACTTTCCTGGGTTCATCTGTAGATCGATACATTATACACGGTGGCTAAGTGGGTAGGACGCTGGCTTGCCAGCCTAGAGGTCGCGAGTTCTCTCCCGGTGTTGGCCGAGAAAGTTCATCGAGATTTTCAGGCGTAGTTTCCACTCGTCAGTGATGCCGGATTTAGGGCTGGCAATGGCAACTCTCCAGTCGTTCTGAGTAGGAGTACACGTAAAATATCCGTTGACAGTCGGCCGTAGCACACTGTATGGTGTATGTCCGTCTTCATTAGCCCAGTCGGAGCAGAAGAGTAAGTCATTAAACTCTACTTCATTTCATTATTAATTTTAAAAATACTGTCCTAAATTTGGTTCAAGAAGCTAAATGCATTAGATACGCACAGCGTAACCTATTGGCCACCAAGAGAGTCACCAGAAATGTTGCTCAGATACCAGCGAACCACGGCGTCCCAGTGAGGGGCTTGCGAGCTATCCAGGAGGTCTATTGTTCGCTAGGGATTTTGAGTCATGGTTTCCCCTTGTCAGTTGTCGGCAAACCGAGAATCCTATGTACACACTGGCGTGCACGTTAAAGAACCCTCGATAAAAGTTCCTCCCACAGCTCACTGCATGCATGGCGTGTGTTTGTATTCTTTCATCCGATTGCTACGACATTAAACCCGATTTCATTTCAGCTAAAATACGGGGGCCCAACAGAAATTATTGAATTAAACCAAAACACTATTATAATTATCGGGAATCGCTTCTCTCTACCTATCTCTCTTATCTATAAGCGAAAATGATATTCCTAAAAAGTAGCTTGTCACCTTTAAAGACAAATATTTATGTATTGTAGACCGGTTCGTCATCCACCCTGATAGGCTACCCCAACAATGACCATCAAAAATGCCCAGAGGCTACTTAAGGACACGGCCTTCCCATTGACAAGTCCGGAATGTCGAAAATAGATTTGATGGACATTGGTCACTTTGTTGTCTTTATATCTCTTAGAAGACAAAAAACACTGACACTTTGTAGCGTACGATATCTTTAATAGAAACTCATAGAGGTCCCCTCAAGCGGAAAATGGAGTTCTTTTTCTGGAATATGCAAAGTAAACAATATGTAGAGTGGTGTTATAGAGAGATCCCTGTATTTCATGTCAGTATGAATTAGTTGTGTAGAAGATGAAAGTCTCATTGATTTGGAATAAAGAGAGTCGTTTTATTATTGGTGAATATTTGCTAGTATACTTCGTTCTTGAGATAAGATGCTGTTAACATCTGTAACGGAAATAGAGGAAGAAATGAGTTTTAACGTCCACTCGACACAAACTAGGTCATTTATGGGCTAACATATGGTTTTAATTTTATTTAAATAATTCGCTTGCGCGTAGGTGTCTTTAGCATTGGGAGGAAACCGTATGACCCGGGAAAAACCCACGAGGTTGGACAGGCGACCCTACTCCTTGTCACGTACAGCCGATGAATCGAAACCATACTAGTTACACATGTAAGCATTGTACATGTTAGTCTAGATCTGGCCCCGAGTCCATAAAGCATTCTCTGACTTAAGTTGAGAATTTACTCAAAATTATTCGCTTTATTTTATCTAAAGTATAGTCCTTTATACAATTTCCCGTCTTCAATTAGCCCTAGTTAGGTGCAGAAGCGTAGGACGTTAAACCCCATTTCATTCATTCATTCATTCATTATACAGTTTGTGTTGTTTTGATTTATCAAGTACATCCATAAGAAACTTTGTGCAAAGTTTAGTGTTTCTGGATCAATGATGTTTCTCATGAACAATTGTTGAAAGTTGAGTAAATAAGTTCTTTACTTAAACATGCATTATTCAAGAGCTAAATCTGCCTAGTGCAGGTTTTTATTTGGACATGAAATGTTTTCTAAAGTATTAATTACACATTAATTAACTGATCCAGGCCTTAATCAACTTTGGATGGCATCAGATTGCTTCGATATTAAACAGATTAAAACGTTTCAGTGATAAATCAAATATGGCGCGCCCAGACGCTTCGAGTCTTAGCTTTGATCAACCAGGACCGTGGTTGAAATTATTGCACAGGTCGGCTAAATCTTCAAATGCCAATATCTTCGCTTGCAATAGAGTAATTTGAATGAAATTTTCAAATTATTCATTTTACATCATCTACTTTCGAACTAGTATAGCAAGAATGGCTAGTTCTTATCTATATCTTGAATAATGTAACTTTAAGTCTGAGAATGATTCGTGAACTCGGGGCCTGTTGGTGAGTAACCAGGTCCTGGTGCAGTAACTACTCTAATTTCTCGAAATCTTTAATAAAGATAAAATCCAATTTTAAGTACATACTTTAATTTTGATCGTCTAAGCACTGAAATCAATCGAATAGTAATCGATTTACTAAAACATTAGATTTTATCAGATTTTATCTTAGTTAAAATTTCGTGAAACAGGCCCCAAGGGGAGACCAGTGTCGTGTATTCCTATCTTTCCATCATCATTGCGTAAACAACATTGTGTTTATCGTGTATTCATGCTTTTATATAAATTAAATATTAACTAAGAAAATATATTACAGGGAATTCATAACGAAATAATGTTGTATCAAGTGAAGGAGAAAGAGAAAAGGGGAGGGAGGGGGGGGGGCACGTGAGCGCTGTATCATAAAGCCTGTCATTGAGTCAACTGGCATGGTTTCGAATACCCGGTTGTACGAGTAGGGTCGCCTGTCCAACCTCGTGGGTTATCTCCGGTCCCCTACGCGCAAGCGAATTATTGAAATAAAATTGAACCATATGTTAGTCCCGAAATGACCTAGTTTGTGTTGAGTGGACGTTAAATCCATTTTTCTCTCTCTCAACCCCCCTACCCACCACCTCCCTCTCTCTCTCTCTCTCTTTCTCTCTCTCTCTCTGACGTTCAACTTGAGCCAAGGTAATTACGGTGAAGCGTTGAGAGGTAACCAAGGTAATCCTTGTTTATGACGAAGGTGTTCAGGATGTAGAAGAGTTATGTCTTTAAGGTGAAACGATGATGTTTAACATAATGTTACAAGATGAATCTAAGACGGGGATTAAACACATAATCTGTTGGTCATCACAGTCCGTCATAAATAACAAGAGTTATTTTAGCGCAGGTGTCTTCAACAACAACATAGCTCGCTCTGGCAGGTCTCCATCGTAAATTCCTTCCCGTTAACGTCACTTCCGCATGTTAAGATGGCGGCTTATCATGTACATGTTACGATAATTAAGAACATGATGTTTGCGTAATATTAAAGAGATACGACTCCATGGGATTTAAAAGATTGCCGTTTAATCTAGACTACATAATAGGAACGTTTCATGTCAGTGACTTGGGCAACCAGTTGATAATTAATGTATTAGGTATACAAAGCTCGTTTGACACTGGTAAAGTCCCATGGTCCGGATGCTAATAACAGACATCTTCCTCCTATCGCTGCAGGACGGAAGTCCTGACAAGGACAGCTGTCTAGTCGTTCGGATGGGACGAAAAGCGAGGTATCGTGTACATATTGGCTTGCACGTAAAAGATCCATTGGTAGTTTGAATTCCATTTAAGGGTAGGTCGTAGCGCCGCTGCCGAGGCAAAATTTCCCCCATAGCCCACTGATGCCTGTTTTCACTAGCCCAGTGTAGGAGCAGAGCAGTAGGGCGTTAAACCCCATTACATTTCGTTTCGTTTCGTTTCGTTTCATTTCATTTAAATTCATCCTATAGCCTGAATTTATAGAAATAACGGTTAATAAAACGACTTTCTGAACCTAGTAGGGTGCGGTTGTTTGTATCACAGTATTCATAACTATAATTACACCGTCCATGAAAGACGAAAACAAAAGTATATACCTACTAGCCAGAAATTATCGAAATTATGGACATCGGTACAAGACATTCCATATTCTAATTGAAGGCAATTTGCTGATAAATTATAAGGCGGTCCCTAGAAAATAGTTGATATTGAACAATTACTATGGAATAGCTGTTTTTTCCTTCCAAAAATTACTCACAAAACATTGCAGACGCCTCTATATCGGTATGACAAATATAGGGGTAACAATGCTCAAAGCAACCAATTTTCTGGTTGTTAGAAAATTATGGACTGTAGGCAAATTTAAAGGCCGTAAATCACAATTTGCAAATCTAACTGGACAAATGACCAGAGAAATTGAAAAGCATCCTTTCATATCAATCCGCGCGCGATGAGAAAAACGGGAACCTGTTAAACAAAATGCACTTAAAACCCAGTGATTATGAATCTGTGGGCTATATCTGATGAAAGGGGTTTAAAAGGTGAGGATATCGTGAAAAGATCAAGTAATTTCCGTATTAGATACGTACAGATAATTTAATCAAATAATTGGTCCGATCACATGAAGCCCGAGGGAAATAACGGTTGATGTTCAGTAAAACATGGCGGCCTTGAGCTAGTACGTACGCGTGGTTAATCAGTAACCGAACAAAAAATGGAGATTTACAACCGAGAAGGTCAAATGAACAAGACGTATCTTGACTAATTGCGACTAATTTCACTACTTTTCTTGTTCCTGGACAAAGCCTGGTTTTATGATTATGGCAAGAATAGTATACTATAATCTACTAGGATTAGTTAATCGAGTCACTTTTAGCATTAAGTTTTCAGCAATCTCTTTTGTAAGGGTTCACTAGCAGCACTTTTAGTTATTTCCAAGCGGTGCTCATGTTTAATGTCCACTTTGGGATAAGCAGATATGAAGTGCAGATGAAAATTTCAAAACAGAAAATCATCATGAATATGATAAATGATCTCTTTTATCCCTTCACTTTTAGATGTGTGCATCTTCCAATTGAATAAGACTGTGATAAATTAAGAAACGAACAAATGTTTCAGCAAAAGTGTTTATCTAATAAACCATGGGTTTAGATAGTGTTATTTCATCAATGCACAAAATGGGGATGGTCGCAGCTCATTAAGGTTGATCATGCAACATTTATGGAACTTGAGATGACTTGTCTGACTTAACGTCCGTTTCCGCCTAGGGTGATATCGCAGACAAGTGTTCCCTAGGGAAAGTTGTGAGGGGAGCCAGTGGTTAATGAAGGGCCCGTCTAGTGAGAAGAGGGGGGGGGGGGGGACATAGGCTAAGCCCGTTCCCCAATCCCAGACAACGTGAATAGAAATATTGTTTTTAAAAAAATAAAAAATATTAATAAACTGCATCTAAAGACGTTTAACCTGGAACGACATAACACTTTGGGAATATCGCATTTTTTTTTTCATACACTTCACCACCAGATGTTACCCCGCAATCGCCGTCCCCACCTTTTACCAAGAAAAAAATTTGTTTCGTTGTTAAAACACTTCAGTTCTCGCCTACATTAGATTCAGTCCATCGCATCTCTTACAGCTGACCGGTCTGACCATTATAACACATATCTAGTTATAGTGGACTGTTGACAGAAATCCAGTGGCCTTAATCCCCACGGAATCCCTACCAAATAAGAAATTATTTCGGTTTCTGGGTCCCATCAATTAGTACCTGATAACGCGTGAAGTGACCAAAAAAAAGAAACCAAAGGAATTTTAAGATTTATTTTAGGGAAATAGGTGATCCGTGTCCTCTACTTAAATAGATGGATGTTAGTGGAGCTTGATTAATTTGGATGATGATATATAATAAATAATGTCGCATAATTAACTACTAATCCTTTGATTACTCAGTACGCTAGGTCCACTGTCACAGTTGTGGTTTGATGATCGCGTCTATATTTCAGTCATCAAGGCTAAAACTATGTAATAAAGACGAGATAGAGAGAGAGAGAGAGAGAGAGAGAGAGAGGGAGGGAGGGAGGGAGAGAGATTTGGCGTTTAACGTCCACTTGACACTGGCCAGGGCATTTCGGTAATAATATGGTTCAATTTTATTTAAATGATTCTCTTGCGGGTTGGTGTCTTCAGCAGTGGGAGGACCCAGAGAATAAAATTCACAAGGTTGGATGGACAACCCTACTCCTTGTCAGGTACAACCGGCGATCGAAACCACGCCAGCCGACTCAAAGACAGGCCGTACGATACAACGCGCATGTGCTGACCATTCGGCTATCCAACCCCTCTATGTAACAGAACGTCAAATTGATGGGATTAGGATAAGAAATAGGTAAAATCCAATTATATAATTTTGTCCCAGAAACTTTGGTTTAGATTTTATCTGTAACGAATGAAACTGATAGTCGCTTGGTTATGTCCTCTCTGAATACCGCGTTGGCGATCATGGAAATTACTGGATAACCTTAAAGGGACAATGACACTCTTAATAGCCTTATTCTTAGTACTAGATGTTTAAGTGTCCTAGCTGTTGTGTAAATTATCCATTACATCCTAATTTATTTGGACAGAGGTTTCGAAAATATGCTTAAATCTGAGTTGCATTTGAAAGTGTTTACGTTTAGTTTTTCAAATTATTTAGTTGAATTTTTCCAATTTTTTAAATTCGGTGTGTTAAGATAAAATTCTTATCACCAATTAATTGGAATATTGTAAAATAGTACAATTTGTTGAACAGAATAAAGATTGCGGCATATTGGGCCTTTAACTGTGAAAGATAGGCTTAATAAACAGAGCTAAAAATAAAAATGATGGCCACACCTAATAGAATGTTTTGCTTCAAAGAAGCCAAAGTCAGTGCATATGGCGTTTTTGAAGAATTTACCTGTAATCACGAAGGTACGTAACGGAAGATATCTGGCTGATACCTGTTAACCATTGACTTATTAATGGCGTATTATCGCGTTTAATATATACAGTTTATACTCGATGCATCAAACAGATATTTTAATGTAAACTTTAGGTTTTTTAATTGCATTATCTCTACATGTTCTCAAAGATCTACTTATAAACAAGTGGTTTGTGGGGTTTTTTTTCACCAAACTCACTTCTTTTACGAACGGCGGTAGAGAAAATGGCCTCTGTGTGCCTTTCTTTCTCTAATAGGGGATCACGGTGGCTAAGTGGATAAGGCGCTGGTTCGCTAGCCTGGAGGTTGGGTGTTCGATCCCTGCATTGGCCGAGAAAGTTCATCTCGATTTTCCGGCGTGATTTCCCCTTGTCAGTGATGCAGAAAGAGGGCCTGACAAGGACAGCTGCCTAGTCGTTCGGATGGGACGAAAAACCGAGGTCCGGTGTACAAATTGGAGTGCACGTAAAAGATCCCTTGGCAGTTGGAATTCGATATAAGAGTAGGCCGTAGCGCCGCTGCCCGGGCAAAATTTCCCTCATAGCACACTGTTGGCGTATGCCCGTCTTCAATTGGCCCAGGTTAGGTGCTTAAGCGTAGGACGTTAAACCCCATTTCATTCATTCTTTCTCTAATATTTACGATGGTGTCTACTCCTTGTCGAATTCCGACAATCATGGGTTAATTTACGGGTTTGGCATTTACATTGGTAGACAGTGGGGTTTCGTCACAGGCGTCACAGGCATCACTGGTCTAATCAGCCTCGCAGGACAAGTGACATCTCGCGGTTCCTGTTAGCCCAAATCTATTTCCCCGACCTACCGGCTACCGCGAGCTTATTCAACCATTACAGTGAAATTGGATGTCCGAATGGTAAGCTTGTGCTTGGCTTCGAATCCCCTGTTGTACGTGACAAGGAGTAGGGTCGCCTGTCCAACGTAATGGGGTTTCTTCGGGTTCTCTGGTTTCCCCACACCCTCTTTCTCTCTCTCTCGCTCTCTCTCAACCGATGCATCTGCTAGCCGTCACGTCCGGTTGATGCTTCTGAAATTCAAGTCTGCACTATTTCTCTTTGCAGCCATAATGCTGTTAATTTGTTTATAATCGTAGAATTAAAACAAACCAGACAGTCCCTAAATACTTCACATATAATCCAAAATGGCAACGTGAATTGCGTGAAAACATACGTGGATGTACAACCCCAGGCACCTTAAAGGGTTTGTCCCGAATGGAACAGAGCCTCAAAAATAAAAGTCTGAGTACGTATGAAATTTAAACGCCATAATATAGAAGACTGGTGTATATACTCTGACTCAAAATTTCAGCTCAAAATATTGAATCATTTGGACGTGAGCGTTAAAACGGCTTATCCGGACACGTAACCCTTTTAAGATTTTGGTTCAATTCTTTCGTTTGGTGACCCGATAATCGATCCTTTAGAGGTCTACACGGTGAATGGTCCATGTGCTGTACTTAAAAACAAAAGGTAAATTTCACCGACACATTATTTTTATAAAATAATACTCTGGTTTTATCAAATCACCGCATAATACAGTTTGGGACACCGGACTCCATTTCAAGATGAAGACTGTTTGAAAACCTATCACATATATTGAGTTAGTTGCTCGGCCCTAAGGTAGGGGATCTTAATGGAATTTAACACAAAATTAGTGGGTTTTATTCTTAAAAACATTATCGGGATTGATCCTTTAAACGTTGTAGGTATTCAGACACGTATGTACTGGAAACAGTTATATTTAACATATTTCATCAAGAACTTCTAACAGCAATAATTCTCAGGGATAAGAGACAAATGGGATATGCTTGGATTATCTTAGATGAGGTGCAAATAAATTGATAATCCATCATTGTGCTCATTAGTAGATTTACTGTAAAAAAAATGTGAACCATAAAATGGATGCAAGCCATTCTAACGTCTGCAGAATGTCTGATGTATTTTACATTTAACGGTTCAAAGGTCATATTGCTTTCTACTTGGTGGAAATCATCACCACCAACTATTATATCAAAAGTGGCATCGATTTTCCCAGGATGCAAGCAGGTATTCACTTATGTAATTTAGGCGGAGTCACACTAGTAGATTTTTCCTTTACGACAAATCCTAGCGAACGTCTTAAAGGATAAATCCTCTAGGTTTTTATGATCATACATTAAGTAAAATCCTATAGGTTTTGGTCATGTGATCAGTAATAGCAGAAATGTAAATATGAAGGAAACTACAAAGATTGTCCTTTCTCTCGTTTATGGTAATCTTCGGACTGAATAGACCACAGCACGCTTTGGCGATTGAAATAAAAAATAAAATTCTCTGTCTCGGCCCGGTTGAGTTAGACGTCTGCCATTTTGAGGAAGTGCGCGCTGCATTTGATTGGTCAATTCACAGTACAAATCCTACGAAAATAGGACTTGTTCTAAACCAAAGGATTTGTCCGTAGGTCAGAAAATCTATAACCTATAGGATAAATTTTCTCGTTCACATGAAAGGATTTAGCTTATGGATATAAAATCTCAGGATAAATCCACTAGTGTGACTCAGCCTTATTATTCCCCCAAAAGTCATAGTAAATAATAAATTCCCTTTTGTAAGTCATGCCAAAACAATCAAATAACGATCTGTTTATTAGTAACAAATAGCAATAATATACTAAATGTTAGTCCCGGAATGACCTATTAAGTGTCGAGTGGACGTTTAAACCCCAAATCT
The DNA here is from genome assembly GCA_917208275.1 of Patella pellucida. Lineage (NCBI taxonomy): Eukaryota > Metazoa > Mollusca > Gastropoda > Patellidae > Patella > Patella pellucida. The sequence goes on from OU795041.1 coordinate 14,736,706, forward strand.
TTCTTACTCTAGTAGTATTTAAATATCAAGGCGAGGTGCTAAACACGATGTAACTCGCAATTATTCCAAGTCTTGCGTGACAGCATATTTCATTTAAAAACCGCGAAACCATCCTCTCAGATTGCGGTCGCATTACACAGGTGTTTCGAATATTTACCACTACAGGCATGGTGGGTATTTCAACCTCGATAGACCGATTGGATGCTTTGTTTGCATAAGATAAAGTTTAAATTAGGTTAGGTAAGGGATTGGAGCATCTGTTCAGTTAATGAAGGATAACTCTCAGCAGAGTACGTTGCAAATATATGGTTACAAAATGTCAACAAATTGTAGAAAGTTCAAGAGACGCTCAGCGTTTGTGAGGAAATTTAAAATGCAAATTGTATCCCAGGTTGCTTCAATGGATAGTTCCGTTGATTGTAATCGAAACAGTTTAATATTACGTTTATGGAATCTTTCTTAAATAGTTTCCTATTGAATTCTCAGAATTTAACATAATAGTTTAAGTCAAGGCAATTTCCAAGCTCACGAATTCCTATCTGAAACCAGTAAAGTATTCAAATCATCCAATTTAATTGTTTAATGGATTCATAATTTGCAAGATGATTTACTTTAACATATCAAAGTTTTAATATGACCGCCGTTTTAAAAGCTCATCGCGTATCATAATTTCATTGGCTGATACACTAACATTATTAGTGACATTTAATGAAAAACAATTTTGCCCAGAGACACTGCAAAGAGTTTAAAAGCTGAGGATATATATTTTATTTGAAGAGCCCCTTGAGTTCCTCTTTATATTGCTCAAGTGGTTGCACTTCATTGCTACATCAGGCGCGTAATGCACCGATTAAATGCAAGCAAAACAAGCATGAAATCGCAAACTATAAACATAAGTACACCGAGATTGAAGATAAATGGTGCAATGCGTACATCTTGACCCATCGTCGCCTTATCACACCCATACTCCTACATCAAATAAAGTAGTTCACGAAAACGTAAGAAGTAGCGATGGTTGGGGCGATGGTCTCTGACCGAGGTTATTTTTTAACTGTTCGATATCGAAATTGGATAACGCGGTTTGTTGACATCCAATTACATAACATATGCTTAGGATTTATTTTTCTAGCAGAAACAAATCTCGAATTTCCAAGCAAATATTCGGTCAGGTGTATGAGTGTGTAGGTGATATTGCATCTGCAAGACGCTTTGATTGTGCACCACAAAGACGGCTAATTACACCCAAAATACTTCGAATTATTTATCTTCAACTAACTATACACAAAAATATCCACGAAGTTCGCAAATTAATAAAGAAATGACGAATAATGTAGGGTGCGCGTCAACCGTTATTTTCCTTGTAGCAAAGTATGGAAAGAAATGGGGTTTAATGTCCTACTGTTCCGCTCCGAACTGGGCTAATTAAGACGGGCATACGCCATATAGTGTGCTAGAAATTGAAATGGGGTTAAACTTCCTATTGTTCTGTAAAGATTAGTGAACCAAAAAAGAAACCAATACAAATCAGATTGTTTTTGCAGGAATAATTTTAAAAAATTACTTTGTCACAGTTAAAAAACCAAACCAATTAAATACTTCTAAAACAATGCAAGGAGGTTGGGGGGGGCGACAACAAAAGTGTTCATAAAATTTAGTATTGTAACCAGAACTGTACTAAAAATTGAGTTCTGTTCCCGAACTTGTTCTTGCACTTCAATATCTGACCAATGGCAAATCAAGGTGTGTGCGAGCTCCGTTTCAACAAGTACGACCACGCTGCTGCTAAAATTGTCGATATCAAACCAAATTAACTTCTATCAAATAAAGCCTGTAACAGTATGCACTCTATGATACAAATTATAAAAGCACATTTTTATACAGCAATGTTCAGTATATTTTCCTTTCTAATTGAAGGGAACCTCCTTCAGCCACGTGTTGAATGCATTAAAGTTCTTTGGCTATAATTTATATACAACCTGCAAGACGTCTGTATCTAAAATCAGCACAAGGATCGACTTCTTTGACACGATATACAAGAGAACAAAAGAAAACTTCGCCAAAGGCTGTCTTTGATTTTTATTTGAGGACAAAGTGGTTGAAAAGTATCACCAACCCTCCATGGATTCTTAAAGCAGGTTGAAAACATTAAACATTTGAGGTAAATCAATTTTTAGCCTGTCAACCAGAACATGAAACGAAATTTCTCAGGGTGCACAAAAAAGGAATCTGGGGACAAAAGAAATGTTATTATTCTATGTATGCGCGCGATTTTAAGTTTACTTGAGAGTGTTTGTATATTTTGGTTCTCAAGTATTTTAATATTAAAGAAATATGGTGATTTGACGAGATGACGAGCCATAACGTGTTAGTATTTACCCAACTGCCGAACTCTGTATCGAATAACAGGCTTCCCTAACCACGTGTACTGAATTGCTGCCTTTGTTTTTCTTACACCACTGCTATGTGTGTCTTGTTGATTGAAACTGTGTGTGCGCCGAGGCGTCCTAGTGGAAAAAGTGACGAAAATCCTGAAAATGTTTCCGCCATTGTTGCTGCTCACTTGTGAATGATGTAATATCTGAATGAAATATTTGGGAATTTCTGTAATTCGAGACGGTGTCTGTATGGCGGGCAGGTGTCGTTATCTCAATTCGCTAAAATTACCGTTCTCAATTTAATTTTAAAATAACCAACTGTAGTAAATTGTTTTATTAAAGTTCTCCAGGGAGTTAACGTAATCCATTCAATTAGAAACGAGACACCGTTCAATTCAAAAGGAAAATAAGAGAAGGAACCAGGGAAGTTTGTTAACTCCCAAAGGGACATTTTGTACTCGGCTAAGTATTTAAATTGTGTGTAATTCTGATTGTTTGTATATAGAGATGTCTGGTGGTAGTCGTGGAGCAGACCATCTTTGATTACATACACTAGGTTCCATAATGGATACTTTTTATATGTAAATCATTTCAACCAGGTCAGTCTTTCATAGTAAAAGTACAGTAAGCCTCACCCGGGGTTTCTCTTTTAGATTTTTCCTTAAAACCGTATTTGTATGTAAATCCCTCACCCTCCTTTAGATGACTCCGGCAAAACCTCCGCTCAATATTTTCCCTTTTCATTATCTATTTTTAACTATTTTCAATTTGATTGAAAAATTCAGCATATTCCATTTCATTATTTATTTTTAACTATTACAGCGAAATGTCATCTTATTATCTGTCAATTTTACTGGATTTCAGCATATTCTCTTTTCATTATCATTTTAAAACTATTATAGCCATAACTGTCAGAAATTTCAGCATATTCTCTTTGCATTATCTATTTCTAAACTATTATTACAGAACTGTCAGCTTTTGAAGTATTTAATTTGAATGATAATTTCAGCATATTCTCTATTCATTATCTATTTTAACTATTACAGTGAGAACTGCCAGCTCTTTATCTATATCTTACTTTATGCATCTTTAACCTAAATTTATTTCTATTATTTTTCAAGCGACCAATGCATAATCAAGACTTTCTTTACTATCGTAACAACGGTGGTAGTGACAATCGAGACTGCACTGTTCTTCCAACGGCAATTACCCCAGTCAGCACATTCTGCATGCATTATCTATTTATGAACTATTATAGATAGAACTGTCAGCTGTTTATCTTTATCTAACATTAAACTATTTTGCCTATACCCTTTTCTTAGGACTTCGAATTTTGGCTAATGGTTTGGATTGTTCGTACTTGGTTTTATTTCATAATGCATCTTGATTATCTATGTGAATGAACTATTATAGCGAGAAATGTCAGCTCTTTATCTTACATAATGCATCTTTAACCAGATTTTTTTCTATTATTTTTGAAGCGACCAGTTTGACCTAGGTGTTATTGTAAGCAGGTAGAGATCAAAGATAAATTATCTACAAGTACTACACGAGTACAGTACTCACCTGTATAACAATCAGATAGTTCGTGTATATAATGATTGACAAGTATGTAACCTGTCATCTTAATACGCATGTCAAGTGATGCCCCTGTGATTTATATCATAAAAACACAAACTGTTATCATTATTTTATATAGCTCCACCCTGATAACATGGATATCCGTATAAACAAATACTCAAATTTAAAATAACCCTTGAGACAGAAGCGGACGCGAAACCCATGTCACAGTGCTCCTTGAGCGAGCCAATTATCGAACTATGTGTTAGTCCAGAAATGACCTAGTTTGTGTCGAGTGGATGTCATACCCCCTCCCTCTCTCTCTCTCTCTCTCTCTCTTTCTCTCTCTCTCTCTCTCTTTTGGTGCTCCTGTTTTAAGATATTGCATACGAAGATGGCAGTGGACTCGGAACACTGCCAGTGAACTGCAACGGAATCCAACAGATTTCATGGAAACCAGTGTCCAGCACACATCGTTCGAGCTAGAAGCGGGCGTGGAATAATACAACTGTATCCCAATTGGGCAGTGACTCCACTCGCATAATGTGGTAATGCGCGGATTCTTACAGTGGTGGATATAGGTCCACCAGATATCATGGTAACTATTGTCCAGCACCCATCCTTTGAGCTAGAAACAGGCGTCACACTATACCTCTGTATCCTAATTAGGCCAGTGACTAAAGTACTGATTAATTTTTGTTGGGAAATGCAATTGGGTTAAGGTTCCATTTGTTATGCTCCTATACTGGGCTAACTAAGACGTACATGCGCTATACAGTGTGCTATTAGGGAAATTTTGCCCGGGCAGCGGAACTATGGCCTAAAAATTATATCGAATTCCAACTGCCAAAGGATCTTTTACGTGCACGCCAATGGCAATGTATACATGGAACCTCGGTTTTTCGTCCCATTTGAACGACTAGACAGCAGTCCTTTCCAGGCCCTGCGTCTTTCACTACTGAAAAGGGGAAACCACGTCGGAAAACCCGATGAACTTACTAGGCCAATACATAGATCAAACGCGGAATCGCGAAGCTAGCGAGGGTTTAACGTCTTATTTTTCTAAACCACCTGCTGTGGGGGATTTTGCAATAGTTTTTGTATTAGATACTACCAGATAGGGAAGCACTTTATCATCAGCGTTGTATGCAAGTTAAGAATTGTATATTATTATATCTGATTTCCGCTGTGTACATTACTCTATTATTTATGTCTGGCAGCATATGCAATAACAAATATCTATTTAATGTGTTTATATTCTATGTTTTTTTAGATATATTAAAACCACTTATGTAAACGTCGGATGAAACAATTTTTATGTTTTTCTTCTGCTTATAGCTAACTAATAAGTCTTTGATGAAAACATGTGGTTATTTTATTAACTGAACCAGAGGTAGGTATGATAACGATGAACTTTATAAACTTTATAAATCAAGAAACTGTTAAAGGACAATATTGGTGTCAGCCATTATCACATATGTGATAGAAATCGTTAAACATATTCCAAATATAATTTTAACACAAGGATCTGTGCTACGATAGATGCGTAACGACAATTCGAAGAGAGAGAGAGAGAGAGAGAGAGAGAGAGGGTGGGGTTTAACGTCCACTCGACACAAACTAGGTCATTTCGGGACTAACATATGGTTTTAATTTTATTTCAATAATTTACTTGAGCTTTGGGGTATTTAGCAGTGTGAGGAAACCGGAGGACCCGGAAAAAACCCATGAGGTTTGACAGGCGACAAAGAAGATTTGAATAAACGAAAGTGACGCACAAAAAGGAGTAGTAGATGTTCCAGGCAGGGTATGCTTACCCTTATCGGAACACCCGATAACACGTTTCTTTCCACCGTGGTAATTTTCTCATATGCCAAATTTTGCAGAATCCATAATGGATGTTGATTAAATATCTGAAATATTTGCATTCGACCATTTATTGAAAGTCATTGGGAAAGGGTCAGAAATTATACATAATCCTATCTCCATGGGTGGCGTGTTATTGAATTATCAGAATATTAGGGTACGCGTGGGGAGTAAAGGGTAGCAACCTGTTAATTTATAGTAGCAAGCTAATGGTGTTCTTCAGGGATCAGTTCTTTGTCCACACCTCTTAATATCATGTGAGAACAACCCTTAACACACGCGACACATTACACCGATATTCACTCAATTCCTTTACAAATACCTGCCAAATCCTCGCCAAAGTAAACTTTAAAATCTTAAATCATAAGTGGCAGATATTAGGGCTTAAATATCCAATCCCATGTAGAACCATAATCCCCGCGTTCTTTACGCAATGTCTTCAAACCCATCAACGGCTCAAATATCAAAGCATTTTTAACCAAATACTTGAAATCTGAATAAAATGAAACGTTTAAAATAATGGATTAAATAAACAGAGCGAAATGTACACTAATGCTATCTGCTTTTGTTTATTGATCTATTTCATACCTGGTTGATTTACTTACTTAAAAGAAACCGACACCTAGAATTATTCTTACCTAGGGGGGTCACCGAGAGGTTATTTCGAGGCAATCAGATTTAGGGAGACATTTGATGACAATTGCTAATAATCTGACACCGTTTATTATCTCCAAGTACGAATTCAAGTGCCATCGCTGTTACTGTTTATTAGTGGAGTAAGATTTATAACCAGGGTTTAATTTAAGCTCCCGAAAACACAAGGGGAAGGGTTGGGGCGTTGGTAGAGAAGACAAAATGTGATGGAAAGACCAAACTCATGGTTATAAGATAAAGTACAGTGACCACACTCGTTATCAGGTTTTGACAATAGAAACGTTCATTGGCATAACACAACTTACATGAAGAAAATATTGAAATTGAACTGTAAATGAAATAGGAAAAAGGGTTGATCAAGGGGGGGGGGGCGTGGGTAGAGAAGTCAAGGACCACACTGGTAATACGATTTAGACAAGAAAACCTCTTAGTTACAGTTCTTTGGCATAATATATCTTAAAAGATCGGAATGAAATGGGGCTACTTACTTGAGAACGACAAAAGAGAGCAACTTGTTGAAAAATAGTGTGACATAAAGTCAGTAATTGTTTCGATATAAATTGCGTTTAATGTTAAATTTTCAATTACTAAATGCCGTGCAAGAGACGGGATGAGAGAATGAGCGAGAGAGAGAGAGGGGGGGGGGGTCATTAGCAGTTGGAAGAAACCGAATGACCCGGAGAAAACCAACGAGGTTGAGCAGGAGCAAGAAAAGTAGAACCATTGTCTAAAGGATGTGGGTGTATCACATGGGTATCCGATTAATAAACTGAAAGACAAATAAGCAATGCATATTTCACCTTTGTTGTTTTAGTTGAATTCGAGAAAATCTTTGGGATCTGTCTGACGTTTTATGTTGTTGCAGTGAAATTATCAGGTCAATGATTTATAGCTTTTTATCAGTCTGATACTGAGCAGGAACAAAACAGGGGTATTATGTTTAAAAGATATATCTTTGTATTGAGAATTTGCCAAAATGACAATAAATTTTCAGGAATTGTTGCCAATATGACAATAGTGCATCATGCTGATAATAGTTCCTCGTAGTTTGTAAGTTTTCACGAATTTTGAAAATTATCCAAGAATTACAGGAACTTTCTAGAAGAATAGATTGATATGAACAAGATCTTAACATCAGTATTACTACCCGACATTAATACAAACAGCCATTGTAGTTTTGTTTAATATATTTAATCCGTGGGGGGGGGCGGCGGAGGAAACCCGAGGTCCCGTGTATACATTGGCGTGCACGTAAAAACTCCCTTGGCAGTTGGAATTCGATATAAGAGTAGACGAAAGTGCCACTGCACGGGCAACATTTCCCTCATAGCACACTGTATAGCGTATGCTCGTCTCCATTAGCCTGGTTTAAGAGCGGAACAGTACGACGTTAAACCCCATTTTATTTGGGGCTTTTTCATGTTTCAGACTTTTTTGTACTTATTGCAAATGGTACGTGGGTGACTTAAAATGCGATTTCATTAATCTGGTCTTTGGGTGCAAATGAAAGTGAACGTTTCCCTTGAACATATTTACAATTATTAAGTACATTATGGCAAAGTTTTAACTCCATTAATCTGATCTTGTAGTGAAAATGAGGGGAGGGGGCGTTTTTCCTTAAGGTATTTGGAATTTCTAACTACCTAACTGTTTGAATTGATGAAATGGAAAATTGCGGAACAAATTTATTTACTTCTTATAACTAAGGGCAGAGGTTGCCAGGTGATCTATTGTGGTATAATACAGAATGCTAATTGCTTTACAAGTTTCAGCGAGTTTTAACTTCCCCAGAAGATTTGAAAACTATAGAATTACCACACCCAGCGTGTTCTCCACACTTAGTGTAAATAATTACTCGCGTAACCATTAACCCATAGAGCATTCAAAAATAGCAAGGCACGTACATTTTTCACATAAACAATTCGTCAAGCTCCCATCTAATTAATTTACATTTGGCTTATCAGATGCATTTGGTCTTGAAGCAACAAATAATAGTATAGTATGATAGTGTAGATTTCACATTGCAATAAACTTGGCTTACAAAGTTTTAAAGTAGAGCACATAGATACGCAATGACACGCAATGAAATATGACTTAATGTTCTACTGTTCGGCACACATCGGTCTGATGAAGGTGAGGAACGCTAGATCGGAGACGGTGCTCAGCATTTTATGACGTGATATGTGGATTATGGGGTAGGGTAAGGGTTCGGGTTGGCTCAGAGTTAGGATTAGGCTTAGCTCTGTTTACATCTCGGGATTATGACAATATCTGCAGGTCCTAGCCCTTACCCTAACCCTTCCCTTATCCTAACCCACAATCCAAATATGACGTCATAAAATGCACAGGACCGTCTCCGGTCTAGCGTTCTCCGATGAAGACGGGGAGTAATCTATTAGGGCTAGTTTACCCGTACAGCGGTGTTCCGCCAACTCTTCGCCGAATTCCAACTGCCAAGGGTCCTAGTGCGTCAACATCTACACGGGACCTTGAAATAGATTTCAGGAGCCGAAGCTACAGGTTTCTTGATACCCCCCCCCCCTCCACACACACACTTGCATTTCCAGCTGATCCTTGAACAATAAATAACTATCAAATATATTACAATGACTACTCCCTAATTTGATTACACATCTTTAAGATCACCACTTAACACGGAAACGCCCATTTCCAAATATTCTTTGAAGAACAATTACCTTGTGTTTACCTCCAAGTCATAACAGATGTAGCCTAATAACGAGTACTTGGCGCCCAATGAAACCGGCCAAGTCAACTACTGGGAAGCCGTAAATCCAGATAATACTTTCGCCTGGTAATTAGGATGAGTTGTGATCATCTGGCATCAGTCTAACTGCAGACGATTCCAGTATAAACAAAGAAGGGTAGTGGTCGTATAAACATTATTACCGAATACTTAGACAGAACAACATAACCTGGGTCATTCTTGTGAACTATTGGCACTATAGTTCCCGAAAAGCTGTTTTTCAAGCAAGCTTAAAGGGGCATTGCGAATTATTGGTATTATAGTTCCCGAAAAGTTGTTTTTCAAGCAAGCTTAATGGGGCATTGCGAATTATTGGTATTATAATTCCTGAAAAGTTGTTTTTCAAGCTAGCTTAAAGAGGCATTGTGATTTATTGGGAATTATGGTACATAAAATAAAGGGCTCACGGTTCTCGCTATAGTATAATAGTTAACAAATAGATAATTAAAAAAGTATATGCTGGAAATTTCAATCAAATTGCTCCACTCTGAACCGCGATTTTAGTCATTGGGTTTCAGACCTTGCCTCAATCATCATTACTAAAGTCAGTACGGTAAAAAACATAGACTCGATTATCCATTTCATGAATAAACCCCGGATGAAAGATGAGCAGGCTGGCTTTGACATCGAGAATTGAATATGGTCTGGATAAGTTAATTATTGTCTAATAATAATTTCTATAACATCTGAAGCTTACAGAAATACCCACAATAAGAATATTAAGCTCTAGTATAATGTATGTTTAAGTTGATCAAATTTTAAAAAAAGAACACACCAAAAGGTTGCTCAGCAATATGATTCAATAACTTGGAGTATTCTGGTGAATTATCGGTAATGGTTCCTGTAAAATCCTTTCCATGCTTAATCTAATCAAGTTGCTACCACATATAATGCAAGAACAGAAGTATAACCTTGTTGCTGAAAGTCTTTTTTATTCCTAACTACATCATTCAAAACGATTAAAATTGCAGTAAAGTAGAAGACTGGTATATGTTATAGTATACTAATATAACATACTTAGAACTTCCCGAAAAGTCTGTTTTGGAACTCTGAAAACACGTAAGACCTAAATCTAATATACCATTCTACCTTTGAAATTGAGACGTTTTCTTCGACTCACCCAAACGACTGGGAAACTTAAAGGGTGAAAGAGCGTATTTCTATTTGTGAGGGATATAATAAAAGTTTCGATACAATCCTGCTACAATAGGTCAATATCAGTAGAGATTTTTACGTTTATCTCTATACACATCGTCTTTTTGTTATTACCGATTTATGGTAATGTGTAGCAAGCTTAAAGTATATGTTTATGTCTTTGATTATTGGCAAGGTATTACCATGGTCACACTCTTTTTATTCTCCTTAAGGATGCCCCATTTAACTTATCTCTGGTGCAACCCATTACAATCCTGTTCTGAGATATACGAGTCAATACTAGGTCGATACTTGTATTTGTTTCCAGATCGTGTCACCTTTTATTCAATCGAAAGACAAATGTAATCTCCGAAATGAAATGGAATGGGATTTAACGTCCTACTGTTCTGCTCCGACTGGGCTAATGAAGAAGGGAATTGCGCCCGGGGTCAGCGATATATGGTCTACTCTTATATCATATTCAAACTGCCAAGGAATCGTTTACGTTCACGTGTTTAATAATACTTTATATAACATTTGTAGCCACAAAAGACCTGCAATAGGCAGATTTATCTCTTACAAAATGTATGTTTCATTTATTCAACTCAGAAATCCTACAATAGCTGATCTGTGTACAAAGTGGTTACTGAGACATGGTACAAACAAAACTAGGACGGAATGACAGACGGGGCCCATTTTAATATTCACGAACTCCTTTCAGTGCAGGAAAACAAACTTCGTTACACGAAGAAGACCTTCCAGAAAGTTTCTTGATGCTTGACGAACTGGGCGGAATGACGGACGGGCGAGGGCCGTTTGAATATTCTGTTAACTAACTTCCTTCAGCGCAGGATAAAAACCTCGTTACACGTGATGATGAAACCCTTCTAGGAAACTTCTCGATGCTTAATGAACTTATTAAAGTTACACAGATAACACACGAGACGTACAATTAATGTTAATATGGTAATTTGCCAGAAACGAAGTCGTTAATTGTTAGATTAGAACTGATAATACATCTTAAAGAAAGGCTTAATGATCAAATAGCTTATCAAAATATCCATAACACAAATTATTTGAAGGGGATATGGTTAAAATCTTGGTTATATAATTGAACTAGATCTAAAACGAGATGATTACATTATTATTTTTATAGTTTTAAATTAACGTAACGAGACCATTTATTATTAACATGGTTTTACATCTAAAAATATATTTAGAGAGGATCATAAAAATATATTTGTTTCAATCGGCAATACCGCGACTCGTGGAGCAACGGTGACTAACTAAACAAGGCCCTGGATCACTAATAATATATTCTGATTAAAATACAGATCTACAATTCGTTTCGTTTACTTATACTTTTGATGGCCTAGTGATGTGAAGACAAATAAAACGAAAGTTTGAACTATAAAAAACGAAACGATATAGGATCTGTGTTTTAATCAGATTAATCATTAGCAGGTCTCGGGGTTGGCTGAGAAAGTACCCCGGTATTTTCGAGCGTGTTTTTCCCCCTTGTCAGTGGTACAGGACGGAATGTCTGGCAATGAGCGGTGTTCAGAGGCATTTCATGACACTTGTACGTCTGCATTAGCTCAATTGTTGTGGAAATGTAAGACATGACCCCCCCCCCCCCCATTTCATGGTGACTGGCCGTGATTACGGTATAAAAGACGAGGCCCCGAGTTTACAAAACATTCTCAGACTTAAGTTAAGAATTCAATCAAAATTGTTCGCCTTATTTTAACTAAAATATAGCCCTTTATATATTTCTTGTTGTTTTAATGTATATAAATACATCGATGAGAAAAACTGTGTGCAAAGTTTTGTGTTTCTGGGTGAAAGATATTTTCCATAAACAGTGATTGAAAGTTGATTAAATTCTTAAATTTAGTCTGAGAATGCTGTGTGAACTTGGGGCCAGACATGTCAAGATCTTTAAAAGTACGGCACCAATAATGTTTCATTAAGTTAATACAACTTTACTACTGAAGACAGGTAAAAAACCAGAACATTATCATGAAATCTAATCAAGACTATAAAACACGATTCACCAGACTTTACTACTACTCACTACTCGCTAAATTCAATAGCCAAGTTTTACAGGTTTTATGAGATGATAAAATAGTGTGTAAATCAACGTAAACTCGGCACTTTAATGTATTAATCTCATTTACAGACTGTACAGACTTAAAACAAGAGAGAGAGAGAGAGAGGGGGGGGGGGTAACGTCCACTCGACACACACTAGGACATTTCGGGACTACATGTTCGGGAGGGGGGGGGGCTGTCATTGAGTCAACTGGCATGGTTTCGATTAACCCGTTGTATACGTAACAAGGCGACGCATTAGTGCCGCATGTCCAACTTCGTGGGTTATCTCCGGGTCCTCCGGTTTCCTCTATATCTCTCTCCTCCCCCTCTCTCTCTCTTTCTCTCTATGTAATAATAGTATATAGCAATACGATGAAAGCGTCTATGTAATGATATCACATCACCATATTTACGTTCTGGTACTTCTATTATAGATAACATATCTATATAGTACCTATATAATTACCAAGATAACACTAAATACCCGATGAACTAGATCCCATTGACTGGATGGTTGGAAATACGGACAGAGCAAAGCCCCGTTCCCAGGTCCCTGTTCATCTTAGTAACTATTCATACTATCCAAACTCTTATAAAGTTTTATAACAATCTCCTTTATTACTACCTTCCTCAAGCGAATCAAATCTCGAAGGTTCCAAGAGTTTAAAATAGCCTCATATATACAAATTCTCATATTACTAGATAATCGAGACTAAACATCATGTCAAAGTTCAATAACAATCTCCTATAGTACTACCGTTTTGGAACTAATCAAACTTCGACGATTCCAAGATTCTAAAATAGCCTGATTTATTAATAAAGGTATCTAAAGTTAGGAGCAATAACGATATAGCTGTGTTTTCCATCGCTTTCTGAATAAACTATACTTCAATCCGATAACGATAAAGGTTGATTACTCCCTCGTGATACCTCTTACGGCGGAACGTACATGGACACGTCCCATCAAATATTTCTACGCCAAGGCTATTTTTAGACTTCCTCTCCCTTTTCTTTAACCCACTTTTGCATGGTGATTTTTGTTGACTTTTTGGTGTTGAATCGAAGAAAAGAGTTTGAAAATACATTTTCTGCCAATTTTGGCGAATATTCATAATTTTGAGGCGGAAGGATACAAGAGTTGAGAGGTTAGTTGAAATATAGGACCGAAAATTGCATGTTTATTTGTCTCTACTTCTTCCAGCTTGTGTATTTCAAGTTTTCGATGGAGAACCATATACGTGCTTTTTGGCAAGAGGTTGCCACATGTTGCTCCATCTGTGGCAGAAAGCGTTCTACCCAACGATTTCATTTAAAGTCGATCTAAGAAACGAGAATTAACATTTAAGTCAATGGGGAAATATTTAATGATCTTTAAGTTGTGTGTTTACATCTAATTAGGCCTACTCGAAAAGGATCGCCTGTCCATCCTCGTGGCTTTCCTCCCAATGCTAAAAGACCCCTCAACCAAGCGAATTAATCAGCTAGTTTGTGTTGAGTGGACGTTAAACCCCATTTCCCTCTATATATATATATATTTATATACATCTAATCACTCGACTATGTAAGAAAACATAGAATATTGTTAGATAGCGATGACAGCAATAACCAAAAACAAATTCAAGTACTTGACGATAGAACATTTAATAGAATTTACATCCAGTACATCTAATCGCTTTATCAGTCTCCAAATCTCATATTAGTGATGATTAGGAACGGTTTTCATTCCCCGAGTGAAATAAAAGACTTTTTGAATTCCCCAGTTTCTTGGATCTTCACGCTAACGATGTATTACCATCAATGAATCTAAAAACCCAGATTCAATGAAAATGAGTACTGTATATATGCTGTACACATTTTGTGGTTTTCTCTTCAAATAAAGCAAGTTATAAAAATAAGATAAAAATGGCTTTTGTTGTTGTTTCAAGCAATATACTGTCGTTAGTTCGGTAACAACCGCCAATCGTTACGTTGTCCGAATGGCAATTGTGTTCTGATTTGAAATCAAAAGGTCTATTTAACAGGTTGTGACGTTTTAAAACAAATTATGATTTTTAGTTTGAATAATTCTAATTTTAAATTCCAAAAGTTTCTTTTGACTGACTGAAGTTGGTTCCTTAATGTCTGCAGCTTCAACTGGAGTGATGTCGCAGACAAGAATTACGTGAGTCGAAACTTCTTCCTATGTTTTAGAAAATGATATTACAGTCTTTCCATTTACAGTCTCAGGCTATGGAGTGAGTTTAGTGAGAAGTTCATCCCTTTAATTAATAAGTAAAATATATTCTCTTGATTAGAAGATGCCGTGCACAAGGCTTCCCTTTCTAGAGTGGGTTATAACACTTTTCATTTCTTTAGGAAGGCTGAATAGCTAACATTTAAGATAACAAAATACAACAAAAAATAAAACACCTCCGCAAACTGAAAAGCAATACTCAACCACTTGACTTACAAGTTCTCAAAAAATATTTAAGACGATTGAAGGCAATAAACACACAAGAATTTTAATCAAGAATTTTATCAACCACGCACAATATCAAACGAGTTTAATACAAGCCCTGTTATCAAACTTAAAGCATTTCATCACGTCAAATTATTTAAATAGAGCTTCACTTGTTTTTCTAGAAAAAACCACAACTGAGTATTTCTTTAAAGAAAAAGGCAACGTGTGGGTTCTTCGTCAGAAATATAAACGATATTCCACTTCTGTTTGTCTCGTCAAAAAATATTGATAATAATGAGCGAAACTTGTGTGTGTTAGTACGCGCCATGTTTAGAGTCAGTGGTGTGTGTTGGGGGTGAATTAACCATCAGCGTTGCTAGGCCGTAGATTGCCGAGTGGTAGGTATTCCGTGATGAGAATACAATGGGTTTGGTTGATTACGGGCCAAACTTCACGTCATAAGGCCAGGATATGGAACCACGTGTGAAGGATACGTGGGGTTATTTTGGATTTACAGGTGTCTTTTGAAGTGTATGAACTAAGGAACACAAATTTACAGGTGTCTTTTGAAGTGTATGAACTAAGGAACACAAATAGACAACACCAACTTATCGTCGTATCATTCATACAGCCAGACCAAAACGTGGCTAATCTGTCGGTCATATGGAGATGTGGGTACTCATTCGCATTTAGAACAAACAAACAATAAAGAGAGGGAAAATGGGGTTTATAGTCCAATTTTATGGCTCAATTTTATTTCAACAATTCGCTTGCACGAAGGGATTTTGAGCAGTGGGGGAAAAGCGGCGGACCCGGAGAAAACCCACGAGGTTGGACAAGTGACCCAACTCCTTGTCACGTACAACCACGCCAGTTGACTAAATGCCAGGCATAATGATACAACGTGCACGCGCTAACCATTCGACCACCAAACAAAAGAAAAAGAAGTACAATTTCAGATTGAAATATAATAACTGGAATTTCCAGATATTTCTATCATATAGATCTGCAGTGTAAGTAATGTTACAGAACTCAAAAATCCTAAAAACAAAATGGTGTTATTTCTATTGGACAATTTAAATCATAATAACAAATGAATAATGTATTATATACAATGGTACAGCAATCATAATATCAAATACGAAAACAAAAGAGCTTAATATAACATGATATAAAAAATAAAATACGAAAACAAAAGAGCTGAATATTAAATGGAGAGCCAAATGGATTTCTGTTTGAAAATTATTGTATGTTTGGTTAATTTATGTCGTTTGAAGTTTCTAGAAACTAGAAAGGGGAGGTAAAGGGGCTTTCAGTTCCGTTAACACTGTAAAGCTGTTTTCACACTTGGTTTCCCCTCTGTTTAACAATCTTGCAAAAACAGACCGGCCCTCCATGTAAGCAAAATACACCAACAGAAAAAAAAATGTTATCACAACTGTACAAAAAACTTTCAAGCATTTTTGTTTTAAAAGCCAGAGACATTTTTCCAAACACCCCAACCCACGTTGCACATTTTTTTAAGTCGTTTGAAGTAATAATTGTCACCACGCATGCTCTCTTAGTTGTCCTGACGTAGGTCGCACAATATGGCGACCAGAACACAAGTATGTCGGGAAAGGACCAAACGAACCCGGACGATATTCTGAAATAACCTTCACTGTTGATGAATTAATTTAGCTCAGCAATAAAACTGAAAAGGCACCTGTGAAAATGGAAATGGCCCTCGAAATGACCTAGTATGTGTCGAGTGAACGTTAAACCCCATTTCTAACTCCTTTAGTTGGTTTCTAAAAAAATATTTTTCAACCGTTTCCATGAAAAGGACATTATCGTCATAAATTGACATTTATATTGGTAATTGTTGGGCTAAATATGTTAAGCTGTAAAAGCTTCTTCTGCTATTAACAATTTGGGTTAACTGCCAGAAAAGGGAAAACGTTTATTATAATAATCGATTGATCTCATTTCAGTCTCAATAAAACTGAATATTGAAATTTAGTAATGCCCTTTCGTATTTTATGATAAACGAAGATAAATCATGTTTTGATGAGCGAGTTTTATTATTTTTCTATAATAAGTGCACTTAAGAAAGCGACCACAAAGAGATTGAAGTCGACCGGAAGTGACCCCTTTGTTGCACTCTCCCGTTTCAGTAAAGAAAAGACTCTTTTGAAGGGCAAAATTAAGGACTTGTGTCAAATATCCTACATTAATAACAAAATTTGACTCAAATAGTGGAATCACTAAAACGAAATATTTTCATTTACACTAGGTGATCCGGGTTAATATATTATGCATTTAGATGGTCGATGTACCGGTTTTAAATGTTTTGGGTAATAATTGTACTGAGTATGCAGGCCACATTTTTTTTTCAATGACGGTCATTTTCTTCTAGTAGGGTGTCGGTCGAAAATTCCTATAAAATGTTCTCTTAAATTGTCGGTCCCCGGGCCCGTGCAGTTGCGGGTCCTGTGTAACGTTCTCTCTCTCTCTCTCCCTCTCTCTCTCGGTGGTCGATGTGATGTTTTAAATTTTTGGAGGTAATAATTGTACTGAATATGCAGGCCATATTTCTTAAACGTGATAGTCATTTTCTTCTAGTAGGTCGTCGGTCGTAAATTCCTATAATTTTTTCTCTTTAATTGTCGGGTCTTTTAAGTTGCGGGTCCTGTGAACGTTCGCACCTCCATTTTTCTCTTTCTCTCTCTCCCTAAAGATAGTCTATATTGTAGAATAGCTTATTAATATATATTTTTATTAGGACTCCCTTAGTTGCATTTCTATCGCTATAGCCTAATACATGTTTTATAAAATGTTCTCGGTTATATATATTTTATCAAAATGGCCAAATACATCTTTTTATTAGGATTTTTTTTATCATTTTAGCCCAATACATATTTTTCTTTATCAGATTTTCGTTTCAATTCTTCGAGTAACATCTTAGATAATCCCTATTCACACAGATTGATATACACATACAAAACTGTAACTTAAGTAACGTAACAAAAACTTCTTAAATAAAAAAACAAAGTCTTTTATTTCAACCATAATATATGGTGTCTTCACTGTGGCTGGAATACATTAATCGGCATTCCTCAACACGTAAAATTTTTCACGGGATCGAAAAGACCACCACTACACGCGAACACATCCACATGCAAACACATGCAGTGTTAGTCGTTCACATTCCAGTCGTGTCTAGCAATGCAACTTTAACAATTAAAAATACCTTTCATAATAGACGGGTCATTTGAGTAGTATTTAGTAAGTAAATCCAGGTCTATAAATAAGACGAACCCTATCCGGTTTACGTCACCTCCTGTCACCGATTGTTTATCTGCGACGGTGGAGATGAGTCGCCATCTTGCCAACCTCTTGTTCAACAAGGGTGGCCACTATAATTGTTCGTGCACAAGATGGGGACGTTTGTAACTTTATCGAGTCTGTAAAATTAATTTAAAATCACAACCTTAGAGTCTTATTCCACTTAAGTCGCGTGACTATTCAAAATGTAGCTCACAACTCGTGCGTGAGACTTTGCCTACGCGTCACTTGCGCGATCTCAGACTGCTGGCCTTAGAGACTGTTGGTCATCCACATTAAAAATTTACGTGACTCGGTGATTAAGGCAATGGCTCGCTTACCAGGAGGTCTCGGTTCGCCGAGAAAGTTCCCCGGTCTGTTGGTGCCTAACACTATGGCGTATGCCCGTCTTCATTAGCCCAGTCGGATAAGAGCAGTAGGACGTTAAACCCAATTTCATTTTATTTCATTACAGAAACGCCCACCTCTTTTGAGACTATCGGTCCCATTACTGTAGGTAAGACAAGAGGAAATATAAGAAGGCCATGTGTATAAGTATTATCATCTATATTTACATGTTAATAACTTACTCTAATTATCATAAACATGGTCTGTTTAAAACATCAAACGATTCCTGATTAACCCAGTAATTGTCTACATAATTAAATTTAAATCACAATTGTTCTTGGGGTCGTGTGCAATGTTTTAAAATTTATTAAACTTGGCAGGTTCCCGGAGATTCTAATTCTAGTGATATGCTGTTTTTGGTTAGCCTTGCTAAGAGGCCATATCAATTTTTTCTGCGGGGTCGTGAGATTTGCTGCGGGGCTCTGCTATTTTGGTTATTCTTGCTGCGAGGCCATGTTATTTTCTGCAGGGTCGTGTAATTTGCTGCGGGGCTATGCTATTTTATCAAAGACAAAAGTAAGTTCGTCTACTTAATAATTCCAGTCATTTTATGAAAAAAAAAAAAAGATGAAAATAGCACTGTTATTCTTATTAAATGTTTATATATCAGATAGTGAAAATATGCACTATGAGGAAAAACATTCGAGCAGATATATATATGCAACGTCTAATAAGTCTAGTGGCTTTAAGCCAGATCGGCTTATCTGATATACAAAAAAACATGAAATGTGTACCTCCATGTGAAACGTACAGTAAATCCTGCCAATGGGTCCATCCTGGACGTAGGATCACGGTGGCTAAGTGGTTAATGCGCTGGTTCGCTAGCCTGGAGGTCGGGTGTTCGATCCCTGCATTGGCCGAGAAAGTTCATCTCGATTTTCCGGCGTGATTTCCCTTTGTCAGTGATGCAGAAGGGGGCGCTGACAAGGACAGTTGCCTGGTCGTTCGGATTTGACGAAAAACCGAGGTCCCGTGTACACATTGGAGTGCACGTAATAGATCCCTTGGCAGTTGGAATTCAATATAAAAGTAGGCTGTAGCGCCGCTGCCCGGGCAAAATTCCCCTCATCGCACACTGTATGGCGTATGCCCGTCTTCCATTAGCCCAGGTTAGGTGCATAATAGTAGGACGTTAAACCCCATTTCTTTCATTCATTCCATCCGGGACAGGGCACTACCCACGGTGATGAGGAATAATTCGAGTGGATCCATGGAGTATATCTGATAAGTTACGTGATCATTTCCAGATAGAAACTAACATATACTTATATTTTTTGCTTTAAGTATATCAGCAAAATATTTATATATATACCAAAATTCCGTTTCGTTTTATTTCTCTCTGTCTAAAAACATTTCTTTAAAAGACGTGTACAATAATCCACTGTAAACCTTCCTCGAGAATTGTACAAAATGCATTGTCAAATTAAGATCAGCGGTATTACCAATTTTTCGTCATATGCGAAACACTAACTGTTCTGAACCATCCGACTAAACGGAACAATAACCATGATCCTTGAAGACTTTTTCAATTTGTACGAGAGATAAATTTTGCATTGAAAAAAATGTAAATCCTCATTGATCAATCGAACCGATAATACGGATATAGATAAAATCTTCCCGGAAATCTAGATGCATATATTAGTGTCAGAAACAGTTGACTTTCCTTGACAAACAGATTACTTTTTTTGTGTCGAATCATAGGCAACGACCCTGTTTAAAACACGTGAATTTTTCAACGGTGGGGTCAATTTTCTCCACGGGAGTCGTGTGTCACACTTAAAAAATATTGAACAGTGTGACATTTTGGGGTACATCCGTGCAAAATGTTTCTTTTTTTTCAATTTCGAGATGACTTTTACTTTTGAATATGTGAATGTCATAGGGTTAATTTATCATTGACCAGACCATTTTTCTCCACGTGAGCCAAAAAGTCATACTTTTAAATTTTTGATCATTGACACCTCGAGGTACATCATCTTTTTTAAGGTGACTTTTGACTCCGGTTAAGTATTTTGATTGACGGGTTAATAATTGAAAGGTACAAGTACCCCGGGCTGTGAAATTACAAGTCCATATTTAGTTTTCGACAAGCTAAGAGGATATACGAGGGATCGGCTTCGGCCAGACGAAAATCTTCATTATTCGGTCCAGTTGTACGCGAGGACCTTTCAACGCAGCTCAAGTGGTCGTTAAATTAAGTGATGTCCGTCCACTGCCATCTGTAGCCATCTTGAACACAAAAAGACTCGTTTGAACGGTAAAGTCATCAAAGGCTTTCACAAAGGGTTATTGATGCGAGGAAGGGGTGTTCTAAGGTAAACTAAATAATAAAATGGATTTGTGGAGAGTAACAGAGAAATTTATTGACATTGAACCGTTACTAAATAAATTCACTATACTTGATACAGATCTAACATTTTCTTGACATGTTACAAACTTATATTTATATACTTTGGTGACATATGCTTGACCGTTTTGTTTGTTTAATGAAAGGCAATGATTATCATTTGTGGGACAGGGTGCGATGGCTAGGTACGTAAGACGCTGGCTCTCTAATGGAAGCTTGAGGGTTCGCTTACGGTGTTATCGGAGAAAAATGAGATGACATATGTTTGACAGTTTCTTTTCTAACAGTTTTTTCAGTGACACGATGACACGGTCATTTAATTAAAGCCACTGATAATAAATTGAGGGGGGGGGGTCACAGTGGCTAAGTGAGTAAGACGCTGGCTCGCTAGCTTGAGGTCGCGAGAAGGTTCCTCTGGATTTTTGGCTTGGGTTCTCCTTGTCAGTGGTGAAGGATGGAGGGTCCGACAAGGACAACTGTCTAGTCATTCGGATGGTACGGTAAAATTGGCGTGTACGTAAAATATCGTTTGGCGGTAACGCCATTGTCCGGGTTAAAATTCCCTCATAGCACACAACGGTGGATGACTGTCTTCGTCGAACACGCTACCCCAAGGCTTGCGAGCCAGTGTCTTACCCACTTAACCACTGTGGCGCCGAAACGTTGTTCATTGTTAGGAGGGAATTACTTAATCTCACTCAATCCCCAATCTAGCATCATATTTCAGTCACTAGAGCATCTTACTTCAAACATAGCTATGATAACATCAATAAAGTGATTGCCAAAGATTTCCCCCGTAGGTGTTTATATTTACGCATGGCGTGCATATTAGTTTCTGCTTAACACCATATCAAACACCATAAAGTCACCTCACATTCCCCAAAACTGTCGAACAAACAACCATATTAAATGCACTACTACAAACAAGGAGGAATTCCTGGGAGAATAAGACCTTGTTCTTTGAGTAATAAAGACGGGGATTGCGATTCACGTCTGCTATTCAGATGACGATTAAAGATGAATCAACGACAGCCTTGAACTACAAATTATTTGACGTACGCCAAGAGAAGAAAATATTCTATAACACCCGCATAGCAGTATTCAATAACAACTGAAATGAGGCTCATCGTCCAACTTTCTGCTTCAACCGACATATTCGGGACATTTCGGCCGTGTAGCGTAGTCGCCGCTTGTAATTGAATTCAAGCTGTAATGGTGTCTTTTTCGTGCACGCTAACTAGCAGACGGGGAGGCCCTGGTTGTTCGTCGGATCCGACCTTCTGGGTGCTTTACCCTACCAGGTCCGCCGTCCTCCCCAACTGACATTGGCTACTAGAACTCATTTGTATTGTGCAGAAGATCCACTGTCCTTACAACATTATCCTCCCTAGGATTTCAGACAGAAACAAATACAGCAGTGGTTCTATTTTTTCTTTTCAAAGACCAATGATTTGATGAAGACCAGGGCCAAAATTGAAGCACAATGCAGGCAGGAAGATCGGTTGCCTTGACAACATTATCCGCCCTAACATTCCAACTATAAACCAAAAAGCAACAACAGAGATTCTATCAATTCCTTTCCAAGACCAATGACTTGATGACCAGGGTCCAGACGGAATTATACTGCAGGTAAGATAAAATAAACAATTTCTTTTTACATCAAAATAATCATAATTCACACCTCGAACGGGTCGTTTGTGAATCTGGAGATTACTGAAACATAGTCTCATCTTTGTAAGAGAACCGGGGTTGTGAAAATAATACTCCAGTAGTAAGTGCAGGAGGACCGCACTACACACAAAACAAAAACTTAAAGTTCAATCTGCTGACATGATAGAAATAGGGTTTAACGGCCATCAAATCAAGATGGCAGGTCATCTTGATTTCGAGAGACCCAATCTTGGTTGTAATATTGTCTCGTTGGTCGGGTGTCCAGGATCCGAGGAACAACACAATGGGGGATGAATAGGTTGGGTTATCTTTATTTCAAGGATGGTCATAATTTAAAAGGGTGTGGTGACGTTTTTAATGGTATTATAAGTGATAAAGGTGGGATAAGGGTAATTCAATATACCTGTAATTTACAGGTTGACCTTTGAACCAAGGGAGGTAAGTAACAATACAGCACGATTGACTGGTAATTGACACCTTGATGATTACCGGTAGGGTTATTTACCTGTCTACGTTGTGATATAATAGTCTTTGATCTATGCCGACCATCATACCGGTGTACAGGTTATTGAGGGCAATATGCATATCTTGTCAAGCATATGGATATCCTGGATATCCTGCCGTGTTTGCTATGATTATGTGAAGTTGTTTATGGTCCATCGACACTAAAGATGCTGACAGTCGCCTCAATAAAAATGTCTGATTTATGTGTAGGTGAATGGACTATTTATAGCTTACATGTCACTTGAGTGGGACCCAGTTGCACAAAATGCACATATGTAAGTCCGCCCTGAGAGCTAGATCCTACTCCTATTTCGTTCATCTTTAATTTGAAATGAAATAGGGTTTAGCGTCCTATGTTTCGGCACCAACGGTGTTAATGAAGATGGGCATACGGCATGCTGTGTGCTTTAATGACCAATCAGTGAATGCATGAATGAAATGGTATTAAACGTCCTACTTTTCTGCACCAACCTTGCTAATGAAGATGGGCATACGTCATGTAGTGTGCTATAAGGGACAGTTTGCCCGGACAGTGGAGTTTACGTATACTCTTCGTCAAGTTACATCTGTCAAGGGTTCTTTAAGGTGAACGCCAACATACAAACGGGACCTTGGTTTATCGCCCCATATCACGAATTAGAAATGGTACTGCACCACTGGTATGGGGGAGGGCGTGGCCACAACGCTGATAACAAAACGGAGTAACGTTCTCGCCACCAATTTGAGGCTCATTTATGGTCATTCTCTATTTTCACTTGTGTGTCGGAGGGGGGGGGGTAGTAACTTTCCCCAGAAAACCACCTTTCAAATCTTCAATGCGTACTAACATTCTGTAGGGAGGGCCTCCCTTTTACATCTCATTCGGACTACTACAAGAGTTTAGGTCTGTTATTGCATTCTGTATACAGCAACGTTATAAAATGTACACTGGTTTTAAAGTATTTTAAAGACAGTGAAACACCCAAACTAAATTATTACGACATTTTTAGAATGATACGCTAAAGAGCAGTACTCGTTACAAAGAACATCTGAAGGTTTAAAACCACTAATAGTCATCAACATGTCGGCCAAATATTTGAGTGATAATCCATTATATCGGTTTGCCACACGCCATGTCTCCGTTTAAACCATCTTCGTCACAGTTTCACCAGATTCTAAGCCTATAACAGAAGTAAGATTTATTTTCAAAACCGAGTGAGTTCTGGAAGAGCGATTTGAGTCGTTGAAATCCTATAAGCATGGCTTGTTTTAGCAATTATACGTAAATCAGTAATAATACTACCACACATTAGTAACTATTTTAGACTTACGTAACGATCGGTAAAGAACGTGTTCCTGTTATTATCTGGAACACTCGTACTAGTAAATCAAGTACGACCAGACTGTTTGATGGAGCTTGATTTAAAGGTTAGTATATGAGAACCGTTTTTTCTATGCTTACAGGTTAGCGCATGTGTGGATCTACTATATGCAACCGATTCGATTTAGCTTCAAACCTAAATACTGATAATTCGTCTGCCTTTGTACGTCATAGTTGCGATGATGTAATATGGAGTAAAATTTACTGCCTGTAAACAACGCATCTAATCATTAGACTAAAACAAAAGACCGGACAACGAAATAACGCTTGAATGATCAAGAGTTAAAATGAAATGAAATGGGGTTTAACGCCCTACTGTTCTGCTCCGAACTGGACAAATGAAGACGGGCATACGCCATACCGTGTGCTGTGAGAGAATTTTTTCCCGGGCAGTGGCACTCCGGTCTACTCTTAGCCTATATCGAATTTCAACTGTCAAGGGATCTTTTACGTGCATGCCAATATGTAAACGGAACCTCGGTTTTTCGTCCCATCCGAATGACTAGAGAGTTGTTCTTGTCAGGCCTTCGTATTGCATCACTGACAAGGTGAAACCATGCCGGATAATCGGGATGAACTTTCTCGGTCAATGCAGGGATCGAACACCCGACCTCAAGGCTAGTGAGCCAGCGTTTCACCTACTTAGCCACCCGGCTCCCCGATAATAAACTAGTTGAGATGTAGTTATCAGAGAAAGAGTGTGTATAGTACGTCATTAATTGATAACTGGACAATATCGTTAAAGAGCAACTACAGAAAGTGTGAGTGCGTGTAGAGCAGACTATTAATGTGATGAATTGAGACAATTGTTTTAAAAACTCCAGACAAATAATAATACCCTTAAGCCAAGGGCAATTCTATATCGTTTACTTTAAATGGGAATCATTATCATCGCTGACTTTAAGTGTTATAATAGGGTTTAATAATACTTCAAGTCCGCTTAATTATAGTTAAAATCTACTTGTATTATAAGTGTAGTGGAACGTTTGGGGCGATTTAAAACATACAGAAGTTCTAGCTGTGTAAAATGTCTGAATAATTAAAATGGTATCTGAAAGATATCGCGTAATGCTTGTAGTTTTGTTTTGGAATTGATTTTCAGACGCCAAAAAGCTGAATCACCAAAATCTTACAGCAGTAAAATAATTTGAAATTTCTTGAAGGAAGACATAGAGGGAGAAATGGGGTTTAACGTCCACTCGACACACACTAGTTCATTTCGGGACTAACATATGGTTTAGTTTTATTTCAATAATTCATAGATAATTAAATCTGAAAAAACCCACGAAATAAAATTGGACCATATAGTCCCGAAATGACCTAGTTAAACTCTCTCTCTCTCTTTTATCTCCCTCTCTCTCTCTCTCTCTCTCTCTCTCTCTCTCACACACACTCTCTCTCTCTCCCTCCTCTCTCTCTCACATATTGCCAATAGAAGTTCCACATCATATTACAATTTAGGATAGTGTTGTACGATTATACGAATTTTTGTTTTAAACACAAAGTTTAAATCTTGGTCATTCAAACGCTATTTCGTTTTTCGCTCTTTTGTTTTAGTCTTTTGATTAGATGCAATGTTTAAAGAAATTAAATTTTACTCCATATTACATTATCGCAACTGGACGTTAAACTCTCTCTCTCTCTCTTATCTCCCTCCCTTCCTGTCTCTCTCTTTCACACACTCTCTCCCCTCTCTCTAAACCCGGGGGATCACGGTGGCTAAGTGGATAAGGCGCTGGTTCGCTAGCCTGGAGGTTGAGTGTTCGATCCCTGCATTGGCCGAGAAAGTTCATCTCGATTTTCCGGCGTGATTTCCCCTTGTCAGTGATGCAGAAGGAGGGCCTGACAAGGACAGCTGCCTAGTCGTTCGGATGGGACGAAAAACCGAGGTCCCGTGTACAAATTGGAGTGCATGTAAAAGATCCCTTGGCAGTTGGAATTCGATATAAGAGTAGGCCGTAGCGCCGCTGCCCGGGCAAAATTTCCCTCATTGCACACTGTGGCGTATGCCCGTCTTCAATTAGCCCAGGTACCGTGCTTAAGCGTAGGACGTTAAACCCCATTTCATTCATTCATTCATTCTCTAAACCCGTGTAAAATACTGCGATGTACTGTAAGTATTAAAAGATGTGCAGTTCAACATGTAGCAAGTCCCGTACTGTGGTGTATGTCTGTAATCTTATAGAAGGTTTAAGTCAATATCCCTCAGGGCTGATCTACTTCTATATATCTACATATAGGTGTATATATACTTACTATTACATGGTGATGATGGATTACAACAAATCATAGTATATTAATAAATATAATCTATATGAATTAAAAACACTTATATGGATATACTACTTTTGAATTTATTAACATGCTACGTTTCGATACACATACAGATATCGTTATCAAGCAAGGTATTTTTAATTTGTGAAATCTATTTATTTATGTCTTATAAGGTTTATAATCTATATGTATCAAAAACCAATCAAACAAAATATGATTTGATTTTAGTTCCCATGACAAGGTCACCAGTATATTCCTTTCTACATTGACCCCGTCTTCATTCGCCCAGTCGGTGCTGAACAGTAAGGGAGGGGAGTAACGTTCAATCGACACAAACTAGGTCATTTCGGTACTATCGTATGAGTCTTAACCAGTGAGAGTAAGCTGGAGGGCCCGGAGAAAACCCACGAGGTTGGACAGGCGATCCTACACCTTGTCGCGTACAACCAGGGAATCGAAACCACACCAGTTGACTCATTGACACACGTTGCTACAAACCCCCAATCCAGAAAAGTAGGATGTTAAACCCTATTTCATATCATTTCCTTTACATATTTATTTACCCAATCTTTTACAGTTAAATGTTTCCGTTATGTATAATTTAAACAAAAACACCACATAATCTGATTCCAGTGTGAATTCATAGAAACCTTGAAAGTGGTTTCAGGTGGCCTAGATAAAATAAACATATACTGCTCCGTGCACGACACCCCCGTTCTTTATACTTATTGAACAATATATAGTTGCTATGATTTAATTAAAATGATTGATTGAGTTGACACTCAGCTTATGGCAAATTACTTAAATTTGTTATTTAGTTCGTCACCTTCACATTAAAACCACATGTTAGTCCCGAAGTGACCTGGTTTGTGTCGAGTGGACGTAACCCCCCCCCCCCTCTCTCTCCATCTCTCTCTCTATCTTTCTCTCTCCCTCTCTCTGTCTCTCTCTCTCTCTCTGCGCGACAGATGTTTTCTGGATGTAATAATTATTGTTATATACAAAATAACTACACAAGTTTAAGATCCCGATGGTTTTCTGGAAGAAGTAACTATAGCCTGGCTCGTGCACGACACCTGTTATCAGTTATTGCCTAATGAGTCAGTGGTCTGAACCCGTCATGTTATAAAATATATTTTTATTACACCTTTATATTTATACATTAAATATTTTTAAATATCTATTAAAAACTGTAAGTGTATGTTGCATATACATGTAGATATTGATTTCAAACACTTGGTGTTTTTACTGGTAAAGATAATCAATTATTTCACCATTCTTCAAATACGACTAACTTGTTTGTATTCGTTAAACATTTCTCAACAAGTTAAAAATCAAAAGTCCTTGCTCAAAACGCATGGAAATATATGTTGTAGATTTGTAAGTTTTCTTTCCTAAATGCACACTAATGTCTAGTAATGGTGATAGGTATCAAGATCATACATTTCTATGCGATACGAAGAGCTAATTTCTTGCTCAAAATACAGTAAATTATATTATAAATTAGGTATAGTTGATCTATTAAGATCATACATTTTTATGCGATACAAAGAGCTTATTCCTTGTTCAAAAATGTAGGAAATTATATGATAAATTAAAATTAGTACGTTTTATGTCCTAAATCCACTTTAATACCTAGTAAAGCTGGTGTGTATGATTGCTCTGTCAAGAACATGCAGTTTTCTTTACGATACGAAGAGCAATGTCCAACAGCTGTACAGCCATATCAAAATTTGTTTCAAAATCAATTTAAAACTTGTATTTATACTACGTAAATCATTAATTTGACACTCGAATTACATTAATTACAAATTAAATTCTGTATACTTTATTTTAATCAATTACAAATTAAATCCCGTATACTGTAATCAAATTTCAAATCTTGATATTATGCACGTGATGTTTAGAATTTAATTAACTGTTAAAAAGTGCTTACCTTTAAATTATCTTCCTAGTGAATTAATTTCAAAATACTCCATAGTAAATAAACTTTAAAAGAGGTTTAAAATCCAATCAGATACTAAGTGTCGATGGCTGTGCTACTAAAAATCAGTTCGTCAAGATAAAAGTTCATTTATTTTAGTCACTCAACTCCAGAAGTTTAAGATAAATTAGCCAAAAGGCGGTGGGGAAGAAGAACAGCAGACGATAATAACTAGACCACTAGCGAAAGCCATGCATTGAGACGCGATGCTGTTACACAGCGCCACCGCACCGTAATTCAAGTCAAGGTAGATAAGCCAAGAGATGAGCTCGAGAAACTGGGCTTTGTAGAATGTCAGCGGGTTTTTGTAATAAATGTGCTGTGGTTGTTTATAATAGACAGAAGCAG
The DNA here is from genome assembly GCA_917208275.1 of Patella pellucida. Lineage (NCBI taxonomy): Eukaryota > Metazoa > Mollusca > Gastropoda > Patellidae > Patella > Patella pellucida. Next base: position 14,765,797 of record OU795041.1, read on the forward strand.
GAGTTGTTTGGCCGCATTTATAACAAAGACAAGCAGGATATATCAAAAGAAAATTGGAGTTGTATGATAAAATAGTGCGAGTTTCTTTATTGTCTATTTTCTTATATAATTTGGGTAGATACCTTGATATACTAAAGGGTAATACATTATTGCTTGGTACAGTCGTGGTCACGTGTTTTAGGTACTTTGATAGACTAAAAACTTCGAGTAATTATATCATAGCTTTGGTTCTGTAGTGGTCATTGGTCATGATCTTACAATGGGCGCAGTATGCAGTAGTTCGAGGGTCGGGGGGCTGCAGACTTCCAAGAGAAGTTCATCAGAGCTACACAGAAATAGAATAAAACGTTCCGTGAATAATCAGACATTTCTAAGGAAAATGGCCGATATTCATGATATTTATGAATAAGGATGTATATAATCGTGGATAAATAGGGCTAGTCGTCAATTGGGTCTTTTTTTTCGATGTCTGGTCATGCAAAGATTCCCGTGTGGCCTGCGGTGTTCTAGTCTTCTTGATGTGGTTTCCATTTGTCAGTGGTGCAACAGCGTCTAGTCGTTCGGATAGGTATAAAGATTGTACATGTTGGCATTTGAAATAAGAGTTGACCGGATCGCGGCTGACCAGGCTACTCGCCCCCCCCCCTTATCACACTACATGGTGTATGATTGTCTTCATTAACTCAGTAGGTGCAGAAAAGTAGGACTTTAAACCTCATTTCTAATCTACAAGAGTGAAATTACCCTGGTTGTACGTGATAAGGAGTATGGCCGTATGTCCAACCTCGTGGGTTTCCTCCCACTGCTCAAGACCCTACGCGCAATTGAAATAATAATACAAAATTGAACCATGTGTTAGTCCCGAAATCACCTAGTTTGTGTCGAGTGGTCGTTAAACCCACCCCTCCCTCTCTCCCCTTTTCTCTCTCTCTCCGTGTACTCGATTGAAACAGATATCAGAAGGATAGAAATCATCATACGACTACGTTAACTTTCCCGTCTAAAACGCTAGGAAGTAATCTGATATAATTTACTTAGCATGGAGGTAGGTACCCACAAAATGGCGGCCATATATCATAGTTGGTACTGTGGTCATATCCTAATATACACGCCACAAAAACATTCGTCGAAATAAATCACCCTTTAAAGGTTATTAGAGTCATAACAAAAGATTAAAAATACTATTTATTAACCTCATAAATAAGGCACAAAAGCTACTTCATTTAAACATTAAGTTGATCTAGGTTTTTATACGGGCCTAATAAGCATATTCATTTGAACATAAAGTTGATCTGTGTTTTTATACCAGGTTGAATAATCATATATTCAGATTAAAAAAAACAATTATGTTGAATTTTTTTCTAAACCAACCGATATCACTGCAAGTCCTTAACGACTTAATTATCTATAAAAATGTTATATATAGGCTTTTAGAAGCTTATTAAATACCTTTTACCTATTGCTTAGTCAATTTAGAGCAATTTCAGAACGATAAATTTGCTATTTTTAGATCGATTATTCATATACTTAAACAAGCAATATTGATTAAAATATGAATTTATAATTCGTTTCGTTTTTTTTTATATATTTTCGCTAGGCTCTACTACATGAAGATCTGACCCGTTGTAGTGGAAGGTCGCGTCTTTTGACCCTATGACGTCAGACATTTGATTAACCAATCAGCGCCAAAAACTCTCCGTAAGAGACGGTTTCATTGGCTATTCCCTCACATCATCCAGAACACGTCAATGATAACACGTCAATGATAACAGCTCTTACAGACCCTAGTGTTGTAAAAAAAAAGTTAAAACGGAATTTTTGAACTATGAAAAACGAAACGAAATAGGGTCTTTGTTTTAATCAATTGCTTAAAAAAGATAAGCTATGAACACGAATGCGTGTCGTGCACGAGGTGGGTGTTTTTACTCTTTCTAGAATACGACACCTGGTGTCACTACGTATTTATTTGAGGGTTAGGGTTGTGGTGCCGCGGTGGCTCAATGAATATAGCACTAGCTCTCTAACCAGGAGCCCCCATGTTCGATTCCGGCGTTAGCCGAGAATTTCCCGTCCGAATTCCCCTTGTTAGTAAAGCTGGTAAAGTGGCTGACATTGGGATGAAAAACCTAGGTAACGCGAATACCATTGGCAGAACGTTAAAGATCCCTGGATAGTTCGGAATAAGAACATTGACAAGACAAAATTGGACAAATAGTGCCATCAAGCCTATTAAGATAACCCAGAAGAGTATTGAAACGATGCATAAAATAAGCTAAGAAAAAGACGAGTAAATCCATAAACTTTTGAGGTTTTATTTATCTATGTATCAAAATTCTTCTTTCAAATGTTATTTACGGCTTTTTATTTGATGTTTTCATTTCATTTTGTCGGGTTTTTCTGTCGGGAATTGACAAGAGCACATGTAAAGATGTTCTCATTATAAAATGAAAGTAGAGCAGCACTGTAAAAGTAAGACAAATAAACAAATACTATTAAGTGCATGTCTGGTGTTTTTCTCTAGTTTTTTTAATGTCAGAGTTGACATGTGAAGTGTGTACAAGTTACATTGATTAAAAACAAATTAAAGGGGTGCTTCTTTTGGAGTGCTAGCCTGTCCAACCTTGTGGGTTTTCTCCGGGTCCTCCGATTTCCTCCCACTGCCAAAGACCCCTACGCGCCAGCGAATTATTGCAATAAAATTAAACCATATGTTAGTCCTGAAATGATCTAGTTTGTGTCGAGTGGTCGTTAAACTTCATCTCTCTTTCTCTCGCTCTCTATCTTTCTCTCTCCCTCCCCTCTCCTCTTTTGAAGTGCTAGGAGACTGAGTAGAATGCGATTTGACTGACGTACTACTGTTCAGCGCCATGGGGGGAACTTTGCCCGGAAAGCGGCTGTACGAAATACTCTTATTTCGAATTTCAGCTGCCAAGAGTGCACGTCAATTTTTTTTTCGTCCAGTGTGAATGACTTATGCACCACTGACAAAGGGAAACGGGCATGCACCGTGCTGTGAGAAAATTTTGTCCAGAAAGCGACCCTACGACCTCCTTTTTTTTCGAATTCCAAATGTCAAGGGTTCTTTTACGTGCACGTCAATGTGTACATAGGACCTCGGGGAAAACACTCAGGGAAATCCCCGGTAACTATCTCGGGTAACACCTGGAGCGAACCCGAAGCATCCGAATTAGCGACCCAGCGTGTACACATTCACGTGCACTTTAAAGATCCCTTGGCAGTTGGAATTCGACATAAGAGTAGGTCGTAGCACATATGTTATTTGAATGAAATAATCGGCACGTAGTTGTGAGTTTATTACCTTTAAATTTCAAGAATTCTTCAAAGGGTATTCTCTTTTTATTTATTTTTGCTTCAGGTTGCTGGATTTTTTCAGTTCGAAATAAGATCTAATCAAATTTTGTTTTATGTCTCACTTGTATTTTTATGACAAAATTTGTTCAGTCATGGCGAGAGACCAAGCAACTTCCTAATTACTTGAAATTTGTTTGCGGTTTCTGCAACAGACGAGCCATTGATAAATGACATCATCAAAGACGCCATGACAAAGCAAATTAATATTTTCAGTTGATTGGGCACCACGTTGCCAGCACTACGAGGTCCTTTCTTTAGACCCAGAAGAAGTATAAAGGCGGATCAAAATTACAGAACTGGAGCGAAAGACGAAAAACGAAGACAATTAATTCAAGTCAAGTCAACATGATCAAAATAATCATGGAAACAGCCTGTTAATCTTGACTGGTGAAATACAGTTACCACACCAAATCAAATAACAGAATAGCCGTGTGTCTAAATTTTATGTCCCTCATTTTTCATTTCTTTTCATTGATCGTTTCGTATTTAAAGGGACAAGATGGCGAGAGAGGTGATTGATTTATATCCTCCAGGCTATTATATGCTCAATTTATGATCTGATTCCTTTGAACATGCAGTAGCTAATCGGCCACAGAGAGAGTTGGTGGAGAAACAATGATTTACTGCTGCCTTTGTATCTAGAAGTTTAAAGGCTGAACTATTTGGGTGTTTAAAGTTTAAAACCTACCTTTTATATACATACGGTATTATATACATATTATATTGCTCGTGTAAATACAAAAACGCAAAGAATATTTATAGTTATTATATTGTTGTTTAAATATGAAATGGGGTTTAACGTCCTACTGTTCTGCTTCTAACTGGGCTAATGAAGACGGGCATCTGCCATACGGTGTGCTATGTGGGAAATTTGCAGTATTATATATGCATGCTCTTATATAGAATTCCAACTGCCAATGGATCTTTTACGTGCACGCCAATGTATACAGGGGTCGTTGGTTTTCCATCCCATCCGAACGACTATGTCATATAAAAGCTCGTTTAAATACAAAATCACAAGGAATATTGTTAGCTATAATAATGTTGTTTAAATATGAAATGATATGAAATAGGGTTTAACGTCCTATTGGGTTTAACCTCCTATACTGGGCTAATGAAAGACCTTAAAAGGGGGTTTAAATAAATATAGATAGAGATAGGGTTTAACGTCCATTCGAAACAAAATATGTCGTTTCGGGACTAAGATATTTCTATAATTCGCTTGTGTGTAAGGGTCTTTCGCAGTGTGTGTGTGTATAATTATAAACAAGTGTTGATAACGATAAGAGAATACTTGTCGAAACGTCGTGCTATATGTATATAAACCAGTGATTGTTATTTCAATATAAATTGTGTTGTGTTTTGGGTTGTTTTTTTTTAGATGGGTTAACTTATACTTCTAACACATTTTGCGACTTCTTATATATTTTTAAAGTTCACAAACATGAAAAAGTATGTTGTACCTCCCCACACATACATGTATAACGAATACTTGTGTTTTTATTCAAAAATTAAACGCACTAAAAAGAAACTTTCTTTGTTATGTACGTACTTACAATAATTTGCAATTAAAAAACTAAAATGTTAAATTTACTGGTGACAGACACTGTTAAATATCACCTTAAGGGTAAAAACAAAAACAGAAACAGGCGCGGATCCAGGGTGGGGGGGGGAGTGAGAGTGGTGAGACTGTTCATCACTGTTCAGACTAGCACCTGCAGCCAGCAATGGGATTCCTATGAGAATGAGACCGCGACGAAGCCTCTGGGTACTACACAAAACCACTAATACATGTGGCACTCTGATGATTACCCTTTGCTCCAATGTATACCCCCCCCCCCTCGACAAAATCCTGGATCCGGGCCTGGGAAACTAGTGCATAATGCATCCAATTTTTCTAGACCGACGATCTAGTTAAACTTGGGTCGTTTCTCGACCATCCTTAGTCTACACGATATGCTTTTACCCCCTGGATATATCAGGTTTAAACACACAGACCCGACCTCTTCAGACAGTCACAAAAGTAAAACAATACTTGAACTGAAGCGAATAGACTTTGATAAAAGCCTAATTACCCAATCATCACGACTAATGACCTTTAATGTGAATCGTATGCTTCTTGTCAAACGACACATAACTGGTGAAGTTGAAATCTTTGACACAAATAATACTGCAATCTGTTTACTCTATTTCGTTTTCCAACCTCGCGGGTTTTCTCCGGGTCCTCCGGTTTCCTCCAACTGCTAATGACCCCTACGTGAAAGCGAATTATTGAACTAAAAATTTAAACCAAACGATAGTCCCGAAATGACCTAGTTTGTGTCGAGTGGACGTTAAACTCTCTCTATATATAATGGAATTCGCCTGATGAAGCTTAATAAAGCGGAAAGTACTCGCAAAAAACCTAGTTTTCTTTTCTGAAGCATCTTTATTTGGAATATCTTACACCTAAGAGTAGCTTTTACTAAAATCTTTTACTATAATTGTTTTCTGTCTTTTTTCTTTAGATTAAATAATCCTATTGCGAATAGTACATCATATTACAACATGGAGACTTTGGACAGTGTTGCTTTGGGAGCCATGGTGGCGAAGTGGGTAAGACGCTGGCTCACTAGTCTGGAGGTCGGGTGTTCGATTCCTGCATCTGCCGAGAAAGTTCATCGCAAGTTTCCGACGTAATTTCCCGTCAGTTGTCCAATACGCAGGGTCTGGAAAGGACAGTTGTCTAGTTGTTCGGGTGGGACAAAAAAAACGAGCAAAAGTCAGAGCAGAACAGTAGGAAGTTAAACCTCATTTCATATCATGTACGATTTTTCTTTTTAAAAACAATTTTAGGTCTTGGTCATTCAAACGCCATTTCGTTTTCCGCTCTTTTGTTTTCTTCTGTTGGTGAGATGCGTTGTTGACAGAAAGTAAATTTTACTCCATATTACATCATCGCAACTATGACGTACAAAGAAACGGGAATTACCACTATTAATCACTACAAATTTGTTTACTCTTTTTTTTTCGGTTTCGGCGGAGTCCTTAATAGAGTTATGACGTTACATTACAATATGGCGGCTCATGGGTATGACGTCGGAAAGCGCAGAAATACCAATGTCGGGTTCTTATGTATGGAAATTCAAGTCTAAGTTCCTGTTGGTACAGACAAGACGCCTGAGTTCATACCTTGGTCATATTTGTAGGAATTGTGTGGATATTTCAACAGATACAATACACGTGTAAGCCGAACACTACCACCTGAATCACTTACAAAAGTCGCGCGATCACAATAGTCTAGGGGTTTACATGGATGTATGTACAATGTAGCTTGAAAATATTACACGGCTGTAACAGACATGTGGTAGCTCTTGAAAACCTCAGACAAAACTATGACAACCGTATGTTACACCACCAAAGAAAAACCAAAACACATAAAACATGTTTTTGGGCTATTACATGCATGCAATGCGCCATATGAACGAATCGGAGGTTTTTCGACGTCGCTAAAGGCTCCGCGTTTCCGCCATTTTAAATCAGTGTTGTGCTTTCAAATCAAAGAATACAAAAGAACCGGAGACATTTTAAAAGGGTTTTGATACTTTGAATATCCTCTTCCACTCCTTCTTAATTCGTGAAAAGATTTTTTTGCAACAAAAACCAAGACCGGTTTTTTTTTGTTCATGAAACAAAGCAGAACATTATTTTGGTATCGCAGAACTTTTCTTTTCTGTAAATTTAAGAATAGGTTTTGTAACAGAAGATTGCTTTAATGGAAGCCAGGAAGTAGTTAGTGTGGGTGGTCATTCCATACATCCTACAGAAGCTCGAGACGTCTTGTTCGGAAATAGGATAGGTTATACAAGAGACAAATGGCTTGATACGGGTTTTTTATGGAAGGAAATTATCGCCAACGTAAAACTATTACAAACCAATTTCAGAAGAGCATAATGGCACCTTTCAAAGTCGACATTAAAAGTTTCCGTTCTTTTGTTCCACGACTTGTACTCACCGTGAATTATTTTTAAAAAAAAACCAATATTGTTTGTGAAGGCGGTATCTAAAATGCGTGCACATTAAGTTCATTTTTCCGAAAGAGAAAGATAAAAGAAAAGCCTAACATGAAATGATTCATTCAGGTTTTAAGTAAAACGCCATTGAAAAATAGTGCGGAAATCGCGTCTACACGAATTGTAGTAATGAAGGCTGTAAAAACTAAAATCTTAAGAAAAGTACAATCATCCAAATGTCAAAAGGTAGCTGAACTAGAAAGAGGTAGGTCGTGATTCACGTGACGTAAACATGTAAAGTACCCCTCCCCCTCACATGATTTTGATTCACAATTAGTTGAATCCCTGATCAACATCTACATTCAATAGCCTCACCTACACAACTGTATAATAAAATTACTTGTGCGTATTGTATTAAAGTTTATCGGGAAAACTCCATAATACTGTTGTTTCGGGTCAGATGCTATTACCTTACATCGTTTTGTGTAGTGCATTTAGACCATAATAGTTTTTCCCTTTGATACTATTTCATCAATAACATTTCCCTTTGATACTATTTCATCAATAAGTTTTACCCTGTGTTACTATTTCATTAATACGTTTTTCCCTGTGTTACTATTTCATTAATAAGTTTACCGTTTCCCTGTGTTGCCGTTTCATTAATTCGTTTTTCCCTGTGTAACTATGTCAATAATAAATGTTTGCTTTTGTTACTATTTCATCAATACGTTATTCCTTTTGTTACTATTTCATCAATACGTTATTCCTTTTGTTACTATTTCATCAATACGTTATTCCTTTTGTTACTATTTCATCAATACGTTATTCCCTTTGTTACTATTTCATCAATACGTTATATGTTAGTCCCGACGGGGATCACGGTGGCTAAGTGGATAAGGCGCTGGTTCGCTAGTCTGGAGGTTGAGTGTTCGATCCCTGCATTGGCCGAGAAAGTTCATCTCGATTTTCCGGCGTGATTTCCCCTTGTCAGTGATGCAGAAGGAGGGCCTGACAAGGACAGTTGCCTAGTCGTTCGGATGGGACGAAAAACCGAGGTCCCGTGTACAAATTGGAGTGCACGTAAAAGATCCCTTGGCAGTTGGAATTCGATATAAGAGTAGGCCGTAGCGCCGCTGCCCGGACAAAAAAAATTTCCCTCATAGCACACTGTATGGCGTATGCCCGTCTTCAATTGGCCCAGGTACGGTGCTTAAGCGTAGGACGTTAAACCCCATTTCATTCATTCATTCTGTTAGTCCCGAAATGATCAGTTGAGCCCTCTCGCGCTCTCTCTCTCTCTCTCTCTAATTTTCCCTTAATAGATCTTTTCCAAGTATAACTCGAGCCATCTTTACAATGAACGCCAGGGAAAGACTAACCTATTACAATCGCTATATGCCAATAATGATACGCTTATATCTTAATTCAAACCAGCGGATATCACCCCACAGGATCTCCTAGTAAATATGTAGCCAATGTTGTACCTTAGACTAAATCATAAAACTAAAAGTCAGTTGAAACATCGTGTTACCCCTGGAGATCTGTAAACCATTGAGATATGATTGGAGCCAATTAGGTCGCGTGGTGTATAAAAAATTTGCATCATATGTGCATATTGTTTCCATAACCTTTTAATATTGTTACTCTACGCCACTCGACATTATCAACACTATTTAAAGAGAAACTACGCCATTTCTCTACAGAGTATATTATTAAAGGAGTGTGGGACTGCATTCTGAGGGGTAATAATGCGCTTTCACTTAGAGATTATTCGTGAAAAAATCACGGGATTCTTTTCGTGTTTTCTAGTTCAAAATATCGTTTTACTTATCTTTGCTACACTAGGATCTGAAAGAGCTGTTATATCATACGCGTCATGGATGATGTGAGCGATTAGCCAATAAAACGGTCTGTTAGGGTGAGTTTTTTGGCATGAGGTGCACAGAACTGTGGATAACCCATTAGAAACATTAACATTGATAGGCTAATCAAATGTCTGACGTCGTAGGGTCAAAAGCCGCTCGTATGATCTTTGACGCGACCCTCCGCTACAACCGGTCGGATCTGCATGTGGCAGGGCCAGCGAAAGTATAAAATAAAAAGAAACAAAATATAGATCTGCATTTTAATCAAGGGGTTAGACAGATCCCTACTCCTTGTAACGTATAAGCTTGAGATTGAAATCAATCACCCCGCCCCTCCCACACCCATCCCCGCAAAACAGATGATCAATAGCCTAGTGATGTTGACTCGAACCCATTTGTTCGATCTCATTATAAGCGATCATCTACTGTTCTACATTTGAACCAAAATCTATTTCAAGCCCACTTTAAGAGAAAGTCGTCCATTTTTATAACAGGTGTCACCGGGGAATATAATGTTCAAACGTATTTTGATTAGTCGTCACGTGCATTGATATACATATATAAGTTAAATATACACCATGTTTATATACATAATTAACATAATGAAATAGAGAATGAGAGAGAGAAATGGGGTTTAACGTCCACTCAACACAACTAGGTCATTTTGGGACTAACATATGGTTTAATTTTATTTCAATAATTCGCTTGCTTTAAGGGGTCATCAGCAGTGTGAGGAAACCGCAGGACCCGGAGAAAAACCCACGAAGTCCATCATTACAGGGCGAACATGCCAAAATAAAAGTCAGATAACAATTTGTAGTTGTATCTTCCTATTTAAAAATATAGCAAACCACAAGTATACTTATTTAAATGATTTTTGACTAAAATATATTCAAGTCAGTTAATACTAACGTTCATTGTGGCCATTTCATGTTTATATTGTGGATCTGAGTTCATAGAAATACTATTAACTGGGAGACCCAGACATCGAAATTCCGCTGTATTAAAACTGACATAAAAGATTGACATGTAACGCATTATGACATATGCACCGGAAAACAATTGGGGCGGGAGAACGGGTGGTGTCTATCCCAACGTCATTCCTTAACTTCGTCCGGTGCGCGATGAAAATACCGATATCTTGTCTAAATATTGGTTATAAAATAATTAGATTGTAATAATAGGCTATTAAATAAAATAGTCAATGTTTTAGTTATTTTAAATAGATAGATGGTCGAATGGTTAGCGCGATGCACCATAAGGTATGTCATTGAGTCAACCAGTGTGGTTTCGAATCCTCGGCTGTACGTGACAAGGAGTTGTATCGCCTGTCCAACCTCGTAGGTTTTCTCCGGGTCCCCGGTTTTCCGCCCACTGCTAAAGACCCCTACGCGCAAGCGAATTATTGAAATAAAATTGAACCATGTGTTTGTCCCGAAATGACCTAGTTTGTATCGAGTGGACGTTAAACTCTCTCTATCTCTCACCTTCTCTCTCTCTCTCTCTCTCTCTCTCATTCTCTCTCTCTCAATATCTGTGAAGCACCTGCCTAACCGAATATATTATAAACCATGTTGATATTATAACAAGCGACTGAGTCTGATTAACCTGGTCTCTATTAAATCAACTAATAATCATACATCGTATTGTGTTATAAATAAACTATAAATAAACAATAGAATACACGTAGAGACCTCTAGTTCCATGTGTAGTAGCAACACAATAAAGGTTTAAATTAACAAAATGTGGCCTTTACTTCGCTTTGTTTTAGAGGTTTCAGAGTGGGCGTACAGTACGGTTTAATTGGACACCACATATATTTCCATGGCTAACCCTTAAATAGTTTACGATATTAGGTAGGTTGGTACTATTTTCGACATATTTAAAATGACTGTGGTCAAGTCTGTGCATAATTATACTCTGATTTCAACTTTGATTTGTTTTTAGGAATAAACGTTTCTCCAGAACTAGCAGAAGGTTCTATTACCATCAAACTGTAATCTAGTACAGAAACATCTTTTATCAAGGTTAAACTAACCTGGTGGCGTACCTCATAGTTCTATTATAGGACCTCTAATATTAACCTACTAAACAAATGATCTTTAAAAATCCTCACCATGAAATAAAATGGGGGCTTGACGTTGTACTGTTCTGCACCGACTAGGCTAATGAACACAACTAGGTCATTTTGGGACTAATATATGGTCCAATTTTATTTCAAAAATTCGCTTGCACGTAGGGGTCTTTAGCCGTGGGAGGAAACCGGAGTGCCCGGAGGAAACCCACCAGATTGCGAAGGCGCCCCTATCTCCATGCCACATACGCTCACACCAGGGCTTGAAACCAGTGCCGCAAGCCAGAGGTTATCGGTCAGCTAGAGGTAGAAGCGAGACACTCTAGACCACTACCCCCCCCCCCCCAATGAAGACGAACATATGCCACACATGCTATAAGGGACGCGGCACTATATGGCCTCCAACTGCCAAGGGATCTTTTGCGTGCACTCAAATGTGTACCCAGGGCCTCGGTTTTCCTCTTTCCTCCCATTAGAACGACTAGACAGCTGTCCTTGTCAGCCCCCCTTCCTGCACCACTAATAAGGGGAAACCTCGTCGGAAAATCCAGATTAACTCATCACCATGAAAGGCCCGGAATGGGCCTTTTATTTCTGCTTATTCTTGAAAAACGCCGATTAAGAGATTTGGGCGGCATCATCGCTGATAATACCTCGGGTTACTGAAGATCAAGCAAAACTCCTAACATAAAAGGGTTCCTCGATTTAAAATGGTCGTCCTATGTTCACCACCTGCCCAAGACAAACCCATTGGTGTATTTATTACATTTTATAAATCTATGTTTTATTGTAATGTCAAAAATGAGAAACGGCCCAATTATTTCTAAAAAAAACTGAGTTAATCAACTGGACACTGATTTTGTCAGAGATCCTGATCGCAGCGTGGGGTCGCCGTATTTAGACTTACATTTAGTCATTGTTGTAAAAATTAACAATTGATAGTCTAAAGTGTCCAGGGACGAATTGGGATTTTAAAAGTGTGAGTGCAGCAAAGTGGTTGGGCACCAATATAATGTTACTGATATTAATCATAATGAAGTGTATTATTTTATAATTGAAAGACTGTCAAAACAATTTATGAAGGGGGGGGGGGGCATTTATCGGGATGTCTTATTCTACTAGAGGTGCAATGTACCCCTTGCACCCCCGTTAGATACGGCCCAAAAAGTGTCATGATTTATGTTAACGAGACTTTAAACCTCTCTTCACGTCCATTCATTAAAATCAGCAAGGAATTGTGAACGATTTGTCTTGAAACTAATCTAAAACGTCATCAAGACGTAATCCCAGCTCTTGTAAAAATACCTACTTGATCTTTCTTACATTACGTTCATATATATTCAAATACTTCATCATAATCGTTTCACCCGGATGTCATTCGGACGTCTCCGGTTTAGACGCTGACTAAATGATGGGAAGTCACGTGACAACGTGTCATGTAAAGTTTGGTGATTTGTATTCTTCAGTAATGATTGAATGAAGTTGGGGATAAAAGAACAAATTATTTGCTGGATAAACAAGATTAACATGCCAAATATGGCAAGTTTTACATGTTCAAAATTGAATAGGATTGCTATTAAGCGTACTAAATGGATTTAGTAATGGCTGACATTGAAGATGAAGAGCCAATTAGGGTTTTGCCGTGGGGTAAAAGGAGTCAAGATAAAATCCCTTTTATATCATATTACCTAATATAGAGATTACCATGGTGACAAACAACATGATTTAATCAGATATTACCTACATCTGATGGGGAGCCTCGGTGGCTCAGTGGGTAAGACGCTGGCTCACTAGCCTGGAGGTCGGGTTTTCAATTCCTGCATTGGCTGAGAAAGTTCACCCAGATTTTTCGATGTGATTTCCTCTTGTAAGTGTTGCAGCTGTCTAGTCGTTCGGGTGAGAAAAAACCAAGGACCCATGTATACATTGGCGTGTACATAAAAGATCCCTTTGCAGTTGGAATGCGGTATAAGAGTAGACCATAGTGCCGCAAAATTTCCCTATGGTGTATGCCCGTCTTCATTAGGCTAGTATAGGAGCAAAGCAGTAGCCCATTTCATTTCATTTCACCTACGCCATATGAAGACTTCTCAGAGGTTGAATCTTTCAATGGAAAATGAATACAAATTATGGCTGAGCTTTCTTGAACCTATTTAAGAACTTTTAAAGCAAAAACCAACTACATATCCCGAACGACTGCAATTGCTATACAAACGGTACACTCTATTCTTCGTCTATTATTGTTAGCGTCCGCTTCCATCGAGGGTGATATCGCAGCATATTTTCTTATTTTACTATTCCGAACGCACGCGGGGGGGGGGGGGGTCTTTCCTATGGGAGGAAACAGGATAAACCCACGAGGTTGAGAAGACGCCCTACCTCCAAGCCACATTGCCTAGGACATTTATGCGGCAGGTAGTTATTAAAAATTAAAGACGCAAATGAATGAACCATTGTTTTGGCGAACACATTGCTGACTAGATAACATAACGAAATACGAAAGTACACGCCGACTCTTATCGACAACGTTACATATTTTTCAAGTAAATTCATATCTTTTTTCATAAATTAGGGTATATGTATCTTTAACAAGAGATTATGAGTTAAAGTCATATTTTCTTATATACACCTAAAGTCTCCTGGTTTCAAAAATGATGTATAGCCGGTAGACGGCGCCTTGGTGTGTAACTTCTTCCTGCAGATGTAATGTTATCTGTGTGTCAATTATTTATAGCTTTAAAAAGCAACACAAAGACAATGGAACGAAAACCAAATAAATGTCTGCTTCACTGAAAATGTTCTTTTTTTTTGTTTTAAAATCCATTCAACTAAAAAACGAAAACACAACAGAAGGGAATATATGAAGATAAGCGAAAGAGATAGAGAAATGGAGCTTAACGTCCAATCGACACAAACTAGATTATTTCGGGACTAACATATGGTCAATTTATTTTCAATAATTCGCTTGCGCGTAGGGGTCTTTAGCAGTGGGAGGAAACCGGAGGACCCGGAGAAAATCCAAGGGGCTGGAATGAATTAAGAAATAAGTAATAAGTTATGATCTACAGATATTGTTTATCTGGGAATCGGGGTTGTTTTTTTTTATTTTTGTCGTTTAATTTAAAGAATTATATTGTTTATTTAACAGGGGGGGGGGGGTACGTGACATCTTGACACGTTTGAAATCATGATCATCGAATAGGCCATAAGACCACGCCTGCTCCGTGAGACGCCTTTTCTCTGTAGAACGGGCAGATAGATACAAAAACCAAAAGACATGCACGGTAAAAAGAGTTGAACATTTCACAACCAAATACAAAACGCATGTTCTCAATGAGTTCATCGGGTACGCTGTGGGTCAAGACATTTACCAAATCCTTAAATCTACTTGGGTCACCCTAAACTTATCCCTTTAACGTGTGTTTGAAGGCGTCACGCTTGTTCCAAACTCGAACCGATAGGACACTTTAAAGGACTCTTTTGTTCTGGTTCTCAACACCAATCCATGTGAGTGTTCGCGATATGTAGCAAGATTTACCTTGACGTGAGGGAACAATATGGCGACCTTACTAAACAAACCCGAGGCAGACAAGGGCGTGTTTCGACCCTTAGCGATTTGTGGTCAAAACTCCTGACTGAGTCCCGATCAGAGAAGGAAACAATTTTAATTCCAGATTGAAATCAAATTACAAAGTAGACAAAGCCTGACCTGTGACATGACTGAGGTGATGTCTTAAAATATTTTGTCATCTGAAGGCGTTTAGGATATAGTTGATCTGATGAGCAGCTCACGATCTTAACTTAAAGCCACAGAGCAGGGTCATTCGTTGTTGTATTTTCTATATTTGGTTTCCATGAGGTCATAATAATAATTCAAGATGAAATAAGATCGACCGTTCTGATAGATGATAAATATGTAACTGTAAATCTCTTTGATCTATTGGGTATTTTTATGCATGGAATAACTTGCAAGGGAATTTGGGGTTATTCTTCTGAAGTTTTTCTTTAAACCTGTAACGGGTTATTCTTCCCGGGTAAGTTGTTTGCTATAAGAAAAACATGATATAAGTTTTTCCTTACTGGAATTCTGGGACATTTCATTTACGGACAAGAACACATAGAAGATAAAGTAGTCCATTTCAGTTATACTGGGGAAGAAAGATTTTTCCCAATCATAACCCCAGTCTAGTGCTTTATACTACACAGCAAAAATCAAACGATAGGGTTTCCTTAGATATTTTTAAAAAATTTAAATGATAGTTACAAACTAGAAAACTTTTTTTATCCTTGTCTCTGAAACAAAACCAGCTTAAAAACGGACAAAATTGGCGCCTTCTGCCATAAGGAGCATACCAATTAAGTAGTATTTTAATTACGACACAACCTTCCTAGAAATAAACTTTATTTGATAAAAGATTTAGAGAGAAGCGAATCTTATATTTGAGTATGACGTCATTGTTAGTACCGCCATGTTGACTGTCTGGATGACGTCCATTCCCCAAAATCTCGGTCCACTTTAGAACCTTTGTGTCGCTGTCTGGCGTCTAACAACAATATTTGTATTCTAACTCTGACTTTATATGCGGTAATAAAATATCAAAGAAAGTCAGTTTTAGTCATAAATATTCAACTGCTTTATACTACTGACCCTAGCTACAAATAAAAAGCCGAATCTGGAAGATAGGTAAATAGTAAGCCATTTAGTTAGTGAGAGAGAGAGAGAGAGAGAGAGAGAGAGAGAGAGAGAGAGAGAGAGAGAGAGAAAGAGGGGGGTAGAGAAATAGGGTTTAACGTCCACTCGACACAAACTAGCTCATTTCTGGACTAACATATGGTTTTAATTCTATTTCAATAATTCGCTTGTGCGTAGGGGGCTTTTGCAGTGGGAGGTAATCGGAGAACCCGAAGAAAACCCACGAGGTTGGACAGGCGAACCTAGTCCTTGTCACGTACAACCGCGGAATCGAAACCACACCAGTTGACTCAATGACAGACCACATGCTAACCAATCGTACATCCAACCCCCAGGAGCTAACCAAAGCCATAATCCAATATATAATTAATAAAACATGCGTTTATTAAGAGCAGCGAAACTCTTCTGTATCAAATGCGTTTACTTAAATTATATATTTCAAGCAAAAAAAGTAAGGCAGTTTGCTAAACTAAATTGAACCAGTACTTAAATCAAATGTATAAATAATGATGCGTAAGTAAGCAGTCACACGCTCTAATAATATTAAATGATTCAACAACGCTCGAGGCAAATCAACGATTCCTAAATCAGTATTTAAATCGGAACCCAGTTGCGATGATGACAGGACCTAACGCTAATCACCTAACAACTCCCCCGAGCCGATTGGTAATAATCCGCATGTATAGTAGTGTAACGATAGATAAACGCCCAGATCTATTTATCCAATGTTACTGAACTGTGTAGTAATACCATCAGCTTGTAATCTTAATGAATTAAGTAGAATTAAAATGTGAAGTCGCAAATTAGCTAACTACCTAAGTGTTGAAAGTCAATTGATGTTTGACAACTTAAAGCCCTTGTGACGTAACAGGCCCCCAGGCCCCTCGTGTATCAGGTGTCAGATCATTATTACTTGATGATAGACTAAACAATATGGCCGCTTGAAAGGGATGAAACAACCTGGTCTACACCGATCAGTGGCGCCACTGCCAACTCTTGTGTCGAACTTCATCTGTCAATTGATCTTTTACGGGCGCGCTAATGTCTACACGGAACTTCGGCTTTCGGCTTTCCGTCCCATCCGAACGACCAGACAAGTATCCTTGTCAGGCCCTCCATCCTGCACCACTGACAAGGGGAATCTACCATGGAAAATCACGATGAACTTTCTCGGCAAACACCGGAGGCGAACCCACGACCTCCAGACTAGCGAGCCAGCGTCTTATTAGCCATCGCGGCTCCCATCCATAATAGACTTCTTGAATATAAAAACGCCGTTGTCTCAAAATGACCGAAGAATTGCATGGAGACGTAAAATCCATTTCCTTTCCTGCGATACTAGCGCTCGTGTCAGTACACAGGCACCCGTTAGTAGTCGGCCTTGAATATCAAAACCTGTGTAATTTAGACATTATGAATCCATCTTGGAATCTCGGAATTAGACAAAAATTATTCTTGACGGTTTTATCATAAAAATCATTATCTTCATCACCACATGAAAAGAACCCGGAAAAAAATTACAAAATTCCTAGCGTTATAAATGTCAGATGGAATTATTGAAAGCATCAAATACAGAAAACAACAAACCATTGTTGCTGGCATGAGAAAAAAAAAAGTTTTACGAGAATTTCTTTTGATTATAAAACAATTAAAACTATAAAGTTAGCGATATGAATCAAGTATTCCTCTGTCGCCATCTTTTATTAAAATCAGCCGAGAGAGATGAAAGGCAGGAAGATGTGACGTGAGCACATGTAAACGTGACGCATGGTGTGAAGTGAAATTAACATCAGCATGGTAGAATGTGCATTGCGAGTTTGTGTGTAGTTATTTTTAATTTAAATCCTAAAATTTAGGAGTTTGTTTATAATAAACATATAAATGAAATAAATAATAAAAATAACCTCATAAATAGCAGTTTTCTCTTTTTAAGAAGGTTTTAATAGAAAAAAAACTTCAACAACAATGAAGTGAAATTCCGCTAAATATCGTTGTTTTCTCTTTTTTTTCTTTTTTTTTTAATAAAAACTCAACAACGGTGTATGTGAAATTCCACAAATTAATGTAAAAAAAGGATGACTTTTTTCGTAAAATAAACTGTACAATACTGGTGGAAATTCTCCATCTAAAAATAAACTGAATCACAGTGTTTGCCATCTTACGAAACATAATTCCTGTAATATCCATTATGAGGAATATGGGTGTGATGCACAGGCAGAATGCATAGTCTTTCAGAAGCATCTAAAATCCAGACTATATAAATTGTTATTGTTTGGTCCCCCATTATCACTGTATGCAATGTTTTACAAATCAGTCAGTAAGTTAAAATCACATATTAAATTTACATCTAAGGATTAAATCCAGTCTCAAATAGTTACAAATGTTATTGTGTAGCATGCCCCAGGGATATAAAGACATCAGTTGATAATCACAATAGCTTGTCTCATTAGATATAACAACGAGGGGGTGGACAGATGATGTAACAGCCAAGACATGGTGATCATTCATGTCAACGGGGTTGAAATCTAGTTAGTCTGTGTCAAGTGATTTAATTTTTACGATTCAATAACGACAAGAAGATACTTGTTGAAACGTTGTGCTATATGTATATAAACAGTGATTGTAATTTCCATAAAAATTGTGTTGTGTTTTATTGTGCTCAATCGCTAAATGCCACTTAAGGATTACAAAAAAAATTAGTCGGTGGGTTTCTGGTCAGAATGAAATTTGATGTTAGGGGGGGGGGGCGAATGGTTGGCGCATGCACGTCTGTTATTAAGTCAACGGGTAAGGTCGCCTGTCCAACCTCGAGGGTTTACCACTACTAGAGGTCTGTCATTGAGTCAACTGGCGTGGATTTGATTCCCCGGTTGTACCTGACAAGGAGTAAGGTCGCCTGTCCAATCCCTTGTGATTGTAAGGGCCATCGTTTTTAGTCTGTCCGAAAACAGCACAGTTCCTTTTTCGTTGGCATCTATCATCACTTATCCAGCCTGATCGGGACCATATATTTTGAAGACTTCACATAAAATCTCCAGCCTCGAGGGTTTTTTCAGCGGGTCCTCCGGTTTCCTCCCACTGCTAAAAGATCCCTACGCGCAAGCGAATTATTGAAATAAAATTAAACTATATGTTAGTCCCTAAAAGACCTAGTTTGGACGTTAAACCCCATTTCTCCCTAGCTTTCTCTCTCACATAAAATCAAAGAAGTGATGACTAGTGACACTGGTCTTTCTAACAAATAATTGTAAGATTAAAGGCCATTTGTACTATAGCATATAATAATTGCACAAAAAAAACATCTCTAATACAAATGTTCTTGATCTGTATATCTACTACAAATTGCTATACCTTGGTAGAAAACAGATTCTCTCTTCTGGAATATTTCTACAATAGTTCTACACCACTCAGCCACGTTGAGGTGGAATTCAGGGAACTATGCAAGCCTAATCACCGCCAGAAGTTGTGTTTGTCTAATGAATCTCTTAAACGACTGAGAAATTCAGCCATTGATTGCAAAGCTTCATTAGTTAAACCAAACACAAGTCTGTTTCCGTTAGCTTGCCCGTCAGTGTAACATAATCTTGAAGATGTCAATTAGAATCTTACTGGTCAATTCGTTAAATACGATTTTAATTGGTCATATTGGTACGCCATATTGATACGCCATAATTGAAGCTGGTAGATTTAGTTTCGCACTTTACTTCCTTAAATGGCTCAATCTATTTGTTAAGGCCAGCTCAATTTTCGTCAAGGTCGCTGAGATGTAAATTAAGTTAGGACACGTGATTGTTCGCGACATTGTGAGTTAGGGTTTGATTACGCATTAGTGCTAGGTCCAGGGTTAGGGTTGGGGTTGGGATTTACACTAACCCAGATAACATTCCGTGACCTTTGACCGAACTTTAAAAAGTTTGAAAACGTCAAAGAATTCACCTACCCATTGATAAATATTTTGAAGTGATGCAAATGATAAATTCAGATTGATTGGTCAGACTGAGAGCCATAATTTAAGAATATTTTTAAATCAAGCTGTTCGATTTAGTTTCGTATTGTATAATTTTCAGTTTCGAATTTTCTGAGATGCTACTCTTGATGAACTGAATTTAAAACACGATGCTTTAACTCAGAGGAGATAGAGGTGCGTTAGAGTAGAATACGAAAGCGTGGCGATAGCCTTTCTTTTGAATTGGTTGGAAAGTAAACAGACGTATATCCAGGGATTGTGTAAGGTTGCTCCATTTCGACCAAAGCAAACAAAGTGTCCGATTCGTACAAATTTCTCCTGTAGATTTAAAGGGGGATTATATAAACCGAGTGCGGGGATTGTGTAGGGGAGGAGTAGATAAGAAAGGCGATGTGTGAACACATTGTGTTTTTATATAAACACATTGTAAGACGTTTGTTGAATGTGTTTATTCATAGCGCCATATTTTGGTTGAAATACATGAATTTGTTTGAATCGATGTCTGCGATATCACCCGATATTAATGCGGATGTTAATCTCCGTTTAATACGTGTACATATCACAAGATATATACACATAATTTACAATAAAGGTGATGAGATATATTGCGTGCAGCTTTTTATTCATATTTAAATTAAACTAAATTACGTTATCACCCTAGAGCAATTTGATTAAGTACAGATCCTATTTTACTTGTCTTTACTACTGCACTAAGGTCCGGAAGAGTTGTTTTATAACCGACGTTGTGGATGATGTCAGGGATTAGCCAGTAAAACAGGCTGTTTCGGCGAGTGCTTGGTGTGCGATGCATGGAGTCCTGGAAAAACCAATAGAAACGTCAACGCTGATTGATTAATCAATGCCTGGCGTCATACGGTCAAAAGCCGCTCGTACAACTCCTGACGCGACCTACTAGTACAACTGGTCAGATCCTCATGTAGTGTAGACCATCGAAAGTATAAAAAACGAAACAAAAATACCTCACATCATCCACAACGCAAGTTATATAACAACTCTTCCGTATCCTAGTGTAGTAAAGACAAGTAAAACGAAATTTTGAAATATAAAAAAACTAAACGAAATAGGATCTGTGTTTTAATCAGATTGAATGTATCTATCACTTTGTGAGTTATTAATCGAGTCATTATTAAAACTTAAGTCAGTTTTGTATTTAATTGCTGACTGCCAGACTATGAATCTCGTTTAGTTTTCTTTTCTTTCCAAAGGATAAATAACGATCGTTTTATAAATTGTTTATTCTTCCAGCCAAAATTTAACAATGGCATACAAAGAAAGATGACTGCAATTACACCGCCTGTTCACATTACGCGCCAAAATACACATGTTATTTAAACATTTTCCGCCTTTTAAATCCTAAATAATCACGGGTCTTCTTTTTCTACGTTTCTTTAATTAAGTCAGGGCCAATCACCAACTGGAGTTAAAATATTCTGAACCGTTCTATAGAGAAAATGTGTATCTTAAATATTGATTCGCTAATTCGTTCATTTTAAACATAAGTGTTAGACAATTGTTTAAAGGTAGCCCTCTCACTATGAAGCATAATGACAATAGTGCATTAAGGCCCGTGAGATTCTCTTATCTATTTTATGTAACGGCTCCAAGGGCGCATGTTCTTTTGAAAGGTCGTGGGGTCAGATCAGCTACTTGGTGCATTTTCTTTATTTTGGAAAAAAACAAGATTGTTTAAGAGTTTGTTATGTTGTATTTTGTGATATTAACAAAAGGTTCTGGGATTAACGCAAGTTCTACAGGATTCATCCAATTTACATTTTAAAGAAGGAGTTAAGCGATTGTTCAACACTGTTTATACAAAATAATTCTATAATTCGGTGCTGGGTCCATATAACAAGGTAACACCCCATACTATCTAGTGCATTTGGGGAAAACTTTTACTTATCTAATACAAACTGTATGGCGTTTTTCACATAATGGATTTACGAAGGAGTTTCTAATAAATGAAATGAAATTGGTTTAACGTCTACACCACTCAATCGACCTTATGCTAGGTTCTAACTGTCGTGTGATGCGTTATGATAGGATTGTCCCTACTGAATCCACGATCTGGTACGTCCAGATACGTTTCGATACGATCAACACGATTGCTGGGTTCCCACTGTCGTGTGATGCGTTACGATTGGATTGTCCCTACTGAATCCAAGATCTGGTACGTCCAGATACGTTTCGAAACGACCAACACTGTACACTTATGTTCTTATAAGACAACGAAAATGGCAATTTATCAAGTAACTTATTGTTTTAGTCAAGTTTGAACCAAAATGTAAACCAAAGTTTATGCTGAGTTCCCAGTGTCTTACAATACGTTATCCCTACCTCGAGAGGTTGGGTGGTTGAATGGTTAGCACGTGCACGCTGTATCATAAGGACTGCCATTGAGTTAACTAGTGTACTCTCTCTATCTCTCTCCCTCTTTCTCTCCATATCATATCTCACCAATCAAATGTGGCTATATGAAGAAACATCATCGAAAAAATCCAGTTAAGTTAGTTATCATGTTAATCTCACTGAATCCATTAATTAAGCAAGAGAATATCCCAAGAAACGGATCAACCTAATTTAGAAGGCGCCACTTTAAAGTCAAACTATTAATTCACAATATCTGTCAATATCACCAACAACAGTTTTTATTTACCGTAACTAAAATGTCACTTTTCTCTAGAATTAGTATCACTGGTGTATTTCCAGCCACCACTCTCCACTTTTTATCAACTGATGAAATTATCCAATTTGGCAGCCGTGAGTCGAGAGGTAATCTGGGTAATATTACTTGACTAATCATGTAATTGTTACCTTCTGTTTGCTGGCTTTAAAATACGAAACTTTACTTCAACTACAAAAAGTTAGCTTGCTTTGTTTTCTACTGACAAGGGAGTTGGATGGTCGAATGGTAAGCGCGTTGTATCATAAGGTCTGTCATTGAGTCAACAGTCGTGGTTTCGATTCCCCGGCTTTAAAATACAAAACTTTACTTCTACTTTAAGAAGTTAGCTTGCTTTGTTTTCTACTGACAAGGATGTTGGATGGTCGAATGTCTAGCGATTGTGCGTTGTATCATAGAGTCTGTAATTGATTGAGTCAACTAGCGTGGTTTCAATTCCTCGGTTGTACGTGACAATGAGTAGGGTTGGTTATCCAACCTCGTGAGTTTTCTCCGGCTCCTACGGTTTCCCCCCACGGCTAAAGACCATAACGCGCAAGCGAAATAATGAAATAAAATTGAACAATTCGTGCTAGTCCCGAAATGACCTAGTTTGTGTCAAGTGGACGTTAAACCTTATTTCTCTCTATCTATCTATCTATCGCTCTCTCTCGCTCTCTCTCCCCTGACTGTGTGTGAAATAGCTTTATTTTACATCCGCTTCCACCGAAGTGATATCGCAGACAATCTCCCCTGACTACAATGTCTTCTGTTTCTACTATTCAAGCTTTGTGTTCCATGCCACTTGGAAGCACTAATTGGCCACTTTAACCTATCTTGTTTCTTGGTGCCCGGCTTATCTCCAAAACGTCTGCTCTGGCTTCTGACTTCTGGTGGTAGAGATTAAAAACCAAGTGATATAAGTTTAATTAGTTTATCTACGGTTCCTCATTTTACCAAAATATTAACCAGGGACCTAAAGATAAAATCCAAATTTTAGTAGATACTTGAATTTTGATTGGCTAAGCGCTAAAATCAATCCAGTATTATCCAATCAAATTACTAAAATTTGGATTGTATCTTAGTTCAAATTTCGTGAAACAGGCCCCAGATATTTGAAACCATTTCCAAAAATTAGAATTAACACCTTTTCTATTGGTGACACAGTTCTGTAGTTTCTGGAATACATTTAAACCCATTTCCTAAATAAAATCGCCCACGTCACAAAACCAGAGAGACCTGTATCTCACTGACCCAATTGACATGATTTGACCGAAATTATGTCAGCTTTCACTTGCTAACTTAAAAGTACTAATGGCAATTATTACGACTACGACATTAAAGATTAATTATAATGAATCAGTATTTCCTGAAATTAATTACCATTATTTATATAAAACTCGCACATCTTTTAGCGCAATAACATGTAATTTACTCTTTCTTCACGAAACGTCTATAACCGACCAGTAAACTTAAGACCTACTATTCATTTTTTTACCTAGTAGAGAGAGAGAGGGAAAGAGAGAGAGATAGAAATTAGGTCATTTTGGGACTAACACATGGTTTAATTTATTTCAATAATTCGCTTTCGCGTAGCTAGGGGTCTTTACCAGTTGGGGGAAACCGGGGGGTTTGGAGGAAAACCCTACTCCTTGTCACGTACAACTTGAGATTCGAAACCACGCCAGTTGACTCAATGCCAGGCTTTATGATACAGCTCGCACGTGCTAACCATTCGGTCATCCAACCCCCCTTTACCTAGTAGAAGCCCTGCCATAAATCTTCTTCCTAGCATCACTGTCTTATCGACGGATTCAGGTATATAAATATATGGGAGCGCTTAAAGTCTCCTATTGTTGTTCAAGATCCTTAGCTTCTACTCAGTTGAATCGTGTTTTATTTTAATATTTTACAATTTATTTCATTCCGGATTCCCATTTTGGTTGATTTTAACAACATGGCTAGTTCTTTGTGGAGTCTCTTATTTCTGTCATTGGTTACAATAATTCCTGCTCTAGTTAATTATGTTCATTGGTATATGATGGAAGGTTAGAAACCAAGAAATTGTATTTTAAAATAAAAGAAACATAAGAAAACTCAACCAAAATGTAAAAATGCTCTCAAATAATCTTGATACACAATCGTCAAGATTAAGAGGCATCGTTTTTATCAATGAAACAACAAAAACATGATTATAAAAGAAAAGAAAACTCAACCAAAATGTTAAAACACTTTTACAGAAACTTAAACACAATCGTCAAGATTAAGAAACAACAACTCGAACATAAGAAAATTCCCGAAAGTAATCCATTATTCCCACACAAAAATCTTGTGGTGTATAAATCATAAAGTAGCATTATCAGGTGACATAATGGAACAGATAAGTAAGGATATACACAACATAGAACTGGTACATATTTATCATAAAGTATATAGACCAGATTATTCTCTTGTCACGTGAAGCCTACCATGCAGTTTTACTACGAACAATAAAAGAAAACTTTCTAGACATGCCGAGTGTTATCTACGGATGAAGGAAATGGAATTAAATCTGGTATTCGGTAAAGTTTGTTTTTTATCGCTGTGTCTGCCATGTTAGATGACTGGCTGAGCTGAGAGAGGCGTCTTATCTGCGGGATATGCTAGATGTTTTGATGGTATAGAACCGCGGTTATTTCATTTAATACGGAATCGCGTCTTATCTGTTAATTAATTTAGATGACACTGAACTGCGTTTCATTCAATAGTTATTTGACATATAATTGAACCACGATTTCAAATGAAATGAAATGGGGTTTAACGTCCTACTGTTCTGCTTCTAAACTGAACCACGGTATGATGATTTAAGCTGGTCGTTTACCTGAAACCGTAGCTCATTTCATAAGCCGAACAAGACTTATATAAAATTATCGAGTTTTATATCAAGCCATAATTAAAAAATTGCATGGAATCCTGTCTCAGTAATACATATCAGTCATTCACTCATATGAAATAGAACCGCGCCTTGAATATGAAGTTATTCTTATTAAGCGGTTATTTAAAATGTCATATAACCGCCTCTCATTTCTCATCAAATTCGCTGAATGGGGTTTAGCGTCTACTTCGCATAAGCTTGGACATTTCGGGACTAATATATGAGACAACCGCGTCTTTTGTAGCAGTTATTCACGATGGTATGGAATATAACCGCGTCTTATGTAGCAGTTATTTAATATGACATAGCACCGCGCCTTATGTAGCAGTTGTTGCATATGACATAGAACCGCGTCTTATGTAGCAATTATTTAAGATGACATAGAACTGCGTCTTATGTAGTTAACATACCGATATGTCCATTGGCCAATCACGCTATTTTAAGCTCACTCTTCCGGACACCTGTTACCACTGTTTGTCGTGTATTTTGTACACGGTTGACAGTCCATTTGCCTGATTACACTATTTTGCCTGTACTAATTTTTCTAGGATTTCGAATTTTGTCTGTTCGTACTTGGTTTTATTTTATTAATATGGCATAGAAGCGCGTATTATGTAGCAGTTATTTAATATGACATAGATGCGCAGTTGTTAATATGACGTAGAACCTCATCTTATTTTGTCTTATGGTTTGGATTGTTCGTACTTGGTTTTATTTTATTGATATGGCATAGTACCGCGTCTTATGTAGTAGTAGTTTAAGATGATATAGCACTGCGTCTTATCTGTAGAAGTAAGGTGTGAGTTATTGCTATATTTTATTTCTAGTTGATTAGTAGATGTGTGATATCTTGTCGTCTCTATTCTTATTGTTGATTATTATCACGGAGACGAATAATATAACTCATCCAATGATCGCATTCCTAACAGAAATTGCCGAAGCCGAGATGCTCAAAATAAAAGAGCTACTGAACTCAAAAGTTGGTCTTATAAGTTAGACAGACTAAACCAAAATTTGACCTAAAAGTGAGACTACTGTACGTACACGGGTCGTGGTATTCCCAATCACACTAGAACACATGATACCACTTATCAAATATACGATACGTTTATACACTGGTCCTGTACCTGTACCGTGCACCCTTGAATTTATAAACAAGTAAATATCCACACACCCCAATTAAGTCGAGTTCAAATGTCAGATATCCCAAAACTACAAAACCTCGCCACTCCATCCCCTCGCCAAGTGGATCATTGCTTAACTAATCGGTTTACCGTGTTCCGTGGTATTCGGGCACTAGCATGGACTGACAAGAAAAGCGCGCCTAGTGATTCGTAAGGGACGAAAAAACGAGGTCGAACTGTGTACACATTTGCGAACACGTCCGAGAACTCTTGGCATTTGGTAATGAACGAATAGTAGTCGGAAAACGCCACTGTTCGAATTCACAAAAAAATTGAAATGTTAAAAGTATTCCATATGTTTGTCTTGAATAATAGTAAGCGGAAATGAACCTGTATCAGAAAAATAAATGAATAGAAATCTTAAATTATTCCAAATGACCGAAGTACTGTCCTGGCGAGATTTTAAAGAGCCTTCCATTCTTCTTTAATCATTTATATATTAACGCAAAACCCCATTTAATACGGGTATTTATATTAACACGGATTGGAATTGGTAAAATTTGCCTGATCAGGCTTAATAAAGCGGAAAGTACTCACAAAAAAACAGTTTTCTTTCCTAAAACATTTCGAATATCTACCACCTAGAGAGAGTGAGAGAGAGAGAGAGAGGGAGACAGTGAGACGACAGAGAGACAGATAGACAGAGAGAGGGTGCCAATTAACTTACACTCAACACAAACTAGTCCATTTCGGGACTACGTGTTTTTCAGAAAACATCCTCGAAGATAAAACATTCTATAGACTAGTGGGCTTTAAGTCATCAATCGTCGGCGTTTCCTTACAACTACAGACATGATCTAACGGTATCAAGATTATCAATAAGAATTAGATTGGTCTACTAGGTATTTAAACAATCTATCAACAATTATCAATAAGACTATTACCATCTCAGACTAAACACTCGACTAACTCGTTAACACCCAATAACTACCATTATAAAAACATAAATACAGGCTTTATATACATATACACAGGCTTATCATAATATCAAAGATAAAGACAGGAATGGATGGGGTTTAACGTCCTACTGTTCTGCTTTAAACTTGGCTAATGAAGACGGGCTTACGCTATACAGTGTGCTATGGAGAAATGTGTGTCCGGACAGTGGCACTACGGTCTGCTCTTACATCGAATTCAAACTGCTGGGGGGTTTTGTACGGGCACACCAATGCGTACACGGTATTTCGCATTTCCATCCAATCCAAACGACTATACACTGTCCCTTGCTAGGCCATCCGTCTTGCACTAATGACAAGGGGGGACCACGCCGAAAAATAACGGATCGAACACGGAACTTCCAGGTTAACGAGACAACGTCTTACTCACAGAGTCAATCTGTCCACTGTGTGATAAGAAACCGAGGTCCCGTGTACACATTGGCGTGCACGTAAAAGAACCCTTGGCAGTTCGAATTCAGTTGCTGCCCGGGCAAAATTTCCCTCATAGCACTCTGTATGGCGTATGCCCGTCTTCAATTAGCCCAGGTTAGGTGCTTAATCGTAGGATGTTAAACCCTATTTCATTCATTCTGTGTGCTAAGCTTAGAAAATATCCAGATACTTTCCAGTGGTTTTGTTTAGTATTTCTGTATTTTGATGCTGTGATTTATGGCTTGTTGGTCGTTGGTGCAATTCAGTTCTTTTTAACTTTCAAACGACTGCGTGGTCTTGACTTGATGGAATATTAACTTGATTGCAGAGGTTTTTTTCTCTTGTTAAAGAAAGTTTCTCAGTGAAAAACACTCTTAAATAATTTAAATAAACATGTACAATTCTAATTTATCACTACAATTGGTTTTTACACGCTAGTTTAGACATTTAACCACTGTGTCTAACAGTTGCACCATCTGGAAAAATTAACAAAATACCCTAATGATTGATCTATAGACTCGAACCCATTGTCATTTATTTCAAAATTTCGACAGACGTCTAGCATGCGTTTAATTATTCAATCATATGTTCGGTACTACAATATCCCCGCATATGATGTTTAAACGTACACGATTCTTTTTTTTTCAATTGCTTAAAGAGGAATCGGACAGATGGTGCATAAATATTGTAGACGCAAATATATGCCAGAGAGAGATAGGGAGGGAGAAAGGGAGAGAGAGAAAGAGAGGGAGTCAGAGAGATTGGGTTTAACATCCACTAGACAAAAACTACGTCATTTCGGCACTAGCAAGCTCCTTGTGTCAGACCTTATGATCCCATGCGCACGCATTAACTATTAGGCAAACCAACTCCGCTATAACTCAATTAAAAGAAAGCATGCAAGCATAAACACATGTTGCGTTTCAGTATTTTTTGCTACTTTTATTTTTAAATCAGACAGATTAAGATGACAGTTAGATGGGTTTTTTCCGAGTCCTCCGGTTTCCTCCCACTGCTAAAGACCCACACACGCAAGCGAATTGTTGAAACAAAATAAAACAATGTGTTAGTTCCGTTATGACCTTGTTTGTGTCGAGTGGATCTTAAACCCCATTTCTCTCTCTCTCTCTCTCTCTCTCTCTCTCTCTCTTTTACTTTTATTCTGGCAAGTCTCCGCTTTAAAACCCAGTAAAGAACGAACCTCCATACATCAATTTAAATTGAAAAGGTAATTTATGTCTGATAATTGTAAGTGTAACATTCTAGTAAACGAGATCTGTTTGTACATATTTTTCTGTAAAAAAAAATGTTGATTTATTTGTTGTTGCATGATTTTTATCTTTTATCTTTTCGAATCTGCTGAGTTCAACCAGTCTAGATAGGGAGATAGGGAGCCAAGGTTGCTAAGTTGGTAAGACGCTGATTCGCTAGGCCTGGACGTCGGGTGTTCGATTCCTGCATTGGCCGAGAAAGTTCATCCAGATTTTCCGTCGTGGTTCCCACTTGTCAGTGATGCAGGACGGATCGGATGGTACGAAAAACAGAAGTCCCGTGTACACATTGGTGTGTACGTAAAAGATCAATTGACGGTTGGAAATTGATATTAGAGTGGGCTGCAGTGCTGTTGTCCGGGCAAAGTTTACCCTTACAGCACACTGTATGGCGTATGCCCGTCTTCATTAGCCCAGTTCGGAACAGAGCAGTAGGACGTTAAACCCAATTTCATTTCATTTCTTACGAAAACGGGTTTCGGAGAGAATACAATAGGGTTTCATCCATCAAACTTCCATCATTATTTTGAGACTAACATATTATCAATGTTTTCATTTCTATGGTTACGTGTACATTGCGAGAATATCTCCTTGAAAACGAATGCTAATTGCCATTACCATACCAAACTGTGCACGGGTAGACCTTGTATTTTTGTCTCAATCGAACCACCAGGAAACATTCCAAACTGGTTTTTTTCTGTTTTTGTGAGGTGTGGATGGAGTGAGTGGGGGAGGAGTGAGAAAATTTATATACTGTATAATACAGGTGGTGGTTAAATATACGTGAGCACCTCACATGTATAGGTAACGTTCCAGACGCCAGAGGGTTAAATTGCAAACAAAAACGGTTAGTTAAACTGACATAATATTGATAATAATAATAAGGATTCTTATATTGCGCTAAACACCAGAACAAAGTTTCTGCTCAGAGCGCTAACAAAACTAAGTTCATCTGTATGAAGTCTCAAACAAGTATGTCTTTAAACGAGATTTAAATGTTGTTAGTGACGGGGCAGATGTGAGAGATACGGGTAGTGAATTCCACTTTATTGCAGCTGCAACCCCGAAGCACTTAAATCCAAATGTTTTTATGTCCATGTAGGCCCAACTAAGTTAAATTGAGACTGAGTTAAAGAAGCAATGTGTATTCAAATCTGCGCAAAGAACCGGGTTTCCCCTTCCGCGTGTGAAAAAATCTTGAGTGAAACACCAGCTTTTCGTGGTTCACAAAATAAAACTCATACAATTTGAGACCGAAAAACGAGGAATTTGGACCTACCACAATTCGTTATTTAAAGAATTGAAGAATTTCAGATTGCGGAATAAATTCCACAGGTTGGAATTTTTGAGGAAGGAAATTAATTAAAAGTGCGTCGTCTACTAAATCCGACCTTAAGTCTTGCGACCTTTAAAGATTAAATATTGCGGTCTGAGGCAAATAGCAGCACCACTTCCGGTGACAACGTCCCATCAAATAATCTGCTCATCATGAAATATCTCTGCGCCTTAAAGCTTTAATTATCTAAAATTGAGAACATTCCAACGAATATCTTTGTTTAATGGCAAAATCTGATATTTCACTGCATCAAAAAATGAAAGACTTTTTTTAATGATGGGTTGCCAATTATTTTTGTCGTTCCTTTGTGAAATCTGTAACTAAACATAACTTGGTTTTTATAGTTAGTCAAAATGAAAGGTTAAATTCATGACGAGCGTAAAGTGTATTCACCACTTTCAAGATCAGCATATGTTGAAAAAGTTCCCCTATTGTTCTCTGGGTTTTCTTAAGGAATGCAGAACGCGTCAATGTCATTCCGGATAAATAGAGGTGTTATTTAATTACGTTTTGGAATGACATTGGTCACTTCTTAATGTCGTGTCAATTGACTAAAGCCCAAATTTAATCATAAGTCATGATGCGTGTGGTATAATTATCTCGGTAAAGCCGATCTACCCGTGGCGAAGAGGTGACGTGCCCCTGAAAATGAAACCTTTTATTACGTATCCTGTGAATTATTGGGCCTGTAAGACGCCTGTCAGTGGGATATCTTTACTATTCGCCATAAACACGTGATTAATCTGACCACTCGTGGCTTTCTTTAGTCTCTGTTACAAATAAATTCATTCGCGGAAAACATGATTTCAATTTTAATTTTTAATAGGTTTCGAGCAATGTGTCGATGAAATAGGGTTTAACGTCCTCCTACTTTTCTACACTAACCGGGAATCAATTCAGAAGACAATACAGAAACAACACAATGCAAGTTGCTGTGAAATACCAAATCAATAAAAAATATGTTGATATCAAATAAGGGGCAAGGTCGTGATAATGCACAAATGATTATAATGTCCAGTATTATAATTAATTTATAGAGAGTGTTGCATACTTAAATACAGCGAGATTCGAACCCGGGCATTCTAGACAAAAGGCGAGTGCCCTACGGGTTCTGACACCCATTCCATGAATCGAACCCGGGGCATTTTAGTGGAGAGACTGGAGCTCTAATGGCCCCTATACCACTAACCTACTTGTCGGGAGGCTAGTGCATTACTCCTACCGCCTATTGCGGAATTCGAACCTATGGTATTTTAGTGGAGAGGCTATAGCACTGCTGACCCCTACTATGCCTTCCTTCTGACCAATACCTTCTTGCTCTCAACACATGGAAACTTTTTAGCCCGATGAAGTGTATTTTATTTTGTTTTAAAGAAATGTAAAATTAAATGTGGAGCCGTTCTACCTTCTTTGTCTTATTACAAATCACAAATCTATAAGTAATTGTAAGTAAGTGTAAATCTTTTCATGAGCTTACATATCCACCCGATCTGATGGCGGACCGATGTACTAGTTAGTTTATTAGTTTATTTTCGGGCTGGGGTCCAAACTATTTAATCACAGCTGTCTTAAACATTTCTACAGATTAGGAGAAAGAAATGAGGGTATTAGAAATGTAAGGAAAACTTGACAAAAAGATAATTTAGTCACTAACGACCTGGATTAATAAACATTTAATTTTGGTCAGTTTTTTTTTGTCCCACATCTAAATAAATGACATTGGTGTTACAAATCTTGGAGGTCGTAGTAATCTTTATAAGGATTAGAGACAAGCCGCTGATTCGGTCCATATGATTGTGTTCAAATACTTTAAAAATGTTGTAAGCTTTCTACTTGCTGCACTGACTGGGCAAATGAAGGCGGCCATACACCATACAGTGGGCAATGAGGGAAATATTGCCAGGACAGCGGCACTATGGCTTACTCTTAAATCGAATTCCAACTGCCAAGAGATCTTTTACGTACACACCAAATTTATTCTTTTGTTGAATATATTCTTTAAAAATGAGACATTTTGTAAATGGACTGGAGATTAACGCCCTACTGTTCTGCGCCGACTGGGCTAATGAAGACGGAATACATCATACAGTGGGTTATAGGGGAAGTTTTTGCAGCGGAGCTGGGATCTACTATTATATCGAATTCAAACTATCAAGGGATATTTTGCGTGCACAACGGCATGTACACGGTACCATCCGGACGATTAGACGCTGTCGTTACAAGATCCCCAGTCCTCTAGAGAATTCCGGGCAACTTTCTCAGCAAACTACGAGTCCTACTTCGGACTAGCTGGTTCGTGAGCGAGAGCTACGAAGGCTCCCGGATGCTACATAACCCTAGGATTCGTGCACATTAAATATATAACCACGTGAGGTATTTAGAAAACTTCTCGAAAGCTTGAGCCAGCAAGAATATTAAAATTTCTAAGAAAGAAAATAAAAATGGGGGAAGCTAATTGCTAACTGGCAGTTAAGGATCTTAAAGCGGCCATATCTCAATGCACGCGCTAATAATCCAATTCGGCAGTAAATGATGCGAATAAACCCTTGTAGTTGTTCATCGACCAGAACTAATAGAATAACAGTGTCAAGTTGAAATCTCTAATATGTCCACACTATTGTTCAGTTCACAAGTAATTTACACAAATATTAGACCCCCGACTCCCCACAGAGGTCGGTTACGTCATCGTCTGAGTTGTAGCCATTGAAGGGATGGCGTATTGTATTTGATAACAGATTATTGCCAATTCAATGACATAGATGAACAAACACTTTTAAATACTTTCATCTTATCTTAAGACACCCTCCAGTAATCGCCTCGACAGTTAGCACCCCTTCAACAACAAATTAAGATCTTGGGAGAGAGAGAGAGAGAGAGAGAGAGAGAGAGATGTCACTTCGGGACTAACATGGTTCAATTTTATTTCAATAATTGGCTTGCGCGTAGGGGTGGGGGGAGACGGTGGACCCAGAGAAAACCCATCAGGTTGGACAGTCGACTCCTTGTCACGTACAACCTGGGAAGCATTTTTAGAGATATTTAGTAAACACTCCTGGTGTTTGGCTAGAAAGTTTATATAGGGATTTTCGGTGCGATTTCCAATTATTGTCAGTGGTGCTGAATGGTGGATCTGACAAGGACAACTATCTAGTCGTTCGGATGATACGAAAAACCGGAAATCCAGTGTATTTATTGGCGTGCACGTTAAAGATCCCTTGGCACTTGGAATTCGGAGCAGAACATTAGGACGTTAAACGTCATGTCATTTCATTTCGGAAAAGTACTAAGGAGAGAGAGAGATAAATGGGGTTTAACGTCCGCTCAACACAACTAGGCCATTTCGGGACTAACATATGGTTTTATTCGCTTGCGTGTAGGGGTCTTTAGCAGTAGAAGAAACTGAAGTGCTCGGAAAAACCCACGAGGCTGAGAAGGCGCCCCTATCTCCATGCCACATAGCTTACGCTCACACTAGGGCTCGAAACCACAGCAGCAAGCCAGAGGCCATCCCAACCCCCAAAAAGAACTAAGGTAAACTAAGGTAAAATGTAATGTTAACGTTACAGGACAATAATTTTAATTCAAACTCCACGAAGAGGTGGCAATTGTTCTCCGTGATACAAGATTGTGTAGAAAACTGCCACCACGAATCAAACTGTTATACTATTTGTATGCCATAAATTGAATGCCGTCTTCATTAGCCCAGTCGGAGGAGAACTCAAAGGCGTTAAACCTCATTTCATTTCATTTATAAATTGAATGTCAAATTAAGATATTCATTTTTAAAAACAGAATTTCAAATTTACTTAGAAGAAAAACACAACCATTTACTGATTAATAGTAAATTTCTAAAATGGTCGCCAGAGTTTTTAAACCATCTAATCATCACTGTCTTCGTCTCCCGGAAAAAAAAACAACAAGACGGATAGAATTTGTACAATCCACTGAAATTACACCAAACTGAAACATTAGGCCAATAAATTTTACTGGAATTACTTAACCCAATTTGTTAAAATCTAAACGCTTCATAGAAATCGCGCGATAATTATAGAGTTTGAAACCAGCTCAGTAATTATACACCGGGACAGATGGGTGTCGTAAAATGGTTGATAAATTGGTCGACATTGTGGACTGGACATTGGTATGTAAGACCTACGTCTAGTAGGTAACAATATAGGTCTCTAGTGTCTGACTCTATACAATGTCTTCTTCAACTTATGTCAAAGTGGTGATATAAAGAAACCCGTCCTTTTTTTGCCCACCTTTAGGTTATGAAGAAAGCGTTGGTTTTTTTTTATCCACCTTTGCTATATCAACTAACAGGGGAATCTATCATTTTAAATTTTAGTTATTTAATAAACCATATCTGGTTGATCAATATTAAACATACATTATTACACCACTCGGCAAAACCTCAGCAGATTCTAGGACCCTACATATAGCTCTAGGGTACTGGAATCTGCCGAGGTTTGCCGAATAATTATTGCAGATATATTCCATTGAGACCTGTATATTGCACGTTCTCATAGAAATCCAATCGCATACTGGCAATTTAAACATACATTGCATGTAATTCTTTAGGCTTGAAATGTTATCTAAATTATTAATTAGACATTAATTAACTTAATCAACTCTCGATGCCATCGCCTACGATGTTTACTGGATTTGAATACATTTTGTGACGGATGATTTAACATCAACATGGATAATCGAGACTTTGTTTTTATCGTACTGACTTTAATAATGATGATCAGGGTAAGTCTCAAATTCAATCTCTTATATCCCGGCTTAGACTAAACTTATTTAGCATATTCTCTTTACGTTATATATTTTCTTTTCTATTATAGCGAGACCAGTCAGCTGTTTATCTAATCTCCCATAATGTACCTTTAAATCAATATATGACCGGTAGTCCGGTAGACCAACGTTTAGGCCGCAGGGATTAAAATAGGCGCTAACTACACGTGTTAACAGAGACTACCTGAGTAGGGTTAGAGCTAAACATATTTGAGGTCAAATGTTGATGATTAAAACGTCGTACATTCCAATGATCAACCAAATACATCTTAGCCATTCCCCTTGTCAGTGATGCAGAGGGAGGGTCTGACAGGGACAGCTGCCTAGTCGTTCGGACGGGACTAAAAACCGAGATCCCGTGTACACATTGGAGTGTACGTAAAAGATCCCTTGACAGTTGGTCAATAAAATTTCCCTCATAGCACACTGTATGGCGTAAACCCGTCTTCAATTAGCCCAGGTTAGGTGTATAATAATAGGACGTTAAACCCCATTTCATTCACATCTTAGCCATGCTGTCATTGTCTGCGATATCACTTTGGTGGAAGAGGACGTTAAATAAATCTATTTCTCACACTCTTGCAGTCATAAATAATTACATTTGTAGCTTTATTTGTCCATTAATTAACGATTTCGTTAAAACGTGTCTTAAAAAGAAACATTTCCCCCAACTGATGGTGGGCGCGCTAACTTCTTTTGCGGGATTCGACATGGGTAGTGTGGGTCAAGAATTCAGAGGATAGTATCCCCTCCCCTTCAAAGTAGATGAATCGCGCATGGTGTTCGATTTGGAAAACACGATTCAAAATTTTGGAGGTGGAATTTTTTGCGGGATTCGACAGGGGTAGTATGGGTCTGCCATAAAATTGTGTTCGTTTTAAAAAAAAAGGATTAAACGGAACACTATCATGGCGCTGGAATGGCGGAATTAAAACACTTCAAATAATATTCCAAGAAATGTAAAAACTATAGTGGCCGAATTTTTGGTGGGATTCTAGCCGTTTTGTGTCTGATATCCACCGAAATATATATAGATGACTAATATAGGCGAGATTATCTATTGATATCAAACGTCAGAGAGAATGAAAAGAACCGGATGATAAAATACCTCTAATATCATATTACATAAATAAATATACTGGACATAAGTTGATCTAATATGGTCACGGTGATATATGAAAGTCACGATGGGGAGCCTATACAACGTTTTGAATATTGGGTATGAAATCTGAATTCAAGAATTTGGTTGACATCTCTTGACACAATGACCCCACGATGGCACATTGAGGGGTGTCCAGCTGAAATGTGTTAAATAAAATTACTAGGATAACATATTGTTCAAAAGGACCACGCGATCACACAGTCTGTGGTGTCCGTTGAAATATTTAAGATAATATTACTAAATAATTGTTTCAATGACATTTAGTAATTGAACTGGAATATGCAGGTCACAATTCTATGGAATACAAATAATGCTTATTAGTGGGCGCCGTTTCGGTCGGGCTTCTCTGGTCATTGCTTGATAATGACAAGAGAGGACTAGCCATATGGTTAGTCGAAATGTCGATCGAGAGAGAGAGAGAGAAAAAAAGAGAGAGAAATGGAGTTTAACGTCCACACGACACAAACTAGGTCATTTCGGGACTAACATATGGTTCAATTTTATTTCAATAATTCCCTAGCGCGTAGGGGTCTTTAGCAGTGGGGGAAACCCAGAGGACCCAGAGAAAGCCCACGAGGCTGGACAGGTGACCCTACTCCTTGCCACGTACAACTGGTGATTCGAAAACACGCCAGTTGACAGCGAGCACGTGCTAACCATTCGGCCATCCAACCCCCCGTAGTCGAAATGTCACTCAAGGCAGTAATTGTATTCCATAGAATTGTGACCTGTATATAATATTACTAGAATGGGTATTTAACTGAGATTCTATAACAATGGAAGTTTATGTGTCAATTGACCAACGTCCATGTATCAAATGGTGTCAAGTGACATCGAATACGTGTAATTATTTTTGAAAGAAATCTTAATGCATGCTACATTTAAAAAAGGGAGACAATAAAGAGACACGAAAAGAACCCTTTTTGTGGCTGTCATGTCATCTTGGCCGGGTCTGAGTTATTAAGACATTTGTTCACTAACCAGAAGATTCTAGAAATTGCCCCGGATTTTTCACTGTTTCCCCACTTGTCAGTGGTTCATGGCGGGGGACCTGTTCCTGGTCGTTTGGGTGACGCGGAACACCGCGACCTTGTGTACAAGTTAGGGCTTATGCCCGGTTTTACTACTTCGGTTACTGCAAGAAAGGTACACGTTAAACACAATTCCATTCCATTTGCTGGAAGATATGAAGGGACGAACGAAGTTATAGGGGTTAAGATAAAAGGGATCTGATATTCGATTAATATGGGAAAGATCTATACAATAATATCATCGTTTAGAACTATAAAGTGAAACATGGTTTCCCTGGGGTCTAAGTTGTTGCCGGAAGAACATAAATCTCGATATTGGCTTCATCTGTGGACCTGAACTTTTAAATATAGAGAGATAACCACTTAGTCAATCCAATCAACGCCTTAAATTTAATCAAATCTGGGGAGGGAAATATGCCCCAACACCTCTTCATTATCCTTTAGTGGCGTTTAGTGATTGGAGTCATATGAGAACTAACAAATAAAAAGCTTCATATGAATAATAATTAAGTGTATTCAAACAGTATCATAGTGTGCTACACTCTTTCTTTAGTCATACATATATATCTGTAATATAATTCACAATATATATACATGTATTTTTATTCTTGACACAAGATGTGACCAATGGTCAATCAAGATGTATCAGATGTGTCACCGTGTTTTTTAATCCTGTGACAAGGTCAACAATGGATAGGGCAACAAGAAGATTATCACGTGCATATAAACAGACGTATTGTTAAGGGTGCAAAACATTTGTTGCTAAGGTAAACAAAAGGTACCTAAAACATCGTGTTTCTGTCTCCATATTACAAGATGAATGATAAACTTCTATTGTTGTCTGGGAGACATTGAGAGAGAGAGGGAGAGAGAGAGAGCGAGAGAGAGAGAGGGGGGTCTTTTCGTGACTAACGCGTCGGGGTCTTTAGCAGTGGGAGGAAACCGGAGGACCCGGAGAAAGAGAGAGATGGAGAGAGAAATGGGGTTTAACGTCCACTCGACACAAACTAGGTCATTTCGGGACTAACATATGTTTCATTTTTTCAATAATTCGCTTGCTCGTAGGAGTCTTTAGCAGTGGGAGAAAACTGATAAAGCCCACGAGGATGGACAGGCGACAATACCCCTTGTCACGTACAACCGAGGAAGCAAAGCAAGGCATTTAGATAACGAATTTTTATTCAATTACTTTCTGTTGGATATGTTTCGTAGATGCGCTCTGTAAATGTGATGGATGAAATTTACAAAAAAATATGCAAATTGTTTGTATATATATATTCATATTTTTCTCATTATTTTTATTTGTGTACATGCTTGATAACGACTTGTGAAATCTAGTTGAAATGTTTCAGGGAAGTAAACCATAGTAATTGTTGTTCCAAAGAAGTGTGGTATTTGTGTATTTATCTTTGTTGGGTACAAAGACGAAAATCCTCCAGAATATTCAGCGATCGTTTATTAGTACTAAGATTTAGTTTGAATCGCCTAATTGTAAAATTATTTATCCAGAAATAAAAAAGTAAATGTCTCTTTTTTTCAATTTTCGTAGATTTATTAGTTGGTAGTTTAGATCAAGAGCACTACTTAAAAAGTCTGGTCTACATTTAATTTATACATATTTCACTCCATATCTTGATTTATGGCATTTTAATAGCAATAAAATGAAGGCCGGGGAAACTATTCAGGCCCGATGTAGCTAACTTAATTGGGTGACGATACATATACAGATGTTCTGTGTAGAATAAAAGAAACACAGTTTTATTAATTGGATAGACAACTGTATAAATAAAACGGAAAGAAAATATGCACGGTTCATTGCAACTCCATCCAAACCTAATTAGGTGCAGTACAAAAATAATAAACATGAATAGAAATCTAATAAACGTACCTTCCACAGGGCGACGTCATTTGTCCTATTCTATTGACGCGATGTGTAAATAGCTTTACAAATAAAATATAATATCAAAGTCGATTATTGTCTTTCTTCCTCGCACCTGTAAAGAAAAGAAAACATTTAAATGTCGAATGAACGATGTAATAAATTTTGTATCACGTTGATATGATATTGCTAATCCGAAACACGGCATGTTCCATTGTCAAAATAAAAAGGGAAACTTCGGTTGATTTAAATGGCATGTTAATGTACAATAGTTTTACATGCCACATTAATTACGAGGAGATTTCATTTATTTGTCTTTTAACAACCCTCTTGTCAAAATGAATTATTTAAAATGTTAAAATCACGGAAAAGACACTATATCGTGTAGTGTTGTATATGGCCGTGAATATAAAGTGTGGAATAAAGCATGCCGAGTTAATTTGGTTAACCACGCGAACTTCCTACATAGATAAGAACTCTTTAGAAAGAAAAGCCCACTTTAACCGCGAGTGATATTGCAGCCAAGCATACGCGGTCACTTTCATGATATCTATAGCTTACTTGGGCGCCAGTTTTGAGGATTTCCAAAGTTTTAGACGTTTGAATTAATTGCTGGTTTCCTGGAAACAATTTCTGAATGCGTGGAAAGAGTGATATTCCACGGAAAAGTAGTCATAGATTGTTGTTCCACGAAATAAACTTGATTGGAAAGTCAATTATTTACATATATAACTATTAAAAGATTAAAATATTTTTACAAAATCATTATTATTTACATCGATAAATTTCTCAAGAGATGGTGAATATCTTTCATACATCGACCATGCGCAATAGTGCATACACATGAAAAGCAAAATTCTTGATGGAAGAAAACAGTATCAGATAACGAATTCCACAGTTTGAAAAGAGATAATTCCAATATTAATCATGACATAAATTAGATATACGACACAATGTCAACATTACAGACTCGAGTTTTGTATTTATGATGTAACGCACCGCTCGCCTCGGTTGTTATAAATCAAACGGATTAATATTATACCTCGCTGTATGTAACAAAAAATTCAACATCTGTGTTCATAGACGCCATGCAAATGAAATTAAAATAACAGAGAGGGTAAACAGATAAATCTCTGTATCTATTCAGTGGGAAGGGGAACATGGCTTCTCTACAGGAAAAGGTTAATAACTCATTTACCGCGCATTTTCAGTCTTTATTACACAAATAAAAATGACAAAAAATAAATAATTGGTTAGACCTTGCTCCGAGAAAGAATTTGAAGTGTTCTCAAATTTAACAAATAAAAGGCTACGTTCTCGTAAAGATTTTATTTTTTAAGTTGTAGATATTTATATGTTTCATCAAAAACTCTCATAAATGTTCAGATCTCGTGTTTTTATACCTTGACATATATAGCTTGTTGTATCATAAAGAATGTTTACTTTTGCTTGTGATGAGAGAGAGAGAGAAAGAGACTCCACTCGGCACAAACTAGGTCATTTCGGGACTAACATATGGGTCAATTTTATTTCAATAATTAGCCTTTGCGTAGTGGTCTTTAGCAGTAGGAGAAAACCAGAGGACCCGGAGAAAACCTACAAGGTTAGACAGTCGACCTACTCCTTGTCACGTACAAGTAGGGAATCGAAACCACCCAGTTGACTCAATGACAGCCCTTATGATACAGCGCATACGTGCAAACCATTCAGCCCTCCAATAGAGAAAATAGGAAATTATCGCACATAAGTAAAATGGGATTAACGTCATACTGTTCGTTTGCGCTACGGCCTACTCTAAGGGTTCTTTTAGGTGTACGTCAATGTGTACACGGAACCTCTGATTTTCGTCCCATCCGAACAACTATACGTTATCCACCAAGGGTTCTTTTAAGTGCATGCCAATGTGTAAACGGGACCTCTGGGTTTCGACCCACCTGAACAACTATACACTGGCTCTTGCTACCCCCTGTCCTGCAACACTGACAAAAGGGAACGACGCCGGGGAATCCCAGGATTAATGCGGAAAAATTCGACAAGGGAGAAAATGAGTTTAATACGCAGCGAGGGAAAATCTATATTCAGCAATATCTGTTATTTACGATAATTGGATCGTCTCCTGTGTATGTAAATAAAAATAAAGAGAGAAATTCGCTGATCGTTTTACATTCAAGATGTTGACCATCAAGATCATTTAATACCTAGATCTATCACTATATATCATCATTTAACAAACGATCACACGCAGTGTGTTACATGATCAGACTAATAATCACATTTACTATCGATCTTCACCGATCTCACTTAGTACAAATACGTTAAATGTAACTTGTTATATTTATAAGGCAATTTATATACTAGAACCTATTCAGATCGTCTATGTAAGAACATATAAACCAAATAATCATTAACGACAATAATGATCTAAATATACTAAGTAGAGAGGGTGTTATTCGCTGTAGGAAATGCGATGAAATGAAATGGGGTTTAACGTCCTACGCTATATAGTGGGAAATTTTACAGTGTGCAATGAAGCACTGTGGCCTACTCTTATATCGAATTACAGCTGCCAAAGGATTTTTTACGTGCACGCCAATGTGTACGTGGGGCCTCGGTTTTTCGTCTGTTTGCACGTACCAGATCGTAGACACAGTAGAGACAACGCTTTCGTAACGTATCGCAAGACAGTGGGAACCCAGCATAAACATTGATTTTAATTTTTGTTCAAATTTAACTAAAGTAATAAGTTACTTCAGATAAATCACCATTTTTATTTGTCTTAAAAAGAGCCCCTCACAACATCATCTACAATTGTTTATTATTGTTGAGAAGTCATACCTCAAGTGTCTCTTTATTGAGCCAAAACCTAAAATATAAACTATTAAAACTCGGAGGAA
This sequence comes from Patella pellucida, assembly GCA_917208275.1. Classification (NCBI taxonomy): domain Eukaryota; kingdom Metazoa; phylum Mollusca; class Gastropoda; family Patellidae; genus Patella; species Patella pellucida. The sequence continues at coordinate 14,808,278 of OU795041.1, forward strand.
AATATCCGAGACTTCCGAGATTTTGGTATAGCCTCTCATTATACCCTAAATACCAACGAAATGGGGGGGGGTAGCAAGAGCACGTTCTATCATAAGGTGTACAAGGAGTAGTGTCGCCTGTCCAACCTCTTGAGTTTTCTTCGAGTCCCTTGGTTTCCCCCCACTGCTAAAGACCCCTACGCGCAAGTGAATTATTGAAATAAAATTGAACTTTATGTTAGTCGCGAAAAGCCCTGGTTTGTGTGGAACGGACGTTAAACCCCGTCTCTCTCTCTCTCACTCTCTCTGTCTCTCTCTCCAACGAAGTAGGCGAAGGGTCAATAAGTACATTATTACAGATTACCATAAGAAATTACCCACCGTCATATACACAGATTATAGGTTGCCTTTAATTAACCCTTTATCGCTCCAGACGAATATCAAAACAACGTTAATGGTGAAACAAATTGGGTAAAGCATACAAATGAGAGCAAGAATTTTGTGTGCAATAATAAAAGTCGACCAAATATTTCAACTATCATTAGATGTAGAGTTTGCGCTGTAAACATTAAAAGTTATTTTTACTCCGCCAATTGTGCCAGGGATCAGAAATCCACTATGGCGGATGAAATGAAGTTCCAGAATTGAAACAGCCGTTCGTCTGTAAATCACTGGAGAATGGGTCTCAGACTAGCAATAACTTTCCATAAGTTATATCGGGGGGGGGGGGGTAGTAGTCTGTCCCTTCCTTTGAAAGGAAACCATTGACTTAATGGGTCTTTTCAGTCACTGCTAGCTCGCAAGACTGTCAGTAGATATTGCAGGATAAGAAACAGAATTGAAGCCAATGGGGAAAGAATGGGTAGTCTGAATCCATCGGTCATGTTTTAATTATCTCTGGTTTTAATCTACTGCACTTTAACATTCCTCATCCTCGACATCAAATAATTATACGCTTGATCGGGAACCGTTCAGCATGGTCTATAAATAGTTTCCATTCTCAATGGCCTGGTTCTTTCGGTGATTAGTTTGCCGTAAATCAGACCTCGGTTAAATTCTGATTTATAATCAGTTTTTTTGAGGCAGTTGAAATATTGCAGACAAATTAGTCGTCCGTAAAGCTGTCTTGAATCGTAGATCAGTTCTCGTAAGCCAGTAGTATAAATCTAGACCTCGTTTATATGAACATGATTAATGTCAAAATAATATGGAAATATCCTGTATTAAGGTACCGAGTAGTTGGGATGGAAGTCTGATTTGAAACGGCGGAGGGAGAGAGGCGCGGTTTCGAATGCGTTTTAGATCGTAATGTCTTCAAAAATGTAAAGCGGTGAGCTTTCAAGTTTAAATCCGAAGTTTGTTCGTGAAATGGTGTTTCGTTAGGGGTTGATGGATGTTCTGGTTTCCCTTCCCTCCCTGCTAATGGTCATACGTACAAGCGAATTATTGAAATAAAATATACGAAACATCTCTCTCTCTCACACACACAATCTGTGAAACATTCTAATGATTATACAAATATTGACGAAACTCTACCATTTGTTTCAAGTTGTCTATGATGTCTTGAGTACTGGGTGGCTGCTTACCAGCATAATAGCTAACATTTGCATTTCCAGATAATTTGGAGTTGGGATCAACAACGTCAATTCTTATATTTTAATTTTAAAACGCTTTCAACCCATATTATTATTATTGTAAATTGGAACCGAACGACGTTAAACCCCATTTTATTAAATTTCATTGCTCATAAATTGTTTAAATGAATGTGGACTATTTCAGAAATGGCTTACGAGCATGTGAACACGGAGAGAGAAAGAGGGAGAACATTAATGATGCACAGTTTTTATTGACTGGTCAGATTTGTGATTGTTGTAACAGTTGTCCATCATCTCAGCTCCTCCATCCATCTTCATCTCTCTCCTCATCACTATTATACCCATTATTATATTTTTACTGTAATGGACTAGAACAGGTAGGCCTAACGGTTTGATGTAGGAACTTTTGTTGACCCCCACGCAGTCATTCATCAACAATATTAACCCTTAGTTCCAACACTTCTTTGTTTGGTTTGCCCACGTGATAGTATTTAAGGAATTTCTGCAGATATTAATATTAGCCTCATTCACGTATTTTTATTTTTATTTAAGATGGCGTCGTGTTTCACTCCTCTTTGTTTCGTCAACTCAAATTCCATATCTGATTTGGATTTACTGTAAAAACAATTAAGACTTGAATATGGTAATTAATTTGTTTGTATTGGGTATAATCAAACTTAGATTAATTCTTTTAAGATAAGGCGTCTAAGAGTCTTTGTTTAATCGTATGGTAGAATTTGAAAGCCGTGCTGTGTATTTATAGCCATTTTGCTTTTTATTCATTTTAACATTTGTCTGGTGCATAAGATTGCCAAATGTAAATTTTCGTAATGTATAATTTTTATTGTACATGTATTGCTTTTGAACTTTATGAGGTCTATAAATGTTTAGTTAAAATAGTGCTGGTGGATATCCCAAGCGCATTAAAGGTATTTTTGAATTACATGTTACAAAATACAAATGTACAGCAAATTTTCAAAGAAATACACCCTTTTCTGATTCTTACAATTGCCGATTGTACATTTTCGTAATTTATGATTATTAATACGTATATTACTGTTGAATTTTAATGGATCTATAAATGTTTTGTTAATATAATGTTGTTCGATTCCTCAAGCGCATGGAATTGTCTGATTAAGCCTTTACCCGTTTTTTAGGACTTTTTAAATGGTTTGGATTGTTCGTACTTGATTTTATTTTATTGAATTACATTTCAAAAAATACAAATGTACCTCACGTGTTACCGCGACAGCGAGTAGTGGTATTGGGTGTGCTGGAAAGATATACATACCCTTTCTCGCGCACGACACCCATCACATCCCTATACCTAAATGGAACGATTGTGAAAACATGATTTAGATCTCTATTGGTCAGGCATATAATACATGCTGTGATATTCGGGGTTTGGTGTTGGGTGGGTGTGTTGGGGGGGGGGTATTTTTTCATTTTCATTAACTGGTTACATAAACCCTATTAAGGTAGACTTTCAAAACGTCGTTAAAACATGATTTAAACCTTTATTTGTCGGCATTAATCTAAACTGTACATTCAAAGTTGAGGGAGGTATTTCCATGGTGTGTCCTCACTGTGCCCACTTTTGATTAATCCAATTAAGGTCTAATTCGGATTAGTGTATTATGTGGATTAGGATTAGGTGTTATAGGTAATTAGATGGAAAAAAAACCCAATATTTTATGTAATTTTTTTTTTCGATGTTTTATATATATTTCATAAAAATATAACATACATGGATATATCATACATCAGATTAGCACTTTATTATAATTTAATAAAAATATAACATACATGGATATATCATACATCACATTAGCACTTTATTATAATTTAATGAAAATATAACAATTTTTGATGTTTATATATAAAATATGTAATAAAAATACAACATACATGGATATATCATACATCACATTAGCACTTTATAATTTAATGAAAATATAACAATTTTCGATGTTTTATTATATAAAATATGCAATAAAAGTATAACATACATGGATATATCATACATCACAGAAAAACAAGATAAACAATGAAAATTTACAATGTAAGTAAACGGGCTTCGCCATCGGCATACTCAAATACAGTCATTATACCGTTCTGATGATCTGTTTTCAGAGTTTGGAGTCGGGTTTCTAGTTGCCTGTACTTTCTTTAGAGATAAATACATACCTGCTACTTCTTCTTGATAGATGGCACAGACTGGTTTGGTTTCCTCTTGCACCTTGGTTTTCATGGCAACAAGAAATTTGTCGACTGTCACCTTGTGTGGGTTAGCCCCATGGTTGTGGTTTCTGGAATATTTGGTAATAAAGCCTTGGTGGATGTTCAGGGTTGCTGGACAACCTTTTAAACAACATCTCCAGTATACTCGTTCTGCCTTCCTATTCTTCATTTGTATTCTTCATGGACTAAGTTTTCTCCACCTTGAGCATTGGGGATGTACTGGATGTCTACTTGAACGTTTGCCATGTTGAAATATGACAGACTGACCTCTGTGTATCCTTATAAAGACCGTGTAATGTGTAGGCTTATTGAACATAATTCATATTGTATTCAAGTGTCATTTTTTGAATAAAATTCATCAGTTTAACGATTACAGTGAGTTCATCTCACTGAATATTTAGTCACACCTAATCCTAATCCGCTTAAACACTAATCCTAATTAGACCTTAATTGTATCAATCAAAAGTGGGCACAGTGAGATGTAACCATTTCCATTTCATCAATTGGTTGTCTGATCCACTATTTAGGGAGACATTTACAACGCCGTAAAACTTTTTTGACATTTTTTATTAATATATTCCATTAAGAGATTATCCATGGCATAATTAAAGATGACAAAAACGATATATTTAATCAGTCCAAACTCGGGGTCACCAAATAAAATATTTAATCTAAATAGAAATCTCCATAAATTTTTACATGCTAAATGTGTATATTGATAACAGACGAAATAAATGAAAAATTATTGAATGAAACGAAACGACCAATGAACGGGGTCAGTCAAACAAAATTTGAGATATTTTTATACGGAACGAAATCATAAATATAGTCAAAATATTAATTACGAAGATCAGCAAACGACGAATTAACGGGGTCAGTCGAACAAAATTTGAGATGTTTTTATACGGAACGAAATTATAAATATAGTCAAAATATTAATTACCAACATCAGCAGGGCATCACCAATGTTTGAACAATGTCGTTATTTTCTTAGTAAATGAGTCAGAAACGAACTAGGTAAAGTATCTATTACCAAGGTGTGAATAAATTGAGATTCAGAAGGGTTTGTGTCACCATTAACTGTCGGTGGTTGTTGACCCTCGGCTTTTTTTACCTCTCGGGTAACACCACCCCCTTCTTGACCTTATCTTAATTTGGTCAAACAGTAAGTGGTCTTCAGGCGTTTTCAATTTTTGTGTTTTTCTAGTAAAATTAGCCGAGTGAACGAGTGGTGTACGATCAGCGACATCTGGGATTCAATGGCGCTATTTTATAAAGATGGAACTCGGGCGAAGGAATGGGATACGATCACCGAGGTCCGATATAAAATAGCGCTATTTTATAAAGATGCTGTGCGATCACTGACATCTGATATTGTTTCAATAGAGCTATTTCATAAAGATGGAACTCGAGCGAGGGAGTGGTATACGATCATTGAATCCGATATTCAATAGCGTTATTTCATAAAGATGGAACTCGAGCGAAGGAGTGGTATACGATCATTGAATCCGATATTCAATAGCGTTATTTCATAAAGATGGAACTCGAGCGAAGGAGTGGTATATACGTTCATCGAGATCCGACATTCAATAGCGCTATTTTATAAAGATGCAACTCAAGTGGGCTTTGCTCACCATTTGAACGTAATAAAATATGAATAAAGATGTTCTTGGTTGGAACACGATCCCGATCCCTCATCGCTAGTACGTAATAAACATAAATATAATATTTTGGGGGGATTAAGGGAGATTATATATCTTATTTACGGAAATTCGCCTACTTGACTATATATAGTAGTGGTTAATACAAGACAATAGTCAAACAATTATTACAGAGTTTCGAGTTTCTTTAAGATTTGACTATATTCAGTAGTGGTTACCCCAAACAATTATTATAGAGTGTATTGCTCTTCAGTTTCGAGTTTCTTTAAGATTTGATTCTAGCCTAAAGGTGATAAGAATGGTATATTGGATATATCCGTGTTAATCCTGGTATATCAATATATGATATATGATATTAACTGTGTGTAAAACTATAGAAATATATATCTCCCTCAAGTATTCTAGTATTTGTGTTACCCATTTCTTACACCAATTAAATTTACACCGGGGGGTATAAAGTATTTGGTATATATTCTTTAAGAATTTCAGTATATACCGAGTTTCGATAATTAGATTTGTTGCTTGTTTTGGTTTTTTTTTTTTTTAGCTATTCGCTATATAAGAAAAAGTGCGCCACGCCATTCAGAAGTACAAGTCATTCAAAAGGGACGACAAATTGAGATCATGTGTATGCATGGTCGTAGCAGAATTCCCCCCCCCCCCTGAACATTGAATTGTGTTTGTCCGTCAGCATTAACCCGGTTAATACAAAATAATGAGACTACAAAGTCCTTTTTATTTCATTTGCCAAATTAGTAAAATTGTCGTTTTCACCAAATATGTCGACTTTACTTTATTTTTGTATTTCGGGTTGGCCTTAACCACCAAGTAATTTGATAGAGTTCGTTCTGGCCGCCTCTAGTCTTAAAGCCCCAATACCACTCTTGTTGTAACTGAATAATATGTTCCAATCTTTATTCTGGTCAACAATTTGTACTATTTTACAATATTTCAATTAAAAAATGATACAAATTTCATCTTAACACACCTAATTTTAAAAATTGGAGAAATTCAACTACGTGCCGTAACATGGTTTGAAAAGCCTTACGTAAGCACTTTCAAAACCAACTTGGATTTAAACATATTTTCGAACCCTCTGGACAAGTAAGATAGGTTGTAATGAATAATTTACACAACAGGTAGGACACATCTTGTAGTTAGAATAAAGGGACAATAGTGGTATTGTCCCTTTAAAAACGTCCTTACTCGGTCAAACAAAACCTGATCATCGCCACGAACATAACCTGAGGTCAAAGTTGACTTAAATATGAATAACTTAAAAAGTTAAAAGGTAAAACAGTGTTCTTATGAACAATCAAAGGATTAGACTGGTCTGGACGACGCCTCCATATTTTAGGTGATTAATCAAACCAGTTCAACTTTAATGACATGAATGAAATCTTACTAGGTTTTAATATTTCCAGTTTCTTCTAACTCAGACTAGTACTAGTGGGTCAGTGGACATTTTTTGACATCTTATTAAACAAAATAGGTTATTTCGGGACTAATTTAAATAGAAACTAGTAGTAGTATGGTAGCCTGTATGGCGACGCTCGTGCGTGCATGCGCAGACGCATGCACGTGCATGCACATGACCTTGCACGTGTTTGACCTTGATGACCCCTAGCACGTGTGTGACCCCTTGCACGTGTTTGACCCCTTGATGACCCCTTGCACGTGACCTTGCACGTGCAGAAAGAGAGGGCGCGCGCGGAAGAAAGAGAGAGAGAGGGAGAGAGAGAGATAGAGAGAGAGAGAGAGAGAGAGAGAGAGAGAGGGAGAAGAGAGAAGAGGGGAGAAGAGGGAAGGGGGAAGAACTCTTTTCCATTGATTAAGTTGGCCCTGAAAAGGGCCGTTTGGTCTTCAAAATGTAACTAGCAGGAGCATTTCGGCTGTTCTGCCAAATACCTTGGCCGCTTCTGGCATTTGAGATGATGTTTAGATCTCCTATGGTATGTGTTAGACACATCTACCCCACACCAGAAGCAGACAAGGTAATCGGCATCCGGCCGATTACCCGTAAACATAGGGTGATATCCCCCGCAAGTTGTACAGACTCTCTTATCCTTAGAATCCATTTTGTTTTTGACTTCTTTTGGCTTCGACACTCCTATTTATAGCTCGGGACGGGACGAGTCTAATGTGTTGGGGCGATACCATTTTCCACCAATCAGAATAGCATGACGTCACATGACGTCACAAAAAAAACAGACACGTAATATGTTGTCGACATTTTATTGAACTTGAACACATTTACAAAGCATATTATTGAACACAAAATTGAACTTGAACACAAAGGCATTGAACACAAAAAAACATATTTACAGAGCAAAAAAGCATCGACACCGTTGTCCCTTCTTCTGGTCTGGTTGCAAATCGGGGAAATGATCCCTGGCCCATTGTTCGACTAGTATATCGTTTACACGATACACGCGACCGAAAACGGAGAGGGCGTGTGTGGACGGCACGTGAAATCGATGACATAGATAATACAAACAATAATGTCCGCACACAACACTGTCGAGTCCTTGAATCCATCGGGGTTGGTAGTGGAGTTGTAGATCTCGGACGAAACGTCGAAAGGCTTCTCCGTAGACATCAGGGTGACAGCCGTACGAATCGAAGAAGGTAACGTGATCTGGTCCTTCGCATACAAACACGGTCCAGTGTTTGCCGGGTTGGTCTTCGTCGTCCGTGTTGATGACGTAGGCTTTAGGGTACGAGGTCGGGCGTAGTATATCCAGATGATTACGAGCCCATACACCCCCGAAAACGCTACCAGGGAGATGTTTTTCTAAAGTCTGTGTCAATTGTTGATTGGAGAGAGCCTCACCAATCTGTGATGACTTGTCGGTTAGCGTCGATTTCCAAGACATTGTCGTATTCGGCAAACACAACAAGACTGAGGTGATTGGTCGGGGCCGCAGCGAACTTGAGTTCCAAAGACAGGTTACCCGCCGCTTTGGGATGAAAGTAGTTACCATCGGCTCCGTGGTCGTTGGTCAAATCGAAACAATACAAGGTGTACCCATTGATATAGTCGTGGAAAGGGAGGTCCAGGTCTTCTCGGGTGTTTAAGACGGCCACCCTTTTCATCAAATCCAGGTAGGGAGTGATGGCTTGTCGCTGGGGAAAGTTGACGTCGTATTCGTCTACAATTTCACCGTTCTTGGTCAATTTGATGTTTTCCAATTGATTGTGTTGGAATTCGAAGGGATTTCTGTTTTTTCTTCCATCGTAGGCCGTGTTACGTACCATACCCACGATTAATCTCTTTGGTAGGCTTTCGTTGACAAACAGATTGTCTAAGACGTGACTGGTGCGATTGTCGGGAATGACCATGTCGCGGACCACCACACGCTTCAGGGGATACTTGGCGTTGGACGATTGAAGTTGCGCAGCCACCCGTGTGTAGGTACTGGGAGCCAGAGTGACGAACGGGATATCCAGGTAGGCTTTGGTGAACTCGACTTTGTAGTCTTCTGCATCGTTGCCTTCACCGTACATCAGAAAGAATTTCGTGGATTGCTTTTCCAATTTCAACCGCAGGTCCACACCGTCAATCAAATACCGATCTTGTAAACACATGTCCAAGTGTAGACGTGACTGCAATTCAAAGGTGCGACTGGCAGCGATGGTTTTCTGGCGTTCTTCCAATCCTTTGTTAGTCGGTGCCTGTCGTCCACCATCCCCATTGGTGGCGACGGATTTCGTGGAATTGAACTGTCCGGCGGTATCTTTTTCCCACAGGACTTGTTTCGACAGGTGGTCGTTCTTGGCTCCCTTACCGAAACTCAACAAATTCTCCAAGTAAGCCCGATAGGGATAGGTGGGCAGAGAGTTGGTGACCAAAGTTTCGGCATCCTTTCCCAGGCGTAATTTGACGTCTTTAAACAACGAATGAAACAAGTTGTTAATGGGTGCGACTTGACTATCCGCATCCAGGTCTCCCCCGTCGTTCTTGGTCACCTTCAGGGCCACGTGTAGTGTCATGTTGGCCAGATCGATGAAATCGGTGGTGGCATTGGAAATGGTTCAGGTCGGGTGTCAGTGGATACTTTCTAATGTGGGTCACCTTGTTTATGGCCGTCTGCGTGTCGGGTACACTGAACAAATTCTGCAATTCGTCTCGCGCGCAGGGACAGGAATCATTGCGCATTACCTGCGTAGCCATGGTCGAAGATATCTAGTTTACGTCGTTTGTGAGAGGTGACCTGTGGCTTCTTCTTCCTCTTCGGACGATGTGAAGTGGACGGGGTTCGTGAGGGGTCTTTTATAGGTTCCAGGTGGGCGACCACGTTCTTGAGTGTGTCGGACATCGTGTTTGACAACGCGGGGCGAAGCGTGTCCTGGGCGACTTTCTTCCAGTTCCATTTTTCACGACCACTGACGGCGTCGAGCACGCTTTGCCCCACTTTGGGTAACATTTGGACCACATTCTTTTTCACGGCCTCTTTGCCCGCCGACCACAAGGTCTTCCCGACCGATTTGACGGCATTCAATAACCCCGACCATCGACCGGCACCCTGTTGTCTCAGAATTCCCCCCTTGTACACTACCAGACCATTGCCAGCCCCTCGCTGTCTGAGCACTCCACCTTTGTACACTCGAATCATCATCGGCGGCGAAAATGAAGTTGGACCACCACCTTACCGTCGAGAAATGGCACGGCTTTTCCCATTCCGTTCCTTATATAGAGACCAATGGAGTTTAGTCGACTGTACTTCAGAGGTAAGTAGTGAATCCTGGCGGGGCGGTGATACAATCGTCGACTGGGAATCACGTCCAACAAAGTAGCCTTCACGTCGCCCACGATCTGGGGTTCGATAATGTCCGTATAGATGTAAAACAGATCGAACTGGATTTGAAGATTCGCGATGTGGTGGGCGTAGAAATACCGTAGACTTTGGCCATCTTCGCCGGTCATTTCGATTGACTGCAGGGAAATCATCATTTCGTTTCCAGTCCATCCCAACATGGACACGATGGGACCACACAGACGAAGTTCGATTTTCGGCAACACGTCCAACCAGAAAAGCGTCTGCACGTGATTGATCTTCAGATACACTTTATCATTGGTGTTGTCTTTCTTGAAAGACACGAAGGAACCTCTTGATACGGCCCCTTGACGCATTATCTCTCGAGTTTCGTAGGCATTTTGCTGTTGCTTCTCTTCGTCGGTCATTTCCTTGTTATTGGGATCCAAACGTTTGGGTTGATTGGCCAAATGATCGTAGATGGGAGTCAGGTTCCACAAATCATCCAGTCTAGTGTTCAGGACATCCAGGATGTGTCTCAGCGACTCGTAGTCGTCACTCTTGATGTGCGTTTCCATTTCGATCGATCCCTTGATCTCACCACCCTTTACACCTTTGAAACAATTCGACGGGTCAATCCTGTGGCGGTCCCGACATATCTTTACTTCGGACGCCGTGCTCGGGGACGACCAAGGATGAATGCGTAAGCCGAGCGTGTTGTCTCGTTGATCGATGTTTTGCCAATGGTCAGGTAACGTGATCATGGACAGACCCACTTCCCAATCCCGATGATCGACAAGAAGTGGCGGTTCCAGGTGGGTGTGATACGTGGAGACTTTGTTGTCGGGATACCACGACATGGAACTGTCACTAGGAAGCGTGAGGTAAAAGGGTCGGTCGTTGTTCATTATGTTTGGTTTTCAAGGTCGGTGAAGGTAACAGGTAACCCAAGGTACTGGAGAGCAAAGCCGTCCACAAGGTAGTCTGCGATCCGTCGGGTTTGAAGGCCAACTGGGACAAAGAAACACCCGCCACGACGTACACTAAAATCACTTGACAGAAAAAGACAATTTCCGCTTGTGGCACACGTTTTCCCAAGAGCGACCAATTGTGGGCACTCGCGGACGTAGACGTGATTTCGTCTTGCATGTTGACTGAGGTTGACGTCTCTCGCTCCTATTTATACGTTTTGGAGACTGGTCCTGGTCACCGGGTTACTGGTTCAACAAATAAGCTTCGAAATCATGTGTCACGGTGGGCATGTTGTCTATATTCCATTGTTTGACTTTATCTTCTTTGCAATTCCACTCCGTTATGAATAAATAGGGTCTACCCATACTATCAACAATGCTAAAGTCTGCTTTCTTAGCGACCCTAACACATTCGTCTTTACACCTGTACAACACACGGGAATGGGCCAACGAGATGACTTTTCCCGCTAGTATTCCTTTGTATTCCCATCGGTAACCACCACACAAAGACCCTTTAATCATTCTCAAATAGGGGCAGTTTGGTTTATATTTAGCGTGTTCGTGGAATGGATCGTCGAATTTCTGCCAATCCTTCAATATTAATTTGCAGCTGAAACACTGCACGCGATCAGTATCACCATAATACACAAACCCTGCTTCACTTAACTTGGGGGCGGATGGATGAACATGTGTCCATCGGTTGTCAAACGTGGCTAGACGATTGTTAAATTCGATGTACTCAGACATGATCTTCTAGTAATGGTCTTGCATGTTGACTGAGGTTGGCGTCTCTCACTCCTATTTATACGTTTTGGAGACTGGTCCTGTCGATCCACGAATTAAAACTCGCCGGATAGCCCAACCATTTCACCAAAACTTTGTCTTTTTTTCTTTCGAGTACTCTTTCGATGGGAAAGATCTCATCGTCGTTGACTTGGACCGCTTGCAATTCTTCGGGATAGAAGGTGCCCTGTATGGGTTCACCTCTTTCGTCCAAAAGTTTGTAACCGGGACCGATGTTGGGTGTAACGTTGAATGTTTCCAGAGTCCAGTTTGGCCAGTAACCTTTATCAAAAGCCCCATGTTTCGGTAAAGCCAAACGTACGGTCGTGCCGGTGTCCATGGTTTTCTTTTTCTTTTTGGTGGGACGTGGAGGTGTTGTCAACATCCATTCGTGTTCGGGACGAACGTCTTTGGGTGCCATGCCAATGGTACGATGTCGTCTAGCATTATAAGCCCGAACCAATTCGTCTAGCACATCGATGTACCGTTGTGTTTGTCGATGAGTAAAGTATCGCCACATACGCTCTTTCAATGTCCGTTGAAATCGTTCCACCACACTGGCCTTGGTTTCGACGTTGTGTGTCACGAAGAAATGAATATTTTTCTTTTTCAAGTACGTTTGCATTTTTCGATTGAGGAATTCGGTACCTTTGTCCGTTTGAAGTCGTAGAGGTTGTCGACTTTGAAAGATTCGACGAAAAGCGTCTACCAGACTGTCCCCCGTCTTGTTTTTGAGAGGCAACACCCATGCGTACTTGGAAAATACATCGATGACGCACAGCAAAAACCTGTATCCCTCATTCTGTTGGGCCAAGGCCGACATATCGCTCAAATCTGCTTGCCATTGGTGATCTATCCCGGCCACCACCGTGGGGGACCGAGAGAATTTCTTTTTCAGTGGTTTGTGCAAGGTGTACGCCCTTTGTTGTTTCAACCATGTCTTGACTTGGTCCAAAGCCACACCAGTAGCTTTGTGAAGGCCCAGGGCTCCACCGAAAGCGGCCGGGTGTTTCGGGTCGTAATATACTTTCTTCAGCTTTCGTTCCATGTTTCAATCGATTGGCATATGATCAGACTATTTATAGGTTTTGCAAAGACAGCCATCTTCTGGTAGATGTACTAGGGGTATCCGTACTGGAGATTTTCTTCTTTCTCGGACGTCGCGGCGGAGGCCGTGTGGGTGGCGTGGACAATACGTTCCATCGTTCTTGATTACCAATGGCTTCGCGCGGTACGTTCGTGGCCTTTAAACTTTGCATCACGCCAAACCATCCCATGGGGGCCTGGGTATTCTTTCGCCGACGAACCAAATCGTTCACAATGTCAATGGCATTGGTACCTGGTACGGGTACGCCATTCCGAATCAATTCCAAGTTCTCATTCCACGACCAAGGTGTCTTTTCTTTCATGTGTTTCAACAAAAGGCGAGCTCGATGTTGATAGGCTCGGGGAACCGACTCCAGAATGGGTATCTCCGACACCACGACTGCTTCTTCTTTGTGCTCGGGTATGTTTTCGTCCGACAAGGGAATGACCTGTTTTCTTTTCTTTTGCATCGTTTGATAACGCTGTAACAACTGTCCGTACCGTTGCATTTTATTTTCGTCGCCCAGTGTTGGGTCGTTTAGCACGCGTTGCATGTCTTGGTGAACATTTTCGACGGCCTGCTGCAGTGGATCTCGATCGTACACGGGTTCGACTTGCATGACTTTGACGGGTTTGACGTCGGTGGGTCCGTCGAAGGGTACCAGTTTCATTTTCTTGGCGAATTTCATCTTTTGGAAAAGACCGAAACAACCGGGTGAAGAATCCTCCTTTTTGTTGTTTCAGAAGTCGCCGACGGGTCTTCCAAGGTGTTTTAGACGTGCCCAAACGTCGTAACAAGGGGGCGTCCTTTTTCAAACGTTTGATTTCTTTGTCGGCCACAGGAACGTTGCCACGAATTAGGTTTCCAATACACTCGCACACACCGTCGACAATGGGCTGGGTCTCGAGCAAAAGTGGGCGGTCTTTGGGTGCAGTGTTCAATAGATACCGCAGTGTCTCCATGACTGAGCTCGGGGTCGTGCACCGGTTCCCTTTTTATACCTTTCTGTCCCACGGGTTATCCACCAAATAGTTTCTTGAACTCGGCAAACCCAGCGTTCGCTCTCTCGCTCCTTCGTGTCCAGGGATGTTTACCACCCTGTTGTCCTCCCAATAGTTTAGATACCAAGGGGGCTAATGCTGGAATGGCCATAGCGAGCAAGGCACCAATAGCACCGCCTTGTTGTTTGAGAAGCCTTTTTTTGACGTTGGGCGATGTTTGTGGATTAGTCAATTTGCGAAGCAATGCTCGATGTTGATTCAACTCTTTGGCACTCAGACCCTTTCCACGCTGAGCGGTTCGTCGAACGAATTTATTTCGTTTCTTGTTTCTTTCCTCTTGCAGCCTTTCCTTCCATCGCAGCAAGATACGAATCAACACGCCCCCAAAAAATCCACGTCCTCCGGGTTTCATGATCAGAGAGAGTTTTTCAGCCGTCGGCATGTTTTTCTCCGTCAATTGGGTCAACACCTGGCGATTTCGTTCCACCCATTTCTTGTGTTGTGCATGCAGGGGTTGGATGTTATCATTCAGCAAATGGTTGGCCGCCAACTTGAACCACTGCAACAATCCAATACGCGCCCTGCCCGTATTCTTGGCCAGCTGTCCATAAGCCATATCGGGAGTCAGTTGTTGTAACTTGCGAATGAACGCCTTCAATCCTTTTATAGAACTCTTCTTTTCTCTTCGTGGTCTTCGTGGTCTTCGAAAGATCGGCGAGGGAGACCGAGAAGGGGAACGTGGTGACATGGGTCGTGGGGGTGTGACTGGGGAGAAAAAGCGTGGTGGTGTGAGCGGTAAGGGAGACATAGGACTCGTGGGTGGTGTCAACGAGGGGGGTAACCATTGGGTTCTGGGGGCCCTCATGTTCGGACGAGTGCGCCTTCGTACCGTGGGACCACGAAGGTCCGGTGCCAGGGTCGGGAACGTCGCCCGGGGAAGGGTCGGAGGTGGGTGTTTCCGCTGCGTATTCTTCGTGCGAGCCATCGTGACAAACAGATTCAATTCGAGGTACAGGTCCCCCTTTTATACTTTTTGGACGTAGACGATGGGTGGTTCCTCTTCGGGTAAAATGTTGCTTCTCAATCGCAGAGTCTCGGGTGTGTCGGGCTTCAAATCAATGAGTAAGTAACTGCGAGGGGTACTCGTCGCATCCTTGAAAGCTTCCTCCATATACTTGGTATGGGAAGGGTACATCTGACGGGACAACACACTAATTTGCGAGGCGTCTCGAGGATTTTTGAACAAAACCAAGTAATGGGCATTC
The DNA here is from genome assembly GCA_917208275.1 of Patella pellucida. NCBI lineage: Eukaryota > Metazoa > Mollusca > Gastropoda > Patellidae > Patella > Patella pellucida. The sequence goes on from OU795041.1 coordinate 14,823,618, forward strand.
AGGCTGATGGTGCGCTGTCGCTTGTCAAACAAGTTTTGCACAATGTAAATGACACTCGTGTCGTGGTGATGACTTTTTTTCGTAAACCACTGTTGCAATATCTCCGTGTCTTCCCCCATCAAATCGTCCACGATTAAACATTGGGGCCCTTTGACTTGCCCCATCACGTCGTCAATATCCGTCAATCCTTTGACATAAGTGTATGGAAAGTGTTCGTAACTCTCTTGCCATTCTCCGTAGGCCCACACGATGCGTTGGGGAGGGATGTCAAACAGGGACGCCTGGAGAAATTTCTGTACAAAGACCGTCTTGCCAACCCCTGTTGGACCGCTGACTAACATGGTAAAGGGGTGTTTGAACGCCACATCCATCTTGCACTGTCCCCCAATCCCCTTCTCCCCTGCCTTTTATACCTTCGCGCCCACCACAGAACAACAGACATGAAGTGAAATAAGAACAGATTTTATTTTACAAAAAATACAAAAAAGAGCATTCAAAAATACATTCAATACAACATATAGTACAAAGGAAAAGAAAAAATGTTAGTTAACGCGTTCTCTCTTCAGGATCTCTTGTCTCAACCAGGGTACGTTTCTCAGGACACGAGGAATCCAATACACTTTTCCCAACAGCTTCTGCATCGTATCGTGTGGGTGCCAGTCTTCCACTTCAGCAAACGTGACGACAACGGGTACCCATTCGCTCATATCGAAACAGGGGGGATACGCCAAGACTTCGGTCATATCTCTCGGACCCGCATACTGGATGAATGCTCGGGCAAAACTTTCTGCTTCCTTCTCCGCCAACAAAATAACAGCCGGCTTCGGGGTTTCGTCAGTTTCACTCGTAGTTGGGGTAATAACTGGAGGACTGACAGGCTTCTGTTTTCTGTTTTTCTTTGTAGCGCCTGTAGAATTCGAACGCTTCTCCTGACCAGTACCAGTATCGCTGACTGCGGGTGTTGTCTCTGGGCATATCGACGTTGTTGTCGAACATGCGACTGGCAACGGCTTCAAAGTTGTTTTCTGTTTGGATTTCTTTTTCGCACTCGAGCAGGCCGTGACCAAGCTGTCCACAGTTGAGACATTTGTGGTTGTCGTCGGTGGGTCTCTTGATCCCGTAACACTTTCTTTTGACGTCTTCTTTTCTTTCTTCGTCACTTTTCGCTTTTTGGGCTTCGGCTCGTTGTCCACACTGGGGCGCCCAGTGTCCTGGTTCTCCACAGCGGTAACATTTTCCATAGGAACCATAAGCTGATCTGTCTTGTCTTGGTTGTGGATTTCGTTGCTGCTGTTGGGAACGAGCAGGGCAGTCTCTATACCAGTGTCCGACATTGTTACAGGAGAAACAAACTTGACTAGCCATTGAGAGTAGAATGAAATTTTAATCTGAGACTTGGCTTCTTATACCCTTGGTTGTGACGTCACTCTCTTTTGATTGGTTCTTTCTTTTCCTTCGTTTCTATTGGTCCGTGTCTAGTCTATGATTTCCAGGCTTTCCACGTACTTTTGCACCTCTTCCCAATCAATGACAGCTTCACTCACGTGACAGGCCTCCAACAATGTCATCAGGCTGGCTCGATTACCATGTCTTTGTCGCCACTGGTTGAACACGGTGAAAATTTGCATGCGCGCGTTGTTAGGATGACTCATCTTGGCTTGACTGATCCGTGCTTCTCTGATTCCCAGATGTCTGCCAATACATTCCCAGCCTTCGCCCAGTTTACCGGACATGACGTTGATATCCATTTGATCCAGGAACCATCGTTTCTTTTTCTCTGGTAGCTCGTCCATCCACCGACGTATGGGATTCTCTTTGGGTTCGATAAACTCGTCTTTGCGTTTGATCAACACCGTCTTAAATCCCGGAACCACACTCCAAAACTTTTTCAAGGCTTCGTCCACGTCTTCCCGCCATTGTTGTTCGTCCTCCCACGTCTTGACTCGGTCGCGTGGGTTGTCCACCATACTGCCTAACACGCTATCGACGTCTTCTGGTTTCGGCTCGTCCAACCAGAGGTAGTGATTGTAATCGTCGACAGGGTGTGAGGCTCGGCCCGTTATGGAACACACGCCCAATCCCAGACACGAATGGTATCTCTGACTGGGGTGATCGTACTTGCATCCAATACACTCCTCGTGTTGCTTTTCCTCTATGATGGGTAGGTAACACTTGCAGACCCGAAAATTGAGCCATCGTCGTCTTAGTTTCTCGATCAAATCTGTATTTTCTGTCGGTTCGTCTCCATCTCTGTTCGGTCGCCATCCTCCCGAGACACGAAAGTCAGTATCCATGGGGGTAAGTGTTGATCGGTTGGCCATTGTCATTGAATTGAACTAAACGCTTGTCGTACACGATTTTATACTTTTTGTTCTCGGGGCGTGTCCAGAGATCACGTGATCTAAAAATCTTAAACGGTTCTTCCTATTTCTGCTCATGTTGCATACGGTATTGTACAATAAAAAAACAGACATAAAACTAACAGCACTGATTCGAGTCTATTTCTTCCCGTGTATCAATTGGTACATCAGGTTGCCCATATACGGTAGCAGGTCGTCCCAAGCGATGACGGCTCCACTCGCGAGACAGGCTTCCATCAACGTCACTAGATTGGCTCGCTTAATGTTTCCCTGCATTTCTTGTACCAACAGCCTATAGCCAGCTTCCTTGTCGTACATTCTTCGCCATTGGTTGAACATGTTAATGATTTGTTTCCGTGTGTCGTTTGGGTAAATCTTCTTGGCGTGACTAATATACTCTTCACTGACCCCCAGCTGTCTGCCGAGAGATTCCCAACCTTCTATCACCATGTCAGAGATCTTTTCGGTATCCATTTCATTCAGTTCCCAATATAACATTCTCTCCGATGACTGCTCCATCCATACGCGTATGGGGCACACTCCATTTTTGCGTTTGATCACCGCCATCTTAAACCCAGGAACGATCTCCCAGTACTTTCTCAAGGCTTGCATGACATCTTCCTGCCATCGTCGTTCGTCTTCCCAGGTCTTGACTCGTTTCCATGGGTCGTCCACCAGACTGTCTAATACTTTATCGACGTCTTCTGATTTCGGCTCGTCCAACCAGAGGTAGTGACTGTAATCGTCAACAGGGTGCGAGGCTTGGCCCGTTATGGAAGACACACCTAGTCCTTGACACGCATGGTATCTCACACTGGGGTGAGCCATACTGCAGCCGAAACACTCCTGGCGCTGACTTGTTTCTATTATTGGCAAATAACACTTGCTGACACGGAAGTTGAGCCATCGTTCTCTGAGTTTTTCGACCATATCCGTATTCGTTGCTGCTGATTCACCATCTTCTCTGTTTGGTCGCCACGTTCCTGACAAATGAAAGTCAGTATCCATAGGGGTAAGTGTTGATCGGTTGGCCATTGTCATTGAATTGAACTAAACGCTTGTCGTACACGATTTTATATTTTTTGTTCTCGGGGCGTGTCCAAAGACGTCGATCACGTGATCTCGAAATCTTAAACGGATTGGAGATGACAAGCGGTTCGTTTTGATTGACGTGCCGTACGTTCTCCTTCATGATGACGTAATTCAGTTGTTGGGAGGCACGATAATTCAAGGTGAATCCCCGGACTTTGCATACCGTTTTTCCATCGCTTTGCCTGTACGCATAATTCTTTGGTCCTCCGCTCACAAATTCCTTAATGGTGACGTTCTCGGGCAACTCGTTCTTCCACTGGCCTAAACTCGAACCTTCCGGGGGATTCCATGATTTAGGATTATATTGGTAGATGACGCTGTCCGTGTCAAAATAGCATACGCGCTCTCCCAACTTTTCCAAGACGGAATAGAGTTTCAAACGGGCCTGGGCCGTGACGAAGGCGGCGATAACCACATTGGTGATGGGACAAGGTGCGACATGTCCTTCTTTTTTCAACGTTTCCATCAAGACCATGTTGTCGTTGACTAACTGTACATCTCGCACGGTCTGGGTCACGTCCAACATTTTTTCAAAGAAGACGCTGGGCTCTGTGATATATTCTGTCTTGGGAAAATTGTCTCGCTGTCCGAATTTCCCCCAAGCCGTGTTGAGCTGAAGTTTACTAAACGCCCGCATCCCTTTGTTTGGTTTTATCGATGCGGGATCCAGACGAATACCTTCGGTGTCGTACACGTCGTTCACGAAGCGGATCTTGTCTTCTTCGGTGTGACAGGTGTCGGGATAGCCGCTACTTTCCATCTTCTTCTTTAGGTAGTGGTTAATGTACCCCGTAAACAGACCACCCGTTTTGGCCTCGGGATCGTAGGTGCTGAATTCTTTCCAGTGCCAGACTTCGTACACTTTTAATACGCGATATCCCAGGCTCACCGCTTTCTTCAGTTCCAGAGTGACAAATGTACCCACCCAGGCTCGCTGTTCGTCGGTGTGATCACACGGTTGGTATTCTGCAATCTCCCCTTGTTGCATGTGTTCGTCGACGCAGCTTCGACACAGGGCAAACACCAGTTTCTGTTTTCGTCGAAACGGGAGCACCGGGTGGTACAGGCCACGAGGTGGTAACACGGAACACTGGATCAACCCTTCGTACTGCTGCCACTGGTCTTGATCGGGCTGTGTGACGATCGTGGGTTCCTTGATGGGAAAGGTACCGTACTTGCAGATGTAAGGGTACAGGGACACCACGTCGATGTAGCGCATCTCTTCGGCCGACTCGTTGACTAACAGTTGAATGGCATTCGTTCTCCCGCCAAAGAAAGCGTTGCGGGGCATCAGAGGTTCGGGAGCGGGCCATTGCTGATCTTCCAATCCAATCAGAAATTCGTCCATCTCGGGATCATGGCGTCGTTCTTCTTCCATCTCACACTCCCACATGACGCGAATGGTCTGCATACCGTACTGTTCCTGGAGTTGACGGTGACGTTCCTGGGTCTTCTGGTACAAGTCTCGCATACTGCGCGAGGGATCGTAGGGATGTTTATGTTGAACGTCTTGGACGGGACCCGGAAAACATTTGGGACAACCGTGAAAGGCACAGCCGTGAAACTCGTACACTGTACCCGTGGTCGTGTCCATACCATCTAAACTGTAAGGGCCGACTCGACATTCACTACCGTTGCGGGCGTGTCGAATGTTTGGTAGAGGGGTCTGGTTCCGGAAAGCGGCCATGGTCTGTCGATGCTGTTCCCATTCCAACCAACGAAGTGCTTTGTTGGACTGTTGTCGAGGTTGGAAGCGATGCCAGTCTTGACCCGATGTCGGCTCTTGCATCAGGGCTCGAGGAATGACGACGAGTGTGTCTTTCTCCAGGTAGTGTGTGCGTAGTACGCGACTGCAGGCGGAGGCCAGGGTCAGGCTCTTCTCAAAGGGATCGATGCCCGTGTCCATGAGGAATATCTCGCGAAACACACCACAACACCGACGCAAGACATCCACATCACTGCGACAGTAGGTCAAAATTTCCTGGCGAAAATCAAAGACGTCGTGACTGTGTTGTTGGTACCACGCGTGAAACTTCTCTCGTTCCGACACACTCATGCCATCCGGATCGTAATCGATGTTGGGAGGATAAGCGCCCACGTATTCTTCATTCTCCGGTCTGTTAAAGTGGTGAGGGAAATAACCTTTCTTCAATTCTTGCAGGTCGAAGGTTTTGGGCATGTCCCGTAAAGCCATTGGTAAAAAGTTGAGGGAATCGATGAATTTGACCGTACCAACAGTGATAGTCATCGCTTTTCCACCACTCATTATAACTTCAGGTTGCGCCACGGAATGTTTGTGCAGCGTCTGTAAAATTAGCAGTCCATCGTAACCTTTAAAGTTGTGAGCCACGGCGATCACGGGACTCGATTCGTGACTGTCATTTTTCCGACCATCTACCACCGTACCGTGAGCAGCGAGTTGTAAAAACCATTTGCCCACATCGTCCAGTGTGTTTGGTCCTTTAAACACAATTTCCCGTTGGTGATTCCAGTACGTGTCACAGTGCTCGCAGGGTTCTTGGTTATCGATACAAAAGTGACAGCACACTTGCAGAACACATAAGTTGGGAATGTGTTCACCTGTATCTTGCTGGCATTCAAAGTCAAAGAAGACGAAACGGGTCAACGTTGATTGCTGTTGTTTGTCGATTTGTGTCTTTCTGTCTCTGTCCATGTCGATGGGTGATTTTAACGGTTGAATGTAGCAAAACTGTTTTGCGGCCGTGTGCCACTCACGGCAGATGGAGCACTTGTATTCACCGCATCGATGTTCTTCTAAATTTCGCTTGGCTCCGATGACGTCCCATTCCTTCTGACATTTTACGCATTTCTTCCACCGGTGACATATACTACCATTGGCTCTGGAACGGGTAGCGAGATGGTTATCGAAACATTGCCGGCTCACAAACACACGATGACAACAGTAACACGTCTTTGTGTTGGGGTCGGGTAGACAGGGAGGACCCACTTTCTTGCAGCCTTGGCACATGACGTGACACGAATGTTTCTCGGCACCATTGTATCCCACTTGACAGGTCTCACAAAAATACGACCTTTCCGCAAAGGCGGGCATGGAAGTAATAACGTCATAATGTCTGCTGTGTAAATACAGGTTCAGCTGTTTTGGTGTTCCGGTGACGTGTTTTGTTCCTCGATAAATGGCCTTACCAAAGATGGCTTGAGAAAAAATGTTGAGTTGGTATCCTTGTCCTCCCAAATACTTGGCGTACAGTTCCCATGTTTCCATCCCCGTACAAGCTTCCTTGGTTCCACCGGCGGCATCGATGAGTGCTTCTGTTTTCTTCGTTTGCCACGAATGGGGTCCTGTCCTGAGTAATCTCTTCCTCTCCCTTTCCCATTCAGGGGTGTCCTGTTTGTTCGCATAGTGACGAGCAACGACAATGGCTCGCTGGAAACACAAGTCATCGGTATTCTTTATGGTGACAAGGCATCTCTTTTTCTTTAAATACTCGTCAAAATTGGCGCTGTGTCTCTTCTTGACGTTTGTTCCGCTACCTCTACCATCGGGAGGGGACACGTGACAAATATTCATGGACATTCGTTGATCGAGTCGAAATTCCTCGTTGCTCTGTAAGACGGCAGCCACTTTCTGTAAAATATCTTCAGCTTTTAACAGACGATACTCTCGAAACGGTAACCAAATAGGTGTTTTGAGTCCCGGGTGACTGATGGCAATTCGTACGTAGTCACTTTCGCTGGCGTTCAAAGTTCGGCGAATTTCCTCAATGATGGCCTCAACGGTGTTGTGTAGTTGCTGAGGCACATCAGCGGCTGGAACGTGGGACCAATCTTCCAAAAAGTCTATGTCCACACATAGCGACTCGGTTCTAAATAAGCGACTGTATCTTCTATCGACGGGGCGTAATGTAAAACTCATCTTTCTTCGTTCGGTGATAGCGTGAAAATGCCAGAACCGCTCCCGTCGCTCGCTTTTATTCCTGTCGACACCCCACGTGATATAACGTTGCACATACGTTGTATAACGTTGCATTACATCTCTATTTAGCCTCCAACGTACACCCTACGATGCATAACGTTGCATCGCATCTATATTTAGCCTTCAACGTACACCCTACGATGCATAACGTTGCATAACGTTATTCTAAGCGCTCTAACGCCACGCTATGAATGGACTCGTCCGTGACGTCATATCAAATGGATTCGTCCTAACGGTTATAAAACGACACAACATTCATCTCTCTTTGTCACAATGGCAAACGGTGCTCCGATCATTCGCCTCGGTGAAAACCCCAATGCGGACACCTTGATGTATCTCAGGGGTGATACTCTTGCCATCATCACCCCAGACGATATCTTTGTCTTACCTGACGAGGTATTAAAAACACCTCCCAGGAAAAGACCTCCTCCCGAATTAGTGGAGGCTATTAGACGCAACCGACATAAAGTGCGGCGTACTCTCCAATTCTAGTCTGACCAAACGGCCCTTTTCAGGGCCAACTTAATCAATGGAAAAGAGTTCTTCCCCCTTCTCCCCTCTTCTCCCCTCTTCTCCTTCTTCCCTCCTCTCTCTCTCTCTCCCTCTCTCTCTCTCTCTCTCTTTCTCTCTTCTCTCTCTCTCTCTCTCTCTCTCTCTCTCTCTCTATCTCTCTCTCTCCCTCTCTCTCTCTTTCTTCCGCGCGCGCCCTCTCTTTCTGCACGTGCAAGGTCACGTGCAAGGGGTCATCAAGGGGTCAAACACGTGCAAGGGGTCACACACGTGCAAGGGGTCATCAAGGTCAAACACGTGCAAGGTCACGTGCATGCACGTGCATGCGTCTGCGCATGCACGCACGAGCGTGGCTGTATAGGCCCCCTAACTACTCTAGTTCTAATTGGTTAGTGGAAATTTTTGACATTTATTTAAACCAAACTACATTTCGAATGATATTCTTTTGAAGTTTATCTTTTTTTAACAATTCGCTTACGCGCTGGATATTTAGTGAAGGGGCGAACCCGGATTTATAAAGTGGTGTTCCTCACAATTGCCACATGTGTTGTACTGAAACTTCGTTATCACAAAAGAATAATGCATTATAAAAGAATATTTGGACGAATCTGTTGTACCATTCAACATTTGATTAGTTATTACATATAAATTCCGATGATGCTAGAGTTGTCCTTTAAGTAGATGCACACTCGATTGATGGATTGAAATAATTCAATTCTGAAACTTGTAATCCAGCTTCCCCGAAATTCTAAAAACACTCACACACAATCGATATTAACCAAAAGTTAAAAAAACAAAGTTCAATGGACAAACTCATCATAGCTCAATGGGCGAACCCGAGAGAGGGAGAGAGAGAGAGGGGAGGGGAGAGAGGTGGAGAGAGAGGAAAATGGGGTTGAACGCCCACTCGACACAAACCAGGTCATTTTGGAACTAACACATGGTTCAATTTTATTTCAATAATTCACTTGCGCGTAGGAGTCTTTAGAAGTGGGAGGAAACCGGAGAAAACCAACGAGGTTGGGCATGCTACCATTTTCCTTGTCACGGACAACCGGGGAATCGAAACTACTGGAATCATCGAGCAACAACCATACTAACCAATAGTTAATAAACAAAGTTCAATGGACAAACCCATCAGAGTTCAATGGGCGAACCGGTTAGAATCCAGCAAAAATCCATACTGTATAATCCAGCAACAACCATACTGTATAACATATAACATATGATTTATAACGTTAGTGTAAACAATGGTCTGATGGTGGTAGTGATGTCCTTTTGGTAAGTGCGCACTCTATTGTAACTATTCCGTGTACTGAAACAATTCAATTCTGAAACGCCTAATCCAGCTTCCCCTGTATTCGATATTACCCAGTGGTTAAGAAAATAAAGTTCAATTTGCGAACCGGTTAGGATTGAGCATCAGCCATAATATACATGTTGTATATGATTTATGAAGTTAGAGTAAACAATGGTCTGATATTGCTCGAGAGAAAGAAGGGGGGGGGGTAAGTTCTAGAATCGAGCATTAACAACAACGCGCATGATGTTGTATATGATTTATGAAGTTAGTGTAAACAATGGTCAATGTTTCTAGCTACTGTATACTTTGTGTATATCTACAGGTAGATTGACTTATATCGTTTACCTGTAAACATAGAGTCAATATTGACTCATACCAGACTATATCTATATACCTACATATGTTATATCAATATAAACTACAGGTAAACTACCAGGTAAGTACAGGTCATCTATATCTGATAATAATACCTTTAACAAATTCTACACATGTATACTACAATATAACTGAGGTTACCTGAGATCAATTATATCTCTCACCTATCTATAGACAGGCACACACAATATCTTATCTTTAAAATGGCGATGACAGTCTTTGCAAAACACAAATCGAATAATATTCAAAATTCAGTCTTTCAAAGGAATAAAAACGTTTTCTTGAAAAACATTATTGGCATCAGTCATTCAATACCTTCCAAATTTTGGCTAAAAAATCGTGAAAATAACGATGTTTGCAACGAATGCCAAGTGTACACTAATAACAGTCTTTGTAAAACACTATAAAAATCAGTTTCAAAATAGAATATTAAAAATTATGTTTTAAAAACATGATTGACATTATTCATTCAAGCCCTCCAAAGTTTCGTTAAAAACGACAGTCTTTGCAAAACAAACAAAATATCAGTTTCAAAATGGAATATTCAAAATTCAGTCTTGCAAAGCATAAAAATGGGGATTCTTTAAAAACAAGAATGGTAAAAATCATCCAAACCCTCTAAATTGTCATTAAAAAATCGTAAATAACCATGTTTGCAACGAATTCAAAGGGGGAGGATTAACGTCCACTCGACACAAACTAGGTCATTTCGGGACTAAAATAGGGTTCAGTCTTCTTTCAATAATTCGCTTGCGCGTAGGGTTCTTTAGCATTGGGGGAAACCGGGGGACACAGAGAAACCCCACGAGGGGAACTTAGTGACATACTTTATGATACAACGCGAACGCGTTAACCATTCAGTCATCCCCCAAGACACCCCCCCCCCCCCTATTATGTATTGGACGTTAAAAACAACAAAGTGAAGAAATCGTGGCCCCTTTAATACCCAGTGAAATACCTACATTTAATACGAACAGGTGTGAGATAGTATGTATGTATATATAAAATATCCCCACCTTTTGATAGTACTATTAATCATGTTCACCTTATTAAATAGCATTGAATTACCTGAAAGCCAAATACTCTCTATTCAACCCTGTACTTATAGCCTTTTACTATTTATAATCTGTACACAAGTTTCAGGGGTTGGTTGTTGACCAAGACGATGTCGACATAAAACCCAGATGATAAAACTTCAGTGGTTTAAACTCGAGTTTATATAGATATTACAGATTATCTTTAAATATATGTAGTATATGTTTGTATACTATATATGTTATTAATATATATAAATAAATAAAGAAATCGGGTGTTAAATATATTTGTGTATGAGTGCCCACGTCTATTTCAGATTTTCCCTAAGAGGAAATCCCCCTGTAATTTAAAGGAACAATAACACTCTTGCTGGCTTGACAATTTGTATCACCATTGAATTGGAATTTTGTAAAATAGTAAAATTTGTTGACCAGAATAACGATTGGGACATATTATTATCCAGCTACAATAAGAGTGGCATTGAGCCTTTAAGTGTTGAGAAACTTGTATTATTTGTGTATGAGTGCTCACGTCTATTTCACATTTTCTCTAAAAAGGTAATTTAAGTGTTAAGAAACTTGTGTTAAGATTGTCTGTTTAATTCACTGACCCGCTCTTCTTTCCGTCCCAATAACAAAAACAAACTAGCTGGGAATAATTCCTTGAGTGATCACAACAAAAATGTTTATCAGAAATGTTTCAAACTTACAGATGAATTTTTACGTTACGAACTTATCCAGAATGCTAAAATTTAAAATCCTAAGATTGCCTATTTCAGGTCTTTCTTTAGGCCTTATAAATGTTATATGAATTCAATGACCTCAGATGCTTTTATATTGACGAAATGGAATGAATTGAAATCAGAATAAACGGATTCTGAAACAACATGCTGACTAATGAAGGCGCGCATAAACCATACGCTGTGCTATGAGACAAAATTTGCTAACTTTCTAATCTTCGAAATCCCATTGTCCGGGGTTTAATTACGCAAAGTTAAGAATTTATTAATTTTCAATCACTGTTTATGAGAAATATTTTTGATCCGGAAACACAAAACATTGCATATAGTTCCTTATTGATGTATTTGATACATTAAAACAACGAAGGTTTTATAAAGGGTTTTGTTTTAGTTAAAAATAAAAAAGGGGAGCAATTTTAAGTAAATTCTGAAACTAGTCTAAGAATGCTTTGTGAATTTCGGGTTTGTTTAGTGAGAATCTCAATACGGTGAGCGAAATCATCGAGCGGCCGATAAGGGACTTCTTGAGGATGGCATGCAATCGAGCATAGAATTTCAAAATTAATAGGACGATTTAAAACGAAATTGGAAGTACACAAATAATTCTGAAACGGTGGGAAACGTAAGTGCTTAATGTTATTTCAAATTATCACACAATTTCCTTACAAAAAGATGTCTTAAAATAGAATTTATTGATTGTTGACAATACCAAAACCATTTAATAAGAGAAATGAAACCTGACATTCCTAAAGAATATGAAAATATGACACGTTTATATTCTAAAGATAAAATTGTTGCCCTCTTTAAGCTCTCATTGTTATTTTCATAACAAGTAAAGATGTAACACTTACCTATGAAATGGGTTTTACGTATTAATCCTATTACCTATCAGATTTGAATAGCTGGAGCCGCGGTTTCGTAAATAATCTGTAATAATGAATATAATACAGATGATATTAGAATGTTTGGAGTCTAAACATTATGATGGATGGGAACGGTAAGGTAATATGTTTTTTTGCTAAAATATGTTTTGATAAGGCCGCCATCTTTAAAGTATGTATCAAAGCCTTATCATTGAATAGCGACGACAGAACGAGCATGTTTTGCTTGTCGTCTGTCAGACGAAATCATCTCAAGCCGGTCGAAAAACGACGTAAATTTGTAAACAGAGTTTTTTATGGTGCCTTGTTAAACAAGTGATAATATGTATAATTAAGATGTTATTTCGTTCCGGATAATTTGCACTGCAAGAGAAAAAAATGAAATACCCTATTAACCTCGCTTGTAATAATACACATTTACATAAATTCTTCAGTGATAATTAATAACTGACAAATTTTAGAGACAATCCAAACATTTATTTAGTAAAAACGACGAGTTCTTTCTCTGAGTTTTATGTATTTATGCAGGTAATTCAGGTTCGCAGTGAATAAATTTGGTACGGAGCTGCTGTTAAATCTTGATGGATTGTTGTATTTAGCGGTCATGGCGGTTGAAGAAAACAAATGCACGAGTACAAACATAAAACTGGACACAGCACCACTAAATGTATTTTTGTAGCCGCATTCCAGTGATAATATTATAAAGAATTGTCAAAGTGGGGGGGGGGGGGGTCAGCTTAGATCTATTGTTTTGGTTATCAAACATAAATGGTAAGCACGTGCGTGCTGTATCATACGGTCTGTCGTTGAGTGGTTTCAAATTCCCGGTTGTACGTGACAATGAGTAGGGTCGCCTGTCCAACATCGGGGTTTTTCTCCGGACCCTCCCGCAGCGAAGACCCCTCCCGCAGCGAATTATTGAAATTAAATTGAACCATATGTTAGAACTATTGCCTACTCTTATATCTAATTACAACTGCCAAGTGCCAATGTATACACGGGATCTCGGTTTGTCGTGCCATCCGAACGACTAGGCAGTTGTTCTTGTCAGCCTCCAGCTACACCACTGACAAGGGGAAACGACGCCGGAAAAACCCGATGAACACACGACCACCAGGCTAGCGAGCTAGTATCTTACCAACTTAGCCACCGTGTCTCCAATAGAAATGTACACACATCGTGCACTAAATGGCTGTCTATAGAGAAAGGGGACGATTGAGTTTAAACGTTTGGTTGAATACATCTATAGTAGACCTTATCCCACATACCAAGATCCGCGCATACCATGACATTTAATTATGAACTTTAGTTGATCACGTAAAGATGACATTAAGTGTAATCTCACATGAGTTTAAAATTAGACTTTTATTGGCTGGGCCCGTCCTTTAAATGTCTATTTTGATCAATTGACTGACCACTCGGACATTAAAGAGGCCCAATGCTTTGTAGTGACGATGCCCTTTTAGTATGATAAATAGAGCTAATAATCTAATCTCGTGTTGCATAAACTGTCAAACCAACTTATCTCGTTAATTTAATAGGCTCGCAGACAGATTTAAGATGGCCGCCCGCTGAAAACGGTACGTCACTCGGTCAACGTCGTAGGGGGGCGCTTCTGTCTACTTATGGCGTAATATTTTCAATCGTAAAGATCGCCAATCGTCAATGATTAAATTGAACATGTTTATTACATCATAAATAATTTTGTATCCGAAACTAATATACCGGAAACAAACGTATTTCAACATTCATTACAATGAATGACCAATCATTAAAAATTAAAAGTCAATCAATTGAAATGATATGAAATGAGTTTTTAATGTGCTACTTTATAGGCCTACAACAACTGTGCTAATGAAGATGGACATATGCCAAGCACAGTAAGTTCTGTTTACTCTTCAAGGTGTTGTTTTCTTCCCATCCGAACGACTACACAATCTTCTGTAGCCAGACCTTTAGTCCCACACCACCGAAGGTACATTGGAGTTTTTACGTTTTTTAATGCTGCTACGCTACACAAAATTAAACAGAACAAGTCTATGACTAATGACAAAACACAATACGCAGAAATCACCAAAAAAACGTAGCCTACATATCAGATTAAGTGAGATGATTCGGGGGGGGGGGGGGGTATGTAGACGTAAGCTTTCATTTTGCTGAACAGTCCCCGGTTGTATAATAGTGATACAGATTTCACCTAATTAAACATTAAACAGGATGTACGAATTGCCAGACTCGTGCATACGTGACATGTAAGGTCTATTGTCAGTACAGCTTATGCGTTCGATCCATTGCTTGTGCATGAATATTCAGAATGTGATCGGCTGTCTAAATTCTTGCGTTTTCCTCGGATACCCTTTTTGGTTCTCACTTCTCAAGGTCCCTGTGCACAGACAAAATAGGATGGTCGCTAAAACCTTTTTCTCAAGATTTTGGCGGAAATGTAATAATGTGAGATTTTTCCGGACTCTTGTTTTCAGTGAAAGTATTCAATTCATCAGTACAAACAATTTACCGAGCAACAAAAAAACAACAACTATAGGATAGGCCAGCCATATTGCTGAATTAACATTCTTCAAAACTTTCACTTTTGGTCAAATCTCATCGTGGGATTGACATATGGCCAAGGGGTCAAGTAGGGTTCCGTTTATTTCAAATAAAGAGAGCAACAAGGCGTACGATTGGGTTTCTTTAATACCAAGCGGAGTGGTCAGAGACGGTCAATTATTCTTGACTATTGATGTGCTTGTATTCTCAAAAGACGGGATTGGCGCAAGCAACACAAAGATGTCCTAGGGTACAAATATTAAAATGTCAAATCTCAGGTTTGATTCAAAATGATGCATACACATGAACTGACTATCAAATAGAGAGTTCACAGGCGTGGTTTCGATTCCCCGGTTGTACGTGACAAGGAGTAGCGTTACCTGACCAACCTCGTGCGTTTTCTCCGGGTCTTCTGGTTTTTTCCCACTGCTAAAGCTCTCTGCGCACAATGTCCTACTTTGTGTCGAGTCCTCTTTAGGATATTTAACCCCATTTCGATTATAAAATAATGATTATTGTTTCTTAATTTAGGAATTTGACAAATAGGTGACAATGGTTTATTTATATGTCAAATTCGTCATGCCTATTAATTAGACTTTGCCAATAAGGAGACGGTGTCAAACATTTGAAGCATGGGAAACACTAAGATTGTTGACAGTCAAATATTCTACAATGATAGATATAATATATAGTATTGCAGGTAATGTGTTTATATTGTAAGAAGACGATTTGAGTAAACCCTTAATTAAGATAAGGGGCGGTATCCCTTGAGAATTTGTGGAGAAGAGGGAGAGAGAGAGAGAGAGAGAGGGGGGGGGAGAGAGAGAAATGGGGTTGAACGTCCACTCGACCTAAACTAGATCATTCGGGGATAACATGTGGTTTAATTTTATTTCAATAATTCGCGCGTATGGGTCTTTAGCAATGGGAGAACCCGGAGAAAACACACGAGGTTGAACAGGCGACCCTACTCCTTGTCACGTTCAACCCGGGATTCGAAACCACGCCAGTTGACTCAATTACAGGCTTTATGATACACTGTAAAATTTAAGTTGTTTATAAATTCTTGTTGTGTTAATTCTATGTAGCGCCTCGATTCTAATTGGGGAATTTAACAAATAATAATACCCGATTCGCCATTCATACATAATACAAGAGCTAATTATGTCTAATTTCTTTCTTTGGGCCTGAAATATTATATAATCTATCAATTAGACATTTATAAACATCAACTCTCGATGCCATCTTATGTATCGGATTTGAATCCGATTTGCTGCTGAACGGTCATTGATGCTAATCGATACTGTTTTATCGTACCGACTTTAGTGATGATGATCGAGACTGTGTCTAAAATTCAAACCCTAATATTTCGGTTAAGAGAAGAGCAATTTGACTGTAACTTTCAGTATATTC
This sequence comes from Patella pellucida, assembly GCA_917208275.1. Lineage (NCBI taxonomy): Eukaryota > Metazoa > Mollusca > Gastropoda > Patellidae > Patella > Patella pellucida. The sequence goes on from OU795041.1 coordinate 14,839,831, forward strand.
CCTATACATTATCTAGTTTTTAACTATTATTGTGCGAACTGACAGCTCTTTATCTAATCTTCTATAATACCCCATTAATTAGACTATGCCAAATAGAAGACGGCTTCAAAACTTGGAAGCATTGGAGGTATTTTATTTAAACAAGAAGAGAAATATGTCGACAATTTCTGAGATGCATGTTGAATATGTTTTTCTTAAGAAACCAAACATTGACACTATAAAAGAAACAACAGTTCTTAACCTATTCTTGTTGTAAATTTGGTATTTATCGCCTCGTCAACACGCTATTTTAATAATTCGAATGCCATGGTTACTCATGCACATGGGTTGGAAAATAATTTATATGTTAGACAAACATGCTTTATCCTATGCCAGGTAAAAGCTAGTTATTGGAGATAGTGAGGAAACCGCCGACTCCGGCATCTAACTAAATATAAATCCATGAGAACGAACTAAATATAAATCCATGTTTTAATTAAATTAACTAAATCAATACTTCATAAACGTACTACTTTCACCCACTTGACTTTCTACAGAAGCAAGGACATGTACGGTTTTCCAACAACTTTGCGTTGATTTGAACCATACAGAACGAATGACATGAAATGAAATGGGATTTAACTTCCTACTGTTCCGCTCCGACTGGGGAAATGAAGATGGGCATACCCCATACAGTGTGCTATGGCCTACTCTTATATCGCATTCCAAAAACCAAGAGGTCTTTTACGTACACGGGGTTTCGTCCAATCCGAATGACTAGACAACTGCCCTTGTCAGACGTTCCGTTAATCATATCAAACTTTCCAATATATATTTTCCACTTTTTTTATAGTGCAAGCGACATGTGGATTGTCTGTCTTGTTTCAACGTTATATCTTAAACCATTATAGACATGTAGACAAGTCGCTTGAAGGTGCTCGAATATTTACGGAAGGAGGGTTGAAGATTTATTTTCACCTGCCTTCAAAAAATGTCAATATGGAGAAAGGTCACAAAAGGTGAAGGATGACAACAGCTGGTCTCTCGTGGGGATTTTTGTCACGTGCATCCAATCGCCGTCTTAGAATAGATTCAGTCCGGATCAGAAAGTTTTGTTAACGCATCGTAGTACGCACAGCATCGGATTAAAATTGTAATCGCTTATTTATTTAGTCGAGTGGTTAACGTGCCGTGTTAAATGTCCAGCAAGTACTAACTGACCGACAGGTGGCCACATGTAACCATCGAGATAAGACCACCCGTGGTTAAGACGCATGAGAGAATCCATGCCATTTCATTTCGTCACTGATTTTGCTCGTTACGTCAACAGTGTATGTGTATAACGTCACGTTTCATTTCCGCGAAATGTGTCATAATATTTGTACATGTATCTAGTTTTACTATCACCGATCCAAGCTGAAAGTGGCTCAACAACGCTCACTACACAAAAGTGGGTATATGGCCTAGTTTTTTTAAGTTTTATTTTTTACGTAAAGCGAGAAATCTGTTACATCTCAAAATATAAAACGTCAACTTTTTAATATAGACAATTTAATAAAATCGATTTTTATATATATATTTTTTCAAACTTGTTGCTGCCTTTGCTTCGTGTTATCTTGATCCCGTGTTCGCATTGGCGTGCACGTAAAATATCCCTTAGCAGTGGGAATTCAGTTGCTTCCCGGGCAAAAATTTCCCTCATAGCACACTGTATGGCGTATGCCCGTCTTCAATTAGCCCAGGCTAGGTGCAGAAGCGAAGGACGTTAAACTCTATTTCATTCATTTGAATTTTTTAAGTTTTAATTTCAAAGCGTGAACAATCAAGCGGAACATCTGCTGCATCTCAAAATTGGGCTAAGCTACAAATGTAAACTTTTTAATGTAGACGAATATGCACTCCAAATTTAATGAAAGCGATTTTTTATAATATGTTTTCTTATTTACGTGTACAACACAAACTATTTTGTAGCTATGCCTTTGGGTTGTGTTAGCTTGTTTTTTTGTTTTTTTTAAATATTTCCTGCTACATAAAGCGTGAACAATCAAGCCAAAAATGTGTTACATCTCAACATTGGGCTAATCTACGAACGTGGGCTTTTTAATGTAGACAAATTTACACCTCTAAAAATAATATGCACTCCAAATTCAATAAAATTGACTTTTATATTATTTTTTCCATATTTACGTGTACTAGAAAATAAATTGTTGCTGCCTTTCTTCTTGGTAGCTTCCATTTTTATTTTAATTTATTAGGCTTTCAACCTATCAGTAATCCTATTAAACACTACAAAGTTCGGCATTTGTCAAAAAAGTTCGGCATTTATCAAACTGTTTTTTCTTCCAGTTTATCTCCGCTAATACTTCAGTTCGTGGGTTCTCATTCATTTTTTTCTACCAGTTTATCTCCACTAATGCTCCAGTTCGTGGGTGCTCGTTCATTGCCTGTAATATTTCAGGTGCTGGTGTCACAGGGGTGCGTAATTAGTGCCAGGAACCGTGATCTTATCTACCTCGCACCACTATTAAATGATGACAAGCAGATAGAATAATCACAATCCGACATTTTTTTTACGATTTATTTTCAACATGCTTCTTTAAATGCACCATGCTGCTCATTTGTCTTTCTTATATAATATATTGGTATTCCGTGCCGAAAATATCCTCTCGCGATAACAGTTGGTTTTAAAAAAAAAGAATGTCTAATTCAGGGACTGTTTATAATATCATTTGCATAGTGTCGTCACCTTAGTTCGTCGTTTTATCAGCTATCCTTCATAATTTCCGCGGATTGTTTCAAATTGACATGGGTTGTAAACCGTCTACACTTTAGAGTTCTTGGCGGGATATCCTCAAAACAGAAGAGACCTTTGATTTGACCACAAGGCACATCCTTTTCCAACGAGTACCTTTAATTGTTCATTAAGGCATAAGAAAAAAACTTACCGTGTTTCCAAAATTTTGGATTGAAAATTATTTTTTTTAGAGTGTAAGAATGAATCGCGTCAAAATTCAGAGATTTCAACGATTTTTATCTCTCCGATTCCCTTGCGATTGGAGAGCATGGGGGAGGGGGGTAAATGGCCAATAAATAAATACACATGCTAATCTTATTACCCAAAAGCCTTTTTAACTTTATTAATAAATGTTTTATTTCTATTTGTACTCCGCCATCACTCCGCCATCACTCCGCCATTAGTAGGTGAGGTAATTTACAAGTTGCGATGACATGCAAGAAAACGTTTATTTTGGCGTTTTTTAATCAAGGTAATAAGGTAAGTGTAATAAGTAGAATGTTAATAGGTGGTCTGCTTCACGAGGATCTCATCAGACTTGGCATTTTACACTTTTAAATCTTACATGCTCAACGATATCGTTTGACCACCGTCTGGACGAATGCTAGATGATAAATACGAGAAAGAGAGAGAGAGAGAGAGAATGGGGTTTGACATCAAAATAAACAAAACAGTTCTTTGGAAAACAATTACTATATTTCTTAAAGCTACGTTTCAACAATGACACAAACTAGGTCATTTTGGGACTTACATATGGTTTATTTTTATTTCTATAATTCGCTTGCGCGTGGGGGTCTTTAGCAGTGGGAGGAAACCGGGGGACCCGGAAAAAACACACGAGGTTGGACAAGCGACCCCTACTCCTTTCCACGTAAAACCGGGGATTAGAAACCACGCCAGTTGACCCAAATAAATGATAAATACGAGTGGTATTTGCTAAGAGCATCCGTAGCACGTCGATGTTTAACGCAAAATTAACAGAATTACCCAAAAACAAAACAAGCCTGTTGGCCAGTGATTATAGAAATTTCTACAGTCGAGTAGCAAATTCTCGGTACTAATTTCAATAGCTGTGTTATCAACACGAGCAGGTGTGGAACCTCCAACCCTTCTCTGTTGTATTTCTACCAAACTGTGGCTTCATTTCAAAATATGGCTTCCGTGTTTTCGTACTTTTAGTGCATGGTTATAAATTAAGGGTTGGGTGACTTTAACTTGGCTATTTACAGACCTAATTCGATACCCTGTTACGGGCACTTCTTGGACATAAAAGGGAAATACTGTATCTAATATTAAGTGCAGGAAGACCACACTACACGCAAAACAAAATCACATGATAAACCTGCGGACACGACAGAATATAAACATTGCAAAAATAAACAAATAACAAATTAAGTGAATGGATACGGGGACCTGTCGTAAGCGTCCATTGTACTGTACAATACCGGACCTTTAATGATACAGATTTCACTCGAAATGAAAAGAAAAACACAGGAGTTACAAAAAAAGACGTTCACAGAATAATACGATCTATTTTGACAGTGTTCGTCTCTTCGATAGATTGTCGATTTGGCGAATAGTATTGATACCCGAAGCTGAATTATGCAATGAATAGGAATAAACGTAAACTAAAATAAAGGATACAAGACTACAACTGAAGTTTATTGGTACTTGGTAGAGTACGAACTCGTGTCGCAACCGTATACAACGGCGAATCCTTCAACTAACTGCAAACAAATACATTTTTAGGCACGTGATAATGGAAGCCATGTATAGTATGGAAAAAGGTTGTCAGATTGGTTAATTTGATAAATAAACCTTTGAACTGATTATTTCCAAATAATGCTCGAGTTTCAACACATATTAATGATCTTCAAACTACCAAAAGGCACCGTATTGATCACGCGCAGCGCAGGGTTTGGCTGTTACAGAAACTAAGATTAAGCGTTACTGACGCATTGATTTTAATATCGACGAATTGTGATCTTCTAATATTGGTTGCTTGATATAGGGATTGTATAATTGTGTCCTGTATTTTGATATAATCCAACTAGCTATACGCTTATGCAGAAGGTTTGAACTGGATTAGCAAAACAAGCATTTCCTTGGTGAACTTTTAGTGTTTTCAGGGGCTGATCAAGGAAATTAGACAGTTGACAATGCATGGTGCCATTATCGTCTCCAAATTACGTACGCCTACAAACATACTAAGCTTTTTATCCCCGTTTGATATCACACATGTCAGTATTTCGAGCTTTGAATGCCCCACAAATCTCATACCATTATCTGATGATAAAGGATAAAGCACACGGCCGTTACACTATTCTCATGAAGTGTTATTTTACAAATTTGTTTATGAAGCTGAGCAGGATGGGGTTGGACACCCCTCACCCTAAAACTGCCCCTGGTTTTTAAGCAAGTAGAGTAGTAATGCCCCGCGAGCTAGGCGTCAATTCCCGTTCATTGATCCTTTATTCAATTAAAATGCACGGTCAGGAAACTAACGTCATCCGGTATACAGAGAACTTTACATTACAAAGGAGATTTGAAATGAGAATGGCCTTGGATGACTGTAAGTATTTGTGTTACACGGGGTTACGGATTACACTAACTGTCTTACCGCGGGAGATAGATGCAGGGCCGTATGTAGGATTTCAAAAGTGGGGCGCAGCAGAGTGGTTGGCGCCAATATAATGTCCAAGTTACTGATATTGATCATAATTAAGTGTATCATTTTATAATTGAAAGACTGTCAATTTTTTTGTGGAGGGGGGGGGGGGGCATTTCTCGAGGCGCCGTTTATTTCTGGGGGTACAATGTACCCCCTACACCCACGCCAGATACGGCCCTAGATAGATGCAGACGTACACTTTTTTTTTAAACGGAGATAGATTGCAGCATCACTGGGGTCACGGCTTAGGTTTGCTGAAGGGTCGCGTTTTTTTTATTCAATTCACGACGCACTCTTTTGTTGTTGTGTCATTGTAGGTGGTTAGCAAGTAATTGTGAAGATTTATCGCATGTCTTCTGATCCTTAGCAGACAAATAAGTTATTCAGTGCAGTGTATTACTGCGCGTTGATGGTGTTACTCCGTGAATTAGCATTTTATTCAAGATAGCACAAAACGAAACAAAAAACAAAGACCCCCAGATCATGACTCCTATATAGATGTACTTCCGTGACAAAATTTACTAAACAGAGTGCAGAAATTACTGCCCCCGCAATCATAAAAAGAGAGAGAGACTAGAGAGAGAGAGAGAGAGAGGGAGAGAGAGAGAGAGAGAGAGATGGGGGTTAACGCCAACTCGACATAAACTAGGTCATTTTGGGACTAACATATGGTTTAATTTTATTTCAATAATTTGCTGGCGCGTAGGGGTCTTTAGCAGTTGGAGGAAACCGGAGGACCCAGAGAAAACCCACGAGGCTGGACAGGCGACCCCACTTCTGTCGGGGTTTTCCCTTGCCAAGGCCCCGTGTACACATTAGCGTGGACGTAAAAGATCCCTTGACGATTGGAACTCGATGTAGGAGAAGGCCGTAACGCCGCTGTTCGGGCACAATTCCTCATGGCACACTCTAGGGCGTATGCCCGACTTCATTAGTCTTGTCGGAGCAGAACAGTTGCATTTGTTCACTTTGCATTTGTTCAGTTAATACATTTGTTCTATTTAAGCGACCAATTCACGTGGATAGTTGAAGCTGTTCTGAAATCTACTATATACATGTACATGTACCTCAATATAAATAGAAACCTCTAAAGATAAACCTGTAAAATTCACTACAAACAGTTGTTCTCCTGGGGTTGATTTGTAGCCATGTGATTAAATAAAGAACTTGTTAGTCCCAATAAATAACAATAATGGTGATCTGTTTAGTCCTAATAAATAATGGTAATAGTACCGTGGCTGTACACAGATAAACAAGTAGGTATGTTAAGTATAGAAAACCTGAAGTAGAATCAGAGATATAATCACGCTGCACACAGTTTTAGGTAAAATCTGGATTGATTAATGGTTGGTTCTGAAGAAGTAAATTATACTTTGAATCTGATTTCACCCCACGTCAGCTGTATAGCGAATATGGTCTACGAAATGAAATGAAACGGCGTTTAACGTCCTTCTTTTCTGATGACGACGGGAATATGGCCCACTCTTAAATGGAATTCCAAGGGATCTTTTACGGGACCTCGGTGTTTGTCCCACCCGAACGTCAAGACAGCTGTCCTTATCAAGCCCTCCATCCTGCACCACTGACAAGGGAAATCCGGGGATCGAACATCCGACTCCAGTCTAGCGGGCCAGCGTCTTACCCACTTAGCCACGTCGTTCCCGAATATAGATATAGTTTTAAAGCACCTTCAGTCAAGTTCAGTCAGTCGTTATCTAATCCCTATATAGTCAAGTCAAATGTACATACATAAAACAAAAACAGTCTTCAGAATTTTAATTTATAACAGTTTGAGGGACAATATTCAAATCGCATTTTATTTCATTTTAGGGTTATCTTGCATCTAAAGTTTCGACTATAAAACTGCACTTATAAAATGATTTCATGCCTGGATAAGTGTGATTGAAGGAGGTTAATGAATGGGTTTTATGGGAGTTTATTAGGGTTTTTACGAGAATCCAATAGTATTTAATATTTCTCATATATTGACATCCTTTAAAGATACAAATCTCATAAATATTATCTCCCTTTCATCTCGTCATTTCTCGTGCACAGCTGTGGATAAATGCCCCCCATATGTGGTCATAAATGAAATTGATAATATCGAAATGACCTGAACTGACCGTGCAATATTGGCAATATTGCACATAAATACTAAATGACCGTTTGTTTAATGTCAGTGGTTTATAATTTAATAACAATAACCACTATTATTCTGATTTACTGGGCAATCTTTATTCGTATATTTATTCGAAATTAATGGCATTCGGTGTCTACGCACTGTTTTCTTGATAACAATTAATTAAATGTTCCGAAATCTATTTCCCTGTGAAGTGTTGCACACTCATTTCACAATTTGAGGGATAGGATGGACGAATGGTGAGCACGTGCGCGTTGTATCAGAAAGTCTGTCATTGAGTCAACTGGCGTGGTTTTGAATCCCCGGTTGTACGTGACAAGGAGTCGGGTCGCCTTTCCAACCTTACTCCGGTTTCCTCCAACTGCTAAAGACCCCTACGCGCAAGCGAATTATTGAAATAAAATTAATACCATAATATGTTAGTCCCGAAAAGAACCTAGTTTGTGCGAGTGGACGTTAATATTATAATATGCAGGGGATTAAAATCCCTAAATAACAATTGGCGGTTTTAACAGACACGACATACATAACAACTGATATACAAACAATGCTGAACATGGGCTAACCTTCAGAGATTAGAAAACAAAATAACTCATGTTCAATAAGTGACTTCAGTACAAACATATTTCTTTATGATTGAAGAGAACGAACTCGGCCATTAATAACCACATAGTTGAGCTCTAATTATAAAAAATACTAGATACAGGTATACCTTTAGTCTACTTCAAATAGACAATACAATATTCTTCCAATAACAAATAGACAATAGCCTTCACATAACAGACAATAAATTTTACATAACAAACAGACAATAACCTTCACATTACAGACAATAACCTTTACATAACAATAGCCTCCACATAACAATAACCTTCCAATAACAAACAGACAATAACCTTCACATAACAAGCAGACACTAACCTTTGCATAACAGAGAATAAGCTTCCGATAACATGCAATATATTTTCAATAACAGACAATAACCTTCCCACAACATACAGACAATGACCTTCCAATAACAAATACAAAATATCTTTCACATAACAGACAATAACCTCAAGATAACAAGAGATATGGATCTAAATAAAGAAACATTAAGATTCCGAATCATAACCTTTTAAAACACAGTTGTGCTATTTTCCTGATACTGTACTTTGATTAGGTGTTAATCTTAAACCAAAAGTTAAAGAGTCAACATGACGAGAGGCCAACAAAGAAGGTTTGACTTAAAGTGTTAAGAAGTTACGAATCGATCAAGATGTTACTCGAACTATATTTAAAAAGATCTCGGATGTATGAAGATGGCGGAGTGAAAAAAACTCCTTTCGACACTAACTAGGTCAGTTCGGGACTAACATATGGTTCTATTTTATTTCAATAATTCTCATGGCGGGGTCTTTAGCAGTGGGAGGAAAACGGAGGAGCCGGAGAAAACCCACGATGTTGGGCAGACAACCCTACTCCGGGGATTCGAAACCAAGCCAGTTGACTCAATGACAGACCATTTCAATCTCAACGGGATATCAACGTCTAAGTAGTTATTTTGAACTAACCTAGGGACCACACATGTGAATAAACCCACATACTACTTCTGTGTCCACTGTTTCAAAACAAAACAAAGCTAAGACGAGAAGCAGTTTAAAAAAAGTGGTATACCTTTCACTTCTAACAGTATACAGACATTTCTGATCAAGTTCTGTGCCGGTTCAAATTTTACATAAACCATGATGATCCGCGTCTCAAATTTGTTTGTTTTGTAATTTTCAGAAACAGACTTCATCACAGCACCGCCTGTTGCTCTACGTTGCATTATCGTTGCTACCAATGGTTTTATAAAATGGCCACAGAGTTGGTACTATAGCTTAAATATATTTAGAAAGGTTCCGGAAGCGATAGACAGGGGTAAACCGAGGGAGTGACAAAGAGAGCGGGAGAGAAATGGGGTTTAACATCCACTCGACACAAACTAGATCATTTCGGGACTAACATATAGTTTAATTTTATTTCAATAATTCGCTTGCGCGTAGGGGTCTTTATCAATGGGGGAAACGGGGGACCCGGAGATGGAAGGCAACCCACGAGGATGGAAGGCGACCCTACTCCTTCTCACGTACAGACTGGGTATCGAAACCACACCAGTTGACTCAATGACAGACTTTATGATACAGCGTGTACGCTATCCATTCAGCCCCCCCCCCCCCAAATGACAAAGACTTCTCCAAGTAGATTTCCCGTTAGCATTTCGTTTTGATCCCCTAATATCCAGCTGAAGATGTACCCATGGTGGTTGATTTGATAAAACATCCCAAGGAAAATAAAATAACTAGTATTTCATCGATTTGTTATAAAACAAAAACAATTTTAGAAGACAAACCTACGAACAGGACACAATATACGTAGCAAAAGCACAAATTACAATAAAACCGATAATAATATGTTTCTGAAACCCTAACTAACAAGTGCAACGACATTCAATAGATAGATGGGGGTTGACGAAAACCTTACGATTAAACCGATAATAATAGGTTTTTTTTATATAAGATAATTAATATGTGAACAGTAAATAAAACAATGCGTTAGTTGTTAGATGGCCATGACATTATCTATTCTGAGTTTCTGACTCATGTAACTCCTTACGTAACTTTCGTACGAATATTAAATGGTCGTCACTTCTCTGCAGGTAGGGTGGTCTGTCGTTCAGATTGATGTAACTCCAGTAGTAATATTAGGGTATTTTGAGTATCAAGAAACTTTAGTGTTTTTTTTAAATTGTGCCGTGGTGGGTTTACCGAATATATACAAAATACGATGAACGGTAGGCCTAGGTGACATTGGTTTCTCCCGATACCATTGACGCTAGAGTCTTAAACAAGAAAACATTCTGTGATTTCGCTTTATTATAAAGTGCAGTATATGTATATCTAGAACAGTTTACACGACTTTCCACATCGTGTGTTAAAAAATGGTGGCAAACAACTACATTCTTGCCAATCTTGGGAACCCCAAGTTTCTGATTTCTTTGTGTTTGAACTTCCCCGTACGTCACCGACACAACTTCAATTCCCGTTGGTTAAAGGTGCATTATGGAAGTTCATTTTTAGTAATATCAATAATCGCATAGATATGTTTTGGAATGGATTAAAACACAATCTCCATTAAATAAAATAATGGATAATTGTTTATTATCGTGGAAATGGTACTTGGCATTCGGGACTATATTGAGACAAAACTTTAAATACTCATTAACTCAGAATAAATTAATTTGACTGACATTTTCAATACATTCATTTTTCAAGATATATCTTAGAACTTGCTCTTTATCTAATCCAACCGAATGCTCATTTTCGATGTATTCAATTTCTATTATCTATTTTAGATCTATTATCTTAATCTTGCATAATGCATCTTTCAGTTAAAATTTAAATCTACCAATTCAAACTATTGGAGCAGGAAATAAGCGGCGCAATGGAAAAAACCATGGTATTTCTGTTAAAATACTGTTTGATTTGAAACAGTATCGTGCAGAAGAAAACGCGACCAAATATTGACGATCGACTGCGACTGGAGATCACACTATAATGAGGAAACAATATCGCCATTTTCTTTTGTTATTGTAGCGATAGCAACAAGCCAAGTGTTCATCCTTTTTGTGAAAGGGAGACATTTTTGGCGCGAACTTCATATATACACACACGTTGTATAAAAATTAGATGATATTTTTTAAGGAATGGTTCAAAGTTGCTAAACGTGTATATAAAACAATACAAGTCACATGTGAACGTATAACAATGTTTGAGGCTAATCTTAAATTGTCTGTGTATATGTTTCAAGCATATGTGCCAAAATAAATGAATGGTTAAATACTGTGCGGGAGCTCGCGTAACACACCTTGTAACGATTAGGCCAATTATAACAACTACGATATTAAAGTTACACTGCCGTTGTGGCACCATCGCAACCTATACCCCGTTCAGACGCTTATTTTTAAACCAGCAAAAAATCGCGGGGGTTTTTAAGCCAGCATTGTGTTGCGTTCACACGTACAATAAGCCAAACTGGTTTAACTATTCTGACCTCTTTGGTTGGAGGTTAGAGTTAATTGCGCATGGGTAGTGTCGTGTTCTTTATTCGGTTCTCACATGGTTTCGATAACATTAGCACTGTCTGACCCCGATATTTCCACAGGAATGTAACTTACCGCGTACTGCGCATGCTGAAAGCAAGCTGGAGCTGGGGTTTTTAAGCCAACCCGTTCAGACGGCCAAGATGAACCAGTTTATAATAAAAAGCCTTCTCGAAGACAGGTCGCGAGCTGGGGTTTTTAAACTGCTTTGAACCACATGTGCGTTCAGACGCTTACGTTAAACTGGTTTAACGATCGCTGGCGTTTTTAAGCTAGTTCAACTTAAGCGTCTGAACGGGCTACTAGTCTCAGTGGCAGAGAAGAGCGTGTGGTGGTTGGGTTAGTCAAATTATGACAACCACGACATTAAAGGTACACTGACGTTGTATTTCGAAGGGGGCCACGGTGGCACCATCCAAACCTGGTTTCAGTGGCAGAGAAAAGTGTATAGTCGTTGGGTTAGGCCAATTAGAACAACCACAACATTAAAGGTACACTGCCTGTCGTTGTACTTTGAAGGGTAGCCAGGGTGGCCGAGGATGTCCTTAATTCTCTTCTAGTCGTTGGAAGAGGCCAATTACAAGAAGCCTGATATTAAAGGTACAGCGACATTGTGACGTCATGGTGGCACCGGCTTCCTATCGAGGATGTCCCAAGATCGTTCCCGATTGGCCGAACCGGGATTTCCCAACCTGGTTTCAGTGGCAGAGAAAGGCATATAGATTTTGGGGTGAGATGAAGAAATGGGGTCCGGTGTATAACTGTGGTATCCCGCCATGGACCCCCTCTCACTATAAAATATAAAGTCAGTACCCGGGGAAAATAACCCGTCTTCATTTCACCGACGTTAAATCCCACTTCTTTCATTCATTTATCATTTGCCGTAAACACTGTCAAAAAATTGGAAAAAAAATCAAAAATTTACACACATCAAATTTCTGCAAGAAAAAAAATGTTTGATTCAGGGGGACTCGGCGGAAGTTGAGTTACAAATATAGACAGTGGAACAAAAAATAGTTTATGGTTATATCACCAACTGGCTTTAAAATTTTTAAACAAACGTGATTTTCAATACAAAACAAATCCTCTTGAAATAGATTCTCTGATTTTAAGAATAAGAAGAAAAAAAACAGTCAAAGAAAACGAGTGGAAAACATCAATTTTCAGAAAATAGTCGTTCCTTTGTGCTGCCTATTTCTTGCAAATCTGAAATTCCAGATTTAGTAATCATATAATAAAAAAAACGTTAATCGTTGATACTTATTTGCGACAATTCCTCTTTCATTGTTTTTTAGCGTCTACTTACACTGAGAGTGTGATGTCACAGACAAGTTGCTTTATGTCATTATGCTTAGTGAAGGCGCAGGGGGGTTCCTGGAGGAGATAATCAAAGTACTCGAAGTAAACAACCCACGCTCACACGAGTGATAGAAAACACGACCACAAACCAGAGATGACCGGACAGCTAGAGCTGGAAGTGCGACACTCTAGACCCCATTCTGAACATCTGAGACACGCTACCTGTCTAGACCCCCAGACCACTAGACCATTACAATACCTATTATATTTGCCGCAATACATTTTGAGTGATTATATCCTTAAAACTCCACTTGAAAATAAAGGTGGCGGGCTTTTTTGATCAAACTTCCGGTAAGTAGAATTATCCGACTTCCGGTATCAATTAAAGTATAATATATCATTAACAACATGGAATTTATTAAAAAGGAATCATTTAACTAATTATAAAGCTGAGTATAAATATGTCGAAATTCTTGGTCCAAATTTAACCACTTTGTTCACGCGCACCTAGAAAACTTTCGTAATTTAAACCACAGGCTTGTCGACTGGTTCGGAGGGGGGGGGGCGAATGGTTAGCTCGTGTGCGCTGTATCATAAAGTCTGTCATTGAGTCAACTGGCGTGGTTTCGAATCGTGACAAGGAGTTGGGGCGCCTGTCCAGCCTCGTGGGTTTTCTCCGGGTCCTCCGGTTTTCTCCAACTGCTAAAGGCCCCTACGCGCAAGAGAATTATTGAAATAAAATTAAACCATAATTTAGTCCGAAATGACCTAGTTTGTCTCGAGTGGACGTTAAACCCCATTTATCTCTCTCTCTCTCTGTCGACTGGTTCTGGTATCATGATTACCTTTTATTCTGAATCCACCGTCCAAAACATCACAGGCTATGTTAATTCTGTAACATGCCAACAGAAGTTGTTATACTTTTTAAATATCAACTTTATGATTAAACATACATTATGCAAGAGCCGAATCTGCCTATTGCAGGTCTTTCTTTAGGCCTGAAATGTTATCTAAATTATTAAATAGACATTAATTAGATTATTCAAATCATAATCAACTTACAATGCCATCGCTAGCTTGTGACATTTACTGGATTTGAGTATATCTTGTGATGTATGATTTAACGCCAAAATGGATAATCGATACTTTGTTTTTATCGTACCGACTTTAACAATACTAGCCCCAAATTTCAATTTATGATATCCTTGTTCAGAGTGTCTCTAGTCATTAACTATATATTATAGTGTGAACTGCCAGCTCTTTATCTAATCTCCCATAATGCCCCTTTAATAAACATGAATTGTCGTTCAATTTTTTTTTTTTGCGTTTACCAGTTCAATATAGACTAGCTGTATGTTCAGCGTATATATTTTGTTATAAGCTATACAATTCCTGTGATGACTAATGTTATATTTAATCTTTTGTTCCAGGTAAAGTAATAACCAAATGCTAAGAGCGTATGAACTTTTATATACAATACCATTAATTTTACAGTACAGGCGTTGCCGGAAGTAATTAGCGGTATTTGAAGTATGCATGTTTTGTAATAAGCTGTAAATGTCTTAACAATTTTTCATATTTTATCGAGCTGAATTCTTACAATGGAGTTTACTTTAAAGACAACGCGCACCATTTCTCAATTAGAAATGTTTTTATACACAATTTGTCAAGACCGTTCTTATAGGTAAATGGTGGTTCGATTAAGATTTAGAAGCGAAAAGAAACGAATCCCCTCGGATCTCCATAACGGCAAGATGAATTTGTGTTCCGAAGAGACATGATCATCGTTTGATTGTGTGTTTTGGGTTTTTGAGACGAGGCTTTTAATATAGATTCTTATACAGAGAGAGAGAAATGGGGTTTAACGTCCACTCGACACAGACTAGGTCATTTTGGGTCTAACATATGGTTTAATTTAATTTCAATAATTCGCTTGCGCGTAGGGGTCTTTAGCAGTGCAATGGGAGGAAACCGGAGAAAACCCACGAGAGGCGACCGGTTGACCCGAGAAAGCCCACGAGGCTGGGCAGGCGACCTTACTCCTTGTCACGTGCCGCCCGGGAATCGAAACCACGCCAGTTGACTCAATGACAGGCTTACAATACTATGCACACGCCCCCTCCCCCGATTCTTATAAATATCGGGGGTGTATAGCAAGATACGATTTAGGATGATTCAGTTCATCATAGTAGCTAAACGGGTGAAACCAATATGCAGTTTTAAAAATATACAACATATTTCAACATATGTAAATAAACAATGATTCTATCAACATGTTCCCTCCCTCCCCCGCAATTAGTCATATTAACCCAACCCTAGAGATTTAATATCCCTAACCATCTGTCTTACTGTCCGGTAAAAGGTTATAAAAACAACAACTATAACAATGACATTTTAATATGCAGATTAACAAATATGTAGTGTCATCTATATTATAAATAATAAACACCCTCCCATATATACTAACCATTTACATCGGTCTCATTTCTGTCCGTCTATCTGCATTAGCACAGTTCCAAAACTGGCTACACACAATCCAAATATAATTTTAACACCGAGATCATTGCTACGATAGTTCCATAATGCGATTTAAAGCAACGGGGGCAAATGGAAAACACAAGTTATCCTTCTATATAACTGACTGAAGTAACAAGCGAGCGATAACAGATACACGGGCGAATTACTGCTCACTGATAATGCCTTCGAATACCAATAATGGCTGAAACCATTGTAACCATTGTTGTCCTTTAATTATAAACGCATTTTTATCATTTATTTAGTTCCGTTATATTTTCTGGTTGAAGCCAGCCGATTAAACTAAACGAAAAAGCATCAAGGTTTTTTTTAAAAAAAACTTGGATTGTGAATGCAGTTGAGTGAAACTGCGAGGTGTTATAACCGATTCAACAGAATCTATTTCACTTCGGGACTAACATATGGTGTATTTATGTTTTCATTATGCTCACGTCGCGAAGGTGTCTTTACAAGTGGAAGGGGTCCCTATTATTACACACAATGTTAAGATGGTGAATATTCTGCTTAACACACAGGGTTATTAGCATCAATGTCAGATCATATGATCTGAATCACATCCTTTAGACAACCTCCCACTTCTCTTACTATTCTTAATGAGATCAAGCCAGGATCTAAACGTCGCCTGTCCAATCTCTTGGATTTTCTCAGGGTCCTTCGGTATGGTTTCCACTCCGTAATTTTGAAATAAATTTGAACCATGTATAGTCCCTATTTTTTTTTTATTAAATAACATAGTTTGTGTTGATATATATCTTCTCTCTCTCTCTCTCTCTCTCTCTCTCTCTCTCTTTCTCCCTCTCTCTCTCTCTCTCTCTCTCTCTCTCTTTCCCCCTCTCTCTGCTGACCTAGTGACAATAGGCGGGTGTGGATAATGAATATATGCAATGTCTATATTTATATAAATATGATAAATATGCACACTGGCAGTATTCTAACCCAATGATAAAACAAAGTAATATTATATTATCCAGAAATACATTTTGATCTTCGTTCACCTATTATAACAAATACATGTATCAAGCTAGTGTGTTGAATTATAAAACATGCAGTTGGCATTTCGACAATATGTCATATGTATATTTTCTAAACAAATATTGTATCACTGCAGTGGGAATATTTTATAACCCTGTAAACGGTGTAATCTGTTGCTTTATAATAATGTAGGTGTCAATTTATCAGTCAACATTTGCCAACATTTGTACTCTCGATTGGAGACTATGGAGATAATGAAATATCAGAAAGGGTTGGTTTCAAAATAATTTTTCTGACATGAGGAACAAACGATGCCAAGTTCGTAGAAATGGTATCAGTATTAATTTTATTATTTTATCTGAAATGGTGGGTTTTAATGTCTTTACAACATTTTATGTGGTGCTACAGGTCGTAGATTTACACCAACGGCGACTCTTCCGCTTCTTCAAAACTGACGTGGTTTCACCTTGTTATGTCTAGTCGTTCGAATGTATAGAAAAGCCGAGGGCTCATGTACACCTAAAAGAACCCGTATCATTTGGAAGTTAATTTGCTGTCCATCCGATCGACTAGCATGTCCTTTTTTAGTGACCCAGAACGCCCTACACCTGAGGAACTATCTGCGCTTCCAACAAACGATTGGAAAGCTTTTTTACGCCTTGAAAACTACAAAATTCTGGAAGCAATTATTTCTTAATCTGAATAGGCCTAAATCTAAGCCGGGAGATTATATATAGTTGAGATCCATATTTCGTTTCGATTTTTTTATACTTTCGATGTCCTACACTACATGGAGATCTGACCGGGTGTAGTGGTAGGTCGCGTCAGAGATCATACAAGGGCTTTTTTTACCGTATGGTGTCAGATATTTGATTAACCAATCAGCGTTGATGTTTCTAGTGGGGTACTCAAAGTTCCAAGCACGTTACAGCCAGACAACTAGACCGTTTTATTGACTAAACCTTCACATCATCCAGAGCGCGGGTTATATAACAACTCTCCTAGATCTTAGTGTAGTAAAGATAACTAAAACGGAACTTTTAACTATAAAAAAGAAACGAAATAGCATCTGGGTTTTAATCAGATTGTGATTTTCTAATTAAATTTCAGTATATTTTAGATATTGTCCGAGATATGCACATGGCGGCGACTAGTGGCTTTAAAATGAATGTTGCAAAATAAAATAAAATGAAATGGGGTTTAACTTCCTACTGTTTTACTCCGAAATGGGCTAGTGAAGACGTGCAACATCATACAATGGGAATTGAGGGAAATTTTGTCAGGACAGCGGCACTGCGGCCTACTCTTACATCGAATTCCAACAGTTAAGGGATGAATGTTGCTAACCATGAACTGACTGAAGACATATAAAATAATATATCCCTTGTGAATGTCTTCCACAGAATAGGGTGGTCTTTATATAGTTTTTTATTAAACAAATAAACACACACCAACACATTGACATATATATAGATAAATACTATATCTAATCTGTTTAAAGTCAGGAAGATAAAAACTATATTTCTGATCTGAACATCTTCCTGTCTTTGTGAATGGTGGGTGAATGTTAATTTCAGATGGTGCTCTCGAATAACATGACGTAAAAACGTGAGATGACTATTTGTGATTTTGTTACTAAACCTGTTATGTCAATATATGTTGTCAGTTTTTACAAATGTTTATTTATGATTCGTTTTTGGTTTTCTGTCTTCACACAATCAAATTCAGATATATTTACTTGGAGTATATTTTTTTTAAGCTTGAACCAGTGCATTCAGGGCTCTATTCCATCAGTGGCCGCCCAAATTTATTGGGGGGGGGGGGGTCGCCTCTCAAACCGGGTGGGGGTTTTCCGGGTCCTCCGGATTTCTCCAACTGCTAGGACCCCTACGCACAAGCTCATTATTGAAATAAAATTGAACCATATGTTAGATCCGAAATAACTTAGTTTGTGTCAAGTGGACGTTAAACCTCTCTCTCAACAGCAGTACAAAACAGTAAGAAGAGCTAGGAAGTTTGTATTATTTGGTAAACTTTAACTCAGTTTTGTTTTGTTTTGTTTTACAACAGTTTGTCGCGGTCCGTTTTTCAACACAATTTATTTTGATTCAACACACCAAAAAAACTTCACCAACATTTCACCCCATATATGAATGGTCACCATTATTTCACACTATATATGAAACTCGTGTTATTTGGTCAACTTTAACACAGCTTTGTTATAATTTGACATCTTGATCCGTTTTTCAACAAAAGTTTTCGCGGGTAAGACACTGGCTCGCTAGCCTGGAGGTCAGGTGGTCAATTCCTGCATTGGCCGAGAAAGCTCATCCAGTGACAGCTGTCTAGTCGTCATGATGGGACGAAAAAAACCCAGATCCCGTGAACACATTGGCGTGCACGTAAAAGATCCATTGACAGTTGGAATTAGATATAAGAGTAGGCTAGGCCGTAGCGCCGCTGTCTGGGCAAAATTTCCCTCATAGCACACTGTATGGCGTATGTCTGTTTTCATCCGCCCACTGGGAGCAGAACAGTAGGACGGTTAACTCCATTTCATTCACACATTTTTTTTTATTTCAACACAAGTTTTCCTGTTCAAACACAAGTTTTAGTTGTTAAATAGAGACACCTATCTGGTGTTAAAACTAACACCAGTTATTTTACAGTGTATAATATATGAATGTTAAAGACTCAAAACCACTCTTGTTGTAACTGAATAATATGTCCCAATCTTTATTCTGGTCAACAAATTGTACTAATTTACGATATTCCAATTAATTGAAGATAAAAATTTCATCTTAACACACTGAATTTAAAAAATTGGAAAAATTCAACTACATGGTTTGAAAAGCTTTACGTAAACACTTTCAAATGCAACTTCGATTCAAACATATTTTCGAACCCTCTGGACAAGTAAAATAGGATGTAATGGATAATTTACACAACAGGTAGGGCATGAAAAATGTTTGATATATAACCACAGTTATTTTACAGTGTATAGTATATGGATATGAAAGGTGTTTGATATATAACCACCCGACTGATTAAAGGTTTATATCTCACCATCTATTTATTAATTAATATATTAATTAGTTTTAACAGTTCACAGCCTCTATCTCATTTCCTATCAATATCAAATTTAAATATGTGAGTCTAAAGGTCACGTGCTGTTTGTATCGCATGCTTTATGATGCCTACATCCCGTGAAGACAAGAAAGTGTGGCAAATATCTGACATATTTTAAATATTTTAAATTAAACCTTTGATATATTACAATACATTTTAATTTGTTGAAGCATTTTGAACCCCGGCCCAGTTCTAATGAACCCGTTGCACATTTATAATTGCACTACACATCAGATCGTTCATATACATATTAAAATTCCTCAATATTTAATGAAATGGGGTTTAACTGTCCTACTGTTCTGCTCCTAAATTTGGCATACGCCATACAGTGTGCTATGAGGGAAATTTTGCCAATTGCAGCGGCACCATAGCCTACTTTATATCGAATTTCAACTGGCAAGGGATCTTTAACGTGCATGTCTATGTGTATTCGAGACCTCGTTGATTAAACAGCTGTCCCTGTCAGGCCCTCCATCCTACACCCTAAATATGAATATTATTTTAATCTAATGTCTGTATGCCTCTCCGTTTCGACGTTGTTCATTCCCTAATTTGAATAGTCTTGGTCCTTCCAGCCTATATTATATTATGATCTAGTTTATAACCCAATTCCCCCCTCATTTTGTGAATGATAATTAAACGTAAAAATGGATAATGGAGACTCTTTTTTATCGTACCTATTTTGGTAATGATGATCGAGGCTAGCCTAAAATTCAAATGCTAATATCTCGGTTAGGAATGGATCGATTTGACTGAAATTGTCAACATATTCTATTTCTATTGTCTATATTTTAACTGTCAACTCTTTATCTAATCGCACATAATGCCCCTTTAATTAAAAATATATTTGCCTGATCAAGGTTACCTTGCCTTTATGACCGAGGATTCAGCACTCATCTCCAAGTCTTAATCAATCTATATTATTATATATTTAATATCCTAATTAATTAATTATCTTTTTATGGCTTACCTGAAGTACAAACAACCTCACTTGAACTTCATCATATGGACTGCATTACAGTAAAAGTGTCTCCGGACACTGATTGATCCAAATTACAGATTTTGGACGGTTAAAATTATAACTGCGGTGGGATGTCATGTCACTGAGTACAAGCGACGTCAGTCAATAGCAACGATTAACATATTTCTATACATTATGTACATATTAAATTGCATGTGTGGCGTTTTTATGACGACTCGCTATTTATCACGATCTTTTATCTTTTTATGAACATAGATGTGTCTTTAAGCATCGTATTCAATCTCGCAGCAGGTACTCCAGGCAGGCTGCTCTCAAAATACGCTTCACAATTATACCAGAAATGAACAAACGCCGAGGGAGGCCGATTGCAAGAGTATTATTAAAGTTTCAGTCTTTCATAAAGGAGGTACTAAAATTCTTTAAGTTAAATTTACTAATCTAATCCGAGACCAGAAACAAAAACTTCATTATCAATAAAAATTTGAATCTGTTCTTGAAAACTTTTATTCACATCCCATCTTCATTAGCCCAGTGGGAGCTGAAACGTAGGACGTTAAACCCCTCACGGTGGCTAAGTGGGTAAGACGCTGGCTCGCTAGCCATGCGGTCGCGTGTTCGATCCTTGTCGTCGGGAATTTCTTCTGGTTTCCCAGTCAGTGGTGCAGGACGAAAGGCCGAACAAGGAAAGTCGTCTAGTCGAGGCCTATAGATTATTAAAATCTCTTTGTCGGACCAATAAATCATCAATAAATTTTGTTAACCCTGCATAAGCATTTTACTACTACTGCCAAAAATATTTTGCTATCCTGCGCATATATTTTGACAAACACTGTAAAGAAATCCTGCTACCTATCTCTTCCCAGAATTTTGCTACCTCTGCACTTAAATTTTACTACTTTTGCCCAAAAATTCAAAATTATTAAAAAGTTTCCGTTTGGCATAAAGTTTAAAATCGTATTTAGTTTTAACACGATTAAAAAAAACTTAAATTTGAAATGCCGGAAGATGTTATTTGACTTTATTTTCCACCAGATATATTGAAAGAATACTGGTTAATAAAAAATAGGGGGCGAATGGTTAGCACGTGCGTGCTGCATAATACGGACTGTCATCCGGCTACCCCTCACTGCCAAAGAACTCTACGCGCAAGCGAATTATTGAAATACAATTGAACCCTATGTTCGTCCTGAAATGACCTAGTTGTGTTGAGGTGAAAATAAACCCTCTCTCTCTCTCCCTCGCTCTCTCTCTCTCTCTCTTTTCTCTAACCCAAGCACAAGTAAACATTCTTTATGATGCAAGACGATTTATGCGTGGTTAGGATGAAACATCTCTCTCTCTCTCTCTCTCCCTCTCTCTCCCTCTCTTTTCACTAACACAAGCACAAGTAAACATTCTTTATGATGCAAGACGATTTATGCGAGGTTTTGATGAAACATCTCTCTCTCTCTCTCTCTCTCTCTCTCTCTCTCTCTGTTAATAAATATTGACATCATCAATAATGACCTTGAAGATTGATCTCATTGACTTCTAAACATCTGATAAAAACACGTGTAGTATATCAAAAATATATCTACATCCATTCAATATACACCAAACTCTCACACACATATCTTTACATATAGATACACGGTCATACAGTACTTGTAAATATCATCATCATTCTTATATGACAGCCTTCACCAAGCCATCAATGAAAACTCAAAAAGCATACAACCCAAATCAAAATACAACGAAAATAAATAACATAGCTTTAATGTGGTTATTAGCCACGAGAGGGTGCTATCAGTTTCATTAGTTCAATGGTTCAATCGGTAGATAAGCCGTCTGTTTAAGGTTTTGATTATTTTTAATAGCTTCCTACTGCATCCTGCTACTCCAGTGATGGCATGTCAGGTTCGCCCCTCAAATTGTTCAGCACCGTAATTATGCTTCCGGTGTTGCGTCATCATCATGGCTGTCAGGCAGATATAGGCCTTTAGATTTTAGTGTTTTCGTTTTTTGTTAATTTGTTTTATTTTGTGAGTCGAGTGGATGGTGAATGAGGCGGGGAAAAACTGAAGCGTAATGGTGGCTGTAATTAAAATTCTAATTTCTGTGCTGGTAAATGAAACCAAGCGAAGGTCAGCACCAGAACATTTATTTTGCCTAATTAATTAACGTTTTCTGAGGTCGCGCCATCTTCTAAAAGGTTACATTAGATAGAAACACAGAAGGTTAAACGAATGTCTCCTGTGTGGGGCCTACGTTTATTTATTAGTGACAGTTGTCCATACGTCTAGAAGGCTTTGTATTATTTATTTATTTATTTATATAATTTTGAAAAGTTAACATAGCTAACAAGTCATGGTTCAAACCTATATGTGACTATGCCTTTATTCTGTGATTAAGTTTTGAATTCACTGACATACCCCCACCCCACCTCCCACAAACACGATTTGGTCGCCATATGTTATTAATGACGCTGAATAATAGAACAAAACGCCACAAAGAATTGTACGTGTCCAAACTCGTGGGTTTTCTCCGGGTCCTCCGATTTCCTCCCACTGCTAAAGACCCCTACGAACAAGCGAATTATTGAAATAAATTTAAACATATGTTAGGTCCCCAAATGACCTAGTTTGTGTCGAGTGGACGTTACCCCCCCCCCCCTCTCTCTCTCTCGCTCTCTCTTTATCAATGGCGCTCAATAATTGTACAAAACGTCATAAAGAACTGTGCACATGATGTTGAAAGTAAATCTATTCATAATTCTTATTCATGTAACTTGATTTTTATATCAACATGTCACAGAAACAACTCAAATAACAAACAGCTTTTTTTATTCTAAACTATTTCACTGAGCAAAAAGGGATTAAACTTTTCATTTTATGATGGAGTATCGTGTCAGAAGGGGATGAAGCAAGGCGGAGTTCCTACACGTTTAACATGAAATTTTCTGAGCTTGTTTATGCCTTCTTCTAGCATGTTTTAAAACATTTATTTTTTTTAATAGATATTTTTTAAAAACGTACTTAAAGGGACATCGTGGCAGAAGGTATTTACATTTTTTTATTAATAGATATTTTTTCAAAATCTTACTTAAAGGGGCGTCGTGGCATTTGCATTTATTTTTTTGATAAATATTTTTTCAAAACTTACTTAAAGGAGCATCGTAGAAGAAAGTAAAACAATAAATTTTCGTAAATAAATGATAGACAATATATATTAAAGGATGAAATTTGATAATAATAATTGTAAACCTGATAATATCTAGACGTCGATGGTGATGTATACAAATCAGGCCTATATCAAGCCATCACAAACAGACTCATAAAGATTGGGGTAGGGGGAGGGGGTGTTAACGTCTTACTTATCTGCAACGATCGGACTAATGAAGACGGGCGTGTGCCATGCAGTGTGTTATGAGGGACATTTTTTTCCAGCAGTGAAGGGTTCTTTTACGTGCATGCCAAGGTGTACGCGGAAGGTAGGTTTTTGATCTCATCCGAACGACTAGACGCTTTACTTTGCCAGGTCGTTAAACAATCGGGCTTTCCCCCCCCCCCTTCCTTTTCGATCTTAAAATGCAACTATTTCTAGTGCTATTATTCCTTATCCAAGACATAATATCAGAAATCAGGTATTTCCCCAGACAGCCAAATTCAATATAACTAACAGGGGGAAATGAAATATAAACCAGTTCAGGCGTTGGAGAGAGAGAGAGAGAGAGAGAGGGAGAGAGAGAGAGAGAGGGGGGGGGGGGAACGTCCACTCGACACAAACTAGATCATTTCAGGACTAACACATGGTTTAAGTTTTATTTCAATAATTCGCATGCGCGTAGGGGCCTGTCTCTGTCTGTCTCTCTCTCTATCTCTGTCTGTCTCTCTCTTGTCTCTCTCTCTCTGCTAACATCAGGTATGTTAAGAAAATTAATTAACCCCGGTGTATACAATATATACTTGTCTCAGAACCATGCTCTTAAATCTAATAGTTAGACAATATATTTTATCTACACTGTTGGAACAGGTGTTCTGTAGGGGTTTCCATGAAATACATATGTATTAAATTTAAGTTTAAAATCTGATTTAGTTGATATTTTCACTGAGTGTTGATGAAAGCTATATGTGGTCACCTGGTGATTTGTCAAAAGGTAAGGTAAGCAGGTGCGACGCTTCCATGTCAGTTTCATCAAGAACTATTGATAATTGTAAATAGATGTCTTAAGATGGCACCCGAAATAGACTTACCATTCAAAATGTTTACAAAACTGTTTTTCGAGATACATCCTTTTACAACCTTTTAACAGTCATTGTTGTTTCCTTGAGAGGTAGGACGATAATGGCGTCACAATTTTGTTTTCGAATTTCAGACGATGGTGATTATATAATGCTTTCGACTTCCCACACGGAAAGGAAGATTTCAATAGCTCTTATAATGGCGCGAATAAGTACCATCCACTCAATGCTATTTGAAGCACAACCACCCAAGCAATTTAATAACCAGTGTTTGTTGAAATCCACTCTGTGGGTTGGGAAGAGAGAGAGAGAAAGAGAGAGATACCAGCGTTAGTGGCGAATATGTCGAAAATGTCCGAATTTGTCCCCCATTGCGCCCCTGCCACACTCACGCCACCATCCTGTAAATAATTCCCTAATTGGTGGAACCACTTCATGTAAACAAATTTGAATTTTGAAAAAAAAACTGGGTAAGTTGTGTATGGTCGCTGAAGATGTATTACTTTCCTAATTATTGATTTAAAACAAGTCATATTAAAAACACTCAAGCTTTACAGTAGACATAAGATTTGACTGACATTTCGCCTAATAGATTGGATGCAGCTATGGCGGGTGTGGCGCCAGGCAGGGTAAGCTTACTCTTCTGGACACCTGTTACCACTGCTTGTCGTGTATTTTTGTACACGAGGAGCAGTCCATTTGCTGATTACACTATTTTGCTTTAATACACTATTTTGCCTGTAACGTTTTTAGGACTTCGAATTCTGTCGTATGATTTGGATTGTTCGTACTTGGTTTTTTATTTTATTGGATCCCATACGACATGCAAAAGCGCATACGACCAGCAATATTCTTGGGGAGAAATCTGGACCCGAAATTAAAGACCAATGGTCTTTAATGTGGATAAGTTAAGGCAGTTACTCTGGACCTTAAACGATAGGCATCAACTGTACAGACCCTATGTTCTACTGTACATAGTAATGTCTAAATAAGAATAGAGAGAGAGATTTGGGGTTTAACGTACACTCAACACAACTAGGTCATTTCGGGACTTACATATGGTTTAATTTTATTTCAATAATTCGCTTGCGCGTAGGGGTCTTTAGCAGTGGGAGGAAACCGGAGTGCCCGGAGGAAACCCACGAGGTTGAGAAGGCGCCCCTATCTCCATGCCACAAACGCTCACACCAGGGCTCGAAACCACAGCCGCAAGCCAGAGGTGGCCAGCCAGCTAGAGGTCGAAACGCGGCTGCACTCGGGTAGACCACTAGGCCACCCCAATACCCCTAACTAAGAAGACATTGCGATTAAAATCCTAAATCGACGATTTTATGCTACAGAATCACTTGTATCAACCCGTAAATGCTCCAATTCCGTTTAGTATTTACAAAAAATGTGAAATTAAAATTCCACCAATCTATGCTTCACGCTCTACAATAAGATCGCCGCCAAATGTATTGATAGACCTAATTATGTACTCTGATTGATTATTTAATAATTGATTAATTATTAAATAATCAATCAGGGTACATAATTAGCGTGGATTAAGCCGGGAGAAATTTGAAATTTTAGCGAAAAATGCCAATGGCGGATTGGGACGTTAAAGAACTGGGAAATACCGATGAAATATAACATTCTCCATGATTTTCGTGAAAAAACAGCTTTTAATCTACGCTAGAAGTTGTGTGTGAAATAGCTTTATGTAACGTCCGCTTCCACCGAAGGGATATCGCAGAAGTTGTACGGTTGTCAAAGTCTTATTCCATGGGTACCAAACCCAAACAGTGAGAAATACTATATCAAACAGAGGAGAAGATCAAACACAATTGGCCAGTTTTAGTTTGAAGTGTTGAGGGATGGAAAAAAAAACCTAAGATAACCGACATTATTAACCTCATAACTAAAACATATTATACTTATATATATACCTATATATACTTATCTACAATAACATCAACATGTATGGTTTTTATTTGTATCGTGGCTCAAGTACATGGTCGAGGAATTAGTATAGGTAAAATAACCTGTCTATCATTATTTTCACAGAGAGAGAGAGAGAGAGAGAGAGAAAGAGAGAGAGATGGGTTTAACGTCAACTCGACACAAACTGGGTCATTTCGGGACAAACTTATGTTTTAATTCTATTTCAGGGGTCTTTAGCAGTTGGAGGATATCAGGGGACCCGGAGAAAACCCACGAGGCTGGACAGGCGACCCTTCTCCTTGTCACGTACAACCAGTGATTAGAAACCACGCCAGTTGACTCAATGACAGGCTTTATGATACAGCACGCACGTGTTAACAATTCGGCCATCCAACCCCCCCATGTTGTCACAGAATAATCTTTTAAGTGTCATTTAGCCATTGGGAAAACCTTTTTTTTTATATGGTTTTGGTATATAATGAATGAATGAATAAAATGGGGTTTAACGTCCTACGCTTAAGCACCTAACCTGGGCCAATTGAAGACAGGCATACGCCAACAGTGTGCTATGAGGGAAATTTTGCCCGGGCAGCGGCGCTACGGCCTACTCTTATATCGAATTCCAACTGCCAAGGGATCTTTTACGTGCACTCCAATTTGTACACGGGACCTCGGTTTTTCGTCCCATCCGAACGACTAGGCAGCTGTCCTTGTCAGGCCCTCCTTCTGCATCACTGACAAGGGGAATTTGGTATATAAGCACGACATTTCAGTAAGTACTATAAAAGCACGAGGAGGGGGTAACGTTCACTCGAATCAAACTGTGTCATTTTGGGACTAACACATGGTTCAATTTCAATATTTCGCTTGCGTGTATGGGGCTTTAGAAGTGGAAGGAAACCGAAGGACCCAGAGAAAACCCACGAGGCTGGAGTGTGTAAGTATAGACAAATCTATCAATAGATGATGCATTATCGGACAAATTTATCGGACTTCTTTCTTAGCGATCTCTCAGACCCCTCAGTTGCTTCACACCTTCTATTTGTTGACTGGTTAGCGATGAAAAGTCTAGAACGACAATATTCGGATGTATGACAGTCAGTGATATATACCTACGACCATACATTTGCGATGCGACCAGTCGAATACCGATTTACTTTAACATGAAAACGTGCCGCTTTTACAAAAAAAGTTCCAAAATGGCGGAATTCGTCATACATCCGAGTATAGATGTAGGGTACCGGAATCTGTCGAGATTTGCCGATAGGAACGACAACGATTCATGTCTGAGCAGATCTAATGATGTCAGTCTATACAGAAAATAAAACGAAACGAAAGTTAAAAATAAAACTTTGTAAAGTCATTCTGCTCACTTCTGTCTGTAAGGTAATTCGTCGATTATATTGGGAGTACCTGTTACCTAATCATCATGTCTGATTTGTATTTTATCTTATTGTCTATCTTGTCTTAAAGGTGCATTGTGTATCTGGCTTTCCTCAGAGCTAATTTAAAATATGTGCTCGTCGAAATGAAAACAGACAAGTTTTACTCGAGTTCATGTTCGCATGGTAATCGTCTTGTTGTAAACACATGTTAACTTCTTACATTTCCTCTCAGTTATCATCCATCAAATATTATTTGCATTTAAAACAAAACCACTTGCGTGTGTTAAGAAGCTGAATTTAAAATAAGTTTACTAATAACAAAATGGGTTTTAAATTTGAGTACCCGAAATTGATCATAGATTGATTTAGGGAAAGTACCGTTTCTTTTTTTGGTCGTAACAATTGTTATTTGGAAATTATTATATATTTAAATCTGATGTTAAAGGCGTACCTGGAGGTTCTGTTTTTGGACCAAACTGATTGATCATGTTCATTAACTTGATATATAGCACAATCAAATCAAACTCTTCGGCCGTAACAATATTTGGAAATCATTATATATTTAAATCTGATGTTAAAGGCGTACCAGGAGGTTCTGTTTTTGGACCTAACTGATTGATCATGTTCATTAACTTGATATATAGCACAATCAAATCAAACTCTTCGGCCGTAACAATATTTGGAAATCATTGTATATTTAAATCTAATGTTAAAGGTGTACCTGGAGGTTCTGTTTTGGTCCTAACTGATTGATCATGTTCATTAACTTGACATATAGCACAATCAAACTCTTCGGACGTAACAACATTTGGAAATTATTATATATTTAAATCTAATGTTAAAGGTGTACCTGAAGGTTCTGTTGTGTGACCTAACTTATTAAGCCTGCCCATTGATGAATGTAAACTGGACTAGAAATATAGCACAATCTAAGTATTACTCAAAAGACCTGTAGATCAATATATCAAAAAAGATCAAAGGCACTTTAACTCGGCAAATACATAAACACTACAATTAAAGGAAATTTCGATATTTTAATAAACATTTCATAATATATTCATTATAACATTCTGACTCGTTGCTACCTTGAAACATACTTTAACGATATCTTACTCGCCATTCCTTAATTTAGAGATATCTGACTCGCTGCTCCTTTAAATCAATTTAGAGAAATATGTCTGTCAGTCAGTCAGGAAACGGGGCTTAACGTCCGCTTCTGGCTAGGGCGATATCGCATACAAGAGAGAGATACATGACGCGTTGCCCTTTTAAATATTATTCTCATTTTAGAGATATCCAACTCGTTGCTCCTTTAAAAAGCATTCTCACTTTAAAGTTATCCATCTAGCTGTTCCTGTAAATTTAGTTTCGTATATTATGGCAATAACTGCCTGACTCGTTGCTCCTTTAAAATTAGTAACGATGAAATATGAATACGTGTGATATGTAAATCGTATAGACACCTGTTCGTATAGTACCAAACCTTTCATAAACAAGAAAGTGAGAATCAACGCGGATAACTCACTTTCCTTTGTACATTCTTAGCTAACAAATTATATATAAATGTACTTAAATCGGATCACACAAAAGAAACGAAAAATAAAATAAGAGAATTTTTTTAATAAAGGCGGAGAAGAAACAAAATATTCGTTTCGTATTCTTTACAGGTGTTAAATTTGATTATACAATACAGGGTATGCTGGTTTATATAAATGTAACACCCACACACTAACATCCAGCCTTGATCTTGTTAAACATGGGGCCTGAAAAACTTTAAATCCGTCTGTTGACAATTAAAATCCGTGTCTAGTTAAACGACGCTACGTGACACGTGACTTATTAAAACATTCTCGATCAAAATGAAACTGATTTTCTGTAACCCCTGCGATAATATCCTCGACACTCTCGCCTTCTGCTGCGATGAAAGTTACATAAACGATTGGCTGCAAATACGAAACAACTGTTTGATGTTTAGTAAATGAAATGGAAATAACGTCCTACGTTTCTACACAACCAACCGGGATGACAAAGACGGACAGTGTTCTATGACTATGAGGAGAATGTTGCCCGGACTTCGGCGCTACGGCTAATCCTTTTTTCGATTACCAATTAACGAAGGTTGTTACTTGTCTGACCCTCCATTTTGAACCACTGACATGGGGAATCATATCGGAAAGTCACGAGGATCGAACCCTTGTTATTTTACGGCTGTGGTTGTATTTTCTTTTCTTTTTTTTTGGGGGGGGGGATTAGACAACATTCAATCTGGGAGTATTTGTTTATTTTCACACAGAGTAAATGAAGATTACTACATAGACGACCATTGCAGTCAACAAAATATCATTGATAAAACTTTCTATGATGGATGACTTCAGTCGTTGTTTTTTCTTGGTTTTTTAAGGGAAGCATGTCCATACATCTTAACACACAGCACTTGTACTTTTATACTCTTCAGAAACTCGATAAGACTCAATCCAATAGAAACGTCCATAGGCAGGGGCGGACTGGCCCACCTGTGCGCCTGTGCAAGCACAGGCGGGCCCCCACTTCCAAAAAAACCAAAACAAGATGAAAAAATATCTAATGTAAAAGTGAACATAAAGGGTTTAAAAGAGTGTCAAGGTGGTGTTGCCTTAACTTGGGGGCCCCCATCCCCATGTCAGCTAGCTTTGTCCCTACAATTTCCCTCCACTTAGGTCCCATATTTGACGTAAGCTGGGCCCTACTCTACATGTCAGTAGTCTACATGTGGCCAAGGGGCCCCATTTTCCTCAAGAGGGGCCCAATTTTGGCTTAAAAACTAAAAATGACATCAAAATTCAGAAAAAATTGGTGGCCCAAAGTCAAGAGTAGGGGCCCACTTGCCATTGGTAAGTTGGCCTCTATTCGGGCCTGCCCTCTATTATGAGGGAAAAGGCCCTTACAATATATATATGTAGGCCTGGACTGGATCGAAGGGGCCCCGTCCGAAACAGGGGATCATTATTTTGTTACCCTTACCCAATTTGACAATTTTATTGACAATCGGGGATCACGGTGGCTAAGTGGATAAGGCGCTGGTTCGCTAGCCTGGATGTCGGGTGTTCGATCCCTGCATTGGCCGAGAAAGTTCATATCGATTTTCCAGCGTTATTTCCCCTTGTCAGTGATGCAGAAGAAGGGCCTGACAAGGACAGCTGCCTAGTCGTTCGGATGGAAAAACGCTTACCAGTTTAATATAAATAGTCTTTTATCAATAATTCATCATAAGTTGATATATATGTCGAAGTCTTGTTTATTATCACTGGCCGACAGTATTACTTTTAAGTAATCTTATTATTTTATTAAGTAATTTCATTTTTTAAGTATTTGTTTTTGAAATTCGGCAGATTTACTTTTTCCAAAATTGATCCCCAGATGCTTGGGAAACGACACTATCCTAGAGAAATCCCTGGCCAAAATGTAGTTTTACTTTTTCAAAAATAGATTCCCAGATGCTTGGAAAACGGATTTCCGGCTGGCGAATTTCAGAAAACTTCTGGGAGGAGAACCCCAGCCCCCCCCCCTCAAAAAATCACGCCTCGGCGCTCAGGGGCGTCAGGCTTCGCCCTCCACGGTTGTTCGCGGTGTTTGACTCTAAAGGACCCCTTCAGTTACCCTGCACAGGGCCCTCTTCGGGGGCCCAGTCCACCCCTGTCCATAGGTCCTTTAAATTAGTTTGTCATTGGTTATTTGATTTCCTACTTTTCGGCGCCGTTCAGCGTGCTACGAGGGAAACTTTGTACGGACAGCCTGTGCCTACTCTTATATCGAATTTCAACTGTAAAGGGCTACCTTGCGTGCACCCCAATGTGTATAAGAGCCTCTCTTTTTTTCGGACTTCCCGAACGACTAGAAACTGTCCTTGTCAGGTCCACCTGTACTGAAAAACTGAGTTCGGATGGTTCATGTTTTAAGGTCAGGTGACTAAATAACCACCGTCTTACGTTCTATATTCAGTGGTCTGTTACCTATAGATATGCTTGGTCTCAGACTCAGCCCACAAAAGCACCAAAACCAGATAATTTCTCAGCAGATAAATAGACACTCATCTTCCAGCAGAAACAAAATCTCTTCCCAAGTTCTTCAAATTGTAAAGGTATCAATTTTAACATCCCACATGTCAGCATATATGTCAGTTATGAATGTATGACATAACAATCAATTTGAGCAGACGTCAGAATACGAACGACTGGGAGTGTATCAATATCGCATATAACATACCAAACGTTTCAGTTTTTACTTTGTTCTTGGTGTATAATATTCCTACGTAAATAAAATAAATCAATTCAAAATGGCGTCTCAAGTTTCCTGATTGCAGACGATGTAACTGATAGATCAGATGTTTGTAAACAATGAGACGTTACGTATTAGATAATATTTTACGAAGGTTGGTATCCGTTTCTAGGTGGATATCGTGTTTTTTCTTCAAAAGTTTCCAACTCTTTAAAGCAATATTGAACATACGGCACTTATGACTCTATGATGGGGAGGGGGGGGGGGGTCTGAATGGTTAGCGTAAGCGCGCTGTATAATAAAGTCTGCCAATGAGTCAACTGGCGTGGTTTCAAATCTGTGGCTGTACGTGACAGGGAGTAGGGTCGCCTGTCCAACCTCGAGGGTTTTCTCAGGGTCCCTCCTACTGCTAATGACCCCTACGCGCAAGTAAATGATTTAAAGAAAATATAACCATATGTTAGGCCTGAAATGACCTAGTCTGTATTGAGTGGATGTTAAACGCGCGCTCTCTCTCGCTCTCTCTCTCTCTCTCGTTCTCTCTGACTCTCACTCATTGCCCCCACTAAGATAAAAACAGTGTTTGATAAAGTTGAGGCGGGGTGGTTTCACATCTTGGTAGGTGCTCTACTGATTTTCACATGAACTTTACAGAAGTAAGGTCTAAACGTTATTGACATTTAAAGTCTGTTGATTTGGTGTGTATGTTTCTCTTTTAATTACAAACCACCATAGTTGTGTCTTGATTGAAGCTAGAAATTGTCTGCTCTGTGTTTGAGTCGCTTCCCCCAGTCAGTCAGAGTTAACGTATACTCTGTGTGTGAGAGAGAGGGGGAGAGAGAGAGGAAGAAAGAGAGGGAGGGAGAGAGAGCATATGGTTCGAATTCATTTCAATAATACGCATGAACGTAGGAGAAAACTGGGGGACAGGGAGAAAAGAGAACGAGACACAAACTAGGTCATTTCTGGACTAACCAGAGACAACCCACGAGTTTGGACAGGCGACCCTACACTTTGTCACGTACAACCGGGATATCGAAACCACGCCATTTGACTGTGGGGCATTTTGACTTATATTAGTGCGTGTGCTGGCACTTTTTACACAAGCTTTTGATAACCGCTTACACCGGACAACGTGTATATGTCCTCACATATTACTAATTATTTCCCCATTGACTACATTTCAACGTAACCAACCTCACAACTCTTGTATCCTTTCGCTTCAAAATCATGAATATTCACCATAACTTTGCAGAAATGGTATTTTTAAACCCTCTTTTTTCGATTCTACACCAAAAAGTCAACAAAATCGCCATGCAAAAGGTGGAAAAGGGAAAAGGGAGAGAAGGACTAAAAATAATTTTCGCCCTATATACCCAGGAATATTTGGTGACCTGTGTTCATATCAACCTCGCAGCAAGACCATACGAAACTTTGTCTGTCTACAATCAGCTCCACTTGAGAACAGACAGAAAGCTAGTTGACAGACATTTTAACTCAGTTTACTTTGTGAATTTTGCGAATATGTTAGTCATGATTCCAGTTTCATATTTAAAGAAAATGATAATATATTTTTAGTCTTCGTGTAATGGAAGATGTAAAAAGAATCAGAGCCACACTGCATAAAAAATAGTACAGTAGTTCTTCAACATGGTGGCCATTCAGAACAGAGATCTATATTCTCAAAGCAGAATGACCAAGATGATCACAAGGTTTTTTTTTCTATTTTCTATCAGCTACTGATGTTACTTGGCGACTCTATTTCTTCCCGAGGGAGGTTGGATAGACGAATGGTTAGCGCGTGTGCGTTGTGTCATCATAAGGTCTGTCATCGAGTCAACTGGCGTGGTTTCGATTCCACGGTCGTACGTGACAATGTGTAGGGTCGTCTGTCCAACCTCGTGGGTTTTCTACGGGTCCCCAGGTTTCCTTATACGGGTCCTCAGGTTTCCTCCCACTGATAAAGACCCCTACGCACACGCGAATTATTGAAAAAAAAAAGAAAAATATGTAAGTCCCGAAATGACCTACTTTGTGTCAAATGGACATTAAACCGAACTCCCCCTTCTCACCTCTGGATTTTGGATCCAGCTGTCTTGACACACACCCCATCCCTTTACACCCCCGCCATGTCCCCAACACTGACCTACGCGACAGGAACGTAGTTTATCCTCCAACAATACAGTTGGCATGCAAGACGAGCAAGGAGTATTTTCACCGACCAATTTCCGTAATTAATTTACGTTTCTTAGCAGCATAAGATTCTGTACACTCGCTAAAAACAAGAAACAAACAATTTATTTGTTTACTACATCTTGTGCGACATATTGATAGTTGGTGGTAATCCAGGGTCCGTGCTTTCAGTTACAAATAGACCTGCATCTTTTCTCTACGTATTACTACAATCAATGGCGGGTCTCGTGCAGAGCTAAATCAGAAGTGTACACTACTAAACCTTCTTTCTTTTAAAGAAATTTGATACAATTGATTTAAACTTTTAAAAGACATTAGTCAAATTCTTTAAATTTCTGTACATTCCTTTTCTGCACTTTTCGATATGCATCTGTGACATTTGCAGACGGTCCTCATCTGTACACTATTTCACATGGTGAGCTCTTTACACTGTCACTGTGTAACGTCATTTTCAAATAATTCAAATGTGGTTCACAATAATTATTTACATATAGACAATCACATTTCCGGCGGAAGCACGAAATTTTCTGAATTTTTTTTTTAAAAAATGGCTTATTCAAGTTCTGGCTGTTCTTTAAAATAAAGAATTAAGTCCCTGAAAATCCCTTTGGCTGAACAGATTGGTTGGGTTTTTTTCCACCACGTCGTAAAACGCGGAATTCAGGAAGTAGAGAAATGGTAGACCTAATTCCTCTCATCATACACAACGCCATATTTGAACAATCCTGCATAGCACGTTCTTTCAATTCTTTTGGTTGGTGTGGTTGTCCCAACGAATGCCTAAAATACAACTCTAATTTTTGAAGCTGATTTTTATGAAGCTAAACTGTGGCAAATGAAAAATGACACGAGAGTGCAAGCACACCAATCATAAGCGCCGCCCACAATTATTTCCCATGCAATATGATTCTTCATTCATTGTCACGCGACGAGACTTTTTCGGTACTTTAAAATGATTGGTTGCTGGAGTATATCCGGTTGTCACAACCCGAAGAATTTGTAACTGGTTAATTGGTTGTGATTTGTCATCAGATAAGAAAAGATTGTGTACAGACAGAATATGTAAATGAACTTGTTTGACGTGATAAACATGGTAGACATATGTCGGCATATAAGTATGACGTATTACACTTATAATTGCACGTAGCACGTTAAAGCATTCCGTTGTCTACTTCACAAAGATCGTATGTAATGATAATTCTATTCTTCTTAGCACCAAGTACAATCTCTAACTTATGGTTTTTTTTATCTATATCGTTTGTTTGTAAATTTCAGTTAGCGTTCGTTGCAGAAAATCTCAACATGATTTAAAGTGACACACAGAGAATGGGAGGGGTGGGGAGGT
Source organism: Patella pellucida (assembly GCA_917208275.1). Taxonomy (NCBI): domain Eukaryota; kingdom Metazoa; phylum Mollusca; class Gastropoda; family Patellidae; genus Patella; species Patella pellucida. The sequence goes on from OU795041.1 coordinate 14,875,775, forward strand.
TGAGAGGGAGGGTGACTGGGGTAAACGTCCACTCGACACAAAATAGGTAATTTCGGAACTAACATATGGTTCAATTTTATTTCAATAATTGGGTTGTAGGGGTCTTCAGCGGTATAAGAGGGTGACCGGAGGACCCGTAGAAAACCCGACTCCTTGTCACGTACAATCGGGGAATCGAAACCACGCCATCAATGACATACCTTCTGATCCAACGCCCACATGAAAACCATACGCCCCCCCCCCCTTCTCACACCTTAAAGTGACAGATAGCCTTTTAATCGTTGAATTAAACAAGTTGTTATAGAAGGTAACCATTTTCATTGCGGCCATGACAAGGTAAACTAAAACAGTTAAAGAATATAACCCTTTTATGAAAATGAGACAGGTTTAAACTTGTCCTGTTCTACACAGATGGGGCTAATGAAGACAGTGCATACGCGTATACAGTTAGTTATAGCAGGATACCCACAGTTCCGTGCACCGTACGCCAAGAACTCGCTGTAACAGATCGCTTCATTGGTTAATCCCTCACATCAACCAATACACACTGGTTATATAACAACTCGTCCAGATCCTAGAGTAGTAAAGACAAGTTAAACAAAATTTTGAACTATGACAAAACGAAATAAAATAGGGTCTGTGCTTTAATCAGATTGTCGCCGTAGCGTGCGATGTCGTGCACGGTGGATGGTGTGTTTACTTTTTTCTAGAAGCCCCTCGAAACAATTCCTTAGCCCTACCAAATTTTATGAGCTGGCTACGGGTCCGAGGCCTACATAGTATATGGAACTGGCAGTTCATCAAGAATCCAAAACCATAAAGCAAATTACATATGTTTATATCTAAAATTATTACTTTAACACATATCTACGGTTTTGTTTATCTCTCTATTTCCCCATTTTTCATTGAAATGGTCAAAATAAACGGGTTGGCATAGCTGTGGATGTCATTACGTTTCAATATTTCTTTACCTGTCGACCGAGATTTCTCACTGGCTAATCTTGACAACAGGTCAAGCTGTGAAGCTCATTTTCCCGCCCTTTATGCTGGTCGTCTGTTTTTACTACCACGTGCTGGTCGATCGCTTCAGACGTGGATATGAAGAAATTGAAATTGACAGAAATATAAACCTCATGTATAAAACATTAGTGTAGATGTTCTTGTCAGTAATACTATTTTCAACAACAATCCTCCATGACCGCGAGATAAGTTTCTCTAGACCTACATCAATTACCCGATATCAAAAACCTAATTTCTTGATCATCTTAAAACTATTTTACGGGAAAAATAGAATGTCATGGGCATTTTGGATGAGATTCAGAGAGAGAAAAGCTGACTCTAACCTGATCCATCAGCAGGCCCGGCGGAGTAGGGGGGGGGGGGTAGGGGGCCCCCAATAATTTGGCCGTAAGTACTCTTTTCTTCAGGTTATTGCGGCCCCTGGACCCTCGCCTATAGGGATTTGGACTTAGTATGGAAGCCCCCCAAATCAAGAATTGCTTCCGCCGGCCCTGACCAGACCATATAATATATCCAACCCAGCCTAAATTGTCCGATATCAAGGACACATAGTTCCTCGATAACTATTTTCCGAGAAAAAAAAACATGACAGGGAATAGCCTATACAGTTGACCCTAACTTGGCTCACTATCTTAGAGGTTCCGTCATTACCGTGTCCGATCCTTTCGTTATGTGAGAAAGTCCATCGGGATTTTCCGGCGTGGTTCCTCATCGGCAGTAGAATAGGACCGCGTGCGCGCTGTATTATAAAGCCTGCCATTGAGTCACTGGTGTGGTTTCGAATCCCCGGTTGTACGTGACAAGAATTAGGGTCGCCTGTCCAATCTCGTGGGTTTTCTCTGGGTCCTCCGGTTTCCTCCCATTGCGTTGCTAAAAAACCCAATGCACAAGCGAATTAAATGTTTAAATTAAATGAATGCGTTGTTTTATTGAACAAGACATTCGTCTATAAAAATAGCCAAAAAACTCTAGGTTATAGTGATTGACAAATTAACCCGCAATCACCTCGTAATTCAAACCAAACAACCGGTTTCATTTAGATTGCCTCGAGATATCTTCTTGGAAAATAAATTTTGTCAACTTTAATTAAATTCTTCACTCATGAATTGAAACAATGTCAAGGAATTACATTATCAACAAATGAAATCTAGTTTGATTTAGCCGATAATATGTTATTTTCTGTGGTTTTTAAACTAAATTAATTCTATCTTGTATTAAATCGTAAGTGGTTATATGGCGCTAAATATGGCGTAAAGGTTTCACCGTGACGTATTACACACATTACGTCACACTGACAAACTGACGTCATATAAGGAAAATAACATAGAAATATATAAATATATTTCTATGGAAAATAAGATTTTAATGGGTCGCGTGAAAAACTGTGGTCCCCAAGACTGTTTTTGGAATCTTTAGACTTTTGGTCCTACATATCGGCAAAACATGAAGAATCTAAACAACATAAATTTCCGCACAAAAAATTACGATCAAATATGGAAGTATAACGTTGCCAAAAGTCTGAAGATAGACAACGTTTTCAAATACATTTTTTTTTTCAATGTTTCAAAATACTAGGCTACTAAATCTAATTTTGTATGCGATTAGTATGGCGCGAAGCATAGTGTAACAGCTTTCATCATGACGTATGGTGTATATTACGTCACGTTGAAAAACTGACGTCATATAGCCTAGGCCTAGAGAAAAGAAAATGGCTTCACGGAAAAACCTTTTTACACGACAGATTACATGTACTTGTGAAACGTGAAAGTATGGAGGCTTCAAAATTATTAATAATTCTTATTCTTGTGACCTTTATGTTTGTGGACCTCGGCAAAACATTTAGGATCAGAAATGGTTTAGAGGGTTTGGAACAGAGTGGAACAAATAATGAAAATGGTGATGATGATTACGAATACGACGACGAGGACGATTATGAATATGGAGGAGATGGCGAATATTTAGAAACGCGGGAAAAGCGTTCCTCTAACTCAGATTCACAGACAATTCTCAGCGATTTGAATTCAAGAATTATAGAAGCTCTATCCAATTTAGCCAACAACAATAAATATATTGTTGATGAAGCATCTGGACAACGTACAATACCGGACCTAACAACAGATCACCATGTCGAGAAGCGAATCAAACGTTCCCCTGTCCCTGAAAATATCAGCACGGAAAACAATTCAACCGATAATTTACCAAAGATTGAAGATCAGATAGAACCCAAACAAAAGCATCATCTTGCCCAGACACTGCAAAAGATGAACCAACTACCAGAAGCAAAACCTACATTACCCACAGGTCCACTTGGACCAATACATCTTCAGTTATTAGAGAGAGCTCGTCCCATTTTTAAAAAGAAAAAGCGTCAAGACACTGCTCTACTGAAGCTACTCAAGGGAATGGCATCCTCGAAGCCACAAGGCCTTGAAGGCCCACATGCACCAAAACTGAACATCTTAGATATTATAAGAAAAAAAATGAACTGGCCGGTACCTCCTAAAGTAAACATAACCCAACAAGGCCAAGAAAGGACGTTCGAGTCTCCACCTGATGATTTAAAAGATACCATCTTGGAGGCTATCAGAAACGGGTTACCTATGCCACTTACACACACAGCTGAATATGAGTACCCAATACCGGCAGGTGGTGGTAATTATTACGACTATGACGGGAATGATTACATTGATGATGATAATGATTATGATGACAGTTTTGCGGCTGGAGGTCCACCAGATTTTTTGGCAGCAGGTCAACCAGGTTTTGCGGCAGGTGGGCCACCAGATATGTTAGGAAGAAGAAGGCCTAAAAGAATAAAACGACAAGCTGATTATATGTACGCAGCAGCAGGCGATGCTGATTACGACGATGACGAAAATGATTACATAGAAAATGATTACGACTATTATTCGCCAGGAGGTCCACCAGAGGTTCCAACAAGAAGGTCAACAAGAATAAAACGACAAGCAGGTTATGCTTAATTATTTAATAAATACAATTATGAAGTTTATACTTGTGTGGCTTCTTTCTACATCTTCTCGAACTGGTAACTCTTTACATTTGGTAGCTCAATGAATAAGTACTGGGCTTATGAAGACAGGCATGCGCTGTACTATGAGGGGAATTTTGTCCGGGCAGAGGCGATACGGTCAACCCTTATTTAGTCTTCCAGCTGTCAAGAGTTATTTTACGCGCAACTCAACGTGTACATTGGACTTTAGTTTCCCCCCCCCCCAAAAAAAAATCAACTAGGACTACTAGTAGGAGCTGTTTTGTCCGACCCTCGTACCTGCGTTACTGACAATTACCTTGGCATAACATAAAATCATTGTGTCAAACGCACAATATATGAGAGTATTAGAAGAGTTCGGTGGTCTTCAAAAATAGATCTGGGTAATGACCTTCTTTCTTAAAATGGGGGAGGGGGAATTTAGATTTGTAAAGTAAATATATATAATAACATCCGCGGGTCATCCTTTTAAATGAATGAATGAATGAAATGGGGTTTAACGTCCTACTGTTATGCACTTAACATTCTTTTTAAACGTCAAATTCAAAGTTAATTCATGGTTATTTAAAATTTTAGGAGTCCTTCCTGAAAGTGATGTGCTTGATTATTATGATCTGACAGATTCCGATTCCATCCCTTTCTCTGAAATTCATATTGACGAAGACGAAAACTTCGATATCATGGAACATGAGAATCCAGAAGGCTTAGGGGTTCACGATTTGAATATTTATGAAGGTCCCCGAGCCGAGTTCCCTGCAACAGAGCTCCTAATAACAGAACGCCAACGGAAGAAAAGAAGTTATAAAACTCATCTGAAACCACTGGGTGGAAAACCATTTGGGCCATTAGGTAGAGAAGAAGAGGCTGAAAGAAAGTTTGGTTCAGATTTTAATACGGACCCTTCAGGTACTGCACCTGCAAATCATCTACACTTCAAACCAGGTCATTTCGAGACTAACATATGGTTCAATTTAATTTTATTACAACAATTCGCTTGTAAGGGTTATTCGCAGATGGTTCTGTACAACACCTCTGTCCATCGGGGATCACGGTGGCTAAGTGGGTAAGACACTGGCTCGTTAGCCTGGAGGTCAGGTGTTGGATCCAAGATTTTCCGCGGCGTATTTTCCCTTTGTAAGTAATGCAGGGCGGAGGGCATGACAAGGACAGCTGTCTAGTCGTTTGAATGGGACGACAAACCGAGGACTCGTGTAAACATTTGCGTGCACGATCAAGACCCCTTGGTAGTTGGACTTCGATAAGAGTAGGTCGAAGCGCCGCTGTCCGGGCAAAATTTCACTCGAAGCACACTTTATGGTGTATGCCCGTCTTCATTAGCCCAGATTAAGAGCAGTAGGACGTTAAACCCCATTTCATTTTATATCTCTCTCTCTATCTCTCTCTCTATATATATATCTCTCTCTGTTGGAATTCAAAAACCATATATTATAAAGATGTAAGGTCATGACTATTCTAAACATTTACTCAGTTCGCACACAAAAGCATGTTAAAAATGACATATAACCCCTGGGGTCAAAGGTGACTGATGTCGCCTTTCTAATATTAAACCCGAACAATCCAGATCTGTGAGAGATTAGCTGCATGGAATATCTTTGTATTGTCTCACGCCATCTCCAAGACCAAAACAGTTATAGTGAGAAACACAATAACAGATATGGCGGTGATAACATTCTGCAGACGGCTCAGGCGGCATGAACATCATTAATCATGAAACAAAACATTCATATAGTAATGGTGAATAGAGCCAAGTATGACTGGAATAGGGGGCCCTGTCGTCTTCAATAGCACCAAATTTCCTCCTATTGTAGCGTATCCAGACTACCGTCTGCGGGGCAGCTAACTGGAATTCCGGAAACTGGACTTTATTATTTTCTAATGTCTGACTTTCTAAGAAATATCGATTTAAAAAAATTCTAAGATTTTTACAAAATACGCAGTCTTGTTATCGCAAGGAATTTGAGTGACTCTTTTCGAGACTGCAGAATGGTGTTGGTCTCCTAGAAATGAAAAGATCCATTGTCTAATTTTCCATATTCCATAATCGCCTAAACAGAAGCTAATAATACGAGTAGTAGCCACAAACCCATAAACTAATATATGGTATTCGACGGATAACTCAGCCGTAATTTGTATATTTTAAAGTTCGGGCTCAAACTTACATTAAATTTGTTTTATTTTAAGGTTCGGGCTCAAACCTACATTAAATTTTTTAAATTTAAAACTTGATCTTTTATTTCTCTTCTTACAGAACTATCTTGGGAGGAACCGACAATGCTTGATAATTGTTGGGCTCAGGCCATGTTGGCATCCAGTAATGGGTATTCTCCGAGTTGTCATAGTGATGGTTCCTTCACAGCTAAACAATGTTATTTACAAAGGTAGGTAAACACTATCTATGTCAGTTTCTCATAAATTGAAAAAGAAAAGTTGGTGCTGAAAACACTTGTTCGTTACAATATCCGAACCAATGTAGTTTGGGGTTTATCGCCCAGATCATATCAGGATTTACATTTTTATGGTACCGTGGTACGATTCCAATTATTACAATCTTTATATAAAGAAGGATAAACTATGAATATAAAATAGTGAATATTTAACTTAATAATAAAAAGGGGGAGGGGGCGTAGATAACCGACAAAAATAGGCAGGCGACCCTACTCCGTGTGATTAAAACCATGTCACTTGACTCATTGTAATAATAATAATAAATTCTAATAATGACTTTATTTAAGAAGGGTTGAAAATTAGGCTACAATAGCCTTTCTTACATCATGCCCTTCTTAGAAAATATAATTCAAAATATATAGCTAATAAATTTTATTAAAATAACAACACAATAATTTACAATAGCGGAGAAAAAATAAATACAAATCCTGTAAAAGAATAATTTGAGTATATGTATACAGAAAATTCTAATGCCTATAGATCTAACATGTATTAACAAATGCACATACTTATAATATAGAGATTTTAAGATAAGATATTTGAAGTAGATTTAAGGTAAAGAAGAAGTCTTTTCCTCAAATGATTCAAGTTATTTAAAGTTTTTAAAGAAGCTCATCTAAAGCACACACGTTAAGAAACTCTGCCATCGTTCACATCTTGTAATCGCCTATGGAAGCATGGACGATAGATCATTTGTATAGCAACGAACATCGGGACTAAAAATATAGTATCTAACTTTCAGTTTTTGTTTTAATCGTCTAGGTAAGTATCGAACGATCATCCAGATCCCTGCATTGGCCGAGAAAATTCCCCTTGTCAGTAGTGCAGAACGGAGGGCCTGACAAGGACAGCTGTCTTGTTATTCAGATGGTACGAAAAACCGAGGTCCCGTAAACACATTGGCGTGCACGTAAAAGATCCCTTGGAAGTTGGAATTCGATATAAGAGTAGGCCGTAGCGCCGCTGCCTGGGCAAAATTTACCTAATAGCAAGTCATGGCACACTTTATGGCGTATGCCCGTCTTCCATTAGCCCAGGTTAATTGCATAAGAGTAGGATGTTTAATCCCATTTCATTTCATCTAAAGATCATCATAATATTAGTTAAAGTTAAATGACCTCATGCCGCAGATCGCGTATTTAAATAACGTTAACGACTGGCCGGGGTCATATATATATATATATATATATATATATATTGCACACATAGATAGATAAGAAGTGGTATTAGATGTTTAGCTACTTTGTGAATAATAAATGAATCAAGTCTGATTTATCAAGTGTATAATGGTCTAATGTTGGAACGATATATTTAATCTGTGAAAAATACCAGGCTCATTATCGACACCAAATGGCATCAAGTAATAGGGGTTGAACTAGGTACATAACCTCTATAAAACACTTACCTGACGTATTAACTATAAAAACACCTGTATTATATAGGTATGTTAATAATTACACACCGGGACACATTATTTAATAACATTAATAAATTTTAAATCGATCTCGCTTGTTGGGGATTCAACACAAAATCCAATAGCTATTATTAGATCTGCTCGGCTAAGGGAGATACTCCAAAGTGTGTGTTCTAGAACATGTAAGCATGTGCTTACTATGCAAGATCACTTGACACCAATTTCCGGGTTGGTGTTAAATTGTAAAACAGACCAACCCCCTTAAAAAAGAAATTGAAGCAAACCCCTCAAAGCCTTCCAAGCAATTGACACATTCCACGGCTAGGGATTCGGTCATCCAAATGCTCCAGAAGGCAGGTGGGTTATGAATTAAATCCAAACCATCTCTCTCGTACCCAACGGTGCATGCATTTATTAATATGGAAGCTCCTGAACGCTTGAGTGTTGTTTCAGTGATGTGGAAATGTTATACTGGTTATTAATTAATACATGTAGAGTAAATATGGCGCTAAATAAAGATAAATCACTTATCTATCATAAGTTAATGATAAAAAGACCCGGTATATATTATGAGATATGTACCACGTTGCCTTTTACTTAAACCATATTAACCATAAACAGCGGGAGGTTAATTAAAACATATTTAAAGGGGTGGTGCCTAATACTATCTACTCATGAGAGAGAGGGGGAGAGAGACAGAGAGAGAGTGTGTTTATTGTACACTCGACACAAACTAGGTCATTTCGAGACTAACATATGGGTCAATTTCATTTCAATTTTCTTTCGCGTAGGGGTCTTTAGGGGGAACCAGAGGACCCGGGGAAAACTCACGAGGTTGGACAGGAGACGTTACTTCTTGTCACGTAAAACATGTGATTCGAAACCACGCCATTTGACTCAATAAGTCAATGACAGACTTTATGCTATAACGCACAAACGCTAACCATTCGGCCATCAAGCCCCCCCCCCCCTACTCCCTATCTACTACTGTATTTTTTTTCTTAAAGATGCACAATGTACGATTAAGATGAAATGGCTGATCGTTCTTGATATAATAGTTCAAATATATAGGCAATGGAATATGACCTCAATTGTTTTTTTTATTATTCAATTTTAAATCTAATCGATTTAAATCTCGGCCGACCGATGAACTAGAGAGTATATGCTTGTTGCGTGAATACATTTATAGTAGTTTATATTAGATTTGAAACCAAAAATATGTAGATTTGCAATATGTAGATTTAGCTCTTACATAATGTATCTTTACATCGAAAAATACTTCATAAATTTGCGTTGAACCGTACATTGGATTCCAATCCAGTGAAAATCCGACACATAAGATGTCATCGAGGGTTGAATATGATCTGGATAAGTTAATTTATGTCTAATTAATAGTTTATAATAACATTTCAGGCCCAAAGAAAGAGAGAGAAAAATGGGGTTTAACGTCCAATACACACAAACTAGGCCCAAAGAAAGACTTGCAATAGGCACATTTAGCCCTTGCAGAATGCATGTTTAACAAGACTTCATTCATATTATACTTTTATCTCAATTCCAACAACCAAACATTATTTAAAAAGTACTGTATAATAAAATACAGAAAACTTCATTTGTAGACGTCCCTTTTAAACATGATGAACGCAACCACAGCCCAAAAACAAGGGTGGTTGACAGATCAGCCATGTAATTTCCGGTGGTAATATCTCTTGTCAAAATATACACGTTTCATTATTTATAATGATATTAGCTTTAAATATTATAAGAACCAGAAAAACATACAACCCAAACCCGACAGGTGGAATCCTGCTATAGAGAAATCTTCATATATTGATGTGCACACGTGGTTTCCACACACCTATTCATTCATGTTAAAAAATCGTATTAGTTGTTTTAAACTATAGGTTAAAGAGGGCGCCTTAGAATGTTAAAATAAACATCCATACAAACAAGCATCCTCCTCGCAGTGTTCCGTTTGATTAGAGCTAATCCTACTAGTCCCTGCTGGACTGAGTGGGTATAATTGTCACTAATTATGACTGGTCAGTGGTCCTATTACTGACCAATCACTGACTTCGTTACAAAGGTATTACCTTTAAAACATGACGTTTAATTAGGGCAACTGTGTTTACATAACGTTACGTCATGGCTGCACGTTTTTTTATGCTATATTAACCAGCGCATAGCAGGATATTGCAGCAAAACTAATTGCGTGACAAACGAGGCTATCGGTATTGACGTAAAGTAAACACTACTGTATGGTAACGAACAGACTTTCAACGTTTTTAATACCTTAAATCTTTGTCCAAAATATTAAGGAAGACCCAAGATTAAACGACGGACTGTCATGTTACTGTACGTAAGTGGTAGATTTGAATAGACCAACTTACTTAAAAGTTCAAGAATCCTAAGCGAATCCAGCAATGGCCAGAGAGGGATTTCTCGGGCCGTTGCTTCGGGAATATGACAAACAAGTGGTGTTTGGCAGATTTAACGAAATTCGCCCTACTGCATGGCGTCACCCGTGTGCACCTCTTCATTAGCCCTGTCGAGGCAGAGCAGGTTAATCCCAATTTCATTTCATTTCAAATCAGAATATTTTTTTCCCATCTAAGCCAATAAGAAGATGGTTTATATACCCTTATTTGTCTCAGAACATTAAAAGCGAAAATATTGTATTTCATTGTCAAAATACAATTTAAAATCTTTCAATCAATTTCACATCCCTCGGTCTATGCGGCAATTCCAACCTTATTGGTTTTTTCAAGGTCCTCCGGTTTCCTCCCGCAGCTAAAGACCCCTACACGCAGGCGAATTGTTAAAATAAAATAGAAGCATATGTTGGTCCCGAAATGGCCTGGTTTGTGTCGAGTTGGCATTAATTCCAATTTCGCTCTCTGTTTACGGTATAAAATTATTTCTACGGTGGTGATTGGCATGGTAGTGACGACGGCTAAGGGGGAGCTACTCTTGATAGTGTTCTCAAAAATAATTATGACTCCAGGATTAAGACTAGTTATTCTCTTCCACATTTCCTTTGATGTTAAACTTTAAACCCACACCATGCCTTGGCACAGAGCCCTATATATAAGGCTCTGCCTTGGCTATAGCATTCCAACGACGTCACAATCACATGATACAAATATTGAAGGGTTTTGACTATCTCGATTATTCCCCCAAACTTGGTAGAAAATTTAAATTTAAATACTAGTCTTCAGTTTTAGATCAAAATGTCAATAAAAACTGCTATGCAAATGGTTAGAGATGTAATTGCTCTAGACAGACACACGTTTTAATTTCGTAAAATCAGGGGGGGGGGGCTAAGTGGTTAAGACGCTGGTTCGCTAGCCTGGACTGCGCGTGTTCATCCCTGCAAATTTTCGACGTGGTTTCCCCTTGTTCGTGGTGCAGGGCGGAGGGCCTAACAAGGACATCTGTCTAGTCGTTAGCATGACACGAAACACAAAGATCTCGTGTAGACATTGGCGTAAGACCCCTTGGCAGTTGGAATTCGATGTAAGAATAGACCATAGTGTCGCTGCCCGGCAAAAATTTCTTCATAACACACTGTATTGAGCAAAACAGTGGGACGTTAATCTTCATTTCTTTTTGAAAAATATTATGTCCAGACTGAGTGTTTATAATATAATAGTTATTTTAATAAGAAGAATAATTGATCACCTTTGACCACCTTTGACCACTATTCATATTACTAGACATACATTATACAAAATCTGTCTATTGCAGGTCTTTTCTAAGGGCTGAAATGTTATCTAAATTATTAATTAGATATTAATTAACTTATCCAGACCATAATCAACTCTTTATGTCAACGCTAACCTGCGAAATTTATTGGATTAAAATTCGATTTGCTGCTCAACTTTCATTCATGATTTAATCATGAAATGGATAATCAAAACTATGTTGATTTTTTTTATCGTAACGACTTTAGTAATGATGATCGAGGCCAGGCCGTAAATTCAATTATAATACGGCTAACCTTTAATTATACGGTATAACCCGAAGAGAAGTAACACACACACTTGCGTAAATGGGTGGGGCAATGCACCACCATAACTTTATGTATATCATTATTATCTATTACATGTAACCTCACGATCTCAAATATTTTTATAAACTTGAAGTCATATATTGACGTTAAATGGCGCACTAAGGTGTAGGTTATTTTATACTTATAGCGAGTTGAATAATTTGAATAATTTCAACAATAACATCATATCAAAGCATATTTCATTACTAAAGTAGCACGTGTGAAGAAGTCTAACTTCCAGGTGCACAGCTGGAATATTTCAATCAAGTGAAAAGTAGCCATTGTTTAGGCCTATAATATAAACGATTAATGGCAGAAGGGTACAGGGTACTTCTAATTTGGGGAGAGAGGGGATGGGGGAGGGGATTTAACGTCCTCTCGACACAAACTAACATAATTATGGTTTAATTTTATTTCAATGATTCGCTTTAGCAGTGAAAGGGAACCGAAGGACCCGGAGAAATTAAAAAAAACTAAGAGATTGAACAGGCGATCCTACTCACGCACAACTGGGGGATGGTTACCACGCCAGTTGACTCCATGGCAGACCTTATGACACAACGCACATGCGCTAAGCAATCGACCACCCCAATCCCAAATTGAAGGTGGAACTTGGTTGTGATTATATCGTGTCAAAGTACTTTGTCGTTTTGGTCTCCTTTGAAGGTCAAGAATAAGATCGTCGCCGCTTATTTATTGTCACAAAAGTGCCCTTACTTTTCTGTAATTTTTCATTTCGCCAAACAGAACCCATTGACAAATGAAAAGTAAATTAACGTCCCACTCAGCTGAACTATATATCAGTGACTCATTCGGATGGGACAAAAAAAGAGACCAAACCGTGTACTTGTATGGGTAGACGTAGGAGAAAGTCTGGTTTCGAGGGCGAATCGAGCAAAGTATTGATGCAAGGGGGAAGACACCTTGATTTTTATTGTATTCAAGTACACGCAATAGTCTGATAAATTAAACTTATTGGCTTTTCCATTGTTAATTTGACAGACACGTGTTTTTATCATCGAAAAGGGTGAAGACAAAAACTTAATATCATTTATTACGGTTGTTATAAATTTAAGATAATGTCAAATATGATTATATAGTTCAGCTTATTGGGTATACTTATAGACGATGGGATTAATATCAATATTTTAAGAGACTTTAAAGATTATCTTTATTTCTAATATAAATTAAAGGGACTGGTTCATATATATATAGAGAGAGAAATGGGGTTTAACGCCCACTCGACACAAACTAGGTCATTTCGGGACTAACATATTGTTTAATTTTATTTCAATAATTCGCTTGCGCGTAGGGGTCTTTAGCAGTGGGGGGAAACCGGAGGACCCGGAGAAAACCCACGAGGTTGGATAGGCGACACTACTCCTTGCCGGTTCGTATATATAGATACGGTTACTGTCACAGATCATAGCACTGAATTCAGAATACATCCACTTATGTTATTGATACCATGTGCAGTCGCGACCTGTGAGGGCTGTGTTGAGCATTAGGCATGATATGCCTTGCTAACACCCGTTACCACTTGCTACTGGCCCTGTATGAATGAGGGGAAGCCACGGTGGCTAAGTCAGTAAGACGCTCGCTCGCTACTCTGGGGGTCGCTGGTTCGATCCCGGTGTTGACCGACAAAGTTTATCTGAATTTTCTGGCCTGGTCTCCCCTGGTCAGTGGTGCAGGACAGAGAGACTGACAAGTACAGCTGTCTAGTCGTTCAGATGGGGACGAAACACCGAGGTCCCGTATAGACATATGCGTGCATCTAAAAGATACCTTGGCAGTTGGAATTCGTTACAAGAGTAGACCGTAGCGTCGCTGTTCTGGCAAAATTTCCCTCATAGCACACAGTATAGCGCATGTCCATCTTCAAAGCCCAGTCAGAGCAGAAGCGTAGGACGTAAAACTCCATCTCATTTCATTTATATAAAGGAGTGGGGAAGGGGGGCGTGTTCAAGGCCCTTTTGACACTTATTTTATAGTTATGTTATTGTAAATACATGTAAATAGCTCTGCGATAAATCGTATTTTCCCCCATTTTGCATAGCCTAGTACATCGCCGGAACCCCAAGCCACGTTCACTGTACGCGCTATATAGTTGCAGTGAGTAGTAAACATAATAATATTTGTATTGACCTTAATGGAATAAAGAATATATATCACAACACATGAAATGTAGATACATTTGGTATAGCACGTATCCTAAAGGGAACACAACAAAAAATCGTGTATGACGAAGACACTCATGAAAAAATGTATAGCACGTACCCTAAAGGACACATAACAAAAAAAACCCAACATTTATGACGAACACACGAATGACAAATGTAAAGCACGTACCCTGAAGTGCACACAACAAAAAAAAAACCTGTATGACGAACACCAATATGACATCAACAAAAAGAAGAAAAAAAATAACAAGCGTTCAAGTTAAGGAGTTTTGTATTGACATAAGGGCAGACAAATGTATTATCTTTTATTATACCTGAGAGATTTATTATAGTATATCTGCGATGTAACATGTATGCATTTAGGCATGTGTCAAAACTTTTAAACCTAATGTTATCTGAATTGTGTATTCGGATTTATGAATTCATTAAATCAAATAAAACAACGTGCAAGATATCTTGTAGAACAAGTCAAAATACCAATTTTTACACCCGTAACTACAACACGGTGTAGCCGGAGACTTAACCTTTCCCCAAAAAACTGTATAAACATACACATGATTTTGCTCTGAAGATATTAAATTCCCCTTAAACGCAGATATTTATCGGCACAGAAAAGGTATTTCAAGTGTTCCAAGTCAATATTTTTTAATACATTTATAATTTGTATTTAATATTTTTTATAAATACAGCTGTTTTAATAACATTGTGTATACGAACCCGTGACATATCCTGCCCAAAGCACATACATCCTGTCATTATTAAAACGGTTCGCATATTTTTTTTATTTTTTTTTACATAATCTGTGTATAAATATACGTATGCGTCTGAGAGAGTTGTTCAGAAAGAGAGAGAGGTGGGCGAGAGAGAGAGAGGGACAGAGAGAGAGAGATGGTTCGTATATTTTATTTTAATAATTCGCTTTGAGCCGGGCACAATACCAGATCTTAATTTATCTGAGAAATATCTTTCCCTAGGTTTCGGGTTAATTTTTTAAATTACATGTCAAACGTAGAAATTGAAACTGAAACAACGGTGGAGTGTGGCTAAAACTATTCTGAAGGGTTAGGTTTAGAATTGTGGGTAAAAACACGGAAAGATAATTGAAATATTTCTCAGATAAATAAGATCTAGTATCGTACTTTAGCAGGGCGGACAGAGAAACCGGAACAACCAAAAACTCATCATTTCATTACAAGCTTTGGACCGAAACCACACCGCTTAACGCATTCAAACCGCACCGCACCGCACCCCACCGCACCCCCTTCTAGATGTAAACTACTGGCTTACGAGAGAGAGAGAGAGAGAGAGAGGGAGAGAAAGAGAGAGATTGGGGGAGGAAATCAACTGATTGAAATTTGAGACATGATAGGGGGAGTCATTATCAGGCAATCATTTCTATTAAAATTTAACCCCATTAGGCCTAAAACTGTCAGATAAAAGGATTTAGACTAATTTTACTTTTCAATGAGTTATGATTTTATAAATATATAATTATATATTTAATAGCCTTGAAATGCAAATAAATAATGGGTTTGATTTACCACACATTCGTGTAGAGGCAGACTGCCTTGCCAGATGAAGTTCTTTTATCTGGAAAATTCTACGGCGCCCAGGCGACGTCGCTGATGCACTACAGAACCCCAATTTCGCCCAATTCAGTCTTATCTATCCGCTTCAAATTTTATCTTATGTCATTGGGAATAGGTTAATGGTAGTATTATTACTAAAATATTTTTTTTATCTGGTTTCAATGGCAGCCATTAACCTTTAATCACTATTATATTATCATGACTATTCTATGGTGGCCTTTTACCTACCACGTTTATAAACCACTATGGCAGTTATGTGTACATTGAGGTCCGATTTCTTGTATTATGGTGCAAGAAAGAATAGGACCCAGTACGTCTCCCTGCATGCCTCCCCGTATAAACATGATATTTTATTATCAACAAGTAAAATAAGGTCCCGTATAAGGTGTTTAGTCTCGTTTTTCAGCTGTAATTACATCAAAGCAAATGTTTGATTTTCTTATGATCTGTGTACGGTTCGTAATCTTTGTGTGAGAAATGTGACCCATGAAACAACTAAACCTGAATTGTAACATGCACGTTCTCACATTCTTAAATTTGGGCTTACTTTATAACAGAAAGCTCTTTTCTTGTGGGTAAGCATTTGTTTCCATCCACCGGAGCCTAGTTTTGGTTAGGATAAAGGTTAGGGTTAGGGTTGTGGCCTGCAGATTTCGTCGGAGTCTCGAGATGTAGACAGGGCTGGCCCTAACCCTAACCCTAAGCCAAGCCTAACCCTTATCCTTATCCCACAATTCACTCTTATCTGTTTTAAATTATTTGTATTTTTATTCCTTGAATACACGGATCAAAGAATTGAAAAAAAAATGTCTGTATACTTTTCTTGATCAATGAATGTAAAGGTTTCATGCTGATAAGTTTTATACGCCCATTTTTAAAATTCTGTACTGATTATTTGCACTTTTAAAACGAAGAACCTTTTTGAACTTATCGAATATCAACGATGTCTGATAGTTACTTCCAGAATTATTGCTTTCGCTCATTTTGCTGAATTCCGTGCAAGCTTTCTTGGCTCACATTATAATGCTATCGTATATTTAGAATTTCCATTGTTTATAGCAGGGGGGGGGGGGCTAATAAAGACGGGCGAGCTAAGATGGAAATTTTGCCCGGCCAGCGTCACTAAGGCCTACTTATATAACGAATTCCAACTGTCAAGGGATTTTTGACGTGCACACTTATGTGTACATGGGACTTCGGTTTTTCGTGCCACCTGAACTTGCAAGGCCCTCTGCTCTGCACAACTGACAATGGGAAACAGCGCCGGAAAATCCCGAGAAATTTTCTCGGCCAATGCAAGGATCGAACATGCGATCTTCAGGATAGAGAGCCAGCGCCTTATCCATCGTGACTCCAACAGTCTTTATAATTCGCCTTTACAGTACATATTTGTGATATTTAAATTCACCCATTGACATTAAGAATTACCGATACCAGATAACGTTCATATTGGGTCATAAAGAAGACCCCCAAATGACATTCGGAATTTTTAATATGTAAGTCGCAAATCGGTGAGCTACATTCCTCAAATATTGCAACATTTTTACTTCCAAATCTCGCAAAAAACTATAGATGACAAAAATTGGTACAGTTGATGAGAAAGACCTAATTAAGTTTTGTATGATAATTTGTTTTTAAATAAATCTTTTTGGGATATTTTATTATCAGGTAATTCATTTAGAACGCAATTCATTTATTATTAGATAGTAATTTACTATCAGTCTTCAATGTTGATGGGTGATGGTAAGTTAGCGCATACGCGCCCGTAGCCCCTCCCCTCCCAAATAAAAAGGAATTAGAATACCCCCCCCCCCAAGAAAAAAAAAACCCAAAAAAATATTTCGCCAGCAATACTGATTTCGTAGGAGTGTTCTTAGCTGGCCATATCCTTAGCCCTTCGAAAAACTTCTGTAGTCCCCCCCCCCCCCCCCGTGCTGTGCATATCGCCGTGGCTTGGGAAATCCTATATGGAGCTGTAAAATATCAGTCAGTATATCCAGCTCTATGACAAATCTCTAGCTTTATGAATTACATATTTATTTATGTATATTTTGTCCTTTATAAATTACAGTCTTCTGATTTGTAGTTTTAGAATAATATTCATAGTTCTCAATGTTCAATGGATCTCTGATACAAGAACTGTTAATTGTGCACCCATCAGACCAAAAAAAGGCCAGCATAGTGGGTTTATTAGCATGTAGTAAATAAACTTATTATTTATGGAGTATGGTGGTCGGGTTATATTTTTGAAATGTACGACGTTTTGTCAACAGAAGTTTTTAACCCTAACACTAGCCCTATCCTCGCAGCTCATAATCAGCAATGACCACCTATTATGTAAGATTTAGATAAAGGGCTGTACGTTCTTGCTACGATAGTTCCAAAATAGATTATGAAGAATGAATATATTGAAAATTTCATTCAAATTATTTTTTTTTCTGTGCTAAGTTTTGATGTAGCATAGATTGTTATTCGAGACTTGTATTTCGAGACTTAGCCTCCATTCGTTATTTTTATATTTATTCATTAAATGGCGTATGTGTTTTAATCCATTTAAATCTACGTCATTAGATGTTCTAGAGAGTTGATTATAGACTTGTCATGTGAATAAATGTTTATAATATTGGAAGCCAAAAGAAAGACCCGCAATAGGTCAATTTAAATCGTGCACAAAGCATCTTTAACCTCTATTCCCCGAAACGTCGGTCTACTATATTTCTGTGCACTTTTAGACCTAAAGATGGGGAATATAGGTGGTGGCTGGCCGAATGGTTAGCACGTGCGCGCTGTATCATAAGGTATGTCATTGAGGCAGCTGGTGTGGTTTCTATTTCCCGGTAATATGTGATAAGGGGTATGGTGACTTCGTTGGTTTTCCCCGGGTCCTTCAGTTTCCTCCCACTGCTTAAGACTGTGCAAGCGAATTATTTAAATAAAATTGAACCATATGTTAGTCTCTCTCTCTCTCTCTCTCTCTCTCTCTCTCTCTCTCTCTCTCTGTCTCTGGGGAATATAGTTGACACTCCGGAAATATAAATAAAAAGAAAACTTACCTTGCCTTCGTATAAATACTATCCTTTGTTTGTGAATTTCAGGTGCTGGTGCGTCAACAGAGATGGTAGTCCACAAATACGAAACAAAGACACCAGATTTTACTACTTCACTAAAGGCATTATGTTAGAATGTTCACAAAATCCTTGAGACACTTCAAATAATTTTGTTGACTCGGATAAGATACAGTATTTAATAAGAAAACCTCACACACACACTCCCTAAATAATTAATACCAACATCTCCTTGAATACTGGTGCTTCAATAACATCCGCTATGTTTGTAGTAATTGGTTCCGTATTAAGTCTGATGACCACTTATAGATCGTTAAACAATAAAACACGAGGCGGTATATAAGTAAGAGTATACAATAAATAGGTAATAGGACGTAATATAGTGTATACTATCAGTTCACTGTGTATATAGTTTACTTTTACTTTTACATATCAGGGCGTGATCATCTATTTAAAGCGACAGGACGATTTATCCGATACTTCTCAATAACGCCGGGGGGGGGGCGAATGGTAAGCACGTGCGCGTTGTATCATAAGGTTTTTTATTGAGTCAACTGGCGTGGTTTCGATTTCCCGGATGTACGTAACAAGGAGTAGGATCGCCTGTTCAACCTCGGGGGTTTTCTCCGGTTTCCTCCCATTGCTAAAGACCCCTTCGCGCAAGCAAATTATTGCAATAAAATTGAACCATATGTTAGTCCCGAAATAACCTAGTTCGTGTCGAGTGGACGTTAACTTCTCCGTCCTCTCTCTCAATTACCAATACCTAATACCATCACACAATACCTCATTATTGATATTACATGTATAAGAGAAAACTGGCATCGCGAGACATTGAACGTCACATTTGCCCCGTATTTTGGCAAGTTAATTTTTAAAAATCTGATTAAAACACAGATCCTATTTCGTTTGGGTTTTTTTTATGGTACAAAATATCGAAAGAATAAAAAAAACGAAACGAAATATAGATCTATTTTTTCATCAGATTGTTTAAAATATAATTGAAGTATTCTGGTCGGGTTTTTTTTCACAATAATCAGATAGTATATGATTGTATTTGGTAGTATTTAGTTAGTATTGGATTGTATTGGATATTTCGTCCTTCCTATTTCAAGAGTCATGCTTACTCCTGACATCCAAACAATCAATATATATTGAAGAGTTATCTGCCATATATTGATACGATTGTATTATTACTAACTCTTTTTAATGTTATTTTTTTATATATAATTAAAAAATTAATTTTGGAAATAAATGAAACACAAACTGTTTAAAGTGTTTAAATCAACCCAAAACAGCCCCCTTGTGTTCAATAGTTGATTTTATTTGATAATATAGTTTTTGTTCCATAAAAGATGATGGAAATTTAATTCTTAAACATACATTAAGCAAGAGCTTATTGCAGGTCTTTCTTTGGGCCTGGAATGTTATCTAAATTATCCAGACCATAATCAACTCTCGATGATATTGTTAGCTTGCGATATTTACTGGATTTGAATTTATTTTGCAATGGATGATTTAACATAAAAATGGATAATCGATACTTTGTCAGCATTATACCAACGTCATTGACGACCGAGTCCGAGACGAACCAAAGATTCAATGGTTAATATCTCGGTTCATACAGTTTTGAAATTTTCGGCACATTCTGTTTTCATTATCTATTTTTTTAACTATTATAGCAAGAACTGTCACCTCTTTATCTAATCGGGGGATTGGATGGCCGAGTGGTTGGAACATGCGTACTGTATCATGAAGCCTGTCATTGAGTCAACTGGCTTGGTTTCGAATCCTCGTACGTGACAAGGTGTAGGGTCATCTGTCCAACCTCGTGGGTTTTCTCCTGTTTCCTCCCGCTAAAGACCACTATGCGCACAAGCGAATTATTGAAATAAAATTAAACCATATGTTAGTCCCGAAATGACCTAGTTTGTGTCGAGTAGACGTTAAACCCCATCTCTCTCTTTATCTAACCTTACCTAATTCCCCTTTAATCATGATCAGATTATGGCTTGTCTATCTTCAACCCGGATTAAGTCAAGAAAGGTAAAGGGTGACCGAAATACCAATATGATTACAAAATACCGGACCAATAAAAATAGGCTTTTAACCCTATTCCGTCCGATCCCTAACCGGTTAGCACCTAATTAACCCCTGTGGTCATAACCTCTTTGACCGAAACGTTGAACCACCTGACCACCTTGCTCAAGTAGAATTTTATATTTGTAGAGTTGCTGTTGGCTATTGCATAAAAAATTTTTGTTTTGCCCATTGCTGGTACGAGCGTATGCAGGTTTTCGGCGAAAGAAGTTTGGGTGCTAACTGGTGCTAAGAAAAGTTATTTGCTCATTTTTTTTTTATTTATTTAAACATATTTCATAACTTTAAAGTAAGCGAATTGGACACAAGTTACTAAAACTTACAAAAGAGTCCTCTCCAATACAATATAATTGTTGTACGTGGTCCGCTATCAGCTTAGGATGAGTTTTAACCATCTCTGCGGCTGGAACGTCTGAATTTTCCGCCAATAACCAGCTTTTTTAATAGAGAGAGAGAGAGAGAAATGGGGTTTAACGTCCACTCGACACAAACTAGGTCATTTCGGGACTAACATATGTTCAATTTTATTTCAATTATTCGCTTGCGCGTAGGGTTCTTTAGAAGTGAGGGGTGAAGGACCTGGAGAAAACCCACGAGGTTGGACAGGCGACCCTACTCCTTGTCACATACAACCGGAGATTCGAAACCACGCCAGTTGACTCAATGACAGGCTTTATGTTAATATAAAGAAAGACTAGGGAATTCTTTTATTTAAAATATACCCCCTTTGTTGATCTGTGTCATAAATAATTCTATTGAATTTAAAAGTTAATTTGTCATCGTTCATTGACGTTCAAAATAGATAAGACCAATGTTGAGACATTACCCCGCGTGTTATCTGTGTCGAGGCAAAAAAAACACGAATGAATCTGAAATCAGTAGACACACCCACTTCCTCTTGAAGGAACTAAATACCTATTCTTTGGTACCTAGAATTTTACACAAATGGATCGTAACGCTGGAATAATGTAATATGAATATATATAAACTGATTTACATTCAATCGTTTCTGTTTATTTCGGCGAAAGACACAAAGAGTCCAAATTGAATGGCAGTATTTGGCGTCTGGTTATTCAAGTCTACCCAGGTAGTATGTTTAGCCTTGTTCACCGTGTCGCGTCATTACAAATGACACTCAAAGGTATTCTGGCAACGCGAATTCCTAAAATTTCATATTGTCTTAAATATTGGATATCAGAAGCCAGTCTTTTCCCGGTAAGATAACAACATCAATGTAGATTTGAACTGACCAATAAGTCGTGTTTGCAATGTCGAAGATTGTGGATGATTTAATCTTTATACACAAAATATTAATAGTATAGGACTTATCCCGTCAATAATAAAATATAATCAACTCTATTAAATACTTTATTTCTATTTAAATCAAACAAATTTGGCTTCTTTAAATAACGGTTTGATAGAAACCTGTTTGTTCATTCGACTATAATGGATATTTTCGAGTGGGGAACCTCCTTGCGATAAAATGTATATGTCATAAAGGATTAGTGATTTTCCTCCTCGGTTGATAACATAGACCTTATACTTATAGATTTTATGAACCAGATTTCAAGATGGTCGATTTTATGATCGTAAAATTTATAATTATGTTAGGAAAATACACGTACATGTATTCCTTCTGTTAAGTAAATCGTTCTATTTCAATCTGATTAAAACACAGATCATATTTTATAGTTCAAAATTTCGTTTTACGTGCCATCGACAGTATAAAATAACGAAACGAAATATAGATCTGTATTTAAATCAGATTGTTTTATGTTGGGGCTGTTATATAGATTGTTGACAGTTGGGCATTCTATAAACTAAATTTCTAGATGGCCTATGTCAACCAGGGTCCCTGAGAGGAACAAAAATGTTTTGGAGCGAGACCCCCCCCCCCCTCTCTTTCCAACACTAGGTGATTCAGTTGAACTATATATGTTCTGAGGAATCAAAAATCTTTTTAAGGGGAACAATAAAAAATTCATACATAATTGGCCATTTCAATTTTGAACTTCGATATTCATGGGCCGCATAGACTGCAATCCACCACCCACCCCTCTCTTGAACCCTGGTTTCAAATACTTAATTTAAGGAAATGCAATTAACGCGTCAATTAAATAAATAGAAACAGATCTAGATCAAGTTATACGATGTCAATTTGGTACTTTCTATATAATGAATGTATCTTTAAACAGAGATAACGATGCATCTCTTCTTTAAAGACAACCATATCTATGTTTAAAGTTATACTACCCATGTTTAAAGGGAATGTGATAATTATGTTATATGGATGTAATTATATTTGACTTTAATTTGTGAAAGTATCATCTTTCTTCTTTGATCTGTTAAAGTACCATCCCGCCCCCCAATACTGCACTGGTATTTTACAGTATTATTGGACTTGATCTGGTCTATCGAAAACATTTGAATTATTTGATCCATGCCTTAGAGGACAAAATAGGTTCCAGTCCTTTTTGCTTGTCCAGGGTCGGACACTGTCCTTTATTAGCTTCTTGGGTAAACCCTGCAGGTGCAGTGAAAGCCTTTGTGTTGTTAGTGTCGCATTGTATTAAAATGGGTTGAAATGGGGTTTAACGTCCTACTTTTCTATTTTTAATTTATCGATATAACGTAATATAATTTTTTTATCTAATTAAAACACAGATCTTATTTCGTTTCGTTTCGTTTTTTATAGTTCAAAATTTCGTTTTACTTGTCTTTACTACATTCAGATCTAGAATATTTCTGGATGATGTGAGGGACTCGCCAATGAGGGATCTGTTACGGCGAGTTTTTGTTTTGGTGTGTGATGCACCCACTAGAAACATCAACGTTGATTGGTTGATCAATGGTTGATCAAATGTCCAACGTCACGGGGTCAAAATCCACCCGTATAACCTCCTACGCGACCTTTCACTTCAACCGGTCAGTCAGTTCTTCGTGTAGTAGAGGCCATCGGAAGTATCAAAAAACGACGAAACGAAATATAGATCTGTATTTTAATCTGATTGTATCATTTTTATGTATATGACATTCATTACTGACATTATAATAAATCCGGGTGTCTTTTTTAATTAGAAATTTCGGAGACTTTTTCAACACTCGGCAAACCTCGGTAGAATCAGGTACCCTACATCTAGCTGTAGCATGGTACTAGAATCTGCTGAGGTTTGCCGAATGCCCTTTTAACGTGTCAGTAAATGAAACGGTCATAACGTTGCTTAGCATCCTGGGAGATTTATTATCGTACTTTAGAATTATTTGATATCATGCAATAATCGCTTGACTAATCTTGTCTATAAATCACGCCTAAAGACGTTCATGTTTCAAACGACTACTTGAGAACATATATAAATGATTTCACCTGTCCGCAATAAGTCAGAAGTCAGTGTTATCTATTTGCGCATGTCACTATTACATGTTCTTCGAGTTGGCCCTGTCTGTCTACAATCAATTTATAATGATAGCAAATGAAAGGGGTATATTCTCGTGCGACCAGAATGCGCGCCATAGTTCTTTTCGTGTCATGATAATTGATGAAGGTCCTCGCACATGTTACGTCTGCTTAGAGAGATTAAAATGGTGATAATTTATGACACTATTTTCGTATACATGTTATGTTTGTTTAGCGACAGATTAAACGTCAAAATGTCTGACGTGTGTGTCTGCAGTTGAATGAAATCTTTTAAAACGAAGTTAGTGAGAGAGAGAGAGAGAGAGAGAGAAACATCCACTCAACACAACTAGGTCATTTCGGGACTAACATATGGTTTAATTTTATTTCAATAATTCGCTTGCGCGTAGGAGACTTTAGCAGTGGGAGGAAACCGGAGTGCCCGGAGGAGACCGACGAGGTTGAAAATGCGTCCCTGTTTCCATGCGACATACGCTCACACCAGGGCTCGAAACCACAGCCGCGAGCCAGAGGTGGCCGGCCAGCTAGAGGTCGAAGTGTGGCACTCTAGACCACTAGGTTAGTAGGCCTACAGTCAGTCCAACTTTTTATACAGTCGGATATCTGGTAGCATAATTTATGAGAATTCGTTTCGATCACAACTAATGGGATATAGCATAAAAACATCACTGACGTCGCTGAGATGCAACCTAAAGCCGATTTTCCACTAGGCGAATTTATTCGCGCGAAGCGAATTTTTTCGAGTACAGGTATGCGCACATTCGGCAAACCTCGACAGATTCCGGTACTCTCCGTAACCTTCATCAAGACTCGGATGTATGATAGTCATTGATATGTACCTACGACCATACATTTGCGATGCGGCTTATCGACTACCGATTTACTCTAACAGGAAAACGTTCCGCTTTTACAAAAAAGTCCCCAAATCTGGTTAAGCTGCCCACACCCGTTGGTGGAGTCGTCCACACGACTTAGTATAATTTCTGGACACATAATGTATTTGTAAATAGTATAGTTTTTCTGCGTAGTCACCCTTTCTCTCGGTAAATAAACAACAAAGTAAAAAATTTCTGGATATTGTAATACGTTTTTTGGAGTCGTCCACACGATGTATTTTTAATCAGTATAGTTTTTTTCTGTGTGGTCACTCTTTCTCCCGGCAAATAAACAACAAAGTAAATCGTTTTATTCCATAAATAACAATTTATTAACAAATTCATAAACAAATTTAGTTGTGGACGACATCACTAATAGTTGTTGACGACATCACCAATGCCGTGTGGACGACTCCACCAACGGTTGTGGACGACTTCGCTTGTGGACGACTTGACTGGCACCCATCTCCTGGGGGCAACCATGTTTATCCGGGTCCTTTAAAATAGTTCCAAAATGGCAGACTACATCATACAGCCGAGTCTAGATATAGGGCACCGGAATCTGTCGAGGTTTGCCGAATGGTATGCGCAGTATAATTTCAGGCATGCGCACTGCGCAGTATAATTTTAGGCCGTCTGAAATTATATTGCGCATGCCTGTACTCGAAAAAATTTGCTTCGCGCGAAGCGAATTTTTGCGAGTACACGCATGCGCAGTAAAATTTTAGGCGGCCTGAAATTCTACTGCGCATGCCTGTACTCGAAAAATTCGCTTCGCGCGAACAAATTCGCTTAGTTGGAAAACCGGCTTTAAAGGTCGAACAGTTCCAAAAAACAAAACGTGCATCCATCACAACTATCTTCCTTGAGAGTTTCACATAAAAAGAAAATGCTCCGCCCTAGCGGTATCATAGTGGAAATGTTTTATTTCTTGTTAAATAAACACCATCAAACAAAAGTTAACAGACATTTTCGAAATTTAAATAAATTTATAAATCCTTTAGGCTACTTCACTCATTTGATAGAAAATGAGAACCTTGAAAACAAAAGGTTAGAGATAATGGCCCATGTGAATATCCATAGCAATGGCAATGGAGATTGGTTAAAGCTTTTAATACCTGTTTCAAAAACAATGTTTTTTGTCCATGCCGATAGTTCACCGGAGCCGTCAACAAGATAGAAAAATATTTACGTGACGTTTTGAATACTTTGACATTTGGATTTAAGTGTTGGCATTGTGTTTTGTTAGGGTGATGTCTTGGCCTCTAGGCTTCCTGCATTGTCTGATATATTTCATATGGAAGACTGTGGTAAGGTAACTGGACTATTTACTAGAATGTTCCGTGTTGGAATCATGACAAAAGCCGAGAAGAATCTCGAGGTTTTCCAGCTCTGTGCCCAGTTGTAGAGGTAGCGTAGGGAGTCTTGCAACTGAAGTTGGGATTCAATGAAAAACCGACGTCCTATCGTGTAGGTAACCACGTAATATGACCAAGGCATTCTTATTCTGATTAAGAGACAGACAGAGAAATGAGGCTTAAACTTCACTTGACACACATTAGGTCATTTCGGGACTAAAACATAATTCAATTTTATTTCAATAATTTGTTTGCACGTAGGGGGTTTAGCAGTGGAAGGAAACCGTAGGACCAGGAGAAAAACGACGTACAACCGGGGAAGAATCAAAACCACGACAAATGGCTCCATGACAGACCTTATAAAGTAAATGCAGGAGGACTGCACTACACGCAAAAAAACAAAAAAAAACAACAAAAAAAAAATCTATAATATTAACCTTCGGACATTGCAAACACTATACAATTATCAGATACAACACATACTCGCTAACAATCCCCCCACCCCACCATTCTGACAACGAATAGGCAGAAAGGCAACTGTCCGGATATAGACATAGAACAAAAATCCTATATAATAACCACCAAATTGATATAGCAGTAAAGCTTGGCCGCTATGAACAGATTAAATAACTGTCGGTAAGTCTCAAATTGGTCCACATATTGTATTGTTTATATTTCATATGATTTAAAGATGGTTTCCCAGAAAAGTATTTATCGGGTGGTTATTTCAAAAAAAAGTATGGCATATTTGGTATATATGGAAAGTAGAGGTATCTAATCTTACTAGAAAATACTGGATTCCCCGAAAAACACTCGTGGAGCGTATACGGGATAAAAATGTAAGGTTTCCCTAATCAACAGCCCGACGATTAGGAATTTCTTCACGCGTGATGTCAAAGGTCACACGCGAACCCTAGGCGCTTGATTAGACGTACAACACTTTCTGAAATCAAACTGACGGAAAATGACGCGGACGATGGATAATCCGAAAATTTAATTAGGATTCGATATCTGTAAGCGATTAAAACCAATATCGTCTTATGTATGCAATGAATTCTCCTCTGACATAAACATGACCTGGTTTGGTCGAATTTTTATAGCAGGGCATTCCTTGGCAAATACAATGCTTGAAAAGGATTTGAAGCTAAATTATGACAATTTATTAGTTTGAATATGTTTTAGTCCATTTATACCCTTAAATCACCCAGTTTGTACGCGGGGATGTAAATGTAATTCATAAACAAAATGTAATTCATAAACATAGAAACTAATTTTTAAATGTTTTGCACGCAAATACTGTAATAAAATAACCTATTGGTTGTATACAAAACAAGGAAACAAAAACACCCAACATAAACATCTACACATGTCAGGGTAGTAGATTTCGAGCGATCAAGTTCCTCAATTTACAAATATCATACTCTGCCGATATTAGTGGGATTCGGTGGCCTAATGACCCGAGGCGTGGGTTGGGTTTTTAGATCATATGGTCAAGTGGGGTGTTTTCCTTTCCCAGTTAGTACTTCCATGGTAAGGAGTGTGGGAGGGGGGCGTCTTTCCTCCCACTACTAAAATCCCTTACTCGTAATTTCCCAGCTTGTACATAGGTAAGGAGTAGGGGATCGCCTTTCCTCCCACTGCTAAAAATCCATACTCGTAATTGATTGAAATAAATCGAGATACGCGTAAGTCTCGAAATGACTTACCTTGCGTCGAGTGGACATTAAACCCAATTTTTATCTGTAGGCATAACTATTATGTGTATAAGTATTATAAATGGCATAAAAACAGAAGGTCTTGTAAATATTAAAATCTACTTTATAGCGCTTTGATATTTATGATCCTATATGAACAACATTATTAGATGTGTTGACTCATAATCTGTAAAAAGATCAATGACGTCATTAACTATTCAGACGGTCGTCATACGGCGTCGACTAGCTACTTAAATCTAGTTTTATGTATAAAAATATTGACCACTTATACTTAAGGTGACCGAGTACCGGGTCATTCAGTGTAATTTTTCTTACCCCATACACGTGGGCAGAACAGAATTGTTGTCCGCATACAACCCAATGCAAAAGAAGAATATTTATTACCGTTCTTAACTCTTGATACAAGTGGTATCAGGTGTTCTAGAAAGGGAGTTAACTCTTGAAACGAGATTTGGTATCACGTGTTCCAGGAAGGGAAGCATGCCTTTTTTCGGTCATTGCATACGGCATAATTTCAAGCTAAATAGAAGGATGGTTTAGATCTTCATGTGCTGGTCGGATAGCCGTGGCGATAAAGGCGGCTTCTCATCAATGCAACGAGGTTTCAATCCCAGCTCAGGACAAGAACTTTATCGTTGTAAGTTAGAGGGATATTCGGTCTCCCGTCCGATCAGGCAGGTTTCCCCCGAGTTCTTCGGTTTCTTCCCGCAGTAATGATCGAAATCATTCGCACGATCTGTGCCAAGGGCCAAACTGTTAAATGACGCGAATATTATTATTATTATTGGAATTCGAAGGAGGTTAAGATAACCGCAGGTTCAGATAACCGCGGCTTCATAGGCTGTCGTCAGTTACCTGTCATTCCTCAAAAAAGATGTGGTATCACTTGTTCCAGAAAGAGTAAGCACGATCTGATTCGATGACGACACCGGTAATTACCTGTCTGTATATCAACTCGATATTTTAGTTGATGGCATCTGGAATATATTTTCCATTATGCTTCAACATTTGACTATAAGGAAAGAGCTGTTGGGTGGTTACGTGGAGGAGTGTCAATGTAGCTGCACAAAGATTTAATGTGAGTCCATCGGCCATCCACAGATTAACTGGAACCTGGGTATACTAGGGGACCCTTAAAAAGAAGTTAATATTCTCACGTAGTTTTAAGAACCTTTTGAGAGAGATAGGGAGAGAGATGGGGTTTTACGTCTACTCAACACAAACTATGTCATTTCGGGAATAAAATGGCTCAATGTTATTTCAATAATACCCTTGCGCGTAGGGGTCTTTAGCAGTAGGAGGAAACCGGAAGAAAACCAACGAGGTTGGACAGGCGACCTTACTCCTTGTCACGTACAACCGAGGAATCGAAACCACGCGACTTGACCTATACAGCGCGCACCTGCTAACCATTCGGACGTCCAACACCCGTTTTGAGTCTTGAATTTACGTCGCTTTTGATACAAGAGGTGATGCTGTTGCGTAGCATCTTTAATAATATAGGAACACCACCCTGGCTTCACACAGATACCCAACACTTTGAGTACTAAACCGTAACTTCAGTCTATTGCTGGAGACAGTCGACTTACAAACTCGTGTGAAACACTAACATTATTTACCGCCTTAAACACTTTTAAGAAAATGGTAAATGTCAAAATGTTGTCGACCTTATAAACTACTTGACCTGTAAAATAGTTCTACATATAGTTTGTTTACAACACTTATGGTTTAAGAGGAGTTCTGTCCGCATTTTATATATATTATTTATATCTTATTTTACTACAATTCGGGAGGCTACGGTATAGTAGTGGCCTTCTTACTTGGTCGGATTTAGATGAAGAGAGACCGTAGGCTATACCACCTTTTAGGTCCCCCCAAATCCAACACTCTTTCTCATAGCTCGGTGCGTATGGCAGTGAACTACTTACAGGACTGGATTTAGACGAAGAGAGACCATAGGCAATAACACCTTTAAGGTTCCTGCCAATCCCACACTCTTACGATTAGATTCGGAAGGCTGTGGTGGCTCGGTGCGTATAGCAGTGGCCTACTAACGGAACATGATTCAGATAAAGAGAGACTCTATGAGGTCCCTTCCAATCCCACACCCTCACATACTCACGACTAGAGGAAGATAAAAGTGTGTTGTAAACACAATTGAGCAAAGGCGAGGATGATCACAGTCGCTGGAGACCACAGTGCGTTTGAGGCTTAGGACAACGTCAAAAATATTATACTATTTATACACCAGTGAGACTGGTCATCACTGATCAGACCAGCACCTGCAGCCAGTAACGTATACAATTGCTTTCAGAATGAGGCCGCGACGAAGACTCTGGAAAATAACACTAAACCACTAATACATGCGGCACTCTGATGATTACCCTTTGCTCCAATGTATGCCCCCCCCCCCCCCTAGACAAAATCCTGGATCCGCGCCCGAGGCCTCCCGATATCTGACTAACCAGGAGCTCCAGAGGTTTCTATTCTGGTTTCCTCGGTCAGTGATGCAGGGTTGAAGATCTGTGAACATCACTGGTAGCTGGAAATCGAAATAAAGAGTAAGTCTGACGCCGCTGTCCGGACGAAGTTTCCCTGTCGAACACCGCATTACTTGTCATTGATTGGCCCACATTACGACTCATCTTACATGCCCATGCCGGACGAATCCAGAGTGATGTTGTATATTAACATGCGTAGTGGGGGACTGGTGGTATCTCTTGGTAAGTATGTGGTTAGAATGAGTCTGAATGACATAATGTTGGGAGACAATGGTGGTATTTCTGGGTAAGTACATGTATATGTTAGAGAGACTCTGGGTATATGTATGATGGTTTGAATGGTTACTGATGTAGAAGAGACTGGTGGTATCTTTGGGTGTATATTGGTTACTGATGTGGAGGAGGTTGGTGGTAACTCTGGACGTATGTTGGTTACTGATGTGGAGGAGATTGGTGGTATCTCTGGGTGTATTTTGGTTACTGATGTGGAGGGGGTTGGTGGTAACTCTGGGTGTATGTTGGTTACTGATGTGGAGGAGGTTGGTGGTAACTCTGGATGTATGTTGGTTACTGGTGTGGAGGAGGTTGGTGGTAACTCTGGATGTATGTTGGTTACTGATGTGGGGGAGATTGGTGGTAACTCTGGATGTATGTTGGTTACTGATGTGGAGGAGGTTGGTTACTGATGTGGAGGAGGTTGGTGGTATCTCTGGATGTATGTTAGTTACTGATGTTGGGGAGATTGGTGGTATCTCTGGGTGTATGTCGGTTACTGATGTGGAGGAGGTTGGTGGTATCTCTGGATGTATGTTGGTTACTGATGTGGAGGAGGTTGGTGGTAACTCTGGATGTATGTTGGTTACTGATGTGGAGGAGGTTGGTGGTATCTCTGGGTGTATGTCGGTTACTGATGTGGAGGAGGTTGGTGGTATCTCTGGATGTATGTTGGTTACTGATGTGGAGGTATCTCTGGGTGTATGTTGGTTACTGATGTGGAGGGGGTTGGTGGTAACTCTGGGTGTATGTTGGTTACTGATGTGGAGGAGGTTGGTGGTAACTCTGGATGTATGTTGGTTACTGATGTGGAGGAGGTTGGTGGTAACTCTGGATGTATGTTGGTTACTGATGTGGGGGAGATTGGTGGTAACTCTGGATGTATGTTGGTTACTGATGTGGAGGAGGTTGGTGGTATCTCTGGATGTATGTTAGTTACTGATGTTGGGGAGATTGGTGGTATCTCTGGGTGTATGTCGGTTACTGATGTGGAGGAGGTTGGTGGTATCTCTGGATGTATGTTGGTTACTGATGTGGAGGTAACTCTGGGTGGATGTTGGTTACTGATGTAGAGGAGATTGATGGTATCTCTGGGTGGATGTTGATAGAATGGTGACTGATGTAAACGTACGAGGACTGATTAATTGGGTTGAAACAAACTGTTGGCACCATATGGCACAATCATTGAATAAATAACGAAGAACTGCATCTATAGTGTTATTATTGTGTTCATACCAGAACATCTTGTGAACCTACCCATTGAAATCCCCAGACAAAAGAGGACCCAAAGAAAATAAGAAAATCCATGAGGTTGGACAGAGGACCATATTCCTTGTCACGTACAACCGGGGAATCGATACCACGCCAGTTGACACAGTGACAGACTTTATGATACAGCGCGCACAGCGCACATGCTAACCATTCGACCATCCAACTCCCATATGTTGGTTATAGTTCAATGACTCATTTGTATATCACATAAATAAATAATATGTCACTTCAGAAAATTAACAGAACTACATGTAATAAATAAAACAGCTTTATTGTAAGCCTTCTCTTATTTCACAATTATAGTTTCTTACCATTCATTTTATTGACAATTAATTCCCTAATATTACAAATTCAAAGTGATACTCTAAAATATTAATTATATAATTTGATAATTATATATATCATACATGATAAGTTTATTCTTTAAAAACAAAAAAAAACGACCTGTCGTTCTCAATAATAATGGTGGATAATATCAGGCTCTTGAGAGAAGGTGGCTAGGTCTACTCATGCTAGTATAATGGCCTTCAATAATAATATCAGGCCAATATGACAAGGCCTACTCATGCTAGTATAAAAGAGAGAGAGAGAGAAATGGGATTTAACATCCACTCAACACAACTAGGTAATTTCGGGACTAACATATGGTTTTTAATTTTATTACAAAATTCGCTTGCGCGTCGGGGTCTTTAGCAGTGGGAGGAAACTGGAGAGCCTGGAGGAAACCCACGCCACATACGCTCACAATAGGGCTCGAAACCACAGCTGCAAGGCAGAGGTGACCGGCCAGCTAGTGGTCAAAGCGCGACACTCTAGACCACTAGGCTATCCCAAACCCCTGCTAGTATGAAGATGAGTTACATTGTATTATATTTGACTGTACTGCATGAACCCATTCCAATCCCAGATTCCAATCAGATCCCATTCAGTTATGGTACGACTGTGCTGAAAAACTATTAACATATTTCTAGAAGACAAGAGCAGAGAAATATGGTTTAACGCCCACTCAACACAAATTTCAGGACTAAGTTAGGTGAGGCCTACGAGAGTAAATTTCGAAGAGCATATACACACTATAAGCGAAAAGAAACATGCACACGAAATTAATGTCTTTCAGCCTTCGATGTTTCAACTAGAGAAGTTTTTAACCCAAACTAATTTACATAGAACTGGGCCCTGTTTCACGAAATTTTAACTGAAGATAAAATCCTAATTTTAGTACATGTAGATGTTTTATTTTCCATTGGCTAAGCACTAAAATCAATCTAAAATAATCCAATCAAACTACTAAAATTTGGATTTTATCTTAGTTAAAATTTCGTGAAACAGGGCCCTGTTCCTCACAATGTCTTTAATTCAATCCTTAATAAATATAAAAACCAATTAAAAACTCAAAATATAAAATTAATATCATTGTGTGACTTTATATATACAAAATAAAACAATATTTGTGTATAATCGCATGGCCTTAAATATACAATCTTTGAATTAAAGAGACATTCTATTTTTAGTGACTATAGAACAATAAGATATAGTGAACTGTCATCTATTTTATAATCACTACACACAGCTTTCATTTCATCCTTTTTCTAGCCGGTCAGTTTTTGACTATTTTGTTCATATTGGATTAGCCACATGATTTTATTATGAACTTAATTTTGATATATTTTTATAATGTTTCTTTTACACATAAAAAAATACTCAATTCATTGTGATTTAGGGTTAATTTGTTTAAAATTCTACTAATATAGCATGACTGACAGGTCAGGCCCTGAGTTCACAAAGCATTCTCAGACTTAAGTTGATAATTTACTCAAATTTGTTCACTTCAAACTAAAATATAGCCCTTTATAACACTTTTGTTGTTTTAATGTATCAAATACATCAATAAGAAACTATGTGCAGAGTTTTGTGTGTCTGAATTTAAGATATTTCTCATAAACAGTGATTGAAAGTTGAGCAAAATCTCAACTTAAGCAGAGCCGGCAGAAACAATTCTTGATTGGGGGGGGGGGTCCACCCTAGATCCCTATAGGTGAGGGTCCAGGGGCTGCAAAAACCTAGAGAAAAGAGTACTTGCGGCCAAATAATGGGCCCCTAGCCACCCTACTCTACCAGGCCTGTTAAGTCTGAGAATGCTTTGAGAACTCGGGGCCAGATCTCCAGAGGGTTAATATCATTGCCAGTCAGTCAAGACCGTTAAAAAACTCAATTCAAAGCCCATAAATTCCCAATAACAAACTACTACAAGGGTTTAAACTTTAAATGAAATGGGGCTTAGAAATGTATTTCTAGACAAAACCATCTTTTTGAAATCAAGTGAATAAAATATGATTTTGTTTCGATGTTTTTATGTATAATCCCACAATAAATCTCCAATTATGCAAGCTTGTAATTAATAAATTGATGAATATTTGGTTTGGCCAACAGAAATGGTATGTTCTTCATGAAGAAGGCTCTGGGCCCTGTTTCTCAAAATCTTAGCTAAAGATGCATGCAGTCCAAATTTTAGTAGATACTTCAATTTTGATTGGCTAAGCACTAAAATCAATCTAATATTATCCAATCAAATTACTAAAATTTGGATTTTATCTTTGTTAAAATTTCGTGAAACAGGCCCCTGTTTTGTATACATGTATTCACAAAATCTGTCATAAATCCCCAATGATTAAAACACAGATCTATATTTCTTTTTTTATATATACATACTTTCGATGGCCTACTCTGCATGAAGATCTGACCAATTGTACTGGAAGGGCAGGTCAGGGGTCGTACTAGTGACTTTTGACCCTATGACTTCAGACATTGAATAATCAATATTATGTTTCAATTGTATTCCATTAATTCGCTTGTGCGTAGGGTCTTTAGCAGTGGGAGGAATCCGGAGGACCCGGAGAAAACCCCCGAGGACTCTTGTCACGTACAACCAAGAAATCGGAACCATGCCAGTTGGCCAATGATAAATCACATAATACTGCGCGCACATGCTAACAATTTAACAATCAAACCCTGATATTAAAGTCACAGCGTAAGAGAACAATCTATTGTATGACAACAAAATCATCTTGAATCCATTTAAATTCATTCATTTACAAATCTGATAAAATAATAACATAAAAGTACAACAGAAATTTTAAGCTAAGTGAAATCCCACAAAACAATGAAAAGTGGCATCAGGTGTTCTAAATGTGTAAGCATACCCTGCCTCTATCATGATACCCAGAACAAAATAGCTGTATAAAATAAACAATAGAAGCAGCCAACTGGGAAAAGTAACCCTAAAAATGCAGTAAATCAAAATATACAAAATGGTGAAAAACAAAAAACTGTTAAACTGACAATACCAGTATCCTGAATCTCAATATAGGCCACTACAGTGAAATCTTCCCATTAAGACCAGATGTTGAACTAATACAAATTGGCCTTATTAGTGGAGTGGTCTTTATATAGAAGATAAAACCCCAGAATACAGATTTGGTACAACTCTTTAAAATATGGATGTATACAAGAGTGACCAGGCCCCGCGTTCACAAAGCATTCTCAGACTTAAGTTGAGAGTTAACACAAATTTGTTCACCTTTTTTAACTAAAATATAGCCCTTTATAAAACTTCTGTTGTTTTAATGTATCAAATACGTCCATGAGAAACTATGTGCAATGTTTTGTGTGTCTGCATCAAAGATATTTCTCATAAACAGTGACTGAAAGTTGAGCAAATTCTCAACTTAAGTCTGAGAATGCTTTGTGAGCTTGAGGCCTCGATATTGAGCGAGATTTCATCAACATCAGCAGCATCTCCCACATAAGTGAAAGCCACTTCTCTTTTAACTCAAACTTATCTTTTCAAATTTAGTACATCTGGGGCCGGTTGCTAAAAGCCCCATTATCTTTTAACGATTCGTTAACTTTAACGGAGAGAAAGATTGTTGCTGGAAATAAAGGCCCCGAACATTCTGTGGTGCAAATTTTTCCTACAGATTTATGCTAATATAAAAAATAAAGTATTCTAGAGTGTTTTCTGTAGTAAATTTAACAGAAACAACACATTACCAAGATATGTCCGTTAGAGTTTAACAGATTGTTAAAATAACTTAGTTTTGAGCAACCTACCCCAGTTCATTTTAAATTCCATACTTATTACAAAACACAACTATAGTATATATAAAAGCAGTGAAAGTAGTGAAGTAGAGATAAACAATCATACTGATGAAAATAAATTATATTATAAATATCTGACACACAGAGAATGAATTGAGGATGAGATATAGTTGTTTATAATATAATGATATACTAGCCCCACCCCATCCCCCATATTACATAGTAGATCTTAAAGTAACGATACCTTATTTACATTTTAGCTAAAATAACAAATTATTTTTAATATGTAGGCTACTTTGGTTGATTGTTTAGCATTGAATCAAAGATACATTATGGGAGATTAGATAAAGCTCTGACAGTTCTCACTATACTAGCTGGATGATGTAAAGGCAATATGCTGAAAATTTCAGTCAAATTGCTTCACTTTAAGCCAAGAATAATCGTTTTTTAAAATCTTTATAGCCTCGATTGTCATTGTTAGCACTGTCACGATAATTAACAAAATCTCAATTATCCATTTTTGCGTTCAATCATCAACATTGAACAGCATATTGGATTCAAATCCATTGAAAATCAGACAGATAAGTTGGCATCAAGAGTTGATGATGATCGTTTTGTTTCAATAAATGTGTAATTAATAGTTTATATAACATTTCAGACCTAAAGAAAGATCTGCAATAGGCAGCTTTAGCTCTTGCATGTTTAATAAATCAAAAACAGGCCTACCAATAAATTTCAGTGGACAACAAAATGACAACAGGCTTATTACATAGCAAGCAGCATAGAATGATGAAATTTTGATTCCACATATCTTTGTACATACTGGCTGAGCTTGATCCATTTTTGGACTGATAATTTGTAGTTTCCAAGTAATCCTATAACACTAAAAGGACGCATCAAGCTTTTAAGATTAATATCAATTGTCAAATAAATTAAAACAATGGGAATAACATCTTAAATACGCTGTTACTAGATTCTATTATATTATCAAACTTATCAATTCTCATATATTAACATTTGAAATTACAACAAAAAAATTTGGCATTTAATTCAACATTTTCAATTCCCATTTTATCATCTGAATTAAAAAACAACACGTCTGCATTTTATCTAATAGTAATACTGCATTTTAGGACTTCCTATTTTGTCTAATGGTTTGGATTGTTCGCACTTGGTTTTATTTTATTTTTATCTAATAGTTTCAATTCAATTTTGAAATATAGATAAAACATAAACAAATAACATGGAATTAAGGGTCAGAGTATGTATATATACCCTTAATTTACAATACTCCCAGATCTAGCTGTGAAGCAGAAAGAGAGAGAGAGAAATTGCGTTTAACATCCACTTGACACAAATTAGGTCATTTCGGGACTAAAATATGGTTTAATTTTATTTAAATAAATTGCTTACGCGTAGGGGTCTTTTAGCAGTGGGAGGAAACCGGAGGCTGGACAGGCAGCCCAACTCCTTTGCCACGTACAACCGGGGATTTGAAACCACGCCAGTTGACTCAATGACAGGCTTTAGGATACAGGGTGCGCTCGCTAACCATCCTCCCATCCACCCCCCCCCCCCCCCTTAGAAGTGAAGCAACTCATGACCGTCTGCCGAGTTAATATTTGGTGTCTTTATATCCCTTATCTATTGCATATTTTCGAAGTTCTTGTCGATCTTTGTCATCTTTTATAGTTCCTACCCAATAGTTCATACAACTGCTTATAACATTCTTTAATGTCTTTTCTTCTAATGCTTCTTTCATGACAAATTTCACAAATGGTGCCTTGTAATGTTCATATTGAAATTCTCCCAGGGATTTCAGTATTCTTGTTATTCTCAGGTAATTGTGCATTGATCTGTAAAAAGAAAGAAAATAATATTAAAGGGGCATTATGGGTGATTAGATAAAGAGCTGGAAGTTTTCACTATAATAGTTAGAAATTTGATAATGTAAAGAGAATATGCTGAAAATTCAAGTCAAATTGTTGAAGTCTAAGTTGATTATCATTACTAAAGTCAGAACGATAAAAAGCATAGTCTTGATTATCTATTATTGCATT
Organism: Patella pellucida; assembly: GCA_917208275.1. NCBI lineage: Eukaryota > Metazoa > Mollusca > Gastropoda > Patellidae > Patella > Patella pellucida. Next base: position 14,914,240 of record OU795041.1, read on the forward strand.
GAATTATCAATGAGCGTTGAGCAGCATATCAGTTCCAATCCAGTAAAAAACAACACATAAGATGGCATCGAGAGTTGATTAAGATCTTTTCATACTAATAGGCAGATTTAGCTCTTGTATAATGTATGTTAAAAGTATATTTTTTGATTTAAAAATCTATTCTGCTGTCCTTATGTCATCATGTTTAATTGTAGCTTCCATTTATTGTGGGGCCAAGAAGAATCACAGGATAAGTCAGTACTGGTTCCGTTCTTGCCAGGGGTAATAGCTACAGGGGTAATAGCTACAGCCATGCTAATTTCTTCTAAATACCCACAGAAGATTGAGAATAAAGACTGGCTTATTTATTTCATTGACTATTGTTTACATTTGTATTATCTAGAAATTCACTTCTGTCGTATTATCTTAGAAATATTTATAAACTATAATCAAAGTTGATAAAGTCAAATCTCCTGATAATATTTAAATCTACATGTACCCTCAACATTTCAAGAATATCTTTAATAAAGAGAAGTTAATTTTGATAGGTCTTAAAGGTCGATAGCCATTAATGGCTTTCAATCAATGGCTTATAGAAAATGAAAGAGAAAGGGGGTTTAATGTCCACTCGACACAAACTAGGTCATTTCAGGACTAACATATGGTTCAATTTTATTTCAACAATCCACTTACTTGTAGCGGTCTCTAGGAGTGGAAGCAAACCAAAGGAACTGGAGAAACCCTAGAGGTTAGACAGACGACTTGACTCCTTATCATGTACATGCGGGGATTATCAAAGCTACACCATTTGACTCAAACTAAATGACAGATCTTGAGATTTCACACACACGTGTCAAACCACCAGACCATCCAATTTTGACCCCCCACTCCACCCTCCTTCCAGAGTGTTACGTAAGTAATGAAATGAATGAAATGAGGTTTTAAATCCTACTGTTCTGCTCCTAACCTGGGCTAATGAAATGAAATAAAATATTGTTTAATAATGGCACATCAGCTCCGACCGGGCTCTGGGCTAATGAAGACGGGCATACGCCACACAGTGTGCTATAAGGGAAATTTTGCCTGGGCGGCGGCACTATGTCCTATTCTTAAATCGAATTCCAACTGCCAAAAGATCTTTTACGTGCATGTCAATGTGTACATGGGACCTTGGTTTTTCGTCCCATTCGAACAACTGTCTTTGTCAGGCCCTTCGTCCTGCATTACTGGATGAACTTTCTCTACCAATGCAGGGATCAATCGTTATGTAAGTAAAGACTGTCAGAGATCATAAGAGCTCATGAGAGTATAATGTATTTAAATTTAGGGAGGACATATTTCACAACGAAATTAATCTACTAGTTTTATCGATTAAATATTAGAAACTCAAAACTGTAGACAGAAAATTAAAACAAAGCAATAAAAACATCATTACCCATGATTACGTTTTGGTTAAAGAGACAGATAGTCATTATTCAACAGACATTTTTATAAGTTAAAGGTACAGTGGACATTTTAAAGACACATTATTCCTCACTCAATCGTAAATGACAAATATATACTATCAAGAACATCCATGACAATATGACCGACAGTCATTCTTTAATAGACATTTTTATAAGTTGAAGGCCCAAAAGATATTTTAAAGACATAATTCCACACTAAATGACAAATATATACTATCAAGAACATCCATGACAATATGACCAACAGACATCTTTATAAGTTAAAGGCACAGTGGACATTTTAAAGACACATTGTCGTAAATGACAAATATATACTTTCAGAACATCCATGATAAAATAAGGTTTGCCAAAAGCTAAAGGCCAAATGGACATTTTAAAGACACATTATTCCACACTAAATGACAATGTATACTTTCAGAACATCCAAAATAAAATAAGGTTTGCCAAAGAGAGTATTGGTCTAAACATTATTTAAGTAGATTTATCTTAACAATAATTATGTCTATTTAAAGTCAAAGGCCAGCTCAATTTTCGTCACTGAAGTTGACCTTATCAAATAGACCTAACCGTGCAAATCAGTGTTGGGATTTGCCCGTATATTGCGGACTTGTCCGAATTTTTTTTCCAAACGCACAATATTGTCAGACCGGGCTTATGTCTAATCGGACATCAAAACATAGAGAATAATATTCAAAATTCTAAAATTAATATAGTTGACTGAGAGTATAACTACCGCAACCCGATTATCGTTGAGTTATGCCCCTTTATTTTCGGGAAAAAATGGCTGACCAGAAATGTTTTGAAATCCCATCACTGGTGCACAAATCATGTTCAGATGAACATGAAGGGAGATAATCAAAGTCTTTACATGGGGCAGCATTTCCGACATGACTGAGCTCTCTTTAAGTCAAACACAATGTTTAATTTGGGCATGAACTCTCAATGTCAACTAAGTGGACAGAAGCCAATATTACTAAGTGACCAGTTATTTAATCTGTAACCTATCTTTGTTTGTTTGTTGATAACTAATAAACGATTGACCGCCAATTTTACACATTTATAAGACATCAGTGTTTCTAAGTTCTGACCCTATAATACCTCAATGATTAAGGTCAATACCTAAAGGGCTTTTATCATCATAATTATAATATGATTTGACCTGGTCAGTACAGATAATATACTGATATTGACTTAAGAAACCAAGCTTTAACTGTTTAAGATACTTATATATATCTTATCAAAACCTAACATGAATTTATAAAAGATTGACTATTTACTATCAATTTATCATACTGTATCCTCTATAAGCCACAACAAACAGATTAGGGCAGGGATTAAGCCTGGGTTGTAAAATGAAATGAAATGGGGTTTAATGTTCTACTGTTCTGCTCCCATACTGGGTTAATGAAGAAGGGCATATGCCATACAGTGTACTATAAGAAAATTTTGCCCGGGCAGTATCACTATCGCCAACTTTCATATCAAATTCCAACTGCCAAGGGATCTTTAATGTGCACGCCAATGTATACACAGAACCTTGTTTTTTCGGACCATCCAAATGACTAGACGGCTATCTTTGTCAGAACCTCAATCCTGCACCACCGACAGGGAGAAAACAACGTGATTAACTTTCTCGACCAATATAGGGATCGAACACCAGGCTAGTGAGCAAGTGCCTTACCCACTTGGAATATAAGAGTAGGTCGTAGTGCTGCTGCCCAGACAAAATTTTCCCCCATAGCACACTTTATGGCGTATACCCATTTTTATCAGCCCAGTTGAAGTAAAACAATAGGACGTTAAATTCCATTTCATTTCATTTAACTACATAAGTTTCATTTACCTGTTTAAATGAGCAAACTGAGTCTGCCAGCTGTCTCCCCTTCCAATCTCTCCCGTCTTCTCATCAATTATCTTCATACCATAGAAGTCTAACATCATTTCATAAGATTTAAGAACCCGGGCGTGTGCCTTCTGATCTTGTACTATGGCCTGATATAATAAAAAAAAAGAGTCTTAAATAACAAAAATAATGTCTTATCTTGAACAATTGTAATCAGTCTGATGAGGTGTCTTCAACTTTTGGTGAAACTTTTCGGTGTCTGTATAATTTTTCCTACAGTACTATAATCTACCTTTCAAATATTTGATGGAATCAACACCAATGCCAAAGGTTCTTTGACATGTGCACCAAACTGTTTGCAGGATCTGAACAACTCAATGCTGTTTCTTACTGACTTTTTAAGCTGTCTTCAATTAGCCCAGGTTAGGTGCAGAAGCGTAGGACATTAAACCCCATTTCATTGTACTATTAAAGAATCCCTAATATGTGAATACACCCATTGCTGAACTCCTAGCTGACTACCGCTTCTTTTAACGACAAAACCAGTTAGCAATGTTCCTAGTGTAATAAGAGTTACTTCCCTTATAAACAGACGCCTTTAACTCATTTGTTTACTTTTTGACAATTTGACAGTTAAAAATCATACTGTTTCTTCTTGAAACAAATATTGTAACAAATAAAGCTTTTATTAAAAGAGTAAAGTAATTTACAAAATATAAAAAAGCACCAAAACCACAAATATATTCTGTATTTTTATAATTCCATACCTTAATTTCATGTAACTGAAGTTCTTGAGCATGATAATTCATTCCACTTTCTCTGATTGGAAACAGCCTAAACCATAAACAAAACATATGTTTAAAATTTAAACCACTGCTCGTAAACTACAACATTACAAAAGTTAAATATCTAATACAAGGAATATCATTCAAAAAAAAAAATACAAGGGTAAAATCTTTCAGTCTGATTAAAGATATAATTTTTGTTTGTTTTTTTTAAAAATGTTTTGAATGGCCTACACTACATAAAGATCTGACCGGTTGTAGTGGAAGGCTGCATCATAGGTCATACAAGTGGTTTTGACCCTATAACATCAGACATCTGATTAATCATTCAACTTGTTTGCCTAATCCCTACCGCCATATAGAACACCGGTTATATTACAATTCTTCCAGATCCTAATGTAGTAAAGACAAGTAAAATGAAATTTTGAATTATAATGAAACGAAATTGGATCTGTGTTTTAATCCATTGGCCTCTTATTAATATGCTCTACCACAGATATAGATGAAAAATTACATACCATTGAATATAGCCATGATGTCCTTCTAATAGACCAAAATTCCCCCACCATTTCTTGTGTATATCATCTATTTTATCACCTAAATGTAAATCATCAACGTTAAATCAATAAATACTGTAGTCAAAACAAGAAAACATACTATTCATTTTTATATTCAGATAGTCACATTTTTGGATGCATCATAACTGATGTAGAGAGGGAGGGGGAGAAATGGGGTTTAACGTCCACTTGACACAAACAAGATCATTTTGGGACTAACATATGGTTCAATTTTATTTCTTTAGCAGTGGGAGGAAACTGGAGAACCCAGAGAAGTTCCACAAGGTTGGACACCCCCACCCCCTCAAAAATAAGAACCTAGCCAGGACTATAAAAACCTATATATACATATTATAATAAATACCATCTGGTCGGGAATATATTTGGTTTTTATAAAACTCCATATTTGATACTGCTTTTGGATCATCCTTCTTTCCCTAGAATTAAAAAAAAAATACTACCTGTAACGTAAATAACATTAAAAACAATTATCATTTCTTTTCATAGTATTTATGATTTTTTGTTTTATGAGCATGCAATATTTTAAAGTTTTTCAAATAAATTCGAGAGATTATGTTTAGTTCGATCAGATAGATTTATGAAAGTAATCTGATTTGATAAAGCTCTAACAATTACAAGTAAATGGCATATTCAAAGAAAAGTATTTGCTAGAGTGTAATGGTCACATCACCAGATAAAAATAGTCAAAAGAACAAACAGTATTGCAGTGTGTGCTAGTCCTTATTAATTATAATGGTTATCTGGGCTAAAAGAATTTGTAATCAAGGGGAGATAACTTACAGGATAGCCATTTCTGTATGTTTCTGTATCCCTGTCACTCCATCTCTTATATAATCTACTTGGTCGTTCCCACTGTAATCAAATATATAATATTCTTTTAGAGCCATTTATCAACTAGATAGAGCAATACATAGAAACACATACTTATGGAATAACAGCTAAACAGCTAAAATACAATGAGAGAATACTCTTCAAAACATTGCCTAAATAAATTAGGTATCTGTTATTCCATAAGTATGAGTTTTTGTGTATTAAAATATAATATGTATTACTAGAATAGATCATCATACAGGGTAGTGTTAATACTTTGTTACACTAAATTTAATGCCAAAATGACCTAGTTTGTGTCCAGTGAACATTATAGCCCATTTCTCTCTCTCTCTTTAGTATAATGCACAATATATTATAGATTTAAATGGATGGTTCAAATTTTGACAAGAAAATTTCTATTGGACAAAAAAAAAAAAATGTCCAATAGAAATGTTCTTAGAGGTGTAAAGTATATTATAGATTCTATGTATAGAGAGTATATGTATATTAGATAGTCTATGTATATTAGATAGTCTATGTATATTAGATAGTCTATGTGTATTAGAGAGTCTATGTATATTAGATAGTCTATGTATATTAGATAGTCTATGTATATTAGATAGTTTATGTGTATTAGATAGTCTATGTGTAATAGAGGTGTAAAGTATATTAGATAGTCTATGTTTATTAGATAGTCTATGTATATTAGATAGTCTAAGTATATTATAGAGTTTATGTATATTAGAGAGTTTATGTGTATTAGAGAGTCTATGTATATTAGAGAGTCTATGTATATTAGAGAGTCTATGTATATTAGAGAGTCTATGTATATTATAGAGTCTATGTATATTAGATGTAAAGTATATTAGAGGTGTATATGTTTATTATAGGTGTAAAGTGCAAAGTATATTAGAGAGTCTGTGTGTCTATGTGTGTTAGAGGTGTAAAGTATATTAGATAGTCAATGTATATTAGAGAGTCTATGTGTATTAGAGAGTTTATGTGTATTAGAGGTTTAAAGTATATTAGATAGTCTATGTGTATTAGAGAGTCTATGTATATTATAGAGTCAATGTATATTAGAGAGTTTATGTGTATTATAGAGTCTATGTATATTAGAGAGTCTATGTGTATTATAGAGTCTATGTATATTAGATAGTCTATGTGTATTAGAGAGTCTATGTATAATAGAGGTGTAAAGTATATTAGAGGTGTAAAGTATATTAGATAGTCTATGTATATTAGATAGTCTGTGTGTATTAGAGAGTCTGTGTATATTAGAGGTGATTCTATGTATATTAGAGGTGTAAAGTATATTAGAGAGTCTATGTGTATTGGAGGTGTAAAGTATATTAGGTAGTCTGTGTGTATTAGAGGTGTAAAGTATATTAGAGAGTCTATGTGTATTAGAGGTGTAAAGTACATTAGAGAGTCTTTGTATATTAGGGGTGTAAAGTATATTAGAGAGTCTATGTATATTAGGGGTGTAAAGTATATTAGAGTCTATGTACATTGGAGGTGTAAAGTATATCAGAGAGTCTATGTGTATTAGAGGTACATTAGAGAGTCTATGTATATTAGAGAGTCTATGTGTATTAGAGGTGTAAAGTATATTAGGGAATATATGTGTATTAGAGGTGTAAAGTATATTTGAGAGTCTATGTGTATTAGAGGTGTTAAGTATATGTGAGAGTCAGTTGGTCAGATAGCCTTGGCGATAGAGAGGTGGCTTCTCGCCAATGCAATGAGGGTTCAATCCCAGCTCAGGACTTTATCGTAGTAAGTGAGAGGGATATTTGGTTTCTTCCTGCAGTAATGAACGAAATCATTCGCACGATCTGTGCCAAGGACCAAATTGAAAATAAGCCTCAGGCTTAATTTGCTACCCTTGTAAAATGACGAGATTATTATGATTATTATTATGTGTATTAGAGGTGTAAAGTATATTAGAGAGTCTATGTATATTAGAGGTGTAAAGTATATTAGAGAGTCTGTGTATATTAGAGGTGTAAAGTGTATTAGAGGTGTAAAGTATATTAGAGAGTATATGTAAATTAGAGGTGTAAAGTATATAAGATAGTCTGTGTAGCCCATATTAAAAGAGTAAAGTATTACAAGAATAATGTATATTAGAGAGTCTGGGTAAATTAGGAGTGTAAATTATATTACAGAGTCTATAGAAGAGTAAAGTATATTAGAGAGTCTGTGTATAGTATATGTACATGTATATTAGAAGTGTAAGATATATTAGAGTGTCTATGTGTATGTACGTGTATTAAGTATGTGGTAGTCTATGTGTAGGAGTCAGGGTTTATCACAGGTGTGCGTGTGTGGGGGGGGGGAGCATTATAGTACAGACATGATGACTGATGAGTGTTGTATAAATATAACACGTTATTGTCTGCAATATTACCTATTTTATTTTATTTACTGTAGTTTATTTATTTTAAATTCATTTTATTCCATTTATTTCAATTTCAGAATTTGTTTCCTTTAATTTATTTATTTTTAATTTATTTATACAATCTAATTAAAATACAGATCTATAATTCGTTTCGTTTTTTATACTTTCAATGGCCTACACTACATGTAGATCTAACAACTTATAGTGGGAGATCACGTTCTATGACGTAGAAAATGACATTTGACCCCATAAGCTCAGTCATTCGATTAACCAATCAGAATCGTTTTTGCAAGTGGCTATGTTTTTGATCTATTTTTGCTTTGTTTTGATATCTGTCGGAGTTCATGTCTACCCACAGTTCCGTGCAAGAGAGGTCAAATCCCCTATTCGACAGACAATTTGATTGGCTGACCCCTCATTTAAAGCTGAACACGAGTTAAATAACAAACCTCCCAGATCCTAAAGTGTAGTAAAGACAAGTAAAACAAAATTTTTAAACTATAAAAAACGAAACGAAATTCGATCTGTGTTTTAATCAGATTGTTTATTTATACTAACAAAAATAACAATATAACATCTGCATAACTGGCGGGATAGTGGAGTAAGAGGGAGTCATGAACAGACGAGCTCGGCATCTAAACGCTATTCTGCCAATAAAACAGATACCAAACCTATAAAGTGGGATAGTGGAGTAAGGGGAGGTCACGAGAAGACAGGCCTGGCACCTAAAAACTAATCCCACAAAGATGACATCTACCAATCTAGAAGCAGAATGGACCATCTACCAAACGATATGTTTTTTATTAAATAAAGGGAAGAACTTCCCACTAAACCAAATCCATGGCCTAAGGCCAAAAATGGAAAGATTGCAAAATCATATTCTAAAAAACAGGAGGCAGCTTCGGCTCTCCTATGTCTTGTCTGCGATATCACTTAAGTGGAACCAGACGTTAAACACCAAAAAGAAGAAGAAGAAGTCTGCGATATCACTTCCGTGGAAGCAGATGTAAATTGCAACTACTTCACACAATATTGTATATAATAAAATCAAACTTTACTAAACAGTAAAAGTCACTACTTATTTTCCCAATATAAAATGACCTATATGTTACAGCTACTATTGAGTTAATATCAATGAAATTTACTTTATTTCTATGAAAGAATCATTAATGAGAAAACCCCAGTCAAGATAAGTTTATGAGGTAATCGGTCCCAATGTTAAAAAGATAGTAAGCTGGCACTGCCAGGCAGGATACGCCCACATTTTCGAGACATGGATAGAGAAAAAGCAAAACCGAAAGTGATATTTCCTACAATCAAAGGCTATAATTCATTAAATCACAATTTGATATGCGCAAATATCGAAAAAAATCAAGATCTTTAGGTTATAAACATGCATTTCAACTTTCAACAAAATCGAATTAAAATTGTGACCTATACTGGGTCCACAACCTTGATATACCATATTTTAACACTATTAGCGTACAAACGGCAGCCATTTTGTCTGGCAATTATGGTCCGATTTCATTGAAATTCAAACTCAACCTTCCGTATGGTGTAACGGTGATAGAGTCAAGCGTTTTTTTAAATCGGATAATAATCGTGACCTCCAGAGGGACCATAGGCGATTTTTCGGACAATCAGGGGCTATAATTCAGGAAGTTATGATCTGATATGTGCAAATAACGAAAGGAACCAAGATCTTTGGGTTATAACCATGCATTTCAAGTTTCATCAAAATTGAATCAAAATTGTGACCTATACTGGGTCCACAACCTTGATATACCATTTTATAACAGTATTCGCGTACACGCGGCGGCCATTTTGTATGGCAATTTTGTTCCGAATTTTACCGAAATTCGAACTCAACCTTTCTTAGGGTGTAACGGTGATATAATCAAAACGATTTTTTAAATCGGATAATAATTGTGACCTCCAGAGGGACCACAAGCTAAACAAAGACGATTTTGCGTATAATCAGGGGCCATAATTCATTAAGTTACAATCCGATATGCGCAAATATCGAAAGGAACCAAGATCTTTGGGTTATAACCATGCATTTCAAGTTTCATCAAAATCGAAAAATAAAATTGTGACCTCTACTGGGTCCACAACCTTGATAAACCATTTTTTAAACAGTATTCGCATACGAATGGCGGCCATTTTGCATGGCAATTTTGGTCCAATTTTCCAGAAATTCGAACTCAACCTTCCTTAGGGCGTAACGGTGATATAATCAAATGATTTTTTAAATCGGATAATTATTGTAACCTCCAGAGGGACCACAAGCTAAACAAAGGCGATTTTGCGTATCATCAGGGGCCATTATTCAGGAAGTTACGATCCGATATGCGCAAATATCAGAAGGAACCAAGATCTTTGGGTTATAACCATGCATTTCAAGTTTCATCAAAATCGAATTAAAATTGTGACCTCTACAGGGTCCACAACCTTGATATACCATTTTTTAACAGTATTCGCGTTCGAACAGCGGCCATTTTGTATGGTAATTTTGGTCCGATTTTTCCAAAATTCGAACTCAACCTTCCTGAAGGTGTATAGGTGATATAATCAAACGGTTTTTCAAATCGGATAATAACTGTGACCTCCAGAGGTACCACGAGCTAAAATAGGTGATTTTTCGGACAATCAGGGGCCATAATTCAGGAAATTACGTTCCGATAGGCGCAAATATTGAAAGGAACCAAGATCTTTGGGTTATAAACATGCATGTCAAGTTTCATCAAAATCGGTTCAAAATTGTGACCTCTATAGGGTCCACAAGCTAAAAACGTGATTTTTCGTACAATCAGGGGCCATAATCCATGAAGTTTTGATCCGATACATGCCAATATCGAAAGCAGCCGAGATCTTTTGGGGATTAACCTATATTTCAAGTTTCGTCAAAATCCGACAAGAATTGTGACCTGTAGAGAGTCCACAAACAATTGTGGACGGACGTCCGGACGGACAGACAGGGGCGACGACATAATACGTCCACATGAAAATGTGGGCGTATAAAAACAAAGAAGAGCTTTATAAAAATAAGACTTACAGCATCATCCTCACTGTCGGAACTTCTATTTTTAGATCTGGTTACCTGAAAGTAAAAAAGATTCTAATTGTTTAATTTTGTCTTATTCATTTCATATATAACCACATCACCTCGATCCTTCTGAGAGAGAGAGAGAGAGAGACATGAGGTTTAACATCCATTCAACACAAACTAGGTCATCATTTCGGGACTAACATATGATTGAATTTATTTCCATAATTCACTTGCGCATAGGGGTCGTTTAGCAGTGAGAGGTAACCGGAGAAACACAGGAGGTTGGACAGGCGACCCTACATGTCCCCTGTGGCACATTCAACCGGGGAATAGAAACCAAGCCAATACCAGAAAACCTATCCAGTATTTAGGGTATTTTCCGGTTTTTACTAGTGTTTTTCCAGTATTCAGTATAACATGGGGTTTCTGGTAGTTTTTACGGTATATAGTATAGTCGCTCCACAATCAACTGATCAGAAAAGGTTAAAATTTTGACAAAAACTTTTGGGGCTTTTGAGCTATGGTACACAATTCATCATATGATGTAGGCCTATTATTATAGAGTAAATAAACAGACAGACAGAAATGGGGTTTAACGTCCTACGCTTAAGCACCGTACCTGGACTAATTGAAGACGGGCATACGCCACAGTGTGCAATGAGGGAAATTTTGCCCGGGCAGCGGCGCTACGGCCTACTCTTATATCGAATTCCAACTGCCAAGGGATCTTTTACGTGCACTCCAATTTGTACACGGGACCTCGGTTTTTCGTCCCATCCGAACGACTAGGCAGCTGTCCATGTCAGGCCCTCCTTCTGCATCACTGACAAGGGGAAATCACGCCGGAAAATCGAGATGAACTTTCTCGGCCAATGCAGGGATCGAACACTCAACCTCCAGGCTAGCGAACCAGCGCCATATCCACTTAGCCACCGTGATCCCCAGAGTAAATAAACGCTGATAAACTTTAGCTATATCTTAGAAAACGATCTTACAATTCGCTTTGTATTTCTGTTTTTAATGGCATTTCCCATTTTCTTCTTTTTTGTTTTGACGTTTTTTTCTTTTCCCTTTTCCTTATCACTCTCTGAATTACTAATTCTATCCGTATCACTACTGGCACTGGCACTAGAATCTGGGCCTTTACTTTGATTGACTCCAGAAACGTTTTCTTTGGAATTTGGCCGTACGTAATCAGTCATCAACTTCTGGTTCTTAAATGTTTTACCACGCGTTTTAGATTTAACAACTTTCTTGGGTTTTGTTTTCACATCTTCATGATCTTGTTTCAGAGATCGCAACTCCTTTTCGCTTCCACTGCCTCCACTCGCATAGTAATCATCTGTATTACCGATTAGATTGTCACTTATCTGATCTGAATTCGCATCATCTACTTGCATAGGTTCATCATCATTGCAAGAATCAGCTTTTGAATAAGTTTCGTCGTTCAGTTTAATTTCTGGGGGATTTCCTTCCTCTACTTCGGTTTCTGTTTGCTTGTCACACTCAGCTCCGACGTCAATTTCCTTGTCTACCTCTTTATTTTGCGGTGTATCTTCATTATTAGACATCCTTCGACTCCTTCATTATCTAAATAATGTATCCTTAGATGTCTCTTTTCTTATTATACTCTCTATCATGGATGTTATTCTAAATAAAACTTTTTACTTTTAGATTTCTTTTCAACGTGCAACCATTTTTATGGATTACGAAACTACGTCAAAATATGATAAATGTATATATTGCCGATTATTGTGGAGATAAGATAATTAAAGTTACGTTCTCGACAAATAAAAAATTTGAAACACATCAAACTTGGCGGTTCTTATATAATTTGACTAAAATATATGAACAAAGGACTAAAAATATAAATTATACGAAAATAAATAAGCTAGCTTCGCCAAGATGGATGCGCCCATGAACAAATTGTAGACATGTCAAAGTGGACGATTGATGATTTTTAAATGAACTTAATAGCTAAGTATACCAACGAGATGGTGTAAGTCAGTTGGTGTGTACACAGATTTCTTACAGCTATGACATGGAATATTCTTTTTGGGTCAACTTCTAGATCACCATTGATCAGAAGACCTTTGAACTTCAAGAACCTCGATGTCATCGATTTTCACCGTTCAATGACATTGACATGTCATAATTCACAAAGGTCATTATCATATTGTTTTTTAGGTACAATTTTGAAAGTTAGTTAAGCAAAACCAATAATTTTGGACAATGTTTTAATATCTCCTAATTATAAATATAAGTTATTTTTTTGTGATTTGCAGAGGGCAAAGTCCACATTAGTTAGATAGCTCACGTAAAACACTACTTATGTTTAGAACATATTCGCACATGGTTAAAAAGGTTAAAAAAATCGTGTTGTGGGGAGTTCACACTTTTTTAAAATCAGGATAAAAACAAACAAACATGGGCGCCTAGGGCCGGAGCGTTCCTACCGTCCCATTAAATCAATGTCGAAAGTAATTGAAACCCCAGTCAATTTTACTGGGCAACTTTTCACTGCCAAACGATGGGGTGACAATCCGTGTGGGCGCCTGTACAATGTAAACGAACATCTTAGTGAGAAAATAAGACCTTGCTTACTTCGCTAGAGACAGTATGGGCGACACAACAAGCTGTTAAAAATACGTCCCCTCCCATCAAGTTACATTTTCCCCGTCATGGCACTCTAACTGCAGGTCAACGTCCATGTTCAGGAATGTCGGTCATACAAGACGAAACGCAATGTACAGGCGTTACATTGTACAGGCTTTCACACGGATTGACACCTCATCGGTTAGCAGTGAAAAGTTGTCCAGCAAAATGGACTGTTCTCCAATTTTTTTTCGACATTGATTGAATGGGACAATCCCTGAACGTTCAGGGTGAGTGTAATGAGACCGACGTTTAGAGCTGAACTAGAGCGTCTGATCCAGGACTTTAAGATATCCAGCGTAGGCCCCTATCGGCATCCACAATATGGAATGGCAGTTTATTCCACAGACTGATTCCGGCAGGGAAGAAAGAATCTTGGTAAGCCTTGAGACTGCATGATGGTTGGAGGTACCGGTTGGTGTGACCTCTGGTCATCGATCCAGTTGGTTGGAACGGTTTTGGTGGTATGTCTATCAGGTTGTGAACTACCCGGTACATCATGGTAGCTCTAGCCTGGACCCTTCTTGTCTGGAGAGTCTCGAGCTGGAGCTCCTTGAGCATAGCTGTTAGCTGCTGGTCTGGAGAGTCTCGAGCTGGAGCTCCTTGAGCATAGCTGTTAGCTGCTGGTCTGGAGAGTCTCGAGCTGGAGCTCCTTGAGCATAGCTGTAACGCTGCTGGTCTGGAGAGTCTTGAGCTGGAGCTCCTTGAGCATAGCTGTAACGCTGCTGGTCTGGAGAGTCTCGAGCCGGAGCTCCTTGAGCATAGCTGTAACCCTGCTGGTCTGCCTGTAGTCTCCCATGATAAAGCAAGCAGTTCTACGCTGTACTGCCTCTAGGGTGTTGATGTGGGTTTTGGTGATGTTGTCCCACACTGTGGCCGCATACTCCAACTACATACCGATTTACACTAAATAGGAATATTTTTACCTACATATATAGCCTATACTTGAAACACCTTTATTTATTTGTCTAATGCATAAAAAATATGTTCTAGAATTTAAAAAGTTAAAATTTGGGGTTAATTAAGTCGCTTCGATGTCTTCCCTATGAGTGACTGTAGCGGACTATCAAATATTCACTTCTATTTAGTTTGACACCCTATCTCTCAGTTCTCAAACATAAGCTTATAGAGTTTTATCATACGGCCTGTCATTGAGACAACTGGCCTGGTTTCGAATACCCAGTTGTAAGTGACAAGGAGTAGGGCCACCTGTCCAGCCTGGTGGGTTCTCTCCGGGTCCTCCGGTTTCCTCCCACTGCTAAAGACCCCTACGCACAAGCAAATTTTTGAAATAAAATTAAACCATATGTAAGTCCCGAAATGACCTAGTTTGTGGTGAGTGGACGTTAAACCCCATTTCTCTCTCTCTCTCATATAGAGTTTCTGTCCGTACTTACAATGGTAATAGGTTGAAGCCCTTTTTTCTTCATAATTTCTGATCCATTTTTTTATTTGAACATTTAACTCTCAGGCTAAAATAACAAAAAAAACTATGGCTACTCGACTGACCCTATTTTATGAAGGCAAGAACACCAACACTTACATGTATTTTGATGTGATATTCAGTTTATTACATAATGCACTGTACTTCAGAACCTGAACACAGTACCGACCTACATGTAAACTGCTGCATACAATTTTCTACTGCAAAGTAGCCAATATTGGAGATCAGTCCAAGCATAGTTTTGATAATGTTTTATACTTGGTGGGAAACACATCGATTGGGATTACTGTTACAAAACTGCTGCAATCTTCTGATTCCTGACCTGACATAGATTTGGCCTGGCAATCTGGTAGCATTGAAAATAAAAAATGGATCGATATTATTTTAGGAAAGGAATTGTATAGGCCTATCTGGGGATGAACCAATGAACACAGATTATCCCTTCATCAATCAAGAATACAGATTTGGTCTTTTTTTCAATTTAATACCAATTTGCTGCAGAAAATTAAGACATTCAACCCCATTCCATTCATTCTCAGATTAATCTACATTTTAACTTTTTCTTTCAGGTTTGGGACAAGAAAGTTGTACCAGACTATTACTAAACCATTAACACAAAATGCTGGAAAAACTTTAACTTCTAAATCTAATATAGGTAGAGTGTTTTTAGGCCATAGAATTTCACAGGCGTACAGTAGAGATCTCACACTAGTTAAAAATACACTTAAGAAATATACTGTTAATATATTATGTGGGGCAAGTCCGTTAGCGTTGTTGGGAATTGGCACAGCATGGTACTTGCGGAAGGATAATATAGCACAGTGTAAAACTAAAAAGAGTAATTCAAGACTTTTAGATAAAAAAGAAGATGACACGACCGATCCAGATTTTGATTGGCGAGAGTTTTTACGTTTGTTATGGCCTGATATATGGTATTTATTGGCGTCAGTGGCAGTAAGTTACAATTTGTTTAATGGTACATATACATAGAACGAACAATGTTTCAACCATCAAGGTTATTTACCATAATCCTAATTAGTTTCTATAAGCATCCATTTTAGGGTCATTCCGACTCAGATCACCACAAAAAAATTTAAAATTTGGGAAATCACCTTTACCACCCCACATAAACATGTACATAAAATTTTATGAAAATCCAAGGAGGTGGGTTAATAAACCCATTGGGAGATTTGACATAGAATGAACCTTTACCTCTGTGGCTTAAAATGCCGTTGACTGCAACATGTTTCCTATGTAGTTTTGTATCGAGATTTTGTGGTTGACCATTCTAAAAGTAAGTTCAGGAGGACCACACTACACACAAAACAGAATCTACAATATAAACCTGCGAACTAGAGAGAATATAGATATTGCAAATATAATAGATATTGCAAAAAATAAATATCAAATTAAGTGAATGTATCAGGGGCCAGCCACTGTATCAAAAGGTCTGTCAATAAGTCAACTGGAGTGGTTTCGATTCCCTGATTGTACGTGACAAGGAGTAGGGTCGGCTGTCCAACCTCGTGGGTTTCCTTTTGGTTCTCCAGATTCCTCCCTCTGATATTGATCTCAGTCTGCAAGCAAATTATTGAAATAAAATTGAACCATATGTTAGCCCCGAAATGACCTAGCTTGTGTCAGGGGGATGCTAAACCCCTATTTTTCTCTCTCTATTTACAAAGATATGATGATGTATAAATAGTCTGCAGACAATATAAACAGGCCTGTGCCACCTAAACATGTTGGATATCATCTGTTGATGGACCTCCTTTTAATCCAATTGAGTTCATGCCGAAAGATTATCTTAGGAATTTTTGTTACTGAAGTAAGATTTTATTTTGATACTGTTTCAGAGTGCCCTGGCAGTGGCTTTAGTTAACGTTAAAATCCCAATAATGTTAGGAGAAATTGTAAATGTTATTTCCCAATTCACCTCACAAACGGCTGAGTTATTTATGGAGCAGATTAAAGGACCTGCTTTACGACTAGTTGTTTTATATTCTGTCCAGGTGAGTACACACACAGCTCTTAATTAGGATTTCTTTTACCAGTCAATGTCAAACTGGTTCCGTGGTTATGGTGAAAGCTGAATAAAGAATTGATCACTTAATATTTTACTGCCCTAACTATTATATTGTCTTCAAATGGTGTGACTAGATGTTAGAGTCTAAAAAATATGCCTTATAAAGAAAGCAGGGTACAGTATGTCCTGCAAAATATAGTATGTAGTTAATTAGCTTAGAGAATAGCCTCGTTTCCTACATGTACATGATGACTGCTAAAGACCCATACGCTCAAGCGAATTATTGAAATAAAATTAAACCATATATGTTAATCCTGAAATGACCTAGTTTGTGTCGAGTGGACAGTAAACCCCATTTCTCTCTCTCTCTGCATGTACACGAATCTTGAATTATGATGTAATAAGGTTAACCATGAAGTCACAAACATCATGTTCCCAAAGAAGCGACCAGGAGTTTTACAACATCTAGACTACGGTACACGTTGCTAGAGTGGTCTGCAAATCCCAAACTTATAGCTACGTTATCTCCCTCTACCACAGAGTCGCCACAGACGCGTGATCAGTAGCATCCAATCAGAGGCTGTGACACAAACACACTCAAATCAAAGATGGCCACCTCCACGGAAACCTTGACAGGTTAGACTTGGTATTCACAATGATCAAGGAATTTGATAGGACCACGCTGGGTTGATAGCCAATCAAAATTAGTGCCAAAATATCCAGGGTATTATCTGAAGGGCTCGATAAGATGTACAGAGTTAAAGTGAAATGGCTCTGTTATGTTATATTTATAGCACCGCTTTCATGAGTTAACAGGTTTAACCAGGGGCCGAAGGCTCAACATGTTTTTTGTTATTGCACAGAAAACCCACCCCAGTTCTCTATATGATTTCTACTAAAACTAGTGTAAACCAGCAAAAGTGTGCAAAAACATTGAACTTTTCTAGTTATTGCACGGTTAAGCTCCACCCAATCTACTATAGGGAAACAATCTTCTTATTCAACGAAAAGAACAAAGGAAGATTTCCCACCATCCATGTTACAAATTGATTTGTGTCTATTTCAGGGTTTATTAACATTTTGTTATATAACATTACTATCGACTGTTGGAGAAAATGTTTCCACCAGGATGAGGAAACGTTTATTTGAATCTTTAATGAAACAGGATATAGAATTCTTTGATAAATATAAAACAGGGGAGTTAATAGATAGGTAGGTCTGACGCAATCCTCCGAATTCAACTTCAAGAAATAGATCCAATAATCTTCGATTACCTTTAAACATATATTATGTAAGAGCTCAATCTGCCTATTGCAGGTCTTTCATTTGGGCTCAAATGTTATAGAAATTATTATGCGTGTAACAGCTATATTCTTCTATTACAGATCCTTCTTTTGGCCTCAAATGTTATTATATAAAATTTAATTAGACATTATTCACATGACAAGGTTTCCTACTACTGCTAAAGACCCCTACGTGCAAGCGAATTATTGAAATCAAAAATAAAATTATTTGTTAGTCCCGAAATGATCTAGTTTGTGACATGGAGGTTAAACCCCATTTCTCTCTCTCTCTCTCTTTGGGTAAATTACAATATTTGATAAAGATATTTGTCTGGGTTATCTTTCAGGTTGACGTCTGACGTGCAGGATTTTAAAAGTTCCTTCAAGTTATGTATATCTCAGGGTTTACGAGCTGTTACTCAGGTAATAGAACTAATCATTTTAAGGCGCTAAATCACTGATATTTGGGACCTAGAAGTATTTATTGCGCATGCTCTCAACATGACTTGTGGAATATGTCTAGCCTCGTTCTCCAAGTCCCTTGTTACAAATGGCAAGTCCCATGTTACAAATGACACTAAAACACATTATGGTACACTATTCATGTACCAATGGTAAAATGTTTATTTTGTCTTAAATATTAGTTATCAGAAGCCCATCTTTTCCCAGTAAGATATAAATTAAATTTTGAAATTATCTGCCCTTGATAATTCCATTGGCCACATAGGTTGATGCTAAACACCAAATTTACAACCTAGTCTTAGCGTCATTGTTTACGTATACGTTTGCAACAAAATAGTGGCTTCTCCCTCAATTATGTAGAAACCTTCCTTCACCCATTTCAAAGTTTTTGATTGCTCAATAAAATTAGTACAATCATCAATGTCGGGTTAATGGAAATTATAACAGAATGATATCGCTAGGGATACAGAGTATATATTTATGTATTAATACAATATTTCTCTCATGATATTATGTTAAATATTTTTATGTTTATATCTTTTATTACAGACAATCGGCTGTGTAGCAACTATATTGCTGATATCTGTTAAATTAACAGGAATAATGCTAGCTGTCGTACCAGCCATTATTATAGGTGGTACTTTAATAGGTTCAACTTTACGGAAATTATCCAAAGATGCACAAACACAGGTAGTTTTATTTACATATATTTATACAGTATAAGTTAAGATAAATTAAAGCTACATTCCCACAATTCATCGGGAAGGTATCTTTGATAATAACACCACGGAACTCTTTAAAGTTTACAAAGAAAGTGTGTCTTGGAAAATCGATATCCCACATATCAATTCCTATTGCATGAAAATCACAAAGAAATTTGGTTTTCATGCAGAAATTGCCCTAATATGGCACAAAGAGTAAAAATGATTTAAAGTTAAGTGACAGTTCATTCCAGTCTCAGCTACATATATTGCTGTCCTCCTTCACATTTTAAATGAGATATTTATCTTGATACCAACACATCACATGCTACAGTCATTGTACCCAATGCTTCTTTTTATCATCCATTTTCTGTGGTTCAATGTATCAACAATTTATTGTGAATACTCTACAGGTCCATGTTCTTGTCAGAGTTTTTTCAAATTTACAGGAAAGCATCATGTGGTCAGGGGGTGGTTGGTGGATGGATGAATGATTAGCTTGGTTTCGATTCCCCAGGTGGAAGGGAGAAGGCTCGTCTGTCCATCCTCATGGGTTTTCTCTGGATCCTCAGGGTTCCTCCTACTGCTAAAGACCCTATGCGCAAGAGGATTATTGAAATAAAATTGAACCACATGTTAGTCCCAAAGAACCTAGTTTGCATCAAATGAAAGTTACACCCACATTTCTTTCTATCAAGAAAGAACAAATTAGAAATGAGAAATGTGGTGAAGTCTATATTGTTGTAGGCTATTTGTAATTGCAGTAAATTCCAGTTGTTATTCTTTCATATTATACTTCTTTATAGGTAGCCCAATCAACAGCTGTGGCTGATGAAGCTATAGGTAATGTCAGAACTGTCAGAGCTTTTGCTATGGAGAAAAAAGAAAATGAGTATGTACACTGTATTTAGATATGATTATATATTACATATAATGCATAATTGTTGTCGCAACCTAAACTGGTGTGATTTGTATTAAAGTTGTGATTTCTGTATGATTTGGTGAAAAGTCTGTATGGTTTGGAGAAAAGCATGCATGGTGTCCTTTTAGAAAAGTCTGTATAGTTCATGGTTTCTAAGAAAATCTATAATTTTTCCAAGAAAATCTGTGATTTCAAGGAAGATCTCTGTATGATACAACGGTTGTTTTTTAGATTATATGGTAGTGAATTAAATAAAGCTAGGAAGTTAAATATACAGCTAGGAGTTGGTATCGGTGTATTCCAGGGGTTAGCCAATATAGCTTTAAATGGTAACATATATCTCTTATTAAATTCTAATAATATTTTAGTAGGTTTTCTCTTGGCCCTCCCACTGCTAGAGACCCCTACATGCAAGCGAATTTTTGAAATAAAATTTTCTAAAGGTCTTTCCACTGCTATGTAAGTCAATAGTTTGTGTCGAGTGGACGCTTAACCCCATTTCTCTAGTTTATTGATACACAATCATGTATATGTTTTACTTTTTTTAGGTATTGTATTAGGAACTATGTTTGCTGGTGGATATATGATGTCATTACATGAATTATCTGCTGGAGATCTGATGTCGTTTCTAGTAGCAACACAAACAATAGAAAGGTAACAATCTACCGTATTTGTCAGTGGATTAGGTGCAGGTGTTTGTAAGACTTGAGTTTGTCAGAGGTCTTCCAGGATAAAGAAATAATATATAGTTTAAGTGTACCTTTCTACGTCTCCCTTATAAAACATGTGCCATACCATGCATGTCCCAAATTCACACAGAGTTACAATAACTAGGCCAAACTCTAATGGTACCATTACATAAAACCCCCAGATCTGTTATATTCAAACATGGAATTGATGTATGAAAAACATTATGATATCAGACAATCAATAATAGTCTATTCTACAAATGATTGATTTCCATTTTACTTTACAGATCTTTAGCCCACATGTCTTTATTATTTGGACAAGTTGTAAAAGGGTTGAGTGCTGGTGCAAGAGTTTTTGAGGTAGAAATGTTCCATGTTGTTAAGATTATGATTCATCATTTGCATTTTTTGCTCAAATATAAAATTTCTCTCTATACTGAGTGTTTAAACAGGAAGGAATGGGGAGTGGGGGGGGGGCGCTAATGGTTAATGGTTACGCATTGAATCATACGGTCTGTCGTTCAGTCAATTGGCCTGATTTCTATTCTCTGTGTCAAGGAGTAGGGTCGCCTGCTCATAAAGCCTGTCAGCGAGTTAACTGGCGTGGTTTTGAATCCCCGGTTGTACGTGGCAAGGAGTAGGGTCACCTGTCCAACCTCGTGGGCTTTCTCTGGGTCCTCCAGTTTCCTCCCATAGCTAACCCCTACGCACAAGAGAATTATTGAAATAAAATTATCCATGATGTACTATGATAGATTATTTAACATTAAATTAAGAAAACAAATTTAAAATACCAACGCTAGTTTCAGTCGGATTTAAAATAGGCCAATCATTTCTGTTTGCCTACAACAAAATGATAGTGCTGGTTTATAACATGGCGAGTGAATTTCAATTCAATATTGTGGTTTACAAGCAAATCCTATTGCACTTAGATGACAGAATGAGACTTTAATTAAAGTAACAATTTCCTTGTGGAAGTATTTATACTTTCATATTTATTATGTTAACAAATATTTTCATTTTTTATTAAATAAATAAAAACATGAAATGGGGTTTAACATCCAACTGTTCTGCTCTGAACTAGGTTAATGAAGACAGCAGTATCAGAGAATGAGAATATTTGTTTTGATAAGATTTGTGTGTTTTTTCTTGTTTCAGTTTATCAACAGTGAATCAAAGATACCATTAGAAGGGGGTAAAATAATACCATTTCATAGTCTTAAAGGTGATATACAGTTTAAAGATGTTAATTTTTCATATCCTACTCGACCAGGACAGGTACGTTCATTTGTAGAATTTTTTCATTTTTTATTTTCAGCGTTCATTTGTTTGATCTGATATCCATACTCTTAAAGATGCTTTCCGGTGTACAGAGTACAGACTGTGAATTTGACGATATATTTGGACTTAATCATATTCAAAAAGTTTGCTTTAAATACCTCTCATAACATTGCCCCAAGATGTAAAATTCAGTTTAAAGCAGTTATGTTTTCTACATGACTTGATTCAGGGGTTCTCCATTTTCAGCTTGTACGATTTGATCTCCTTACAATTTTGTCCTGTTAATGCCTCGTGAATGTTTTTAGGGAATCAAGTATTTTCCTAGTAAGATTGGGTGTCTGTTCTTCCCATATACATGATCACCAAATTTGCCATACCTTTATTGGAAATAACTACCCTATAAATACTTTTGTTGGAATCAAGACATTATTTGCATTGCTTCTGGTTGCATCTGGTTTAAAGTGTAACATATTTTTAAATGATCATGCCTTATTTGTTAATTTTTTCAGATGATATTAAAGAATTTTAGTTTAGATGTAAAAGGTGGAAGAATTTTGGCTCTTGTTGGTTTATCTGGAGGAGGTAATTTTATTACTCTGATGTTATCTTGTTAAAGGGGTATTGGTGGAGGATTGGCTGAGAGCTGATATTGTTAGCCTTTAGATTCAAGCGCCCACGATGTAGTGAGAATTTCACTGGTTTATGTCCAAGTGACAGAAAATAATTGTTAATATGACTAGCATCCAGGGCTCACACTGGCTTTCAATTTTTTTACGCCAAAATATATTCTAATTTTTATGTAAAACAATGATGATATTTATTTCCGCCAACTTGAATATTTTATCCGCCAAAAATATATGATAAAAACAACACATATTGTAAAAATATAAACAAACTTCACATTAGCACAATTGGAAAAGGATTTATGGAGATCCGGTTTAATTTTAATTAGAGTGATGGACATCAAATTTGATAGATGTAAATTATTGCTGACTTTAGAATGTTCACATATTGAACAAAACAATTTTCTTCGTGTATACGTCAAATCTCAGCCACGGATTGCCAAATTCACAGTTTTCTTTGAATTTTCGTTTCACGTGTACCGTTACGCTATCAGCATCTGAATCATTAATCGTAATGCCAATTTCATTTCGTCTAGAGGAGCCAACGTCAGACTCTTCGTTAACTTTAGAACACTTCAGTTTTCCCAGTCCAGACTTGTCGCTATTCAACTCGCCCTTTCTTTTTCGACCCATGCTGATAATGTAATATGAAATGATAATTTCCAATTAGCCGTGCTGTTATATACATGTGGTATGAATCTACAGTAAATGAAATTCAACTATCAAAACGTGTAACTCTCTTTGAAAAGAGTTGTCGGGCAACTTTGGCGACCGACAGTGTGAGCCCTGCTAGCATCACTGGAATATAAACATGTATACATTATTCAAGAGCTAAATCTCCCATAATCAACTCTCTATGTCATCTTATGTGTCGGATTTTTACTGGATTTGAATCCGATCTGCTGCTCAACACTCATTGATAATTAAATCCTAAAATGGATAATCAAGACTTTGTTTTTATTGTACGAATAATGGTGATTGAGACTAGGATTAAATTTAATACCTCGGTTCAGAGTGGAGCAATTGGACTGAAATTTTCAACATATTCAATTTACATTATCTATTTTTTAAGAATTATACCGCAGACAGTCATTTCGTTATCTAATCTCCCATAATACCTCTTCAAATGTACAGAATAAAAACATATAATCTGTGCTGGTCGGACAATAAGGAGTGATATCGGGTCTTCAGGGACGTTAGTATGTCGCTAGTAAGTATAGTGTATGTTTTATTGTTCTAGGTAAATCTACTGTAGCAGCGTTATTAGAACGATTCTATGACATTGATCAGGGGCAGATAACTATAGATGGTCAAGATATACGTGATTTAAATCCAACATGGTTAAGAGGTCGAGCTATAGGTTTCATCAATCAGGCCAGTATTGCATATTTTAGTTGAATTGAATTATTCTCTTACATAAATAGAAAATTTTCTAATCCATGAACCAAACAGTAATCAGGCAAAGGGAGATAGGAATAGTTCTGGCATGATATATCGTCGAATTGATGTATCGCGATTCACCTTTCATAATGCATGAATTTTTCTCACATGACACTACTCAAACTATATTAGTATACAAATAGACATTTTTTTAATTGATTCTTTTATATTTGTAGGAACCGGTTTTATTTGCGACCTCTGTCATGGAGAATATAAGATATGGTCGTCCAGATGCTACGGATGGTGAGGTAAAAATAATGGCATTAAGCATTCAAAGGCTTATAGGCCCTAGTAAATATTCTGGTTGACATTGAGTTGAGCTCCGTCTGTTCTGCTAAATTTTGTTTCTAAAGCATATATCGTAAACCATTCAAGATATTTTTTAGAAACTTTGTACACACAGAGATGTACCATTTGTAAGCTTTTAGTGGCATCTTAAAACACAACGTTTCGACAAGTATCCTCTTTCGATATCAAGCTCCAGGATAAGAGTATACTTGTCGAATCGTCATGCTTTTAGAATAAAACTAGTGATTGTATCTCATAAAACCTGTGTTCTGTTAATGTACCGTTTGTTAATTAAAAATTTATTAGATTAATAATCTTTTTGTTTCCATGGACCCCCTGCAGTGCTGCAGGACGGAGGACCTGGCAGCAAGGGACAACATATATATAGTCCTTCAGATGGCACGAAAAACGAAGGTCCTGTGTGCACATTGGCATACTGGTAAAAGAACCCTTGACAATTAGACTTCAAAATAAGAGTAGCAGTAGTGGCACTTTCCGGGCAAAATTCCCTCCTAGCACACTATATGGCATGTGTCAGTGTTCATTAGCCCAGGTTAGGAGCAGACCAGTAGGACATTAAGCTCCATTTCATTTCAATTATGTTTCCTCCGACTGCTAATGACCCCTACGCGCAAGTGAATTATTGAAATAAAATTAAACCATATGTTAGTCCTGAAATGATCTAGTT
Organism: Patella pellucida; assembly: GCA_917208275.1. NCBI lineage: Eukaryota > Metazoa > Mollusca > Gastropoda > Patellidae > Patella > Patella pellucida. The sequence continues at coordinate 14,939,656 of OU795041.1, forward strand.
GTGTTGAGTGGACGTTAAACCCCATTTCTCTCTCTCTCATTTCATTTGTTTCAGGTTATAGAGGCAGCGAAACAAGCCCATGCTGATGATTTTATTAATACATTTCCCAATGGTTATAGTACAGTACTAGGTGAGCGAGGTGTAACAGTATCGGGTGGACAGAAACAGAGAATAGCTATAGCAAGAGCGTTAATCAAAAATCCTTCTATATTAATATTAGATGAGGCTACTAGGTAACTATAAGTATTTCATTGTTTTACATTCTGGAAGGCTAGATGGCCGAATGGGCGCGTTGTATCATAAGTTCTCTGTAAATAAGACAATTGGCGTGCTTTCGATTCTACGGTTGTATGTGACAAGGAGTAGGGCTGCCTTTCCAATCTTGTTTTTTTTATGTTAGTCCCAAAATGACCTGTTTTACAATCTGATTAAAATACAAATCTATTCTTAGTTTTGTTTTTTTTATACATTCGATGGCCTCCACTATATAAAAGGAGGCTGTGTCAAGGGTCATACAGGAAACTTTTGACTTAAAGAGGTCTGTGATTGATTAACCAATCAAGTGGCTACATGTATAAGGAGATACATTATTTGTTTTGTCAACTATTCCAGAGCTTGGTGTAGTGAAGACAAGTAAACCAAATTCTGTATTATTTTAGAGCGGATGCTTATAATGGGATCCATTTTTTTTGCAAAATCCAGTTGTAGAAACCCATGAAATGAGCCACTGAGACCCAATCCACTACCCCCCACCCCAACCCCATGCAAGAATAGAGAATAGATGAACACTTCTAGTTGAAAGATTCTGTATCAATATGATATTATGTTTTTTATTATTTCAGTGCATTAGATGCTGAATCAGAGCGAATAGTTCAAGAGGCTTTAGATAACGTAATTAAAGGTCGAACAGTGTTGATTATAGCTCATAGATTGAGTACTATACGAGATGCTGACGTCATAGCAGTAGTAACACATGGTCAGATTGTAGAGGTACGTTCTCTCTCAATAAGTTAATATGGCCATACATTCCTCAAAATATTCCAGCCAGGTTTCCCCTTGTCAGTGTTTAGGGGTGGGGGTGGATGGATGAATGGTTAACATGAGTGCGTTGCATCAAAAGGCCTGTTACTGAGTCGAGAAGACTGGTTTCGTTCCAACTTTTATGTTACTAAGATTATGGTCGCCTGTTCAATCTCATGGGTTTGTTCCGAATCCTCCGGCTTTCTTGCACTGTTAAAAAACTTTTTATGCAAGCGTATTATTGCAAAAAAAAATAGAACTATGTTAGTCCCAAAATGACCTAGTTTTCTATCCAGTTACTAAATGGCCTTAAAAGAATATTATCAAAATAAAATGTGAAATTTTATTTTATTTCAGATGGGTGATCATAATACTTTAAAGCAGAAAAAAGGGTTATACTGGGAACTCATCAGACAACAAGAAATAGAAGAAGAAATCGAAGAATTCAAATAATCTTATTTTAGTTTATTGTAGAATTAGAACAGTTGTCATTTGAACAGCTTCTGCTGGGATAATTTATCATAGGACAACTAGGTTTTACATAATATATCTATAGTGGAATTTTATAGATACATTATGATGGAAGATTGGATAATGAGCTGACTGTTCTCACTATAATAGTTAAAATCAAGATAATTTAAAGGTAATTGATCCACTTTGATTCGAGATTTTAGCGATTGAATTTTGGCCTAGCCTAGATCATCATTACTAATGTTGGTACGATAAAAAACAGTCTTGATTACCCATTTCATGATTAAATCATGAATAAAAGTTGAGCAGCAAATGGGATTCTAATCCAGTAAATATTGCTGGCTACCGTTGACATATAGAGTTGAATATGGTCCCCGATAAGTTAATTAATGTCTAATTAATAAAACATTTGATAAAATAATAAAACTTGACCTGCAATAAGCAGATTTAGCTCTTGCATAATGTATGTTTAAATATAAGAATTGACAATCTAATTAAAATTGGATCTAAAATTTAATTCCTATTCCTATTTGAATAGATGTTTATTATTCATGTGTCCTATTTGAAATCTGCTGTATGTGAATGTGATTAGCTTATGACCAAAGAAAGGAAAAGTGTGTACTGTAAATATAAAAGATAGTAAGCTGGCACTGCCAGGCAGGATACGCCCACATTTTCAAGACATGGATAGAGAAGAAGCAATACCGAAAATGATTTTTTCTACAATCAAAGGCCATAATTCATTATGTTACAATTTGATATGCGCAAATATCGAAAGGAATCAAGATCTTTAGGTAGTAAACATACATTTCAAGTTTATTGACTTGACAGTAGTTTTATAGGCTGCTGTCTTGACTTGACAGTAGTTTTATAGGCTGCTGTCTTGACTTGACAGTAGTTTTATAGGCTGCTGCCTTGACTTGACAGTAGTTTTATAGGCTGCTGCCTTGACTTGACAGTAGTTTTATAGGCTGCTGTCTTGACTTACAGTAGTTTTGTTGTTGTTTTTCTAGTAGTTTTATAGACTACAATTTTAACAGTATAGGTTATATTATACTGTGTTGTTTACACAGAAGTTACATGTATACACAGACAATGGTTTATGGGCTGTTTGCTTGACAGTGGTTTTATAGGTTGTTTGTTTGACAGTGGTTTAATAGGCTGCTTATTCGTTTCTGGATTTGAAGGTCCACTTCCACCAGGGATGATATCATAGACATAATATAGGCGGTTGGCTTGACAGTTGTTCTTTAGATTCAATACAAGGTGTTTGATTGTGATACTGTATTTATTATGCTTCATATTGTAATTTGAATGATGTAAATGTTTTTATTATAAAATTAATAATAGAGAAAAATAAACTATTTTTATAAACAAACTAATCTGATTAAAATACAGATCAATATTTTGTTTCGTATTTTTATACTTTCAATGGCCTCTACTACATGGAGATCAGCGTTGAGGTTTCTAGTACTAGTAGGATACCCACCGTTCTGTACATCGCATGCAAAGAACTTGTTTCGTTCTCTCATGACTACAATGCGTAGCCTATAACGTTCACAAGTTTTTTTCGGCAAAGCTGGTTAACTATCCTTATAAGACATATAGAAATAGAAAGCACTAAAAATAAACACACTTTATGGATATACTACTTCTGAATTTTATTAACATGCTACGTTTCAATACACATACAGGTATCATTATCAAGCAAATAATGATTAATTAACAAAAATGTGATGCAATATATAGGTGAACACTTTGGAAGCCATTCTGTATATATTATATATGTATTTCATCTGGTATATATTTTTGTGGTCTATGGTTTCTACTTATTTGTGGTCTATGGTTTCTACTTATTATCTATTTGTTTAATTATTATGGTTTCTACTTATTATCTATTTGTTCAATTATTATGGTCTTTGAGTATCTGCAAAATGGTTCAAATTGTTATCTTTGATCTGGTTAATTAATTGTTGTTATTGTGTTATCCGCTATAATGGTTTCTCCTTGTTGTGTATATATTACATCTTTCATCTTGTTAATCAATTTATTGTTACTGTTTTATCTACAGAATGGCTTCCAAAGTGTTCACCTATATATTGCATCACTTTTTTGTTAATTAATCATTATTTGCTTGATAACGATACCTGTATGTGTATTGAAACGTAGCATGTTAATAAAATTCAGAAGTAGTATATCCATAAAGTGTGTTTATTTTCTGGTTAACTATGAAATGAAAAGTCGCAGAATGCTGAAAATGGTGTATAGAAGGTGATGAACAGGACTTGGTGCTAATTCAAGAATATTGGTTATTACTTAAGGAACAAATATCTTTAGCATGGACAGTAGTAACTTACATTGTGGATGACCTTAGGATGGGTGTGTCTGTGCCATTATTTGGAGTAATAAACTTATTTATATTATTGAACCAGTGTCCTTTAAGTCAAAACGAATATTTTTTGTAATCATACATACACTATGTCAATACACGAATACTATTATGTAATGTTTTTATGCCATGTGATAATTCAAATCTTATTTGTAACTAGGGATTCGAAGAACGAGGCTAAACACAAGTCGTCAAACGGTGATGCCATATTTTCATCTAGAGAGCATGAGCAATATCTAGCCTACTGTTGGTGTAGACTAGAATAACCAGACGCTAGAGATTGCCATTCGATTGAGATTTCTTGCCTATTTCTCTAAACATAACTGATTTGAAATTAGATGTAAAACGGAAACAATTGACTATTAATCAGTTTATATACATTAATCATTTTACATTATTATATACGTTGCGACCCATTTGTGCCAGTTTTTAAGTCCCAAATATTAGCTCCTTTAAATTTAATATTACGGTATTGAATGTAACTTGAGGGCTCATATCAGAATTACAATGAAATATTCTGCACAATGATGTGTTCAAATGCAGTTGCCAGTCTGAGTACATAGATAGGTACTAAATTCTAGGCAATGTCATAATCATCTATAAACATAACAATTATTCAAGTATCATCTTCTTCTTCATCATCAAACGATAGTAGATTGTTCTTTTTTACTTTTTTCTCTTTGGATTTTTGCTTATTTTTACTGCCCTTTGTTTTTCCACTTTTCTTTACTTGTTGTTCCCCATTATCATCACCACCCTCTTCTTCAGCTGGCCTTTTTGGGGGCCGTTTAAAAACTATTTTATCTCCAATGTTGTGTGCTGGTTCCTCTTTCTCTATTTGAAGCTGTATTTTTTCAACTTCCTCAGAAGTTAAATCTCCATTTTTTAAAACTACCACAGTTGGCTTCTCGTCATTTTTATTAGACTCTTCATCATCATCTTCGTCATCAAAATCAGCCAATTCCCTCTTTGTGTCGACATTGGGCCCTTCTTTATAACCTATCCTCTCTTTAAATCTTTTTATAAATGAAGGCTCGTCATTTTCAATATAAGATACTTTATTTGAACCTTTATTTCCCCTACCAGGCATAATGGTTTAGTATTGTTGTGTATTTCTACTACTAAACGGTACTTCAAATAGGAGATTTTAAGTGTGACGTATTTCCGGTGTCTATTTTTAGCTCTGATTTTTCCGTATAATTTTACTCTATACAGGCTAGAGAAAACGACGTTTTTAATCTTTTTCTCTTTATAGAAAGCGAATCGTATTATTTTGTTGTAAATTGCGTATAGCATTCGCAATAAATTACTGTTTTCAAATCATGCACAAATGTATAAATTATGATTATTGTTGTTTTAATGAAGATATTATACGCATCCAGCCTCAACTAAACTATGGATTGATTCTTTTTCGGAAATGATGGAATCTGTATGGAATAATCAAAATGAAAGTCTTATGATTGGAGATTTAAACATAGATCTTTACAAAAATCAAAATAAATATTGGACCGATTTGTTACAAACTTTTGGCCTTAGTCAACTTATTAAATCACCTACAAGAGTTACTGATAAAACGAAAACATTAATAGACCATCTCATTGTTTCAGACCCTGATCATGTCAAAGAAATCAAAATTCCTTGTTATGCCGCCTCGGACCATTACCCAGTATGTTTTACCTGGCAGAAAAAGGGTGCTTCTTTTCCTAAAAATAAACATGTGACAATTAAATATAGGTCTTTTAAAAACTTTAATGAAGATCAATTTTTATATGAATTGCATACAGCTCCCTTTGACTATATTTATAATTATTCTGATCCAAATTTAGCTTTATCTGTCTGGTATTCAATTATTACTCCAATAATAAATAAACATGCCCCCTTAAAAACTAAGAGAGTAAGAAACGTTGATAAACCAGTTTGGTTAACTCATGAAATATTTCAACTAATTCATAAACGAGATTATTTAAAGAAAAAAGGTGATGTTACTAATTATAAAAAAGTAAGAAATGAAGTTAAAACAGCTATTAGAGCAAGTAAACGAAAATACTTAGAATCCTTGATATCTGACCGAAAAAACAGTAAAAATATTTGGGATGCCATAAAACTGGCAAATAATACTTTTCATAAAACTTCATCGCAACCTACTCAAATGGATCCTGACACTTTCAATGATTATTTTATAAATGTTGCAAATAACTTACTCAACAATGTCCCAACTTCGTTAAGTAAAAACGATTCTAATAGTATTTCTAATTTTGTAAACCGTCAAATTTCATCTTGTACTCCTCAATGTAAAATACCTTTTATTTCTACTTGTGATGTATACAAATATCTTTCAAATTTAGATACATCAAAATCTGTAGGAATTGATGGTGTTAGCTCGTATTTTCTCAAAACCGGATCCTCAATTTTAAATACCTCTCTAACATGTATTTAACCTTTGCGTTGAAAAGAACATATTTCCTGACATTTTAAAACAGGCTAAGGTACTGCCATTCTTCAAATCAGGTGATAAAAGCCTAGCCGGTAATTATAGGCCAATATCTATTTTGCAAACTCTCTCTAAACCCCTTGAAAAACATATAAATTTAAATATTACTAATTATTTAAATAAAAATAATCTTTTATATTTAAATCAATCTGGCTTCCGCTCAAATAGCTCCTGTCATACAGCCCTTGTTAATATCACTGAAAATGTTTATAACGCTCTAAATAATAATATGCTGACAGGATTAATATTTTTTGATTTCAGAAAAGCTTTTGACATGGTAAATCATAATCTTCTTCTACAAAAACTTCAGCTGTATAATTTTTCTGAAAACTTACTTTCATTATTGAAATCATACCTTAATAATCGAAAACAGTGTATATCAATTGGACAAAATAAATCTTCATTTCTAAATATTACTTCTGGTGTACCCCAAGGATCAATCCTTGGACCTTTACTTTTTAATCTCTTTATAAATGATCTACCGTTTTCTCTTTCTGTAAATTGCGATCTGTTTGCAGATGACACCACCGTTTATACCTCTTCTCCGGATATAACATCTCTTAATAATAAACTCCAATTGGAAAGCAATAAAATAAAACAATGGTGTCAAAATAATGCTATGATTATAAATGAACCAAAAACTAAATCAATGTTAATAGCTACAAATTATCAACTTAAAAATCCATTAAATAATCTTGACATTCAAATCAATAATAATCAAATTGAAAATGTTCCTGAATTTAAACTCTTAGGAGTAATCATTGATAGTAAATTTTCTTGGAATAAACATACTGAATACATGTGTAAAACACTAAATAAAAAACTGTATCAACTAAAAAAGATAAAATCACTTCTTCCGTCAAACTTGTTAAAATTATTCTATTTTGGCCATTTTCAGTCGCATCTAGATTATTGCTCGACCATATGGGATACCTGTAGTAAAACATCTTTGAATAACTTACAGCGTGTGCAAAAATTGGCTTTTAAATTAATTAGTGATAAACCGCTACCGAAAAACTCAACCTTATCTACTTATGAAACCTTGGCTACATCATTAAATATTTTAACCATTCAAAATCGGTTCACCTTCAATAAATACATCTTACTGTTCAAATTAGTTCATAAAAAATGCCCAAACTACTTAACTAATATTCTCGTTTTTAAAAATACACCTTATACTAATATTAATCTTCGATTTAATATTCCTAAACCTAATAAATCAATATATAAAAATAGCTCAAAATACATTGGACCTTGTCTCTGGAATAATCTCCCTACCTCAATAAAAAACACACCCTGTATTATCAAACTTTAAAGCGAAAATTCTTTTACACATAAATTCCAACCTCAGTAAACCTTATGTATATAAATTTAATTCATAATAGAGAAGGTAGTTAACCTTATTGCAAATTTTATATTTTAATATTGTAATTTTTAATTTTGTATCTCTTTTTTTTGATCTCATTGTTGTTCTTGTTGTTCTTATATTGTTTTTGTTATGTTTCAAGGGCAGAATTGTAAAAAGGCCTGGCCTAATTTCTTACCCTAATAAAGATATTATAGTCGATTTCGGGGGGGGGGGGGGTACTGACAATAAGGAGACAGACCACCATTAATTTCCCCATTGACTTCAATGTTAATTCAGGCCTCTTTGCCCACCTCCAACTTTTCCCCAAATTTTCGTTGGACTGAATGCTTTTCACTATAGACAGAGGAACAAATGACCATATCTTTGCACTAAAATTTGTATGAGGTTGACCACCAAAATTTTGAGATACACCAACTTGAAGAAGCATACCCAAAACATGTAACAAATTGCCGTACATATCACTGTAGCCAACCTGATAACTCAGTTATCCTTCCGCCTCAAAATCATGAATATTTACCAAAACCTGGCAGAAAATATTAATTCAAACCCTCTTCTTCCATTCTACATCAACAAAAATGTCCATGCAAAGAGGGAGAAAAGAGAAGGAGAGAAAATTACTATAAATAGACGAACTACAATTTGTGGGGTACCGAGAGTGTGATTTTTAATGGTGATCTGCCTTCATAACTCACGCAATGTGGCCGCGCGCCCCACTAAGCACAACACCCCCTCCCCCAACCTTTTTTCGCTTTTTTGAGCTTTTGGCGCTTTTTTGAGCTTTTTTGAGCTTTTGGCGCTTTTTTGAGCTTTTGGCGCTTTTTTGAGCTTTTGGCGACATTTTATTTTTCACTATTAAAAATTATTGCCGGGGCTAAAGCGCCCTTAGCCCCCCGCTCCTGACAGACGATAAAAATAGTTGTCAATACTCAATCGACCGTTGTGATTTCTAAATAAGCATCCAATCCAAGTTGCATAATTATATTTTTCGCTATACTATACTATTTGCGAAGCCGAAAATTTCTGAATTTGGCGATTTGTATAGGCCTTATATTTAATATACGACACTGACAATTTTATTTAATTATTCAATTATTGTTTTATAAATGTCCCCGTCAGACCGGGGTGGCGTCCTTAGTCTACTACGTTGCAGCGACCATACGGCGATCGGGAAATGCTCAAAGTCGTCAGTAAACGTGAACACAACGCGAGAAAATGTCTAAAAAATTACAAACTAGAAAAAAGCCACGTATGTGAACGTATTATGCCGTCGCCCCTGTCTGTGTGTGTGTGTGTGTGTCTGTCTGTGGTTCGCCTACAGGGCGCAATTCTTCATGGATTTTCTTCAAACTTGGTATACTTATTCCTTATACCCCAAGGAAGATCCCTATTGTTTTTGGTGCATGCCCGACCCCCCGGGGCAGAGCCACGCCCATCTCTAGTAATTGTTTGTTTGTCGTCTACAGGCAACATTTCTTAACTTATAATCCTGAAACTTTGCATACACATTCTTTGTACCCTAAGGAATATCCCTATCGTTTGGGGTGCATGCCCAACCCCTAGGGGCAGAGCCACGCCCATGTTCATTTCGTGTGTCTTTGTGTCGCCTACAGGGCGCAATTCTTACTGGATTTTCTTCAAACTTGGTATACTTATTCCTTATACCCCAAGGAAGATCCCTATTGTTTTTGGTGCATGCCCGACCCCCAGGGGCAGAGTCAAGCCCATTTCTAGTATTTGTTTGTTTGTCGTCTACAGGCCACATTTCTTAACTTATAATCTTGAAACTTTGCATACACATTCTTTGTACCCTAAGGAACATCCCTATTGTTTGGGGTGCATGCCCAACCCCCAGGGGCAGAGCCACGCCTATTTTCTTTTCGTGTGTCTTTGTGTCGCCTACAGGGCGCAATTCTTACTGGATTTTCTTCAAACTTTGTATAATTACTCCTTACATGATCCATATTGATTTTTGGTGCATGGCCGACCCCCAGGGGCAGAGCCACACCCATTTTCTTTTCGTATGCCTTTGTGCCGCCTACACGGCGCAATTCTTACTGTATTTTCTTAAAACTTAGTATACTTACTCTTTACACCCTAAGGATGATCCATATTGTTTTTTGGTGCATGCCCGACCCCCAGGGACAGAGCCACGCCCATTCCTTGTATTGATTTGTTTGTCGTCTACAAGCCACATTTCTTAACTTATCATCTTAAAACTTTAAATACTTATTCTTTGTACCATGAGGAACATCCCTATCATTTGGGGCACATGCCCAATCATGCCCGGCCCGACCCCCAGGGGCAGAGCCACGCCTATTCCTTGTATTTATTTATTTGTTTGTCGTCTACAAGCCACACTTCTTAACTTATCATCTTGAAACTTTATATACTTATTCTTTGTACCCTACGGAACATCCCTATCATTTGGAACATCCTTATCATTTGGAGTAGGCCCTACGTGCCCGACCCCCAGAGGCGAGCCACGCCCAATTTTTGTGTGTACAGGTCGCAATTCTTAACGAAACCGCTCGGTACTTGGCATATGTATTCCTTATTGCCTTAGGGAGTCCACTATTGATTTTGGTGAATGTCTCAACCCCCAGGAGCAGAGTCACGCCCACTTTTTGCCTTTGGAATGTGAAAGGCACAATTCTGAATGCATTATCTTTGTATACTTTTAAGTTATATCTAAGGACAGGAACTATTGATGTTGATGCATGACCCTCAACGCTAAACAAACCAAAAGCCTAGCCTTCTTGACAAAGTACCTTATCAATCACCTAAGAATTGGAATGTTGACGTATATTTTAGCGTTAGCGTTATGTTTCCAATTTGGCCCTTGGCACAGATCGTGCGAATGATTTCGATCATTACTGCAGGAAGAAACCGAAGAACTCTGGGGAAACCTGCCTGATCGGACGTTAGACCGAATATCCCTCTCACTTACAACGGAATTTTTTGTCCAGAGCTGTGATTGAACCCTCGTTGCATTGGTGAGACGCCGCCTCTCTATCGCCACGGCTATCCGACCAGCTAAAGTTCAGTAGTACTAGTCTAGTATATAGCGATTTCCACTTATCATGCACCGTCTCAAATGAATCGATGAATCTAAAGAAAAATTATGCTGAATCATTGGACATTACACCTACATGTAGATAGTTAACTCTTTTTTTTATATAGCAAAGAGAATTATAAATCCCGTAGCACACTGAGCAATAATTGATATGAAATAAAATGGGGTTTAACATGCTATAATTTTCTTCGTCGACAGGGCTAATGGGGACATTTAGCTACCTCAGTCATAAGCGATTTCCACTTATCATGGTCTCAAATCAATCGATGACTGTAAATTATGCTGAATCATTGGGCATTCCACCTACACGTGGATGATTAACACCCTTTTTTTATATAGCAAAGAAAATTATAAAGCCCGTAACAAACTGAGCAATAATTGATATGAAATGAAATTGGGTTTAACGTTCCATAGTTTTCTTCATCGACCGGGATAATGGGGACGTATCGCTACTCCTGTCATAGTCTGCTATAGGCCTAGATATGAGGGAAATTTTGCAAATTCCAACTGTCATAATGTTTTTTTTACGTGCCGGCAATGTGTACGCGGGATCTTAGTTTATCTCCCCATCCGAACGACTAGACCCTGTAACATTGAAAATAATAATTGTCAAGACCCATTGGTTAATTCAACCCATGTTACCGAGTTTATGTAATGTAAATATAATATAATTCTCTGCGAAAGCCAATTGAGGGACTGGTGGTAATTGCTTTAAAAGTGTAGGGGGGGGGGGTTGCATGGCCGAACGGTTTTCTCCGGGTCCCCCGGTTTCCTACCACTGCTAAAGACTCCTACATGCAAGCGAATTATTGAAATAAAATTAAACCATTTTAGTCCCGAAAGGATGTAGTTCGTGTCGAGGGACGTTAAACCTCACATCTCTCTCCCTCTCCCTTTCTCTCTTCTCTCTCTCTTTAAAGTTTCGACAATTTATCTATAGCCTACCACCGTAATCTATATCGATCTTTTATTGCTTTGAATATAGCTTGTGCATTGTCACAAAGAATCGATATTGATAAAGAAATCACAAGTCGACATGCGATAATGGACATGATTTGTTTAATGGCTATGGTAACGTCAATAAAAAATGGTCCAACTCTTGAAGCCGTGATTGATACTTCGAAAAACAGATATTAACGAACATTGCGATACCAAAAAGTGTATCTTTACAAATCTGAATTTACTCAGTGTGCCAAGTAAACGTTATGCATAAAGTTTGATTAGCATAATATGTAAAATAACAGTGGGAAAATTATGTAGTAAATGTTTTAATTCTATTAACACTATAATATTAGGTGACACTACGATAAATATATATTAATTAATTCAAAAAAAATCATCGAGATAATAGCATTTAAATAAAATAGAAATGTACATGTAATGGGGTTTAACCTCCTACTGCTCTGCTCCTATACTGGGCTGTGGTAAAAATTTTGCCCGGGCAGGGGCACTATAAATTATATGGTCTACCCTTACATCGAATTCTAACTGCCAATAGATCTTTCACGCGCACGTAAATGTATACACAGATCCTCTGTTTTTTCGCCCCATCCGAACAACTGTAGACAGGCCCCCTATAGGCCTACTGCACCACTAACAAGAGCAAACCATTGCAAAGATCGAACACGCGCCTCCCTGGCTAGCGAGTCCGCGCCTAACCCACTTAGCCACCGCACCGTGGCTACTCCGAAATACAAAAGTGAAATAGAAATGAAATTTTACATCCTACTGTTCAGCTCCGACTGGGCTAATGACTGGAATCTGCTTGTTATATCAAAATTCTCCTCGGAACAATTTAACTAGGTAGAGTTAGTCGTATAGGCATCGGCGGATCCAGGATTGTCCATTCCAGAAATTTTAGATGTCCGTTGAAGTGCAATGGCAATTCGCGAGCGCCGAAGGTGCGACGCTGTGGAAAGAGGTATGGGTGCCCCCCACCCCCACATATAACTTAAACAAACGTAACGCTGCTGATTCCGACCATTTCGAATCGCACACCGCGCCTGTAAGTTGGTTATAAACCCCTCTCCATACCGGTTAGTGTAAATTATAGTCCTGCAGTTGTTGTTGGATGTTTATCTTTTTTTTTAAACATTTTATTTGCCTATAATTTTACCCACACAGGCCTTTAAAACATCACTTGTTATCATGTGTTGTGATAACGTGTATCGCTTTCAAATAATAATAGCAGAGTCACGCCACACTCTAGGCTAGTCACGTGCAAGAATTTTTTTTTGTTTTTGTTTTATCAAACCTTGGGCTACATTTTATAATTTGATATGTTCAATGACGCGTTTTAAATTTAACGTAAATAAATTACTAATAAGGACAATCTTTTGAAAGATAATTTACATTGTGCAAAATAGAAGAAAGGTCTCAAACCTAATTGGTTTAATTAGGTGCCAATAAGGCAAGAATATGTCTCAATTTGACCACAAATTCTATACAACAAGAACAAATTTGATTGCTAGACCAAATTTTGATTTTTATACGCCCACATTTTCATGTGGACGTATTATGTAGTCGCCCCTGTCCGTCTGTCCGTCCGTCCACAATTGTTAGTGGACTCTCTACAGGTCACAATTCTTGTCCGATTTTTACGAAACTTGAAATATAGGTTTATCCCCAAAAGATCTCGGCTGCTTTCGATATTGGCATGTATCGGATCAAAACTTCATGGATTATGGCCCCTGATTGTACGAAAAATCACGTTTTTAGCTTGTGGACCCTATAAAGGTCACAATTTTAAACCGATTTTGATGAAACTTGACATGCATGTTTATAACCCAAAGATCTTGGTTCCTTTTGATATTTGCGCCCATCGGAACGTAATTTTCTGAATTATGGCCCCTGATTGTCCGAAAAATCACCTATTTTAGCTCGTGGTACCTCTGGAGGTCACAATTATTATCCGACTTGAAAACCCGTTCCATTATATCACCGTTACACCCTAAGGAAGGTTGAGTTCAAATATCGGAAAAAGCGGACCAAAATTACCATACAAAATGGCCGCCGTTCGTACGCGAATACTGTTAAAAAATGGTATATCACGGCTGTGGACCCTGTAGAGATCACAATTTTAATTCGATTTTGATGAAACTTGAAATGCATGGTTATAACCCAGAGATCTTAGTTCCTTTCAATATTTGCGCATATTGGATCGTAACTTCCTGAATTATGGCCCCTAATTATACGCAAAAACGCCTTGGTTTAACATGTGGTCCATCTGAAAGTTTACAATAATTATACGATTTAAAAAACCGTTCGATTATATCACCCTTACACCCTAAGAAAGGATAAGTTCGAATTTCGGTTAAATTGGACCAAAATTGCCATACAAAATGGCCGCCATTTGTACGCGAATACTGTTAAAAAATGGTATATCAAGGTTGTGGACCCTGTAGAGGTCACAATTTTAATTCGATTTTGATGAAACTTGAAATTCATGGTTAAAACACAAAGATCTTGGTTCCTTTCGATATTTGCGCATATCGGATCGTAACTTTCTGAATTATGGCCCCTGATTATACGCAAAATCGCCGCCTTCGTTTAGCATGTGGTCCCTCTAGAGGTCACAATTATTATCTGATTTAAAAAATCGTTTAATTATATCATCGTTACGCCCTAAGAAAGGTTGAGTTCGAATTTCGGAAAAATTGGACCAAAATTGCTATACAAAATGGCCGCCATTAGTACGCGAATACTGTTAAAAAATGGTATATCAAGGTTGTGGACCCTGTAGAGGTCACAATTTAAATACGATTTTGATGAAACTTGAAATGCATGGTTATAACCCAAAGATCTTGGTCCCTTTCGATATTTGGGCATATCGGATCGTTACTTCCTGAATTATGGCCCCTGATTGTACGCAAAATCGTCTTTGTTTAGCTTGTGGTCCCTCTGGAGGTCACAATTATTATCCGATTTAAAAAATCGTTTGATTATATCACCGTTACACCCTAAGGAAGGTTGACTGTGAATTTCGGAAAAATTCGGAACAAAATTGCCATACAAAATGGCCGCCGCGTGTACGCGAATACTGTTATAAAATGGTATATCCAGGTTGTGCACCCAGTATAGGTCACAATTTTGATTCAATTTTGATGAAACTTGAAATGCATGGTTATAACCCAAAGATCTTGGTTCCTTTCGTTATTTGCACACATCAGATCATAACTTCCTGAATTATGACCCCTGATTGTGCGAAAAATCGCTTATGGTCCCCCTGGAGGTCACGATTATTATCTGATTTTAAAAAAATACGATTGAATCTATCACCGTTACACCATACGGAAGGTTGAGTTTGAATTTCAGGGAGATCGGACCATAATTGCCAGACAAAATGGCCGCCGCTTGTACGCTAATAGTATTAAAATATGGTATGTCAAGGTTGTGGACCCAGTATAGGTCACAATTTTAGTTCGATTTTCATGAAACTTGAAATTCATGTTTATAACCCAAAGATCTTGATTCTTTTCGATATTTGCGCATATTGATTGTAGGAAATATCACTTTCGGCTTTGCCTGTTCCCTATCCATCTCTCGAAAATGTGGGCGTATCCTGCCTGGCAGTGCCAGCTTACTATCTTTTTTATGCGTGATATAATTTTAACTTGATAAATTCGAAATGTTAAATTTACGAAATTGCTGTTTGCCCCCTTTAACTTGGATTTCCCCGCTTGCGGAAGAATGTGGGTCAGACTTTGTCACGTGCTCGGTAAGTGAGTGGGGAAACCTCACGTTACGTGCAGACACTGTAGAGAAACACGAGGTCTGAATGGCGTGAAACTAATTTATATAACATCGACCACCGACACGAGATGTAATTCATAACACGCAGGTTGTCTTGTTCTAACAACGTCCCCAGGAATTGTTCCATCGTTGAAAGTCTACAGAATAACCAACACTGCACGCAGACAGTCCATTTTACCATACAAGCTCGTCACAGTTCACTGGGTTTATTTATAGTTTTGATATTGACATTGTATTTGTAAACAAAATAAATCGAAGAAGTCGCTACGGTACGGGCTCGGACCACAACTGTCATAGTCACTGTCATCTTATAGCAATGGCATCTGATGTTAGAGTAAGTATTTTACTGAAATTATTGCCATTTGGATTTAATTAATATTAATCATAGTCATGTTAATTTGAATGATAGGAGGACCTTATTTTATTCGGCGCAGTACAGTACAGTACGTTGACTCGGCTACTAAGTAGCCTAGTGGAAGTCAAAAGTAACTGGGTCAACATACTATTACTATACCTTTTATTCTTACCAGGGGGGGGGGGGGCAGTAAGCTACACAAATAAAATTACAGGGGCGGGGCGAATCATTGTTGTCTGATTGAAAAAAGATAAATTGACATATCATATATTTTTAAAAAATTCATCTTTGCTTCCACAGAAAAGTATAATGTGGTAAATTGGATCAAAAAACCCAAAGAAACTATGAGTTGGTCTTAGGGTCCATAACCGCCCCTGTACTCAATAAAAAGAGAGGTAGATGCCATGGGGTTTAACATCCACTCAACACAAACTAGGTCATTTCGGGACTAACTTGGTTCAATTTTGTTTAAATAATTAGCTTCCAGCTTGTGTGCATAGGGTTCTTTAGCAGTGGGAGGAAACCAAAGGACACAGAGAAAACCCATTGACTGACTGACATAATGGCATAACAAATATTAACATTTAATGTCTATTTGAACCAAAGGTCATGATGTAAGCGTTGATATATATAAACTGCATTATGTAAATAAATAAGAATTTAAAGATACATTGTCCCGAAATTATTTAACAGGTGGTTATTTCCAATAAAACTATTGCAAATTTGGTATAAATGGAGAGTAGACATACCCAATCTTACTAGAAAAATACTAACTACCCCCCAAAACACCCATGGGGCAAGCACTGAGCAAATATTGTCAGGATATCAGGAAGTTTTGGGAACATTGAGAGGTATCAACATACAAAAAAGACTGCTGCAATTAAACGACGGAAAAAGCAATTGACAGAAAATAATTAAGAATTTACTTAGGTCTCAACGGTGAGGGGTGGCAACGTACAAAAGACTCTGCAATTAAAACATTGGAAAAAGCAGTTGACAGAAAATAATTAAGAATTTACTTAGGCCTCAATATGTATGGTAAATAGACATTAGGTAATGAAAAATACACTCTGAATTTGATATAAGAGTAGGCTGTAGTGCCTATGTCCGTTTTCGTTAGCTCTGTCGGAGCAGAACAGTAGGATGTTAAAAACCCATTTTATTTAATTTTTTATTTCGGTGTTAAAAAGTATGTTGCTCAAGCTATAATTAGTCAGGGGTAAAACAAAGTAAAAAAGAAATTAACAATGTACAGGATTGTTAATAAAGATTTACATGTCAGATGTCACAAACCCGTCTTCATTAACCCAATCGAAGCAGAACAATAAGACGTTAAGCCTCATTTCATTCCATAAACACAAGTCAATGAATCATGCAGCATATGGGTGTCCTTAACCACATTAGGCTATTTTAAACTGACGATATATTTTTGTAATTAAGAAAATTAATGACTAAGATTCATACACCTATGACTCTTCACCTTTTGATAAAAAAACTTTTCTAATGGGTTCCATGTGGTCGGGTGTGTCACTGATACAGGTAAAAAATTATTTAAAGGACACGCACCAAATTAAATTTTTTAAACATTTATTATTCAGTTTTGACCTGTTACACACAACAATTGTAAATCTAATTGTATTTATTGTTCTTTGAAATTAAATTCTTTCAAATCCCTAATTTTATGACATGTTAGATTGAATATCACCAACGCAAGACTAACCATTATGTTAGAACAATATCTCTGATTCTCATTCTTTTAGGGGTGTTGGATGGCAGAATGATTAGCACGTGTGTGCTGTACATAAAGCCTGTCATTGAGTCAAATGGCATGATTTTGAATCCCGGTTGTACGTAAGAAGGAGTAGGGTCGCCTGTCCCACCTCTTGGGTATTATCCAGGTCATCCAGTTTTCTCCCACTGCTAAAGACCCCTACGCACAAGCAATTTATTGAAATAAAATGAAACCATATGTTAGTCCCAAAATGACCTAGTTTGTGTAGAGTGGACGTTGAACCCCATTTCTCTCACTCTCTCACTCTCACATTTTAGTATTGAATAAATTTGATTTTTTCTACAGATTTAAGGGGTTACTAATTATGTTTTATATATTTCAGTCTTTAGGTAAACCAGGTTTCAAGTTTACGAATTGGGCCACCACATATTCCTGTCATCCGGAATTATATTTTGAACCAGAAACAACAGAAGAAATATCTCAGGTATCCTATATGTTGTATCATATATTCCCTAGTTTAAACTTTAGCTTACCGTATTTGCGCTTATTTTTTCAGCACCCCTTGACCCCCCGGCGCTTATTAGAGGCCCGGCGCTCTTTGGAGGCGTGGCGCTTATTTCGTTAATAGCAAATTGAATTTAGGGTAAAACCGTCATTTACTATGGACATTGGGCCGGAGAATCTTTTGAATTACGGCATTTGATGAAAAGCAATCTAATGTCTATTTCATGTGCATCTTCAATGATAATTTCAATTGTAGGGTGACAGGGTCTTCGTGCGCTTATTAGAGACCCGGCGCTTTTTAGAGACCCGGCGCTTATTGGAGGCCTGGCGCTTATCAGCACCCCTTAACCCCCCGGCGCTTATTAGAGGCCCGGCGCTTATTGGAGACCCGGCGCTTATTAGAGGAAATACGGTATATAAGATTTAGATAAAGAGCTGACCGTTCTGCTATAAATAATAATTCAAAAATAGATAACGCAAAATGAGGATTTGGAGGTTTGACAAGATTGTGTGCACTGATTGTAACCACCGTATTTGTTGCGTTGCTCGAAGCTTAGCCACCCTTTGTCATTTTTAGTTCAAATCATTAAATATCTGAACAGATCTAATCTACTTGCCTCGTTGATATATCGAGGGGTTAGAAAACACTTGTGATAAGTCAAAATGCCTGATTTTGAGAAAATTGCAATTTAAACTTTTGATTCACTATCAAATTGTCATTAATTAATATTTTTGATCGATATTTTCAGACATTTTGAAATGAGCGATGGTATTGATTTATATACCAATAGAAAGAGAATTACAAGCGCTTCATTTTAATAGAATAAAAAAAATTTGGTTATCACAATTATGTTCTAAACCCTCGATATGTTAGCTCTTGCATAATGCATGTTTATACTAGCTAATTTAAGTTGTAATTACACTAGGTGTTATGCACAAAATGGGGGTGGGGTGGGTTTACTATTTCTAGAACACCTGATAACACTTGTCATTTATTTGGAAACTCTAGACACAATGGTGTTTTTTTTGTACTTTAAAGTCATTCAGAGTTTATTCTTAAAAAATCTGGACGTTACAAAAGCCACCAACCCCTGCCACCAGTCCATTAATTGTGATCATTTGTTGAAGAAAGAAAGTTTTTTTATTCATAGGATATGATAAGTCTTTGTTGTGGTTTGTCATGATGAAATATATTTGTAATGTCCTGTAGTTTCTCTACTAAACAGTGTAATATATATACTAATAGTAACCCATTATACCTCATTATAATTAAAGTGCTCATAAGACGACAAACTGAAACTCGGCGTAGTGATGGACAGTGGTTATTATATGCACATTACGGAAAGTTAACATCAATCTGATTAAAAATAAATCAGCTATCTTCACTCAAAGTCGCAAATATAGACCTCCCGTAAAAACGACTTGGCCAATTATCGAAAACACTCTTAATCCCCTCGGTCCCTAGTGACGTCACAGTGTACAAATGCATATTCGGAATGTTTATTCCTTAATTACCTATATACAGCCGGCGTGTGTATTCATTAACGCCTGACTGGTTCCTTAATCCCCTAATTAAATAAAACAACTGACTACGAAATAATCTGTTTTTTTAATTTAGAATTTGTTTTATAAAGCCGATTGCTGTATCATTGTCTTTTTAATCAGAATAAGCCGACCGTAAACTAACAATTGGCTTCTGATAGAAACACGATTGGTGTAGAATTGGTGTAGCCAGCGCTACGGACATCTATGAAGCCAATTGAAATAATTAATTGTCGGCATTTAAGAAACGAAATGGTTTTAAGTAGTAATCATATAAATAAATCATTAACACGTGTTATTGGTCATTCTATCATACATCGAGAGAATGGAAGCAGAATATTTAGAGTTATCCTGTAGCAGTAGTTCTTTTAGCTCTGGCAATGTATTGGGTACAGATACGTCGCGAGAAATGATAACCATAGCGCCATATATTATGTTTGAGCCGTATCTATCTGACTGTGGCTCCATAGAGGATGGCGATGTAGATGATACCGGATCTTATAATCAAAACCATCCGATTGTTGCGAGACTAGATTCATTGATTTCATTAAATTATCTATTTACAGCTTTTATAAATAAATTGATTTCATTAAATTATCTTTTTAGCTGTAAATAAATTGATTTCATTAAATTATCTATTTACAGCTTTTATATATTAAAGAATTGATATTACATGTACACAGCCTGCCCTATAGTAGTAATTCACACACAAAGGATATTTAAACTAAAATTGCTTCAGCATTCCACAAAATTTACATCAGTTATAATCGAGAGCCGTTTTCGTTCAGTTTGGGTTGCAATAACAGAATTACCTCGTGATATAACCGTATATGTCCATGATACAACACCTCAAAGAAGACTTGCTGTGTTCTTTATTTAGGTTCAAATAATCCGACCATATCAGAAAGCATGCATTTGCACCTTTCACGGTGAAATAATCGTATATACGACCCATGAGATGCCATGATATAACTATCATCAAAGGGAAGCGTGCATGTACAAATTGGAGACTTGATGTGTTCTATTTTTAGGCTCAAATAACCAGACCATATCAGAAAATGTGCACGAATAATTATAAATGACTAACGATTTTTTTATATGTAACGAATAATAAATTACGTTTTGCATTTTGAAATTCTAAATTAATTCAATGTTTTTAAGCGCTTTAACAATCAGATTCACCAATCAATTGTCGTCAATAATCTTAACTCGCTGAGCAGAATGGGTTCGATAATCAACACCAGATTTAAAAAAAGGCAGGTTATCGTTTATTATTTCAATTGAGAATTTATTTGCCATTTATTTAGGTGATTGGCGGTTGTTGAGACCGCGATTAACACTGCTAGTTCTCCTTTGTTTTGTTTTATCTGCGAGTATAAAACTTGCCAAAATGTATTGTTGAAAATTTGTGCATATTAAGTAATAATTTGTGTTTTTCTTTTATCAAATAGTTAACGAACTTGATTGACCTAACACTTACCAGTGGCTTGTTCGCACCAATTTATCGATTGGTATTGACATCTACGACAAGCATGTCGTCAAGATGCAGCTCACTGATTATTAACAATTTGTAGGGGCTTGTAAAAAAAAGATTGCATGCCGTGTAAATATTTATTTTGTTTTTGTGTAGGTCATCAGCATATTATTCGTTTTAAATAGATATTATATAATTTCATAAGAAACGATGATTATCAAAGAACCGTAAGTGCAACTAATGTTTTATCGTTTGGTTGAGCCTTTTACTAACCACGTGGTTCTTGATTTTTTCTTTCGTGTTTTGAATATATATATATTTCCGAAACGTCGTATACCAGAGTCCCAAACTTCGTATATCCGAGACCCAAACGACAGATATCAACTCTCGCGTCATGTTTTTTTTACTACTCCATAACAATTAATGGTGTGTTTATTTAATAATAAACAATGAAGTTTATTCGACAATAAGTACAACTCGGTTAATTAACTGCTTCTATAATAACAAGTGGGATGAAACAGCCCGATAGAAAATCAGGCGTGGGATGAAACAGCCCGGGGTGAACCGGTCGTGGGATGAAACGACCCGCATCCGCCAATCCGTAATTAAATTGTTGACAAACGCAATCCACTCTTTCCGTAATATTTCCTCTTTGGGAAATTTATGAAACGTCGGTATATTATTCCCCTTTTCTCTGCTGGAATTTCCACAACTCTCAATAATACAACGATAATTCGGGATCTTGAAATACACTCGGAAATATTATAGTAACAAATAAAATCTATTACAATTCAAGACGAGAAAGGTCTGCGTTTGAAAATGCTTTGAATTATATAGTGATGTGTAGCTTACATAATTACGAGCTAATGATTACCGACAATACACACTTGTTAACTGTTGGTATGTTGATACAGTGATATATTATACAGGCAGTGATATATTGGATAGATAATGTGTATAGTATGTGTAGTGCCTGTGACGTCATCAGCCAATCAACCGGATTAAGGTCGTTCATGAAAATTTGAAAACCGTTTTTGGCTGTCCCATACTAAAACGTAAATAGCTCAGTTAATTTTAATCAGATTGATTTGAACTTTCCGTAATATGGATTTAGTAATCATTGTTTATTATAATATGTAATAGAAAATTATGATCTTATGTGCTCTTTAATATTCATTTGTTCCATCAATTCTTATATGTATATGTTACAAGAGCCTACATCAATAAAAGCTCAATACCACTCTTGTTGTAACTGAATAATATGTCCAAATCTTTATTCTGTTCAACAAATTGTACTATTTTACAATATTATAATTAATTGATGATACAAATTTCATCTTAACACACCTGATTTAAAAAAATTGGAAAAATTCAACTGTATGATTTGAAAAGCCCCTGTGTATAAAAATATAAGCCCTTAGCTGTTTATAAAATGATACTGTATTTTAATCGTGGATGGCTGAATGGTTAATGCATGCAGTGATACACTTTAGATCATAAGGTCTGCCATTGAGTCAACAAGCCTGATTGAGATTCCTCGCTTGTCTTTAAAGCCCCTAGCTGTTTATAAAATGATACTGTATTTTAATCGTGGATGGCTGAATGGTTAATGCATGCAGTGATACACTTTAGATCATAAGGTCTGCCATTGAGTCAACAAGCCTGATTTAGATTCCTCGCTTGTCTTTAAAGCCCCTAGCTGTTTATAAAATGATACTGTATTTTAATCGAGGATGGCTGAATGGTTAATGCATGCACTTTAGATCGAATGGTCTGTCATGAAGTCAACTGGCCTGATTTAAATTCCTTCCTTGTCTTGAATATAAGTTATGACTTATGTGGGTTTTTTTTTTATAGATAATCGCATTTGCCCAGAAGAAAGGTAAAAAGGTGAAAGTAATTGGAAATGGTCATTCCCCCTCGGACCTGGCATGTACAACTGACTATATGATTAGTTTAAAACGTTATAATCATGTCATAAAGGTGAGTTATTTACGCAACTTCACCCATGGTTACCTGGGAAAGTAAACAAGAAGACTTAGTCATCGACATCCTCTGCTCTTTGAGTCCTTCACGTTTATAAAATTGTGTGGGAGCCATAAAAAGCTCCTGATACCTTGAATATATGTAGTTAAAAAGTAAACAAAAACTAATTTGCAGGAGTCTTTAATGATTCCTTTGAAGGAAAGCCGACATGCGTCGAGAGGAGCAGGAGCAAAAGCTCCCCTTAAACATGAAGGACTACTCTTGTGTATTAAAAACTAAGTCAAATCTTTTTCCATGACAACACCAAAAAAAATCAATTCTGAAAAGTTTTATAAAGATATCTAGTTAGTTAATGAAATATTCTCAGGAAACAAAAATCAAGACAATTGCAATCAATATCCTACCCTAACTTGTTTCAATAATCGATACTGAAGGGATAGAAAAATGCAGGTGCTCTTTAAGACTGTGTATAACCTGCCAATTAGAATTAATGTCGATTTAACACCCACCCCCACCACCCTTAACAGTCCATCATTATATGGCAGAATCATGGATTATTCTGTTTCCTGCATGTGGTACTTGCAAAAGACACAATTAGAATGGTTGTTAGGGTACCATTTATTTGAATAAAGTGTTGATGCAGTAAAATATGCCTCATAATGTTTATAAATGCTGTTGATCAGGTTTGCATAGTAACCATAGAAATGACCCCGAAAAAAGGTTGCAGTTGAGTAGATCACAATTGAAGCTCTAGTTGTAAGATAATGAACTATAATTATTATTTCTAGGTCATCAATGTCATTGATACACATTCATAGACATGTTTATTAATTATTAATTAATGTCTGTAGAGAAGTTTCTTTTATATACATGTATAAACAAACAAATATATTTGTATCTGTTTCTAGGTCATTTATGTCATTGACAAACATTTATAGATAATAATAATAATAGTATTGGTATTTATTTATAATGCGCACTTTCCATTTGTGTATGCTCATGGGGCAATTGTCAGCTCTTCGCATATACATATAATTGAAGAAGTTGTAAATAAGTATATCCTTAATTATGACTTGAAAGATTCCAAGCTAATACCTGTAGGGCAGTTTCTTTTATATTAAAGATACATTTTGTAAGATTTAGATAAAAAACGCTGACCATTCTTGCTATAATAGCTCAAAAATAGATAATGTAAAATGAAAATATTGAAAATTTCATTCATATATTATTACTTTATTCTGAGCCAAGTTATCACTTTTGTAGTTTTGACAAGATGGCGGCATGCCCATTGTGGTAACCAGGGCACTGGTATACTGGAGACTTATAGCCTCGCTTACTAATTTTTTAATTAAATTTTTAAATGCTGAACCATTCTAATCTAGTTAAAATTTTGAGTATCCGATGCCATCAAGAGTTGATTATGGTCTTGATTGGTTAATAAATGTCTAATTAATAATTTAGATAACATTTCAGGTCTAAAGAAAGACCTGCAATAAGCAAATTTATCTCTTGCATAATGTATGTTTAAACAAACAAATATTGTATTTATTTTTAGATTGATAAAGAAAGTGGATTAGTCAATGTTCAAGGTGGTTGTTTGATTAAAGATTTAAATGAAAAGATTTTACCAGCAAATGGGCTAGCTTTTAGTGTGTAAGTACTTAAGTTCATCAGGTTCCCCTTATCAGTGGTGCAGAAAGAAAGGCTTGACAAGGACAGTTGTCTAGTTGTTTGGATGGTATTATAAAACAGAGGTCCTGTATATACAATGGCGTGCATGTTAAAGATATAAGAGTAGGCTGTATGGCGTATGCCTATATTCATTAGCCCGGTCGTAGCAGAATAGTAGGACATTAAACCCCATTTCATTTTAATTTTACTAGAATTCTAGTGTAACACATGTACTTTAGATTATATGGTTTTTCATTGAATCAAGTGACTGGTTTCTATGGTTTCCTCCAAAATATTGAAATAAAATGTTCTATATGTTAGTCCCGTAATGATCTAGTTTGTGTTGAGTGGATGCTAAACCATATTTCTATTTAATTGTCACAACAGAAGAAGTTTATTTTAGGGAGTGTACTGGGAATTGTTTATTTATATGTATTATTTGTATTTAAGACAAGGTACCGTATCCGAACTAACAGCGGCAGGCGTTATTTCTACAGGAACACATGGAACTGGTGCCGATATGGGAATTATATCGTCTTCTGTAAGTTGATCTTTAAATTGAGTGGATATTAAACGTCCTTTAATTTAAACAAATTGTCTCGATGTCCTCATTAGCCAGCGATATTTACTGGATTGAATCCGGTCTGCCGCTCAACACTCATTGATGATTAAATCCAAAAATGTATAATCAAGACTGTTTTTTTATCGAACCGACTTTAGTAATGATGATCAAGGCTAGGCCTAAAATTTAATCACTAATATCTCGGTTCAGAGTGGATCAATTTGACTGTAATTGGACAACTTTGTTATGTTTGGTTAACTTATTTTACTTAGTTTTTCTATTTTAGGTTGTCGAGCTTGACCTGATGACAGCGTCTGGAGAAATTCTGACTATATCAAAAGACGAAAATGCTGATTTATTTCCAGCTGCTGCAGTGAGTCTGGGTTCACTTGGTGTTATACTACACGTAACCTTCCAGTGTGAACCTGCCTTTAATCTAGAACAGAAACAGTTTCCTGATAAACTAGATAATGTAAGATTTGTTTTGTATATCAACCTTTTTAACCCTTTAAAAAATTACTCCCTCACTTATTGTGTAGTACTACTGGCTTTTTCTTTGGCAGGGGGGGTTGGAAAGCGGCAAAATGGTTAGCACATGCACACTGTATCATAAGGTCTGTCATTGAGTCAGCTGGCATGGTTTTGATTAACTGGTTGTACGTGACATGGAGTAGGGTCGTCTGTCAAACCTCATGTGTTTTCTCCGGGTCCTCTTGTTTCCTCCCCCTACGCACATGTGTATTATTGAAATAAAAAATAGAACCATAATTATGTTAGTCCTGAAATGACCTATTTTGTGTCGAGTGGATGTTAAACCCCATACCCCATTTCTCTCTCTCTTTCCATCTTGTGTCGAGTGGATGTTAAACTCCATACCCCGATTTTCTCTCTCTCTTTCCCTCTTGGACATCAGAACACCTCAGTCATATAGATATGTGGATCTCTTTAAAGTCTGTTTCCTAGTTCTGTGAGATTTCAGTGGGTCTAAGGAGCAGTCATACTTTTGAGTACTTTCGAAGTTATCTACCTACAAAACTCACTAGCCTCCAAAGAGACCACAAAGCATTCTCAGATTATACTCAACTTTTAGTTACTGTTTATGAGAAATATCTTTGATTCAGAAAACAAAACTTTTCACATAGTTTCTTATTAATGTTTTTGATATAATAAAACAACATAGGATTTATAAAGCGCTATATTTGAGTAAATTCTTAACTCAAGTTTGAGAATGTTTTGTGAACTTGGCGCCTTGAGCAACATTCTCAGACTTAAGTCAGGAATATACTCGACTATGAGAAATATCTCTGATCCAGAAACACAAAACTTTACCCATAGTTTCTTATTGATGTATTTGATACATTAAAACAACAAAAGTTTTATAAAGGGCAATATGTTAGTTTTAAAAAAAAGTCGAACAATTTTGAGTATATTCTTCAATTAAGTCTCAGAATGTTTGTGAATTTGGGGTCAGTTTTATCTCATTTTTTTAGTGAACTCGATTAGTCAATATTTACATCATGTGCCAAGTGATAAAGGGTTCAACAAGGCCTCTCGATGTGATGATCTGATAGACAGATAGTATGTTCAATCCCTGCATTGGCCTGAGAAGGTTCATGCAGATTTCCTGGCGAGGTTTCCCCTTGTCGGTGATCCAGGACGGAGGGTCTGACAAAGATGGCTGTCTAGTCATTCGGATGGGACGAAAAACCAAGGTCCTGTGTACACATTGGCGTGCATGTAAAAGATCCCTTGACAGTTGGAATTCAATATAAGGGTAGGCTGTAGCAGCGCTGCCCGGGCAAAAATTCCTCATAGCAATATAATTTTTTTCTTCAGTATAAAGACAGGCCATTTTATCTTATTCATGTACTTTTTCAGGTTTTGAAAAATCTTGATGAATATGTGACTGGCTCTGAACATTTCCGTTTTTTTTACTTTCCACATACAGAAGATACTTTATGTTTCAGTGCTAATCGTACTAAAAAGGTAAGAGTCACCAACTTAAGTACATATATTTTATTAGTCTCTCTGACTATTTAAAGTGTCTTGTGTTCAAATAATTTAGTATGAAACGAAATAGATGTTAAATGATGAGAGAGAGAGAGGGAGAGAGAGAGAGAGAGAGATATGTTATGGTCTTTACTAAATCCAAAGGACATTACCTTATTAAAAGACCTTTACTCAATCTAAATATATTTACTGCTAGATCTAGAGGACTTTACTAGATCTAAAGACCTTTACTTTATCTGAAGACCTTTATTCGATCTAAAGGTCTTTATCTTATCTGAAGACCTTTACTAGATCTAAAGGTCTTTATCTTATCTGAAGACCTTTACTAGATCTTAAAACCTTTACTACTAGATCTAAATGACTTTACTAGATCTAAAGGTTTTTGCCCTACCTTTGCAGTTTACAAGAATATTTAATTATAAAAAACCTGTTTTTGTTTTTTTAGGGAGAGAATTTATCATTTAGTTGGTTTTGGGAATCATTAGTTGGATATCATATCTTCCAAGCCTTGTATTGGTTAAGGTAAGTAAAAACCTTAATACACTTTTCATTCTTAAATATGCCTCACTTCATAGTATTCAAATGTATAGATTATCATTCTAAAACACATATCATTTATTCACCTGTCTACAATAATCATTCTAAAATATGTCCCATTTTACGATCATCTTTGAATTTTTGCACTGATTTCTCATTTCAAAATTTTAAAATTCAGAAAAAAAATTGTATCAATTGACGATGCAGGTGAAATAGTTCATTTCTAATCTGTTACGAATTTTTGATTTTTTCAGTACGTTTATGTCGTTCTTGGTACCGGCGTTGAATCGCATGTTTTATAATTTGTTATATTCTCACAAGAAGGAGACAGTAGATCGATGTGATCGGATCTTTAACTTCAACTGTTTATTTAAACAGTATGTCACAGAATGGTCAATACAAAGGTAATTATTATAAATTAAAAACTTTGATTTATAAGGAAAGAGAGAAATTGGATTTTTAAGTCAACTTGATACAAACTAGGCCATTTCAGGACTTAAATGTTTCAATTTTATTTTAATAATTTGTTTGCTCGTAGGGGTCTTTGGCAGTTGGAGGAAACAATCGAGGAATTGAAACTATGCCAGTTGGCTCAGTAACAGACTCTATGATTCAATGCAAACGCCAACGATTCAGCCATTTTTATGTCTTGGAGTAATTTTAAGAATGTCATTACTGGATTTTATTTTAACAGAGATAAAACTGCACCAGTATTGACAGAAATTAAAGATTGGATTTTAAAAAATAAATTCCCAGCACATTTTCCTATTGAAGTTCGGTTCGTAAAAGGTGATGATATTTATTTAAGTCCAGCACACGGATGGAAAGATACGTGTTATATTAATATCATCATGTATACGTGAGTATATAGTATAGTTTAAACATACATTATGCAAGAGCTAAATCTGCCTATTGCAGGTCTTTCTTTAGGGCTGAAATGTTAAACAAAAATAAAAGTGGTTGGAGTGCCAAAGTTTAGAATTGTCATTAATTCCATGAAGTTTTTTCTAAACTATTAATGAGACATTAATTAACTTATCTAGACCATAATGCTGCTCAACTTTTATTCATGATTTAGATTAACACTAGTTTCTCTAATGATGTACCACGGTGCCACAGTGGCTAAGTGGGTAAGACGTTGCGTGTACGAGCCCTGTGCAGCCGAAAAGTTCATTTCCGATGTGGTTTCCCCTTGTCACAGAGGTGCAGGACAGCTGTGTAGTTTTTCATATGGTACGAATAAATGATGTCCCTTTTCTACATTGGTGTGTTTATGACCAATGGTATTGGATTTATGAGTCGGAGCAAAACAGTAGGATGTTAAACTTCATTTCATTTCATTTTGGATGATGTACCCATACAATCTTGGGAGACACAGTAACTCAGTGAGGTCTCTTTTCTGATCTTCGTGATTTCCCAGCCTCGTCAGTCGAGAAGGCCAGAGAACCTGGCATAGAAAAGTGTTTTTATGTTATTTTCTGTTGTGTGGTTGTTTTATTACTGTGATACTTCTTTTACAGGCCATTTAACAAAATTGTACCAAGAGAAAAATATTGGGAAGCTTTTGAGAAGATTATGTCCGACTATGGGGGCCGTCCACACTGGGCTAAGGTAAGACATTACCACATGATATTTGTAACTGAAATGGTTCAATTTTCAACTGACTTTTGTTTTAGTACAGTACAAATCACCATTTGTTATCACAAAAACATGTTTTTAACAAATGTGTTCGAGAAGTGGTCCAATCTTTATTTCCTATGGACTAGGATATGCGGTTAGTCTACTCAATAACTACTCTTTTAGGGGTTATCTATTCTCTTTTGGGGGGTTGGATTGCCGATTGGTAAGCACATGCTCGCTGTATCATAACGTCTGTAATTTAGTCAACTAGCGTGGTTTAGATTGTAAGTGACAAGGAGTATGGTTGCCTATCCCAACATTGTGGGTTTTCTCTGGGTCATCTGGTTTTCTCCCACTTCTAAAGACCCCTTACAAGCAAGCGGGTTATTGTAATAAAATTAAATCATATGTTAGTCCTGAAATACCTAGTTTGTGTCAAGTGGACGTTAAACCCCATTTCTCTTTTGCTTTCACTGACAATGTTGTACGTAAACGGTGAATTCAGATAAATTGTTGTGGGCCTAAATCTTACTAGTTAATAATAATATTAAGCAGCCTTAGATTTTGGAGAATATATTTCTCCCTTTCTCTTACACAAATTGTTTTTTTTTATTCCAGGATCATAAATATGGCAGAGAAGAATTTACTAAGCTGTATCCGCAATTTGAGACATTCTGTAAAATTCGAGAAAGATTGGATCCCAATGGCATGTTCCTTAATTCCAATCTTGAAAGAGTTTTTGGTAAAAATACCATGTCGAAAATGAATGTATAGATTTTTCCTTGACAATCAGAATGTTTCCTTTCGATGTTAGATATTTGACTAAAGTTGCCAGAAAGATTCAAATTTTATTGGCTTAAAGTAGCGGATTCTTATAATCGATTTGTTTGCTCGTCTGTCTGCTGTCATACATTTCGTGACACAAGATTCGTGCTTTTAATTGAGGTAGAAAGTTCAAACTTGGCGATGGTGTTCATCATGTGAAGGGGGGTTGGATGGCCGAATGTTAACACATTCATGCTGTATCATAAAGCCTGTCATAGTTTCGAATCCCAGGTTGTACATGACAAGGAATTATTAAAATAAAATCAAACCATATGTTAGTCCCGAAATGACGATAAAACCTAATTTTCTCTCTCTTCCCCCCCCCCCTTATCAGGTGAATGCTTTGGCCCGAGATAAGCAGTTTCATTGGTCAGTGCTTTGGAATCAATGAGTGATGAGACTTTGTATCATTACATCAATACTATGAATAGATTTGATGATGAGAATTTCGGCTTAGGCTAAGTAAGTAAGACCTCAATTTGATTAGTCAAGACTTCATCTTCTAATTTTTGCCGCTATGTAGCCCTGTTGGAGTTGACATGCCATGAAACAACATTTCATTCATTATATTCTTATTTGATGGAAGATTAGAATCTTTCTGGCAACTTGTTCCCAATAATTTGGAGATGTACATATAACACATTCCACATAAAATGTTTATTTTACATGAGGGTTCTCATTTCATTCGTATGCAACGCCGGATTAACCATGGTGGTGGCCCTGGGGCCTGAAACATGTGGGGGGCCCCTGATCACCGACCGCGAAGTGTCGAAGGCGCGAAGCCCCGCAAGGGGGGTCTGGGACAGGGCCGTATGTAGGATTGTTAAAGTGGGGGTGCAGCAGAGTGTTAGGGATACCAATATAATGCCCGAGTTACTGAGTGCGGAACAGTGCGTGTATGAATTTTGAAAATTAGACTGTTACAAACGCGTTTTCGGCCCACTTGGAGCTGCAATCAAAGTCGCTCCCGTGTGTCAATTTCGGCAGCGCTATTTCTCATTTTGATGTTAAGCACACCAAAATGAGGAACTCCTTATCCCTAAACTAGAACTAGTCTGAAACACCATAAGGCGACGTGGATAGGTCGACCAGAACGAAAATCTCTAATCATGTAATTTGGTGGCGGCACCCCCAAAACCAACAAGGTCCATTTCAAGTGAATAAGGGCGACCAAAACGAACCCTTTAATGTCATGTGGTGGGTCAGACGCCGATCAACAAAGAGTTGATAGGAGAGACCCTTCACCTATGGGGCGGCACCCTTGTCTGTGGTCCTCCCTCAGAAAATTTTGAAAAAACATCGATGCAGGAAACACGTTTTTCTGCCATTGGGGTGATATCTGAGTGGCAAATTTGTAATTTATATAGCGGCAGATTTTTTTGGAAGGCGTTTGCATCTTGTGTCCGCACTTTGGGTCCGCGCCTGTGGTGGCGCCCAAAAGCCTCCACATAAGAGATATAAGAAAGTTTGGATCAGGTGTAGGCGCCATTAAAACAGACCGCCTCATCAGTGCCTTAGGAGCATATGTGATCATAAACAAGTGTATTATTTTATAATTGAAAGGTTGTCAATTTTTTTGGAAATTTTTCAGAAATTGGAGGCCAGAAACATCATTTCCTGGCATTTCAGGCACTTGTGTGGGGCCATTTAGAAGTACCCCCCCCCCCCCAAAAAAAAAAATTCGGCAACAAAATTAGCGCATTCTGGCGTTATTTCAGTGGATCAATCCATGCGAGTGCTATGAAATGATGGCATTTTTAGAGGGGGGGGGGCTGGACGCAACTGTTTCGGGCCCCTAATGTGGGGGCCCTGGGGCCTCCGCCTCATGGTTAATCCGGCCCTGGTGATAAATGCGATTGCTATGAAAAGATGGAATTTCTAGAGGAGGTGGCTGGACGCAACTGAGATTTTTGTGGGGGGCCCCCTAATGTCGGGGGCCCTGGGGCCTGTGCCCCATGGTTAATCCGGCCCTGTTCGTATGTACTGGTCTTGACTGACTGGCCGTGAAATTGACGGACTGACTGGCCGTGAAATTGACAGACTGACTGGCAGTGAAATTGACTGATTGGCAGTATGACAGTGGCACCAAAACATCAGACTGTAAATTTCTCTGAACATCAAGGATAGTAATTATAACCGACAAAAAAGAGCTAGACCATTTCGAATTACATGTACATATGTTGGGGGAGGGGGGGGGGGTACTTTCACCATTTTGTTGTTAGGTCTTAATGAGACTATGTGAACAGTGTGAACCATCCATCTTTACAAACTACCGTACATGGCATCAAACAATATTGGATGACACTTTTCATTGAATTGTATACAAACTTTCCCTTGAATTATTTATACACTTGTACTCCATTGTAAACAGACTTTTCAATGAATTATATATACACACTTTTCAATGAATTATATATACACACTTTTCAATGAATTATGTATACAAACTTTCCCTTGAATTATATATACACACTTTTCAATGAATTATGTATACACACTTTTCAATGAATTATGTATACAAACTTTCCCTTGAATTATTTATACACTTTGTACCCAATTGTAAAAATACTTTTCAATGAATTATATATACACACTTTTCAATGAATTATATATACACACTTTTCAATGAATTATATATACACACTTTTCAATGAATTATATATACACACTTTTCAATGAATTATATATACACACTTTTCAATGAATTATATATACACACTTTTCAATGAATTATGTATACAAACTTTCCCTTGAATTATTTATACACTTTGTACCCAATTGTAAACAGACTTTTCAATGATTTATATATACACACTTTTCAATGAATTATATATACACACTTTTCAATGATTTATATATACACACTTTTCAATGAAATATTTGTACACTTTTTATATATAATAACTCTTCAATGAGTTGTATACACACTATACATTCAATGATATACACACTTTTCAATGATATACACACTTTTCAATGGTATACAAACTTTTCAATGGTATACACACTTTTCAATGAGTATTATGCACTTTCAATGAATTGTCATCTTACATGTAGAGTTTGTTATTTGTTATTTTTGAAATATTATATTTTGTTTTTAGCTTTAAGCTGGTAAAAAAAGTGCTAAATGTCCCAAAGGGAAAACAACCTTAATCAAAACAATGTTAAGAGACACAAACACTATGATGCTAAATAAATGCCCAGAAACCTTAATGGGGGAAGGGGGGTTTGTACGTGGCAAGGAGTAGGGTCGCCTGTCCCACCTGGTGTTTTTTCTCTTGGTCCTCAGGTTTCCTCCCACTGCTTAAAAACCCTTAAGCGCAAGCGAATTATTGATATAAAATAAAACCATATGTTAGTCCCGAAATGACCTAGTTTGTGTAGAGTGGACGTTAAACCCAACTTTCTCTCTTAATGGGAAAGTGGTATCAGTTAGTTTTAAAAGATTATTTAATTAGTTATTTCTGCACTTAAGTTTACTTGAAAACGGATCTGTAAATGAACAAGATGTATTTTTGAATTATTGTGATATTTTTTCCTGTTTATTTACATGTACAATGTATGTCATTATTTGACAGTCATTTTTTTATAGCAATTTTATGTTTACATAGCCAGTTGTTATTGCATATTTTTGCATTTGTTTGTACTAAAAATAAATTTGAGATATTAATGAATGAATTACTGTTATGAAGAGATTGAATAATAAGGTATGTCTGGTATTAACTGATATTATTATATATTCTGAATCTTGATTGGTCACTCGGATTTCAATTTTGTTATTTTTCTTTCCCATTTGATTTGGTGCAAAATTAAAAATGTCCATCTCAATGGATTGGTATGTGTTGATTTGTATTGTGGGATGACATGTCTTTATTGAAAGTTTTATGTCTCTAGACAAGGCCAGAGTTGACATATACACCCCATAATCATTTTTGCGTACATTTATTGTTATTCTGGATAACTGCTGCTTTTAAATTGTTATTCTGGCTAACTGTTACTAATAATTGTTATTTACTGCTATTGCTAATAAATGTAATTCTGGGCAACTGTTGCTATTAATTGTTATCCTGGATAACTGCTGCTATTAAATGTTATTTGCTGCTATAAATGTTATTCTGGGTAACAGTTGCTATAAATGTTATTCTGGGTAACAGTTGCTATTAATTGTTATTCTGGGTAACAGTTGCTATTAATTGTTATTCTGTGTAATAAATGTTATTCTGGGTAACAGTTGCTATTAATTGTTATTCTGGGTAACAGTTGCTATTAATTGTTATTCTGTGTAACTGTTACTATTAATTGTGAATAGCTAATAATAAAGAACCAAACCTTAACCTGGACAGGCTAAGGATCCAGCAAATAGAAAAAGTTAAGAAAAATATTTCCTTTGTCTTTGACCTTTTCGTAGGTGTTAGGTTATTCACAGAATTGTTACTTTTTAAATATTAGATTTGAGCATTTGACAAAAATGAGAACATCAAGAAATTTTAATGTAATATTTCATAATTTAGAATGGTACATTATTGACTGAGAAATGTACTGGGTATATGTAATAATAATAAACTATTTTATAACATTTAGATATGATGTTTGTGTTTATTGCCCAACTCCTTTTTAAAGAAAGTAGGGAACTATTGAAATGGGATCGTTTGTCCGTCACACATTTTGGAACACAGTAAGAGGAGCGTGTATCATCATATTTGGAGTTACTTTTACAGTTATCTTATCATTGACATTCCACAATACATTATTTTTTATTGATAACATATATATTCCAGCTTTTGGCATTCTTTTAAAATTCACAGATATGCCATACATGTTGCTACATGTTGTGTACAGTAAATCAGCTTTCGTTAGACTTGCTTGAATAGGTTTCAATAGACATATGAGGGTGCTGTAATGCTGAAACAAGCCTGTTGGTTTTCTATTGATTAGAGCTGTATGCACACAACCATATATCTGGCATGTACTGACTCGACTAATTTATGTAGACAGGAATTTATATATTCCCATGGTAACGGAGTTTCACCGTATAGTCGATATTTTGGCAATGTAGTGTACAGTCGGATAGTTTGTACGATCCATCCAGATATGGGGGGTTTGGATGGCCTAGTGGTCTAGAGTGCCACGCTTCAACCTCTAGCTGGCCGGTCACCTCTTGCTTGCGGCTGTGGTTTCAAGCCCTGGAGTGAGCGTATTTGGCATGGAGATAGGGGAGCCTTCTCAACCTCATGGGTTTCCTCCAGCAATTTTGGTTTCCTCCCACTGCTAAAGACCCCTATGCACAAGCGAATTATTGAAATAAAATTAAACCATATGTTAGTCCCGAAATGATCTAGTTGTGTTGAGTAGACGTTTAACCCCATTTCTCTCTCTCTCTCTCCATCCAGATATCTATATTATTGGAGAATTTATTGCTGAATAGCAGAGATCAAAAGAATCCCAATTACAGATCTATATAGTATACTTTAGGTCTTTAATCCAACATTGGGGTGGGGGTGGGGGCACGAATGGTTAACCAGTAGAAGTAAAGGTTAAACCAGTTTCTCTCTCTACAACATAAGGGTATATCTTATGTAATTTAACCACACATTGACATAGAAAAGAGGGGAATCGAAACAATGCCACTTGACTCAAAAACAGACCTTATGAACTAACATGCTAACATGCATTCATATTATCATGGACGTAATGAGGAATATTACTGTAACAATCTTTGATGGCGGTTCTGAAATAATTATGGAGTAGGTGCACCGATTTTTAGTAATAAATATTATTCAGAATAGATACATAACAATCGAAGAATACCCACGAGGATGGGCAGGTGACAATACTCCTTGTCACATACAACTGGGGAATCGAAACCACGCCAGTTGACTCAATGACGGGCCTTATGATACAACGTGCATGCGCTAACCATTCCCCCCTGCACTCCTAACAAACAGACCAGGCAATAACAAAATGACAATACAGTAATAATAAATTATATGTCTGTGTATTTACAATATAATATCACTACACTGAAATAGTTAGAAAACTTTTTTCTTTTTACTCGGATTAAAGTCTAAATCTAAATCAAAGTCCTCATCATCATCATTATCTATGGTAAACATCACTTGAGATTTCTGTGATTTTATTCCAATTGTTGAACCACAGGTCAAAGACACGCTATTATTCATTCTTGGACTTGGATATTTTGCAGTGTCATTGTTTGATTTTGACGCCATTTTTTTGGATTGGCTTTGATTGTTATCTGATGTGATGGATTTTGGGTTCAAATTTGCACTTTTATTAATAACAGGACTTGAGCGATTTTTAAATTGATAAACTTTTTGTGTATGTTTCACAGAATTCAACACTTTGTCTGAATTTAACAACGGTTCTGAACTTTTATCAACACTTTCATGTACAATCAGCCCATTTTGTGAATTAGGTGGCGTGTGTCCGATACGAGGTAACGTAACTTTACTTTGACTTTTGAAGGTTTGAGATTGTGTCTCGGATTTCTGAGAAAATAATCCAGCTGTCATATCAGGTTCCTCAAACATCCTGCTTTTTCTTTTTGGCACCGCCTTGGTTAGAATATTAGAGAACATGTCCCCCTCCTCGTCTGAACTAAGATTAAGAGACAGATCCTGTGATATCAGATGTTTCTTTTCATTTCTACTTTTGTTTTGAGGCTGTTTATGGTTCACTGATCTATTTATATCTGTGTCCGATTCTGAAAAAGAGAGAGGGAGAAATGAGGTTTAACGTACACTTGACACAAACTAGGTCATTTCGGGACAAACATATGGTTTAATTTTATTTCAATAATTTGCTTGCACGTAGGGGTCTTTAGCAGTGGGAGGAAACCGAAGGACCCGGAGAAAACAACAAGGTTGGACAGGCACCCTACTCCTCGTCACGTACAACCTGGATTTTGAAACTGTGCCAGCTGACTCAATGAAAGGCTTTATGATATAGCACGCACGTGCTAACCATTCGGCCATTCATCCGGATTCTGAAGGAATTTTCTTTGTAAAATTGATATTCGTTCCATGACGACCAAACTTTTCAATCATTTCTGACTCTTTTTTATTTGAATTTACAAGTAAATTGTTATGATTACCATCCAAATGTGATTTAACAGGAATAATCTTGGCATTAGGCAATTCTGAAGATTCCGTATTTAAAATGTTGTCATTGTCCTCCACCATTGAAGTTTCAAAAAGATTTTCAGTTGATTTTCTTTTCAAACTAGCCCGATTATTGTCTGTGTTCCTATGTTGGTCTGCCCAAGCCCATAAATTTCCAGACAAAAGACTTTCTGACAGATCTACTGAAGTGTCGAATTCAATATTTGTTATCTTAGCCGGTTGATCTGTCTTTTTCTCTTGCTCCGTGAAAGCAAATTTATTAAGTTTTGAAATTGTTTTAGGCGATACTTTTGATAATGAAGTATTGTGGGGTTTGATAGGTTCAAAGTCTGCAGATGTGTCATGTAACTCATTTCGCGTCATGCTAACACTCGAACACGAGGGATTTTTAAATGTGGAATCTTTTGATTTAAACGAATCTTTTTTACTAAGAGATGAATTCATCTTTGCACTCAGTTTGGCAGCCATGTTGATTTTAGGCTTTTTTGACAGTTTCTTTGTTGCGTCTGTTACATAAATTAGTTTTGAAGCAGACGTATTTGTAGTAGCTGATAATTTTGACTCGTTGCTTTGTTCCGTTAAAGTAACTTTTGGTTTTCTCTTTTGTATCGTCTCCATTAGTAGATTTTCATTCGAATCACGACTTGGTCTATTCATCTCAGACTTTGATTTCACAATCGGACCATTTGTAAATATCGGTACAAAATCATGTTTTTTTCTGCCGTCAGAATTTGTTTCAGGACTACTTTTCTTTTTACCAGTCTTCTTTGGAGTAGATTCCTCACTTATGTCATCTTTACTAAAATCTAGTAAGTCTGACAATGCCGAGGAATTTAATGCTAATGATTCATTTGGGCTATAACTAGGGCTCTCTTTTTCATTGGACATCTTAGTAACATTATCTACGTTTGAATTATTTCTGTAGTCTGAATGATCGTCCTGATCATTATTCGATATGTTTAGTGTATTTGAACCATCTTCGTGACGAGGTTCGCTGATCTGATAACCTGGGTTACTTTTAGGGGAATTCCCAGGTCTGTCTGTATTTTCTTCTTGACGTCTCTCAGCTAAACCTTTAATTTCTTCCAATTCAGTTTTCAATAAATCTTGTAGATCAAGTCTTTTTAAAATCATTTCAGCTGAAAAGAATAAAATAAATTGTCACATTCCAGAGGGGAATCAAAACAACATTCCCTGACTCAAGGCCTTAGTTAAGATTTCGAGAAACGGGTCCGGGGTCCCAGGTGTGCCCCTAATATGTTGTCACCAGTATGCCTAAGGTGAATGTAGGAAAAAAAGTATCGGGAAAAAAAGAATCGAAAAAAAAGTATCAGGAAAAAAAGTAACAGTTTTCAATTAAAGAAACAATTAGAGTATGGGATTGACTTTGAATGATGTAAGGATTGATTATAAAAACAACAGACAACACTTCTCTCCTTTGTTCTTAACAAGGTAACATCAAATTTACAGTCATAAATACATAATACTATAATACTACTATTTAAACTAAAAAAGCACAATAGAGTAAACTTGGTATGTGTAATAACAGATATAAATACATAATACTATAATACTACTATTTAAACTAGTCCCACTCCGCCTCAGACTGACACCACCCTCCTACCCACCAGCTACGTGGAATGGTCATCAAGCAACACTGCAGGGGGCATCCCGGACAAACAACGCCTGTGAAGGATGGAACAATAAATTCTTCAACTTAGTTGGCCATCAACATCCATCAGTGTGGAAGACCATAAGCTGGTTTCAAAAAGACCAGAGCATGACCAAAACCATGACACAGCAGGCCGCCTATGGGGTTATGCCAAGAACAAGAACGAAGAAAAACATGGAGACCCTCCAACGCAGGCTGAAGGCACGGTGTACCCAGTACACAGAAGGCAACACTTCCATCTCAGACCTTCTGACAGGAATCGGACAGAATATCCAATTAAACAAAAACATTTGAGAACTGACCAAAAAGAAGGGACAAAAAGAAGGGAAAAAATGTCTTTAACTTGTCCAACACCTTCAAAGGTGACATTGTGTCACAATGCATAGTGCTTGTATACCATATCATACTTTGTTAAAGTTGTTTAATAAAAAAAACTTGAAAACTGTCTCTTTTTTTCCTGATACTTTTTTTCCTAGCAAAAACTGATACTTTTTTTCCGATACTTTTTTTCCTGATACTTTTTTTCCGATCACCGCCTAAGGTCTATCCTGCTAAGTGTAAATTAGTAAGAAATAATAATAATATACCTTGTAATGAATACTCATCTTCAGGTTGATCAGGAAATGCTGTATGTAAGGCATTCACTCCACCTAATAGAGCAGCTCCCTAGAAATACACAGTTAATAAAATAAAATTTTTCTCCCGTTTCAAACCAATATCATATTCATGTACTATATTAAGAGAGAGAAATGGGGTTTAACGTCCACTCAACACAACTAGGTCATTTCAGGACTAACATATGGTTTAATTTATTATTTCAAAATAATTCGTTTGCGTGTAGGGGTCTTTAGCAGTGGGAGGAACCGGAGTGCCCGGAGGATGTACTAGATTGTATATAGCCATTATGTTGATGAATCAAAAGGGGTTAAAGTCTTGTTTAACACAATATTGCTGTCATTTTTAGACTAGCATATATAATAATAATGAGCAGTGAGCTGAAAACAGAATGTGTACAG
Organism: Patella pellucida; assembly: GCA_917208275.1. NCBI lineage: Eukaryota > Metazoa > Mollusca > Gastropoda > Patellidae > Patella > Patella pellucida. The sequence continues at coordinate 14,979,866 of OU795041.1, forward strand.
TATATCATTCTATAGTAAGGATAACTCTGGCTTTCCTTTTTTTGCGTCATTTTCTAACTCTTCAAGTCTTTGTTACAGATCAACCGTAGCAAAAATCTCTGTGTTAGAATTATATTTGGAATGTGTTTAACCAAGTCCAACACACACTTAATGTTTTCTCACGCCAACATTGTCCTTTGAACTAAGATATGGTGAATTATATTTTTATGGATACGTGTGCAATGCAAGAGGGGAATTTGACCAAGAAATAAAAATATCCCCCTATTAAATTTATCAAAGGAAAAAAAATACATATAAGCATTGCCATGCAAGATATGCCCACAATTTGCAAGAGATGGACAGAGAACAAAAAAATTAACAATTTTTCGAACAATCAGGACCCATAATCCAGGAAGTTACGGTCCGATATGCATGAATATCTACAGGAACAGGGATCAACGTGAAATTGTGGGCGTATACAGGGCAGGCGGAAGCAATTCTTGATTGGGGGGCTTCAATACTAAGTCCCTATAGGCGAGGCTTACCCCCCCCCACCACCAACTCCGCCAGACCTGCGTATAAAAATACCTGCATAGAAGATTCCATTAGTGTGACAGCGACGACAGCATCTTGTACTAATACTTCATCCCTAAACATCAATCTAGCATGAGCTTGAGCTAATCGAATCATACTCTGTAATAATCTCATCGTAGTTCGAGCAGCATTACGATTATCAGCACCACGTTGAGCACGGTAGTAAGCTTGTAATACCCTGATAAAAAAATTTAAAATACAGATGTGACATCATTCTTTGATGTTGGCGTATCATTATTTCAAATAATCGTACGGGCAACTTGCCAATCGTACCTTGTCAAATATTAGACTCGAGCAACGTATTTCATCGCAAATGGACGTGTGGAGTGTCTGTATTTTAAGTTGTCCTCTTGTTGTTACAATATATTAGTTAAAGGGGCCATCCCGATAACATTTTGGGGGTTAAAACTGCTTAATTTTGTATGAAAAGCTCTTAATAGCCTCTAACTTAGATCCGAGCAACTTCTTCAAGCTATGTGATACGTTTTCAAACAACTTCCAATCGCCGGTACGGCTCGGTGGCCGAAGACTTGTGTTCTGTTTGCATTACACAGAAGTGTCTGGATAAAACGAGTCTATATTATGTGCAGCTTTCAATCTAACCCTATCGACTCACTTTTAAAGCTCTCCTTTGATTAAGTTAAAATTGGTATCTTAACAATTTAAAAGAAAAACTTAAAAGAGCTAGTGTCCAGTTTAGCTTTTTTTGCATTCACGTCCAAACTACTAGGTAAATACACTATTCCTCTATATTTTGGCGTTTAAATTTCATACGTTCATGAACGTGTGATTTTCAGATTCTTTGAAATTCGGGCTGGTCCCTTTAATGTCTCGCTCTCGACCTGTAAGGGGGGTTGGGATGGCCTAGTGTTCTAGAGTGCCGCACCTCGACTTCTAGCTGGCCGGCCACCTCTGGCTTGTGGCTGTGGTTTCGAGTCCTGGTGTGAGTGATGTGGCATTGAGATAGGGGCGGCGTCTCAACCTCGTGGGTTTCCTCTGGGTTCCCGATTCCTCCCACTGCTAAAGACCCCTAGGCACAAGCGATTTATTGAAATAGAATTAAACCATTTGTAAGTCCCGCAATGACCTAGTTGTGTTGAGTGGACGTTTAACCCCATTTCAATCTCTCTCTCGACCATTACACAATACATAATATATTTTCCCACTGGCTACTGTTATATAGAGAGGGGGGAGAAATGGGGTTTAACATCCGCCCGCCACAAACTAGGTCATTTTATCTGACACTGGCTATTGTTATATTCGGATTCTTGGATCAGGGGTGTTATACAGTTACATGTGGGTGAAAGGAAAAACAACCATTCTCCATGTTAGAATTCCAATCTCTATCTTTTTTACCCAAAAAGGCAGAAGAATTAAAACATAGGGCCTGCTTGATTTATCCATACCGGTGCATACCGGCTGACCATAGTTCGGCAATAATACCGGCGAGGTCACTTGATTTAGCTGGAAGGCTACAAAAGTTCGGCAGCGGCTTTTACCGAATGCGCCGGATTGTCGATCACCGACGCAAGATGGTGAACATGTCAACAAGATACAATTCACGTTAGTTTTTTTGGGTAATACTACTAATAATAAATTTCTGCTTATTTTTGGTCACTTACTTATAGCCATACTTTCATGAATACTGTTTTTTTTTATTAAAACATGTCATGTAATCAATTTGCAAACTGGCTTGCCTATCGCTGGATAAATCAAGCAGGCCCAAAAGGTTTCTGACGACAATGATTTAGTAGACTATACCACAATATGACACTATGATAGTGGTTCAGTGACCAGAAGGTCCTGGCTGGGTTTCATCCCAGTGTTGGTGATGAAAGTTCTTCTGGTTTTTCCAGAGTGTAGGAAGGTCGAATGGTAAGGAACAACATTTGGTCGTTTGATTGGATGAAAACCAAGATCCTGTGTTCTCGTTGGTGCATGTAAAAGAACCCTTGGCAATTGCAGTTTCTCGTTTCAAAAAAGAGTCTGATTAAAAACTGATAAATGGCAACATTTCAGAGAGACTCACTCATGTATATAAAGTTAAAGAGAAGGAGAGAAATCGGGTTTAACGTCCACTCAACACAAACTAGATCATTTTGGGACTAACATATATTCAATTTTATTTCAATAATTAGCTTATGCATAGGGGCCTTTAGCAGTGGGAGGAAACCCTACTCCTTGTCATGTACCACCAGGAATTAGAAACCATGCCAGTTGAATCAATGACAGACCTTATGATACAACGTGCCCACTAACAATTCGGCCATGCGACTCCCCTTAAAAACATAAAACTGTAGTAATACTGACCTAGTCGAGCCTTCAGTTAATGTAGGAACAAGAGATTTAATCAGGGCTATATAAGCCTGCATCTTATCCATACTCCATAGATGTTTAGTGTTTACTTGGGCTAGATAACAAAATAAAATAATGACGTCGGAACAACACATAACAGAAATTTAATTTATCTGGCCTAGATAACAAAATAAAATAATGACGTGGGAACAACACATAACAGAAATTTAATTTATCTGGCCTTGATAACAAAATAAAAATAAATGCATCATAACAACACATAATAGAGGTTTAGAATTTATCTGGCGTGGATAACAAAATAAAATGAAGATGAAATCTCAACAAAAATTGGAGTCAGTTTTGTGAAATATGAGGTAGAATTTTGAAATGAAAGCAATTTAACTCCAACTATAAAAGTCTTTTTATATGTACTGGATGGTTGTTTTTTTTTTAGTAAAAACACAAAACTTATTGTGAGGGGGGGGGATATTCAATTGAGTTCTGACAATCTTATAATAATGACAGAGAGAAATGGGGTTTAACGTCCACTCGACACAAACTAGGTCATATCAGGACTAAGTATATAATAATGACAGAAATGAAATTAAATTAATTAAAATGGGGTTTAAGGTCCTACTGTTCTGCTCCGACCTGGCTAATGAAAACGGGCAAACGCCATGCAGTGTGCTATGAGGAAAATTTTACCGGTACGGATGAACCTTTTCGGGCTAACACCGGTAGCCAACATGCAACCTAAAGGCCAGCAAGCCAACATCTTACTCACTTATCCACTGTTGCTCCTAATAATAACAGACCAAACATCAAACACGTATTGCTCTAGATTATGATTTGTAATACTCACCACCAAGAGTTTTATTTTCTAGGATATAACTAGATACCATTCTATCCCAATCTTCATTCTGGGAATCTAATAAAACTAACACCAGATCAAATCTACTTAATAACGGACTAGCTAAAGCCACGTTTACACAAATAGACTGAAAATAGAAATATTTACTTTCATTCCACAAATTCTAAAATTAATGAATGCAATTGGGTTTAACGTCCTGCGCTTCTGCACCTAACCTGGGCAAAAAGAAGGCGGGCATAAGCTATACAGTGTGCTATGAGGGAAATTTTTGCCCAGACAGCAACTGAATTCCAACTGCCAAGGGATTTTTTACATGCGCTCCAATGTGTACACGGGACCTCGTATTTCCGTACCATCCGAACGACTAGACAGCTGTCCTTGTCACGGAATATACAGGTAAAGTAGCCTCGATGCAAGACGCTGATGAGTAAGAGAGAGAGAAATGGGGTTTAAACTCCACTCAACACAAACTAGATCATTCCGGGACTAACATATGGTTTAATTTTATTTCAATAATTTGCTTGCGGGTAGGGGTCTTTAGCAGTGGGAGGAAACCAGAGGACCCAGAGAAAACCAACGAGGTTGAACAGGTGACCACACCACACAGATGAGAATGTTTCTGGTATTAAATGACAAACCTGTTCAGGATCATATTGTCCTTTAGGGTTAGTAGCAGCTAGTATAGTTGTCTTCGTACTTAACTTACAAACTAATCCTGCCTGAAATCAACAAACAATAGATACATTAGTTTTCACAAGGTATATAAATATTTAATCGGATTAAAATACAGATCTATATTTCGTTTTGTTTTGTTATACTTTCGTTTTTGTACTTGAAGGTAACGTCAGGGGACGTACAAGTGGCTACTGACTCTATGATATCAGACATTTGATTAACCAATCCGCATTTCTGTTTCTAGTAGATTCCCAACTGTTATGTGCATTGCACGCAAAGAACTCGCTGTAACAGAATTTTAATGAGCTAATCCTGCCTTTCAACCAGAATGTCGGTAATATAACAACTCTTCCAGATCCTAGTGTAGAAAAGACAAGTAAAAGAAAATTTTAAACTATTAAAAGGAAATGAAAAAGGATCTGTAAAGATTGTAAATATTACAGTAAGTCAAGATTTTTTATTTTATTTTAGTCTGATCCAAAACCACAATGGAGGAATTCTTAACACTTAGCAACCTCATGTGTATGTGTTAACCATACAACAAATAACCTGTAGTTGTACAGTGAATAGTTATATACTATTACCTTAGCAACACTGATAGTCTGTTGTTCTATATTATTACCTTAGCAACACTGATAGTTTGTTGTTCCATAGCTTCATGTATACTGGCTTTATCATGTTCTTTAATACTATTAAACTCATCTATACAACATAAACCACTATCAGCTAATACTAGAGCACCGGCTTCTAACTGCCATTCTCCAGAATCCTGGCGGGGAAAAGTAAAACTTAATATTACTCTAGGATACAGACTTCTTAAAGTGGGAAATCCAGAATAATTTGTCATCATCAGTAAAACTTAATAACACTCTAGGATACAGCCTTCTTAAAGTGTCACTGACTTGAATAGTAAGTGCAGGGGGGCTTCACAACACATAATTTACACAAAAACAAATCTATGCACAAGACACAATATGCAGAAATCACAAACAAACGAACACATCAAATAAAGTGAAAGCTAGGATTATTTGTCATCATCAGTTAAACTTTAATCATACTATATATTGAATATGCATATAAATTCTAACAGTTTCAGATCTGGTATTCTCAAACATCAAACAACCTCCATTGTTTATCTCTCTACTCTCTAGTCTCTATAATGTCTGATTGTCTAAACAGCAGGAAATGTCAGCAGAAATAAATGACAGAGTTTCATTGAAAGTTGAAATTTAAAAAATCTTTCAGAAAGTGGTTTAAACTTCGGGGCATTGGGGCTCCGACGTGCATTTGCAAAACCATAAATAAAAGGGCACCGTTAAGATTGTGTCATACATCATGAACTCCTCAAAAGAGAAGTAGTATCAACTGTTTCAGAGAGAGTAAACACCCTTGCTCCATGCATATCACCCATATGACTAATAAATAGAGTGATAGTTCTGACCAATTTTAAGAAGCAAAAGATCCAGAACTTACCTTTACTGCTGTAACTGTTAGACCAGCACTAGTGCAACCTATCCCTGTAGTTAATACAGAACGAGATGTCATACCTACCTTTACTGCTGTAACTGTTAGACCAGCACTAGTGCAACCTATCCCTGTAGTTAATACAGAACGAGATGTCATACCTACCTTTACTGCTGTAACTGTTAGACCAGCACTAGTACAACCTATCCCTGTAGTTAATACTGATCGAGGTGTCATACCTACCTTTACTGCTGTAACTGTTAGACCAGCACTAGTGCAACCTATCCCTGTAGTTAATACAGATCGAGGTGTTATCTTAGCAGCATATTTTAAAAACTGTGATTTCCCTGTACCTGTAATAAAATATATCTATAAATATATCTATATCCTAGTAAACTTAACTTTTCGTCACATCTCACACATAAATAAATATTTAAGAACAGTTTTCACTGAGTGAGTATTGACATGAAGTGATAAATGACCATACAATCTCATAAGATGAGATTCAGAAATGGGGTACTACTTGACATTAAGTGGATCATTTCATGACTTACATATTGTATATATTTCAATACATTAGGAGGTGGGTACCCGAACCAACCTGGGATCAAACTCACGACTTGCGTAATCGCCAGATCACTCTCAGCCATCAACCTGTCCCCCACCCCCACCCAACACAGTTAAAAACCAGAACCAAGCATAACATCATCTTCGCCATCTTGAAATTATGACATCATATAAAAAATCAGAGCTGTCCATGGATGTGAAATTGTCCAGATAAAAAGTGTGCAAAGTTTCGTGTTGAATGTACAAGATTTGGCAACAATATGGTCTTTTTTTGTAGAACATCGCCCCTGTTGGTGTCCAATTCCTGGGGCCTGTTTCACAAAATTTTAACTAAGATGAAATCTTAATTTTAGTAGATACTTCAATTTTGATCGGCTAAGCACTAAAACTAATCTAATATTATCTAATCAAATTACAAAAATTTGGATTTTATCTTAGTTCAAATTTTGTGAAAAACAGGCCCCTGGACCAAGAAATGAAAGATAGAAATAGTAATATGTTCTAACCTGGATCTCCAACTAGTAACAGATGAGCTTCACCTCGAACTTTAGAACCACTTTCATCATCTCGCTATTAAAATACATCAAACATACCAATTAACGAGAGAGAGAGACAGACGAAGAGAGAGAGACACAGAGGGTTTAACTTCTACATCTACAAAAACTAGGTCATTTCGGGACTAACATATTGTCTAATTTTATTTCAATAATTCGCTTGCGCGTAGGGGTCTTTAGCAGTGGGAGGAACCAGAGGACCAGTAGAAAACCCACAACATTGGACAGGCGACCCTACCCCTTGTCACGTACAACTGGGGATTCGAAACCACACTAGTTGACTCAATGACAGACCTTTGGATACAGCGCGCGTACTCTAACCATTCAGCCAAATGATCCCTTGACAGTTAGAATTCGATAAAGAGTAACTGGAAATGCATTACATTTTCTTCACCCAATGAAATAAAATAATATGGGGTATACATCCCTAATTTGTTTCTCCATCCGCGCCAATGAAGATGGGTATCTATACATGTACCATAAGTATTCTATGAAAACAATTTTGCCCAGACAGCATAACTATGGCCTACTCATAATTTGAATTCCAATTGTCAAAGACTCTTTTAGGAGCACAGTATAAGGGAATTTGTTTTCTTCTTCCCATCGAAAGCACTAGATTATCAGACCCTTGCCAGGCTCGCCAAGGCGATACCACGCTGAAAAATCTGGAGAAACTTTTTGACCAGCATGATATGTATTTAGTTGAAAAATATCCACTAAGCATGATAACCACAATTGACCTTTTTTGCAATATTTTCTTGTTTTTGACACAGACATTTTTTAATTTACAAAAATTTCCTGTTCTGTTTTTGTGAACTTTGTGAACAAAATGTTAGAAATCATAAATTTCAGTAATCTCGATTAGACTAATCTTCATTTGTAAATCAATCAAAGTTTAGTTATTCTTTTTTTTTAAATTAGTGGGTGTGGTAGTCATGTGGTGTTATGATATACCTTACCTGTACCCCGCCAGCTAAACAAACAGCTACAGCTAATTTAACCACGTACAGACCATAAACTTGTGGACAAAAACTAGCTAGAATCTTATTACGAGCTGTCAGCGGACTGTTCACATGGTCTTGCCAAAATTCTGATATCTCTGATTTCTGTCCAAAAAAGAAATTGAAAAAAAATGAATATACCAGTATTTTATATAGTATTTTAAACATTCATGCATATTAAATAAAAAAATCAATTTCATCTTAATCCCATCCAAACAGAAACATAATTCTATAATTGAAATTTCACATGGACACATAATTCTATAAGTAAAATTTCAAATTTGAATGTAAATTCAACTCATCAATTTGAAAAGATAATAACTTAATTAATTTCAAATTGGATCAAATGAAAAAAGCGAGAATTTCATATTTTCTAAGAAAGTAAAAACATAAAGCTCAATAAGTGATCAACTCACTATTATACTTACAATAATGGGCATTATGATCTTTGGGTTGTTGACATATATTTCTAGTTTCATCAAAATCAATAACAATTGTGATCTCTAGAGGGCCCACAAGCTAAAAAGTTGATTTTTCGTACAATCAGGGGCCATAATCCATGAAGTTACGGTCAGATACATACCAATTTCAAGTTTTGTCAAAATCGGATAAAAATTGTGACCTCTAGAAGGTCTACAAACAAATTGTGGCGAAATATAAAGAGAAATTTTACCAGTTCTTGTGTGATAAGGATGTTGTTTTTCTGTTCGTTAGTAACTAGAACATGATTCGCATGTAAAACAATATCTATATTACATCGGACTTCCATTGTTAAATTCTTCCATCTTCTTCTCACCGTACCACTGTAATAACAAAAAAAATGTCATATTTATTTCCCTAAAAAACAGGATTTTTGGCCTTTTATCTTCAATGCAAAAGTTCAATATAATGATAGTCATTTGTTGAATTTTAATTTAACAATAAAATGGGGAGCAATACAAAATTAAGGTAAGATGCAATCTTGACCTCGATGTTCATGGACAGAAACCAATTTTTGTTATTTTTCAAAGGTTGATCGACTGATGTTATAAGATAGTAAATGATGATGTTATTAAATCAATAGAAAGTTACAGAAACTTTAGTAGATGGTCATAACTTATGTTAGTATTGGTTGATTTTAATATTCCTTGAGAGGCATTTAGCATTTGATTTATGATATAATACTAGAACACTTATTATGGATACAATCACTTGGTTTATTGTACTGCAACTTCTCAATAATGAATGAATGAATGAAATGGGGTTTAACGTCCTACAACTTCTCAATAAGATTGCGTAAGTCAGTTTCAAGCAAATACCTAATTTTTTTTAATTTTTTTTTAAACAATATTTTATTCAGAAAATTTTGGATTGGGGAATTGTTACTGTTTTTTGTGTAACGACTGAAAGTCCACATTTATCTTTTTTTTCATCTCGAAAATTCCTTGGAAAGGAATATTCTGTGTTTCAGAAATATTTCCCTGGTACATATCAATGTTTTTATCTTAAATATATTAAAAGATATTCAAATCTTTGCTTTCCTGTTTCAAATTATTAGTAAGAATTGTATAATCAAAGTTTGGAGTCATGGTGGCTAAGTGGGCAAGACACTGGTTTGCTACTCTAGCCTTGAGGTCAGGTGTCTGATCTCTGCTTTGACAGAGAAAGTTCTAGCTGATTACCCGACATGGTTTCCCCTTGTCAGTGGTGCAGGATGAAGGGCCTGACAAGGACAGCTGTCTCGTCAATTGGATGGGATGAAAAACAAAGGTCCTGTGTATACATTGCCATTGGCATATACATAAAAGATCCCTTGATAGTTGGAATTCAATAGAAGAGAAGGCCACATTGGAGTTGCCGGGCAAAATTTCCCTCATAACACACTGTATGGTATATGCCCATCTTCATAAACCCATTCAGAGCTAAACAGTAGGACGCTAAACCCCATTTTATTTCATTTCCTGAATGAGCTTAATTATATTAAAGGGACATAACTGGTCACTTGAGTCCTCGATACAATATCATTTCCCCTTTAACAACAGACACAACTCACACGCCACACTCCTTTAAACTATGTTTGTTCTTTTTACATTTTAACTTTCAAATAGCCCAGAAGTTTTGGTAAACTGTGCCAGATCAGTAATTCTGACTTCATTCCGTAGAATTTTGACCTGATTTGGTAGAATTCTGACTTCATTCTGAGAATTCTGACTTATAATAATCTCATCATTTTACAAGGGTAGCAAATTAAGCCTCAGGCTTATTTTCAATTTGGCCATTGGCACACATCGTGCGAATGATTTCAATCATTACTGCAGGAAGAAACCGAAGAACTTTAGGGGCAACCTGCCTGATCGGACGGGAGACTGAATATCCCTCTCACTTACAACGATAAAGTTCTTGCCCTGAACTGGGATTGAACCCTTGTTGCATTGGTGAGAAGCCACCTCTCTGTCGCCACAGCTGTCCGACCAACTTCTTCATTCCTTAACTAACATTATGTCCAAATATAACCAATTCTTACCAGACAGTGACATCATCACCAGCTTTACAGCCATCAACAAGATCGTCTTCTAGAACAATCCACATAGATCTAGGTATCGTTCCCATCGTTAATTTCTGTACCTGTTCTTGTATCTTTATCTCTTGATAATTCCGACATTTTTGCGGAGAGGAAACTACAAACAAATTTTTAAACTGTTAGGATACAGTAATTTGAATTTTTGTACTTGGTTTAACTTCTCAAAAGTTTTTAGTTCGAAAGTTTTATACTTAGCTTCTCTTCTCAAAAGCTTTTATTTCGAAAGTTTTGTAATTAGCTCTCAAAAATCAAAAGCTTTTAGTTCCAAAGTTTTAAGATTTGAAAATTCAAACAAAACATCATTCACGGACTTGATGATATGAAAAATTGAAGAAGACTATCTTAAGAGAAACTAAATGAAATAAAATGAAATGGGGTTTAATGTCCTACTGTTCTGCTCCGAACTGGGCTAATGAAGACAGGCATACACCATACAGTGTGCTATGAGGGAAATTTTGTCTACCGGTAGACAGCGGCACTACGGTCTACTCTTTTATTAAACTTTCAAGGGATCTTTTACAAGCAATATTTTGGCACATCCGATCGACTATACGGCTGTCCTTGTCAAGCCCTCTGTCCTGCATCACTGACAAGGGGAAAACAAGCTGGAAAATCTGGATGCACTTTCTCGGCCAATACAGGGATCGAACACCCGCCCTCCAGGCTAGCAAGACAGCGTCTTTCCCACTTAGCCACCATGCTCCCCGTCCAAACCAATTGACAATGCTCCTTAATATCAGTATAAATAACTGTATGGAAACCTGGTCTCAAGTTAACAAAGCATTTTCGGGCTTAAGTTAAGAATATACTCAACTTTCAATCATTGTTTATGAGAAATATCTTTGATGAAGAAACACATAGTTTCTTATTAATGTGTTTTGATACATTAAAACAACAAAAGTTTGATAATGGCCTATATTCTAGTTAAAATAAGACGAACAATTTTGAGTAAATTCTTAACTTAAGTCTGAAAATGTTCTGTGAAAGCTGAGTATGATTCACTGACCTCTATCATTAATAGGTGTAAAATTGGTTCCATTACAAGCTTCATTGATACATTTTATTGGTTTACTCAGAGTGTAGTATTTCTCAAAATCAGACTATTAAAAAAAATGTTATTTAATTCACAAATTAGAAAATTGTCATTTGGACAATATTTTTGTTTTCACTGCTTAATCAACACTAAAAGGCACTCGAATTGACGATGTAACATTTAATTCAAAAAGACAACTGAAACATCAACTACAGATAATCTACTGTCTTGGATTCAATCCTATTTTTAAAAAAACAAGCTGATCCTACAGTTCTGCAACGACCAGCATATGCCGTACAGTGTGCTAAAGTGAAAGGGAAATTTGCCATTGACAATGGCGCTACAACCTTCTCTTATTTCGTATTCCTACTGTCAAGGGTTCTTTTACATACGCGGCAATGTGTACATGGAACCTCAGTTTATTGTCCTGTCCGACTGACTATACACTGTCCCTTGCCAGGTCCTCCATTCTGCACATATTACAAACGGAAAGAGAGAGAAATAGGGTTTAACATCCACGGGACAAAAACTAGGTGATTTCGAGACTAACATATGGTTCAATTTTATTTCAATAATTTGGTTGCGGAAAGGCGTCTTAAGCAGTGGGAGGAAACTAGAAGATCCAGAGAACACCCACGAGGATGAACAGGTGACCCTACTCCTTGCCACGTACAACCGGGGATTCAATACCACACCAGTTGACTCAATGACAGGCTTAATGATACAGCGTGCACGTGTTAACCATACGGCCAACCACCACCACTTTTTTTGTTAAAAGGGACTGGACAATCATGGACTTTGAAAGCACCATCTTTAACCAGTAAGGTAAACAAATACATACCTTAGCTGTAACCATAGTTCTGCATTTATTACAACTGTAGTCTTTCTCAAATTCTAAAACTCTAACTAATGTTGTTCTAATGACAGTACCTAAAACAAGGGAGACAAATCTTTACATACACATGTATATTTGGCACAAAATATGTATTTTGACATATTCTGATCATAGTTCTCAACATTGAGTAAATGAAATAAGCTAGCTTTCTCCAAAATACTTTGACATTGAAAAATCAACCAAATATTACAGAAGATACTCATTGCACGTAGGTCAGGGGGGGAGGTTCGGGTCCCCTCCCCCCAGCCTAAAATGGCTGTTTGATATAAATGAGTATTTTGGGGAATACTAACCCTAACCCTTTTAACATGCGTAAAAGATAAATTGGACCCAAGTTCAGTCTTCAAAACAGGATTGGGGTTAGGGTTGGTTTTAGTATTCTCATTTATATAAAGCGGCTATTCCCGAACCTCCCCAACTGGCCTGCAATTAGCATTTCCCAAATATTATGGTTAAATAACAAACCTGACAAATGGATATTGGTATTTCTTTGAAAACATATCCTAGACTTTCAGACAGTAGCTTACCACACAGAATTAACCAGTTTTAAAGTTAAAGAAACATTTTCTTTTTAACATTATTATCTAATGTCAATTGCTTACCAGTAATAGAAAGAAAACTGCCAATATCAGCTGTTTTAGGTAATGTAGTTCTTGTTAGCTCTGGACAAACAGGTAACGCCATTATTCTCGCATGTACATTCTTTTTCACAGTCTGAAGAAAAAATGAAATAGTAGAGAGAGATTGAGAGAGAGAGAAATGGCACTTAACGCCCACTCGATACAAATTAGGTAATTTTGAGACTTTCATAGGTTCAATTATATTTTAATAATTTGCTTGCGCGTAGGGGTCTTTCGTAGTGGGATGATACTGGAGGTCTCACGAGGTTGGCGGGCGACGGGGAATCGAAACCACGCCAGCGGACTCAAGGACAGACCTTATGATACAGCATGCACACGCTAACCATTTGGCCATCCAACCTCCCTGTTCTTGAGGGATCTATTCCACAATCTAATTCACTTTAAAATTGTTTTAATAAATTGCCTATACATAGATTTATGTTCTATTTGATAATGTGCTGTTATTTATCAACTTGGCTAATGAAGACGGGCACATACGCCATACAGTGTGCTATGAGGGACATTTGGCGAGGACAGCGGCACTATGGCCTACTCTTGTATCAAATTCCAACTGTCAAGGGATCATTTAGGTACACGCCAAGGTGACAAGGAACCTTAGTTTTTCATCCCATTCGAACGACTAGACAGCTGTCCTTGTCAGGCCCCCTTTTAACATCAAACTTTTGTGCACCAAAAGGACTAATGAAGACAGATGCGAATCAAAACTTACCAAAGTGGGATCTGTCATATCTCGTATAATGTGCTGCTGAGCTTCAATCAAGGCTACATCAAATATCGGTAAAATCAGTAGAGGACTGGATAATAGTACATCACATATTGCCATGTTAGACTCAAACAATGTCAAGGCACTGAAAAGTAAAATATTAAATATGCAGGGATCTACTATTTCTACTATTTAGTTTTGTTATTTACATTAAATAGGAGGGGTTGATATCAATTCTAAAGGGCTTACCCTAGCTCAAATTATCTTTCAGTGCCCCATGGACAAAGAATACATTTTCTTTCATTTGAAATAAAAGAAGTACCATTTCAATCTTTATATCAATATCTGCCAGCAGTTTGAGGTCAGGGGCTATACTTAGGCTGAGAGTTAGGGTATAAGGGCAGTTTGAGACTGAAGTTTGTGACAACCGTTTGTTTATACTAAGACTGAAATATAGGGTATAAGGGCAGTTTGAGCTGGGAAGTGTCATATAGGTTTTGGTGTAGTTCTACTATCTGCTGCTGTTCATCGCCAATGCATGGGAAGAACCCTCTGATTTGTTTCTTTTCTAGACCTTTTGTAAAACCCAAAGTGGTCTAACTCCGGGTTTTACAACCTTGTGTTGTTGTTTTTAAGGGAAGCAAATCAAAGGGCTCTTCCCATGCAACTCTGATCAACAGCAGCAGATTTTTATCTTTAGGATATACAAGCTTGTTTTGACATACTCAATAGATATAGAAAAATGTTCTTCATCATCCTCATCTTGTACTATTGTTATTAATTCAGCTCGATGGATGTCTATAGCGTAGATCTTTACAATTTCTGAAAATATAAAATAATAGTTATAGAAAGTATTGTGATGTACTGAATTACTTATGTAATAAAACATATTCCTACAGTCTGGGCACAAAAAGTCACCATACTGTGGCACAATCTATCTTAAAGTTAGACCCATAGTTAAGACTAATGACTTGTCATCCAATAATGATGACACATTTATAAAACTTAAATTTGTCTTCCAAATGTGTATTAGGTTTTAGTAATATGGAGCAAGACTCATTTATATAGATAACATATTTAAATACATCCCACAGAACCAGAAACATGCAGCCAGTACCATGACATTTCGATGCAGTGACGTTTCAGGCTCCACTCTAACAACCGTATGGTCTCAGTTTGATGACGATTTGGCTTACTATAAAGACTATAAAGAAATTCGTGAATTATTTAGTAATACTTCCTTGGACTATTCAGCCATTTTTCTTTTCAAAGAAAGAGGACGTTTCGGCCAGATCTATTTGTTTGTTTTCTCCTACAGATTTTTGTTTGTTTTTTTCTCGGACATTACATACAAGTATATTTTTTATTTAAAAAAAAAAGAATTAAAAGAAAATAAGTAATGACAATAAGATGTATTTTTATTTTCATATTTCATAGGATAACAGTTTTGTTTGGGAATGAAAGTGATGTGCAACGTGGCGGATTGGTTTTGAGAGAGTTAGAGAAATGGGGTTTAACGTCTACTCGACACAAACTAGGTCATTCCGGGACTAGCATATGGTTTATTTTTTCAATAATTCGCTTGCTCGTATGGATCTTTAGCAGTGGGAGGAAACCGAAGGCCCGGAGAAAACCCACGAGATTGGACAAGCTACCCTACAGTTCTACTCCTTGCCACACTGATGATTGGTTTTGTAAAATTGGCCAAAACGTCTGTTAGCCAAAACATCCTAGGCTCAAATGTCCACCAGCTGAAATGTCCTATGCCGAAATATCTTATGCCGAAACGTCCACTCACTGCACTCTGGCCAAATCATTTTGGCCAGTGGGCATTTATTTCGGACCATACTTTTTCGGTTAATTATGTAATAAGGTTCAAATTTTCTAAGAGTATTTCCGAGTTTAGTTACAGGTACTTTAGGAACTGTCTCTGAGCGAACAAGTCAATGAATGGCCAATGACATCGTCCGCTCAGACTCAAGAGACAGCTAGTTGAGAGTTTGAGTGACAGTTAAAGTTTAAAGAAATAGACCGAGATAGTTCATTTATGAACTGAGATGGAGAAAAGCCTTATTTTCATACTAGTTGATAATAAGGCCCGTGAGGAACTGTTAGCAAGACATCGTTCGCTCAGAGACAGTTCATGAAGGAACTAAGACCGAGATAATTAACCCTTTTACGGGGATAACGACATTAATGTCGTTTTCTGACACACGCACTTTACGGGGATAGCGACATAAATGTCGTTAAGTCTTATGACGTCAAAATGAATTGACGTCAAACTTTCAGCCAATTAATTAATTCCCCCACAGTGGTTGAGCAGTTGAAAAAATATTCCCCTAAAAGGGTTAATTGAATTGCTATATTTTATAAATATTTAGTTTTCGAATTCGAATTTCGATCATTTATCCATTTCTTCCTGCTTTAACTAAACTAAATGAGTCAGATATACCAATATATTTGAGTTTTTCATCTGCTCTGACCACTTCAGATGTCATATTTGTGAAACTTGAATAGGTTTCTCAGATTTTCTGGACTTTTATTTATTTACTAATACAAAAGTCCCGCCATTTCTATCCAGAGTTATCTGCCCTTCGCAAGAAATCCAAATATGGCTGCGCCCACAAAAACTTGCAAATGAGATTTTTTATAACATTTATTAAATTTTTGAGTATTTTAGTCAATTTTTGACAAAAAAGTCTAGTCAGGCATCATGAGAACTGTCCTTATGGTGGCAGAGAAGCCATCTCTAGCCCAGTCACTAGCGAAAATTCTGTCAAATGGAAGTTTAATAAGCAGAAAAGGTTCAAATGGAGCTTGTTCAATCCACGAATACAGAGGAAAATTCAATGGAGAAAACGTTACCTTCAAAATGACGTCAGTGTGTGGTCATGTCATGGGTTGTGATTTTGTTGGCAAATATAACAGCTGGGATAAAGTTGACCCCGTAGGTTTTGCTGATGTATTCTTATTTATAAGGGGGGTATGGACTGGGTGACTGTCTAGACTCTCTAGGCGTGCTCTTTTTATATCATAAGGTCTGTCAGGGTCCTGGATCTGTCATTCAGTCAAGAGGCGATGTTTCAATTCCCAGATTGTACATGACAAGTCGTAGGGTCGTAATTTCTTTCTGGTTCCTCCGACTGCTCAAGACACCCTGCCAGACTAAGCGCACATGAATTATTTCAATACTAACTTCTCTCTCTATCTCCTTATTATTACATAAAATAAAATATCAAAGGTACATGCATGGCATATAATATATATTTGCCAGATCAGCGTAAATATATTCAGAAAATTTATTGAAATCCAAATCAAGAAGTGCATATATTATATATTGTTGTCAGTTTGATATAATGTATGCTAGTTTCCTAGTACAAGAAACTACAAAGAATACTGGTATGTAAAAACGTTTGGGAGGACAATAATGGAATGCAGAACGACTCCCAAGTGGTGACTGAGTCGGTTACAGAATAAGCATGTTACATACATGTCTGTTTTTCATTTGTAAACTACAGTATTTCAATATTTATTAATTATATATATATTACATCGATGAAAGATTTTAATTTTTTAGGCTGAACTGTTTACTGCTCCAATTCAGAAAAAAGAAGCTTCACCAAATTTACACATGCCAAACTTTTTAAGGAGAGAGGTAAGAAGATTAATTAAATTTTTAAAGGATGATTTTGCAGGGGGTAGATACATGTATTAGGGATCTGATAAGCCCTGTTGATGTTGACTATATTTGTTTTTTGTAGCCACAGTTCAGCGGGATTTTCTGACATGGTTTCTCCCTTTTCTCCGGTGTAGGATGGAGGGCTTGACAAGGACAGCTGTCTATTCCTTTGTATGGGATGAAAAACCAAGGTCCCGTGTATACATTGTGGTGCATGTAAAAGATCCTTGGCAATTAGAAATCGATATAAGTGTAGGTCATAGTGCCACTGACTGGGAAAAATTTCCCTTATTAGACCAGTTGAAGCAGAACAGTAGGACGTTAAACCCCATTTAATTTTTGCAACGTGGTTTCTCCATTTTCAGTGGTGTAGGATGGAGGACATTGTGGTGCATGTAAAAGATCCCTTGGCAATTGGAATTCGATATAAGTGTAGGCCATAGTGCTACTGACTGGGAAAATATTCCCTTATTAGACATTAAACCCCATTTAATTTTTTTGTAGGCACAAGGTGCAGATTATTTAGTTTTATGGTTAGATTGTGATAAGGAAGGTGAGAATATTTGTTTTGAAGTCATGGAATGTACTGTCGGTGCTATGAACAGAGTTCAAGGACAGGTTAGTACCGTTAGTTATTAGTAGTCCTTCACCTGATTTTCTCCAGGTCCTCCGATTTCCTGCCACTGCTAATGACCCTTACGCGTAAGCGAATTATTGAAATAAAATGAAACCATATGTTAGTCCCAAAATTAACTTATTTGTGTTGAGTGGACGTTAAAGCCCATTTCTCTCTCTCTCTCCCTTCCCCTGATAACATTGATGAGGATTGAGAAACACCTGCAGGGGCTGAAATCAGTGTATGCATCATCAGTGTATACCTTATTGTGCGGAGCCACAGTGGCTCGGGTAGTTGGCAGAGAAGTTCCTCAGGATTTTACCGGCTTGGTTTCCCCATGTCAGTAATGCAGGACGAAGAGCCTGGCAAGGACAGCGTTTAATTCTTCAGATGGGACTGAAAAACAATATCCATGTACACAATGGCGTGTATGTAAAAGAGCCCTTGACAATTGGAATTCTAATTGAGAGTAGGCCATAGTACTGTTGTCTGGGTCAAATTTCCCTCTTAGCACACAATTGGCGTACAACCGTCTTCATTAGCCCAACTGCTAAATACCTCTACAGACAAGCAAATTATTGAAATAAAATTAAACCATATTTGAGTACCGAAATGACCTAGTTTGTGTTGAGTGGACGTTGAACCCCATTTCTCTCTCTTTCTCTGAAATGTAACATCCTGTATTTCAGCAAGTATTTCGAGCACGATTCAGTGCTATAACAGATACAGATATAAAACGTGCCATGCAGAATCTTGTATCACCGAATAAAAATGAAGCCCAGTCTGTAGATGCCAGACAAGAATTAGATTTAAGAATTGGATGTGCTTTTACCAGATATCAAACTAAATTCTTTCAGGTAAGGTAGAAAATTGGTAGCAATGATCTCTGTAAAGACAGAAATAGCAAGACTTCAAAACTATATCCAAATTGAAGATAATGTTATCTTTATACAGAAGCACTGTGATACTGTGATTTTCACAGTGTTCTACTTGTCTTCATGTTGTGGGTCCCATAAAAGAAACATACGTACATTGAAGAAGCTAAACCGCTAATCTTTGGGACCTAGAAATGGGTCGCAATGCATATAATAATGTAATATGAATGTACATGTATATAAACTGATTTACATTCAATCGTTTGAATTTGTTTCTGTTTTATTCTAATCAGTTATGTTTGTTGAAAAATGGAAATGCTGAATGTATATATTAACTGTTATCTATATGAGTGGGGGGTTGGGATGGCCTAGTGGTCTAGGGTGCAGCGCTTCGACCTCTAGCTGGCCAGCCACCTCTGGCTTGTGGCTGTGGTTTCGAGCCTTGGTGTGAGCGTATGTGGCATGGAGATAGGGGCCCCTTCTCATTCAACCTCGTGGGTTTCCTCCAGGCCCTCCGGTTTCCTCCCACTACTAAAGACCCCTACGCGCAAGTGAATTATTGAAAATGAAAATTAAAAAACATATGTTAGTCCCGAAATTACCTAGTTGTGTTGAGTGGATTTAAACCCCATTTCTCTCTCTCTATCTATATGTATAATACTTATGTTTTATTATTCTGTTATTTTGCACCAGGAACTGCATGGGTTGCAAGCGTTACTTATCTGGTTGTCCTCAAGGGTCACACTCTGCTTGTGTCATGGTCAATTGTGCATTGATAGATAGACTTTAATTTTAAATATGATGTCACACTTCCAAGATGGTGGAAATGATGTCTTGCTCAGTTATTTATTTATTCTATTTATTTATTTACAGGGTAAATATGGTGATTTAGATAGTACATTGATATCATATGGTCCATGTCAGACTCCAACTCTTGGTTTCTGTGTAGAAAGACACGATAAAATACAATCATTTAAACCGGAACCATTCTGGGTTATAGATGTTCAGGTAGGCATTGATTGATCTTACTAATTTGTGTAAGGTGTGGAACCTGAATAAACTGATGGGGGTTTGCTTGGCCGCATGGTTAGCATGAGTGTATCATAAAGCATGTCATTGAATCAACTGGTGTGGTTTTGAATCCCCTGTTGTAGGTGGAAAGGAGAAGGGTCGCCTGTCCAAGCTCGTGGGTTTTCTCCTGGTCCTCTGGTTTCCTCCCACTGATAAAAAACCTCTACGCGCAAGCGAATTATTGAATTAAAATTAAAGCCATATGTTAGTCCTGAAATTACCTAGTTTCTCTCTCTTAACTAAAACTAATAAATATACATTTCTGGTTGTCGCTCTAGTTCCAATTAGTTAGTACCTTCGATACTTTCCGTTGTGGGGAGTTGGATGGCCAAATGGTTAGCGCATGTGCGTTGTATCATAAGGTCTGTCATTGAGTCAACTTGCATGGTTTCAATTCCAAGGTTGCACGTTACAGTTTCCTCACACTGTTAAAAAACGCTACATGCGAGCAAATTATTGAAATAAAACTGAAAATATGTTAGTCCTGAAATGACCTAATGTGTAAGCCTCCCCCCTCTCTCTCCTATATCTGTGGTGTTAACTGCATATTTGTTTGATATTGTAGATAACTCACCCTGGTGGCAAGTCATTAAAATTAGAATGGGAGAGAGTTCGATTATTTGATAAAGAAATAGCTCTGATGTTTTTAAACATGATCAAAGGTAGTGAAGAAGCCAGGTATGTACTGTACTTTTCATCTATATTAATATCATCAATGAAAAATCTATCGTAGTAATTAATTAATCTGTTAATTACTCAACACCTTTTGAGAAAGTAAACAGTTGTAAAACCGACACTCTTTTCTTTTCCGTTCCATCCCAAAAACTAGAAGCTTTTCATTGCCAGACTCTCTATATTGCACCACTAGCAAGGACAAACCAGACAGGAAATTCCTGAAGAACCCTTTTTGGTGAGCCAATGTCATACCCACGGAGCTGACTACTTGAAATCAAGGACTGGGTTTTAAGAAAAAAATAAATGTAATATGGCATGGATATATATATATGGGATGGGACAAACATGGGTTCCTTTATACACAGTGGTAATACACAGCTAGAAATAAAATGCGTTTTTTTTTTGAAATTTCTGTCTCTCTAAAAAAAAATAGACATCATGAAATTCACCTTATTTACCAGTACCTGATTTATTTGTAGAGTCGTAACCACAACACAGAAAGAAAAAACAAAAGCACGACCGATAGCTTTAAATACAGTAGAATTGCTGCGGGTAGCTAGTTCGGGTCTAGGTAAGTTTTGCAGAAAATAGGGAATCATAAGGATCATGGTGATCAAGACATTAGGACAGTGTAGCCTCTCAACTACTAGAGTGTCTTGGATTTTTGAATGCAGGTGTTGGCCGAGAATAAATTTCAGTAATTTGTAAGCTAGTGATCTCATTCGTTCTACTCCACTATCCCCTCGAAGTTGTAAGCTGGATTCTCAATGGTACCTGTAGGACTGGTAATGAAAAGGTCCCCATGGATGAACCTGGGAGTTAGTAGAACGGAGTGAGACCACTGGGGACACGTAACCATTGAAATATACATTGTACGTAAGTTTCCCCATCTTCAGAAGCCAAGTTGCTACGAAAAGAAGAATGTTGAACCTCATTTTATGTCACCAAATCCCATTCTCTTCCAATGGTGATATCGAACATATCAGCAACGGTGATAGTTTACAAGTATCTGGTTTTATTTCTTGAATCTATAAAGTAGATAACACCATTCACATCTGTTGTTGTTGTAGGTATCGGACCACATCATTACTTAAATCTATAAAGTAGATAATGCCATTCACATCTGTTGTTTTTGTAGGTATCGGACCACATCATACTATGCAGGTAGCAGAAAGGCTTTATACACAAGGTTATATCAGTTACCCTAGAACAGAAACTACACATTATCCTGAAAACTTTGATTTAAAGTAAGTCATAGATCATAGATTTTTGAAATTACATTATGGGAGATAAGATATAGAGTTGGCATTTCTCACTATAATAGTTAAAAACTAGATAATGTAAAGGCAATTTGCTGAAAATTTCAGTCAAACCGATCCACCCTGAACCGAGTATTTATGGATTGAATTTGGGGCCTAGCTTCAGTACGCTAGAAAATGGGTCTCAATTATCCATTTCTAGATTTAATCAGCAGCAGCAGATTCTTTTAAACCCAAGATATTTTATAGTGGTCGTCTGCCTGTGATTAAATTTTGCCATCTTTATTTTTTTCCTACCAATGCTTTGTTTGTATTTTATTTTATAAGTTGTTGTTATTTAATTTCAGAGGAACCTTACGTCAACAACAATCTAGTCCAAACTGGGGAGATTTAGTCACTAAATTACTTAACGAAGGCATCCAAAAACCAAAGTAAGTTAAAAAATATTTTTTATACAGAAGTTGTTTTGAAGTCATACCAGAGGCTTCAAGATGTCATTCTGTGAATAACTTAAGTCATTTTGATTGGAGAGAGAAAAATAAATGCAATGTTGTGGAATAAATAGGGTTTAATGTCCCCTCCATGCAGTATATGGAAATTCTGAGACTAACATATAGTAAGTTTTAGGATCTGAACACACAACGTTTTAGTCGAGAGGTCAATGGAGGGTTGGGTGGCTGAATGGTCTAACCCATTAACTGGAGAAGATAAGGTCTGTCATAAGAGGTTTAGCTGCTCTCAAGACTATATTACTGAACCATATGTTAGTTCCAAAGTGACATATTTTGTGTCGTGTGGACATTAAACCCATGTTATGTTTTTTGTGTTTTGTTGATAGGAAAGGGTCAGATGCTGGTGATCATCCACCTATAACACCAATGAAGTTGGCGAGAGAAAGCGACTTTGATCATGATTCCTGGAAAATATATGATTATATTACCAGACATTTTATTGGAACCGTAAGTAGATAATTAGGGTTTAAAAATATTCAGTGTGTCAACATACATATTTTTATAACAATCGAGGTCAATATACCTGTTATTTTCATGCAGAGTTTAACCTAGACTTAAATGTTCGCAACAAGTCACTTCTATTACTCTAATGCCTAGAGCATAGTACCAGGGTCACAAAGTGAAAGTTTACTATACAGATTCCTTATTAAGTTTCATCCTAGCAAAAACAAACTTAGTCTCGATATCCATTTCATTATAACTATCGCAGGCTAGCGATGACACCAAGAGATGGTTATGGTCTGGGTAAATTAATTAATGTCTAATTAATAGTTTTTATAACATTTAAGACCTAAAGAAAGACCTGCAATAGGCAGATTTAGCTCTTGCATAATGTATGTTTAATATAATTATCTCTAGACTAGCATCATTTTGTTTGTTTTATTACTATAGTTATCACCCGATTGCCGATATCTACAGACTACCGTACATTTTGAGATTGGTTTAGAGAAGTTTTCGACAAGTGGGAATCGTCTGTTAGATGCAGGCTATACTGCCGTCATGCCATGGCAAGCGTTAAGTAGTGATGAAGAAATGCCACAATTTACACGGGAACAAACTATACCATTAGATCATGTAAGTAGGAAAAATGTTACATTGATTTATTGGGGTTAGGATGGTTAGCACATACACATTGTCATTGAGTCAACTGGGGTGGTTTTGCTTCCCAGGTTGTACGTGACAAGGAGTAGGGACGCCTGTCTAACCTCATGGATTTTATCCGGTTTCCTCCCACTATGTAAGTAGGAAGAATGTTACATTGATTTCCTGAGGTTTGGTTGGCCAAATGGTTAGCATGTGCACGCTGTATTATAGGTATGTCATTGAGTCAACTGGAGCGGTTCTTCAATTCCCCGTTTATACGTGACAAGGAGTAGTGACGCCTGTCCAACCTCATGCTTTTTCTCCGGTTTCCTCCCACTGCTAAGGTCCCCTACGCGCAAACAAATTAATTAAATAAAATTGAACCATATGTTAGTCCTAGTTTGTGTCGAGTGGACATTAAACCCCATTTCTCTCCCTTTTTTTAAAAACTGCAATGCAACTGTGTATCCTATTTATTTCGTATTTCCCCGTCTTCATTACCCCAGGTTAGGTGCAAAACAGTTGTACGTTAAACCCCATTACATTTCATTTCGATTTCATATTTAAACAATAACTTGATTAATTTTGTATTTTAGGCTAAACTTGTAGAAAGACAAACATCTCCGCCCGATTATTTAACAGAAGCAGAACTTATTTCACTGATGGAGAAGAATGGAATTGGTACTGATGCTAGTATACCAGTTCATATCAATAATATTTGTGAGCGGAATTACGTGAACATCATACCAGGTCGAAAACTCAAACCTACACCTCTTGGCATCGTTTTGGTACATGGCTACCAGAAGGTAAGAATATAAACCCAGAAATACAATCTCATTAAAATACAGATCTATATTTCGTTGTACTCGAAGATCGTGTTAGGGGTCACATGAGCAGCTTTTGACCCTATGACGTCAGACATTGATTACCCACGGTTTCACACCAAGAAGCCGCCGTTTCAGTGGCTAATCCTGTACTTCAACCAAAATGCTGGTGTAGTGAAGACAAGTAAAACGAAATTTTGAACTATAAAAAACGAAACAAAATAGGATCTGTGTTTTAATCAGATTGTTTTAAACCTAATGCTCAATGGTGAAACATATGAATGTAATATGTAACCTGAACTCCCAAGATGAAAAATATTGTTTTAACACTAAACAACTTTCATTGAATAAACAAATCCTGATTCAATTACTAATCTATGAAATCCCAAGAGGTATCGATGGTCAAATCCCTGAGTTGTCCAAGAAAGATGGTCAGGATTTATCAAACTGGTTTCTTCTTGTAGTTGGGTGGATGGATGACCGAATGGTTAGCATGTGCACGCTGTATCATAAGGTCTGTCACTGAGTCAACTGGCATGGTTTCAATTCCCCGGTTGTAAGGGACAAGGAGTAGGGTCAATCTTTTGGGATTTCTCCAGGTCCTTGTTTCCTCCCACTTAAAAACCAGAAGCGCAAGCGATTTATTAAAATAAAATAGAACCGTATGTTAGTCCCGAAATGACTTAGTTTCTGTTGAGTGGAAGTAAAACCCCATTTCTCTCTCTTTTCCTCTTATAGTTGGTTCAGGACCCAGGGCCAGGAAAATTGTTATTTGGGTCCAAGAAATTGTCACAAATAGGTCGCAAAGCATATGATATTAATAATGTAGTATGAATGTACATAAACTTATTTACATTCAATCATTTCTGTTTTTACTGTAATTTTTAATCAGTTATGTTCACCAAAATACGCCAGAAGTCTCAATCTAATGGCAATCTCTAGCATCCGGTTATTCCAGTTTACACCGATAGTATTTATTGCGCATGCTGTCCAGATAAGAATATGATGTTACTGTTTGACATGACTTGTGGAATATGTCTAGCCCCCCTTCGATTCCCTTGTTACAAGAACCATTTCGCTCAAAGCACACTATATGACATATGTCCCTTTTCATTAACCCAGTCTGATAAGAACAGAAGGCCGTTAAACACCATTTCATTTCTATACAACTCCCTCCAATAAGACTTGTGGGGGGGTTGGATGGCCGAATGGTTAGCATGTGCGCGCTGTATCATAAATCCTGTCATTGAGTCAACTGGCCTGGTTTTAAATCCCTGGTTTTACGTGGCAAGGAGTAGGGTCGCCTGTCCATTCTCGTAGGTTTTCTCTGGTTCCACCGGTTTCCTCCCACTGCTAAAGACCCCTATGCGCAAGCGAATTAGTGATATAACATTAAACCATATCATGTTAGTCACTAAATGACATAGTTTGTGTTGAGTGGATGTTAAACCCCATTTCTCTCTCTCTCTATCTCTCTCTCT
Organism: Patella pellucida; assembly: GCA_917208275.1. Taxonomy (NCBI): domain Eukaryota; kingdom Metazoa; phylum Mollusca; class Gastropoda; family Patellidae; genus Patella; species Patella pellucida. Next base: position 15,005,773 of record OU795041.1, read on the forward strand.
TCAATAAGACGAATATTTCTCACAAACACCTTGTCAGAAATTTAAAATTATCAGATAGTAATCAAAAAATAAGTAAGAGTCATTATTTATTTTTTTATTCATAATTTATTAACAATAACATTGTAAACATAAATAAATATGAATGCACTTTCAATAATCATCAAAATTAGGTATAAAAATACAAATTCATCATTCTGATTGAAACACAGACCCTATTTCGTTTTGTTTCATTTCGTTTTTATAGTTCAAAATTTTGATTTAATTGTCCTGAGGATCTGGAAGAGCTGTTATGTAACATGTGACAGAAATTAGCCAATGAAACGGTCTGTTGCAGCAAGTTCTTGGCATGCAGTGCACCTGATTAGTTAATCAAATGTCTGACAGCATAGGTTAAAAGCAGCTCATTTCACCCCTGGCGCAACCTTCCACAACAATCGGTCATATCTTCATGTAGTGGGTGCCACCGAAAGTATAAAATAAATGAAACAAAATATAGATGTGTATTTAATCAGATTGCGAATCCATGTATGTGTTCTTCCAGTAGACTTTTCAAGTCAAAAGTAAAAAAAATTTAAAAAGTTTAAAACATAAAACATAAATATTAAATAATACTGTTTATACATGCACTTATCAACAGCTATCCCAACCACCTGCATTTCACTAGGTAATATTTTAGTCAAATTGTGAAAATTTAGTTATTCATATAGGGTTTCGTCATTGAGTTAAGTTGTAAGACTTCAATCCAACACTTATATGTAACAATGAGTGGGTTTTCCATGCGTTTTTCAGTTTCTGTGCACTGCTAAAGACCCCTATGTGCAATGAAACCACATCTTCTCCAGGGGTTGTGCTGAGTGGATATTTAACCCACTTTCTCTCTCTTTCTCTTTCTGTCTGTAATGTGAGAATTACCCAAGATTTTTAAAATTTCAAAGACCCCTATGTGCAAGTAACTTGTACCCCACCTTTTTCTTTCTCTGTCCCTCTCTCTCTCATGAGAGAAGTACCCAAGAGTTTTGCAGTTAATTATAGAATGCCTTCTGGTTTATTCTGTCCCAGACCACTGACATTTCTTTTTGTAAAATTTTAGTCAAATCACGAAAATCTGAATATTCCAATTCTGATTATAGAATTTACGGACCAAGATTACATTTATCACATGATGTATATTTTGGAATACCTTCTGGCTTACTTTGTCCTCGACCGCGTACATTTTGATGAGGTATTTTCTTTTCCACAAAACCACTTTTTTCAGATCTCAATTTCGTTAAATCCACATCCTCTGTGTATAGAACTTCAACGATCATCGCCATGGTTACTTGATATCCAATTTTCTTTTGATGGTACAAGAAATTATTGTTCTTGATATCAAGTTTAACAAGTCTGTCTCGACAGTAAATGTCTTCCGGACTGCCAGGGGTTGTTAAAACCAGAGTCACATAATGCTGCTTTCTTTCTCCTTGACAATAAAAATCAGCGAAATAGAGATTAAGACCAGGGAGCAAAAGTTCTGGTTTTATCATTATCCGGTAATTGCCAAAGTAACTGAATTTCTGTGGCTTTTTGGTTTTTATGTTGGCAGATGCACTAAAGAAAAGTCCCTTGATTTTTTCATTAATACTTGATGCCTGGTCTCCATTTTTGTCTTTTAGGTATTTGGATATGATGCCCGTTTCTTTAGCTTTTAACATAGATTCATGATTACTGGGTTTATTTCGGTATAGATATGGAATTGGGAGGGATTTGGTACCCTTTTTTCTCTTACAGGATTCCCCTCTTAATTTTTCGGCCATGTCAAACAACCGTTGAACATCATCTTTGGTGTTGTCTGAAATATGGAAGAAAAGAGGAATTATATAGGATATGTATTCTAAATATATACTTTGTCAATATTGGATTTTATAAATTTTAATTTCCTTGGTATTTACTGCTAGAAAGCTGAATGGTTAATGTGTACCTGTTGTATCATACGGTCTGGCATTGAGTCAGCTGGCGGGGTTTTGATTCCCCGGTTGTACCTGAAACAGTGTAGTGTCGCCTGGGTTTTCCCCAGGTCCTTTGGTTTCCCCCGTCTTCATTAGCCCTGTTACGGAGCAGAACAGTAGGATGTTAAACGGGTAAACCCCAATTCATTTCAGTTCCTTTGGTTTCCTCCCACTGCTAAAGACCCCTACTAACAAGGGAAATAGTGAAATAAGATTGGAGTAATTGGACCATGTGTTAGTCCTCTCTCTCTCTCTCTCTCTCTCTTATTGATTTATCAAAAATAGATCTAAAATACTTACGAGTTATAAATGATTCTACACTAGATGCCCCAGCTATTGTAAGCTTATTTATATCTTCTGTGAGAAAGCCATTGAATATCTGATAGGTAACTTGCCAGCCTGATTGTAGGTACCATGCACAAGCTATGTCGTTGGTCTTACATGGTCTCAATTAGATATATTCCTTAAAAGGAGATGTTGTGACTCGTGTGTTTATCGGTCGCACTATCTGTATATAATATTCTGTATGTCGTGGTAATGGTGTGCAGCGTTGGAAAACGACATATGATTGTTGCGTTATTTTGTTTACTCTCTGATTAACTGTTATAGGTATTAATTCTTTCTTTTCCTGGAAAAAAATAAGAGAAAATAATTAAACATACATTATGCAAGAGCTAAAACGGTCGATTGCAGGTATTTCTTATGGTCTAAAATGTTATCTAAATCATTAATTAGACATTAATGAATTTATCCAGACCATAATCAATTCTTGGTGCCATCCCTCGTCTGCAATATTTAGCCGATTGAATACACTTTTTGAAAAATAATTAAATGTTATTGTGCTAACATTGAAAATGATATTCTTTTAGAGCCATTTAGTAACTGGATAGAGCAATACACAAAAACACATACTTATGGAATAACAGCTACTTAATTTATTTAGGCGAGGTATTAGTTAGAGAACGTTGAGAGAATACTCTTCGAAACGTGGCCTAATAAGTATGTGATTTTGTGCATTGGAAACGATGATTGAGTTAGCCCAAAATTCAAAAGCTGTTTTTTAATCAGATTGTAGATTGGACCTGGACACTAATCTCTCTCTCCCACACCATCTCTCTCTCTGGGGGGTTAAATGGCCGAATGGTTAGCACTTATTGGATAGCAGATGCGCGTTGTATCATAAGGTCTGTTATTGTCAACCAGTCAACTGGCGTGGTTTTTCGATTCCCAAATTGTACATGACAAGGAGTAGGATCTGGTTTCCTCCCCCCGCTAAGACCCCTACGCGCAAGCGAATTATTGAAATAAATTGGAACCATATGTTAGTCCCCAAATAACCTCTCTCCATCTCTCATTTTATAATTACCTCTTTGTGATTTAGTGGACTATTTATTTTTGTGTGACGTTCTAAAACCCAATTCTGAGAGCCTTTTGAAGCAGGAGATATTATGTACACGTTGCTCACTAAGATCTTTGATGACTTCTTCTGTGTGCCATATAAGGAAATCATAAACGTTGTTTCTGGGTCATCTCCCTTGTCAATCAGCCAAGGCTCACCACACTTAAAGAAATAAAAACTTTTTTGGCCGGTCTTTGTATTATAGACAATGGCGACTATTTGGTGAACAGGTAAATTTTCTTTCCATTGCACCGTTATTACAACATTTGGTTGTATATATAATAAATTCTGAAATGAGAGAAAATTCAAAATGGATTAAAGCAATAGTTGCCTTTGTTTTAAAGACATATGTTTTTAAATATGTTAAAATTAGACTTAAAATACATGGAATCATCGGAGGTCTTTCTTTTTAGTTTCAAATCCCCAGTTGTAACGTGACTGACTAGGAGTAGGGTCACCTGTCCAATCTCGTGGGTTTTCTCTGGGTCCTCTGGTTTCCTTCCACTGCTAAAGACACCTACGCGCAAGTGAATTATTGAAATAAAATTAAACCATATGTTAGTCCCGAAATGACCTAGTTTGTGTCGAATGGACGTTAAAAATTTATCTCTCTCTGTGATGTATCTTTAATATGTTCAATTACTTAATGCTTTAGGTTTATACACAGGGATTAAGGTCATGAGACCATGAAGCCTAGCAATTTCAATTTCGATTTTCATAACATGATTTCAGATAATTCTGCCAGTTATGATCCTTGATAACCTCAAAAATGCGATACAAACCAAAGTAATCATTCAGTTGACATGACCTAGTTTGTGTTGAGTGGAGATTAAACCCCATTTCTTTCTCTCTCTCTCTTATCTAAAACTCTCTTTAGAAGAAGTGTATAAATCAGAAATATCATCAATCTGTCTTTATTTGCGAACACAGGTTATCTAGATTAAAGGGGAATTATGTTAGATATAGATAAGAGAGAGGGAGAAATGGGGTTTTAAAGTTCACTCGACACAAACTAGGTCATTTCGGGACTAACAGCTGCATCAGAAATTTAGGGTTCTAGGTCAATTTATCAACATGGTCAGCCCTTAATAAAATAACAACATGTCCTGTTCTGTTTCCTAATAAAATGCCTTTCCCCCTAGTAGTAAGCTTTGAGACCCCCTAATAAAATAACAACATATGCTTTAGAACAAATTCCAAAATGGCTGCTAATCTCCCCAACATCAGCTTTGAAAAAGAAGCAGCATTGTCAACTTTTTCAGAACTGAAGGAAGCAATTAAGAGATGGGAAGCAACTGCCAATGTAAATTTGTACACACAGATCTCTCAATCTATATCCTAACCTTAACCCACCCCTAACTCTAACCTATGGAGGGCTCTGAAAGCATCGACGTAATAATAGCCATAGTGTTTTAACTAATACCTTGATAAAAAGACAAGACACATATGACAATAAATGTTCAAATTAAATATAGACATATAAAATAAAATTAATCATAATATAGGCAAAGCTAACCATGACTAAATTACTGTACCTCTTTCATATTCATCTTGTCTTGTCTGTTTCTTTGCATTTTGTAGAATGATCGAATTTATCCTGCAATGCTGTATTATATCTTTCCTTGAATAGGTTTTTCCTATATTTACACTAAAAATAACTAGTTCATGTAATTTACATTACATCATTTGTGTCACATGACTAGCTTTGTTTATCCAGTTATCTATGTTGTTTTATAATATTAATAGTGATAAAGTCTTATTGATCAAAATTATTTTATCAGCCTATTATTGATATGGTTATTTCCAAGAATTCTATAAATAGAATGGATTCTTCTAGGGAATTGTCTGCAAATTTTTCTTAGAAACAAAAGCCATAGTGAAAATAGAAATTTAAAAAATAGCAAGGGACTATTGAATTGCGTCTGTCTGTCTGTCTGTCCCACAATAACTCTGTTTCTTATAAAACAGGCATTATGTAAGAGATAAATATTATAGGTCCTTCATTAAGCCTTAAATATTATACTAGTATAAACTATTGATTTGCTTTCCTGCGTCTGTCTGTGATGCTTTGGGACACCATAACTTTAGCTCTAATTAAGTGAGAGTGATGAAACTTGTTGTATAGTTTCATTACATCAATACCTTATTTGAGTTATTGGGCATTTTATGCTCAGGGTAGAAGAAAAACAATAAGCAATTTGATTGGTTGAAACTTTTAAACACAATAACTCTCATTTGAATTGAGGTAAAATGTTCAAACTTGGTGTAGGTGTTCATTAGCCGAATGCCTTGATGGAGTTCAAAGATGGGCATTTTCTGCTTAGGGTAAGCAGAGATAAGCAATTTGATTGGTTGATGCTTTGAAACACAATAACTCTTGTTCTAATTGAGGTAGAATGTTCAAAATTGTTGTAGGTGTCTATTAGGTTGATGCTTTGACAGAGTTCAATCATGCAAAATTTCCACTAAGGCTTAGCTAGGATAAGCAATTTTATTGGTTTAGACTTTAGAACACGATAACTTTGGTTCGAATTGGGTGAGAGAGATTCATTTTATCAATGTATTAACTAAGTTTGATGCTGGGAATTTACTATTTAGGCTTAGATGTAATAAGCCATTTGATTGGTCGATACTTTGGAACATAAGAACTCTGCTATTAATTAAAGGGACTGACCCGATTTCAACAGTCTAAAAAATAAAAGTCTGAGTTCGTATGAAATTTAAACGCCAAAATAAAGAGGAGTGGTGTATTCACCTTGCCTCAAAATTTCAGCTCAAAATATTGAGTTGTTTGGACGTGAACGTCAAAAATGCTTATCTAGACACGTAACCCTTTTAAGATTTCTGGTCAATTTTTTCGTTGGGTGACCTGATAATCTATTGCCGTTTCTTAGAGGTCTATACAATGAATGACCCATGTGCTGCACTTGATAACGAAAGGTAAATTTCACCCAAACATTGTTTTTATAAAATAAAAATCTGGTTTTATCCAGACACCGTATAATACAGCTTTGGACACCGGTATCCATTTTCCAGATGAAGAATGACGGGTATACGTTTTTGTAAACATTTCACAACTATTGAATTAGTTGCTCGGCACTTAGGTACAAGTTTTTTTAAGGGGTTTTAACACAAAATTAAGCAGTTTTTTTCTCCAAAATATTATCGGGATTAGCCCTTTAAGGTAAAGATGTTCAATAATTAAGATTTCCTGCTAAAGCTAAGCAGAGCTAAACAAATTCAGTGATTGATGCTTTTGGACAAGATAACTTTGATTCTAACTGATGGGAGAGTGATGAAACTTAATGTATAGTTTCACTTCCAGGTACTTTAAAACATGACTGAGTTTGATAATCAACATTTTATGCTATAGACTAAGCATAGATAATCAGTTTGATCACTCAATACTTTTCTTTGTCTTATTACAAGTTATCTTTTCTTTGTCCTATTAAGAGGCCAGTTATGGCATTTCCCCTGATCGGCTGCTTAATACATTTTCTACTGTACTTCAAAACCTAACAGAGTTTGATCAAAAATATTTTATGCTTAGACTAAGCGTAGATAATCAGTTTGATTAGCCTACTCAATACTTTTTAAAAAAAGAGATAATTGCAATTAATTAATATGTGTCTTCAGTTTTCTTTAGGATTTCAGCGGGGGACATCAGTCTCACGGTTGGTTTATTAGACATTAGGTAAGATGACACTGACAAGACCATAATCAACTCGTGATACCATCCGATGGTTCCGATTTTAAATAAACTTCAATCCGATCTGCCGTTCACGGCTGTTGATGATTAACCGTAAAGACTTTGTTTATTATCGTAGCAACGATAACAATGACAATCAAGGCTACAGTGTTACTGAAATGAGGATTTCTTGGCTCAGATTGAAGTAATTCGACTGATATTTTCAGCATATTCCCTACACAGTGACAACCTGGACGACATAGTTGTTGTTACCTGGACATCTAAATTATCCAGGGAGGTTGAATGGCCGAATGGTAAGCATTCGCGTGCTGTATCATAAGGTTGTATGTGACAAGGAGTAGGGTCGTCTGTCCAGCCTTGTGGGTTTTCTCAGAGCCCTCATGTTTCGTCCTACTGCTAAAGACCCCTACGCGCAACCAAATTATTGAAATAAAATTAAACCATATGTTAGTCCCGAAATGACCTAGTTTGTGTCCAGTGTACCTTAAACTCTCTCTCTCTCTCTGTCTCTTTCTCTCTCTCTCTATCTTTGTATTTCGTGATATTGAAGTGATATATTTATATTTTTCAGATTGATTCTGATTTAGTTCTGGCTACCATGAGATCCTCCATAGAACAACAGTTAAATCTTATATCATTAGGTAAAGCAAACTTCTACGATGTCAAGCAACACGCCATCGACATATTTCATAGAAAATTTAAATATTTCGTGGAGAATATTCAAGGAATGGACCAACTGTTTGAAGTAACATTCTCACCTTTAGCTGCCATTGGTAAACCATTGTCTCGGTAAGCTGTTTTAAATACCTGACAACTCATCCCAATATAAGACAACTTATCCTAAGTTAAAGGACAACTCATCCCAAGATATTAGCTATACTGAAATTCATACATAAAGATAAAGATATGTCATATTCTGACGAATTTCTTTCAAATAATGTGATATGGAAACAATCAGCACGACTGGGGCCAACATTTTCAGTCGCATGTATGATTTAAAGATGGAATTGAAACCTGTACGCTATGATAAGTATCAAGGTGCCCAAAACTTAAAACAACAAATCAATTTTATTAATTCAACAATATCAATTTTATTAAGATAACACATTTTTAAAACAAAATCAGAATGGTCTGAAAGCAACTATTAAAACAAATATAACTTACACTTATATTTGTTTGAAATAGTTTTAAAGTTAGGATGAGCTGTCTTATATTGGCCAAATGGGATGACTTGTCTTTGGGATGAGTTGTCTGTGCACCGCTGTTTCGTAACAGATATATTTAGACATACATTATGCAAGATCTAAATCTGCCTATTGCAGGTCATTCTTTTGGTCTGAAATGTTAGCTAAATTATTAATTAACTTATCCAGACCATAATCAACTGCAATATTTTCTGGATTATTCATGATTTAAACCCATGAGTTTTCTCAGGGTCCTCCAGTTTCCTCCCACTGCTAAAGACCCCTATGTGCAAGTGAATTATTGAAATAAAATTGAACCATTCATTAGTCCTGAAATAACCTAGTTTCTGTTGAATGGATGTTAAACCCCATTTCTCTCTCTCTTTGTAATTCATCTTCGGTAATTTCCATGAAGCCGTGGTAGCCCATAAATTTCCTTTGTTTTTTCCGGCATGGTTTCCCTTTGTCAGAGAATTATTGAAATAAAATTAAACCATAAGTTAGTCCCAAAATGATCTAGTTTGTGTGGAGTGGACGTTAAACCCCTTTTCTCTCTCTCTCTCGTTATAATAGGTGTGGTAAATGTAGAAGATATATGAAATTTATTCAAGCAAAACCAAGTCGTCTTCATTGTCCTAGCTGTGATGAAACATTCTCTCTTCCACAAAATGGTAACATCAAGCTTTATAAAGAATTAAAATGTCCATTAGATGAATTTGAATTGGTATTGTGGACAACTGGTGTTAAGGGAAAGGTAAGTGCAAATATGTGGTATCTGAAATTAAACTACTAATATATATCAGCCTGTCACAATTTTTGGGACACAATAACTCTTGCTTCTAAGGCCACACAAAAAATATGTTCTGCTTCTTGGACAATCATTACCAACAATCTTATTACTGCTTTAAGTTTAAGGCATATAACTTTTGTTGTGTTTTTATGTGCCTACATTTTCTTGTCGAGGTATATTGTCATCGTCCCTGTCAATTATATTGAAGAAACGTGAAATATAGGTTTATATCCCAAATATCTTCTGTTCCTTTCAATAATGGTATGTATCGGACAGTAACTTCATGGATTATGGCCCGTTATTGAATGAAAAAATCACGTACCACGTATGAAACTCAAAATATTTTTATATCCCAAAGATCTGGGTTCATTTTGATTTTTGTGCGGATCGGACCTTAACTTCCTTGATTATGGTTCCTGATTGTACAAAAAATAGCAAAAAAATTTTAAGCTTGTTCTCTGTCCATCTCTTGTAAAATATGGGTGTGTCTTGCCTGGTAACTGCTTGTTCTATCCAATACTATTTCATATATTCATACCCTATTTTTTTAGACGTATCAACTGTGTCCATATTGTTACAACAATCCACCATTTAATGATATGAGGAAAGGAATGGGATGTAACGAGTGTACGCATCCAACATGTCCGCATAGTTTCAGTAAAAATGGTGTCTCAGAATGTGTGGAGTGTGATCGCGGCATTCTAGTTATAGACCAATCTTCGGGTCCAAAATGGAGGATGGCTTGTAACAAGTAAGAGCTTTACAATGTTTTCTGACCAGTCTGATTTTAACATAGATCCTATTTCGTTTTGTTTTTTATAGTTTGAAATTTCATTTCACTTGTCTTTGCTACACTAGGATCAGCAAGATTGTTATATTACCCATGCTATTGACGGATGATGTGAGGGATTAGCCAATGTAATGGTCTGTTGCAGCGAGTTTTGGGCGTGAGGTGCATGGAACTTTGAGTAACCCACTAGAAACATCAACGCTGATTGTTAAATCAAATGTCTGATGTTATAGGGTAAAAGGCCACTCATATGAACCCTGACACAACCTTCCACTACAACCGGTCAGATCTTCATGTAGTAGAGGCCATCAAAAGTATGCTAAAAATGAAATGAAACATAGATCAAGGCATTCAGGGCCCTGTTTCGCGAAAACTTAACTAAGAATAAAACCAAATTTTAGTAGATGCTTCAATTTTGAATGGCTAAGCACTAAAATCAATATAATATTGTCCAATCAAATTACTAAAATTTGGATTTTATCTTTGTTAAAAAATTTAAAAACCAGCCCCTGTATTTGAATCAAATTGCTCTGTAATTGGTATATTGTACAAAATTTCTCATGGTACTTTGGGAGGTGGATGGCTGAATGGTTAGCACCCTATATCATAAAACCTTGTAGGTTTTTGGGTCCCTAGGTTTCCTCCCACTGCTAAAGACCCCTACTCGCAAGAGAATTGTTGAAATAAAATTAAACTATAAGTTAGTCCCAAAATGACCTAGTACCCCATCTCTCTCTCTCACTCTCTCTCTCTCTCTCTCTCTCTCTCTCTCTCTCTCACACAGTAATTGATATTATATATTTCAGGTGTAATGTTGTTATACATTTTCTAGAACATGCGACTAAAATCAGTGTTAATGAAGAAACGTGTGATTGTGGTTCGAATCTAGTTGATGCTACTTTCCCTAAGGTAATTAATTCTACCTTATCTTACTTTCTCTAACTTTAAGTAAAAAAAAAACGGGAGGTTGGATGGCTGTTGGTTATATTGTTAGGCCTACTACGACGTAGTTGCGATTCCCCGCATGCTGCTAAAGACCCCTACTCTCAAGCGAATTATTGAAATAAAATTGAATCATTATGTTAGTCCCAAAATAACCTAGTTTGTGTCAAATGGACATTAAACCCCATTTTTCTCTGTGGTAATTTGATTAATATTTTCTTTGAGCAGCATTTAGCACTTAACACACGTAATAAACAGAAAAACTACTATCTTAATTAAAGTGACATTTCAAGCAAATTTAATATAGTTAACGGGAGGAGTGGATGGCCTAATGGTTAGCACATGCGTGCTGTATCATAAAGCCTGTCATTGAGTCAACTGGCGTGGTTTCGATTCGGTGGTTGTGCGTGACAAAAAGTAGGGTTGCCTGTCCAATCTTGTCGGTTTTCTCTGGGTCCTCTGGTTTCCTCCAACTGCTAAAGACCCCAACGCCAAGCAAATTATTGAAATAAAATTAAACCGAAATGAGCTAGTTTGTATCAAGTTGACATTGAATCCCATTTCTCTCTCTCTCTCTCTTAACACAAGGTACAATTTTATTGATACATCATTGCTGATTTAATACAAAGCAATGTTTCGCATCCTTATCAGATATGTGAATAGTAGACAAAAATATACAGAATGCTGAATATGTTCAATTACTAAATGTCAATCAAAGGAATTAATTCTTTTACCTTTATTTTAGGGGAAGTCCAAATTACCAGAAGGAGCAGAAGAACATACTGGCTGTGTTTTCTGTGATCCAGCTCTTAAACCACTGATGGAGAAACATCACGCCAGTAACTTCTTCCAAAACCGAGCATCCCGTGGAGGGGCTTCAAGGGGACGAGGAGGGGGGAGAGGTAGGGGAGGGAGAGGACGAGGTCGTGGTGGAAGAGGGAGGGGAAGAGGAAAACCAAAAGATAAAATGTCTCAGTTGGCAGCCTATTTTGTTTAGAAGGACGGTATATGTTTTTATTTTAGAGCATTATGTCTTGGAATCTCATGAACAATTTTATTGGTGCCAAAATTTGCATATTTTTCAAAATTCATGAAAGCTCACCTACGCATGAATGATATTATTTTACAAGACATTTGAAATTACAATTTCTTAGCAACCACATGTATAAATATACCAAATTATTGTTATTTCATACATTAACAGGCTCTGAGTTCACAAATCATTCTAGAACTTTAGGTTAAGAATTTACTGAACTTTCAATCACTGATTGAGGGAATTATCTTTGATCAAGAATCACAAAACATTGCACATAGTTTCTTATTGATGTATTTGATATATTAAAACAACAAAAGGTTTATAAAGGGCTATATTTTAGTTAAAATGAGGCAAACCATTTTGAGTAAATTCTTAACTTAAGTCTTAGAATGCTTTGTGAACTCGAGGCCATATTTGATTATTAATATTTTTGACATATCAATTGTTATAAGTCGTTGATTATAAAAAAAAGAAAAGTTATCGGTACCAAAAATTAATCCCACTCGACACACCATTAATTTGGGCATGTTTGTTGTTAATCAATCCAGTATCCCCTATATCAATGATTCTCAACCTTTTATTGCCAACGCACATCTTGGAACACATGAAGAAAAACACAGCTATGAACTTGGCAGTAGATACCAGTGGATACTCAATTTGGATCACATGATTTTTTGCATTGGTTAATCAAATGTCTGACGTCAATTGTTAGCACGTTCACGCTATATCAGAAGGTCTGTTATCGAGTCAACTGGTTTGGTTTCAATTCCGCCGTGACAAGGAGAAGGGTTTTCTCTGGGTCCTCCCGATGCTAAAGACCCCTATGCACAAGCAAATTGTTGAAATAAAATTAAACCATGTTAGTCCAGAAATTGACCTAGTTTGTGTCGAGTGGACGTTAAGCCCCGTTAAGCCCCATTTCTCTTCCGTGTACACATTGGAGTGCACGTAAAAGACCCCTTGGCAGTTGAAATTCGATATAAGAGTAGGCCGTAGCGCCGCTGCCCGGGCAAAATTCCCTCATAGCACACTGTATGGTGTATGCCTGTCTCAATTAGCTCAGGTTAAGTGCATAACAGTAGGACGTTAAACCCCATTTCATTCATTCTCTGTATTTATTGTGCTCAAGTTTGCACACGAGCCTAGTTAACACCCACGCATAAGACCTTGAAACAAACAAATATAATGATTTTTGATATCTAAATCCATGATATTAAAAGCTCTGTATAGTAAATGTTGGCCAGCGCCTTTAGATCGTAAGGTCCCTGGCATGGGGGATACCCAAATCGTTACCGTGTAAGGTCTATCATCGAGTCAACTGGTATGTAACAAGGAGTAGGGTGGCATGATAAACTTCATGGGTTTTTACGGGGTTCCTCCCACAGGCACTGTTGAAATAAACTTAACATGTTAATCCGAAATGACCTAGTTTGCACGAGTGGATGTTAAACCCCAGATCTCTCTATATATTAAAGTGGATAAAATACAAGTACTTTGTTTACCGTAAATAAATCAATAAAATATATGTCCAGGTAAAAAAAATTATCCACTTTACTTCATTCTGACATACATTAAATCATAAGCCGTCTACCCTCTATAGGCGTCTTTGTATATTTTTATACATCTCATATACAGTTTTATTCAGTGCTACTGTAAATGTAATATGGTTGTTACAAATAGTGAATCTTATATTTGTTTATTATGTGTACATTGTATTTAGATAATTTTGCATGTATATTATTATATATTGTATGTAGAGTAGTTACTTTGTATAATTTACAAATATTGTTATGTAAATAAACCAATCAATCTCTTGATACAGCAGTATAACAACATTTACTTGGTTAACAGACACCTGCCCCAAAAATATCCATGGAACATTAAAGATTTCTCCAGGACTGCTCTGACAAAGCATCTTTTTGAATTTCAATCCCAAATTAATCAATTTGAACAATTTTTATTTTATGGTTCAACGGAGGGATGCTATTCAAAATTAGTTTAGGTTATTGGCTCACCAGCTTTCAGGGAAATTGGGTCAATAAGCTTCCATTCCCATCAAAAGGCTGCAACTACTAATATTTTAATGGTAGAATATCCTTTGCGTTAATAGGTGCACTGCTGTTATTCTTATTTAATTCTCATAAAATATTCAATTTCATGTCAGTAATATTCCTACAAAAAATGGTTTTCTACCATAGGGGCCCATCCATAAAGTACGCTCCTGTGCGTAAGTTTTGCCAATGAAAGCACCTATACGTTTTTGGCGTGACCCCGCCCCCCTCAAGCGTACGTTCTTTATGGATGGCCCTATAGAATGAAAGCATACGAACAGTGATCCCCAAAATTTGATTTAGACATCCTCGATTTTGCAAACCCTCTTGTCCCTTGTTATTTTCAACAGCTCCAAAAATTAGAACTGAATTGTAAGTAATTTTTTTTTTAAATTGGCATAAACAACACATGATGGCAGATCGTCTTCTTGGGCTGTTCTCTATACTGGATGTTTGGAATTGACCTTCAACACCTTATCTGTCCAGCCACAACAAAATTGGGTTAATAACACATGCAATGCTTGCTTGGGTCAATCATTTTGCACTAACAAGATTTGTCAAGATTTACTAACAAAGAATCAGTTGAAACTTAATTTCCGGATCTAAAAGGCTACCAAAACTGTCTATTACACTCGGTTGTCAGGGAAAGGTTAAAATTAAATTCCCATTCAAACTATTAAGACAGCTGTCCTTGTCAGGCCTTCGCCCTGCCCCCCTGACAAGAGGAAACAATGTTGGAAATCTGGATGAACTTTGTTGCCCAATGCCAGCCAGTCGACCATGAACAGGAATTGTGAAGCTACAGGCAAGTGTGTAATATGGTTAAAAGCCAAGCCCCCCCCCCCCCCCAAACAATCAACAACATAATTTTATTCAAGTAAATTTTTATTAAAATTTTTACTTGATAATTCCGATGATTTACTCCTGAAATATAAAAGAAAAATAAGAATTATTCAAGAGATTAATATTTTATGAGATTATTTAAATATTGAGGAATTCATGTACAAACTAGTGGTCCATTACGCCATGATGGGTATCGCCCCCAGCCTCCAGGTCAAGGATGCTTACAACTTTTCATTTAATGAGAGTTCACATAGGCAGGTGTTTATTCAATAAACATTCACGAGAACCTTAAATGTTGAATTGGCTAATAAATTCTACATTCAGTCGAATGCTTAGGCAAATATATCAAACCGGTTCGATTTGGGCGAATGACAGTGGACACACCAGGCCAATTTCAGACGCCAATTGATTCAGCTATGTCTTTTGAGAAGAACTGGGTCGGACCTCAGGTTTTTGTCTAGTTATGACAAAGCCAACTTTAATTTTTCAGCCTGTCCGTTGCACCCCAACAAACGAGAAATGGTTTCAAAAAATTTACAAAGATTCGAAATTGGGACTATCTAGACAGAAGTCCTGGGACTTACCAGCCCCACCCATCTAAATAAAATGAAAAGACCCGATTTATCTATACTTACATCTGGTACCTCGAGCTCCCCACTATCAATATTTTCTATAACTGTATGTGGATGACTTTTCTCTACTGTACATCCAACTGATTGGGCAGTACCTGTAACATAATTAACATTGATAAGATCACCACCATACATTTCCATTACACGGTTCTTAAGTCTTCAGTTTCAACCAGACACCCGTTCTAAATGAATCACAGATCGTAGAATTAAACATGCATTATTCATGAGCTAAATCTGCCATCAGGAAGGTTTTTCTCTTGGCCTTAATGTTATCTAAATTATTCAACATCGACAAAACAATCAACTCTTTAGGTTATCGGTTGACTCCCAATTTCAGCAATTGAATATTTAATTTATAATAACTTTATGTTTCTTAAAAAAAACAAGCCAACAGTGAGGCTGATGTCCCCTGCCGAATCCCAAAATAAATAGATGACACATTAATTAATCGCACATTTATTTTTTTCAAAAGTATTGAGCAATCAAACTATACACTAAGTTTCATCACTCTCTACCAGATAGAATCAGACATTGTTCATCATCGAACTCCATCAAGGCATTCACCTAATGTACGCCTACACCTAGTTTGAACATTCTACCTTAATTAGAAGGAGAATTTTTGTGTTTCAAAGTCTAGACCTATCAGTTGCTTATCGCTCTGCTTACCCTCAACAGAAAATGTTCATTATTGAACTTAGTCATGGTATCGATGAAATAAAACTATATACCAAGTTTCATCACTCTCACTTAATTACAACTCAAGTTATCGTGTCCAAAAGCATCAACCAATCAAATTGCTAGTGTTGAAACTCTGGGCATATTTTGGTATTCGGCTATCCGTCTGCATTATCCGAACATATTCGGACTATTCGTGTGTAATTTAAAACTAAGTTTTGAAATTTTAAGCGGATGCAAATTCGTCTATTGTACGGAGTGTGGTCCGTATAATAAAGGCTAATATAAACCATAAGATAATTATTCAAACAGATGATTTGAATTATCAGACATCCTTTTGGCAATGATAATCTTTTTAATAGCCTTTATTGTCATTGTCACTAAAAAATAAGCTTAATGAAGGACGTTTCAAACGATCACGACATTGTTTTAAAAAACAAATATGGCCGCATGCGGAGAAGCTTTTCGTCAAAATACCCAGAACAGTTTTATTAAATTTTAAAACATTGTCTAAATAACTAGAAAAATCATTTCATAAGTTTTCTTAAACTTTATTATCTGAACCAATTTATTTGAAATGATTAATCCTTTTATATTTCGTTACAAACAACCCTTGACCGAATCAGATTGCCGACATTGGGAAGACAGGGGTCGGCTCAAAATAATCAAACTGCCGATAGTAAAACTTTACCACAAAAAGTTTTATATAACAAGCCGTAATAAATGGCACGATAATATGAAGGAAACACGCATGAACTGTTCAAACAACAAGTTTTAGTAATTAATTACTGTCTAAAACTAGCTACAGCTTTTTATCTTTTAAAATCTCACGAACATGTAAGAATATCTAATCTAGTACGTAACATCATATTATATGATTATGGTCGACCGTGTCGCCCTATCGGGATCCAGATTTGATCTTTTATTGGTAACTATATTTATCGGTGGGAAAAACACACGGCCCGATAGTACCAAGGGCAGAATACTAAGTAAATTTAGTAGAGGAAATAAACAAAGACCACGTGTGTAGGCCTACTGCATGACTATGCGTGAACATGCGGAATAGCTACACGACGGGTCTAATCATCGGCAAAGTGAAAGTGCACGACTGGGTGTTCGCCATGGCATTTCGTCTAATATTTGAACTGTGCTACTGCTACTTATGACTATTTAAAAATAATAAAACAGTTGTGTGGGGTAGAAAGACTAAAAGCTTCAGGTCTCTGATCTGTTGATAAGTTTCAAGCCTTATTTACAAGAAATTATCGCTCGCTTAACGTTTTAAGAAAGCAATGACGAGAGGGGTTGTTTCAAAATAACACAAACTGTTATGAAATACGAAATATAAAAAAAAACCATCGGATAGCACGAATAGTTAAAGCATCCGAATATCCGTGAAATTATATCCGTGAACGGATATTCGGATACAAGTTTCAACACTACAAATTGCTTATCTCTGCTTACCCTAAGCGGTAAATGCTCATCTTCGAATTTCATCACTGTATTGCCCTAATAAACACCTACATCAAGTTTGAATATCCTAGCTCAATTTTAAGGAGAGTTATTATGTTCCAAAGTCTCGGCTAATCATATTGCTTATAGCTCTGCTTACCCTGAGCAGAAAATGCGCATTATTGAACTCAGTGAAGGTATTGATGAAATGAAACTATATACCAAGTTTCATCACTCTAACTTAATTACAACTCAAGTTATCGTGTCCCAAAGCATCAACCAATCAAATTGCTTATCTCTGCTTACCCTAAGCGGTAAATGCTCATCTTCGAATTTCATCACGGTATTGACCTAATAAACACCTACACCAAGTTTGAATAATGAATATCCTAGCTCAATTAGAAGGAGAGTTATGTTTCAAAGTCTCAGCCAATCAAATTGCTTATCGCTCTGTTTACCCTGAGCAGAAAATGCTCATTATCGTACTTAGTCGAGGTATTGATGAAATAAAACTATATACCAAGTTTCATCACTCTCACTTAATTACAACTTAAGTTATCGTGTCCCAAAGCATCAACCAATCAAATTGCTTATCTCTGCTTACCCTAAGCGGAAAATGCTCATCTTCGAACTCCATCAAGGTATTGCCCTAATAAACACCTACACCAAGTTTGAATATTCTAGCTCAATTAGAAAGAGAGTTATTGTGTCCCAAAAAGTGTGACAGACGGACAGACAGACCGACAGACGGACGGACCCATTTTAATAGTCCCCTGCTTTCTTCGAAAGGCGGGGGACAATTAAAAGGATCGTCCTAAAATTAGAATATTTTTTTGTGTGGCAAAACATTGCTGTCAATAAAAAATAAAAGATACAATACACTTGGTTTTATATATTTTTTACATCCAGCTTTATTAAACTTAAAAAGAACCGTATGGAATAATCTTGTGTCAGATATGTTTGGCTAATAAAAGCAGCACTTTATCACCATCTATCGTTTAGTTGGGGAAAGTATTCATCATTCACAAGATTAAATTCTATTGGTCAATATATCTGTATTATATCTTTTTTATTTGACGACTTGTGTCAATCAAAATATAATAACCATATTGGCATTAAAAAGATTAGAACAGTTCTGCCATTTAATGTTTATTTGTATAAAAATCGAAGAAGCAAAGCCAAGTTTTGTGAAAACAACGCACAATTATCTTAACAAAAATACAAATACTGATGACTTTGCTCAGAATAAAGAAATTTTTAATAATTAATGAATTATTAATGCAAGAACGGTCAGCTCTTTATCTAATTCTTACAAAATTATCATTAAGAAACCTTGGTCACTGTATGGTGTTACACCTATTTTCATTTATGATTTATGTTAGCCTAGTCACAGTAGAGAAGTTCATTTCAATAATATTCTAGTGCAAGAGAAAGAAATGGGGTTTAACGACCTCTCAACACAACTAGGTCATTTCGGGACTATCATATGGTTTATTTTTTTATTTCAATAATTCACTTGTGCGTAGGGTTCTTTAACTGTGGGAGCAAACCGTAGTGCACGGAGGAAACCCACGAGGTTGAGAAGGCGCCCCTATCTCCATGCCCCATTCGCTCAAACCACGGCTCGAAACCACAGCCACAAGCCAGCCAGCTACAGGTCGAAGTGCGGAACAGCTAGACCACTAGGCCATCCCAACCCCCATTGTAGTGCAAGCAAATACATGTAGATTTGCAGTGACTGACAATTAACCAAAATCTTACCAAGAATTTCTTTAATTGTACCAGTTAGTGTTTTTGCCATACTTCTGGGTCTCATTTGTCGAGCAATGGCAACAATATCCTCTAAATTCAGATTTCCACTGTGTTTCACTAAAACAGAAACATATATTTAATTAATTTCATTTCAAGACTGTATTATATTTCTGTTCAATATTTGTTTAGTTTTGTCGAGTTATGGGCTTTGTCTGTGACTGATTTGTCTTTTTTAATGATATTATTAATACATCTCTGGCACTAAGTTGAAAATGTCGGGTACTATTTCGAAAACCGGAAACACTTTTACTCACCATTCTTGACCTTCTTTCTGTCCCTTGGAGGTTCTTTTAAAGCTTGGATAATAAGAGCAGCAGCACTGGGAACTACTGATACTTTAGCTTGTCGATTCTGAATTGTCAATTTAACGGTAATTTTCAAACCCTTCCATTCTGTGGTACCTTTAGCAATATCATCACCAACTTTCTTGGGAGACTGAAAAATAAGTTGTTCATTAATTACAAAACTTGTGCCTTAAACCAATTTTATGGCCGACATACTCGCCACTTTTGAATGCTATTTGTCAATCTAGCTTCTAATCTTGGATACATTATACAAGAGCTTAATCTGCCTATTACAGATCCTTTCTAGCTTCAATTGTTATTAAATTTAAACATCATTTCTCTCAATTTTACATATTAAAGCATATATAATTATATGTCTGTTCTTAAACCAGAGCATTATCGGTTGATTTAACAAGCTTGACGTTATCTAGCTTTTGAATATTATAGCGAGAACTGCCAACTCGTTAACTAATCTCCCACTGCCATAATGTATCTTTAAAAGAACTGTATCAAATAATCTTGTGTCAGATATGTTTGGCTAATAAAAGCAGCACTTTATCACCATCTATCGTTTAGTTGGGGAAAGTATTCATCATTCACAAGATCAAATTCTATTGGTCAATATATCTGTGTATTATATCTTTTATATTTGACGACTTCTGTCAGATATTATTAATTATTACCATAATGGCATTAAATAAGATTAGAACATATTCCGTGAGTGTCATTTAGAGATTGAGCACATTAAAAAAACACAACATAATTTATATGGAAAACAATCACTGGTTTATAAACAAATAGCACGACGTTTTGACAAGTATTCTCTTGTTGTTATAAGTACAAATGATTGTATATTAGTCAATCAAGCTACTAATCTTGGATGTATTATGTAAGAGCTAATCAACCTATTAGTATTACAGGTCTTTTTTCTAGCTTCATCTTCAAGTGTTATTTAAATTTAATATTTCTCTAAATTTTAGATAATGCATATTTAATTGTATGCCTGGTTTTTGAATCCAGAGTAATAGTGAATACAAGCTGATTTAATAAGCTTGACAAATGTGCAGAAACCAATGCTAAAATAGCACAAATTAACAGTACTTAAACTTACCAATCCCATGGGACCAATTTTAGGAGCAAGTGATGATGTGGCTGGTACATCTCCGCCAACAGCCCTGACAAATACTGAAAAAAAATAATAAAGAGTCAACTAAACTGCTTTAAACTTTCTTGAAAACTTAAATCAAGACATATTTACCGAAAACATCTGACATCTATCTAGATCATTTCTATACACATCCACCCCTGAAATATTCTACAGGCTAATCTGTACGGAAAATACTGCAGGAGTTTGTTGTGTAAGTAAACAACGACCGGATCTTGTTCCAAACCAATAAATTAATCACCGGACCGGATTTCAGATTAGTAATTATCCTGTTCCTACTAAAAACATCTCGGAAACCATCACAACAGGCAGAGATGAAACCTTAACTCCGAAGGTAGAACCCTAATTTAGTAATAAGATCGTAAAATGATATGAATTTTGGTGCAACGACATTTTATTAATAATTTTCTGCTCCGACTGGGCTAATTATGCATACATGCACAATGACATAGCCTCGGCAGCAGCCCTACAATCTACTATCATACAGAATTTAAACTGCCAAGGGATCTTATACATGCTCCAATGTGTACACTAGACCGTTAAGCCTAACCCAAATCCCGGCAAAGCATACAAATAAGGCGATCCTTCACAAAATAGATGTAGGATGTGCGGTACCTGTACTGACGTCATTGGTACAGAATTTTACGCATTCATATTGAATTGGATTGTTTTCTCATTCAGTGATCAGTCATTGAATTTGAAAGCTTATAATAATTTTCTTTCCATTCTCATGATTCTCCCAAAAAATATTCTGTGGCATCAGATTTTCAATAATTTACTAACAGTTGGCGAACTCAAACTAGATCTAAGGTTGCTAAATAAAATTAACTGCCTTAAACTGGGATTTTTAGGTCCACAATTTCAGTTGAAGCACGTACAACATTAAAAACAATATTTTCTAGACCATCTCATTAATAACTAGCAAATGTTTTCAATACAAATATTTAATAGTTTTTATTTAATTATTTTAATTTACAACACAGCAGTGTAAGCAGACCTTATTATTAGCATTACCACATCCACTGTCAGCGCTGTGCGACACTTTGGCAGTGTATTGACTCGTAAATAGTCGTATCCTACACTCCTCACGAACAGAGAGCCAAGAAAAACTAACCGTTATGAAACTCATAATTTGAGTAAAGCAATTTTAACCTATATGACTAAAAAGCCCATTAAATTACCTTTTTAATGATATAGGTTTCGATTTTGTTCTTTATTGATAATGTACTCAAAACACAAGTTGAAAAGTACCGACGGCAATATTACGTAACTGACGTGCGCCATTGTTTTACCATTAGAAAACTAATTTGGGCTCAACGCACGCCCGGTTTTTTGAGCGGTACATAGCTTAGGATTCCCATTGCTAGGGGAACCTCTTCACCTACGACATTGAAACTTTCAACCAATCATGTGGAGATACCCCGCAAGCTTCCGCGGCAAATTTCATCAAAATCGCATGTTTACTTTTTGAGAGGTGAACGTTTTAAAAGATTGATGCCATTTTTTCCCGAGATCCTATGCTGCGGCTTGAATTTTTAAATAATGAGTACGTTAATGAAATATCGTAGATTATAATGATGCTAGTCTCGACGGTAATAAAAAATATTTTCCTAGAATAATAAGCCGCAGAAGTTCATTGTCGATCGGATTTCTCGATCCGTGAAAAAATCTGTGGGCGATTCCATTCGTACTAAAATGGCGGCCCCTGATGACGCGTTGTATTTACATCACGTGATTGGTTTAGTTCCGTCTGATTGGACAAGTTCGCGTGACATTTCAGTTCTAGGGGTGGAAGGTGGAAATAACGGTTGTTTGACTGAACGTGGTCTTGAAACCGAAGATAAACTCGTATGTCTGACAAAATATAGATATTAATAAAATTATTTAAAACTATAATTAAGCTTATTAATAAATATTTTCTCAACAATCAGGTAGACTACACATGTATCTATTCTCAAATAATCATTTTGATTAAAAATAAAAATGTAGGCATAACTCATTTTTAAAATATGAATATGATCTCTTTTCTTTGACTCTTTCAGTCTTTGAATGATCTTGACAAAAAATAAAATTTATAATATAATTGAATATTGTAAATACCATGTGGGTAGGCTATATCTGTTTATAGTTATGTCTTTATGAACAACAGTTGATAGTTTGTTTTTTAAGTAATAAAGTTATTAAAATAAAAAAAAAACACAACCCAGTTTACATGTAGTTAGAGCAGTTAGTTAGGCTATATAAATATGATGGGAAACAATCATTAATTTTTACATAGTACTAGTAGTACAGATTTTTGACAATTATTCTGTTATTGTTTTGAAACACAAATAATATAATTTAAGGATCACTCGCAAGTCGCAGCTATAGGCAGAATTTTCAGAAGCTAATAGGGGTCTCATTATCAATATTTATTGCTACAAAATTTTACAAATAGCTTTTAATTTTGAACAAAATGAACAGAATTTTAAAAACCAATTTCCTTATTTAAAATGTTATATTTTCTCAGGTGGTGATTGAGCATTTTGAAACTGTCATGTACTCTTCAATACCTTTAGTTTGATATATTACAACCCATTACCGGTATGTTGAGCACCAAATAAATGACAACAGACGGTGACGGAATCTGGCAAGTCGGCCATCTTGGATTCCAAAATGGCCGCCATTTTTCTTCGGAGTCATGAACAAGATCAAACTAACTTTATTGAGTGCAAAAGTTAGCAATTTGAATAACAGTGCAGTGTCATTTGATGCTGACTTAATGATTACAGTACAATTTAATGACCGTTTTAAAAGGAAATCCAAGATGGCCACCATTCCACGGAAGGCATGTGTTGTAGCGGCAATTTGACGACATAACTAAACTCGCCATCCATTTTCCATCGTGACTGCGAAATTTCAACTCGTTGCTCTTGATATTGCCAGAATTATTGTAGGATCTTTAAAAGACATGCTTTAGCTTCAAAATGCCTTATTTCGAGGGCGTGTTTTGCCTACAGATAAGTCAGTCACTTTTTATCTCAAAAATACCACCATATACGCTGAGGAAAACATTCATAGAAAACTTATTAATGGACCGATTTTGAAAATTTAAAAAGTTTTTTAACCCTTGAAGCAGCCTGCATGCATTAAAAAGAAGAAAAACACATTATCTGTTAAATGAAATTTTGATGTGGTAATGCTATTATTATAAAACATGGCGCATGGCCATTTCTTCACTGCATCACATCGCCGTTTTCAAAGCTGAAAATAAATATTACAGGACATCTTACTTTCAGTGATTGCGGTTGGATCGAATTTAGGGGGCATTTTGGTAGTTTTCTGTTAACTTCAGTTATCTAAGAAGACGAATTGGTGTTGGATGAGCCTGGATTGGCACGACCAAGGACTGTTGCACCTTTCCGTCAATGTGATTGACTTAAAAAAGAACGATAACTTGCCGGAAGCGAGTGAAGACAGGGAAAGCAACTCTGTCAAGACTCAAAAAGATCTGGAGTCAGACACCTATATTTCCTTCTTTTAAAATAAAATAGGGTCTAACTTTTAACATCATATCTGTCTGCACCAACCAGGCCGATGGAGTGTTACTATGATTGCAATTTTGCCAGGACAGCGGGATTACCGCCTAGACTAGGCTACTCTTCATTGAATTCCTACTGCTTAATTTTGTTGTAAAATCCCTTAAAATCCTATACCTCAGGGCCGAGCAACTAACTCATATATTATTATGTGATACGTTTTCATACAACTTAAACCCGCCAGTCTTCAACTGTAATTGGAGACCGGTGTCCTAAGCTGTATTATGCGGTGTCTGAATAAAACCAGACTTTATTTTATAACAATAATGTGCAGGTGAAATTTTCCTTTTGTTATCAAGTAGGCCTACAGCACATGGGTCATTCACTGCATAGACTTCTAAATGGACAAGAGTGGAATATAAGCTCACCCAACCCACAAATTGAACAGAAATCTTAAAAGGGCACCCAAAGGGGTTACGTGTAAAGCAGTTCACGTCCAAACGACCCAATATTCTGGGCTGAAATTTTGAGCCACAGTAAATACACCGTTTCTCTATATTTTGGCGTTTAAATTTCATACGTTCTCGGTCCTCTTTTTTTTAGACCCTGTTTAAATCGGTTCAGTCCCTTTTAAGGGATGTATTTTTTACCAACATGTACTTCTATACAGGATTGTACGTCCTATCCGAACGACTATGTTCTTTGCCACGTCCTACACCACTGAGAAGGAGGAAGAATGCTGAAAAATAACAAAAATAACTTTTTTGGTCAATACCAGGATCGAACCTGAGACCTCCTGATTAGGGAGCCAGGGCCTCTTTTTCAACAAAAAAAAAATGCTCTAAAAATACACCAATAAGGAATTGAAATTTCATAAAAGACCACGCCCCCTCCCAATTTTTTTCTGGCTCGCTACGCTCGCAAAAGATTTTTTTGCCCCCCCCCCCTCTTTCCTAAATTCCTAGATCCGCCCCTGAAGACAAGAAATATTTGAATAATTCGGAATCCTTTGATTATTAGTCCAAACAGTGCCCACGACGGGACCCTCCGGGCCCTGGGACAAGCAACTTGGCGAGGCGGGGGTGTGGGTCTGCAGATGGTTTTTATTTTTTTAATTCATCAATTGTCCCCGCAAAGTGGACTGACAGAATCGGATTCTACATCTTATATACACACGCCAATTGGTAGGCCTACACACATTTGGAAAAATCACCGGTTCTCAGGTAGAGAGAGAGAGAGAAAAAATTATGGGATTTAACGTCAACTCGACACAAACTATGTCATTTCAGGATTAACACTTTTTCCTTTAAATCATAATTCGATCGGCATAATTCGATCGGCATACCTCTATAGACTCCAAGCCCCCTCCCTCTCTCACTCTCCCCCCCCCTCTCTCTCTCTCTCTCTCTCGGCCCTGAGTCCAACTCTTATTATGAAACTGGTGTAACTTGATTTGACCCGGGCATTGCGCATCTCAATGAGTCAATTGAGCAATGTGTTATAAGATTAAGACTATTGGTAATGCATATCTTTTATGATCAACCATTTAAGTCGGTGCCGTAATCCGTCGAAAGCCGAAACATTCGGGTAATGCGACTTGATCATTGATCAGGACTACCCATCTATGGTTAGTTAATCTCCGACATTTTACGCTCTGCTACGACCAGAAAAAACGATGTAGACCGTTATTGTAAAGAAATGCTATGATGTGATATTCTGAGAAGGCATGTGTATACCATAAAACATGTCTTCTATTCATAGGCGTATGAGCTCGATGAATGTTAAAGCGAGAATTTCATATTTTCTAAGAAAGTCAAAAGATAGTTATGTCTGTGTCTTTTGCTCAATAGGTTATCAAATGACTATTATACGACCATGGGCATTATTTCCCATCCTCAAAAATTAATGACACGGGAAATAATAACACAAGTATACCTCCCTTGTTTTCCCATTCACTCTATGCATAAGCTATATTCAAACGTTGGAATTTGAAGTTGAAAATTATATTTTTGCCAATTTCTCAGCTGGGAGGGAATAGTGAATTATAGGATTAATATAATTTTTCTTTAACAAGGTAGGACTGTTTATGAATACCGTCTATGAATACACTCTATAGAGTGTCATTGTCCCTTTAACGCCGTCACATGTGTAAATATAAAATAGATACTTGAGTAACGTCCTTGTTGAATTAGTATGTCAATAATAATATATAATGTAAAGAAGACGGTGTGTGCAATTGTATACGTATATAATACTTTAATGGTGTTTTCTAACCACGATAAATCAGACAATTTATACAGAAAATGGTCCCGTGATCGGGCCCGTAGCCAGCTTATAACACTCCTAAAAAATAATTATTGTCAACATCACCGCCGTGATGCATCTGGGCGTACGAGCTCGATGAATGTTTGAAAATGTAACTGCCGTAAACGCCTTTCCCAAGTTTGACAAAGTGAAGTTAAGTGATGTTGAAGTATAAACTCTCGATAACTCCTGAAGACACGATTTTAATAAACTTCTAATTATTCAATTATTATTAATAAGCTACATATGAACAAAAGATATACCTTCAACGAGAATGTGTTGGTGTATACCTTGACCCGACATTGACTTTCAGAGGAATATGCAGTGTAATTACAAGCACCATATCATATATTATGATTATCATCTTAGCTAATTGTTGAAGGCTTTATTATCAGGAGTTCACTGAGACTAAAGCAGTCTTGGAATAGAGCTTCTCCCGATATGTATATGTTTATTTCATTTTCTAAAAAAAGGTCTTCTTATAACACTATGCTGATAGTCTGTTATCTGTAAGATAGTGTTACACAAGTCCGTGAATACAGCAACCTATATGTGGTCCTATTTTGCCTACCTAAGGTGACTTAGGCCTACCCGAATCCCAAACAACCAATCAATCGTCGCGGGTTGTAAATGTTAGCGACTTAGCTCCTTTAAGACACGTTATTACCCGAAACAGAAAAGGGTAGCTTTAGCCGGAAATGTACATCATTGAACGCAGTCAAGCCATTCGCTACATCAAGACTCAAGTTCAAACATTTTACCTCAATTAAAAGCAGAGTTGTTATGTTCCAAAGTCTTTGCCAACCAAATTGCTTATCGCTCCTTAGCCTAAGCTAAAATTCTCACCATCGAACTTAGTCAAGTTAATGATATAATGAATCTATATTCGGAGTTTCGTCTCACTTCATTATAGCCAAAATTATTGTGCCCCAAAGGCCAAAGTATTAACTAATCAGATTGCTTATTTCTGCTTACCGTTCGCAGAAAATGTTCGTCGTTGAACTTCATCAAGGCATTCACCTAATGAATGCCTACATAAAGTTATTGTGTTCCAAAGTCTCAACCAATCAAATTGCTTATAGCTCTGCTTAACCTCGGCAGAAAATGTTCATTATCGAACTTAGTCAAGGTATTAATGTAATAAAGGATATAAATCTGTACACCAAGACCAATTAGTGTCCCCACTGTCACTAAATTAGAACTAAAGTTGTCGTGTTACAAAACATCAACCAATCAAATTGCTTATCTTTGATCACCCTAGAAGCGGAAAATGCTCATCTTCGAACTCCATCAAAGCATTGACCTAATAAACACTAATAAACACCTACACCAAGTTTGACAAGGCGGGCGACAAAAACCGAAACGAAATATAGATCTGTATTTTAATCAGATTGGAATAAACTAATAGACTGCAAAATGTCATAAGGCTGCTTTGTTGCATTGTATTGTATTCAGAACGCCCATTTAACTTAAAATCTTATTTATATCCAAGTTGATCTTCCATATAAACGTCTATCTGCATAAAAAGTTTATGAATGAATGAATGAAATGGGGTTTAACGTCCTACGCTTAAGCACCTAACCTGGGCTAATTGAAGACGGGCATACGCCACGGTGTGCAAAGAGGGAAATTTTGCCCGGGCAGCGGCGCTACGGCCTACTCTTATATCGAATTCCAACTGCCAAGGGATCTTTTACGTGCACTCCAATTTGTACACGGGACCTCGGTTTTTCGTCCAATCCGATCAGGCTAGCGAACCAGCGCCTTATCCACTTAGCCACCGTGATCAAAAAAAAAAAAAAAAAAAAAAAAAAAGGTTTATGAAAATACGCATTTAAACAATCTTTAATTATTGTCTACTACCTGTTGCAATTTTCCCTTGAACTAACAATGGATTGTTTATTGGAATTTTCGTTTAAATGGAAACATTCCTGTTGCTGTAAAATAATCGACCAAAATACCAAATATCAATTTAGGCTATATGATAATTTAAGGCCTACCATGGCATGTAATACAAATATTTGCAACACGTTTTAACATCATATATTTCTGCATGTAATGGCAATAACTTGTTTATTGGATAAACCGGAAACATATTTTTCTATTTTGTAGCCGATGAATAATATTATACGAATTGTCAGCACATTTCTGCTGGTGTATGATGTGAATGTATGATTGTCAAAGACTCTGATGGAACTTGTACGAATCCCGTTGAAGTGTTATCGACTATAGATGTAATGATAATTTTTGTTTGTCAGATTGCCCGACAGGGTGGGGGTTGGGGCTGCCCCCCACCCGCCTCCCTGACTCGTATGTAGCCTACGTATTTATTTATCAAATATAATAGGTGATATCAAATTTGTACTAAACAGAAAATAGGCCCACATTCTTGCCCAAGAGCAATGTTTGTATCAAATAAAGATTGTCAGGCAAACTTCAGTCACATTATTTCCTTGTTTCCGAACCTTTAAATGTACTGCACTAAATAAGGGAATCAATTAAAGCCAGCTTAATATAAGTGTATGTATATGGCCTATATCCGAAAACTTAAATTGCAGAGTCATAAGTCACTTTCAATTTTCATTAACAATGGCAAATTGTTTAGTCACTCTCTTCGTTATAGCCGTTAATTTTTCTGGGAATTTCAGTGGTATTCAGGGCCTATGAGTAAGGCAGATTAAGATGTCAGTAGTTGAACCATTTCGCCCGTAGCCAGCTTGCTTTATGTTGGGATGGGGTGAAGGTTTTAGGAGAGCTGTGATCAGAAACTTTTTCGGGGGGGGGGGGGGAACATTTTTTCAGTGGGCACCCCCCCCCTCCCTTGCCTCCCCCTGGTTACGGGATAGAGCTAGGCCTACTCTTACTTCGGACTTTGAACAACTGCCAATTAAGGTTATTTTACGTGAAAGAAAGACAGTGTGGTCAGTGTGTATATGGGACCTTAGTTTTCCGTCCTATCCGAACAACTGGACACTTACTACATCCTTGTCAAAAACCATATTCACCCTGCACAACTGAAATGAAATTATATAGGCCTACTGGGGCTTTAGAGTCCTATTGTAGTCGCTCCCATTGGCCAGCTAAATATAATGAAGACGGGAATAATTAACGCGCATACCAATGTGCAGTGCAGTACACGGGAATTTTTGTTCCATCCAAACGACTAGCTAGTCAACTGCCAAAGTTATGTCAAACCATCCATCCTACACCACTGCATAAAGTCTTCCTGGTTCGTGCAGAAAAGTACAAGGACGTTAAATAAACCCCATGTCATTCATTTCCATTTCAGGTAACCATACCACCATGATGTTTATTATAAATAATAATGTTTATTAAAGAGGCGCAACTTCTGGGTGATTCATTATGATTATTAGTCACATGACATTCTACGTAATACGAGAAAATTCTCATCCGCCTAATTTTTTTTTAGAAAACTCCCCGATGGGCCAATGCCATGCCGGTTTATATATTGAATCGAACGGGACATAGTTATGATATTTATTAACCATTTTAAATATTATATCTTGACGTGACTATTATCACATATCCGTTAAGTCGCATTAAGGATATGTTAAAAACTACGTGCTAGCCTTTGTGTCATGAACTAGCATGTTTTATAAAACGACTGATGCAATATCTGAACAGTGACCTATCTTAGCATATTTATGAATATAGGTCAAGCCTGATCACTCAATGTTAGGCCTGAAATAAGATTCCAAAAGGATGAATGTCTTCGAAAACAATACAGAACGGTTCCCATAGATATTTTATCAAGGAAAATAATAATACTGGAGAAATGGAAACAAGGGTCTAAGGCACAGAAGCAGAAAAATTAGGAACTACATCTCATAGGGCGCCATTTTCAATGGTTGAAAGGTCAATTCTAAAAATAGATTCTTCCGACATGACTTCAATTTTTACACAGAAACAACATGTTTACAACAATCAAGCAAGAAGAACGTAAAATAGATATACCAAATAAGTTTTAAGATGTCTAAACTAACAGTATCGAGTGTAATAAATGTTTCAGAAGATACAGAAAACGTTTTGTGTGACAAGAGAGGACTTAACGCTAGAAAAATGTTCGTTTCTGATAAAAACACGCGGCGAGGAACTCATTGTCAGACAGCTGGTGGTTTTCATGTTAATATGGAGAATGTCATTTTTGAATTACATGTATTTCAATCTTATCCTCATTACTGGGATAATATTATGGCTGTGTAAATTAATCTTACCCACAAACTTTTATGAACTGTGAAAGTGACATTATTGTATTAAAATTGTAATCAAACTTATTTCAAAATGTGGACAAATTTTGAACCAATTAAACTTTTATCAAATACTTTTAGTGCTTTGAGTAAACCAAAGTTTTTAAGACTAGATAGTACTGGAGAAGTATCATCGGAAAATTCCAGTACAAATTGTGAATTGACACCTCCCCCAATAAATATATTAACGAAAAAGGACAACATGAAAAGTCAAAGAAACTACGGGGGCCGAAGAGGGGTTATGGAACCGTATTATTTTATGCAAAGGGGTGGCGGTATTCACACGAAGCCATTAAATGGCTTCGGAGTCGGTGGTTGTCAAGAGCTGATGCAGAAATCACCAATCGGATCTTTAAATAAAAAGACAATGAATATTACCTCAGATTTTGACCAGGGGTCAACACGAGGACAATGCAATTATTCACCATCGTATATTAACCATTGGAGTTATAGTCAAGGTTTGCTCGGTAAACAAGCTTACGTACATCAGCCATCATCCCCCAGAGTTGCTAAATCGCTTATCCATCCAGATTCTCCGTGGCTTAAAGTCAATTCCGGATATTTTCACCAAAGTAACCCCAACAATGGTGCAACAACTCAAGAAAGAAATATGTATAAAAAATTTGATAAGAAAATGGGCAAACACAAACATTATTCAAATAAAAACACGGAATGTCCAGGTGCAAGGAAAGATTCAAGTGCAATGTGTGATAATAAATCAAATTCTGTGATTCAAAGTGAGGGATGTGATCCTACAGTTGTCCCAGTAATGGAGAAAGAACTAAGCGTGAAACAGACAGCTGTCAGTGACAGTAGTGTCGTTAAAGATAATGACAGTGTCATTAAAGATACCATTATTAATATCAAAAGTGAACCACAGACAGTTTGTGACACGAAATGCGAACAGGAAGTGAATTCTAATACCGGTATAGAAATAAAATGTAAAATTTGTGAACAGAAATCCAATTTCAATGGACCCAAACAGGAAATCAATTGTGACATTAAATGTGTAGTAGCCCCACTCCCAGGTTGTGAGTTGTCTAATTCTCTGGGAAAACCTACTTTACCTTTCACTGAAAAACTAGGAAAGACTGATAGTATCGGTACTCATTCTGCTGAAAAAACGAATCCCGCTCATGAGGTGCCTAAGTCGTGTGTTCGAGATAATAATCGTCATCCCTCCCCTTCGACAACTAAAATCCACCTGAACATTATCGGGAAGAAAAAACACAAAAATGAACTGGGAATTGTACACAATAAAGACTGTGGTGGGATCCCGTCAGAAGAAATCAAACCTACATCGGCTCCGCAAGAAGATAAAGATTCTCAAAAACCGTGCAATATTTGTACAGCTTACATAACACGGGTTACGCCCGAATGTAAAGAATTTCCACAAAGTGCCGGTTGCAAGCATTCCATAATTCTCTTAGTTCGAGATAATACAAAGAAAACCAAAAAACGTCGCCCAAAAGAAAAACAATCTGAAAGCTTCCATTCGTCTCCAAGCCCTAAATCATTTTACGTAGGAGTGAAAGCTGCTCAAAGTCCCACAAAATCTCACATTTTTCAGTTTGTGGCTAGTGATAATGACACGGAAACAGATGATTCATGGGATAGTGTTGACGACGATGATGATGATAACGATTGGTCAAATATGGATGAAATGTTTCCCCCGAACTTAATGAATCCCATGAACTTTAAAGTTCATATATCGTCCATACCGGTACCAAAACAAAGTACGTCATGTGATTCTGGTGCTAGTCCAACCAACAATGATATAGAATCACTCAATATGTCTTGGAACATTCATTTTATAAATAATAAAACAGATACAGAACAATCAAATTGCTCAGAAAATAAAACTAAAACTAAAAAGGTAATACTCTATTCTGCTTTAATAGTCAAATATCTACAAGCAGGCCTTCCCCATTATCCACTTGAGTTAAGGTGTCCTTGGTTAGGAAGTTCGTAGTTGCTCCGGTGCTTTAGCACTGTAGGAAATTTAAGCTTGAACTAGAAGAAAAGGAATATGAGTAATAAATCCAAAAAGTTGCACTTTTCTGGGATTTTATGATAAGATAAAACATAGCTCAGGAAAATCTAATACAAAGATGGAAACTATCAATAAATGTTACATCAGTTTGACTTAGCATTTTCTGTATTGGGCTTTCCCTCTGACACACCCATCAATGGTGGCCAAGGTATACATGTTATATATCCCCATTCCGCATGTTGTCCTAAGTGTACAGGAATCATTATGATCGAAAATGATGTGAATAAATATGACTTCCATCCATGATCCATCACCAGTATCATTGATTTCAATATTTATGTTCAAAATATTTTATTTTTCAGGTACATTTTGCAGATGAAGATAAATTAGTCACCGTACATCGAATGTATGCTTGGTCCTTCGCTTACAGAGCATGTCGCAGAGGTCCATGGGAGGAATACGCTAGGGACCGGGAAAGATTTCATCGAAGAATTCAAGACGTTGAAACAATCATCTCCACAATCTTAAAAATAAGTCACCGATCTCAAATTTATAAATCTTTACATTCAGATACACAGTAAATTATATTATCAAAGGGATGGCAAAACCTCTTAGGCTGTGGAAGATCTTGGAATCTTGCTGTTGCACATTACGCAGTGAAATCAAATAGGATTTAACATCCTACTATTTTGTTCCGATCGGGCTAATGAAGACAGAACACATGAAATAATTATAATTGATGTTAGTAAAAACTCAGGTCAAAATATTTTTGGGTTTAACTTTTACTTAAAAGTAAATGCTTTAATATTGATAGGTTTATTTGGGGAAATTCTTACGTTAAATGTTTGGTCCTATGAGATTTTGCCACCCCAAAGATGAAATTTAATCAACTATGTTGAACAGTACTGAAGTATTTATTTTATTGAAAATTTAGAAATCACTGAAGAATTACGAAATTGTGCAAACCAGGGGCCTGTTTCACGAAATTTTAACTAAAATAAAATCCGATTTTAGTAATTCGATTGGATAGTATTAGATTGATTTTAGCGCTTAGCCAATCAGATTTAAGTATGTACTAAAATTTGGATTTTATCTTAAGTTAAAATTTCGTGAAACAGGCCCCAGACAAATTGAATTGTAATTCAAAGCTCAATACACAAGAGGACTAAAGGAGTGCAGGAGGACCGAACTATATACAAAACAAAACTACATTGCTAGAAGGAAAACAACAAATATCAAATGTGCAATATTTTCTTTCAATAAGATTTATAAAGTCCAGTGTAGACCATATTCCTGAAGCAATGGCACGAGAAATCCCTCTCTTAAGTGGGATTAGTTCTAATCAAACGGAGCACTGCGAGGAGTATGAGTGTAGACCTACTGTATGACGTATGTGTCTTTGTGTTGCAGGACAGAAGTTCACAAAGAAAACTAAGTTGTTAACCTTTTACCTCTAATGGCCTTACCTCATTATTTCATCAGCCATTTTTATAACCTCTAAACAAAAACATACAAGAGACTAAATATGTTTATATTTAATGATTATGTCACCCCTGTCTCGACATATTGTTCTGTTATTGTTGTAATGAAGTCAAAGAGTTCGTTATTTTTAATTTCTTCGTTTTAATTACAGATTTGGGGGTTAACTGTTGAATATTGGAGGGTGATTAATAAATTCTGTGATAACTATGTTAAATAAAAGTAGACATTAGTAATTAAAGACTATTTTTTGTGATCATTTTGTTATTCAGTACATGGGCTTCATGTACATGAAGTTTGATAATTATAAATTCATTTGTTTTGTTGTTGATTTTGGTTGTATTAATTGTTGACTACATACACATATTGGTATAACGTGTAGGCGTTATTGTTGCCTTGACCCTAGTCTGACTGTCAAGCAGGTAATTAAGTTACGTGTCACAAACAGTGTGGGGGGTGGCAGATTCAAGGTTCGCCAAGGACAGGTTCAGATTTTGTTGAGCATGATTTGTTGTTTTTTTCTGTTTCTATTAAAAATGTCGGGTAAATTGTTAATAACAAATAACATGTGTCATTTTGTTCAGGTGGAATAAAAGTCATTACTACTCTAGTCCTGCTCATTGTTTACATAAGGAGCCAATCAGATACGCAGACAAGGCAACAACCAACAACAATTAGTTAATAGACGTGCCAGGGGTAGAAATAAGTAAACATCATTTGATTTTCCCAAACTGTTGTAGGCCTAATTATTTTTTCGCTGTATACAAGTTTTTAATCGTTAGTTAAGACTAAAATTTTCATTTTTCACCTTTTTTTCTTCTCTTATTTTTAGAGCACACCAATTTGATTTTCTGTTAAAGAACACCTGTACAAAATTTCTTTCTTATTTCTTCGGCAAGAAAAACTCATGTAAAATTTAAAATCAAAAAAAGTTGGTAACATTGTTCATAAGATTTTAGTAACATATTTTAAAGTTTTGAAATATTTAGACAAAAAATACTTTCACATGATGATCTCCATATTCCTGAAGCAATGGCCCGAAAAATCCCAGCTCTAATCAAATGGAACACTGGGAGGAGTATGGATAATATCAATATCTTTTACATAATAACGTTTTTTTTGCTAGGTTCCCAATATCACGATTAGTGCTGCCATTGAAGTCGTGGTTTAAATCGTGGTGATCCTATAAATAGTAGAGGTCAGTTGTAATGATTGTGTTGACCATATCGAATTGTATTCGAACCAATTCATGGGACTCAATAGGCATCGCACAACAGTGGTAACCTAGCATTACCTAAAATACAGATGTGACGTTGCCCTTTGATGTTGGCGTACCATTATTTCAAATAATAGTACGGGCAACTTGCCAATCGTACCTTTTGAAATATTAGACTGGCATGACGTATTTCACTGTAAACGCACATGATGCAAGTGTCTGTATGTTAAGTTGCTTAATGGCCTCGTGCTTAAGACATTGTGTAATATATTGTATTGTAATTGTCCCCTTGTTACAATATATTACCTAATGTCTCGCTCTCGACCATTAAACATTACATAATTCACTTATTTTATTTATCATATCAAGACCCTGATAAACAGAAAATTATATTGGTGTGGCCATAATCAGATATTTTAGCAGGTGGATGTTCATGTTTTTAAACTTATATAAATTTATTTCCATTAAGAGTACCGTAACTAGACATTCCATACTATGATCATTAAGATGTTTTAAAGCTAAGAGAGTTTATTTTTGTAAGGACTTCAACATGATGCAATTAACAAAGATAATGTCACCATTACTTATATGCAACTGTTCAGCAAAGAGAAGATATATTTATTTTAAATGATAAAATCTTGGCCCTGTTTCATGAAATTTTAACTAAGATAAAATCCAAATTTTAGTGATTTGATTGGACAAGATTAGATTGATTTTATCTTTAGTTAAAACTTTGTGAAACCGGACCCAGTACTCTATTCTATTAATTAAGTTAACATAACTCATGCAACTGTTTTGCAGACTAGAATTATTCATGTTAAATTTAAATGATAATTTCCCAACTCAATTAATTTAGTCCAGAGTCCAAATTTATAATAGATGTTAATTCATTTGTTATGCAAACTGGTCAATACCAGTATTAAATGTAACTGCACAGACTAGAAATATTCATGTTCAATGTAAATGATGAAATCCCAACTAGGAGTTAATTCATTTGTTAGTTTATGCAAATCGGTCAATACCAGAATTAAATGTAACTTTAGACAAATGTCTGATTATATCACATATACATGTATATATATCCAGAAATATTAGTACAACTGTAAGCTGCACTACTTTGTTTCAAGGTAACATTTTAAAGTACTTTTCATCCTTCTCGGGACTATTCATAAATAATGTTATTCATGTTATATATATAAATCACTTGTAATATTGACATGTTAATTATGTACATATATAATGACAATAATTTATGACAGTTGCATAATCTCAATAAATTCAGTTGAAAATTTATAGTTGTATGTTTGTCTTATTACTGAAATGATTTAGAGAGGTATTAGTGCTTATGAGATCTCATTCTCCTCGCAGTGTTCTAAATTATGACTGGTCAATAGGCCAAACAACAACCAATGGCTAACTGCGTAACAAAATCATTCAGATTTAAACAGAGCTACATATATGTAAGTGTATATAACGTTATGTCATGACTCATGTAATTTATTATGCCCAATTAATAACACTGCTTGGAGACAAACAATACTTGCACCGTTTTAATACCTTAAATCACTGTCCAGATTAAACAAAGGGCTGTTATGTTGCTGTACTTAGGAGAGATTTGATCGAACGAGAAGAATAGACACATTCTCTCAAAAGCTCAAGTATCAGAAGCCAAGGAAGAGGGGTTTAACAAATCTGAATAAAATATTGCTTATAAAAAAAAATCAGAAGCCAAATCCAGCAATGGCCAGAGAGGGAATTCTCAGGACATTGCTTCAGGATTATGATGAGATCTTCACCAGTCAACAACTTCCTACTGCCTCCTGGTGATATGACTTTCAAGGTACCCAAGAGTCTGGAAGTTGAGGGGGGGGGGAGGAGAAAAAAGAGTAAGTGGTAATGTCAATGTCTGGGAAAACTTCTGCTACCTCCCATTCCTGAAGTAATCATAGAAATATGTCTACAGGGAGGCTGGGACAAAGCAACAAACGCTTATAGTTGAAGCATAAAATGCGTCAAAAAATTCAACATTTTGTACCTCAATTAGCTAGTAGGATGGTTCCCCCGATTCCAAAAATTCTGATGTGGGAGAATATAATTTAATTACAATATGTTTACAAGATATTAGACCACATTTCAACCTTACTTCTGCATGTGCCCTATAATTAATAGTCTAGTGTTTGGTTGGATGTTCTTACTTCTGATTGTGCCAAAATTTAAGACAGATTTACTAAGCCACAAGTTAGACATTTTGAGATTTAATAAAAGTCCATCACAACTTATAGCCTATAATGGTTTCTATGGGCATTTTGTAAATTGCCCTCTAATTAATATTATTGTGTTTGGATGTTCTAAAATTAGACGAGTCAAATACTTTATTATTTTAAATTGATTACAGTAATTATCTGTTGCAATCGATAATGGTGTTGAAACATGTGGATGAAATTACGTCACAAGGAGTAGGCTCGATTAGAAACCATGAGTTTTATTGTGAAATCAAAGTGAGTCACTTTTATTTTTAACGTTTAGACGTTTCAAAGCTGTATTTGATAATTTTGCATGTTATTTCTATATGCACACCAGAAATTTGGTCGTATATTGTTATCCACAATTTCTTGTGAGAGAGATAGAGAGAAATGGGGTTTAATGTCCACTTGACAAAAAACATAGGTCATTTTGAGACTTACATTGTTCAATTTTAGGAAGGAGATAACCCATAAGGTTGGACAGGCAACCCTACTCTGTGTAACATAGAACAGGCAATCGAAACCACACCAGTTGGTAGAACCTTGAGAACACTTTAACCACAAAGTTCTCATATTAGTATTAGTAAAACAAAGAAGCCTATCAAAGGTTTTCAGATTACTCTGGAACAAAATTCATCTCTCAAAAACTTCAACCTTTATCACATGTGGGCAATTGAAGAAATAAAAAAACTCAAATATCAATATATATAATTACTTTTTTATATACAGTATTTACAATTTCTATAAACAGGCAAGTACCGGTATATCAAATCTTTCAAATTTTATTTACATATTTAAAACTCAAGTTATTAAAAGAAATTAAACATAATTTCATGTAAAATCTAACTGTAAATAAATGATCAGATCCCAAAAGTTTACAAATTTTTATCACAAATTAATTCAATAAATAAAAGGTACACCCCAAGCAGTTAATATCATGTATGTGGCAAGTATGATTGTTTAAGTACTGAATGAAATCTGGACATTCCTAAGTATATTGTGCCTCAATTTTAATGACAGTCTTCAAATGTAATATAATAAGGCAAAGGGGATACTCGTTTAATTATGTCAATTCCAAAATAGTGTCAATTGAGCGAAAAGATGAATTTCGAAGTACAACGCATGTGCATAAAAATATGTCAACCAACCATGACATGGACAATCAGGTTGGTTGCCCTTTAAGACAGCAAGTTAACAGTACATGACATCAATTGAATAGATGTACAATAAGAGAGAGAGAGAAATGGGGTTAACGTCCACTCAACACAAACTAGGTCATTTAGGGACTAACACATGGTTCAATTCTATTTCAATAATTCGCTTGCGCATAGGGATCTTTAGCAGTGGGGGGAAACCGGAGAAAACCCACAAGGTGGACAGGCGCTCCTACTCCTTGTCACGCACAACCGAGGAATCGAAACCCCGCCAGTTGACAAAATGACAGACCGTATGATACATATCAGCACGCACGTGCTATCCATTCGGCCATCCAACTCCCCCGATGTACAATAAAGTTAGATGACATGAAC
This sequence comes from Patella pellucida, assembly GCA_917208275.1. NCBI lineage: Eukaryota > Metazoa > Mollusca > Gastropoda > Patellidae > Patella > Patella pellucida. The sequence continues at coordinate 15,045,072 of OU795041.1, forward strand.
TGAACACATGTACAGTTGTTGAGAAAATTTCCAATAAAAATAACTTGATATATTTCTGTCAATAAAAACACAGTTTGAAAAATAAAACACGAACGAGTTGTTCTAAAAACACATGACTATAATCTCAGATCAAACAGAGAGAGAAAATGGGAGAGAAATGGGGTTAAACGTCCACTTGACACAAACTAGGTCATTTCGGGACTAACATATGGTTTAATTTTATCTCAAAAATTTGCTTGCGCGTAGGGGTCTTTAGCAGTGGGGGAATAAACCGGAGGACCCAGAGAAAACCCAAGAGGTTGGACAGGCGAACTTACTCCTTGCCACTTACAGCCGGGGATTCAGATGATCAAACAGAAATAGTTTCACCAGAATTTGACTGTGTCGGTGCATCGTACTGTTTGTTAGCTAATTCTTCATGATGTCGTACCATACTCAATAATTCCAGTTCAAATTCATCCATTGCTTTCAGGAAATTATCAGGTTTATGTATCTGGATATTTCCTGCATTGACCTGGAATAAAAAAAACAAATAGTCATAAGAGAGAGAGAGAGAGAGAGAGAGAGAGAGAGAGAGAAATGGGGTTTAACTCGACTCGACACAAACTAGGTCATTTTGGGACTTACATATGGTTCAATGTTTCGCTTGGGCATATGGGATTTTTAATAGTGGGAGGAAACCAGAGGAGATAACCCATGAGGTTGGATAGGCGACCCAAATGGTACATTAATTTGAAGGAGGAGTTTGAATCTGGGGACACCTTTGTAAATTAATATGGTGTATGTAGGAGTAAAAAGTGCGAAATTCCCTCACAGATCTATCTGAAGTTAGCAGCCAAACGGCAATATATGACTATGAGCACATTTTAATGTGGGCGTATAGAATTAATTATTCCTGTTATTTTCTGTTCAAAGTATTAATACGAGTATAGATTATAGCTGATCTAATCTGTATATATAGATTTAGGTCATCATGATATTGATAAAATAAATATACATATTGCATCAGATTTTACATGACGACATCTGTTCCACATACAAAACAAGTTTTTATAACTCAAAAATGTCAACAATAGTCTCAGATTTATATAGGTTTTTTTTCTTCAAAACATAGGTTGCCAGGCAATGAAAATTGCACACTCAGCAGCTAAATCGTCCGAACTGTCGATAAGTGTTGTCGCATATTTATTTGTAGGTACATGTAATAGGAGGCATTTATAAGATCATTTCATACAGATCATATTATAGTTTGAGGGTTCAAAAGTTTCTATAAACTGAAACAAGGGTTATAACTCTGGAATTAATTTACAGAAATTGTTTAAATTTGATAGGATCTTTTGTGTTACTAATTTAAATAATGCATATAAACGTTATTGAATAATATTTGGTTTATGTTTAGCTCTGGTTTCCTTTTTCCTTTTTGGGGAAGATAATTTGATACAGCATGACCACTCTATATAGAGAGAGAGAGAGAGAGAGAGAGAGAGAGAGAAATGGGGTTTAATGTCCACTCGACACAAACTAGGTCATTTTGGGACTAACCCCTCTATAGTAAACAGACATGTTCCTTCTAATAAACCCAAATTAATTTCTGCAGCATCAGAGACTTCTTTCTTTTACTACGGGACAGGTTGAGAGAAAAAAAGGAAATGGGGGTTAACATCCACTTAACATACTACAGGTTGATGTTGTGCTCTGTTTGATATATAAATAAATGAAAAAAGAAAAGACAAAGTGGACGCCGAACACTCCCTTGAAACTGGGTTAAAGCTGGACAGGCTTCGGCATCTATCTGGATACTGAATCAAGTACTGATACTGGCGGGGCCATAGGAGTAAATAATTAAAATTAAAATTCCTGTGCAACAGCATTTATTATTATTATTAATATTATTATTATTTATTATTAAAACATTTATATAGCACTAATTCCACCAACGGTGTTCAGAATTAGTTGAGAAGATTTATTGGCACAACGTTTCGGGTGGCAATACACTTGAAAAGAGTATTGCCACCCGAATTGTTGTGCCAATAAATCTTCTCAACCAGTTCCAGTCTATTTGTCATGCTGTTGCACAGGGATTTTTAATTTTAATTATATAAATAAATGATTGGACTGTGTATCAATATTTAATGGCTCCAGCCTTACAATATACTGTTTCTTATAAATACGGTAACATGAAGAACGCATGGAAGCCGAAGTAAAATCTCCTATCTAACAACAACAAATACAGAGATGACATGGTGTTTAACCTCCTACTGTTCTGCTCCTAAATTAAGCTAATGAAGAGGGGCGTACGAAATACAGTGTGCTATGGGGGAAATTTTGTCTACGGTCTATTCTTATATCAAATTCAACTTGTCAAGGAATCTTTTACGTGCACGCCAATGTGTACACAGGACCTTGTTTTTTTTGTCTCATTCGAATGACTAGACAGCTGTCCTTGTCAGGTCCTCTGTCCTGGCCGTATGACAAGGGGAAACCACACCAGCATCTTACCCACTTCGCCACCGAGACCCCCTGAATGGAGTCTAGAGATAGTGACTTAATATAATTGACCATATTGGGGGCGTGGATTTGTTAGCCTTTCTCAACTTGCACAAATAAAGTGACCAAAGAAACTAGTGGTCTTATCCCTGCCAGGGTTACACTATAACCTATACCTGGTTATCTCCCTTTATAACATGATTTTACTCAACTTACCAATTGTAAAAGTGATGAAAATAAACGACAGATTTCATGATCCGGTTTTTCAGCAGCAATGTGAGCAAATTTCACTCTTGTTTTAACAGTTAATTCATCCAATATCTGGCTACCATATTGATGAATATCAAAAGCTGGACGATGTTCCTAAAAATATGTTCATGTTAAAATTAAAATAGAACAAGAAATGGGGTTTAACATCCAATTGCCACAAACTAGTCATTTCAAGACTAACATACAGTTCAATTTTATTTCAATAAGGAAATTGCACATAGTGATCTTAGCAGTGGAAGGAAACCAAAGAGGTTTGACAGGCGAATATTTTCTTTTTCAGCTCAAATGCGTTGTTCCTTTGTTGTTACAAGATATTCATGGTAATTTCTAGAAAGTTTCTTTATTTTCTTTGGAAACCTACGGGTACATGTAAGTCTGCTTGTTAAATTACCAAAAGACAGATTAAAATGAAATAAAATTAAAAGGGGATTAATGTCCCCCTGTCCTGCTCCTAAACTGGGCTAATGAAGATGGCATAAACCATACAGTGTGCTATAAAATAACTTTTGCAAGGGCAGTGGAGCTACGCTCTACTCTTATACTGAATTCCAACTGCCAAGGGATCTTTTACGTTCACACCAATGACCTCAGTTTTACATCTCATCCAAACAACTAGACAGCTAACCTTGTCAGGTCCTCTGATACAGATTAAAATTGTAATGCACTCTGATACAGAATAAAATTGTAATGCAATCAACAAACAAATTAAAAGATGAGCATACCTCTGCTTCCAGTCTAGGTATAATCTTTTCTTCCCATTCAGCCACTTTCTGTGCAATTTCTGTTGTATGAAAATAATTACCACAGGCCATAAACTTTTCCTGAAAACATAGGTCAATACAAATTAATTAATAAAATACAATAATGTTAAAGATATAGCGGAACCCCTCCAATCCACATATTTGGGTTCCATTAAAATTGTCTGGACTTTGCTTTACAAGAGCTGGTTAAGTTAATTAAAGGGACAATCCCGAATTATACAGAGGCTGAAAAATAAAAGCCTGAGAATGTATGAAAATAAAACGCTAAAATATAGGGGAATTGTGAATTTACCTTGTCTCAAAATTTCAACTCAAAATATTGAGTCATTTGGACGTGAACGCCAAAACTGCTTATCCGGACACGTAACCCTTTTAAGATTTCGGTGTCATTTTTTTCATTATTTTTATAGAAAAAAGTCTGTTTTATCCAGATACTGTATGATACAAAGGTCTCCATTTCCAGATGCAGACTGTCAATAAAGTAGTCAGACTGTCAGGTTTAAGTTATTTACAAGCGTATCACAAACATCGGGTTAGTTGATCGGCCTTAGATAACGGGTTTTAAATGATTTTAACACAAAATTAAACAGTTTTATTCCCCAAATAGTTATCGGGATTGGCCCTTTAATGTCTAATTAATAATTTAGATAACATTTCAGGCCTAAAGAAAGACCTACAAATGTCAGATTTAGTTCTTGCATATTGTATGTTTAATACATAAGGAATAATATTTTGCAGACGAATAATCTGCATTAAATTAATTAAGAACTCAGATTTCAATTTGAAATTTTCATTTTTTTTTTATCCGACTTTTGATTAAAACCATTGGTATAAATCATTTACACTGTCAGTCTGTCATAACATAATATTAGAGTCCCCTCCCTTTATATTTCATATCTAGTGGATTTTCTTAAAGAGAAAGAGAGAGAAATGGGGTTTAACATCTATTCAACACAAACTAGGTCATTTCGGGACTAACACATGATTTAAATTTATTTCAATAATTCTCTTGAGCATAGGGGTCTTTAGCAGTTGGAGGAAACAGGAGGATCCGGAGAAAACCCACGAGATAAAAACTTACTATATGTTGTCTTGCTAATTCTTCATAACTTGTAAGTTCATCTCTATTATAAGTAAAATCATCTGTAAAGAAAATACACATGAATAAAAATATATAAACAAAAACCAAGGCAACTATATACTTTATTTTAAAGGGAATGAAATGAAATGGGTTTAAAGTCCTACTGTTCTGCTCCGACTGGGCTAATGAAGATGGGCATATGCCATACATTGTGCAATTAGGGAAATTTTTCCTGGGAAGTGGCACTATGGCTTACTCTTATATCGAATTCCAAGAAATGTTTTAGGTGAACGCCTATGAATACATGGACCTCGGTTTCCCCGTCTCATCCGCTTGACTAGGCAGCTGTTTTTGTAAGAACCTCCTGTCCTGCACCACTGACAAGAAGAAACCATGTCATAAAATCCTGATGAACTCTCTCAACCAATACAGGGTTCGAACACCCAACCTCCAGACTAGCGAGCCAGGGTCTGACCCACTTATCCATCATGGCTCCTTTGTTTTAAGAGAACATGAATTGTGGTAACAAAATTTGTCAGATAATTCTAACAATTTAGCAATTTTGATCCTAACGAATGAGACAAACTATAGTTGTAACATCTTCAAATTTTCTACTGAAAATTCCTTTTCAAGTTCAAATATGTATCCACATTCTCTTATTGTAAATTCAACACCATTGCCCTGTCTTCCATTAGCCCAGGTTAGGTGCATAATAGTAGGACATTAAACCCTTTTTCATTCATTCATTCAACACCATAAGTGTCCTGAGGCGACATGGTGGCTAAGTTTAAGCTGCTGGCTCCCTAGCCTGGGGGGTGCATGTTCAATCCCTGCCTTTGCGGAGAAAGTTCATCAGGATTTTTCAACATGATTTAACCTTGTCAGTGGTGCAGGACGGAGGGCCTGTCAAGGACAGCTGTCTAAACATTCAGAATGGAAAATTGCCAGGCCCTCTGTCTTGCACCACTGACACGAAAAATCCATGCAGGTAATATGAAATGAAATTGGGTTTGAAGTCGGGGCCTGTAATAATATGTGAGAACAGATAGTCATAAAACAAAAAATATAGAAACTTACGAATCATGTCACGTTCATGACCAACAGATATATCAAACGCAGGTGCTGCTTCTAAACCATTATCAACAATATCATCATCAACATCATCTTCTCCCCCACCAAACTCATCAGCTGTAACAAAATATAAACTAGAAGACTCAGACATCAACACATAATTATTAATTCCAAGAAAAAAAAGAGAGAGAGAAATGGGATTTAACGTCCACGCGACACAAACTAGGTCATTTTGGGACTAAGATATGATTTTTAATTTAATATCAATAATTCGATTGCGCGTAAGTGTCTTAAGCAGTGGGAGGAAACCGGAGTCCCTGGAGAAAACCCACAAGGTTGGACAGGCGACCCTAACTCCTTGCCACGTACAACCAGGGATTTAATTCCCCAAAATTTTAAATTAATAAAAGTTAGGTTGCTAGGCAACAAAACATATATCTACAGCAGCATAATCGTCCGGGCAGTTTAACAAGAGTTGTCCCATGTTTTTACTTTTGTCGGTATTGAAATAATTATAATACACTAAAATATGATTAAGAGTAAGAACTCATTTAGTAATTATCAGACATCATTAGAATTTGTTTGACTCATGCTAACGTTTAGTATACAAAACATTTAATATTGTGGATTTAGCTGTTCAATTTATCAAAAATCATTGAAAATCAATACACTTGTTCGTCTCAAGACCTTAAACTCTGTGTATTAATCTAAAGTCAAGCGAACAATTATAGGCAGGCATAAATACAGTGCATAAATATAAAATCATGACCTGATGACCTTAAACACTGTGTATAAATTTAATGTCAATTAGATATTAACTTTAGTCTTGAGAGCGTCCATAAGATTTTTTAAAGTGATCAAGGGCCATAACTCTGGCAGTAATTATCAGAAATCGATGAAAATCAATAGGATTCTTCTTCTCATGACCTTAAACACTGTGCATAAATTAAATGTCAATCAGATATTAACTTTAGCCTTGAGAACGTCCACAAGATTTTTCAAAGTGATCAAGGGCCATAACTCTGGCAGTAATTATCAGAAATCTGTGAAAATCAACAAGCTCCTTTGTCTCATGACCTTATGTGTATAAATATAAAGTCAATCGTATATTAACTTTAGCCTTGAGAGCGTCCATAAGATTTTTTAAAGTGATCAAGGGCCATAACTCTGGCAGTAGTCTGAAATCGGTGAAAATCAACCAGCTCCTTCTTCTCATGACCTTATGTGTATAAATCTAAAGTCAATCGGATATTAATTTTAGCTTTTAGAGATTCTATAAATAAATATACCATCTGGGATATCAATTTCCCTATCTTCAAATTCTTCTAACTGTTTAGAGTTGACTGATTTCTGTAAAATATAAATAAAACATACTTATGTTTATAAATTGTTTATAATAGAAACATAGAAGATGTCATACACTCTATCTTCAAATTTAACCCACAGTTTCTGAAACATTTATAGTGTTGAAACTTATGATACAACACTGAGAATAGAATAAGTATAAGAGAGAGGGAGAAATGGGGTTTAACGTCCACTAAACACAACTAGGTCATTTCGGGACTAACATTGTTTTTTTTAAAAAAAAATTATTTTAATAATTTGCTTGCGCGTAGGGGTCTTTAGCCGTGGGAGGAAAACCGGAGAGAGAATAAGTATAAACAATATAAACAAGCCACAGCGAGGCTGATGTCCCAAAATTACTTGTCTCTGCTTACACTAAGCAGAAATTTCTCATGCATTCACCTAATAGACACCTACGCCAATTGTGAACATTTGAACTAAATAAGAATGAGAGTTACTGTGTTCCAAAGTCTCGGCCAATCAAATTGTTTATCGCTAAAATTACCTTGAGCAGAAAATGCTCATTATCGAACATAGGCAAGGTATTGATGTAATGAAACTATACACCAAGTTTCATCACTCTCACTAAATTAGAACTTAAGTCATTGCGTCCCAAAGCATCAACCAATCAAATTGCTGATCTCTGCTTACAGGGTTGCTCCATCAAGGCATTTACCTAATAAACACCTACACCAATAGGTGGGTAGAGATAACAATATGAGTCGGGGTACCTAGAACAAACTGCAACAGAAATTATTTCCATGGGAACTGTTCATTATCGGTCTTGGGGAAATTTACATAATTAACATAAATCCAAGATGGCCGCCAGTGAATCAGTTAATGGACGAAATCTTCGGAACGGTGCACTTTAGTGCAATTAAATGTATTACCGACCTATAGGAAATCGATACTCACGAGTTAAAAAATGCCGACATTTTTATCCTCCGACCAAACCGTAACCTAAGCCCTATATAGGGAAAGTTTAGATATCTCACACAGCTTTACGTACCGTAACATAACTAAACGTTTTATTTACTTCTTGCAGTATTATATATGTTGGGAGGGATAACGTTTTACCTTAAACAAATTGAAAAATAAACCAATGGAGTTTAGTTCAATGATAAATATGTCATACTGAAAAATGTTAAAATTCGGCCAAAGCAACATGCAGTAATCAACATCATTCAATATGGCAGTCTTCGGGCACTTTCGGAGAGCGATATTTTTCCTGTTGCGATATTACTTGTCATTTAGACGGTTCTCGATGTCGTCGTGATTAATACTGATCTCAAAATAAATCCAGAAATTCATACTATGATGTAACCCTGAGTCTCTAAACCGTGACGTGTTCTGTAGTTGGTATAGCGTGTCTGAACCATGATGTAGCCTGTAGTTCGTATAGCGTGTCTGAACCATGATGTAGCCTGTAGTTCGTATAGCGTGTCTGAACCATGATGTAGCCTGTAGTTCGGATAGAATTTTTAAACTATGTTTATACTGTAGTTCGCATAAACCATAGTTTTGTAAATAGGATGTCGATCTTCAAATGAACATGAATTGTTCGATATGTTAATCCCGAAATGGCATAGTTTTTTCTAAAGAAATTTATTGTTAACACGCCTTAAATTTAAATATCTGGATGCAATAAGAGCTGGTGTACAGAATTCTAGGTACATTTAACCTGTTGACAATAACAGGTATTTCTTGTTATGGCTTGTTTGTAGTATGACGGGATTTATTGTTTTGATTATAATCACAATGCTACACAATAACTTTATACACCCCCTCCATTGAGAATTGTAACTAAAGAATGTAATGATATCTTAATTTATATTATGTCTTTGAATCTACCTGGGAGGTATGTGCAACCGTATGACACCTTAAATTAATTAATATGATTACTTCTACCAAGATCCAATTATAGTTTTTAATTACGCACTGTTATCCAGCCATTGGAGTTTTAATGACGATAAATCATATTTTTTATTCAGCTTGAAGCAGGGGCCGCGGAGATTGCTAGGGGGGCTTTAGCTCCGGCAATAATTTTTAATAGTGAAAAATAAAATGTCGCCAAAAAGCTCAATAAAGCTAGGGGGGGGGGGGGTGTATGGGGGGGGGGGGGAGGTGTATGGGGGGGGGGAGGTGTATGGGGGGGGGTGCTTAGTGGAGGCGGCCACATTGCGTGAGTGATGTCTGTACAGCGCTTAGAAATAACGAGTTGGTTTAATGTAGAGCTTTGGAAATAAAATTATAATATATTCTTCAACAAAAGTAGGGGGTGGTGGATATTATTTCGATTTCCTATGGGTTGTTAATACATTTATTTGCACTAAAGTCAACCAAATTGGAAATTTTGGTGATTTTCTGGTCTACTGGTGGCCATCTTGGATTTATGTTAATTATTCAAATTTCCCCAAGAACGATAATGGCCGCTTTTGTTATGGAAGTACTAGAGACCGCACCTGAACAGTTCCCAAAGAAATAATTTCTGTTGCAGTTTGTTCTAGGTGTATTGTTATCTATACCCGCCTGCAAGTTTGATTATTCTAGCTCAATTAGAAGGAAAGTTATTGTGTCCCAAAAAGTGTGGCGGCCAGACAGACAGACGTACAGAACCATCTTAATAGTTCTCTGCTTTCTTCGTAAGGTTGGGGACAATAACTTTAGCACAAAATGTTATACCAAAATAATTGGTACCTTTAGGGGCCAATTTTATACCAAAATACATGGTACTACATTTAGGGGACAATTTTATACCAAAATACATGGTACATTTAGGGGACATTTTATACCAAAATACATGGTACATTTAGGGGACAATTTTATACCAAAATACATGGTACATTTAGGGGACATTGCCCTGGTAAGGTATGCTTTATTGTAGACCCTGTGTAAACACATTTAAAGAAGAATAAAAAATATATTCCGTTAATTACAAGTCTGACTTACAATCAGTTTCTTTTCTTTAGTCCAAATCTGTTTTCTTCGAACAAATTCTTTCCAAAACTGATTTTCTAAAGCTTCAAAAGTTGGTGTGTTAAAAACTGTTTTTGTATATTTTTCATGATGAGAGAAACCTAAGGATTAAAAGAAGAAAAAGATTGAAAGAAGAAAAAACACTATTACCATGTATTATTTCCACAGTAAACCTCAATTTGCACAGTAGCATGTGTGTAAAGTATCGTAAGGTCTGTCATTGAGTCAACTGGCGTTAGTCAGTTGTACGCAGCAAGAAGTTGGGTTGCCTGTCCAACCTAGTGAGTTTTCTCCGAGGTCTCCCCACTGCTGAAGACTACTACGTGCAAGCAAATTATTGAAATAAAATTTCAGAGTCCAAAATGGCCGCTTTATATTAATATAAATGACTATTTTGGGGAATACTAACCTGTACGGTCTAACCCCTCTAGGAGGGGTAAAAGGTAAATTTGATCCAAGTTCAGTCTTCTGAAAAGGTTAGGATTAGGGTTAGTATTCCCCAAAATTCTCAATTATATAAAGAGGCCATTTTGGACTCCGGAAACACCCGAACCGGCCTACAATAAGCCTCTCCCAAAACTATTTATATGAATAAATCTGAATAGGGTAATGGAACGATAGAACAAGTTCAACTTGATGATGCATCCATCCCACTAAACAAAAGTTTGCTACATAAGACAATATGAACATAGAAACAAAAGATGTATAAGGTGATTTATTGTCATTAAAACATGTTTGGAGGGTCAAGGTGGCTAAGTAGGTGAGACGTTTGCTAGCTAGCCTGGAGGAGGCGTGTTTGATTCCTGCATTGGCAAAGAAATTTCATGGGGATTTTATCTTGTCAGTGGTGCAGAATAGAGGACCTGACAAGAACAACTGTCTAGTCATTCGGATGGGACAAAAAACATGTTTCTATGTGGCTCCCCTGCACAAAAAAAGGCAGTTATATATATAAAAAAACTTACATGATTTTTGAATAAAAACAGATAATGGTACTTTTGGTTTTTCTGGAACTGGTTTACGCTTTCTTTTTCTGTTTGTATCATCATCATCTTTCAATTCTGCTGGTGTTTTTAAAACTTTTCCTACAAAAATCATTCAAGAAACACAAATAAATAAAGACAAAATTAAAGAAAATAAGCCCTTTTAAACTATCCACAATAACCTTAGATTCCCTAAATCTACTTAGAAAAGGTATTTTGAGTGATTGCTTGTTTAACATTTTGAAAACCAATTTGAACTGAACAATTCGGAAATTGGTTATTTTTAAAACTTTTCCTACAAAAATCATTCAAGAAACACAAATAAAGAGAGGCAATTAAACACAAGAGGCTTATTCGTTTCATGACCATAAACACTGTGTATAAATTTAAAGTCAATCAGATATTAACTTTAGCCTCTAGAGCGTCCACAAGATTTTTTCAAGTGATCAACGGCCACAACTCTGACAGTAATTATCGGAAATCGATGTAAATCAATAGGCTTCTTTGTTTCATGACCTTAAACACTGTGTATAAATCTAAAGACAATCAGATATTAACTTTAGCCTCTAGAGCGACCACAAGATTTTTTGAAGTGATCAAGGGCAATAACTCTGACAACAATTATCGGAATCGCTGAAAATCAATAAGCTTCTTTGTCTCATGACCTTAAACACTGTGTATGAATTTAAAGTCAATAGGATATTAACTTTCGCCTCTAGAGCGTTCACAAGATTTTTTGAAGTGATCAAGGGCAATAACTCTGACAGCAATTATCGAAATCGCTGAAAATTAATAGGCTTCTTTGTCTCATGACCTTAAACACTGAGTATGAATTCAAAGTCAATTAGAAATAAACTTTAGCCTCTAGAGCGTTCACAAGATATTTTGAAGTGATCAAGGGCCATAACTCTGACAGCAATTATCGGAAACAGCTGAAAATCAATAGGCTTCTTCGTCTTATGACCTTAAACACTGTGTATGAATTTAAAGTCAATTAGAAATAAACTTTAGCCTCTAGAGCGTTAACAAGAAATTGTGGACGACGGACGGACGGACGGACGTACATACGGACGGACGTACATACGTATTGGGCGACGCCAATATACGACCACATTTCTAATGTGGGGGTATAAAAATTAACCCTCTTAGTCTTATAAAATCTACAATAACCTTAGACTCCCTAAATCTTAGACAGAGCTACTTAGAAAAGGTATATTGAGTGATTGCTTGTTCAACATTTTAAAAATCAATTTGAACAAATCGGATATCGGTCATTAAAATGTTAATATAACTACAATGGGTCATAAAGTTCTTTCAAAATTTGTAATTGCACAATATCTTATCACAAACTTGAACTTTGGTAGTTATTTATCAACCATTCAAGATCTACAAAAAAGCGCTAATGCTTTTCTTTTTTTTTCAAAGAATAAGACATTTTAGTAATCCAATACTTCTCCTAAGTTGGGGCACATTAATGATTAATTGAGAACTTGTATAAATATAATATGTGTATTTATCTTATCATGATCATATTTATTGTACTTAGTGCACAAATAAAATTTATTATTATTAATGCATTTAGATATAGACAGAAAGAGAGAGAAAGAGAGAGAGAGTTTAAAGTGCATTCACACAAACTAGCTCATATCAGGACTTAAGCATTGGCAAGAAACAAAAATTACGTTTCTTAATACATAAAGCACCAATCTACTACTGTAAAGGTAATAGACATGAAAATATTATTCACACTAGAATACAGCATGGGTGTAGTTCGCTGCAAAATGATTTGTATGAAATAAATGTTGTGAGTGATCCCACATGTTCTTGTGGCAAATTTGTAGAAAATGCTGAACAGTATTTTCTGAAATGTCACTTATATGATGTAATTCGTGCCTAGCTATTAAACACATTATTAAATTATTCTGTGATAAATATAGATATCCTATTGTACGGCGATCCAGAATTATCAATTGAGATGAATACAAATATATCAAACTTTCAAAACGATTTAAATAAAACTTTTAAGTTATATTTAAATCGTTTTGAAAATTTAAAATGACATTAGTTACTCCTTAGTATATATTATTAGCAAAAGTTTTTTTGTGATTTTTGGTGGATAACATTTTATTTTTTATTTTCTTCTCTTCCTCTTTTGTTGGTGTCATATTACTATAATATATTTCCTTTATTCCCTTTAGACCGGGAGCCCAGAGGGTCGAACCTAGACGAACGAGGTACCAATATCTAACCATAAAGTCATCTATATACTAACCTGGGATATACAGAAATGGGCGTCTGCCGGGGTCCAGTTCATGGGTGTGGCCTTGGCGTCCCCTAGAATGACCCCCAATATGGGTTAAACTCATATATTCGAGGTACCGGTCGAAACTAAATTTAAATGAAAGAGTACATCTCATAACAGACGATTTTGACCCTGGGATGGCCCAAACTGACACCCTAGGCCTAAGAATGGACCCAGGGGCCTTAAAAAAGGGCTGTATTCATACATTCGAGGTACCAGTTGAAAATAATTTTAAATGAAAGTGTATATCCCATTGAGTACGAAATTGTCCATAACAGACGATTAGGCCCATGGGATGGCCCAGACTGACACCCCAAAGCCGAGGTTGGGTGGGGTGGGGGAAAATGAGTTATACTCATACATTCGAGGTACCGGTCAAAACTAATTTTAAATTAAAGAGTACATCTTACTGAGTACGGAAATGCCCATAACAGACGATTAGGCCCCTGGGATGGCCCAGCCTGACACCCAAAAGACGAGGTTGGGTGGGGTGGGGAAAAAATGAGTTATACTCATACATTCGAGGTACCGGTCAAAACCAATTTTAAATGAAAGTGTACATCTCACTGAGTACGAAAATGCCCATAACAGACGATTTAGGCCCTGGGTCGGCTCAGACTGACGACCTAAATATGAACCCCTGGGCTTTAAAAAAGGTTATATTCATACATTCGAGGTATCAGTAGAAATTAATTTTAAATGAAAGAGTATATCTCACTGAGTACAAAAATGCCCACAACAGACGATTAGGCCCCTGGGATGGCCCAGACTGACACCCCAAAGCCGGGGTTGGGTGGGGTTTGAGGAAAATGGGTTATACTCATACATTCGAGGTACCGGTCAAAACCAATTTTAAATGGAAGAGTACATCTCACTAAGTACGAAATTGCCCATAACAGACGATTTCAACCCTGGGGCGGCCCAAACTGACACCCTAAATATGAACCCCGGGGCTTAAAAAAGGGTATTCATACATTATGAAGTACCAGTTGAAATTAATTTTAAATGAAAGAGTATATCCCGCTGAGTACGAAATTGTCCATAACAGACGATTATGCCTTGGAATGACTCAAACTTATACATCGAAGCCGAGGGGTGCAAACATGGGTTAAACTCATAATTCTAGGTACCGGTCAAAACAAATTTTAAATGAAAGACTACACCCCACGGAGTACGAAATTGCCCATAGCAGACGGTTTTGTCCATGGGACGGCGCAAACTGACACCCTAGTATGTCCCCTCCTCTCCCTAGGTTTGAAAAAGGTTAAACTGGCAAGTTTTGAAACACTTTTTCCCGTCATTCGCCTTGAATGTGAATGTAGGTGCAGTGTATATAGTATTGGGCTAGAGTAACCATTGTAAGACTATTGGTAGAATTTTCGCTCTTTAAATTAATAATAGCATTATATTGTATCTTTGACTAATTATTGGATTCACACATTCTATCGAATCATGTCTCATGCACTCAAATAATGAGTGACGGATTTACAGATACAGTATACAGGCGGACATGGTCTTCAATTTGGAGGATGATGTCCACATAATTATAAGAGATGGATAGAGAACAAGCTTAAAAGAATGTGGGCATCATTCCCTAAATTGAAGACCATGTCAGCCTGTATACTGTACCTGTGTACTTGATGACTGCCCTATAGACAGTTTTGTTCTTTTTTGGTGATTTCAATGAGTGGTTCACAAGAAACTAACTACAGTTGCAGTTCTTATGTCTATGATTCATACGTGTTGGTGGCAACATGATGCAGTCAGTGTATTTATGAACCGAAGGCACAAATGGTGTTGTGAGGCCTTTTGCATACCGAAATTTCATTGGCCAATCACGCTATTTTACCGACATTTCGCCTAATAGTTTGAATGAAGCAATTGCGGGTGTGGTAAAGGCAGGGTAAGCTTACTCTTCCGGACACCTGTTACCACTGTTTGTCGTGTATTTTGTACACGAGGGGCAGTCCATTTGCTGATTACACTATATTGCTTGAGTACACTATTTTGCCTATAACGTTTTTAATGACTTGAATTATGTCTTTTGGTTTGGATTGTTCGTACTTGGTTTATATTTTATTCCTAAGGTTACCCTACTTCGGAAATACTTCCACAGATGGAGATGGTGTAGCACCATGGGTCATTTGTCAGACGTGAAAAGCGGGTCATCAAGCCCGATCGCCGCATCCTACGTATGGCCCATGCACTCTCTTCTTACTATTTTAACAGCCTTTCGATCGCCTAGCTCTCTTTCCATGCTGTGTATTTTCTTCTTACTACTATCTCAGTGGTTAGGGCGGTTATCTTTTCATTAGTTAAGACATTTGTCTTACCAGGAATAACAATGCATCAGTTCGTTTTTACATTTTTATATCAAGCACTGGCTACATATTAAAATACAAGCATAGATTACAATAAAGTCATTCTTTCAATCCTATACATCTTCTTCCTTCGGAATCCAGCGGCTGTCTGACTTATACCCAGAGATATAGCTTTGTAGCTTTGGGTTTGGACCTTCAATTATCTAATTGGTCAAATATGACCTTATTAATGGTTGGTTAATTATCCTAATTGGGTCGAAAACCACCCTTACATAGGCAGTGGAAACTTTTAACACCAGAAGTGCCACGTGTGTTGTTTTGTTATTAACCCAGAATTAAATGTTTACCAAATTATAACTCTTTTTATATGAAATCCGTCACTCATTTTTTTAAGTGCATGAGATCTGACTTCGATAGAATGTGTGAATCCAATAATTAGTCAAAGATACGATATAATGCTATTAATAATTTAATTTAATTATGCCAACAGTCTTACAATGGTTAATCAAGCCAAATACGATATTTACTGCACCTACATTCATATTCAAGGCGGAAAATTGTTTCAAAACTTGTCATTTGAACCTTTTTGAAAACCTAATGAGAGGGACCAGAATCATCTGTTACGGACCATTTCGTACTAAGTGGGGTGTACTCTTTCATTTAAAATTAATATCAACTGGTACCTTGGAAGTATGAATATAACCTTTTTTTCAAGCCTATGGGCAATTTCTCACTCAGTGGGGCATAGTCTTTCATTTAAAATTTGTTGTGACCGTTACCTAGAATATATGTGTTTAACCCATGTTTGGCTCCTCTTGGCTTTGGGGTGTCAGTTTGAGCCATTCCAGGGACCCAATCGTCTGTTTTGGACAATTTCGTACTCAGCGGGATATTTTCTTTCATTTAAATCAATTTCAACTGGTACCTCGAATGTATGAATATAACTCTTTTTTAAGCCCCGGGGTTCATAATTAGGGTGTCAGTCTGAGCTGACCCAGGGTTGAAATCGTCTGCTATGGGCATTTTCGTACTCAGTGAGATGTACTCTTTCATTTAAAATTGGTTTTGACCGGTACCTCGAATGTATGAGTATAACCCATTTCCCCCCACCCCACCCAACCTCGGCTTTGGGGTATCAGTCTGGGCCATCCCAGGGGCCTAATCGTCTGTTATGGGCATTTTCGTACTCAGTAAGATGTACTCTCTCATTTAAAATTAGTTTTGACCGGTACCTCGAATGTATGAGTATAACTCATTTTTCCCCACCCCACCCAACCTCGACTTTGGGGTGTCAGTCTGGGCCATCCCAGGGGCCTAATCGTCTGTTAAGGACAATTTCGTACTCAATGGGATATACACTTTCATTTAAAATTATTTTCAACTGGTACCTCGAATGTATGAATACAGCCCTTTTTTAAGGCCCCTGCGTCCATACTTAGGGTGTCAGTTTGGGCCATCCCAGGGCCAAAATCGTCTGTTATGAGCAATTTAGTACTCCGTGAGATGTACTCTTTCATTTAAAATTGGTTTCGACCGGTACCTCGAATGTATGAGTTTAACCCATTTTGGGGGTCATTCTAGGGGACGCCAAGGCCACACCCATGAACTGGACCCCGGCAGACGCCCATTTCTGTATATCCCAGGTTAGTATGTAGATGCCTATATGGTCAGATATTGGTACCTCGTTCGTCTAGGTTCGACCCTCTGGGCTCCTGGTCTACTTGCACTTTTCGCAAATTTTTGTTTGTAAGGGTATCAAGGGAGCAAAATTATTAACTTGATTATTTAGAATTATTTAGCAAATCAGTTTATACATGCAACAGTTCAATTATGTCCAATTTATTAAACCTTATTTTTCAATGTTTTAAATATATTCAACAAAATGTATACCAGTGATATTGCGATATAATTTTAAAAATAATTTTGTTTTCTCTTTTTATAGCCTCTTTACTTTTTTTTACATAGAGCTTTACAATATAATTCATCTGATCTTACTTATATTACTTATAAATTATTTATTATTGTATATACTATTTGGGGCCATCCATAAAAAGTATGTACGCTTGAAGGGGGGAGGGGGGTCACGCCAAAAACGTACAGGTGCTTAAATTCAATGGCAAAACGTACGTATAGGAGCGTAGAGGGGGGTCTGAATTTTACCCATTTTGAGCGTACCTACTTTATGGATGGCCCCTTTCGCAATCTTGTTTGTATTACATTTTGTCTATTATTTATAAGTATGGAAAGGACTTTTCTAAGTTTTTGAAACTTGTGCTCAATCCTTTTGATATTTGTCAATAAAATATGTCTAAACATGTAAGATATAGGCAATTAATAAATATAAAGTACTCGCAGGGATACACTCTAGTGAACCATTGAATAACTCGAGCGGTATTCAATGGTCATTGAGTTCTGTTTTTATTCTATAACTACATTGCAAATTTCAAAATACACTACTGTACTATCCAGATCATCATAAAAAATCATTACTATGAACGTTAAAATTCGTCATAAGTTCCAGGCTTTTATCTTTCTTTATACAAAAATTGTGGTTGCCTAGTTGCGATGTCATTACAGTTTGATGTCCCTGTCCAAGCCATTGAATACAGCTTTAGGGTTATTGAATGGTCATTGAATACAGCTATAGGTTATTCAATGGCTGTATTCAGTGATATTTGCTTGTATTTGCATGTTTTTAGAGAATAATAACTATTCTTTCCTTGGAGTTGGATATGTATTCTTTCATATGATATATCCCAAAATAGATTTAATCTATCAAATGATATTTCAACCATAGTAAAAAAAAAAAAGAGATTGGATATCTTAGACAACTCACCTTTACCAATATTCTTATCTGGTTTATCTGACAAACTATAAGGATCAAGTTCCATAAATATTTCTGATAACTGCAAAAAAAATGAAATAAATGAAATAAATGAAATAAATGAAATAAATGAACTGCAAAATAAATGAAATAAATGAAATGAAATAAATGAAATGGGGTTTAACTTCCTACTGTTCTGTTCTGACTGGGCTAACAGTGTGCTACAAGGGAAATACTGCCTGTGCAGCTGCACTATTGCCTATTCTTATATCTAATTCCAACTGCCAAGGGATGTTATATGTGCACACCAATGTATACACAGGACTTCGTTTTTTGTCCCATCTGATTAACTAGACATCTGTCCTTGTCTGGCCCCCCATCCTGCACAACTGACAAGGAGAAACCACACCAGAAATTCCTGATGAACTTGCTCGGCCAATGCAGGTATCGAACACTCGACATCCAGGCTAGTTAGCAAACACCTTACCCACTTGGCCACAGTGACTCCAATTTAGAGCAATATATGTGACACTCTTTGTCAATTTTTTTTTTAAAAATCGTGAACATTGATATGTATAAATTTCAAGTAAATTGGATGATATCAATTTTCATTGCTACTGCAGTGCTAGGGCTATAACAATATTTTTATTAGATATGACATCAGATCACATAATACTACGGAAATATCTATCCTTTTAATCCTAGTTGTTTTCAGCAAAAAAAGGTGGCGTGTGAAGTAATTTGAATTCTGACTTCATTTCGTGTTTTATGTAAAATGTTATGATGCAAAAGACAAATAATGTTTAAGGAGAAAATAGAATGTTCACAAGATTCAACAAAGTGAAACAAGGGCCAAAACTGCCCAAAACTCTGGACTTAATTAACAGAAATTGTGGAAATTGAATAGGATTCTCCGTTTCACTAATTCAAGTGATGCATATAAATTTCATTTAGATATGGTGATAACTTTTGTCGTTACAACATTTACAAGGTGCAACAAAGTGAAACAAGGGTCCTAACTCCAGAAGAAAATAACAGAATATATTGAAATTAGATAGGAAACATTAATTCCGGATGATAAATATATCGCCTGTAGAGTGTTCAGAGAAATTGTAGATAACCGACGGACGGGGACGAGGTCAATATACGACCACATTTTCACGTGAAACTTCCAATCGATAGAAACAGGTTACACAAACCAAATACAGACGATTTGATGGGATCAATTTTGACTAAGTCAAAATGATGCATTTGATATTCAGATAAGTTGATATGATATAATTCATAAAATACAATATCAAATAGTACTTTTCAGTGATGCAGAGAAAGAGGGCGTTACAAGGACAGCTGCCTAGTCGTTTGGATGGGACGTAAAATATCCCTTGGCAGTTGGAATTCGATATAAGAGTAGGCTGTAGGGACGCTGTCCGGGCAAAAATTTCCCTCATAGCACATTGTATGGCGTATGCCCGTCTTCCATTAGCCCAGGTTAGGTGCATAATAGTAGGAAGTTAAACCCCATTTCATTCATTCATTTGTATATGACTGTTATGACTAAACCTAATGCTGTCACCTTGGTCACATTGAGACAAAGTGTGAAATCATTCTTTAATCTATTGTACATATCATGTTTAAAAAATATCATGTGATAATGATATATTTAAGGCTAATCCTAAACAATTAGTAGTTCATCAGGTGCTTGAACAACAGGCTATTTTTTTCACATTATGATTTCACATTTGCACACATATTTTACTTAAACAAACATTTTTTTTTTGAGGCCTTGCAAATTATGAGAGTTTAGCTGCACCACATATCCATTTTATTCTTAAGGACAAAGAGACTATATTCATACCCCCTGTACAAGAAAGACTATTCCATTGAAATCAGAACAAATAACATTTCACCTCTCTAGAAGATATAAATAGGCAAGCTTAATTGCCATCTTCAAAATTGTTTTTCACCTGGATACAACATACTGGTGTTTGACCTAAGGTAAATATTTTTATTGATAGATCTGAGGGACGTCATATCACTAAATTTCGGTAAAACAAAATGTACCTAATGCTAGGTCTTTAGCAGACTGGGAGAAAACTGGACGGCTCGGAGAAAACCCACGAGGTTGGACAGGTGACCCTACTCCATGTGACGTACAACCAGGGAATCAAAACCACACTATTTGATTCCATGACAAAACTTCTGATACAGCGCGCAAATGCTAAAAATTCGGCCATCCAACATCCCGGTTAAATTGTGGAGTGATCGTAGGGATCCTATCGGGTCTTATCCTACATTCAGATCAGTTGTAGCAATCGATATCATGTTGATCGTATCAAAAGGTATCCAAATATTTCGGCACTGAGAAGTGACAATGCAACATCACCAGCTTGCATGGATAGATCAAAGTGCAACTTTTTCCAGTTTAAAGAAGACCCAATAACCAAATATTCTGTCCTACTCCTATTGCATTAGATTAACCAGACCCACAATAGTTTATTTATCCTACGTTCACTGTTGTCAAATGTTAGTTCTATTTGTATGGTCGTAATGAAAGCATTTACATTAACTATACATGTCTATGCATAAATGGTGTAAAGGTCAATATACTTAAATCTGTATTTAGTAACATTTACATGACAGTGTCCCTTTAAAGTGTGAATTTCATATTTTCTAAGAAAGTCAAAACATCATTATCTTTCTTTTGCTCAAAAAGTTATTAACTCACTATTATACGATCATGGGCATAACCTTAAAAATCATTGACACAGGAAATAATAACACAATTACCTCCCTCGTTTTCCTTCAAACATTTGTATTTGAAGTTGAAAATGATATTTTTGTCAATTTCTCTGCTGGCAATAGTGAATTATAGGATTAATAGGATTATTTTTTACAACATAGGACTGTTTATGGATACCATCTATTTTAAGGCTATATTTTATTAAATTTTAAAAATATAACTTTAAAAATATGACTGTGACCCTTTAAATGATCAGTACATCTCATTGTGTGTGGTTATTGGTCCCCGTGAACATATTTTCCCAGAAACGAAAGAAAACTTGATGCACTGAATAATTTATAATTTTCTGATGCCTTTTTGTTGTGTCAAACAAGCCAACAGTGAGGCTGATGTCCCCAAAACCCCCCCAAAATAGATGACACATATTAATTAATCGCACAATTATACACTAAGTTTCATCACTCTCTATCAAATATAATCAGGGTTATCTTGTTCCAAAGCATCGACCAATGAAGTAACTTGGCTCTGCTTAGATTAAGCTTGAAATATTAATCACTGAACTCAGTCAAGACATTCACCCTATGAACATCTACATCAAGTTTAAACATTCTATCACAATTAAAAGCAGAGTTGTCATGTTCCAAAGTCTTGACAAATCAAATTGCTTATCGCTAATCAGAAAGTTCTCATCATCACACATAGTCAAAAAATTCACCTAACGAATGCCTACACCACGTGTAAACGTTCCACTTTAATTAGAATGTGTGACGGACAGGACAGACAGAAATGAAATACTGTTTTGCTCTTAATCTGGGCTAATGAAGAGGGGCATACATCATACAGTGTGCTTTGAGGGAAATTTTGTATGGGCAGTGGCACTATGGCCTACTCTTATATCAAGGGATCTTTTATATGTATGGCAATGTGTACACGGGACCTCAGGCCTCCATCGCTGACAAGGGGAAACCATGTTGGAAAATATGGATGAACTTCCTCGACCAATGCAGGGATCGAACACCCGACCTCCTGGCTAGTGAGCCAGAGTCACAGTAACCCACTTAGTCACAGTAATCCCCAAGACCAGACAGACGGACCCATTTTAATAGTCACCTGCACAATTACAATAAATCTTTTTAAAATTGAATTTAAATCACTTTATATACATTCACATTACATTAATATGTGCTTTTATGCATTTCAAACATATCGCCATAGGCCCTTTAATTACATGTGGTATCGAATGTGCTTTTAGACCTATTAAGCGTATATTCTTTGACTGGCATTTTGTAATCTGAACATAATCAATATTAAACGTATATTCTTTGACTGGCATTTAGTAATCGGAACATAATCAAATACCACACTATGTATGTATAAAATAGAGTGATTGCACTTTAATAAGCTAATGTTGATTTTGTGATGTACAGTCAACATTGTAATCTCACACAGTTCTTATCTTTTATACCCATTATTGATTTAAAGGCCCAATAACACTCTTGTTGTAACTGAATAATATGTCCAAATCATTATTCTGGTCAACAAATTGTACTATTTTACAATATTCCAATTAATTGATGATACAAATTTCATCTTAACACACTGAATTCAAAAAATTGGAAAAATTCAACTACATGGTTTGAAAAGCGTTACGTAAACACTTTGAAATGCAACTTGGATTTAAAAATATTTTTCGAACCCTCTGGACAAGTAAAATAATTTACACAACAGGTAGGATACTTTAACATCTAGTAGTTAGAATAAGGCTATTATTTATTTTTTGGAGCTGTCAAGCCAGCAAGAGTGTTATTGTCCCTTTAAGGCAGTTATTTGCCATATCTTATACACATTAGAGATTAATATTAAGGAAATATTACACCCCTATAATATAACCACATGCTTTGAATTTCACGTACACAAGGTAAGCTGCACATGATACTTCAAGTTGGTATTAATTGTTATAGTTTGTACAGAGAGAGAGAGAGAGAGAAATGGGGTTTAACATCCACTCAACCCAACTAGGTAATTTCGGGACTAACACTTAGTTTAATTTTATTTCAATAATTCGCTTGTGTGTAGGGGTCTTTAGCAGTGGGAGGAAACCAGAGTGCCCGGAGGAAACCCACGAGGTTGAGAAGGCGCCCCTATCTCCATGCCACATACGCTCACACCAGGGCTCGAAACCACAGTGGCAAGACAGAGGTAGCCGGCCAGCTAGAGGTTGTTATAGAAAATAAACCTCTCGACTCACTGAAACCAAGGTATCATTTCATCTTGTGTATCTGGCACCTTTTTCTTTCACATTTGTTAAATATCAAATCTTTGTTTAAAAATTTGTAAAAACTGTTTAAAATCAGCATAAAACATATAATTTGTTCAGATTAAAGCTAACCAGTCAATTTGATAATGAGTGTACAATTTACAAGTGTTTAATTTCTCAATAACTGTTAAAAAATAAACCACCCAATTGAATTAATTATTAAACAGTGGTCAGGAAATTAAATACTTGTAAATTAATCAGTCAGCTTTAAACTGGACACAAATACAAATAAAATGATTTATGGCGATTTTAAACAGTTTTAACAGTTTTTCAAACAAAGATTTGATATTAAAAAACATAGATTTGATTTTAAAAAACAAAGATTTGATGGTATTAAACAAATGCGAAAGAAATTATTGCTAGATACACAAGATTAAATGATGCCTGGGTTACAGTGACTCCACCCTTAGGGTTTTCATTTTGATAGCGGTTGCTATCTAAAACATATCAACGTAATATAAACACATGCTTTGAATTTCTCAAAAGCATGTTAAGTGGTGATTGAAACTTGGTGGTAATCTTTTATAGACCGGAGACTCAGTGCGGGGAAGTCCACCAAATGGGCAAAAAACCCGACCCGACTTTTCCAGAGTAATATTTTGCGTAGAATACGATGCCAAGTGGTAATCAGTCCGCCGTTGGGGCGTTTTCGAGATATTCAGGGTCAAAGGTCAAATGAGGTCATTTGCACTGAAAGTGAATGCGCAACTATTCTTATATCATGAAAATATGCTGAAAATGATCAAAAGTTATCACTGTTTAAAAAAAAATGTCAACTTGCTAAATTCACCTTTAGTCTTTGTGACCCGGGGGTCAAAGGTGAAATTTTCTGATTAATCACAAGGAAGATTTAAAGCAATAAAAAGTCAGCGTAAAATTTAAAAACTAAAGCGAAACCTGTTCTAGTTAATAGTAGGAACATTTAAAACTTATCTTTATGTGGTCTTAGCACCGTACATTTACTTTGGAATGTCGAAAAGGATCTTACATAACAGAACCAACAGATTTCGAAACCTGTTTCAAAAATACTCAAAAACTGTCAAAACAAAATCTCCCCGATTAAATATAACATTGATCGTTATATATAATGAAACTAGTTGTCCGAAAAATAATTAAATAGTTTCATGGTTAGGCTCCAGTCTGCAAGCTGTGTGGATTTCCAGGTTTCCAAATCTGAGAAAACCGACGTTAATCTGTGACCCAAAAACACGCATCTGATCACGAGATTAAATGTTTGCGATTATTTTTTAGAGTTTTCATGAATTTCTCCGGAATATAGACACCGATAAAACCAACGGATGCATTGTACATAATAGCTCACGGTATATAAACGTTGTATTGGTAAATGTTATGGGGAAATGTTTGACAGCCTTTGTGACGTGGCCTGCAGGCTGGAAGCCAACTATGAAACTATTCCATATTTTTTTTCGACAACTAGTATCATTATGTATAGCATTCGTTGTAAAACTAATTCGGAGAGATTTTGATTTGACAGTTTTTACGTATTTTTTAAACAGGTTTTGAAGTGTTTTGGTTCTGTTTTGGTTAATCTTTTTTGACGTTCCAAAGTAAAAGTTATGTGCTAAGACCACCTAAGGATGTATTTTAAATGTCCCTATTATTAATAAGATCAGGTTTCGCTTTAGTTTTTCATATTTTATGCTGACATTCATTGCTTTAAATCTTCCAAGGGAAAAATCAGAACATTTCACCTTTTGACTTCTGGCGTCAATAAGTCTAAAGGCGAATTTAGCAATTTTGCATTTTTAATGAAAGAGTGATAACTTTGGATCATTTTCAGCATATATTCATGATACAAGAATGGTTGCGCATTCACTTTCAGTGCAAATGACATCATTTGACCTTTGAACCCGAATATCTCGAAAACGCCCCAACGGCGGACTGATTACCACTCAGTTTTGTGCCCATTTGGTGGATACCCCCCCGCACTGAGCCTCCAGACTATTAGTTTGGAACTAACGGTTGTAACTCAAAATAAAACCAGCAGACTCTACCTTTTGGATTTTCATTAATCTTGAGCATATTTCAACGTTTGTTATTCGAAACAAATGAGAGAAAGAAATAGGGTCTTACGTCCACTTAACACAAAAAAGGACATTTCGGGACAAACATATGGTTTAATTTTATTTCAATAAGTCACTTGCAGTGGGATGCAACCGTATGTTCGAAATAAAACCTGCAGATTCTGTCCTTTGGATTTTCATTAATTGTTTTAGTTTGTGTGGATATGTCAACAAATTGTTTTAGGGCCGTTAGTCAAAATAAAACCTTCAGACTCTGCCCTTTGGATATTTACTTTGAATAACAACTTGAAAAGCGGTGTTTGCTATCTACTTGATCTGTTAATCAGTCATGATTAAATAGATATCATTTTAAAGATACGTTATGGGAGATCACGAGGGAGAGAGAAATGGGGTTTAACGTCCACTCGACACAAACTAGGTCATTTTGGGACTAACGTATGGTTTTCAATTTTTATTTCAATAATTCGCTTGCGCGTAAGGGTCTTTAGCAGTGGGAGAAAACCGGAGTGTCCTGAGGAAACCCAGGTTGAGAAGGCGCGCCTATCTTTATGTAACATACGCTCACATCAGGGCTCGAAACCACAACCGCAAGCCAGAGGTGACCGGCCAGCTACAGGTGGAATCGCGGCACTCCAGACCACTAGGCCATCCCATCCCCTTGGGAGATAAAGAAATGAAATGAAATGAAATTGGGTTTAATGTCCTACTGTTCTGCTCCTAAAACGGGCAAATGAAGACGGGCATACGCCTTACAGTGTGCTATGAGGGAAATTTTGCATGGGCAGTGGCGCTTTGGCCTAGTCTAATATCAAATTCCAACTGTGATCCCTACAATAGTTAAAAACTATGTAAAGGGAATTTGTTGAAAAATTTCAGTCAAATTGATCCAAACTGAACCAAGATTTTAGTGATTAGATTTCTCGGCTTAGCCTCGATCATCATTACTAAAGTTGGTACAATAAATCATAAATGAAGGTTGAGCTGCAAATTGTATCCTAATCCAGTAAATCCGTGGCTAGCGTTGACATTGATAGTTGATTATGGTCTGGATAAGTTAATTAATGGTTAATTAATAGTTTGGATAACAGATCTTTCTGTAGACATGAAATGTTATATAGAATATTAATAAGACATTAATTAACTCATCCAAACCATAATCAACTCTTAATGTCATCTTGAGTGTTCCATTTTCACTGGCTTTAAATCTGATCTGCTGCTTAAAGGCCCAATACCACTCTTGTTGTAACTGAATTATATGTCCCAATCTTCAATTCTGGTAAACAATTTGTACTATTTTACAATACTTTCAATTAATTGGTGATACAAATTTCATCTTAACACAACTTATTTAAAAAATTCGAAAAATTGAACTGTATGCATTGAATAGCCTTACGTAAACACTTTCAAATGTGACTTGGATTTAAACATATTTTCGAACCCTCTGAACAAGTAAAATAGGATGTAATGGATAATTTATACAACAGGTAGGACACTTAAACATCTAGTACTTAGAATAAGGCTATTATTTATTTTCTGGAGTGTTATTGTCCCTTTAACGCTCATTGATGATTAATCGTTAAATCCAAAAATGAATAATGAAGACTATATTGTTTATCGTACAGACTTTAGTAATGATGATCAACTAGGCTTAAAATTCAACAGCTAATAATATCTCGTTTCAGAGTGTCGCAATTTGACTTAAAAATTTCAACATCTATTTATGTTAGCGAGAACAGTCAACTCTTTATCTAATCTCCCATAATGTATCTTTAAATAAATTGTTTCAATGGCATTTAGTATTTGAACTGGAGTAGACAGGTCACAATTCTATGGAATACAATTACTGCTTATAACCGAGTGACGTTGCTTGATAATGACTAGAGAAGCCTAGTCGAAACATGGCTCAGTTATAAGCAGTTATTGTATTCCATAGAATTGTGACCTGTATATCTTTAAATAAACGGATTTCTATATTCATAGGTTTCTAATTACAGATTGAAATCAGATCAAAATGGAGAGTTGTATTATGAATAACGGAAATAATGTTGGAGTAGAAGGCAAAGGCCATGTGTTAGTAACAGGAGGAGCTGGATACATCGGAACGACCCTGGTCCCCATGTTATTATCAGCTGGATATGAGGTGACAGTTTTCGACAAATTTTTATGGGGAATGAAACCGTTACTATTCACCGCTTCTCATCCCAAGCTTCATATTGTTAAAGGAGATATATGTGAACCGGAAGAACTGAAACCAGTAATGAAAGGAAAGATGGGTATTATTCATTTAGCGGCGATCGTGGGCTACCCTGCGTGTGATAAAAATCCTCAAAGGGCCGTAGAAACAAATGTTAACGGCACTGGGAATATAACCCAACTGATGAACACCGATCAAAAACTGATCTATGCCAGCACAGGATCCTGTTACGGGGCCATCGATGGCATGTGCACGGAAAATACACCAATAAGTCCCATCTCTCTGTATGGAAGCAGTAAAGCGGGAGGAGAAAAAGTCGTGTTGGATGCTGGAGGTGTCGCTTTGAGATTGGCAACTGTGTTTGGCATTGCACCTCGTCTTCGTCTCGATTTATTGGTTAACGATCTGACCCACAAAGCCCTCAAAAATAAAAGTTTTGATCTGTACGAGGGTCATTTCCGTCGCACATTCTTACACGTTAAAGATGCCGCGCGGGCATTTCACTTTGCACTGGAAAACTATAAAGTGATGAAAGGGGAAGCCTATAATGTTGGGGACGAAAAAATGAACTATACCAAAGCTCAAGTGGCACAGATAATCCAGTCTAAAGTCCCGACTTGCAAAATCTCAACGAATACAACCGGAACAGACAAAGACAAAAGAGACTACGAAGTCAGTTATGAGAAAATACGAAACTTAGGATTCGAATCGACAATATCAGTGGAGGAAGGCATCGTGGACATTCTTAAGATATTGCCCATGCTACAAGAAGAAGAGTTGCAAAATTGTAAAAATGTATAAAAAAGAAATTAATACATTACAGCATTTATTATCAAAACTATTTAAATTACATATGAGACGTCACCCTTTGATGTTTGCATACCATTATTTCAAATAATCGTACGGGCAACTTGCCAATCGTACCTTGTCAAATATTAGACTCGAGTGACGTATTTCATGGTTAACGCATGGTGCAAGTTTCTATATTTTAAGTTGTTTAAAGCCCCAATACCACTCTTGTTGTAACTGAATAATATGTCCCTATCTTTATTCTGGTCAACAATTTGTACTATTCTACAATATTTCAATTAATAAATGATACAAATTTCATCTTAACACATCTAATTTTAAAAATAGGAAAATTCAACTACATGCTGTAACATGGTTTGAAAAGCTTTACGTAAGCACTTTCAAATGCAACTTGGATTTAAACATATTTTCGAACCCTCTGGACAAGTAAGATAGGTTGTAATAGATAATTTACACAACAGGTAGGACATTTAAACATCTTGAAGTTAGAATAAGGCTAAAAAATTTTTCTGGACTGTCAAGCCAACAAGAGTGTTTTTGTCCCTTTAATGGCCTCAAGCTTCTTAAGACATTGCGCGATATAATGTAAAAACACTCGGACCTCACAGTCCTCTTGTTCTTACGTTATATAATTTAATATCGCACTCTCGACCATTAAACACTACATAAAGAGCTAGCTTGAATGACATTTATTTATTTATTACTTTGTTTTCAAGATGATCCAAATATTTCTTTCTGATAACAATGACAGTTATTGCTGCACAAATCAAGTTGAACAAATTTCTAGTGGTTGTTAACACGTTGAATGCCGGCTACGAATTATCTCGTAGTAGTACGTTCTTTATATTTGCCGGTACGAGTTATCTCGTAGTGAAATCGTCAGTTTCCTATGTCACCATTATTGAAATGGCCGCATATAAATACATGCTATATCATTGCTGGCAGCACAGTAGGACTTAACATTCACAAAAGAACAACAATTGTATGACTTTCATCAATTTTATTTTTTAGTACACTTTCTAGACACGATGAAACGCAATGAAGCAGTTGTCAACACAAAGTGCCGGTTTTTCTTCGCAAACGTTGCAACAGTATCTTGTCTCTTTTCGCAAGCCTGCCCTTGTACAGATACGACAAGGCTTTGTAGGTCTCTGCTTTTTCTCCGTTGGTGGAAGACAGGAAAGGTAGTGTATGTTCGCCAACTCAACACCAGGACCCCTAACAACTCCCTCAAGTTTTGTCATGATGTCTTCGCCAAGCAGATATTTTATTATGTTTTCCCGAAATTCCAAGAGCCTCATGGGTTCTGCGTGGTCTTTATTATAGAGACAATGAGCATTCATCAGACACATATCAAGTATGTGAATACCAAGTTTCTTGTACCAACGGATGGTCTTGCGGAGTGACGAATAATATGACAACATCTGGTCTGAACGGTCGATTCCCGACATGCCATTATTATAGTCACGAACAATGTTAGGCTTTTGCGAAATCTTTTTATTTCTGTTCGCAACATCAATCATTTCAACCCGATGCATGTTGGTGATTGTTAGGACATCTCGTTTGTCCTTCCATTTGCAAACAATTACTGTATCAGATCGTTTCCAAGACATTTCTCCTTTCTTCAGCTTTTTCGTGACGACGTCTTTTGGGTTCTCTCTGCGGTCACCACGAAGAGTTCCACATATGTAAGTCGACTTTGTGGAAAGTCTCTTGAATAAGCTGACAGAGTTGTAGAAATTGTCTGTAAAGACTTCATGACCCTTATCCAAGAAACCCTCTAGTAGTTTCAACACAATCTGCGCACTTTGTCCAAGGCCGTCGTCATCTGGGAGCCTTTCACCACTATATAGCTGTATTCTTAACAGTAACCCACTGGATTCACACAGTTCGTATAGCTTCATACCATACTTATGCTTCTTGTTCTTTATGTACTGCCTAAACAAAAGTCGCCCACGCCAAAGGACCATAGACTCATCAATGCTCAATTTCCTCTCAGGGTAGTAGATTTCATCCATAACATCATTGAAATGACGCAAGAGGGGGCGTATCTTAAACAGACGGTCATTACCAACATTGGAATTGTCCGCAAAGTGCCAGAAACGGAGGAGTAATTGGAAGCGGTTACGACCCATTACTTTTCCAAACATTGGTGTGTGGTAAAGGGGATTTGTGCTCCAAAAGCGCTCAATAGTTGGTTTGGAATTCGGGCCCATTTGAAAAAGCAGAGCAATGAACTGTTTCATTTCATTAGCATTAGTGTCCTGCCAATCTTTCAAACGTGATCGCCTACGAAGGGGACGTTGCTTATTTATTTCTGCAGCAGCATAACGATTGGTTTCGGTTACTAATGTTTCAATGAGACCTTGTGTCACCAGCAAGTCAAAATAATCACCTGGAGCACCATCCTGCAACGGAACTTTTAGGCCAGAGACTTCATTGAAAGCATAATCCGGAGGATCTTGGGGAATTTCTGTCCATACATGTTCAGTTCCATTGGCAACAGGGACTGTGGAGGAAGCTTGTGCTGGTGGGACTGTTAGTGGCTGTATAACGACTGCTTCACCTATAGGATTTGCAGGAACATGTCTACCACCACGCGTACGTATAAAACCCCGCCCACGTAGTGTGCCATGTCCTCTTATTGGAGTAGTATCATCACGTCCACGTTTCACACCGCCACCTCTAGTGCGTATTCCTCTTGTTCTAACCCTACCACGAGATGGAGTAATCACTTCGTCGTTGTCAGTACTTGCGCTAGAGAGCTCATCAGAAGAAATTGTTGGATCACCGAGGTCGTCGTCATCATCCGTACTTTCATTCGCACTCGAACCACCGGCAATGGATGCTGTAGACACGTGTTTTGAATTGTCACTGCCAGTCTCAGATTCGACATCACTTAGCTGTCTATCTGTACGTTCAAGAATGGGATCACCAACAGATTCCATAAGCGAGTCATTATCACTGTCCATACCAACATCATTTTGTGAATCTGTGTGCATCAGTAAATTCACAATCTCACTGGCTGTAAACTTTTCTCCAGCCATTGCAAATGGCTACCGTCTACTGGTAGCTATATTTAGTAACACGAAGCTTTATGGGAGGCAACTAAAACAAACGAAAGCGCGAAATTTAAAATGTCGTAGTTGGCAAACGGAATGAGATTCCATTTGTGGGTGCCAGGCTACGGCTCGTAGTTGGCAAATACGATTGTAGCATTGTTCACCAATGCCAGCCTACGACTCGTAGTTGGCAAAGATCAAAGAACCATTTTCCACTGGCGCCGGACTACGACTCGTAGTTGGCAGAGACAAATGAACTGTTCTATGGTCGTGCCAACTACGATCATATTTGAATAAAGCTTTTTTAACTCCAGAAATGACGAATCGTCGTCAGTTTACGTTATAAAGACCGCTTATGCAATGCCGAAGTAATATACCAAAGGTCGTAGGTTGGCATGTCGGGTAAAATAAATATTCGGGATCGGCATTCAACGTGTTAAAGATACCTTCCCACATTTAAAAAAATATTCAAAATAATTTATCTTGGGTTACTTCAAATCATGGGTTCCACGTCGGCTGTATATGCCGGTCAAGACCTATGGCTATGGGAAATGACCCCTCAAAACATTTCAATCTGAAGAAAACCACCCCATGCCACAAAAATATGACTTGTTTATGACCTGATTAAGGGTGAATCCACAGAGAGAGAGAGAATGAGAGAGAGACCACTAGACACAAAGTATGTCATTTCGGGACTAACATATGGTTCAATTTCATTTCCATAATTCGCTTGTCTGTAGGGGTCTTTAGCAGTGGGTGGGAGAAAACCAGAGGACCTGGAGAAAACCCACATGGTTGGACAGGCAACACCCCTCCTTGTCACATACAACAGGGAATTGAAACCAAGCAAGTTGACTCAATGGCATCCCTGACAGTGCAAAGCTCACGGCTAATCATTCACTCATCCTCCCATCCCACCCCACCCCACCACTCGAAGTATAAGTTAGTAAGTACATGTACCTCATAAATTCTTTTATTGGATGTTTAACTATTAAAATTTTTAAGTTGTCACAATCGTTGATACACACCTTCGGTTAATAGAGGAGACAGGCTATCATTTAAGGGTAATATTACATTTTTATCTTGTGGGGATCCAGTATGTTTGAAGTATGATTGTGTGTGTCTACTCTCCATATATAACAAAATTGCAATACTTTTATTGGATATAACTACATGATAAATACTTTCCAGAGAATGTATCTTTAAACAAAATAACTCATTGAAACAACCTTATTAATTCAATAATCAGGAACATTTCCTCATCTTGGCCTATATAATTTTTAAAGGGACATTCGACTTTCTTGTACGAGATATCAATAACAAGAAAACAGACTTTTTTTTAGAGAGAGAGAGAGAGAGAGAGAAATGGGTTTAACATCTCAACACAAACTAGGTCATTTCGGGACTAACACATGGTTAAATTTTATTTCAATAATTTGCTTGCGCGTAGGGGTCTTTATTAGTGAGAGGAAACCGGAAGTAGGAGACTTTATTATAACATTAACTATTCAGTCAGTTCGTTATAATAAAAGGAATAATTACATTGCTGTATCAGGTAACGTTTTATCCTGCACATATCAAGAAAATCACTTTTGATACCTCTACAGTTTAATGTGCATCCAAATAAAAATAGTAATACCTATAACTGTTTTCAATTAAAATGTCACTCGGTCCATCAGCCTTCTTTTCTGCGAAATAGAGGCTATTTCATCGAATAAGTAATATAATATGCACCTGATTGTGCATATAATGGTTGTGAGCATGGCCTGCCTCTCTTCTTATATTAATGGGTGTGAGTGTGGACTGCCTCTCTTCTTATATTAATGGGTGTGAGTGTTGACTGCCCCTCTTCAGTCGCCATGTTTGTTCTAGGAATTAAAAACAAGTATGGAGACTGTTTATTTTAATAAATTATTTCTGTAGTTTTGTAATCAGAGTTCAACCTTAAAGCCTTAAAGCTGAACTCCAGTTACAAAAATACCAAAATAATTAAATTAAAAAAAAGTTAACACCCCCAAGCCGCCATACTAGTTTTCTTATTTGTGAAATAAATATGGCAGACAACGGACATGGGGGCTTATGACCGCGAAAGGTAAGCCGATCTCACTTCCACTTTGTTTCTTGTCAGCCAGCTGTACACATCCGGCCTTATTCTCTACACACGCTTTACTGATTGCTCTATTTTTTTTATTTAACTGCCATATCCTTAAACTTTTGTTATGAGTTACTATGCCCCTCTTTTCTCGAATATTTTCCCCTTCTTGTTATCATGATAGGGGCAGAGGTCGCAGTCACGCAAAAATCCGCGTTTTCCACGCAATTTCTTCAAAATAAACGCAAATACTGACGGACGTTGCGTAATTTACACGCAGAAAATTCCCCGACGTGAGCTTAATAATGTTGTGTCAAGATGAAAGATAAAATGTTTAGGCAACCGATAAAATTATTCTATTTATATATTTGTTGTAGTGTGTCACTACGTCATCAATCTATGCGCTTCACGTGGCATAGACCACATTTCATACAAGACTTTGGATTGGCTAGTACACGATAATTTGTGTACATTCAGCCAATCAAATACTGGCTTTCGTAGAGATACAGTTTGATCTTCACTTCCTGTTGAACTGAAAGATTGAAATCGCTATGCTGTCAACCAGAGATTTATGCCGACGTCCTCTCGTCTAGTCTTTATTAAACTAAATATAATATCAATCAAATAAGTGCGCTTAATATACGGTTGGTAACACGATGGTTTTACTTGCTTCTATTGCTATTGAGTATTTTAAGAGGTTCTAAGACACGCAGATAAAAGAGGCAAAAACGCAAAATTTTAGAATGTCTGCGTATTTTTACGCAACTCGAAATTGATCGACTGCGACCTCTGGATAGGGGTCAAACTTTTTTTCTCTCAGAAAAGTTGCTTTATGTTATGACTATACAAGGATGTTTATTTCTTCTTAGCATAAATAATTAATGCTTATGTCTATATTTCATGAAAGTTGTTTACTTTTTTAAGTATATTGCCATTTGTAAAAGAATAATGTTTGGATTATCTTTCTGTTGTTTGTCTGTACTAGAAAAGAGTCTTGGATTACCATAAATTAATGTTAGATGTGGCAAAAAATGATTACTTTTAGTGAAAAGGGAATATTTACAATGAAAAATAAAATTGGTTGCCATACAAGATACGGAAACATTTTGAAAGCATGGACAGTGTTCAATTCAAAATAAATTGTGGACAAATAAATTGATAGACAGGGGTTATGCCATTTTAATATGGGCCTGTATAATTGAACTTACTGGTTTTCTTGTGACAACTTTTTCTATTATAGGTTTCCTGGCTCTTAATCTCTCCTAAAACAAAACAAAAATTGTAACATATTTACACATTCAAAGTAAGAACAACAGGAACTCCAAATAACGGGGTTCATTTGTTCGTTCGTATCTGGAGTTTATCGTCCACTTCCACCTAGGGTGATATCGTAGACAATAACAGGGTTCACTTACTGTGGCTGAAAAGGTAAATTTCCAATAGAATAAGAGAAATGGGTTATAATTTCCTTTCTATTCAAACTAGAGAGAGAGAGAAATGGGGTTTAACTTCCACTCAACAGTATTCAAACAAACAAAACAATGGTCATTTAGGTCTTTTATAACTACCGGCAGATATCTTAGAGTATATGTAGCTACTTGTAGGTCTCTGATTCAATATCATAAAGTCTTTGACATTGAAAACACAAATTATTTGTCATTTGACCCCTATAATTACTTATTAATATATTTGTGATGTCACGTTGTTTAAGTGGATAAACATGGGTTACGAATCCGGGAGTAAAAAAAAGAAAACAAAACGATTTTTACCTTTAAAAAAAGAATTAAGCTTTTTTAATACATTACAATATTAAATTCATGTACAGAGTAATTGTGTATACGGAAAAATTGAAGACAGGTTTCATTTCAAGTAAATTTGATTCCAAAACCATCAAATGAAAGTAGCTAAATACTAAAATAGTTACAAAACTCTGTGATATCACTCAATAATTTGCATTTATATGAATAAATTATCGTCTTTTCCATCTTGTTTCGTTTGAGATTTCAAATTCTGTTTTGATAGCCAAATTCCGCAGAAAATCATCACCCCTACAGAGGAAACCGAGAAATCCCACAACATTAGACTTATTAGGAATAATTTTATTCAGATTTGTATCGGAATAGGGATTTGGGAACAAGATAGTCTATATTAAACCACTCTTCCTAGGTTGGAGTTTTGAGTTTGCGAATAAGTGAATGATCTGGTTTGTAGTGTGCACACTAAAGAATGTTTATTAGTTCACAGCTGTAACTGATATTGTGATATCAAGCAAGAAAAGAGACAGAAATTTACACCCCTGCCTGAAAACATACCCTTATTTCTGGTTGTGGTACTTGAGGTATGTTGTCGTCATCCATTTCTTCATCATTATCAAATAATGGTGGAGCTTCTTCATTCACTGAAGTAAAATTACAACATTTATTTAATCGGATGTAGATTTTGGAATCTAAATAAAAAAATCGATCACACATCCATTCTAATAACTATTCTGGCTATTTACACAATCAATCAATAAATTGGTTTTTATTTTGTGGTTATACATTTATCTCATCATCTAGTTATTTGTCCTCTATATATGAATTTCGGGACAAACATAATGGTTTAAGTTTGTTTCAATAATTCGCTTGCGCATAGGGGCCTTTAGCAGTGGGAGGAAAATGGAGGACCCGGAGAAAATCCAAGAGGTTGGACAGGCGACCCTACTCCTTGTCACGTACAACCGGGTATTCGAAACCATGCAAGTTGACTCAATGACTGGTTTTATGATACAGCACGCATGAGCTTACCATTCGGCCATCCAACCCCCCTTTCAAGTTGAAAAACACCTGTGATAAAACATTTTGAATCCCCTACTCTGTAACCTTATTGAGTGGAGTGGAGCAGTTTTGAAAAACTAAAGACCCTACAATTAAACCATATGTTGGTCCCGAAATGACCCAGTTTGTGTTGAAGGGATGTTAAACTCCCTTTCTCTCTCTCTACAGTAGAATGGAGCAGTTTTGAAAAGCTAAACGATAGTTCCTTATTAAAAACATTGATAGTGCACTAGAGAACGAATATCTGATTACAGGACCACACATGCCCCACACTATCTGACTAAAAATTGGAAAGCTAAAGGATAGTTCCTTATTATTACGAACATTGATAGTGCAAAAGAGAACCACACATGCCTCACACTATCTGGCTAAAAATTATCCCCAAACAATTTCATAAAATGCCCAATTGCAGTAATTTACGTTTGACAGATACAAGCAACTGAAATCACCACTTACTAGATATATCTGCTGCTGGTGGGGGAGGTAACTCTTCCATTTGTTCTGTTAAAGTAGCACTTGAGGTTGTGTCTGTTTCTGGAACTTCTGCTATAGCCACCATTGGTTCAACAGTATCTGAAATAAAATAAAAGATATTTTTTTTATTACGTATAAATTTAAATATTTTGTTGACACGTGATTCTTAATTGTAGTTTGAAAACGCCTGCTTAAATAACGACAAGAGTTACGCCCCCTTATTTTCAGTTAAAAATGTCCGACAGCTAAAATTTTGAAATCCCAACCCTATTCTATACAGTAGTTATTTGATTTGAGATTAATGAAATAAATCTCAGCTGGTAACATGGAATCAATACCAAGATGGACAAACACTAGGATCAAAGCTCAGTTTAACTGGTGCGTGTCCCTGGGCCGGACTAGAATCGCGGTGCCCCTAACGCAATGAAAAGATTATTTCATATCCTTTCGAATGACAAGCATCCGTAACAAACAATTAAACGTTCTGTAATACAAGAATAATTACATAATATCCGAGGACATCCGAAATCTATTCAGTTCCGAAAAGCATACAATGCGCAGAAATGGCATATAACGGCGGGGAAGCCAACAATGATCACCGACTAGAACTTCACAGAGAACGTTGAGGGATAGCTTAGTCTTACCGTGAAACTTTCATCTAGTATTATAATTTTTTCACTATTTGCCATGAACCGCTGTGCCCCCTAAACCGTGGGGTACTGGGACTCCTTGTCACATACAACCAAGGAATCGAAACCACACCACACCAGTCAACTCAATGACAGACCTAATGATGAAGAGTGCACAGTGTAACCAATCGGTCATCCAACCCCACAAAAATGATAGGAACTAAAGGAATTGTGTCTAACAATGCAGGAATAAGTGCTCAACGATGTTTGCAAAGTTGCTCTAATTCCTGCTTTGAAAGATATTTGTATCTGGGTCATTGTAGATGTGACCAAACCGCCTAAAGACAGTTGTCTCTTCTGGTAAGATAAGAGCGAGAGAGAGAGAGAAATGGGGTTTAACGCCGCTAGACACAAACTAGGTCATTCTGGGACTAACATATGGACCAATTTTATTTCAATAATTAGCATGTGTGTAGGAGTCTTTAGCAGTGAGAGGAAACTGGAGGACCCGGAGAAAACCTACGAGGTTGGTAAGATAAGAACAATATGTAAGGTTTGATTATTATTACGTGTACTTACGATGTAAATGTGGATATTGTAGAGACATCTGTAGGAGAGCCATATATGACATATCTAACAACATGGCGCCACTCTTATGTATATAACATGTATTCATCTTAAAATCATCTCTACTACCCAAAATCTCTCCCGTTTTACTGAAACATACATAGAAAGCCATTACAGATCTGATAGAACAAAAATAATGTACCGGTAATAGTGTACGTATAACAGAGCAATGCCTGCAGTGTGAGGGTGACAGTTTTTTTAATTTCAAGTAAATGTACACACTAGTTTAAAATAAATAGATTGAATTATAAATAAATCATAATCTGAGCATACAATTCTGGATCTGTCTAAAATTAAACTACTAAATATTGAAAAGACCTAAACAGTAACACGATTTTTGTTGAGGCCATGCAAAAAAAATACTCTGGTTCTCAGACAATTCTTAGTAAATATTCGAGGTATGGATTTCTTCATTTTCTTAAAGGATCACTACTGCTGTAGGGCCTACATGTAAGTGGGCTTAATAACTTCTCATAAACATCATATTTATGATGTTTTTTATAGGATTGTAGAATTATCCAGTATCATTTATGATTGTCATTAACATGTATCAGGGTTGCATACTCGCACATACGAACGAAAGCGTGAAATGTGCCTTTGAATCAAATATTATACGACTCTTGCCGTTTATTTTTAATCAATATAAGATTCAATTTCGGTCTTCGGCTAACTAGGATGAAATCGGTTAGTCCACTTTGATCTGACATATGCAAAGTTTACATGCGGTATTGATGTGACTGTTTTTATTTTTTATTTTTTAAATTACGGGAGATAATCTGAAAAACAGGATATTTTTTTTTTCATATGACCTAAATTCTACAGTTCATGTAGCAGATCTCATCTTTCTCTGCAATATTCTACATACCTTAATAAAGGATTCTGTCCTCTTTCTGTATTTCCTAATGGTATAATTGCTAATGGTGTTAGTTTTATTGGTAGTACAGACTATAATAGATGTAGAAAAAAAACCTGATGTCAAATGGCTACAAAAATCAATTGTTGGGGGAAAATCAGGATTAAACCATGTGTATGTTAATTCAGAGAGAAAGAGAGAAATGGGGTTTAATATCCACTCGACATTAGCTAGGTCATTTCGGTGCTAACATATGGTTTAAATATATTTCAAGAATTCGCTTGCGCGTTGGGAACCGGAGATGGAACCGGAGGACCTGGAGAAAATCCAAGAGGTTGAACAGGCGATCCTATTCCTTGTCAAGTACAACCGGCGATTTGAAACCAAGGCGGTTGACTCATTGGCAGACTTTATGTTATTTCAGGGAACATATTATACAATAGAGAGGTCCAGATGCACTCCGAGATCTAAAACGAGGCAATTCCCTTTTTGCATGCTACATCATCAGTTCTCGGGTGCTTCCCCAACGTAGACAGACGAACTCGCCCGTGAGTAAATTATGTTGTGGTTTAATTTTATTTTAGAAAATATTTTTCATAATTGTACCGAAACACACCCCTGTGAAATATACCAGCTTTTGTTAGGCACTGTTTGAGTGGTGGAATCAAAGCGAAATGATAGAACGAATCAACACTTTCAAACAGTGCACTTTTCTCTGTTAAGTGGAGCTTACCATCGAGTTTTGTCAAGAATACAGATTTTTAAGAACTGTGAAAGTGTGTCACACCTCCAGATAACAACGATGACTACATCTGAACCTCTCTATTTGATACTATGGTGGAGTCCAGGCCCGTATTTAGCGGGGGGGCAAGGGGGGCAGCTGCCCCCCCCTGGGAAAAATCGGCGCCCCACCTCGAAAAAGAGGGCGCCCCTAATTGGCGCCGAAGGCGCCCTTTCCATTGAACACAATACGAGGCCATCGATTTACATGCCCATATCAGTATGGGCGCCCCATAAAGACGAGTGACAGGGCGCCCAACCAATGTCACTTGGTTTTATGGGAGCGTCATCAATCATGTCATTATATATGAGGCGCCCCTCAAATGGTGGAGCGCCTCACAATGAGTCACACGATGAACATCACAACTTGATGGTGCCTAAAAAACCGGTGTGATCTGTGTGCACCTCATCCCAGGGGACCTTCCATAATTACATGATTGGTTGGGCGCCTTATTATGACAATATATGATTGTTTATGGCCGCACATAATGCATATAATGCCTTTATCCATTGCGAGAAAAATGTAATAGGCGCCCTTTCTATTGGACGCAATACGAAGCCAGCGACTAACGAGTCCATATTCAGTATTGGCGCCCTTTAAAGCCGAGTGACTTTGGTTAGGCGCCTACTACTAGATTTATGGGACCCCTAACCAATGTCACTTCTATTCATGTCGTTATATATGAGGCGCCCCACCACCCAAATGATGAGGCGCCTCATAATGAATCACACGATTAACACCTAACTTGAGGGGGCGTCCAAAAATGTGTGAGCTGTGGTGTTACTTATCCCGGAGGGGCGCCAATAATGACATGATTGGTGGGCCACATTATAATGACAATGTATGTTTGTCGGTTCGCACATAATAAATAATGTCGAGCTAGAAAGGTTGGGCGCTCACGACGTGGTCAATGGGGCGCCCAATACAGCATGATTGGGCGCCCCTTGAAGGGCTTTTGTTATATGCGCCCGTTATACAGCGCTACCCCCGCATGATCATCGGGGAAACAATTCATTTCATCTTGTGTTTATAAATTTGAAGTCCAGAATTTTTCGTTAAGTGTAAAGAAGCAGGAATTAAACTTTTTATTACTGTCAAGTATATAACGGCTCCCGATACATACAGCATCGATATTGTATAACGTGCGATACAAAACAGTGTGAAGACATGCCCCTGAAAAAGAATTCGGGCATTTTCATAGTTCCTCAGGTGCAAACCATTTTTTCTAAACTTTTCGGGCGACTGGGGGGGGGGGGGCTAGACCCTTCCCCGTGGACCGTCAACTGTAGGTACACCGGCGCCCCCAGAAGCCCCATCGGCGCCTCCAGCAGCCCTTGCCCCCCTAACATTTTTGGGCTAGATACGGGCCTGGAGTCAGTAACACTCTCCCCACCAAACTAGGGACAGTTTCCAGTGTTCAATACAAGAGTTAATTCCCTTTAATACTCTCTTACTCTACAAATTATACAAGGGGTCCTTGATGATCATTATAGAACATTGTTGACTTGAGTACAGTGTTGGCCTAATGAAGATATGCACACATGGGGACTAAGATCCTGGTTAATTTTATTTTAATAATTCACTTGAGCGGAGGTGAGCAGAGGTGTTTTTTGCAGTGGGAGGGCCAGAAGAAAACCCATAAGGATGGACAGATGATGAAAGAATGGAGATGAAATAATGAATGTACTCACCTTATCACCCTCTCTCATTGTGATATTCTTACCAATAGGTATATTATCCATAGATAAAAACTGAAACAAATACAGATATTATATAGATCAACATATACAAATCGAAATAAAATGATACAATTCACAGGAGCTTATCATTCGGTCATCCAACTACCCTAATTTATGAGGTCTTTGACAAAACAATACATTTGCTTATTACAAATATGGAGAAAATAAAATAGACTCACACAATTACACAGGCGGCCAACAGAACCCACAAAGCATTGATGACACAGACAGTCATGCTAGTCTTTTCAGATATCCAACATTGGACACAATGATTCAAACAATGAGTCTCCTCATCCAAACATAATTCAAGAAACTCAGATAATAGTTTGGGGAAACCCCCTAAATTTTATATTATACCCATGAGGTTAGCCATGTTACCATCCTTGTTAAAACTTGTTATGTACAAGCATAGGATTGTTAACCACCACACATGACTCATTTATAAAGCATACAAGGCAGAGCACATGTTCATTTGACTTGCTGTTTCCATGATTATGTGTACAATGTAAAACAAAATGCAAATCAAATGTAGCATGTTTTTATCATACTCAGAAAATCTTAAAGGCTCAATACCACTCTTGTTGTAAATGAATAATATGTCCCAATCTTTAATCTGGTCAACAAATTATACTATTTTACAATATTCCAATTAATTGATGATACAATTTTCATCTTAACACACCCAATTTAAAAAATTGGAAAAATTCAACTAAATGGTTTGAAAAGCCCACCATAAACCTTTTCAAATGTGACTTGGATTTAGAAATATTTTCAAACCACTGACAAGTAAAATAGGGTGTAATGGATAATTTACACAAAGGTAGGACACTTAAAAATCTAGTATAAGGCTATTATTTATTGTCCCTTTAAAGACTAACCTCTTCATCTTCATCATCATCATCATGACCACCATCATTATCATTAT
Organism: Patella pellucida; assembly: GCA_917208275.1. Taxonomy (NCBI): domain Eukaryota; kingdom Metazoa; phylum Mollusca; class Gastropoda; family Patellidae; genus Patella; species Patella pellucida. The sequence goes on from OU795041.1 coordinate 15,087,596, forward strand.
TACCAGATGCTGAATTCTTCTGTTTGTTTCTAGTAAATACGAAAACATACATGTATCAATGAAAATATTGAGAAAAAAAAAGGTTACCAAATTGGAAAACATATTAACATAAAAACATTTATTGGGATAAAATCACACTTTTTTGCAAGTAAAATTGAATTTTGTAGATCAGCTTTTGAAATCAAGTTGGTGTTATGTAGCGTCCCTGGTGCAACAGACGGGCAGTGACTGATATACCTATAATTATATAGACTTGACAGACTGAAGCCTAAGGCCTCAAAATCAAAGGAGCTTCCAACCAAGGTGTATAATGTTTTTGACACTGTCATCAGCCTTTCTTACATACGTAATAATCCTCGGCTTTGCTCCAATCTGATTAAAATACAGATCTATATTTCGTTTTGTATTTTATATACTTTCGATGGCTTCTACTATATGAATATCTGACCAGTGGTACAGGAAGGTCAAGTCAGGGTTTATACAGGTGAATTTTGACTCTATGACGCCAGGCATTTGTTTAATCAATCAGCGGTGTTGTTTCTGGTAAGATACCCAGCTCGCCAAGAACTCGCTGCAACAGAACGTTTTATTAGCTTATCAATCACACCAAGCAGGTTACATAACAACTCTTCCAGATATTAGTATAGCAAAGACAAGTTAAACCAATTTTTGAAGTATCATAAATGAAACGAAATAGTATTTGTGTTTTATTTATAATCAGATTGATTTGAATGAATGAAATGGGGTTTAACCTCCTACGCTTCTGCACCTAACCTGGGCTAATTGAAGATGGACATATGCCATACAGTGTGCTATGAGGGAAATTTTAGCCCGGGCAGCAACTGAATTCCAACTGCCAAGGTATCATTTACGTGCACACCAATGTGTACACGGGACCTCGGTTTTTCGTACCATCCAAACGACTAGCAGCTGACCTTTTCAGGCCCTCCATCTGCATCACTGACAAGGGGAAACCACGCCGGAAATATTTATTTGAGGAGTTCACAAAGACTTCCTTGTTCTTTCCATTGATTGATCCCTGTTAAAAGGGAGCTCCAGCAAGTTCACAGATTTTTTTTATGGTGCTATCTTAAGTAATGTGTGAAATAGGATTACATGCACATACTAACAGTAACAAACTTACTTCTTATTTGAAATGACATCCATAACTTGGAAAACTAAACTATATAAATTTTCAACCTGAAGAAAGAAAAAAAATCCACAAATTACACATAGTTTCAAAAACTAAATATACAAGTTTATTCTCTGGCTCTTAGTAGAGGCATTATGGGAGATTCGATAAAGCGCTTGCAGTTCTCACTATAACACCTCCTAAACTTAAAAACTAGATAATGTAAAGGAAATATGATGAAAATTTCAGTTCAATTGCTCCACTCTGAACCGATATATACAGTAAGCGATTGAATTTTAGGATTACCCTTGATCATCTTATCTAGAGCAATAGGTGATTGATAGCCAAATAATTAGCACATGCTCACTGTATCATAATACCCTGTCAATGAGTCAACTGGTGTGGTTTCAATCCCCCTGTTGTACGTGACAAGGAGTAGGGTCGCCTGTCCATCCTCATGGGTTTTCTCTGGGTCCTCACACTGCTAAAGACCCCTATGTGCAAGCGAATTATTGAAATAAAGTTGAACCATATGTTAGTCCCGAAATGACCTAGTTTGTGTTGAGTGGACGTTAAACCCTATTTCTTCCCCCCCCCCTCTCTCATGTATAGATCTTACCTTTTTACTGTAAACACAAGCTGATCCTTGAATTAATAAAGCTGCTTCAGCAAAATTCATGGTGGTTTTCCCCTCATCAAAAGTAATTGTAACCCGTTCCAACTACAAAATCAAACATGATAATTAACTCCTTATTTCAATATAGAAAGCTAAAAACATACACTTTTAACTAAAGATAATAAATAGCCTATATGTAAAGTATACATTTAAGTACCGGTACCATAAAGATATTATAAAAATTATTCCAATAAAGTCAGAATTTGAACAGAAAAAACATTCTGGTTTTGATTCCAACTGTCCTAATGAAATTTCAACAAATATTATGTCTCCATTTAATATAATATTATGCGTACCTCTTCCAAGTAATCTGTAAGATAGCTTGCAATATCAACATCCCAAGATTTAGCCAAGTCTCGGATTGGTTGCAACAGATGTCCAAATCGATCTTCCAGGTCATTTCCACTAAAATGAAAAGTAAGGAGTGGGTTTTCATTTTATTATTATTATGCAATGTCTTTCAGAAATGACCTTACTTTTTTAAGCTCAATAATAGATAAAACTGGGTAAAAAAAACATTAAAAACAATTTCTTATACATGTATGTATAGATAAATAACCCATTTGGAAAACGATGTGCATTGTGGAAGATCTTTGAGTAAACTTACAAGGAGCGACCATTGCTTTGCATGGGATTTCTCTATCCAAATTTCGAAAAACGCCAATTTTAGGTTGATGCACTTAAATAACATAAAATCAATGTTTTTCGATATTTTTGGTCAGAGAAATTCCATGCAAAGCAATGCCAATGGCTGCTTCTCATAAGGTTACTCAAACAAAGATCCCCCACAATGCACATTGCTTTCCGAATGGGTTATTTATCTATGAAAATAAAATATCAGTTTACAAAATGGTGTTAAAATTAGTTGTCATGAGAAAAGCGGACGAGTCATCTTCACCTTTGCCTTAAGTCAGAATAAAATCAAGTTAAAACAGAACGCAGGAGGTCAAGCTGATTGGTGACTAGAAGTTGTTGTTCGACTTTCGTGGTGTTTATAATAGTATTAAACTCCTACTCAGGCATCGATATTTCCGCGCACATGCGCACGGCGTGCGCAGGCACATTTGCTTCGAAAAAAAATTTGCAGGCACATTTAAACAAAAAAATAATTTTTTTTTTTTTTTTTATAAATTATTACTGTCACGTCAATCATGTAAAAAAAAGGGATTTAATAAACTTGTTTGAAGCAGCACAACCATCCTATATACGTGGCAATTGAATATTCTCCTTATGAGTATGACCTTGCAGGCACATTTTCAAGTGTGTGCGCAGGCACACTCAACTTTTATAGAGCCCTGCTCCTACTTCCACTGCGGGTGATGTCACAGAAAAATTAATTGTCTTATATGTTTTTAATTTTATTATCTTAATAGCGCCAGACGATCTGTTTTTCCTTTGGCCAGTGGGAGGTAACAAGAGGCAGAGTAGGCTACCGTACCCGGAAGGAAGCCCCCCCCCCCCCCCCACTCGATCTTCAAAACATACGCGATTATATAACCACGGACGCATGCCAGGTTACCAGCCAGTGGAACACTTTAGACCCCAGCTAGGCAGTCCCAATCCCCCTTCTTCAACTAGCAGGGTAGTCAAGATTATACACTGTCACCTGTCAGTCAGCTGAGAGTCAGGCTGAGTACTCAATCAACATCACCAGTACATTGATTGATTGAGTACAAAAGTTACATATCTGAACTGCCTTTTCCGTACTTACATGGTCATTTTTATGGTTTTCACTATCCTGATAAAACCTACAAATAAATTTACAACAAGGCTAACGAAAAAGTAACCAAAAAAAGAGGAATATCTGTTCACTTGAGAAGTCCGCCAAGTTCCATAACATCAACAAATATTTATAAACTGGCGGGCGCCATTTTTTAATCTTTATAGTATATTCCCAGTGATTGGTTGAAAAGTGGGCAATATTCGATCAATGAAAATATATAAACCAATTATAAGCCAGTTTACAATCCTTTTGACCTACATTTATTCAGAGTGTATTAGTGCGCGAATTGTATTTCATAGAATACACAATGTCATGCTGCAAAACAAATGAAAATTAAAGAAATTTTATATTTTGATACAGCCCATGTATAGTATGATTTAATATCAGCCCAATTTTTGATTCCAGACATCTCTCTGATTATGAACTATTGTATTCGCGGACTTACTTCCGCGCACCGACTAACTGACGTTGTTTGGTGTGAAGCCGTACCGGTTGAGTTGTAATAATTACTGTTAGAATACTAATCACAACAAAGGACCGACCATGCCTGAGATGAAAAAGACACGTGATGTTTTTCTGTGGTGCATGTCTGTAGTTTATTTATTTGCATTTGCGTCTTTGTATGTGCAAATACCAGGTAATTATAAACACGCTAAATAGCATGCGTTGCATTTTACATAAACTGGGGCGCACATTTTTTTCTAGTTCCACTCTACAGAAATGTGTAAAGAAATGAGGAGATGCCAATAATAATATAAATCAGTTGGCTGAGTTGCAAATACAGTGCCATCCATGTATTGATTGATTGATGCATATAGGCCTATATAATTACCAATCAATATGCCAAAGCCCAGAGTTTTGGTGAATTAAGCTAGGAATCGCAGAAATGGATTTAAAAACCAAATAATTATGACACCTGTTTATTTTAGGTTTTTTACTATCTGCAGAATGAGAATGACATACAATACAATACACAATTGAACATTTGTTTGTAGTCTTACATGACAAATGAAATATTGTTTATTTAGGAAAAATAGGGCAAATTCTGCTGCACAGATACAGATATTATTGTCTAGAATAGATCATTTATGAATGTTTCCTGTCGTAAAAAGGCTTCAAACACAGATGTCAGAATTCTCAACACATTCTCACTTTATAATATGGAAATAAGTAATTCTATCCTAAATGGTCAATAGTGGTCCACTAAAGTGGCTCCCAAACAGTTTCCTAAATCTGTAGGCTAATTCTGTTTGGCTACCCTTTTAAAAACGAAAGAAATATTGAGTAGTTGTGCAATAAGTTTCGGCCATTATACCAATGAGAAATAGTTTATTGAATGTGCAGTTTGGATGTGGATCAGGATATTAAGGTAGTTAAAGCCTGAACTGTCTTATAATCAGATCCACAAAGGAAGTCCTTACAAAAATCCACTACAGTAATGAAAAAAAAAAGGGGTTTAACGTCCTTCTATCCTGCCCCGACTGGGCATACGTCATACAGTGTGCTGGGGCATACGTCATACAGTGTGCTATGATGGAAATTATATTGAAGTCCAACTGAAGGGATCGAACAAGCGAGCCAGTGTCTTAGCCACCAATGCTCTCCTACCAGTAATGTGGCTAGAGGCAATTAAGACAAAAGACATACTCATAGGCCTAATTAGTGGAACCATTTCTAAGTACAATATACATGTATGCTCTTAAGTACATGTTCAAAAGCATAATGTTCCAACTGTTTCCAGGCAATATTACATATGAACAAATAAAAGTCAGAAATATTGATTCCTACATGTAGGCCTAAGTGATAGAAGAGTCGGTGATGCATCTTCAGAATGATGAATGATTAAGCTTTTGATCAATGTATTAACTAAAATTATAGGTGACTAGATAAGAATTAAATGATAATGCACAAAAAGCCTTGAAAACATTCAATTGAGGTTAATAATAATAATAATAATAATAATGACTTTATTTGAGAAGGGTTGAAGATTAGGCTATAATAGCCTTTCTAACATCCTGCCCTTCATAGAAAATATATTACAAAAGATATAGACTGATGCATTAAATAACACACCACAATAATTTACAAAGAAAATATATACAAATCACAATAGTGTAACCTGTATTCCTACTATCAGTAAAATAATCAGATGATAGACACAGAGAAATTGACGGTTACCACACATGTACGGTACCTAAATTGATGAAATTCTCATTACCGTACTGATAAAATTCACGGTTACCACACATGACCTAAATTGATGAAATTCTCATTACTGATGTTGATCATCCTGAATATTTATGATTCCCAATCTTTGTCTCTGGTTATAAATGCCTTCTATATGGTAATCCAATATTAATGGCACCAGATTGTTAGCTTGTTTTTTTCTGGCATCAAATATGTGCCCCTAGGCTTAATTCTGCCACATCTTGTAATGTATCTGGTTCAACCTAATTAATTACTGGAACAAAGCATTTCAATGCCTACAATAATACATGTATATATATATACACCTGAAATAAATAAAGCCTGTATGGATTCAGGTTTAATTATAACTTTTTTTATAAGATTTTTTTAATTTAAATTATTCAGTATGTTATGCTCCAATTGTTATCATGTTTTTTTTTTTTTAACCAGGTTTATATGGAGATAATGGTGTATTACCTGCCAAACTGGCTCTCAATACAGGTCAGTTCACTTTTATTATCAAACTTTTATACTGGTAACTTTATGTATCTTGCCCCTGTGGTGATTGATCCTGTAAGCTAAATTTTAGGTATCTTGCTCATTTGGTGATATAGATGCTGTAAGCTAAAATTACATTTCTTGCTACTGTGATGATTGCCTTGGTGCTATAAGCCAAATTACAATCCAGTCATTGTTCTCATAAATATTAGGTTACATAATGTGTAGACGTGCCACTGTGCCACCCTTGACCATTAACAAGTGACAATAAAAGAATGCCTCAATAAAATTTGAAACTCCACATGACATCCAATAAAATATAAAACTATACATAATTCAAAATGGAAATCTCAAACAGTTCTGTTTTGGTATTTCTAACATGTAGTTTTGTTTTGCATATCTACATTGTTTGAATTGAAATTTTCTATAATTATATTATATGTGATTAATTTGTTCTTTTGTAGAGGCCAATTCTTGGCAAGAACTCTTAGATGGACAACCAACATTATTGAAACTGACCCCTAAACTTGGTTTAGATGTACAAACTGGCATGGATCTGTTGTGTCTAGGAGGAATTCTCATATCATTCTTCTGTATGGTATCCCGAGGTGGTCGTGATGTTGTATCATTCACTTTATTATGGATGCTGTATCTTTCCTTGTACCAGGTAAATATAATCGATATTATCCTGATACATCATGTACACTACACTTGTACAGATCCTATTTCGGTTCATTTTTTATTGTTCAAAAATTTGTTTTATTTATTTTCACGACACTGGGATCTGGAAGGGTTGTGTTATTACCGGTATTCTGGTTGAAGTGAGGGATGAGATGAGCCAATGAAACGGCCTGTTACGTCAAGTTCCTAGCATGCCAAGCACGGAACTGTGGATCAACCACTAAAAACGTCAACACTGTTGAATTAATCAAATGTCTGATGCCATAGGCTAAAAAAACACCCGTATGACGCAACCTTTCAGTAGAGCTTGTCAGATCTTCATGTAGTGTAGGCGATTGAAATGGAGTTTTAATGTCCACTCGACAAGCTAGGTCATCTCGTGACTAACATATGGTTTAAGTTTGTTTATTTCAATAATTTTGCTTGCACGTAGGGGTCTTTAGCAGTGGGAAGAAACCTGAGGTCCACGGAGAAAACCCATGAGGTTGGATAGGCGACCCTACTCCTTGCCACGTAAACCAGGGATTCAAAACCACACCAGTTGATTCAATGACCGGCTTTATGATACAGCGCGCACGTGTTAACCATTCAGCCATCCACCCCCCACCCCCTCACATGGATTATAATACGATTGACTTTAAAAAATTTACCCAGTGTATCATATATTGTCAGTGTTCTAGTCCTTGATCGCAAAAACAAATTTTTAAAGGAGTCAACACAAGGTTTCAAATCCCCGGCTGTACGGGACAATAAGAAGGTTCGTCTGTCCAACCTCGTGTGTTTTCTCCGTGTCCTCCAGTTTCCCCCCACTGCTAAAGACCCCTACACGCGAACAGATTATTGAAATAAAATTAAAACCATATGGTAGTCCCAAAATGACCTAGTTTGTGTCGAGTGGACGTTTAAATCCCATTTCTCTCTAAATTAAAAATGTTTTAAGTCTTGTTCTTGTAAATAAGGTAATTTGCCAATTGTATACACTACAGTGATTTTATGTACATCAAGTGCTATAATTGAATTTCGATGTACTGAGTTTGATCTATTAATAAAGCTCACTTCACTGCACTCCAAAGTGTCTGTGCATTCAATGTTATATGGGTCATAACTGCATGTCCTTGAATAAATTCATAAGAGTTGTGCCAATTTTAGAGAAAAGATTAAATTTTCATGAAATTCACTGTAAAATATCAGATTATCTGTCTCGTTGAGTTATTAAGAAAAGGCTTCCTGTAACCCAAGGTGATAATTGGTTATGGTCCGTGGTTTTCATTTGAGTTATTTCCCTTTGGTAATAATTGACACAAGAAATAGATTACAGATTGCCTGTCATAATGTGCTTTTTCTGCTGTCTGTTTCATCAGATTCAATTAGCCTAATTTGTTTTTATGCGGGATCAATAATGTTGTTAGTATATCAAATAACCATATGGTAATTGATATGCGATGAACTGTTGAGTGCACACTACCATATGTTAATATTGATTTTTCTATCCTTTACTTTAGGTTGGACAGACTTTCATGTGGTTTCAATGGTAAGTATACGAATAAAGAAATATAATATGTAGGTCTATTGTCAATAAATAGATTTTTATTGTGTCCTGAAGTTTTGTAAAGAGCACTCCGAGAACTGAGAAAAAATCAATAAAAATATTTGCTGAGAAGTGCATTTTTAGGATTCGGATCAGCAAATGAAAGTGTATCCCTACATCAATTATGAGACTTAGAGATTTGATTATTAATAAATGAAATGAAATGGGGCTAACTTCTAATTTTCCACACTATTTGAGCTGATAAAGATTGGCATGTGCATTTCATTGTAATATGGAGGAAATTTGGCCCAGTCAGTGGAGCTAAAGCCTGATTATATATCAAATTCAAAGGTTCTTTTATGTGCACCCCAGTGTGTACACAGGATATTGTTCTATCTAAATAACTATACATGTACATTGTGCTTTTGATTTGAACATGTGTATGTCTGTTTCTTGGTCCAACTTATAAACAATATGAGGTTAGTTAGCCTCTTGCCGATCAGAAACACTAACCAGAAGGCCCCAGGTACGATTCCAGTAGGGTGTCTATAGGGAATTACTCAAAAATTACAACCATGTTAGTCCAGAACTGACCTAGTTTATGGCAAGTAGACATTAAATTATCAGTGAAGCCCTATTTCCATCTTCATGAAAATTAAGATTTATCTATTATGAAAATAAATGAAATGGAATGGGTTTAATGTCCTACTTCTCTGCACCAACTCGGCATACATGTACAACATGCAGCGTGGTATGAGGAAAATTTGCGTTGTCCCATGTCAGGCATTGCTTCCTACACCAGTGACAAAGTTAAACCTTGCCATAAAATCAAGATGTACCTTTTTAGCCAACACTGGGCACGAACACAGAATCTCCAGGTTAGCAAGCCAACTTCTTATCTACTGAGCCACCACACCAATTTGCCCGTTTGGTGCAGAAAACCCAATTTACTTCATACCTATTTCATTTACAATGTATAAATTAGAAGGGGGGTTGGGATGGCCTAGTGGTCTAGAGTGCCGCGCTTCGGTCTCTAGCTGGCGGGCCACCTCTGGCTTGTGGCTGTGGTTTCGAGCCCTGGTGTGAGCGTATGTGGCATGGAGATAGGAGCGCCTTCTTAACCTCGTGGGTTTCCTCCGGGTACTCTGGTTTCCTCCCTCTGCTAAAGACCCCTACGCGCAACCAAATTATTGAAATAAAATTAAACCATATGTTAGTCCCGAAATGACCTAGTTGTGTTGAGTGGACGTTAAACCCCATTTCTCTATCTCTCTCTCTCTATAAATTAGAAATTCCAAGTCTCTGCTTATTAAATTCAAACTCTAATGAATGTGATCATGTATATTTATATTTTTCAGGGATATTCTGTTGCTAGAGGCCGGTTTTCTCACTATTCTTATCGCACCGTTTAAGATACAGATCCCTAAATTGAAATTTGCTCCATCTCATCGTCATGATAAGATAACCATGTGGTTAGTCAAGTGGCTGTTGTTTCGGTTGATGTTTGCGTCTGGTGTGGTCAAGTTGACCAGTAAATGTCCAACATGGTGGGGTCTAACGGCTCTAACCCATCACTTTGAAACACAGGTATAGTCCAATTTTATCAGAGAGAGAGATGGGGTTTAACTTCCACTCAACACAACTAGGCCACCTCGGGACTAACATGGTTAAATTTTATTTCAATAATCTGCTTGCGTGTAGGGGTCTTTAACAGTGGGAGGATCCGGAGAAAACCCTACTCCTTGTCACGTACAACCGAGGACTCGAAACCACGACAGTTGACTCAATGACAGACTTTATGATAACCATTCGGCCATCCCCCCAATTTTATCATGTCAAGCTTTTCGTCTGCTTGAAGTGACTATTACTGTATAGTATGGGTTACTTAGTAATAGTTCACTTGCGCGTAGGGATCTTTATATAGCAGTGCAAGATAACATGTACATGACAATTATTCCAGGAAATCGTTCTCTAGTACTAATCGACACGGATGCGTTGCTCCCAAGGATAATTTGTCCCCAGTCAATGCTTTCCCTAGGACTATTTATCCAAAAGACCAAATGGTGGAAGAAATTAGTAGTCCCCCCGCCCCCCAACCCCAAGTCAGTCTGAAGACTACTGATTAATTATGATCAACAGCTAATTCTAAAGAAATTGAAGAAGTTGAAACTAACTGATGTCTGGTCTAGCATATTGGGATTATGACAAGAGAAAACCCATGAGGTTGGACAGACGACCCTACTCTTGTCACTTACCAGCAGGGATTCAAAATCACTCAAATTGACTCAGTGACATACCTTATGGATCTAAAGCAAATGCAGGCCTGGAAATGACAGTTTTAGATGTACCTGGCATAATGTCAGGCACCAATGAAATAGTACCTGACATTTTCATCTCAGTGCCGGACATGTATTAATAATATCACAGCAAAAAAGTTTTTGTAAGTGAGAAATTAATTTTGATTTAAACCGGAAGTGACATAGTTGGTTCAACACACTCACTGGGCTCTATAGTAATCATGCAGATTTGGCATAAGTTTACTGCTGTATTGTGTTCACGCGTCATCCATTGGCCGAAAATCTGATCAAATATCCATGTTTATTAGGATATTATAAACACGAATTTATGTTTTTTTAACGTATAGTACACAAAACCATCGCATAAATTCACTCACACTGAGCAGCACGCTCAGTCTCAATTCACGCCACATGGCTAATTAGTATGCATCACATGGTTTGATTGACAGCTTGCAAGTGACATGTATTTCATCTGCTTAGATGTTTTTGTGCTTGCTGATGGTGATTTTCACCAGAAACAGACCAAAATTACGGGCATTTGAGAAATGTAATATAATGCATTTTGGCACATAATGTCGACGTGAACGTTTTTTCCATTTTTCTTCCATTTCCTCTTGAGAATTGCTGTGCTCGAATGTTTATACGGCATTACCCATAAATGAGATATTTTATATTTCATAAGTTGGTGTCTGACGTTGACAAACTTTGGAATTGATATATTTAATTAAATATATATGTGTCATGAGTCCGTTGAGATAAATAAAAACACTGTCAGCAGACTCAGCACGCACACAAACATTCAAGCAGACGAAAAATCTGTCACTTGCCGGGTGTTAAACAAACCACGTTATGCATACTAATTAGCCATGTGGTTTGAATTGAGACACCGTGTGCTGCTCAGTGTAAGTGAATTTACGTGACGGCTTTGTGTACTAAACATTAAAAAAACATAAATTCTTGTTTATAATATCCTAATAAACATGGTCATTTGATCGGATTTTCGGCCAAAGGACGACATGTGAACACAATACAGCAGTAAACTTATGCCAAATCTGTATGATTACTATAGAGCCCTGTGAGCGTGTTGAATCAACTATGTCACTTCCGGTTTGAATAAAAATTAATTTCTCACTTAGAAAAACTTTTTTGCTGTGTGTTACAGAGGGGATTATTTATAAATATATATTTAAGATTTATTGAAACCTTGTTGAAAATCGTTGGTCTTCCCCTTTAAACTATTATGCTCTCACCTTAAAGAATTATATCTTAAATATGTGATTATTTTATTTCAGTGTATTCCTACTCCACTTGCATGGTTTTGGCATCAATTCCCAACATGGTTTCTGAAACTAAGCTGTGCCCTCACCTATGTTATTGAGATACCAATACCATTTCTATTCTTTGCACCAGTCAGATCTTTGAGAATATTTGCCTTTTTTGCGCAGGTAGGTTGACTATTTAAATTCCTAATAAAATCCTATGTGGAAGAGAGCCTGCACTGTTAGTAGTTTTCACACCTTTGAAAGTATTCGGTAAATTTCTTCTGAATATTCAGTAAGAGAGAGAGATAGGGTGGGAGAAAACCCATGAGGTTGGACAGGCGACCTACTCCTTGTCACGTACAACTGGGGAATCGATATTCAGTAAGAATTTACAATTTGATTAGTAAGCCTAAAAATTTATAGCTGCTCTGTCTACATTTTCAAACATTAAAATTGACACGCTCCCTTTAATTGTTGCATTATGGTTGGCACAACAATGACAAATAACTGCCTGCACTAGGTTTGGAGAGAGAGAGAGAGAGAAACATGGTTTTAATGTCCACTCATCACAAACAGAGTCATTTTGATCCAATTTTGTTTCAATAATTTGCTTGCAGTAGGGGTCTTTAGCAGTAGGGTGAAACTAAAGGACCCAGAGAAAATCTATAAAGTTGGACACACGACCCTACTCCTTGTCACATCCAACCGGGAAATCGAAACCACTATACTTGACTCAATGACAGACTTTATGATCCAACGCACATGCGTTAACCATTCAGCCATCTAACCCCCACAAAATAGTAGGACGTTAAAGTTAATGGTTGAACCCCATTTCATACCCCAATCCCCGCACTAGGTTTAGAAGCAAATATTTGGCAAGAGGTCTATAACTGTAAACCTTAGTTCTGAAGAAAGCGTTAAGTATGTGCTATTGGTAGTGGACTGTTGGAAGTAAATAACAAGAATTAAATTTTAGCATGTTGTTCTATTAGCACAGACAGTTAATAACCGTACATGGCTCTAAACTCTCTGATTAAAATATCTTTAGTATATTTCACACCTTAGCTTGATACAGTCATTGAGACATTATCCCACGTCATAACTCATCTAAACTCTCTAATTGAAATTCATATAGAATGTCTTTAGTTAATATCACAGAAAACAATTAGGACCCCGAGTTAAAAAAGCATTCTCAGACTTAAGTTGAGAATTTGCTTAACTTTCAATCACTGTTTATGTGAAATATCTTTGATGCATACACACAAAACTTTGCACATAGTTTCTTATTGATGTATTTGATACATTAAAACAACAAAAGTTTTATAAAGGGCTATATTTTAGTTAGAATAAGGTGAACAAATTTGAGTAAGTCTGAGAATGCATTGTGAACTCAGGGCCTCGATATCTTATGTTGATGCCTAGCAACATCATCAACACATTATCAGTTTATGCACATTTTAGCTAGATACGGTCGTGAACACATTATCACCATTTTAACATCAATTCTTAGATAGATAAATGTACCAACATATCAGTATTTTCACATCTTATCCAGATAGTCAACACTTTTTTAATATTTTCACATCTTAGGATTTTTTTAACAATATAGCTAGATACAGTCAGTGACACATTATGAGTTTCTTTCACATTATAATTTATAGCTAGATATAGTCATTTACACATTATAAGGGGTTTTTTTTCACAATATAGCTAGATAGTCATTGACACATTATGAGTTTTTTTCACGGCACCTTATCACTATCAGCTAGCTATTTTCACATCTTGGCTACATATATATATAGTCATTGACATATATCATTGATATTTTCACACATTATCAGATGTTGGTCATTTTAGCTACCGTAGATACAATGGATTGGTCAATGTATCAGTATTTTCGCATCTTAGCTGGACTTGACACAGTCATAAAACCCCCTATCAGCATGGGTTCACATTGCTAATAGCTTGATTAATTAACCCTGTGCTATTAGTACTATTACATGTACTAATGTTTGATTTAGCAGTCAGTCTGCATGGTCTATTAGCTGGTTACAGCCAGCCGCATATGATCAGTATTTTCAAACTTCACATCTGGCATTGATGTTACTTTTGACAAAAAATCTATATTTTTCATGGGAAAGTCTATTTTCCAGTAAATTCCTGGATGCCGAATTAATAAAGTATTTATTACTTGAACCAAGTCGGTCAAAAGTTCAAGTATTGATGAGAAGTCGGTACCACGTACTGTTAACTTTATGATTGGACAAGACTGAATGTCCACACCTTCTCGAAGCAGCACAGATTCATCTTCAGTCGTTGCATACACAGCACATTTCCAATCCATTCTAGTCATCACCAGATCTTGAATGGTTGCTACACATTTTTCAAAAATGGTGTCGGTACCATGAAATGGAAAGGAATAAATCACTGATGCTTCTTTTTCGTTGTTTTGTGGTTTTTCTGGCCACACGTCTGCTATTTCATCGAGTTGGGTGTCCGTATTGTACCAGGGTAGTACCATTAACGGTAAGCTGAACAAATGGCCGGATGGTGACTCTGGTTCTGGTATGGTATAACATAGATCTAACAAGGGCAATAACTCTAGTAAATCGGCCATGAGATTCTGATCAACATTTTGATAAAATAAAAAACAGTTTAAAAGTGGTCTAGATATCTGTCCACACAACAAAAAGCGTTCTCGAACTTCTTCAAATTCTTTAGCTGTAAAGTTTCCCCGACTTCTGAATAATTTACAAGTTTCAAAATCCAGGAAGTCATCCATGTCATGTCTAAATAAGGTTCCTAACAAATTAAAAAGTTCTCTTGGTCTTTGGAAAAGTATTTCCGACAAACCAGGGACATCTGAAAACCAAATGATGTCCCCGATATCGTGAAAGTGTTGGATGCAGGACTCCATTTCATCTGAGGTTATTTTATTCTTTTCAGCGATTTGTTCAACCGTATCCCACAATAAATAAGTTGATTTATGTCGTTTGAGTTGAGCTTTAAATTTTTCCCACTTTTCTGGTATCTTGCATTGTGCATTTGGAAACAGTGTTTTATCAATGACCAAGAATTCAACATCACTGATAAGTTCTGGTATGCCACTGATGCCATCACTAGAACTAACGATACTTATTTTGGGGTTGATACGAAGCTGGCAAGATTTAAGCTCTATCAATTTGCGCTGTCTGACTTGCAGTAGTTTCAGAATGGCGTCCTCAGCATCTGTCCTCAAATTGTCAACAGAAGATTGAGCGGCTTGTATAAGTTCCACATCTCGTTCCACGACATTTAGTTCATCAGTCAAGTTTTTATAATAGACTGACAATTGTCTCTGCACAAGAGATATGATGGTTTCCTTTTGAGGTTCATAGTTTATCGTGTAGGGATCCAGGTCACACTTTGTGCCGATTATTTTCACGACGGTACCAGGTGCGTTGCAGACTAACATGTCAATCCATTTACCAATCATGTGATGGTAATTCTTCTCGAGGAACGTCGAACTGTTGTAAACAATGAATACCAGAGATTTCGCGTCCGTGAAAAGTGGATAAGTTATCTTGTACACTTTATCTCCACCGAAATCATTGATTAGAAACTCCACCTTGTTTTCTGTCCTCCATAACAGTTGTTTCAGAACTCTAGTTTTATCCACATTCTCTCGTGTTAAAAAGGATTTATACTGGACCAGAGTATAAGCAAGGCTCGTCTTTCCACATTGTGATTCACCAAACATCAAAATTTTTTGTCTCTGCAGATTATCGATCTTAATGATATGTTGTTTCTTTAAAAAATCATATATTTGATCTGGTTTGTCTATTCTCCATATTTCTGGAGGTGGAGTTTCTAATGGATTTTGATAAAGCCATAGTCCGTGCTTATGTAGTTTGCGATAGCTGTGAGCGACTGTCAAGTTGGACAGCATATAGAGCTTCATGGGAAGGTGTTTCAGTGAGTTGTTGGTGACGTCAAGAGTTTCTAGTCTTGTCAGCTCACAGATTGAATCGGGCAAGGCTTGAAGGTTGTTGTTCTCTAAAAGAAGGGTGTGAAGACGACGTAAGGTTCTGATTTCTGGTGGAAGATGTCGGATTCTGTTATTTGACATATCAAGTCTTTCAAGATTTGACAGCTTGCCTAATGCAACCGGTACCTTTTCGAATAAATTGTTATTTAGTTTCAGAGATGTCAGGCTTCGCAGTTGTCCTAAATCATCTGGTATGTTCATTATTAGGTTGTACGACAAATCAATCACTCGAAGATGTTTTAGACTATAGATGGTGTCGGGAACATTTTGAAGAAAATTTTTACTTACATAAAATTCTCTAAGATTTGTGTTGTAAATTTCAGGAAGGTAGTTTATTTTTGTGCTTTCTAAATCCAAACATTCTAATGCAGGCAATTCAAATACGACATTTGGGATGTGTTCAGATCTAATTTGACCTTTGCGTAAAAGATTTTCCATGTACGAATCAACGACCGAACAGAAGCTTCGATAGTTAATGGCAAGTTTGCGTAGTTTAGGCATTTCAGGTAGCGTTTCTGGTAAACTCTCTATTGAATTACCCCACAGTAGAATTTCTTCAAGTTCCTGACAGTATGCGATTTCTTGAGGTAGTGATGTTAGATTCGTCTGCTGTAGGTTGAGTTTTTGAAGAGCCACAAGATTTCCTACTTCTGGTAAGAGCATGTTGATTTTGTTTCGGCTGACATCCAGAACTTTGAGGTTGCACAAAGTCCAGATAGCTGGTGGAATAAAGGGAAGATTACATTCACTAATTTTCAGTTCCTGTAATTGCGTAAGTTTAGTGAACTCTGTCGGTATTCCAGAGAAATCTTCAGGATTGACGCAGCGTAAACCATTTTTACTAATATCCAGTTTCTCCAAGTTGACTAACTTCTGTATATCTGCTGGAAGAATCCTCAAATTATTGGATGCCAGACAGAGTTCTCCAATATCTCTGGCTGAAATAAAAGATATGTAGTGTTTTAAGACGATGATTATCGATTAAACGGTAAAGGTTGTTGTCTGGTGAAAGGTTGATTAGTTACTATTTATTACTGTTTAGTTTGTTTTCAACGCCAAAGGACCAAGATATCTTTGACATATCTGATCAGCTCGTGGATACCCTTAGGCTATCTTGATTATCCAAAGAAAACAAAGTTGAGTAATGTACTATGCTCAACAAGTACGATACTGGTTCACTAACTAAGGTTCCCAGATTCGATCGTGGGGATTGGCTGAGAATGCTCAATTAGTTGCTGTTACTAATTATTATTATTATGTTTATTTTTACCGCCAAAGGACCAAGACACCTTTGACCTATCTGATTATTTTGCGGGTATCCTTAGGCTATCTTGTTTATCAAAAGAAAACATAGTTGAGTAATGTACTTTGCTAATTGAGCACGACACTGGCTCCATTACTAGGGGTCCCAAGATTTGATATCGGGGATAGCTGAGAAAGTTCCCCAGGATATTCATGGTTGGTTCCCCCTTGTCGATTGTTCTGAACTATAAAAAAACGAAACAAAATAGGACCTGTGTTTTAAACAGATTGAATTTGAGCTTGCCTGCTTTTATTGTACTTACTTGCTGTTACAGTAACAGGTATCGATGTCATTCCTTGTCCAGACATATCAACAATTTTCATTCCTTTCTCAGTTAACTCCCCTTGGTTCTTTCCGATAGGTTTCTTTGGCTTTCTGTCTAATATTAGTGGTAGGGGGGAAGCTGATCCACTCCTTTTGAGTGACTGAAGTTTTCCAGATCCAGTTCTCTTCCCTGATTTAGCGGAACCATTTCTGCTTTTGGCTGATCCATCTTTGCTCTTTGCAGATGCAACTCCTGTGGGAGATTGGTTATAATTCCTTGTTGGTGAAGGGGTTTTACTACTTCTTAGAGGTGGACTTTTATTGGGGGAACCTCTGCGATTTGGTGCTGGTGACCCTTTTGATCTTGGAGGTTGTGAAGACATTTTGTTTTTACTTATACAGATCTGAAAAACCGAAAACAATGTTATTAAATTATAATTTGTTAAAAGTGTTCATCATCCAGGAAATTTTAAGGGAAAGCCTTGTGCGTCTCTTCCCTTTAAATACATGTAGTCGTCAAGAGACCTGAACATAGTAGAAGTCTCAAGTTGACCGGAGCAGTCTGTTTCACTGGAGTCGCTGTTTCCGGCCACTATATAAAGGGAACAGCTGCAGAATCACACTTAAGCCTGATAAAACTAGTAGCTTCATGAGAGAATTTTAATACTGATTTAGATTAATCTGTTGACAGTTAAACACAAAATCAGTTTTATATCAACATTGTTCCTAATAATTTAATATATAGACAGTCAGACACACTACAAATTTAAGTAAATCAATTAAAAAAAAGTTCAAAACCAAATCAGAGAGATTTAGGTATATTAAGATATTTTGAATCTGAGCAACTTGTGTATAAAATGTTTTTCAAGTCTGTCTTTTAAAAATACAAAATATCTAAGTTACTTTTAAAAACCTACTTTAAACCATGTTTTAAAAATTCTAAGTTACTCTAAGGTACTTTTAATAATAATAAGTAACTCTAAGCTAAGTTACTTTTAAAAACCAACCTTAAACCATGTATTAAAAATACTAAGGTACTCATAATAACGAATCTCTTAACAATATCTCCGTGTATCCTTTTATAAATACTGGTATATAATATTGACTTGTTAAGCGTGTGTTTACAATCTTCAAGAGTATATTAATGATAAGTATGTAAGATTATAAAAACATGTTATAACAAGTAAATTTGTCTCCAAGATATCAATACAATATCAGCTATAGATTTACCATATATACTGTAATAACAACAATCAAGTTGGGTTTATAAAATATCCAATAGGGAAATCATATGTCAACAAAAGCATTCAAAGGCATTTCTAATAAGCTGGAATTGAAATTTGTGACACAAAATCCATATGGAGTCATTAGTGAATGCCCCTGCCCCCTGCATGATGAAACAATATATGAATGTCACAAATATGCGAAAATGGTCAAACATGCGTTTCTTGGATTTATGATAAAGTGTCCCGAATGGTTTTGTCTGTGATTAAGCCTGTACAGGAAGTTTAAAGGAATCATTTGAGATTTATTCGCACAAACTGTCTTCACTACAGTGGTATCTTTAGAATCTGTTAAAATCAGAATAAATTTTAAAATCTGTTGCAATACGCTCTCACTCTTCTGTTACAAACGTAATCCAATTAAAATACAGATCTATATTTCGTTTTTATTTATTTATACTTTCAATGGCCTACATTACATGAAGATCTAACCGGTTTGAGTGGAAGATCGCGTTAGGTGTGGCTTTTGACCGTATGAAATCAGACATTGATTAACCAATCGGTGTTGATGTTTCTAGTGGCTTACCCACAGTTCCGTGTACCTCCCACCAAAAACTCACCATAACAGACCATTTCATTGGCTAATCCCTTAAATCATCCATAACGCCTAAGTCTTCCAGATTGGAGTGTAGTAAAGACAAGTAAAATGAAACGAAATGAGATCTGTGCTTTATTCAGATTGGTTACAGATGCAATAAGCTCTCAGTATAAATAACATGAAGACGGTTTTTAGTGCATGGCTAGTTATTAGATTGATTACTGTAAATCTATATCACATTATGGAGTATTGAATATAGTCAATATTCTACCTGGCACCTTACTCTACAATAAATTGATTTTTTCTTTCTAATGCACAGTGATAATAGAATAATTAATGTCTTTATCAATATGTAAGGAATCTTCAATAAATAAAAACCGATATTTCATAATCAATGTGAATCACAGTATTGGTCAACAAAAAAGCAGTCTGATAGAAAATATCGAAAAACTAAAACTTTTTATATTATGAATATAAATGGAGAAAGAAAATTTTAGCTTTAAAACTAGACAAATATATTGAATATCCTAGTAGGAGTAAGCATTTCCTGCCAAAAGCAAGGAAATAATTTTCAAGATAAAATCAATTAAGATGCTGCTTTGATTTAAAGAAGAAATGTCATTTCGATGATTTTCGCCGATCAGTAAAAAATAATTTGCGGTTTGCCAGGATGGCATAGTTAATATCAAATTAGTTGGATGGTAAATTTAAGACAGATCTGTCAATGCATTACTAAGACAAAAATATATTAAGAGTCATTTCGACTGAGTTTATGAATTGTAGCCTAAAAGTGGTTTTCAGGGAATTTAACGGATTCTCATGCAAAATAGGACAATGAAAAATTTTAGATTTTTATATTAAACAGTTTAATTCTTGAAAGTTATCATGTCAGTTTGACAAATGCATTTTGTGGTTTGTTTGTTTTATTTCAATATAAAAGATCGTAAAAACATTTTAATAAGATAAAGTTTGTGTGTGGATATAGGGTGTGATAAGATATAGTTTGATTTTCTTCGCCTAGGCTTATTTGGATTATACAGATGTATAGAAATGATTTGACCTTATAAACCGGTATTTTAGGTTTTGAGTAGTCGGCAATTACTTATATTTACTTACCCCTCGACGTGTCGTTGGTAATGTCAATATTACTATTAGACCTACCGTATATGTACCAAGTATAAAAGCTACCTCACAAGGTTTTAAACTCAAGTTATAACAAGACAAGCAATAATCTCATTTTGTATATGTACCTAATATAAAAACTACCTCACAGTGACGAGGTTTTAAACTCAAGTCATAACAAGATGAGCAATAATCTAATTTTGTTTTAATACACGGTACAATTGTATGGATATACAATTACTGAGTTTATTTGCTTGAAAGAGACAAGAGTATCCTCTTCGAAATGTCGCTTAGTATTAAACTCAGTAATTGTGTATCCATGAAATTGTACCTTGTGTTAATATGTTCAATTACTAAATCCCAATCAAAGAAGATAATTATTTTTTTCAAATAGTCGAATATCGAATTCCAACTGCCAAGAGATCTTTCACATGCACACCAATGTGTACACAGGACCTGGTTTTTCGTGCCATCCGAGCGATTAGACAGTCGTCCTTGTCAGGCCCTCCATTCTACATCACTGACAAGGGGAAACCACACCGGAAAGATTACTCTTTCTGTAATAGTATCTCATGTACTTCGATGACATTTTTAATAATAATTTATTATTAACAAACTCTTTCAGCTGTGTAACTTTTTTCCTTCGTAAAAGTTTTAGTACTTTCATCAAATGAATATTTTACTTTTCAAATATCATTATTATTAAAATCATATTTGAGTATTTAATAGAAATGATAAATTTTCAGATTAGTAGAAACTATAAAACTTTACCTTTATGCGTTTGTTTAATTGGGAAATTAGTCATTACTGGATTAATAAATATTCTATAGGGGAAAATACCAATTACTTTTAATTAATTTTAATAAATATCTCTATAAAACAAATAATGCATCTAATTCCATTGATTTTAATTGATATTAATGATAGCCATGAAACATAATCAAAATTTGAGTGTTCAGATAGGTTTGTGAGCTCTTCTTGTAGAAAGTTGCATATTTCTTATTGATTTATTGTATTGTGTCAACATGCGATATAAATTATAAATATATACAATTTACATACCACTGATTTTAATTGAAATTGAATAACATTAGTTCAAATATGTTTGTGAATTCTACTTGTTTATTGTATTGTGTCGCCGTGATATAAATTATAGGTACATTTACATACAATTTACAAACCAATGGTTTAAATTGATATTGAAAAACATTAGCCTTGAAACGTTATTCAAATTAGATATTAGAGTGTTAAAAAATGTTTGTGAGCTCTTCTAGAAGAAAGTTACCTATTTCTTAGTGGTTTATTG
The DNA here is from genome assembly GCA_917208275.1 of Patella pellucida. Lineage (NCBI taxonomy): Eukaryota > Metazoa > Mollusca > Gastropoda > Patellidae > Patella > Patella pellucida. The sequence goes on from OU795041.1 coordinate 15,109,423, forward strand.
TATTGTGTCACTCTGGAATATAAATTATAAATATATACAATTTACAAAACTGTTTTTTAATTGATATTGAATAACATTGGCCTTGAAACGTTATTCAAATTAGATATAAGAGTGTTAAAAAATGTTTGTGAGCTCTACTTGAAGAAAGTTACATATTTCTTAGTGGGTTATTGCATTCTCTCACCCTGCGATATAAACTAAAACTACATTCAATTTACATACCTTTTGTCACTTTTTAAAAATTCAGTTTTGCTCCAGAAATTTGTTATTGTCCATTGTAACAGATTTTAGACATAAAACATGCTGTATATATAAAGCAGGTGAACACTATCTTAGCCTCTCAGATAAACTTTATGAGCTTATAGCGAGATAAGAATATGCTTGTGTGAATGTTTTGGGTCCCCTAACAACAAGTCATTGAAGCGTATATGACTACAGATATTATTGAAGTAGGGACTATTGTTACACTATAGAGTAAAGGGATTATCCTTTCTACAATAGACGTTAGTTGGGATTAGCATAATCCTTTATTTGCCTAACACTACTGATGGGTTACCGAGTTAGGATATGGTGAATGGTCAGTGACAAGTCAAAGGTTAATTACATGGTTAATTAATTTTAATGGAGTTGTTAATAAATATAAGATTCTTCTGATTAAATTGAACAATAATGTAATATTATTTCCCTTTTTGAAAATTTATGCAGAATCAATTAATCATACATAAACATAAGATTTTGGGGAGCAAAAAAATGAATGACAATGACAAGTCAAAGGTTAATTACACAGTTAATTAACTGTAATGGCATGTTTAATAAGAGTCATCTGATTTAATTTGAACAATTCATTTCCCTTTTTGAAAAATGTAGGCATAATTAATTATTCATACATAAACATAAAATTTTGGGCAGCAAAAAATGAGTGACAATGACAAGTCAAAGATTAATTACACATCAATTAATTTTAATGGCGTTGTTGATAAGAGTCATCTGATTTAATTTGAACATAAATATAATACGATTTCCCTTTTTGAAAAATTTATGCAGAATCAATTAATCATAAATAAACATAAAATTTTGGAGAGAAAAAAATCTGTGACATTGACAAGTCAAGGGTTAATTACATGGTTAATTAATCTTGGGATTTAATTTGAACACTAGTGAATTATTATTTACCTTTTTGAAAATGTATGCAGAATCAATTAATCATAATGGAGAAATAAAAAAATTTGGAATCAATAAATCAATGACATTGATAAGTTAATTTGAACAAAAATGTGATATTATTTCACTTTTTGAAAAATGTATTTTGATTCAATCAATCATCAACATGTAATAAAAGGTAGGGAAGAAAAAAATCAATAAATCAAGACAATCATATAGTAAGATATAAACTGACAGAATTACATCAATAGAATGATCTAGAGGCGGTCAAATGGTCAAATGTATGTGCTTTAGATTATAAATCTGTTATTGATTCAAGTGGCGTGATTTCGATCCAAAACTTGTATATGAAAAGGAGTAGCAGGGTCTCCTGTTCGACCTCATAGGTTATCCCCAGGGCCTCTAGTTTCCTCCAAGCCAATTATTGAAATCAAATTAAATCTTTTCTTTAGATCTAAATGGCCTTGTTTGTGTGGAGAGGATGTTAGGCCCTATTTTTTTGTGTTACAGAATGATTAATTTGACCAAATAAATAAAAAAATTGGGGTTTTTTTTTTCATGTGTATATCAGACTGTCATTTCTTCAACATGTATTGTACAATCTGCATTGGTTACTTTTTTCCTTCAGACTTGTAAAAATCAGTACACTCTATTGTAAATGGTTATGTCAGATTCCCACTGTCGTGCAATGCGTTACGATAGAATTGTCCTTATTGATTCTGTGATCTGTTCGGTTACATTTCAATGCTGTAAACACGATTGCTACGACTGATAGTTAGTTTGAAGCTACATGTAGCATTAAATGACTTCTGTCCCTCCAAGTTTGTCCTCCATAAAGAAATCAACATACATGTATCCATTTTGTTAGTAGTATATTCCGTATATTGAGTTCATTTGGTAATCATTCACAATACTCTGGAACAAACTACTTCAAAATATCACAACATGTTTGTCATTGACCAATGTTATGATATTTATAAAAACACACTTTCTTCAGTAATATATCCGTAATGTTATGTAAACCACATGTACTTTTAATATTAATGAATTTTAAAATAATTTCTTGTTAAATTTTATTTTGTCTTCAATTCTTTATCACATCATTGTATTTTACTTTATTTATTTATGGAATTTGGAAACTATAAACATGTGCGACATTAACGATACTACAGCTCTTGGTTGTAGGAAACCAGTGATTTGTGTAATATCAAGTCATACAAGGGGGGGGGGGTGTCCGGATGGCTAGTGTGAGTGTGTTGTATCATTAGGTCTGTCATTGAATCAGAGTCAACTGGCGTGGTTTGGATTCCTAGGTTGTATGTGACAAGGAGTATGGTCGCTTGTCCAACCTCATGGGTTATCTCTGGGTCCTCCGGTTCCTCCCACTGCTAAATAAGCCTACTCGCAAGCAAATTATTGAAATAAAATCCAACCATATGTTTGTCCATAAATGACCTAGATTGTGTCTTGTGGCTGTTAAACCCCGTACGGTGGGGGGGGGGGGCGAATGGTAAGCATGTGTGCATTGTATCATGTGACAAGAAGTAGAATCCTGTCCAACCTCAATGCAAACGACCCCCTAAGCCGCAGCAAATTATTGAAATAAATAAATGAACCATGTTACTTCTGAAATGACATACATGTACAGTACGACCGTCGCGACTCTTTGATAAAACTCGATTATCGTGTCGTTTTTTGTTGAAAATTTCCACGATAACGCCACGGTATTGCCACGATAAATAACTCGGTGTAGCAGTCTCTATCGTGTGCCACGATAGTCGCGGGACACGATAGGCCTCGGTGTTATTTGGTATGTAAAATTAACGATATTTATCAGTCATAAACAATTGATGCCAAAAAGATATACTGCCACGATATTTGAAATATTACATGCAAAGTTAACGGTTATATTTGTCATAAACAATCGATGACAAAACGATATACCGCCACGACGTTCTAAATGTTGAATATTTTCGTTTATAATACAGGTGTATAGTAAAAACATGCGTGTTCACATATTCTGCACGATATATGCCGTTTCATTTTCATCCGGTCATGTAAAGCTGTAGGTCTAGTACATTTTGAAGGACACGTATGCATAAGACTATACATGTTTAGATATTTAAGCTGAATTGCTCTCGAATCACGACAAAGATAGACTTTTAAATTGCAGACTATAACGGTAGTTATGTTACAAATAGAAATAAGACAAATAGAACTTGCATCGGGAGGCGAAAGCGCTTTCAAATCAGACATAAGCTCGTACTTACCGTAAAAATGAATTGAGCGCGACTCCGATGTCAAAGAATATTAGTAAATTATAACAACTATCAAATCCACAAAGAAATCCAAGCACTCGTTTTATTTTAGAAAAGAATAACAGTTTTTTGATCCAAGACACATTCTACATGAACCCCAAGTCAGTGGTAACTGTCAACTGGTATGTTGTCATTTCCGTGCATATTTGTTTCTATAACAGAAATGTCCCGAGTATCAAAGATCAAAGAATAAAACCGCACGTGGTGTTTTTGGTGCTTAAGACTATATGGCGCCAGAAACAATGCAGTGTTCACCTTACATCAAGTCCATTGATGTATGATTAACTTTATAATACCGTTTACACCACAATAATTCCACGACAATATTTCCTGTTATTTGGAGTTGTTTAGTTCCATTTCGTGTACGGAAAATAGATTAATGTTAATTTTAAACATTATTTATGATGCCAAAACATATCACTCCAATTTGACTGATGAAATGCGAATTCAATTTATCTAAAAGGGGGTCGGGCGCAATTTCAGGAATTAATTTTGACCCAATATTAACCGTTGATGCCAAAACGATAATACTGACACGATGTTAGCAAACTGCCACCATATTTGAATAATTTCGTCAATAATCCTTACGTGAAAAGCCACCTTGTATATATACTAATCGTGTTACGACAAAGGAGAGGAAATCAATTTGATTGCATATATTGGAATCACAATACTTCGGTCATTATATGACAATTCAAAACAGATATGTACTCGGGATTTGAATAGTTACGTCAATAATCCTGACGTGAAAAGCCACCTTGTATACTACTCATGATACGACAAAGGAAAGGAAATTAATTTGATTGATATCTTGGAATCACAATACTTCGGTCATTATATGACAATTCAAAACAGATATGTACTCGGGATTAACTTTTCTGGTGTGATTAACCCGTTTCTGGTGTTGCCTCGTGTGCTTGTATACATACGTAATTGAACTCAATCAGCGAAAAACATATTTTAACCTTTGTTGAATACCTGGTCTTGTATCCACTGTTCAAATTAATTATTCCGTTAAAATCACACCACCCATTCGGTATTCGCTTCATTCTTTGATGTTTTATAATTTCTATTATTTCTATACACGTCTTCTGTATTTGAAATAGCAGTATCCTGTATTTATTTTTTTCAACGTTAAAAGCAACAATTTCAAATATTCACGGAGATGTCTACGATATCACATAAAATGGAAATCGGTTGTCACCGACAAGTAATAATGGCTAATGCGACAGACAGTAATACATAATCAAATCCACAATATCATTACTTCAACATTGGAGACGAAATGTCTGCCTAAAGAAAACACTGTATTGAAATAATCGTGCAGACAGACTATATTTACATTTGTCTTCCTTTGGTTCACGGGGAATACCGAGAGTTGAAAGGGTGATTGACAACTTCAGCTCTTTTGAAGCTAATTCCATACAAATTAGCTTGTGTTATGCATTAACAACTCTCGGCATAGTTTAAATTTTGTGAGGTGGTAGACGCATCGTTATTGGAAATTTATTTGTGATTTTTACGTTTTCCGTGATCTACAACTTGTGGTTAGATGTGTTGCGATATTCATACACATGGGAATTTCTATTGTATGGATTTTATTTCGATAAAGGTAAGATACTCCATAGAGTTGTAACTAAAACCGAATCTTTACGCGTTTTCATATTTAGACATGTCATTGCAGTAGTTGGTAAGAATCGCTGTTTATACATGTATCAGTAAGGGTTTCAAGCACTCTAAATTTCTAAATTGAGCTCAGCTTTGTTGAATTTAATATTAGCAGAATGTAACACTGCTAAGTGAGAAATGAATTTTGACCTGACATAAAATTACGAATGCATGGGAAAGGGGTTTAAGGAATCATTTGCGGCTCGATAGCGTAACAGTTTTGATTATTCAATAATACGTCAAAATTTGTTTGTACTGTAATTACCGGGTATTGGCAATTTACAAGATAACAATGGTTGTTACAGGGGCGTCTATTTTCTGTCAACCAGTTACCTATGATGCCACGTTTAAACTCACATCAATGAACCATGATTGATAGTATGCAAAGTCGGCGGGATATTTTCGGACTAATACATCTACATGTATTCGACATGTTGACAGTGAATTCTAGAGATGCGTGTTTGCATATCATAAGACACGGGCCTTTATTTTATTTGTGATTTAACCAGATGATGTTACTTGAGGTGTAATTTACCGATATTAAACGACCATAGGCATGTTTTTTTTAAAACACCGAGTCACACCGTGTTTCCAACACCGAGGCAATGCTATCGTATCACTCGATATTCACTCGGTGTTCACTCGGTAATTTTCGGAATTCCACGATAAAAAACACGGTAATACCGTGTTTTATCAAAGTAACTCGACGGCCGTACTGTACATGTAGTTTGTGGAGGTAAAACCCCCTTTCTCTCGCTCTCTCTCTCTCTCTCTTTTCTACACTGGAAAATAATAGTATGGAACAGAGTGCAACCATTTTACACAACAAAACATTGAACATAACAAGATATCGTTTTCAAATTGTTAAAATAGCTATTTTTCTCTTTCTCTTTTTCAGTTATTGTTACAATTGTGCATCATTATAACTGGAAACTATAACTTCTTCAATTTACTGACAATAACATTGTGTATACCACTTCTTGATGATAAATTCTTCGGGGAACGAGGTAAGTTGTTATAATGTGTTTAATTAAAGATGCCTAAATCTGTCTACCACAGATCTCTCTTTTGGTCTCAAATGATGTATGAATTTTAATTAGACATTTATTGACATGAAAAGTCCATAATCAATCTGGATCATCATAGGATTGTGATTTAGAACGAATTGAAACATGGTTAATTAAAAATATAAAGATTTCACTGGGATGAGAAGTATTTATGAAGTGCGTCTTTTAAGGTTGAGCGAGCGCTCTTCAGCGTCCGGCACACACTTGATATCGACTAAGGTTGTTTTTTTCTCCCTCCCTGTAATATTGAAAATCGCTCCTCTTTACGTAGTCATTGGGGTTTATTATTATTTGTGAAACCAGGAATTATTGATCTTGAGAACCATTTTCCATACACACAACTACATGTAGTTACTTTCCCTAATATCAGATCGCTCTCCTTTAATTCAGATCACTCTCCTTAATTTCTAAATCACTCTTCTTAGCGAAACTAGAAGAGCTTTTTTTAGAGGAGCTATGTTTTTTCAATTTGTTAATTAAGGGGAGCTTTTTAGGCTTTCCTGTAAAATACAACTAACCACGACTGAGTGTGGGAATGAGTATTGCTTTATTATTGACCAGTTATTTTGAATTATTGGAAGTTTTCCTGATATTATGTTTTCTGTATATTTTTTCAGAGGGCAAAAAAAAGAAGGGATCATGGTTTGTCCTACGGTTGATTTCAAATATCATAGCACCACTGGCAGTTCTTGGTTACCTTGGATACCAGACTATTCGCTTGTTTAGTATTACATTGACAAATGATAATACAATTGATTCTAAGATAGGTGAGAAATGAGAAACCTTTTAACATGTTCTTTTGTAGGGAAACCTAAATGAATTGATTTAAGATTCTTGTATTAAAATTTTACTTCCTGAGATCTAGGCAATAGACATGAGATTTTTCTGTCAAGTGTGCTCGCCAGCCTGGAGGTTGGGGGTTCAATCCCTGCATTGGCTGAGAAAGTTCATCCAGATTTTCCGCTGTGGTTTCTCCTTATCAGTGAAGCAGGACGGAGGTCCTGACAAGGACAGCTGTCTAGTTGTTTAGATGAGACAAAAAAACGAGGTCCCGTGTACACACTACACATTGGCGTGCAAGTAAAAGATCCTTTGGCAGTTTCAAATCGATATAAAAGTAGGCCATAACGACGCTGCCCAGGCAAAATTTCATTCATGGCACACTATTTGGGCTATGCCCATCTTATAGTCCCAGTTTAGGTGCAGAAACGTAGGATGTTAAACCCATTTCATTTCATTTTTGTCAAATGCTTTTTAAGCAAAGGCAAAACCAAAAGATATCTGTTCAATATGAAGGTCAGGAAATTGTCAGCTGAAATTAACACATATAATTGATATTCTCTGTAGCGTAGGGAACAACCTCCTATCTTGTCCACTGAACACTTTTTGAACATTGGTGATCAAATTCATTCAAACCAGAATCTTCAAGATTAAAATCTTAATATATAGTACTAAGAATTTCACAAGTAAAAATTCTATGGAATGCAATTACTGATTATTGTGCCATCTTCCTGGTATGCATTTCCGTGCATGTTTTCAACACCAGAAAGGCTGTCTAATTTGTAACCGACAAACCGCCAGGAAGATCTTCTTGGGTTATTTTAATTTTCTCCAATTTAACTGTATAATAAATGTTCAAATGGTACATGTATGTATTAATATTTTCAGCTTTTACAGAGAAAGATTTTAGTAAATGGTTAGAGTTTATTATGCCGTATACTATAGGTCTGGGTATAATATCATTGGGTTATGAGGTATTAATGGTTATAATCAGGTAAGATCTGGCCCCATGTTCACAAAGCATTGCCAGATTTAAGTCAAGAATTTACTCCACTTTCAATCACTGTTTATGAGAAATATCTTTGATCAAGAAACACAAAACTTTATACATAGTTTCTTATTCATGTATTTTATACATCAAAACAACAGAACTATTATAAAGGGCTATATTTTAGTTTAAATAAGGTGAACAAGTTTGTTGAGTAAATTCTCAACGTAAGTCTGAGAATGCTTTGTGAACTCGGTATCTGTTGAAAAATAAAATATAAACAAAATAAAATGGCCCATCTGATTAAAACAGATTCTTCTCTGTTTGAATCATTTGTTGCCAAATCCAACACAAATTTATATTAATCCAACACTTATTTTCATGTAGAATTTAGTGATCCAAAAACACAAAAACCAGATTTGTTTGAAAAGGATCAGACAGTAACGGATAGAGTACAGGGACTGATAAGAATCTGTTGCAATCTGATTAAAACAAATATTCTATTTCCTTTCGTTTTTATAGTTCAAATTTCATTTTACTTGTCTTCACTACACTAGAATCTGGAAGAGTTGTTATCATTGACGTGTTCTGGATGAGCTGAGGGATTAGCAAATAAAACAATCTGTTATATCAAGTTTAAGGCCTTTTGGCAAGTTTTTGGCGTGAGATGCATGGAACTGTAGGTAAATCACTACAAACGTCAACGCTGATTGATTAATGAATTTCTTACGTCATAGGGTCATAAATGGTTGTATGACCTCTGACCCGACCAATCTCTACAGTCAGATCTTCAGGTATTGAAGGCCATGGAAAGTATAAATAAAAACAAAACGAAATATAGTTCTGTATTTTAATCAGGTTGGAATCTGTTACTAATGTAACTAGTATTAAAGTATCCTTGGTACATTGTGTTTATCATGTGTAAATATTTCCGTTATTTCAGTTGTTTAATATATGAGAAGAAGACATTAATGAAATTCTGGTCGGCTTTACAAGCTATTATATTTGCTAGTTTAGCAGTGGGCATGTTTACACTCAGTTTAGTAAGTATAAAAATACTAACATAAAATACTGTCAAATTAGTTACAGATCTTAATCCTTGATAAATTATTAAAACGTTATTACAATAAATATATTTTAAAGGATGGAAGAAACAAAGAGAAACTTTGTTGAACTTTAACGTTGTATCTTTCTGCTTCAGGCGAGAATTCATGCAGTGTGCTATGCCTGACAAAGGCATTAAGAGGGGGAGGGGCGTCTTACACATATGCGGGGAAGAGAAATAGCCCATGTCAGTTCGTGCCAGTAGAATAAATCTGTTATCACATGGTTTCATGTAAAATTCCTGAATTGACTTCAGATTCTGACACGTGGGGGTGGGGGGGGATTAGAAACTAGTAGTCAATAATTTGGTACCATAAAGCATAAAGAGTGTTGAATATCCTTATAAACCAGAGGAATCAAATATCAATCACTGTATCTCCTTTGTTAGCTTGTTGACCATAAAGCTTATCTCTCGCTCACACGTCAGATGCAGCTGTGGTTATTCAAACTAATTCTTGTAATTCTGTAGTATAATTATATATGTTATATTGTTTGTACATGTAATATTGTTAATGTTAGTCTAGTTAACTAAATCCTGCTCGTAAACTACTACTGTTATACTTACATGTATGGCATAACAATTACTGATTATAAACAATTTATTTTGTTAGTCTATATGTAATTGCCCTACACATTTGTTACTGTACTTGCTTGAAAGCGTTGAGAGAATACTCTTCGAAACGTCGCCAAAATAAATCAGTAATTATTCTTTGAATGGCATTTACTGGGTATGTGTTAGTTTATTTATAAATCAGTAATTGTTCTTCCATAAGTATATGTTTATAGTTTATTCCTCTATCCAGTTACTAAATGTCTCTAAAAGATTATTATGTATTTAGTGAAAGTAAACCACAGCTAGTTTTGTCTTGTGTAATTTCCTATCAGGCATGTGTATTATACGCAAATCATATTTCATTCGCAAAATGAATCGGAAGTCATAAGTTATTGTTTTACAATTATAATTCAAACAGCAAACTTCCTGCCAAACATGTTTACACAATTTTCAGAATATAAATCGACTCCAGTTAATTTGTAACATCACAAGTTCTCCAGTCCCCACAGACGATAGGGTGACTGCACATTCTCAGTTAGGTCTGAATAGTTCTAACTGAACGTAACTGTCACTTCTTGAGAGAGATCTGGAAAGGCTTTTCGCCAACTAACAGGATTTTTTACTATGTTGAGTAGGATAAAAGTATCAATTTTATAAGACGGAAGTTAAGATTTAACAGATAATACAATTTAAAAAAAGATGATATTTTCAGCCCATTTTAACGTATTGTTCACTTCATGCAACATTGACTTGCTGATTGTACATATTGTCACATATTATTTTGAAGGTTCCGTTAATCTTCAGTGTTATGTTGTGGATATAGCGCATTATAAATATACTCATTATGTCTACTGTTCTGTAATTTTAATTCATCTCTTTAAATATATGTCATTTTGTATTTTACTCAATTACAAGCACTGCACATATTAACAATCTACTAACTACAGTGAATGCAATAATAAAATTCTACTAAGCCTTGCTTTATAGATCTCCATTGACACATATTTTAACTTTTATTATCATAACACAAAAAAACCTCAGCAGAATGTTAGTTACCAAACAGTAGAGAAAAACTTTTTCACACCAAATTAGTCAAATTTACTTGTAGAAATGAATTTATAGCTTAGTTATATTATCTGTAACAGTATAGACAGCACTACTAATAGTATATTAATCCCTGTATATTTATATAGTACACTTCCTGCTTATATAACACATACTCCAGGTGCTGTACAGTATCTATTGATCATATGCAATTTGTCGGCAGAATGGTTAGCGTGCGCGCGTTGTATCCTCGTAGGTTTTCTCCCACTGCAAAAGACCCCTACGCACTAGCGTATTATTGAAATAAAATTAAACCATATGTTAGTCCCGAAATGCCCTAGTTTGTGTCGAGTGGACGTTAAACCCCATTTCTCTCTCTCTCTCTTGTCAGCAGAGGATTACAGCTACAGATATTTTAGTGCATCTAGGAAGGGGGGTAGTCTGCTCCACGCTGCATTTATTAGGCTGTTGCACTTTTGGTCTACAGCAATGGAGAATAATTGTATGTTAGGACAGTACAAGGATATTATATGTCGGCTGCAATTTATTTTTTTAAAAGAACATAACTTACTTTTGGATATATCTGACATTAAAGATTGTGTTATTTCATCAAGGAAAGGGGGGTCACCGTGGGGATTGAAAAGTCCAACTATACCACTGTATATAACGCATAGATTGAAACATTGAAGGCCAGATTATCCAATGTTAATTTAATTAAAATCGTGTCATGGGACCGCTGATTGATGTCGTAATTCAGAATATTCAGAATCCGAACTACACAAAACTTTTTCGGTTGAAGTAATACGGAAATAAACTGGGACATGAAATGATGTCGGATTTCACAGAATGCCGTAGTATTCAGATGTGGGAAGTGACAGATTCCACTGTAATAAGTTTTCCTTTCTGTTTTAAACCATATAATCTGCAAATTATCAATATTCATGCACGTAGAATATGGCATGTAGACTGTGGAGGTGTACTGTGTAAGGTCTTTTATTATTAAAATATTGCCTTATTTATAGGTACCACATTCAGTGGTGCACAAACCTTGCCAGAAAGCACTATGGCCATCTTTATTGGACTATCATGCTATAACTCATGGCTACCATATAACATCATCATATGGCTTATTTCGAAGGTATATTTTTATATTCACGTTTCAATCACCTGTTTATTTTAAACAATGATTTTTAATTATGCCTGCTCTTTAATTATGCATGTCTCTTGCATGATTATTGGTTCTTATTCTAAATATAATTATTTAAAAATATACCTATCATGGATGTGATTAAGATTTTGGTTGAAATTATTTTTATCATTTTAGCGATATCAATAGATTGAAGCATTAAATGATGAAAAAAAATAGCATGTAAGGCCAAAGCTATTTGATCTTTTGCCCTTCATTAACATTCTTTTAAAAATTGGCTTAATTCCTAGGCAAAAAATAATTTTAAAAAAAAGAAGTACTTCTCTTCTCCAAGACTTTTAATTCAAGACTTTTACATTTTGAATTTTATACCTAAAGAATTGTTCATATATCCAAACCCCAAAGAAATAAATATTAATTTGCTTTGGCCTAAGCTATGTCTCTTCCCCGTAAAATCCAATCATTTAAATTGATGTTTGTCATAGATGATAGGCTATTTTTAGATAATGGAGTTTCAGTGATGTTATTAAATGTTTTCTGTAGCTTTGGTGGCTGAATTCCACTTTATGTATTTGCATGTGTTTATATTAACCTTTGCTTACACATAATACAGGTATTTCTTTCTAGATGTGTGAGCAGTTATTTAAAATATTAATTTTAACCATTAACAGTATTATTTTTGTGGATTTGGTTCCAGTATCCAAAATACATTTTGTGACGGACCATCTCCTTCTGATTGTAGATGTGTAACCATGCCTTGTTAACATACATAACACAAGATCAGGCCTGTATGTTATCACTCAGGTTTATCTCAATGGATAAAATTCTTATGCTAGGTTCCCAATGTCGTGTGATCCGTTACGATCAGATTGTACCTATTGAGTCCAGGATCTGTTCGGTTACATTTCGATACTGGGCCCGGTTTCTCGAAATCTTAACTGTTGATAAAATCCAAATTTTAGTAGATACTTCTATTTTGATTGGCTAAGCACTATAGTCAGTCCAATATTATCCAATCAAATAACAAAAATTTGGATTTTATCTTTGTTAAAATTTCGTGAAACAGACGGCAGTTCACACGGTTGCTACAACTGACATCAATATATTTCAATCGTAGCACAAATCATGGTAGTTGGAACCTAGCATTATAGATAAATAATTTTATTCTTCAATGAATGAGTTAAAAGCGACTCCTTAAAATTTCATGTACGGATGAAAATCTTGTAATTTGTTAGAATTTTTGCTGTTTAGATATATGGTACTGAGTGATATAATATGAGGTACAGAGTCTTGTTTTTGTGTGCTTAGATATTCAGAGAGAACAGTCTAGTCAGTTTGTTTTGATACTTTTACAAAGTGAAGTGTCATTCTTCCAATCAGTTTGCCATTTTCAAGAGAAGCCATTTAAAAGTATTATCTGATTAACATCCTGCCAAAATTTTGATTTTCATTGGTCAACTCCAGATCTATCTACCAATGAAAACACTTGTTTCAGTAAACTCCACTAAATCCTTTGAGAGGTTTTATTTATTCAGGGTCAAATATACAGTTATGTTGTTTTCATATTTGTTAAACATATTTAGACCATCCGAATAAACAACAAATTATTAGATTGTAGACAAAAACTATCTCAAGTGGTGTCTGTTCATCTTGAATTGGACGATGACAAAATAGTCTGTTCTCTTTATGAAAGCAAGTTGGTTACTAGCTCCTATAGGCTTGTGATGAGTGTGTTGTGAAATAGCTTTATTTAACGTTCACTTCTGTGGAAGCGAACCTGCAGACGTTAAATAAAGCTATTTCACACTCACACACAAGGCATGTGATGTAGGTATTGTGTGGTTCTATAGGTAGTATTGGTATATTTCCAGGTTCCCCATAGCCGAATAGATGGTAAAACACACAGTTTATTATGGCCATCAGTCCATTCATGGCATAAAAAACTCGATACTTTTAGAATTACTGATTCCTATGGTCTCTTCAGAGTGTAAGCTATTCTATATTTTTATTTTGGTTACAGATTTAATTTTCCTCCTCTTCTTCTTAGTTAATTCCACCTTAATATTTATAATTTATTGTTTTATTTATGGGGGATGGAGGAGAGAAAAATACACTATGATCTCACTATAAGATAAACTTGGCTACAATTAGGTGTCGGCATACATCTTAACAGTATTATAGAGACATCTTTGGGTATCACTGTAACATGAATGTATATTCTTGTGGATCCAACATCACGTTATAGTGAAGCCCTTGAGTCCGTACCAGCTAATTAAACAAGATAGCATCTTTACTCTATTTTTTAAATGAAATATAAACTCAAGCAATGTATGTGTATTTTTGGATTATTTCAGAGTTTTAATTTTTGTTAATAGTTACTTTAGATTAGAAACTAATTAAAGTAGGCTATATATATTGTGTGTATATTTAGTTTTACGATTTGCTTATGGCCAATACACTAATAATGCTTGTCAGTGTGTTTGAATTAAATTTGAATACCTATATTATATATGTAACTTATAAATGACACATGTTTGCCATGTAGGATAATATTTATTATAAATTTAGTGATATTAATATTAAAATTTTGATATTAAAGACTGATAAAATTAAATATTTCGTTAAATATTTTAAAAATAAACGTACAGCTCAGAATTATCTGTGCTGTGATAGATCGATCATTGTAAGTGAACATGATTTTATAGATGCATTATTCTAAAGCTAAATCTGCCTATTACAGATCTTTTTTTAGGCCTCAAATGTTATATAAATTATTAATTACGTATTTATTCACATGACAAGAGCATAATTAACTCTCTAGAGCATCGGATGGTTGTGATTTTGACTAGATTGAAACACGATTGCCATTTAATAAACAATATAGATTATAGTTACAACGGAAGCAGTGAAAATCGAGACCGCTAGCTATTCTTCAAACAGTCATAACTTTACTCAGAATGAAAAAAATTGACTGAATCCCTTAATATATTCCCTTTTCATTATCTATTTTTAACTATAATAGCAAGACCTGACAGATCTTCACCGAAATCTTACATAATCCCAAATTGTGCTGTAATATTCCAACCATTAGCTGTTGGTGCACTTGCTTGGATCAAAGTATCAAATTGTGTTAGTTCAATGTCCAAATGATCCTCAGCCTAGCTAAGTGTTAAAAGCATGTGTCCTTGCATTAGACACTTTATTTCTTATCAATCTGTAATCGGTTACTAGTAGGATAGTGATAAAATTTGTAATTCAGCACCGGTTGGAAAGTGCAATGTCAATTTATTATAACATTATTTAACAACTCAGGGGAAGTAATTGTAGGTTTCGTGATAGGTATTGTAGGAGAACCAAAAACAACAGAAACCAATATGACAAACCCACAAACAGTTTAAGCAATAAACAATAAAATGTAAGCAATAATCAACAGAAGTAATATCAGATCATTATGACAAACCCATAGACCTTGACAAAAGTGGTTAAAACTATGTACATGTGCTTTTCAATAAATGTTTTCTGTAAATAAAATTAGAAAATACAATGACACTATGATGTCAGTAAAAAATGTTTATATAGTTACTAATGTCCAAATGAAAGTATACACACTGAAACTACATACATGTGCTTTTCAATAAATGTTGATCAAATTAGAAAATACTATGAAATCAGTCAAGAATGTTTATATAGGTACTTATGTCCAAATGAAAGTATACACACTAAAAAAAAATATGAATGACCAAGTTTTGTTTAGAGTAAAAGAAAGCGAAACAAATTGACATTGTACCCAAATACCACATACAATTGGTAATGACTTTTGTTGATGCAGCACGACATGCACAATATATACTTTCTTTTGGACATTAGTATAAAATTATAAAATACAATGATTTTATAAAGTCAGTCAGTTATGTTTATATTTTATTTCTTGTATTGTTCAGTATATTTATCATGTATTGTTTATGTTGTTATATAGAATGACTGGGGTTAAAGGTCGACCAGAAGTTATTATAGAGGGTAGTAATGATATGGAGAAAGGTTGGAAAGAATACAACTTTCTTTATAAACCAGGAGATGTGTCGGCACCGCTTCCTTTTGTAGGTGAGTAGAAATAAATCACATTTTAAACCCATCTGCTGGCTTCTGTTATTGTTACTACTTAAGAAAATGACTTATCTTTTATAGAGACAATGACTTATTGGTTACTAGAAGAATTCCTTATCTTTTACAGGGAGAATGTTTTATAGGGAAAATGACTTATCTTTTAAACTAGAATGACTTATCTTTTATTGGGAGAATGACTTATTTTTAATATAAGGAGAATGACTTATCTTTTTATAGGGAGAATGACTTATCTTTTATAGGGAGGATGACTTATCTTCTTTTATAGGGAGATTGACAAATCTTTTAATATAGGGAGGATGACTTATTTTTTATAGGGAAAATGCCTTATCTTCTTTTATAGGGATAATGACTTATCTTTATTTCTAGGGAGAATGACTCGTCTTTTATAGGGAAAATGACTTATCTTTTATAGGAAGGATGGCTCTTCTATTATAGGGAGGATGACTTATCTTTTATAGGGAGGAAGACTTATCTTTTATAGGGAGAATGACTAATCTTTTATAGGGAGATTGGCTCTTCTATTATAGGGAGGATGACTTATCTTTTATAGAGAGGAGGACTTATCTTTTATAGGGAAAATGACTTATCTTTTATAGGAAGGATGGCTCTTCTATTATAGGGAGGATGACTTATCTTTTATAGAGAGGAGGACTTAACTTTTATAGGGAAAATGACTTATGTTTTATAGGGAGGATGGCTCTTCTATTATAGGGAGGATGACTTATCTTTTATAGGGAGGATGACTTACCTTTTATAGGGAGGAGGACTTATCTTTTATAGGGAGAATGACTTATCTTTTATAGGGAGAATGACTTATCTTTTATAGGGGGAATGACTTATCTTTTATAGGGGGAATGACTTATCTTTTATAGGAAGAATGACTAATCTTTTATATGGAGAATGACTTATCTTCTTTTATAGGAAGAATGACTTATCTTTTATATGGAGAATGACTTATCTTCTTTTATATGGAGAATGACTTATCTTCTTTTATAGGGAGAATGACTTAACTTCTTTATAGGGAGAATGACTTATCTTTTATAGGGAGGATGACTTTGGATAGCGAGATGTCAAGTTTTATATAAACTAACAATTTCGCCCAGTGCCCTAATTCACTCATGGGGGGGGGGGGGAATTTGGTGCACCAAAAGATTTATGGGTCATGCTGATTAATTTAATACCACAAAATATTATGGGTTGGGGGGGATTTCGGTAACAAAGCATGATAGGTGAACATGCCTCTTTGATTTTATTTATATAAATCGATTCCATCTATTTCAGCTCCTCATCAACCACGTTTAGACTGGCAGATGTGGTTCGCAGCTTTAGGTAGTTACCAGAATAATCCTTGGTTCGTTAATCTCATATATCGTCTTTTAACCAATCAGAAAGAAGTAATGGAACTGATGCACAATAATCCCTTTCCCGTTAAACCTCCAAAATATATCCGGGCCACCACGTATCATTATTATTTTACCAGCAGCGATACTAAAAATAAGTTGTAAGTATATTCATTAGTATGTTCTATGTATCTGGGTTGGCCAACATTTACTCTTTGGGGTGCTTGGAATGGTTAGCACGTGCGCGTTGTAACATAAGGTCTATCATTGAGTCAAGTGGTGTGGTTTCGATTCCCAGATTGTATGTGACAAGGAGTAGGGTCGTCTGTTCAACCTTGTGGGTTTTCTCCAGGTCCGGTTTCCTCCTACTGCTAAAGACCTCTACCCACAAGCAAATTATTGAAATAAGTTCAATAACATTGAACCATATGTTAGTCCCAAAATGACCTAGTGTGTGTAGAGTTGACATTAAACCCCACCTCTCTCTTTCTTTCCTTCCTTTACTTTTCATGTATCAAAGGTGGCTATGTGGGTAGGACTCTAGCTCGCTAGCCTTGAGGTCGCATGTTCGATCCCCGTAAAAGATCCCCTGGCAGTTGGAATTTGATATAAGAGTAGGTCAAAATTTCTCTCATAGCACACTGTATGTCATATGTCTGTCTTCAATAACCCAGTCGGAGCAGAACAGAAGGAAGTTAAACCCCATTTCATTTAACAAATATTATTCATGCTATATATCTTGGTTGGCCAAACTTTACTTTTCATGTAATATTATTAATCAGACTTCAGTCACACGTACCTTCAATCTGTACGACAAACAGACCCTACCTGCAGAGAAGTGACTCTGACACAGTGACTAGCCACATGAGGTTATCTAAACGTTACAGGTCGTGAGGTCAACGCCCGGAAGTCGGTTTGTAAACAAACAAACGAAAGTAAAATGACTTCGACGAACAGAAAACCTGCGTTATATCAGGGTTGTCTGTGCAATACACAGACACAACAATGGAGATTGAATAATAAATCCCCGGAAGAAAATAGGATTTTAACAGAATTAGCAAGTTTAAACGGACATTTGACACACATGGGGCCGCACTATTTGCACTATCTTGTGCTTCGTCGGGTCTATTTCACATATATAAACAATGAATTCTGCTAATGTTTTTAGCGTGGGGATTGATTAATAGTTAATTTATTTCAGTTCTAAACCAAAATTTGAAACTTTAAACGCAATTTTGAAAAAAGCCAATGGCTGGGATTACTGAGCAAAATGGCCATTCACTGTATACGTGCGAAAACAAAGCCAGCTATCATTTAATTTTCGTCAAGTTAGTTACGTACGATGAACCATGTAAATTCACAGATTAAACTAAGATATTTCAAGAACATAAAAGATGTTAGAAAGTAAAATAAATGATAATTATTAACCCCAAAAATACATGGTAGTGTTGATTATATTCTGTTTATTTTATTTTTGTCAGATTTTCTAAAAGAAATTGGTGGAGTAGGAAAAAGATGAGTGAATATATATCTGTACTATCTAAAGATGAACCAACCATGTTAAAATATTTACAACATGAAAGAATAATTGGAGTAAGTTTCAGTTAATTTACTATAGTCCGAAAGTCAAAATATAATATTAGGTCTGTGATTGAGTCAACTGCAGCGGTTTCGATTCTCTGGTGGTATATAACACAGAGTAAGGTCGCTGGTCCAACCTTGTAGGTTTTCTACGAGTTCCCCGATTTGCCCCCAACTGCTAAAAGACTCCTACATGCAAGCTAATTGTCTCTCTGACTTCTCACTATAATAGCTATAAACTAGATAATATAAAAGGAATATTCTGAATGCTCCACTCTGAACCAAGATATTAGCGATTGAATTTAAGGTTTAGTCTTGATCATCATTACTAAAGTCAGTACCATTATCCATTTTTGCAATCAATCATCAATGAGCATTGAGAAGCAAATCGAATTTAAATCCAGTGAAAATCAAACACATAGGATGGCATCGAGAATTGATTATGGTCTGGAAAAGTTAACTAATGTCTAATCAATAACTTAGGTAACATTTCAGGCATGCAATAGGCAGATTTAGCTCCTGCATAATGAATGTTAAATCTAAAGTTTTTTTAATGCTGATTATTTATTCTCTCCTTTCTTTGTTTCAGGATAAATCATCTAAACAATTGAAACTGAAATCAACACTAGGAGATGGACTTCAGTATATTCGAGGTCTAGTTGGTCAGCCAGAAGGATTTAAATTTGTTATGTCAATTTTTGGATCAGGATTACTCGTTAATCTTCTCAATGTTTTGATTTTTTAATTATTTTTTTAAGCCATGATTTCTGTCTTTAAATTTAAATACTCATGTTTGTAATATGATGGTTATTTGTTTTGGAATCGCGTGTTGTAGAATAATACAGGGTTCTCAAAATATGTATAGTCCTAAACCCTGACACAACCTTCCACTACAACCCTGATCAGATCTACATGGGGCCATCCATAAAGTATGTACGCTTGAAGGGGGAGGAGGGGGGTCACGTCAAAAACGTACAGGTGCGTAAATTCATTGGAAAAACGTACATACAGGAGCGTACTGGGGGAGGGGGGGAGTCGGGTCTGAATTTTACCCGTTTTGAGCGTGCGTACTTTATGGATGGCCCCTATGTAAGTAGAGACCATCAAAAGTATAATACAGGGTTCTCAAAATATGTAATCAGATTAAAACACAGATCATATTTCGTTTCGTTGTATTTGTCTTAATAATAATAATAATAATCGCGTCATTTTACAAGGGTAGCAAATTAGGCCTGAGGCCTTTTTCCAATTTGGCCCTTGGCACAGATCGTGCGAATGATTTCGATCATTACTGCAGGAAGAAACCGAAGAACTCAGGGGAAACCTGCCTGATCGGACGGGAGACCGTATATCCCTCTCACTTACAACGATAAAGTTCATGCCCTGAGCTGGGATTGAACCCTCGTTGCATTGGTGAGAAGCCGCCTTTACTACACTAGGATCTGGAAGAGTTGTTATATAACCTGTGTTCTGAGTGTTGTGAGGGATTAGCCAATGAAACGCCCTGTTATAGTGAGTTCTTGGCGTGCTGTGCACGGAACTGTGTGTAAACCAGTAGAAATATCAACGCTTATTGATTACTCAATGTCTGATGTCATTGGGTCAAAAGCTGCTCATATGAACCCTGCAAGACCTTCCACTACAACCGATCAGATCTTTATGTAGTAGAGACTATCAAAAGTATAAAAAAACGAAATAAAATATAGATCTGTATTTTGAAGATCATTCTAAATGAAGTAATATAACATTAATAAAAAGAATTGCATAATTAATTTAAATTACGACGGAAAAGTTAATCATGAGCCCTGTATGTTAAACAACACCTTTAATAATAACAATGTCAGTATTGAGGCGAATACAAAAGTTGTATTGATAATTTCTCACATTTATCGTCACCCTAATTCTAACAACTTCCACAATATTTTGTTGATTTGCCATGCCACCATTTTACATATTCATGAATGATCTCCCTTTCAAATATTTTTCTGTTGTTCGTAATGTTGGGGGGGGGGGTAACTAAAGCATTAAAGATTCTTAATCTTGTCGTGCCTGTGGCCGTTAGTTCAATCCTCCTTCAGCTGTACATTACAGGAGTAGAATCCCCGGCCAAATTTGTCCTGGGAATCAGCATGGAAATTTACCTCTGTTGGTCATTATTTAAAGATATCCCTGATTATTACCATTTGTTTATATTTTATTATCTAGTGAAAGGAAGTGTCAGTCGATGTAAATAAACAAACAAGCTGCCCTTACTGTTATGTTCTTTAATCCAGGCAGTGAACTTCTCATTGTGTTCATGGATTATAGAGAAAAGCTATTATGGTGATCATTTGTTTATTTGCAGTGACGAACAGTTGCTTTTGTAAAGTCACTGCCGATGTGTTAAAAGTAAAGGTGAAGAGATCTGTTCTTCAGATTGTTCATTCTCGAAACTATTTTAATACTAGATAAAAAGATATAATATATCTGTGCGATTTCTTCTGACTGTTGACCAAATTTGGTCAGCCATCTTGCAGGAAACATTGTCCTTTTGTAAAGGCACTGCCGTCATGTTAAGTAAAAGGGAAGAGATCTGTTCTTCAGACTGCTCATTCTCGAAACTTTTTTAATACTAGATAATAAAATATAAAATATCTTTAGGTTTTCTTCTGACTGTTGACCAAACTTCAGCCAACTTGCAGGAAAATTTGTCCATACTTTGTAGATTTTTCTGTCTTAATATTGTTGTTAAATGTTGTTATGTAGTTGGTTTTAATGGTTTTTCAATAATAAATTAAACGATCCACGATGGTAAAATATATTCTTCATTTAATAATTTGATGTTAAAATGAGGACCATATCAAAGTATCAAAAATTTATTAGTCAGATGAACTTATCAATTGAAAAGTAGTATCAGATGTTCTATACAGAGTTACCTACCCTGAATCTGTACGACACCCACCGGTACTTATACAACTAACCGGCAGAATTATGTGATTGGAACTTAAGATGATAAATTTCCAACAAAGCATTGTTAATATTGAGTGAACTAACCTCAGAAAAATTGAACTTTTTATTTGACAAATTTCAAATTTAGTTTTTTATTAAAATTGAACTAACTGGCGAAATTATATGATTGGAACTTAAGATGGTAAATTTCTTACAAAGCATTGTTAATGATATTGAGTGAATTGACCTGAGAAAAATTAAACTTTTTATTTCATAAATTTCAAATTTAGTTTATATTAAGTTTGTATGTATAGAACTAGATCTTTGTTAATATTTCTGGAAATATTTTTCCTGGTATGTTTATTAGTAGATTTACTACATGGATTATTGCAGCATTTCTTTTCCATGAAAATTATACACTAGTCTTCCAATGGTGGAAATATAATTTTAAGAAAGTTTGAAGAAATGTCATAGTATGCATTGTGCTTCAAATTGAAGATAAATCATTTTAATGAGCTTTGTAAAGTGTCTCTTTACTTGCAGGTGGTTGCTATGACAACTGACTACAGCTAATTCAAAAGTGTCATTTTTTTTATGAATCTTTATAGTGAAGAATGATCTGGTATCATTAATGTACTACATTTTTGTTAATTGATTTTATAAACTATTTGTTTATAGTTAGAGCTTTAAGATATTTTTTTTGCTTTTTCATAATCATTAGCTACTTATATTAGGATCTGTTTTATTTGATGCATGTAACATTATTTAGGTATTAGTTAAAGATTAATTATGGGAGATTAGTTAATGAGTTGGAAGTTCTCACTATAATAGTTAAAAGCTAGGTAATGTAAAGGCAATTTGCTGAAAATTTCAGTAAAATTGATCCACTATGAACCGAAAAATAAGCGCTCGAAAGTTCTGCATAGCCTCAGTCATCATTACTAAAGTTAGTAGGAAAAACATCATAGTCTAGATCGTTAAGGAAATCAGATTATAATGCAACAGATATTGCAGCGTTACCATCGAGAGTTGATTATGGTCTGGATACAATAATTAATATCTAATTAATGGTTTAGATAACATTTCAGGACTAAAGAAAGACCTACAATAGGTAGATTTAGCTCTTGTCTAATGTATGTTTAACATTCGGCATGCAGAAAACTATTTCTAGTTGGACAGGATTTAAAATAATCTTATATACTTATCATATTATGTCTCAACTCTCAAGCTTCATGGGCTAAAGTGAAAGTAGCGCTGAGAATATTTAATTTCAGAGTAGTTATTTCACGGAATGTTTTTTTAAAGGGACATTCCATCAGTTTAAGTGTAGCATGCTTTGTAATCCATTATTATATTGTACAGTGTATGTTTTAAAAGAATTACTGACTTATTAACATACTGTAGATAAAATTATATAATAAAGTGAGTTTGATAAAATAAAAACAGAAATGTGTCTTGTTATAGAGTGAAAGAGAGAGAAATGGGGTTAAATGCTCACTCAACACAAACTAGAGTTCTTTTTGGGACTAACATGTTAAATTTCATGTCAATAATTTGCTTGTGTATAGGGGTTTTAGCAGTGGGAGGAAACCAGGGAGGATCCAGAAAAAGACCATGACGACATACTCCGTGTCACTACAATCAAAACCACGCCAGTTGACTCATTCACAGACCTTATGATGCAGCACACACACGCTAACCATTCGCGCCCCCCCATCTTGTTATGTGTAATAAACAAATCTTAAACAGCAGCACAATAATTACTAAGTCCTGTGTATACATTGACATGCACGTGAAAGATCCCTTGGCAGTTGGAATTCGATATGGGTAGGCCATCCGCCATAGTGCCTTTGCCTGGGCAAAACGTCCTGCATAGAACACTGTATGGCGTAAGCCAGTCTTCATTGGCCCAGTCGGAGCAGAATAGTAGGATGTTAAACCCCATTTCTTGTGTGTTTAAAGTTTTGCATAATTTTTAATAGTTTTTGAGACTAAATCCAATTTGTTTCCATGGAAATAAAAATATTTAATATTTCTAAAATGGCAAAAATCATCACTTCAGTGCTAGTTTCTTCTATGTACCGGTATGTGTTTTGCCAAGAGATCCTGAACAGTTCTTGAGATCTGCTCCGGAATCTAGTCCCATCCCAAGAAGGCAAAAGTTACCTCTTCACTTTTTCATCATTCGACTTTTAAGTGTCTCTGCTGCATATGGCATTATCTGTGTGTCATATGTCTTTTGATTGGTTTAGGGGCATGGCCTACTCTTAATTCAAAATCCAAGGGTTGTTTTAAGTGTACACAGGATCTTGGTTTTGTGTCCCATCCGAACGACTATTCGTTGTCCTAAGTCAGGCTCTCTGTCCTCCACCACTGACAAGGAGGACAAGAAATTTATGATGACCTTTCTGGGCCGATACCAAGATCTCAGGGTTAGCTGGCCAACAGCTTACTGAGCCACTGCAGCGTGTTTACTGCGTAATTAGCTGATAGGACATCAGCAACCAGAAATCGGTGTTGTTTGTGCTGGGTGATATAAAGGTCGCAATCTGATTAAAATATTAGGCCCAGTTTCTCAAAATCTTAACTAAAGATAAAATCCAAATTTTTGTAGATACTTCATTTTGATTGGCTAAGCACTAAAATCACAATCTCGAACCAGAAAAATTTTGGAGAAAGAAATTTCTCTGGTGACACTGGGTAGCCATTTTCCCGGAAGGGACGAAACACGACTGTCACGTGACATGTATTTATTTTACATTTCTGGATGACCGAATCACTTAAAAATATACACACGCGTAGAAAAATAGATCTTTACAAAAACTTAAATTTTTACAATTAGGATCCACTTTTGTTATGTCAGCGAGTTGACTTTGACTCAAGAATTATTTCACAACAAACAAAACGACGATCCGACATCTTGTTTTCGAGATAAAGACCCCAAAAAGATTGTCCAATCAGAGGTCAGCATGGGTGGGGCTTACGCGTTAAAAAATCTGAACATAATGGACGGTCTTTGGCCCCAGAGGCCTCCGGCCTCGTGGCTGTCTCTGGGAACGAGATTGCTAAAATCAATCTCATATTATCCAATCAAATTACTAAAAGTTGGTTTTTATTTAAAATTTCATGAAACAGGCCCCAGATCTATATTTTGTTTGTTTGCTATACTTTTGATGGCCTACACTACATGAAGATCTGACCTGTAGTGGAAGGTCGCGTCAGAGATCATACATACAGCTTTTGACCCTATGATGTCAGACTTTTGATTAACCAATCAGCATTGATGTTTCTAGTGGTTACCCACAGTTCTGTAAATCTCATGCCAAAATCACACTGTAACAGATGGTTTCATTGGATACCCTCACAAGATCTAAAATACGGGTTATAACAACTCTTCCAGATCCTTGTGTAGTAAAGACAAGTAAAACGAAATTATGAACTATAAAAATGAAACAAAATAGGATATGTGTTTTAATCTGGCCCCAAGTTTACAAAGCATTCTCAGATTTTAGTTTACTCAACTTTCAATCACTGTTTATGAAAAATGTCTTTGATCCAGAAACACAAAACTTTGCACATAGCATCTTATTGGTGTATTCATGTATTCAATATATTATATCAACAAACGTTTAATAAAGGGCTATATTTTTGTTAAAATAAGGGGAACAATTTTTAGTAAATTCTCAACTAAAGTCTGAGAATGCTTTGTGAAATCTGGGCCAGATTGTACAGGACGTAAACTCAGTCAAATAAAAATAACTAATATAAAAAGACGTCAACAGTTTTAATTAAAATAAGATAACAAAAATATTTAACATTACATATCAATCTATTAACAGTAAATAATATTT
This sequence comes from Patella pellucida, assembly GCA_917208275.1. NCBI lineage: Eukaryota > Metazoa > Mollusca > Gastropoda > Patellidae > Patella > Patella pellucida. Next base: position 15,135,078 of record OU795041.1, read on the forward strand.
TAAAAACAATTAATTATAAATTAAACTCATTAATTAAAATCTGTATCTAAAATCAATTCTTTACCGTGATTTGGAAATTACCCTAATGAAATTTGTAACTCACTCTGTGCCCTAAATATAGCAGATGCAATACAGTCTTTGGTTAAAAGAAAGAAAAAAAAAGAGTCCACTTGGTCACACACAGATATAACCCAGCATTTCAGGGGCAGATCCAGAATTTTTTGCAGGAAGGGGGGGGGGGGGGGGTGCCAGACTCCTGAAAATTTGACAATGCATGATGCTTTCATCATCTCTAAATTACTAGGCACACTGAGCTTTTTAATGAGAGAAATCCAATGAATTTGTAGGATCACATTGGGGTTCAATTTTATTGATGCAAAGCATTAATTGTGATATCACACTTGTCTATATCACGCTTTGAATGCTAATCCCAGCCAACCATCTGATGATGAAGGATAAAGCACACAATCGTTGTTTTACAATTTTTTTAGTAGCTGAGCACAGCGGGGTTTGGAGTAGTTTGGACACCTCATCCCCCCCCCACCTTTAATCCACCCCTGCATATCAACATAATCCATTATTAATGAGACTAATTTGGCAAGAAAAACTATTATGACAAATGTATAAAACCGGAGAAAGTTAGAATGGATTTTGTCAAGATCCAATAATTCAAGCTAAGCCATTAATAAAAAAAACATTAATGAAAATTCAACAAATTTGTTTGTCATTTAATTAAATTTTGGCAATATATGGCTTGGAGCCTGTCCAGAGCTGGTGCAAAATTATCTTGATAGTATCGAGTAGCCTCATAAAATGATACAGCCGTTTCCCATTGGTTCTGAAAAAAGAACAATATTTCACATTTAAAGTAGCTTAGTCTATAACTCAATATCATCCAAAACGTTCGACATTGAAAACACAGACTATTTGTCCATTTTAATCAACATTGGTGTTGTGATTATACCGGGAAAATATGGGCTTCTGATATCAAATATTTAAGACAAAATGAACATTTTACGATTGGTATGCTATATGTTCCGGTCCAGTCGGTTGGCTTGCAAGTGTAGTCATTTGGAAAGTAGTGAGTTGAATCCGAGTGAATAATGTAGTAATGTAGTAATAATATTACTAGATCACAGCAAAATGTCTCATTTGTGAAGTTGCAGAAAAGTATCAAAACTTATTTTTGTGAAATGAAATGGGGTTTAACATCCTACTTTTCTGCTGCACCAATAGGTTAAGAAAAACGAGTGTACGTCAAACAGACTACTATGAGGGAAATTTTGCTCCGACAGCAGCATTATGGCACACTCTTATTGCAAATTCAAACTGTCACGTGTGCTTCTACATGTCCACAGGAACTTGTTTTTTTGTCCCATCTGAACGTCTTGACGCCGACCATGGCAGGACCTTGCAATAGGAAACCACGCTGATAATTTCTAGGCCAAAACTGGGAGTAAAACCAGGACCCCTTGGTTAGTGAGATAGAGTCTTACTCAGCCATCTCGCCTCCTTATGACAATTATAGGTTACAGTAGGGAAGGGATGTTGTTTAACGTCCACTCAACAAAAACTAGGTCATTTCGGGAATAACATAGTTTAATTTTATTTTAATACTTTGCTTGTGCGTATGGGCCTTTAGCAGTGGGAGGAACCAGGAGAAAACCCACGAGGTTGGACAGGCGACCCTACTCCTTGCCACGTACAACCAGGGTTTCGAAACCACGCCAGTTGGTTCAATGACAGACTTTACGATACAGTGCGCACATGCTAACCATTCAGCCATCCAACCCTCTAGTAAGGAATGAAATGGGGTTTAACGTCCTACTGTTCTGCTCCAAACTGGGCTAATGAAGACGGCAGTAAGGAAGGAAGCAGACTACACAGTGTGAGAGTAAAGTACCTACCAATGCAGCGTATATATTTCCAAGTGTAAAATATAATATAGGTAAAGACGGCTGTACTTCTAGAGCTAAATCTACTACCACGATTGCATTATTAAAATATCTCCCTTGTAGTAATATATTAGCATAACCAATTAACACCAAGTCCTGTAAATAATTTAAAGATTAGATGACAGGTCACTCTATAATACTTAAAAAAATAGATAATGAAAAGTGAATATGCAGAAAATTTCAGTCAAATAGCTTTACTGATTCACTCTAAACTGAGATATTAGCGATTCAGTTTTAGGCTACCCTCGATAATTACTACACGATAATAAATAATGTCTTGATTATCCATTTTTATGGTTATTTCATCCATCACAAAATGTATTCAATTGCACTAAATATCACAGGCTAACGATGGCATCAAGAGTTGATTATGGTCTGGATAAGTTAATGAATGTCTTATTAATAAATCAGATAACATTTAAGGCCTTAAGACAGATTTAACTTTTGAATAATGTAGGTTTAATAGCGAATGAAATGAAATGGGGTTTAACGTCCTACTGTTCTGCTACCAGTCGGCTAAGGAAGACGGACATACGCCATACAGTGTGATACGAGGGAAATTCTGAATGACTAGACAGCTGACCCGCCATCCTGCATCACTGACAAGAAGAAACCACAGCAGAAAATCCTGATGACCTTTCTAGGCCAACACCAGGAGCCAATCAATATTGATATAAACTTACTGAATACTCTCTAGGAACATGTGACAACGCCAATCTGTAACAATCAAAAGCTTTCTCAATATCCCCTTCAACTCTCCAATATAATCCTGCAGCTGATGCAGCAACCCAGGATGTCTTATTCTACAAAAAAACAAACACAGAAATATTCAGAGAGAGAGAGAGAGAGATTAATACAAACTAGGTCATAGAAACTAAAATTTGTACCTTTTGTAAAGCTAATGCTATTCTATTGGCTACAACTTGTACTGGTTCAATCTCACCACTCAAACTCTGTAAAACCTATAAATAAAAACATCCGTTACTATAATCAGACAATACACCGACAGAATGAGGATTGTAAAACTCTGTAAAACCTATAAATAAAAACATTCGTTACTATAATCAGCCAACACGCAGACAGAATGAGGAGTGTTTGGGGGAGAGCCTTATTGATAATATCCAAAATTCTATTTTTATTGTTTATTAGAAATATCCTAATTTCTGTTAAAATGTACAGTAGATATACTATACCTAATTTACTTAAAAAAAGATGATATGTCTTACATAAGCCAGATATAGGAAAAGTCCCAAGTGGCTGCACCTGGAGTCCAAGTCGAGTCCTAAGTCTTCACAAAGTTCAAGGCCTGTTCAAGTCGCCAGTTCATAAAATGAGTCAGCAATTCATGGTGATTAATGCAAATTAGAGTTATGTCCTTAGATCTTTAAAGTCGAGTCACAAGTCAGGTCTTTGGAATACTTTGGATGCGACTGAAGTAGGAGTCAAGTTTACATTCCTGACAAGTGCTAGGTTCCAAATATCACAATTCGCGCTACGATTGAAATCGTGATTTTAATCGTGGAGTAATCATGATGATCCTATCAGGTCCTCTCGCATATATTAAGGTCAGTCGTAGTAATTGTGTTGATCGTATCGAAACATATCCAAATGTATCGACTCAGCACGTACCAGATCGTAGACTCAATAGGGACAATCCTATCACACATCGCATGACATTGGGAAACTAGCAAAAAATAGCTTACCTCTAGAAGTCCATTCTCTGCTTTATATTGTATTTGATTATTAATATTAACTAGATGATCTCTAGCTAACTGAGGTATAATATCATCTCTTGAACACTCAGGTTCATCTAAATTATGTTTAAATACTGTATTATAATCCATATATTCTTGTATACTGAAAAATATAAATCATATACTCATGCAGACTCAAAAATATAATATACATATACCGGTACTCTTACATAGTGAAATACACAATAATAAACTTGTGTATAGTTAAATACACAAGTGTATTATTATACTCTTGTATAGTGAAATACATAATAATACTCTTGTATACTGACATACATAATAATATATTCTTGTATACTGAAATACATAATGAAATATACTCTTGCATACTGAAATATAATAAATATATTCATGTATGTACAGTAATATATAATGAAATACTCATGTATACTGAAATATATAATAATATACTCTTGTATACTGAAATACACAATAATATTAGAGTACTGCCACTGCAGATAACAGATGAGTCCATTGGCATGCTTTCAATCCAAGAATTGTATGTGATAAAGAGTGGGGTTGTCTGCTAAATTTCATGGGGTTGTTTTGGGTCCTTTATTTTGTGGGGCAACATGTTATCTATCAAGTATCCAACAGGAGTTCAATCCAGTCTATTGCTTTTTGTTTTAAAGAGTAGGGAAATATTAATAAAGATAGCTTACTTAATTTGTTTGGCTTCAAAAGCTAAATGAGTACTTTGAAAGAGAGAAAAATCTATAAAGTTTGATTCTTCACAGTGTAGGTCTTTTTCATCAAATACTTTACGTTTAGACATCGACCATAATGCTACACCTAAAATAAATAAACAATCAACAATTTTTAATGAAATTAAGAAATTTGGGAGAGTTACAACATCTAAAATATCTAACTAAAATCAATTTCTTAACACTCAAAAACTAACTGAAACCGTCTCAACACAGGAAAGACACATCCCTAACCCTAACCCTAACCCCAGGTATAATAACTGTACAGAATTCAATAGGAACCATCGAAATATTACCGGGTGTAAAACGCAATTTTTTTAAGTTGGTTCCCAGAAGGCAGGCAAACAAAAAGAATGAATGAATGCATTAAATGGGGTTTAATGTCCTGCACCTAACCTGGGCTAATTGAAGACGGGCATACGCCCTACAGTGTGCTATAAGGGAAATTTTGCTGGGGCAGCAACTGAATTCCAACTGACAAGGGATCTTTTATGTGCACTCCAATGTGTACACGGGACCTTGGTTTTTTGTCCTATCTGAACAACTAGATAGCTGTCCTTCCTTGTAAGGCCCTCCGTCTGCATCACTGGCAAGGGTAAACCACGCTGGAAAATCTGGATGAACTTTCTCTACCAATGCAGGGATCGAACACCCGAACTCCAGGCTAGCGAGCAAGCACCTTACCCACTTAGCCATGTGATCCCCTAAAACAAAAAGAGACCTGTGGTAGGGATCAATAAAAACCAGAATATCAAATGTTTTGCATTTACCACAAGAAACTGAGTTGACTTAAAGCCCACGGCCACTCACAAAAGTCAAAGGTTTCTCACTAACAGCCTTGACAGTCACGTCAGAAAAAGGTCATAGGTTACTTACTACTAGATATATCTTGTGAATCTATCTGATCTTCAGCCACCTGTACTTCTGGTTGTTGTGGTAGTTGAGATTGTTGTTTATTCGTTGTTAAGGTACAGTGAGTTACCCGCCCATCTGTCTCTCCTTCACCATCAAAGTAACGTAACTCTATGTTAATATTATTTGTGGCCAGTTCTTCACTCTGAATAAATAAAACATCAAATACAATATTACGATATTAAACACATAATTGTTTATAGCCAATGAGAATAAAGTCTAGGGGATTATAGCTCCTCCCATTAACAATTAATATATACATGTAGATAACAATGACACCTGCTAAAATCACTTTTTCAAACTTCACGTTAAATCAAAGAGAAATGGGGTTAAATGTCCACTTGACACCAAATTCGTTCTTTCGGGACTAACATATGTTTCAATTTTAATTCAATAATTCACTTGCATGTAGGGGCCTTTAGCAGTGGGAGAAAATCAGAGGACATTGGCATGCACATAAAAGATCTCTAGGCAATTTGAATTTGATATAGAGTAGGCCATAGTGCCACTACTCGGACAAAATTTCCCTCGTAGCACACTGTATGGCATATGCTTGTATTCATTAGCCCAGTCGGAGCAGAACAGTAGCACACTATACCCCATTTCATGATGTTAACCATATTTTAACTGTCTGTGAAGACCTAGAATTTTTCTATAAGAGGATTCCAGTCATTGTCATCATTATCTATTAACTGCATTAATCAGCAGACTCCAAACCTTAGTTTTACATTGAAGCGAACCCTAGCATATTTATTTAGACATTATATTATTCAACATAGAGTGGCCTTTATCATTAGTCAGCAGACTACAACCTTAGTTTTACATTAAAGCGAACCCTAGTGTATTCAGTTAGACATGTGATTCAACATGAGTGGGCCTTTACTATAAAGATAATTAATTTCTTGATGTTTTTGTTCATAAATATCAAAGCCTATTTAATGTCCTAATAGACATGCATGTCAAATGATATGAAATTAAAAGAAATGTTAATATACTATTAATATTTATACAAATTCCATGCTTAAGTGTACTTTAACAACAATAAAAATCACAATGCAAAAAAAAAACATAATACTAATTTTGTATTAATAAAAACCAAAATATAAAAATGGAAATAAAAATGAACACAACAATTAAACATGAAATGTGACAATAACTATGTTATTAATTCAAGTGATTTTTAAATCCATTGCAAACCACAATATTGTAAGAGTTAAATCTCTTAACAGAAAATTTTCATTATGTCATATGGCATATGAGAGAGAGAGAGAGAGAGAGAGAGAGAGAGAGAGAGGGAGGGTTTATATAGTTTCATTTTATTTCAATAATTCGCTTGCTCGTAGGCGTAGGGGTCTTTAGCAGTGGAAGGAAACCTCCAAACCAGAGGACCTACATAAAACCCACTTACTGTCACGTAAAACCGGAGAATCTAAACCACCTGAGTTGACTCATTGACAGACCATAGGCCATCCAACCTCCTGAAAGGCGTATGCCAGTCTTCATAAGTCCAGTTGGTGCAGAAAAGTAGGACATTAAAACCACACTTTTTATACAAGCAAATACATCTGTGATTTGGCTCTGGTTTATTGTCAAATCTGCTTTTAATGAAACAATGATTTTTCACTCACGCTTGTGAGCACATGGATCGATTATACAATGAATATCCAAATTTGGAACAAAAATAAAAGCTAGGTGATATTGACATGCATCAATACAGCCATGCAAAAAAGCATTTTATATATAAAATTGTTAAATGCAACATATCTCTTGGTTTAACCAGATTGCTGATTTCAGTTTCCACTGCAGATTTCATGATTTAACCAGATTTCACTGCAGATCTCATGATTTAACTAGCTTTCACTGCAGATCTCATGATTTAACCAGATTTCACTGCAGATCTCATGATTTAACTAGCTTTCACTGCAGATTTCATGATTTAACCAGATTTCACTGCAGATCTCATGATTTAACCAGCTTTCACTGCAGATTTCATGATTTAACCAGACTTTACGGCAGAACTCAAAATTTAACCAGATTTCGCTGCAGATCTCATGATTTAAAGAGTTCCCACTACAGGTGTCATGGATTAACCAGATTCCACTGCAAAAATCATGAGATTTAATTATATTTCACTGCAGATATCAATAATATCATATTTATCCATATTACACTGCAGACATCATGATTTGAAGAGTTTCCACTGCAGTTCTCATATCAATAATATTATATTTATCCATATTTCACCGCAGACATCATAATTTAACCAAATTTCACAGCACATATCTAGTAATACACCATGCACTACTCTGTATAATATCCAATGGTATGAATGATCCAATTAAAATTTGATCCTTAATTTTGCATGTGATTAGATTTGATGGTATGCACAAAATAACTAAGAGACTATCGCAAAATTTCAAAAATTTGTGTTTAAACGAATAAGCCACAGAACTAGGACGATGAATGGAACAACATCGAGGATTGAAAATAATGGAAGGTAATATGTCAATAGAATTGAAATTAAATGGGGTTTAATGTCGAAGTGAATAATGTTCTGATCTTATACTGGGCTCATGAAGGCGGGCATACAGTGTGCTATGAGGGCAGTGGCACAATGGCCTACTCTTATATGGAATTGCAACTGCCAAGGGATCTCTTATGTGCACATCAATGTTTACATGGGAATTCGGTTTTCTGTCCCAGGTCCTCCGTCCTTCACAACTGACAAGGAGAAAACATGTTGTGAAATATTGCAACAGGTCGGTTGGTGTATTGAGATCTATTTGTTGGTTGTTCGTTGATCACATGTGTCGAAATTTTGCAACTGTCCCCTAGACAATAAAATATTCACATACACAACAGTTATGACAAGCTACTGTCTCTACTACATCTATCTAAATTTAAAGAGGTAGTCAGCATTTAATACATTTGTCTGCGATACCCCCTCGGCTGGAAGCTTAAGTTAAATAAAGCTATTTCACACACACCTTTAATACACTGCCTAAAAAGTATGATTTAAAATAAAAAAATACAAATTTTTCTGGAAAATATCTATTAAATAGAAAAATTGTCCTTCAGCACTGAAGGTTTAAATGACTGACTACCACTTTAATAATTATTTAATGAAGAACAGTTTCACAAAATTCAATTGGTATTTTGCCCACATTTTAATTTCTAAGAATCTACACACACACGTACAAGATAAGCTAAAGTTAGTGATATTAAAATAATAAAATTAGTAATTAACTAATAAAGAAGTTTACTGCAGTTTACAAAATACATTTAAAAAGAACAATGTGAGCTTTAACTGGTACATTTTCTCATCTTCACAGTGTCAAGTAGGCTATACTACACTCTGGCTGTCTGTCTACAGTTAGCTCCACTTGAGAACAGACACTAAGCTAGCTGACAGATGCGGTTACCATAAAAAAGGATAATTGAGACTTTGTATCTTATCGTATGGTATTATTAATGAACTTTCAGCAAGCCTATAATCATGTCATGGAAGTAATTTGACTGAAATTTTCAGCATATTCTCCATTCATTATCTATTTTGAAACTATTATAGTGAGAACTGTCGGCTCCTTATCTAATCTTACCGAATAACGTTTAAAGATATCTTATAAATGTCTTGATGCTGTGAAGATCAGACTTTCTAAATGTTAACATACAACTACAAATTACATACATACATAGATATAAAATAAATAACATGCCTGAATTAACAAATACATAAAACAAGAACCTGTTATGTTGAGATACAACAAACAGACTACAAGCATATATACCATGTTTTAACTGTTCCCTTCCTGGAAATCATTCTGTCTTTCCTTTCTTTGTTTCTTCTGGACACCTGTTACCACTGTTTGTCGTGTATACTGATTACACTATTTTGCCTGATTACACAATTTTGGTTATACCTTTTTTTTAGAACTTTGAATTTTGTCTAATGGTTTGGATTGTTCGTACTTGGTTTTATTTTAGTTCTGTGAACAAACATTGCAGGAACATTTACGGAACTCCCTTCTCTTGAAATAATACCACTGGTATCCTTTTTTTTTTATTTCTCTAGTGAATTCCCTAAAACCTCTTGGCAACATATAAGACCCTGTTCACCACAGAAGTTTAAATTAGGATGTCACAAAATGCCCATGACCTTTTAAGACCAGCTCAAAATGAAATGGATGTCGCAGGCCCCTTATATGAGGTGGCTTGTAATGTTAAATATTTGAATTCTACCAATTCCAAGTTTCGAGCATATCTTCCTTTAAAATGACGAGATTTTTAATTCCTCAAGGATCAAAAACCAAAGTTCAACAGAATGCCTGAAATTTACTGTGTTGAGTCTTGCTTTGTTTTTTTTTGATAATTTTCAATCGCTTTTTTTTTAAAATGAATGTTATGAAGTCCACCAACTTCAACACTAAATATTTCTGCCTTTTTTAAGAGATCAATACATATATCACATACAAATTTCAAGTCATTAAAGGTCTTTAAAATTGATGCAGACCGGTAGTTTTTTATTTGGTTCAGATAATTAGTCATATTTTCCGAATTAAAACTGAACAACTGAAAAATGTTCTTTAGTTTTGTAATAGACTAAGTTATAAAGCCCAGTGAGCTTGCTGTTCATGTTTAGAAATAAGATATCCTTCAGTCTTTAATTCAAAGGTTGAGATCAATGGAAAGCGAAATGAAATGAACTATTGATGACTGCAGTAGGATTTGTCAATTTTAATCATTTTTGGACCAGGCTTAGTCTAAATTATTGTATCTTTAAATATCCTTTTTTTTTAATTGTCTAGGATTTCAGATTTGTGCTGTCAAAATATGTGTGATCAAGTTTTTGACAGAACATTGAAACTTTTCAAGAAATAAAATGTGGGGATTCTTGGCTTCTCCTATATTTGAATACAACAGATCAAAGAAATAGATTCTGATGAACAACCTTGACTATCTACTATTATTTATCATGTATCTTTTTTCTTTACTACCAGTGCGCTGTTTCAGGCATTGTCCAGGAGCACTCTTTAAAGAGAGAGAGAAATGGGGTTTAATGTTCACTTAATGTTTCATGATTAACATATGGTTTAATTTTATTTCAATAATCTGCTTGTGCGTAGGGGTCTTTAGCACTGGGAGGAAACCGGAGGACACGGAGAAAACCTAAGATGTCTGACAGGCGACCCTACTCCTTGTCACATACAACCCGAGATTTGAAACCACGCCATCTCCCTGCACTCTTTAACACTGATTGATTGGTATTGAGCAAGAGATAAAGAATAAGGAGGCGACCTGGTGATTGGAATAGTTTCATATAATATATAATTAACTAAATAAGCCCAATTACTGCATTATCTACTACGTAACAAAGCAACATTCTAAAATCTGGCTTTTTAAGTAGAATGATTAATTCCCAAGTCAAAGACAATTCCACTCAAATGTCAGAAAAAGGGACAAATTCGGCATCATCGACCCAACATACTCTTCAGCTAAATAAATTTACAATACTATAAATAAATACAATAGCCAAATTTTCAAGCAAATGGCTGAATCGTCTAAAAATGAAAAGTAACAAACCTGTATTATGACATAAATAAATTGATTTTATTTTTTTCCATATTTTTGTGAAACAAGGTTATAATCGTTTAACAGTATATCACAGTTTGACACTGAGTCTGTCACAGGAAAAATGATAAAATAAGACATTATTATTATTATTATTACAAGGGAGACAACAAACAAATCATGATATGTCGTTAACAAATTATTACCCTAATATATTTTTATTGATTTTCACTGACGAGCCACATTCTTTGTGTCCTGTATCTTCTGCACATGATTGATACTACTAATCGAAAAATCTAGGTGAAATTGAGGGAATTTAGCAAGAAAATATACCTAAATAGGCTTCACCGACCAAATCTTGTTACAGTATTAGGCTTTTTTTAAAATCCTAATTGGTTAATAATGAGATTTACAATCTCGTTCTGTTCATAGTTCCACAAAACGAAGCCCTGTCTTTACCAATACAAGCAATTTGATCAACCAGAAAGATGATGGGGTTTAATAACCACTAGACACAAACTAGGTCATTTCAGCTCTGATTTGTGGTTCAATTTTACTTCAATAACTTGTGCGTGTAGGAGTCTTTAGCAGTGGGTACTCAGAGAAAACCCACAAGGTTGGACAGGCAACCCTACTCCTTGTCACATACAACTGGGGAATCCAAAACCACTCCAGTTGACTCAATGACAGACATTATTATACAACGGGCCCCCAATGTAGTTCAACATTATATATAAACCAAACTGTGTATTACCGTATTAATCACACAGTTATATTACCATACCCTATTAGACGTGGAAAGATTTTTTGATTCTGCGAGTAGTTGATGATCAAAATTTGATCCATAGATCCACGTTCAGAATATAGAACATGAAGAATGTGGCTGTATTTGGAACTGTGTACAAAAAATACTGATTTATATTCTTGATTTCAGATTTCCATAAATACATAAACAGGTAAGTAAAAAGATACAACAATTTAAGTCAAAACTTACTCAGTTCAAACACAATTTATTTGCTTCCTAAAGCACAGGGCAAAAACTAGAAATCAAAGAGTATTACCATAGCATGTCTTACTGACAGTATTAATTGGCTATAAACGTTATTACAATCATAACTAGGTTCAAATCTTTGTGTGATATCTTGGCCAAGGACTTACATGTCTGTCGCAAATATTATTTTGAAATCATAAGTTTCAACTTATACCATAGATCAATAATCAAAACTTTCAAAACAGATCATAAATTTAAAAAGATCAAAAGTTTATAACAAAGATCACAAGTTGCAACTATGATCATCAATTGAATAAAGATCATAAATTTTAAAAAAAATCATAAATTTGAATACAGATCATTAATTGTAATAAAGATCACAAGTTGCAACAAAGATCATTAATTCAAATAAAGATCATTAATTCAAATAAAGATCATTAATTCAAAAAAAGAGATCACAAGTTGCAACAAAGATCATTAGTTTGATGAAGACATAATTTAGGTATGGAACCTCAAAAACAAAAAAGTTCTGTATCTCAGACACCATTGTTTTGGGGAGTTTGAAATTGACCAAAGACATTTTTGCTTTTATATCAATCTAATCCAAACTGCTATTCTCCCTAGTTTAAAATCGTTCTTGTCGTGTCTGAGAATCAGTGAGAAACGGAATTTGTGGACGGGGTTGGGAGGCGGACAGAGAGGGGGCTGTCTAACTGTTTACAATTTAATACCCTACTTGTTGTACTATGGAATGTTAATTGATTACATGTATGTTCCATATTTTATTTCTGAACAAAGAAAATGAAATAAGCACCATTATTTCTTGGCTAACATATTATCTATATGTTGACCGTTTAAGAAAACTAGAAACTACATTATATAAATGTAAACAAAGCTTAAAAAAGTCATTAGTTTAATTGTTAATAATTCTGATGGTTTTACTAATACTATGGTCTCGGGACTAACATGTGGTTTAATTTTACTTCAATAATTCGCTTGCGCGTAGGGGTCTTCAGCAGTGGGGGGAAACCAGAGGACCCAGAGAAAACCCACAAGGTTGGATAGGAGAACCTACTTTGTAACATAGACCTGATAATATATATAGAGAGACAAATAGTGTTAAACATCAACTCGACAAAAAGTGGGTGATTTTGTGACTAACATAGGTTAAATTTGTTTTCAATAATTCGTAGGAGGTAATTTAAGGGCCGGGAGAAAAATCCACGAGGTTGGTCAGGCAACCATAAATCTGATATGGTTTTCAGTTTTCAATCAATTAAAATAAAGGAAATTTTAATTTCGACCTCCAATAGTTATATACTAACAGAATTAAAACCAATGAAATAAACAAATCTACAATGGCACTAAAATGAACAGATTTAAAATTCTAAAAAAACTTTGCAAATATAAGCTTATTTATAAAAACACATCTATACTAGTTATTTATAAAAAGTGTTACTGCATATTAGCTTAAAACAGTTAAAATATCGGAATTAAAAAATACAACTAAGAAGATATCATTAATTAATTCATCAATTATTATTTAAATAATTAAAAATGAGGAGCTGAAATTAACAAGTTCTGTTAAATCTGGTACAAATTAAATATAAAGGACATAAATTTATTAAATAGAATAAAAAATCAAACTTTTTAAGTATGCTACTTTCTTTTTTTATTATAATAATAATAGTCTTATTATATACTGCTAATGATTATGAAATCTATCAAAATCTCAATTTTTCATGTTTTGTATGCAAGCTGTATGTCGTCCCTTCACCCATTGCTGCGAATCTCGTAAAGATACAAGCGAAAGCTGGGATAGGTTGTTCAAGCTGTAACACTTACATATGATCTGTATTCATCTTGGTTACATCCGGGAGACTTCGTCCCATCGCTGAATATTATGCATTCTCCTTCCTCAACATGAATATCACTTGCGGATTGCACGAATATTAACTTTTGATGAAGAACGCCATCAACGAACTCTAGCTTTATGTGGGGTTTCTTCTGATCCGGCTATAAGATACAACAAAAAAAGAAAATATAAGCAAACACAGTCATAAAAGTGAGGTTGTTATCACCTATGGGCATAAATGATTCAAATGATATTAATACATTTTAAATATATTTCGAAAAAATTTCAAACCCTATAAACTAATTGCAACATAGTACAAATATTTTTCATCTAATTTAAGATATTGATAACAAATTTAAAGGGCAAACATTATTAATTTTTTAAACAACGATGAAGTTGACCAATGAAGAAGTAGAATTAAGGCATGTTATCTATTTGAATATTTAAAAGCATTTTTCTTTTTAATTTATTTTCTTTAAAATAAAGCCAGTGAACTAATAATAAGGCCAACAGTTCTATGTGATAAGGCTTAATAATTAAAGGGGGAGTTGTAGTTGAATGCTACTAATTATAGTTATAACGAATGGGAGAGAACTCTACTCAAGCCATGGATAACTCATGCAATGAACTGGGGGTTTGAAGTCACAGATATATAAATGTAAGTATATTAATAATAATACTGATAAACAATTCATCAAACAAACAAAAATTAACAATTTTCTACAAATTATTTGCAAACATTTAAAGGAAAAACAACAACAATTCAGGATTGTTTACATCTCAAAACTCAAAAAAATACACCATTTTATTGTAAAGGTTAAACACATAGATAAGCCAATAATATGATTATTAAAAATAACTACAGGACAAATGAGCTGACTTATGCAAAACTGGTTACAGGATCATTGTTACTATACTTGTATAAAACCGATAAAAATCTTAGAATTCATTGATAGGAATCATTTTTGACCAAGATGGGTTTTTTTTTTAATGAAACATACGGTATTTCCTCGAATACAGTCCTGCCTTGATTATAACCTGGGCCTTGAATAGAACCCGGGGTAAGGGGCTGTTGAAATAAATACAACCCAGGTCTCGAATAGAACCCGGGTCAAGCGTAAAAATTGAATACTCCCTGTCAAAATATAAATTTATTGATGATCCCTGCACAGGAAGTAGAATTGTCTCATGGCACGGACAGAAAGTTTAGCCTTTGTATTTGAAAGACCGACCCTGTCTGCTTGTTTTACTTGTCCAAAATGTCACTCCTATAGAAGATTTTGAAGCATTAATTTGGGTCTGAAAAAATACAACCTGGCCTCGCAAAGAACCCGGGGTCAGGGGTGCTGAACAAAAAAGAACCCTGGGGTTGTATTCGAGGAAATACGGTACTTCCAATTGTGTATGGTCCTCAACTCTATATTAAATCTTTATTCAGACAATTGTTTCTTTTTTACTGTAATTTCTAAATCAGTTATGTTTGACGAAATACGCAAAGAGTTCAAATTAAATGTCAGTCTGTGGCGTCTGGTTATTCCAGTCTACTCTGGTAGTCTTCGCTTGTGGGATATGTTTAACCTCGTTCGTCGAGTCGCAAATTACAAATGGCACTCTCTAGCATACTGCGATGTGATTCCTGTGCCAAGTTTAAAATTTTCATTGTGTCTTAAATACTAGAAGCTCATCTTTTCCTGGTAAGATAACAACATCAATGTTGATATTTAAATTGACCAATAATTTGTGTTTGTAATGTCGAAGACTGTGGATGATAATGAGTTAAAGATTTGACTACTTGGTACACTGGTCTTGATGTCTTTTAACCCAAAATCTAGCAGACATTTAGCTGTTTTTACTGCACTCTTCTTCTTCTCTTGGAGTCTAATGTCCGCTTCCACCTTAAACTCCATGTGAATGAAGATACACTTTAGTGAACCTGGCTTGAAAAATCCCTGAGTTTCTTCTGATTCTGAGACATTTCAGTTGTGAGTACATTGTCCAGAATATAAAGATTTAATGATATACTGATTTTTACTATTCAAATATTATAAATGTCATCGAGTTGACAAATTAAAATGATAAATTTGGGGACTGCTTTTGATGCATTTTCAGATTTACAGAAACCATAAATCTTTTTAATCAATATGTTTTCTATTATTTGCGTAGTGTTTCATTTTCAATATCAAATGATAGTATCAAATGTTTTATAAGAGACGAAAATAAACTGCTAAAATTCAATTAGTTTCACTTTTAACTGATATCTAATAACGAATACAGAAAAATTGACAAGCTCTTTCAGATTCAAATATTTGAAAATTGGTGTGAGTACTACATTTATTATACTAAACAAACAAACTACTAACATTCATGAAACACAAATAAGGCAAATTCTAATATAATAACAGCTCCCCAGCTCCCAGCAGCAATAACAGTTTCCCTGCCCTCAGCAGCAAAGTCATCCAAGCAACCCAAATATTTGAGATATAAATGACAAGTTATCAAACATTTCGTCCTTTATCTCTCACATGTTTAAAATAATCACCTTCTCAAGTTTAAAATATTTCATCAAGAGTTCTCTCTCCTGTATCATTTCAACAAGCCACAATAAGCTCAAAATATAAATAAACAGGTTGTCATAGAAACATATTTTTCAATATTTAAAAATCTACCCTTGGCTATAATTAATTTTCAGTCAAGTGCCAAGTCCTTATTCATATTGTCAAATTTTTCAAAATATTTGTTTTCAGTTCATACGACTTAAAATGACTTCCACAACTTGAAAATAAGATCCACTTTACGCACGTAAACCAGTTTCATTTTTCAAGGCTATTTCATACGATTGATTGTCATTGCTTGACGAGTCTAACAGATAACTATCTTTACTAATTAAGATTCTCCATGAAAAATAATGATTGTTTTTTTATCTATCTGAAATGAATCCATAAATACTATTAAGCCAATAATAGATTTCTATAAGTTTTCCAGGAACATTTTTTTTGGTGATAATAATTAACAGATTGTTCTTGGCAAAGCAGATCCACAACGAATATCAATTAAAAATTGGTTCAGTTGTGTTCAGTATTTCCAAAGATATGATTAACTGAAACTGTTTCAAACAATACGACCTATAAGTATTGTGTAAAATATTTTGATGGGCCTCCATTGATGGACCTCTGATGGGCCTCTTTTCAGTCTGATTGAATCCATGAGAGGTGAATATCTACCATTCATATTTTGTTTTTTTTTTCTTAATTAAATGTTAAATAATCAATCCGAAAAATCTAATCTTGTCTAAAAAATGCACAGGATTTACACTAAACAACAAATAAAATACAATCTAAGACAATCAAGCCTGGAAATAAGGCACCTGTCACAGACAATGTCAGGCATAGATTCACACTTTTTCGGGCATAAAACCTCTGGTGCCTGTCATTTTGTCCAGCACTGATTTGTCTTTTTTATTGATATTATCAATACATGTCCAATGCTAAGTTGAAAATGCCAGGTACTATATCATAATTAGTGCCTGATATTTTGTCAGGTACTGTGTACATCTAAAACCGTTATTTCCAGGCTTGAAGACAACATCATGCTAAACACAGATATAACTACAATACAAGAGGCATCAAAATCACTAGTTGAAATATAGGTAATTGTATACTGATCCTACCATGCACTGTGTTGAGTGCAGAGCCACTGGTCGGACAAAGAGCTTGGGGGGAGTTATCACATGAGCTATTAGACCTGAGTGAGTCTTCATTGGTAAAAGACACTGGAAAAGTTTACAATTTTAAATTCCTTTAATTCTATTTTCAAACAATTAAAAATAAAATAACAATAATAGAATTTTCTTTTTAATGGTATATCATTTAATTAAAATTATAGCAACATTTCACTTTGTTTTATTTTTCATTTCTTTAAACCATTTTATCTTGATTTAAAGAAATATCTTTTAGTAAGGGACCGTAGCAAAATTTCAACATTTGTATCCAAACAAATAACCTGCAGAACAGTGTTGAACATCACCGCGGATGAAAAATGATGAATTAGATGTCTGGTATTTAAGATGTATTATGTATTATCAATATTTTTTCTATTATTTGTATTCTATTATTTTATAAGAGCCAAAAAATAAACAAAGTTCCATTAAAATAAATGACATCAAATAATGAATACTGAATAATGAGTTCTCATAATCTTGACAAGCTCTTTTGATAAAGAGTTGACCGTTCTTGCTATAATAGTTTCAAACTAGATAATTCATTCTGAGCCAAGTTAACACTTTTTGAAGCTTTGACAAGATGTCGCAAATATTCTTTATTACTGAAGCGACATTACTTGTTAATCCAGGCTGAACCTTGCTTCTTCATTTTTAAATTAAATCATTAAATAGAGATCGCATTCCCAATGTCGAGAGAGTTGGTTATAGGGTTGTCATGTGAATAAATGTCTAATTAATAGTTTATATAACATTTGAAGCCAAAATAAAAACCTGCAATAGGCAGATTTAGCTTTTGAATAATGCATCGATAATAAATCATAAATGGAAATATGTCAACATTTTTTCTTACAGGTGGCCCAGGTGTGATGGTATTGGGTCGAGACCTATCTATGAGTTATTCGTTTGGAGTCAAGTGTTGAAATTTTGCGACAGACCGCCAGTACTAATTTTGATTAATAAATATCAATAACAAGCCGTTGCCATGCAAGATATGCCCACATTCTCGAGGAAGAAAGGGTTGGATGTGCGTGAATATCTTCTACAGCATCCTAGATCTTCGGGATATAAACATATTTTAAGTTTCATCAAGGGTCTCAGATTTTGGTATTACATACTTTTACACTTATCTGCATACAAGGAGCGACCATTTTGTCAGGTAGTTTTGATCCAATTTTTACGAAATTTGAACTCATCTTTCCTTATAGTGTAATGGTGATATATTTAAACTTTTTTTTAAAATCAGACAAAAATTGTGACCTTTAGAGGGACCCACAAGCTAAAAACCCAATTTTTCGGACAATCCGGGAAGTTACGGTCGTATATGCGCAAATACTGGTAGCGAAAGGAACCAAGATGTTTGGGACATAAACATATATTTTACTTTTCATCAGAATCTGATAAAAATTGTGACTTTTAGAGGGTCTGCAACCTTGGCATGACATACCTTTACGTGCAGTGTTGCACTATAGGCCTATAGGCCTATCATATGATAAAGCCTTGACCTTGTGTGAAGGTATAAATAGAAGTATATAGATATGATTACCTGCACTCTCAGAGTATTACAGTCATCTCCTTTACATATTCCTTTCTTCTCATAATGTTCACTAACTTCATCTAATTTAGCTGTAAAATCACTTGTAACTGAAATACAAAGATGTATATCAGAGCAGCACACAATCGAACTTGTTTGGCTTTGATAAAGTTCTCCTCCATGCTATTCAAGTTATCAAAATTCATTGAAACTCAATATAACTCAATATACTTGTTCGTCTCATGACCTTCAACACTGTGTATAAATTTAAAGAAAACCGATATAAACTTTAGCCTCTAGAGCGTCCACAAATTTGTTTTAAAGTGATCAAGGGCCATAACTCTGTTGGTAATTATCGGAAACGACGAAAATCAAAAGGCTTCTTCGTCTCATGACTTTAAACAATGTAAATAAATTTAAAGTCAATCGGATATTAACTTTAGCCTCTAGCGCATCGACAAGATTTTTTGAAGTGTTCAAGGGCCATAACTCTGACAGTAATTATCTGAAATCGCTGCAAATCAATAGGCTTCTTCGTCTCATGACCTTAAACACTGTGTATAAATTTAAAGCCAATCGGATATTAACTTTGGCCTCTAAAGCGTCCAAAAGAATTTTTGAAGTGATCAAGGGCCATAACTCTAACAGTAATTATCGAAAATTGCTAAAAATCAAAAGGCTTCTTTGTTTCATGATATTAAACACTGTGTATAAATTTAAAGTCAATCCGTTATTAACTTTAGCCTCTAGAGCGTCCATAAGATTTTTTGAAGTGATCAAGGGCTATAACTCTGACAATAATTATCGGAAAATCAATAGGCTTCTTCGTTTCATGACCTTAAACCCTGTGTATAAATTTAAAGCCAATCGGATATTAACTTTGGCCTCCAGAGTGTCCAAAAGAATTTCTGAAGTGATCAAGGGCAGGCTAAAGCGTCCACAAGATTTTTTTAAGTGATCAAGGGCCATAAATCTGACAGTAATTATCAGAAATTGCTGAAAATCAATAGGCTTCTTCGTCTCATTACCTTCAACTATATGTATAAATGTAAAGTCAATCGAATATGAACTTTAGCCTCTAGGGTGTTCACAAGATATTGTGGACGGACCGACGGACAGACAGATGGACGGGGGCGACGTCAATATACGTCCACATTTCCATGTGGGCGTATAAAAAGCTATCTACCCAACGAAAATTTTGGAATAAGTTAGAGCCGGTCTAAGAGACGAGAATTAACATTAAAGTCAATTGGGAAATAATTAGTGACCTGTGGCCATAAAGCATGAAGGCTAAATAAGGTGAGATAACTTACAAAGTAATTCTTCCCCACCATCACCACCACAATGATTATTGGCTCCCTTCTGATGACATTGTACAGGATCTGTAGATAGATAATTTTATTTATATTATAATAAAACTGGACAAGACAGCACTGGTTAAACAGAAACACAATACACCAACAAAACAGTGAATACAAAAAATATGTTAGATATGTGTCTTTAATATAGCAGGGGTTTGAATATGAATTATGTGACCGCTAAATCTACCTATTGTAGATCTTTCTTTTGGTCTCAAATCTTAATTATTATTAACACATTTATTCACATAACAAGCCCATAATCAACTCTCTAGACCATCGAATAGTTGTGATTTTTAATGGATTAAAACATGATTGCCAAGCCTGGACACAAGCGGCCGGACACGGACGTTGTCCGTCCCAATTTTACGACATGTCAGGCACAAATTTTATTGTTCCTGTCAATTTGTCCGTCCCAATATTTTTAAAAGAAATGTAGAATCGTAACTGATGTATAAACTGAGTAGCCACTTCCACGATGTTCTAGATTGTAAACATCCGGAAATTCGGAGTCTTGATCAACCCAGACAGTTATTCTGTTATTTTTACTCTTTGCTATATGTGCGACAAAATAGGTCAGCTTATTCGAGACTTAAAAGTTTCACGCGAGAGCGAGGTCCCCGGCTTTGAGCAGACGACAAATCCCGCGCAAGTCACCCGGCCTTCGTATTTACTATGTTTAC
This sequence comes from Patella pellucida, assembly GCA_917208275.1. Taxonomy (NCBI): domain Eukaryota; kingdom Metazoa; phylum Mollusca; class Gastropoda; family Patellidae; genus Patella; species Patella pellucida. The sequence goes on from OU795041.1 coordinate 15,156,107, forward strand.
ATAAAAACACGTAATTTGGTCCAAATTAGTAGGCTAGCAGTAGCACTATGCAAAAAAAAAACACCTTTCTTCAAAAAGTTTGAGGATGATACACGCAGTAGGCCTATAACTTGATAGACATGTCAACGGATGCAGGAGTCCACGAGATATCTCGAGGGTGAAGGTCGTCTCGGCTCGTCAAAGCAAAATGACATTTCTTGTCCTAATAATTCTAATAAAAGTCACACCTTGAAAACAGCTACGGTGCGCAAATGGCTGCGAGAAGATCTTGCAAAGTATGATCCAGATTTATGTTTTTTCTTCGTAAATACGGGGGTCTCGTAACTTCGTTAAAATGCAAAGTTTGTGTGAAATACTGCGGTAGAATAAAAACAATGCGTGACTTGTCTATGGCCTATGCATGGCATGGGTAAATGGTTCACGCAACCTTCGATTGTTAAATCCATTTGACCATGCTGAAACTAAATGCCATTTAAGGCGATTGGACTTTATTCTAAAGATACAAACACTTCTTTTTTGCAACTCCATTCAGAACTAAGCAATGAGTTTGGTTTTTTTTTTCATAATTTAACACTAAAACATTCATCAATTCAGTAGGCCTACAGTTTTATTTCATTTCTTTGAAACACAACAGCGGTCAGCGATATGTTTGTCAGTCACAACCTGTGTCATGTCAGGCACCAAGTGATGTGTGCCTGACATTTTGTCAGGCACAAATTTTTGAGTTGTGTCCAGGCTTGATGATTGCCATTTAATAATTTAATCTAAATGGATAATCAAGACATTGTTTATCTTGATTCTTGACATACTATTGGGGTTTTTTTCAGCATATTCACCTGTATGCTGAATTTATTAATTTGTGAAATGTTGCTGGCCTTATGGTGTATTGTAGAAATAAATCTATTGAAATAATAAACATTATATATAGATTAAAATATTGTGCTAATCATAAAAATAAATCGTGCTAATCATAAACTATAACTAGTCTTCTTGATTTATTTCAATTTGTTATAAAATGTTTAATTAAACATACATTATGCAAGAGCTAAATCTGCCTATTTGCAGGTCTTCCTTTAGGCCCGACTTATCTAAATTATAAATTGGACATTAATCAACTTATCCAGACCATAATCAACTCTCGATGTCAACGCTAGCCTGCGACATTTACTGGATAAGGATTTGATTTGCTGCGCAACTTCATTCATAATTTAATCATGATGGATAATTGAGATTATGTTTTTATCGTACCGACTTTAGTAATGATGATTGAGGCTAGGCCTTAAGTTCAATCACTAAATTCCCGGATGACAGCGGATCAATTTGAGTGCAATTTTCAGCAAATTCCCTTTACATTATCTGATTTTAAATATTATATTTAGAACAGCCAGCTCTTTATCTAATCTCCCATAATATATCTTTAACATGCTTTCAGCCAAAGCATAGTGATACATAATTTTATACACTGTAAATATTTGTTATTATAGCTATGCTTTATCCTTCTTGTCCATTCATAATTTTATTATGCGACTGTTTTCAGATAAAATAAAATGTTAATAGTTACAGAAATACAATGTGGCTCTATGTCTTTTAAGTGTGCACCAACAGGGATAATGAGACAACTGGCATATGTCCAGCAGTGTCTATGTCCTACTTTTATTTTAATTTTTAATTGTCAGGTGATCTTTAATATACTTCCAGTGATATACAGGGTACTATACACTTCATTGTCAGGTCTAGCTAAGCCACTACACAACCCCAGTCCTGCACCACTAACACAAGCCCAGTACTGTATCACATACACAACCCACCCTCCTTGTCAGGTCCTGCTACACCACTAACTAACACAACCCCAGTCCTACACCACTAACACAACCCCAGTCCTACATCACTAACACAACCCCAGTCCTGCACCACTAATTACAACCCATCTTCCTTGCCAGGTCTTGTACCACTATCACAGCCCCAGTCCTGTACCACTATCACAGCCCCAGTCCTGTACCACTGATTAACCCAACTACACCACTAACATGACCCACCTTCCCTGTCAGGTCCTGCACCGCCTGGATAATCCAACTTCTGTGTCTGATATCAGGTCTTGCACCACTAACACTAACACAACCCATGACTGGGGAGCTTTCCCAGACTGATCCGATTGATATACTATTTAAATGTCATTTAGTAGATGACATAAACCAATTATAAAGAGAATCATTTTTAGTTGTCAAAAAACTATAAACCCGGTCTAATCAGATATTTTTCAAATTAACAGAAAATAAAATGTTAGGAGAAAATAAATTAACAACCTATATAGTGATTAATGTAAAAAAGAAAAGAGAAATAGGGTTACTGGGAGTCAAATGGTAATTTTAAAGGGTGACTTAAAAGAGATAAACTTTTTTGATTTAGCAAATCTGATTAAAACACAGATCCTATTTCATTTCGTTTTTTATAGTTCAAAATTTTGATTTACTTGTCTTTACTACACTTGCTAGGATCTGGAAGAGTTGTTATATAACCTGTGTTCTGGATGACGTGGGGGATCAGCCAATGAAACAATCTGTTACGGCGAGTTTTTGGCTTGAGGTGCAAGGAAAACCACTATAAACATCAAAGCTGCTTGTATGACATCTGACATGACCTTCCACTACTGGTCAGATCTTCATGTAGTGTAGACCATCGACAAAAGAATACATAGATCTGTATTTTAATCATATTGTGATTTAGGGTTGATATGGTGTGTGTTAATTAAGAGTATTGATGGGGTAAACTTTATATATAATAAAATCTTTGTTAAAAAAGATTAAGTCGATGACAGTTTGTTTACTAATTCTAGTTTAATTTGTGGCTTAACTCATCGACTGTGGAACATGAAATTATTTATATTGTAACACTTGATCGTAAAATTATATCAATAGAAACCAATGTAAACTATAAATTACAATAACTAATACTATATTTTTAAACGTAAAAAAAACAATGTCGTAGCATCATTTTGAAATATGTAGCAATTTGAGAACTTTCCTATGTGCTGCATTTCTGCCTAGATTTCTTTGAATTTCATGTGCACACCGATGTGTACATGATCGGACGTAGCTTTACCTGGCCATCTGACTGACTTGCAAAGGGATTTTTATGTAAACTCATCAAAAATTAGGTCATTTCAGGGCTTACAATTATCTCAGAAATCCACTTGCTGGTAGGGGTATTTGGAGGACCTGGAGAGGAGAAACCCACAAGGTTGGGCAGGCGAACCTAGTCCTTGTCACATACAAGTGTGGGATTGAAAAAAAACACCACTGGCACTGAACACAATGATCAAATCTTGTGATCAAAAACGCACATGTGAAACTAAGCGGCCACCCACCCCACCCCCAATGCCTTGATTTGAACCAGGATGCTAATTAAAAGATGCTACATTATTATTATTAGCTTGGATGTAGTTTTATAACAATTGTCTACATCAATTTTTAACATGCATGAAATATATCTAAATACACCTCAACCAAAACACATAGAAGGGTTCTACAATATTCTTATCTAAAACTATATAAGGATTATATTATTCATCATATAAAACAACTAATATATCAAAATCAGTGGCATGATATAAAATGTAGTTTAACGTCCTACTATTCTGCAACGACTGGGTCAATGAAGAAGGACTTGCTATACACCAGGAGTGAAGTCGAGACGTCCTGTCTTCAATGCTTTATAATTCGTCAATGTTGAATATGTAGATTAATCTAGAAATTTTAATAGCCTAAGTTGTGCTACTTGCAATATACTACAATTATGTGCAATGTTTTAATAATGTTTTTTGCTGTAAACAAACTAAATTGTTAAATTTTTCTTGCTGTAAAAAACGTTATTTTGATTGCCAACCAATTTAAGAATTTAGAGATTTTAAATGTTGTGTAACTTTAAATAAATATTTAGATGACCGTAATATACGTTTTATCTCAATTCAAAGACTAAATGTGTCAGATATAGTTAGGATTCTATCAAAATTCATTCAAAATAACTTTCTGACTTTTTTCTTTTTTGGAAAAGAAGCCTATTATAGCCTACTACTATGAAAATGCAAGAAACAAGTGTTCTTATATCCAAAGAGTTGTATTGGCATTGCAATATTTTTCATGAAATTATTAATAACAAAAGAATTTTATAATCGCATTGTAAGATTTTCATGACAATATGACCGTTGAAGAATAATTGCAGAAATGTAGCTCAGATCAAATTTCACTTTCAATTTATTTGACATGTCCAATTACTAAATGCTGTCTAATGCTAGGTTCGTACACTGTCATGCTATGCAGTTCGATAGGATTGCCCCTATTGAATCCATGATCTGGCACGCATGGCTACATTTCGATACGATCAATGCCATTTCTACGACTGATTCATTATATGATAATATCTGCTAGGATCACCATGATAACTCCACGATTAAAACCACTATTTCAATCGTACAAATTTGTGATAGTGGGAACCTAGCAAGAACAGTTTAGTGACACAAACTGATTAGAATTAATGTTTCTAGCGCCTGCTTAAAAAATCTGCCTGCCTTTTTGATGATTTTAATATATTAGTTTATAAATATAATGAATGGATTCCCGTCCCCGTAAATTCTATAAGTACCGGTTAATATATCACACTCAGGATGGGGAGTTATAACACAGCTAAGTCCTAAACGTCCTGAAAATAATATCGTACCTACATCAAATACATGTTTTATTATTTCAACGAAAGCACTTAAAGTGGCATTATCATTCTTTTTGGGTAAAAAAAAATCTGATTAATTTCATCTTCAGAGAGAGTGAGAGAAACGGGGTTTAATCCACTTGACACAAAACTAGGTCATTTTGGGACTAACATATGATTTTAATTTTATTTCAATAATTCGTTTGCGCGTAGGTGTCTTTAGCAGTGATAAGAAACCAGAGGACCAAGAGAAAATCAATGAGGTTTGACAGGCAATCCAACTCCTTGTCACGTACAACAACAAAGGGTTCGAAACCACACCAGTTGACTCAATGACAGGCTTTATGATACAGCACGTATGTGCTAACCATTAAGCCATCCGACCCCCCCACAAACCATTGGAGATCTCCAGAATGATAATACCTCTTTAAAAGACAATGCAGAAAGAATGCACAATAAAAAACAACAAACACAAAAGCGTAACAAGAGTGCACACAAAGTTGTAATAAATGAAAGTTAATGTGAACATTGATCAACCATGCTGTTTGCTAGATTTGGGTTGCTCTTTTCAAAACTTTAAATTTCAAATTTGAATTATTAAAAATTTAAATTATTAAAAATTTAAATTATTAAAAATTTAATCAAAAAATAATTAACGAGACTAGTTATTTATTTATCAAAATATCAAAGAACTTAAAGTATGAATTAGTTTGGCTGTAATGGGGTAGAATTTCAAATTTCTAATATTAAAAATTCAATTAAAAATAATTCACAAGACTATTTATTTATTTAGCAAATTATCAAAGAACTAAAGATATGAATTAGTTTGGCTGTAATGGGGATAAGACTTTGATGGCAAGTATATTTTATAGCCTTACTTACAATATCTTTCTGAGGGCAAGTATGGCAATTTAATTTTGAAAACATCAAATATAACAGCCTTTTTTTTAGTGGTATAAGTAAGGCGACAACTCCCATACAGTTGGTCTGATGTAGCTGGAGACTAGTTATCGGAGGACATCTAAACTGGGATCTCAGGATACACAAGGGGTTTAAGGAAGACATTTTTTTTTCATACAGATCGATATGTCGATGGGAAGGAGCTAATTCACATAAATAGACAACACAACAAATATACAGCCACGTTCAATAAACAAAAAATATAGCCCTACATGTACAAGGCCAAATAAAAAAATACTCATGTTTACAGTTACCGTTACTGGGCCACAAAAAATAGGGCCAGTCAGGTTCTGTAAAATAATGCCGATTTGGTCGGGTATAAATAACGAAATTTTAGTATCAGCAGAAAACTAGGACCTAGCAAATGGTGGGAAAATTTGGCCACAGATAATAGGTTCTGTCAGGTTCTGTAAAATAATGCCGATTCGGCCGGGTATAAATACATAAATTTTAGTGTCTGCAGAAAACTAGGACCTAGGAAATCGCGGGAAAAAAGGTTTTGCTCGGGTATTTTGGCTCAAAACGTTTGGGTTGATCAGGTAACTGTCAACACATGTATTTTTATAGTTTGGCCTAATAATAATCAGTGAATATGTATATATATGACTTACTACTTGTATCAATAGGAAGTTCTCCACCATTACACGATTCTAGTTTAATAGGTGTAATAGTACAAGTCTGTGTACAATGGCCGTTACAATCACCAGCTTTACCTCGTGTTCTTGTCTCTATAATACATTTCTCTTCTCCATTCTCCTGTTGAGAACAGAAACAGACAATGGTTTAAATATCTAATGATTAACTGAATCAATCAAAACATGCCTTTATTAAGTCATTTACAAATTTTGTGGTACCATATTTTCATTTTTCTTTCAATAGAGTCACATTAGATTTCTTTCTTCCAGGATAATTAGAAGATTTGTTCAACATGCCATTGTTCTTTAATGGGGATTCATGTCCACTTCCAACTAGAGTAATATCGCAGACAATGAAAAAAGTATTTTGTCTGTAATACGCAGATGCACATTGGAAAAAAATGTGAATCAGACCCAAAATATCTTTTAGCCTTATTTTACTGATTTCAATTATTTAAAAAAAGGCCTGAAAGGTGTTGTTCAGATAGTGATCTAGAATATTTTAATTTTTAAAAAAACATAGGGTAAAGACTATCAGAAAGCAATGGGAATTTTATTTAACATACATTTGGATGGATTGATTTTAATAATTTTGTATCAATATACTTTTTCATAAGACTGTCTTTGTAATATTTTGAAAGTCTATATTTTTTTCCTTTTGGTCTAGTATACTTTGCCTAAAAATCTACATCTGCCGATGAGAAATTTTCCACTTACAGTTTTGCAGATGACCCGACTTTCTGTTTGAGGGTTAACAGCAAGACCTTTCTGTTGACAGTTGTTGCCGACAGGTTGAGCTAGTGTTTCTACCGGGGCTACACTCTGAGCAGCTTCGTGGTATTTCTGGTAACATCGTAGAGCTCGAAGTGCCGACAAAGCCTCCTGATGTTCCGGTACTATGTCTAGAACAATACGATAATGAGCAACGGCACCGGTATAATTCTTGGTAGCCCACAGAAGATTACCATACAGGAAGTTGGTATCCGGCTGAAATCACAAAGTATAAAATTTTAAAGTAAGTAAGGTATGTTAAATAATAAACATACATTATGTAAGAGCTAAATCTGCTATTATATTGCAGGTCTTTCTTAAGGCTTGAAATGTTATCTAAATTATTAATTAGACATTAATTAACTTATCCAGACCATAATCAACTCTTGATGTCAACGCTAGCCTGCGATATTTACTGGATGATCGAGATCATGTTTTTTATCATAAGTCGACATACAATTGCTAAAATCTTGTTTCAGGGTGGATCAATTTGACTGACATTTTCAGCAAATTCACTTTACCATATCTAGTTTTTAACTATTATAGTGAGAAATTCAAGCTCTTTATCTGATCTCTCATACTAATGTATCTTTAAAACCGATAATATCTATACCTCTGCATCATTCAGTTTGAGAGCATCCTTCATGAGTAGAAGGGCATCGTCAAATCTTCCCCACTTGTAGAGTATATTAGCTAGATTATTTAGCGGAACATCAGCGTATTCGTCTGGTGCTAGAGCTAGAGATCGTCGGATACATTCAATACCATGATAATTATTACCGATAACTCTCCAATATAAACCAGCTAAATTAAACAACACCCATCTAGCTCCAACTTCCTACAAATAATAAATACAATTTACCAAAATGAAAGATAATGAGAGAGAGAAATGAGGTTTAACGTCCACTTGAATCAAACTAGGTCATTTCTGGAATAACATATGGTTCAAACTTATTTCCATAATACGCAAGGATCTTAGGTAGTGAGAAAACTGGAGGACACAAAGAAAACCCATGATACTGGACAGGCAACATTACTCCTGGTCATGGACAGCCGAGCAATTGAAACCACGCCAGTTGACTCAATGACAGACCTCGTGATACAACGCACACACACTTAACAATAGGCCATCCACCCTCGAAGAGATTTATGCTAGCTGTAGTGAATGAAATGAAATTGTGTTTAACGTCTCCCTCTTATGCAACAACCAGGTTAATGAAGACGGGAAAATTTTGACCTATTTTGATTTCATTTATTTTAGCCCATCCCAAACAACTAGAAACTTTTTCATAACCTAGTCCTTCATCCTGCAATATTGGGTAGAGGAAATGAAATGGAGTTTAACATCCTACTGTTCTGCTCTGACTGTTAGTCACATGACGAGGAGTGGTTAAATTCCATTCCCATGAGATCCAAGACTTGTAAAATCTTGAAGGTTCTCTCTCCTGTATTTGAAGATGTATATTGAAGAATATGATGTACCTGTTTAATAGCTGATAATATTCTCTGTCCTACTTCTTCCTCTGTTACAATTCCTCCATTAACATGGCTTAATAATACCTGCATACAAAAATACTCATTACCAGTATTACTTATCATCATCATTACTTATCATCATCATAAATACTCATTATATACACTCATTACTTATCATCATCATTACTTATCATCATCATTACTTATCATCATCATAAATACTCATTATATACACTCATTACTTATCATCATCATTACTTATCATCATCATAAATACTCATTATATACACTCATTACTTATCATCATCATTACTTATCATCATTACTTATCACCATTACTTATCATCATCATAAATACTCATTACTTATCATCATCATAAATACTCATTACTTATCATCATCATTACTTATCATCATCATAAATACTCATTATATACACTTATCATCATCATTACTTATCATCATCATAAATACTCATTACTTATATCATGTACATAAACGACGAGACAGCTGTCTTTAGCAGGCCCTCCCTCCTGCACCACTGACAAGTGAAAACCACTTTAAAAAAATTCCCATGAACTTTCTCGGCCAATGCAGGGATCGCACACGCGACCTTTAGGCTAGTGAACCAGGGTCTTACTAACTTAGACACTGTGCAGCCCCTTGATTTGATATGTGTTGTTTATTTCTTGCAAAGTGCATGCAGTTTGTCTTGAACGCATGTTTGTCCTATCAGTTTTACTTGTGTGTAGGGCAGTCCTCCTATAGGCTATGTTTGGATTGACATGATACTATATAAACTTTTATTTTACCTTTCTCATGGACGGATCTGACATTTTTAATGGCACTCTGGTACGTTCACCCATGCTGACAGATTTAACATTATCGTACGTTTTCTCATCATATTCATTGATAGTCAACAACGTTACACAGATAGGAGGATACCATGGTAACGGATGTTCTCCATTTGCTTTCAGGCTTTGAGCTTCAGTTAACAAAGCTTTTACTCTAAAAAAGATAAAGTGGTAAACCATTTCACACAGTTCATAATGTTATTCCAATGACGAGAAACAAAACTTAACCGTGTACAGGGCTAAGCATCTAGCTCTTCAACGATAAAAACCCTAGGGAAAAGGTGAGATCCATATGTTAACGTGTTGGCATACACTTAAAAGAGCCCATGACAGTTGGAATTTTATGAACGCACCAATATAAACGTTGGAAATGAGATTTAATGAACTACTGTTCTGCAGCCACTGGGCTAATGAAGACGAGCATATGCCATACAGTGTGCTATGCTGGAAATTTTGCTTCGACAGCAGCAATACAGCCTACTCTTATTTTAACGAAATTCCAACTGCCAAGTGATCTTTTACGTGCACACCAATGTGTACACGGGACCAGTTTTTCTATCATCCTAATGACTATTTGTTGTCCCTTGTCTGGTCCCTCGTTTGTACCACTGATGAACTCTCTCGCTGGGATAAAACACAGGATATCTAGGCAAGCGAGCTAGTGTCTTACTCACTGAGCCACTGTGGCTCTATGTTCTCGTTTAAGGGCTAGTAAAAGAGAAACATTGAAGTTTGATACAAGGTAGGCCGAAAGGCTGCTGTCTAGGCAAAATATACAACCAGCTCCAGTTGTATAAATATGTTCTCCAATCAATTGATACAGAATTATAAAACTTGAACTTTAGAAGAGGAAATGGAAAAAAAATACTTTTAACTTACTCAAATCCTTTATTTTCTGGTGAGAGATAAACAGTGGAGAGATTTCGTGGATCTGGTACTTTTTGTACAAATGTATCACATTCTTCTTTACTAGGCCAATCATCAGCACCAGCATCGGTATCACCATACTGTAGAAACAGACATTCAAATATACAAACTTTCAAGATGGAGATTTGTTTAAACAAATAACAAACACATTTATGGATAACAATTTTACTGCCAATAAGATTTAATTGTGTGTTACATGCTTGATAAAGACTTGTGCAATCTATTTGGCCGATGCTTTCAAAGCATTGATTTACTTGGACAATATTTCAGTTTGTATTACTGTACTAGCTACATAACTTTGAGAGAATACTCTTTGAAACATTGCACAAATAAATTAGTGGCTATTGTCCATATATAAAGAGAGAGAGAGAGAAATATGGTTCAACTCGACACAAACTAGGTCATTTTGGGACTAACATATGGTTTAATTTTATTTCAATAAATCGCTTGCGCGTAGGGGTCTTTATTAGTGGGAGGAAACCGAAGGACCCGGAGAAAAACCACAAGGTTTGACAGGCGACCCTACTCCTTGCTACGTACAACTGGGGATTCAAAACCCCACCAGTTGACTCAAAGACAGGCTTTATTAGTAAGTGCAGGGGGACTGCATCACACATGACTTACACAAAAGACAAATATATTGACAAGACAACATACTCAGAAACAACAAACAAACAAACAAACAATTTTAGAAGAGTGAATGGATCTGGGGGCTAGCCGTAACCATTCAGCCATCCAACCCCCCCTCCATATATAAAGTAGTACAACATAATTAATGATATTACCCTGGGAACAGGTCTTCTTTCTTTAACATACAATGGTGCTCTAACGGGTAAATTATAATCTATAGTCTTTTTTTCATATTTCTTCGATGTTTGACCGGCTCTCTCAACCTTATCAAATAAAAATAAAACATTAAATGTTGTGATAATTGAATCTCTTAAAGGAATATCCAAAAAAGGTCCAATTCAATTCTGTATTTGAACAGATATGCTGAATGATACATTTGGCAAGATTCGTCATATTTTTTTCTTTTATAAACAGTTTTTTATTCAGGTTTGTACTTGAATAGTGATTGGGAAACAGTCATAGCCTATAGATATTTCAAATAATGGTACGGGCAAGGTGCCAAGCCTACATTATTTATATTAGTTCAGATAGCTAACAATGTTTTCTTGTGAAAAACCTACAACTTCTAAAATGTTATAATATTAACAGTAAGACATGACAACACCCACGATTTTCTTATACATTGGAACTCAATAATTCAGACTTTTTGAGACTAACATGCAGTTAATAAGTGCTACGGTAACATATGTGCAATACGGCAACTGCTAGATACTACCTCTTTCTTCTGTTCATCCATAGCATATTGATCCAACATCTCTAGTGATGGTACTTTCCTGTTCCAGGTACATAATAATACCTGTTTACCATCTCTATCTACCATATGACAATATTCACCTGTATAATATATAATAATATATCTATACTCACTAGCTTATCTTTCGCAATCCGTAATAGGTAACTAAAGTACAGTTCTTAACACTTACTTGTTTACATACACTCGAAAATCTACACAGAGCCAGATTGCATGATTTCGATGACATGCTTTATGTGAAGAAGATGGATTGCCTGCCTCATTTTCACAGGATTTCTCAATGTATTGCTCAGGAATCACCGATATAAAATTATCGATATAAAAATATCCTGTATGTTAGTCCCAAAATGTGTTAATCCAAGGTTAATTCACATTTCCCCTTCTACTATCTAGACTGGTGAACTTTAACTGCACTCCAGTCTTAAGACAGGTAGATTTTATGAGCAATCCGGTATCTAGACAGATCCTAGATGGGTGGACTTAACAAGCACTCTAGTATCTGGACCGGTGGACTTTACAAGCACCCCAGTATCTAGACTGGTGAACTTTAATTCTAAAGAACTAGATAAAGGTTTCCTTGTCATACCCATAGGCTACTGTAATCTTACTCCTTTACTTCCCAGCCAAAGGTGGGATTCCAACTTTATGATACAGGAAGTAAGTACTAACCATTCGGTCATTCAACCCCCCAAATTGTCTGGGAGTCCTCTTAATATATATTGCAATATCAGAATTATATGAATGATCAACAAGCCAACAGTGAGGCAGATGTCCACCGCCGAAATCCCAAAATAAATAGATGACACATATTAATATATCGCACATTTATTTTTTTCAAAAGTATTGAGCAATCAAACTATACACTAAGTTTCATCACTCTCTACCAGATAGAATCAGACATTGTTCATCATCGAACTCCATCAAGGCATTCACCTAATGTACGCCTACACCTAGTTTGAACATTCTACCTTAATTAGAAGGAGAATTTTTGTGTTTCAAAGTCTAGACCTATCAGTTGCTTATCGCTCTGCTTACCCTCAACAGAAAATGTTCATTATTGAACTTAGTCAAGATATCGATGAAATAAAACTATATACCAAGTTTCATCACTCTCACTTAATTACAACTAAAGTTATTGCGTCCCAAAGCATCAACCAATCAAATTGCTTATCTCTGCTTACCCTTAGCAGAAAATGCCCATCTTCGAACTACATCAAGGTATTGACCTTATAAACACCTACATCAAGTTTGAATATCCTAGCTCAATTAGAAGGAGAGTTATTATGTTCCAAAGTCTCGGCCAATCATATTGCTTATCGCTCTGCTTACCCTGAGCAGAAAATGAGCATTATTGAACTCAGTCAAGGTATAAATGAAATGAAACTATATACCAAGTTTCATCCCTCTAACTTAATTACAACTCAGGTTATCGCGTCCCAAAGCATCAACCAATCAAATTGCTTATCTATGCTTACCCTAGGCAATAAATGCTCATCTTCGAATTTCATCACGGTATTGACCTAATAAACACATACACCAAGTTTGAATATCCTAGCTCAATTAGAAGGAGAGTTAATATGTTTCAAAGTCTCGGCCAATCAAATTGCTTATCGCTCTGCTTACCCTGAGCAGAAAATGAGCATTATTGAACTCAGTCAAGGTATAAATGAAATGAAACTATATACCAAGTTTCATCCCTCTAACTTAATTACAACTTAAGTTATCGTGTCCCAAAGCATCAACCAATCAAATTGCTTATCTCTGCTTACCCTAAGCGGAAAATGCTCATCTTCGAACTCCATCAAGGTAATGACCTAATAAACACCTACACCAAGTTTGAATATTCTAGCTCAATTAGAAGAGAGTTATTGTGTCCCAAAAAGTGTGACGGACGGACAGACGGACGGACGGACGAACCCATTTTAATAGTCCCCTGCTTTCTTCGAAAGGCGGGGGACAAAAAAATACTCTCATACCTATATCTTGAGTAGCTTTTTTTGCTTTACTCAATTCCAAGGCGATACTTTGAGCAATTTTAGCTTCTGTTGTCACTTGTTCTGTTGTTAATTTCTCGTTCTGTTGTTGCCACAGATCATGTTTCTTCTGATAGTCCTTTAAATCTTTCAAAGTTCTCTGTAAAGATCTGGAAATACAAGATAGATCCAAGACATTAACAGGTTTTATGAGATGAGATGCGATAAATGGTGATTAACGTCCTACTGGTTTGCTCAGATTGGGATGTGACAAAAAAAACGTGGGGCCCGTGTATACATTGGCATGTACGTGAAATATCCCATGGCAGATGGAATTTGATATAAGAGTAAGTCAGTACCGCTGCCTAGGCAAAATTTCCCTCATAGCACACTGTATGGCATATGCCTGTCTTCATTAGCCCAGTCAGAGCAAAACAGTAGGAAGTTATAAAGCCCCATTTCATTTCATTTTATAACTATTTCAATTAGCACTGACTTGCAAAAGCAACACAGATAGGCCTTCTGTTGCTAATACAAAGTAAACGAAAATCAGAAAAAATAAATGAAACGAAATATATTTGAATTCTAATGAGACTGGCATTTTGATCATTCCCCTTTAATTTCAGTTGAGCAAAGTTTTATACCTCAAAAAACTAAATTTGTCCAAAGCGTACATGTAAACGTGCACGATTAATTGATATAAGATTATTAATTGTTACTTACTTGTGTTGAGCTTCAAGAGCACTCTCTAGTTTCGAGTGGCACATGACAGCATATTTCCTCTTAGCAGCTGCCTCGAAATCTGGTTGTATTTTTAGAGTATTCTCAAAACAGATAACTGATTTATTGTATTCTCCCAGTACCTACGGAAACATATTATTAACATTGTTAATATACGACAAAATATTATATTAAAGCAGGCCTTAGCTCATATAAAAAAAATATATATTCTGGCCCAGAGTTCACAAAGCATTCTCAGACTTAAGTTAAGAATTTACTCAAACTGGTTCACCTTATTTTAACTACAATATAGCCCTTTATAAAAAATTTGTTGTTTTTGGGGAATCAAATACATCAATAAGAAATTATGTGCAAAGTTTTGTATTTCAGGATGAAAGATATTTCTCATCAACAGTGATTGAGGGTGTGAGAATGCTTCGTGAACTTGGGGCCTGATTCTGCTGTATCACGTAAAAAGAAGCGCATGACCTGTTTTTTATTTAAAAAATACAAAAAATATATCAACATTCCTTAAAAAGAAGCACATGACATGTTTTTTTGGGGAAAAATACAAAAATATCACACATTCAAAATTTCCCATTAGCCTGGTTCGTGTTGTAAAGTAGGATGTTAAACCCTATTTCATGGTAGGGGTGTTGGATAGAGGAACAGTTAGCGTGTGCGCCTTGTATCATAAGGTCTTTTAATTTCAATATCATTTCAATAACTTGCATACGCATAGGGGGTTTAAGTAGTAGGAGGGAGCTTAAGGACCCAGACAAAAACCCACGAGGTTGGACAGGAAGCCCTTCTCCTCGTCACATACAACCGGGGAATCAAAACAATGCCAGTTAACTTAATGCCAGACCTTATGATACAATGTAAGAGAAATGGGATGTAACGTCCACTCGACACAAACTAGGTCATTTTGGGACAAACATATAGTTTAATTTTTTATTTCAATAATTTGCTTGCGCGTAGGGGTCTGGCACGAGGCTGGACAGGCGACCATACTCCTTGTTACGTACAACCGGGATACAAGATGATATGATAGAGATAAATGTAAAACCATGAAATGTTATGTATGTGGTAAGTCATGTGAATAAAAACATGGTTTTAAAAAACAAAACAACTATTAAGATGTTTAATTAATGCTAATAAACCTAATGACCCAGAATTGGATGCAGTTCAACTTGCATTCTATTTAAACAAACACAGGTTTATAAAAATGACTACATGTACATCCTTTAATAAATGATTCATTTCCTGTATGACATCAACTCTTCATTTTTTAATGTTCATTACATCCTCTCTGCATTAATATATAATTAACTGCATTAAACCAACTGTATTCGGAAGACCAATGTATTACTGATCAAAATAACACATCAGGCCCTGAGTTCACAAATTTTTTACTCAACTTTCAGTCAGTTTATGAGAAATATCTTTGATCCAGAAACACAAAAGTTTTATAAAGGGCTTTAGTTTAGTTAAAATAAGGCAAACAATTTTGAGTAAATTCTTAACGTAAGTCTGATGATGCTTTGTGAACTCGGATGACGATTTGAAAGGGGGAAAATTGGGTTTAAAATCCACTTAACACAAACTAAGTCATTTCTGGAAGAAACTGTAGTAAACCCATAAGGCTGGACAGGTGAGCCTACCACTTGGAACATACTGAATAAAATACAGATTTATATTTTGTTTCATTTTCTTATACTTTCTACTACTGGGAGGTTATATCAATCTTAAAATAAAGAGTGAGGTAGTAACCTTACCGCATAAACATTCCCTAAAGTAAAATGGTTGACGTTAAGCTCTTTTGATATCTCAAGTGCAGAGTGAACAACAATAGCTGCTTCATTAGAATAACGAGCTCTGTGTAATATATTACCCAAACTAATCAAGGCTACATCTTTATGGAACCTGAAATTGAAAGTAGATAAAGTAACCATTTTAGTTCTAAAACAGTTTTGACTCTTGACATCATCCTTTGATGTTACATTTTGATGTTGGCATCCTTTGATGTTGGCCTACCATTATTTCAAATAATTGAATGAATGGATGAAAGAATGAATGAATGACAGTAATGGGGTTTAGCTTCCTACTTCTCTGCTCCAAGACAAGTATACGCCATACAGAGTTCCATCAGGAAAATTTTGTCTGGAGAGCAGTTGAATTCCAACTGCTTATGGTCCTTCTACATGTATGGGACCTTGGGGGTTTTTTTTGTCCCATCTGAAAGACTAGACATGCTAGTGAAATCTAAGAGTACAATGATTACCTTGGGGAGTAATGTAGAGCTCTTCTAACACATTCTACAGCTTGATAAGGATCCCCCTTTATTCTCCAGTAAAATGCTGCCATATTGTATAATACCCATGATGTTTTATTCTATAAATAAATAAATACACATCTATAAAAAACATAATTAATATGAGTAGAGATATAGCGTGTATCAAGCTGTGAGAAATTTGATATTTTAGCAAAAATGCAAATGAAGCATCAAATCTTTTAATAAATCATTACCTACACAATGCCCTTGGTTGTTGGCAGACAGAGCTTCTGGTGGTTGTATGGGAATCAGGATTAAGATAACAGTTTTTAGGGTCTTTGCACACAGACTTAAAGAGTTTTAAACAGAGAGAGAGAGAGAGAGAGAGAGAGAGAGAAATGGGGTTTAATGTCCACTAAACACAAACTAGGTCATATGGTTTAATTTCATTTCAATAGAGAGAGAGAAAGAAATGGAAACACAGCTATTTCTTTTGAGGACAACTCATTCATTGTTAAAATCGTGCATGACTTTATAAAATTAACCAAACGCTTTAAAACTACCTAGATCATCCCCCCCCCCTTTCCCCGTAAGCAGACGCATTATAAAACTTGGCGAACTAATGTTGGGCCTTAGCCTCGACTTCATCTTATTGTATATATGCCGCTATAATCTACTTGTATGTACTATTGAACGTTCTTTCTAAGGAATCGTTACCTTCACCTTCTGCACCCTGTAAAAAAATGTAAATCCAGTCGTCACAAACAAGGTTATTTTATTTTAATTTTATTTCAATAATTTGCTTGCGCATATGGGTTTTTAGCAATGGGAGGAAACTGGAGGACCTGGAGTAAACCAACGAGGTTGGACAGACAACCATACTCTTCTTGCCACGAACAACCGGGGAGTTGACTCAATGACAGGCTTTATGATACAGCATGCACGTGCTAACTATTCGTGCCCCCCTCCCCTAAGTTTTATACAATAAAATATATCTGGGGCTGATACAGTAAACATACAACATGAGTGGTTTTAGAATCTTTATACTTACACTTTTAAATGCTTCGTACACCAAATGTCCATAGTCATCAACATTATCTTGATGGGTGATGGCACTTTTTAACCCCCACTCAGGAGTTCCTGTTAGATTATGTCTATCTTTAACTCCCTGTTAACAATAAAAGTCAGAGTTATAGTCAAGAACTGGTAAGGTTAGTGGAACACATCATCAGAGTTATAGCCAAAGGTAACAACACTAGTGCTGTCAGTGGAAACCATCATAAGAGTTATAGTCAAGAACTAGGGAGGTCAGTGGACGAACCCCTCATCAGAGTTCTAGTCAAGCACTAGGGAGGTCAGTGGAACTCATAATCAGAGTTATAGTCAAGCACTTGTGAGGTCAGTGGAAGCCATCATCAGAGTTGTAGTCAAGCACAAGTGTAGTCAGGGCAGCCCATTATCAGAACAGATCTTCATTGGAACCTATCATCAGATCTATGGTCCAGAACTAGTGTAGTCAGTGGAATTCAGAATCAGAGTTATACTATGAGGACAGTTACATCCATCATTAGAGTTCTAGTCAAGCATTAGTGTAGTCTCAGGGCAACCCATCATCAGAGTCAAGCAATAATGTAGTCAGTAGAACCCATCATCAGAGTCAAGCACTAGTGTAGTCAGTGGAACCCATCATCAGAGTTATGGTCAAACACCTGTTTATTCAGTGGAACCCATCATTAGAGTTATAATCAAGCACTAGTGAGATCAGTGGAACAGATCATCAGAGTTATAGTCAAGCACTAGTGAGGTTAGTGGAACCTATCATCAGAGTTCTAGTCAAGAACTAGGGCTGTCAGTGCACGAACCCCTCATCAGAGTTCTAGTCAAGCACTAGGGAGGTCAGTGGAACACATCATCAGAGTTATAGTTAAGTACTAGTGCAGTCAGAACAACCCATCATCAGAGTCAAGCACTAGTGTAGTCATTGGAGGTTCTTGTGTAGTCAGGCCAACCCATTTCCAGAACAGATCTTCATTCCTTTTGTATAAAGTAACTACAAGTTTCATCTCTTCTCTTATTATATACATGTACAATTAAAAGACTAAAATATTTACCTCTAGGTGTTCGAAGCTATGAGCACTAAACTCTAATTGAGTGACTTGTGTACAATCTGGTGGGATTGGTTCATCACTCGGTGAAGCATGTAAATCTATAAAATCTTCTGGTCTACAATGTATGAAAAAAATATGTTGTATAGAGAGAAATGGGGATTAACATCCACTCAACACACACTAGATCATTCCAGGACTAACATATTATGGTTTAATTTTATTTAAATAAATCACTTCCGTGACTTTAGTAATTGGAGGAAACCGGAAGTTGGACAGACATGGGATTGAAGCCATGACATGCATAGATAACTTTTAAAACTAATAGATGGATTATCTAGACCTATTTTAATAGATGGATTATCTAGAGTTGAAGAGCATTTTAAAAGATGGATTACCTAGAGTTGGGTTATCTACACCTATTTTAATAGATGGATTATCTACACCTATTTTAGTAGATGGATTATCTAGAGGTGTAGATCTATTTTTAATAGATGGGTTATCTAGAGCTATTTTAATAGATGGATTATCTACACCTATTTTAATAGATGGATTATCTACACCTATTTTAGTAGATGGATTATCTAGAGCTATCTTTATAGATGGATTATCTAGACCTATTTTAATAGATGGATTATTTAGAGCTATTTTAATATCTAGACTTATAATAGAGACCTACTTGAATAACATTGGATATCATCTGCTGAATAAATGCAACATTTGCTGAATATTTTATCTTTTTATCAAAAATGTTCTTTGTTATCATCTTGATTCATTGCGTAAATGTATCATGTTTTGTTTTTATAATGTACATGTGTAAAATAAACATGTGCTTATTAATGTGGCAGCTGCAAGGAAGCGTGTAATAAATATAATAATATAAAATTATTTGTGGCAGTTGTGCTGCAAAAAGTGTCTCATATAAATAATAATGACATAGAATAAAAATATAATAGTCACGAAGAGGAAAGATGTTATGATGAATACATGAATTGATTTTTCATGGAAAACAACAATAAACAATGACAATAAATGTAAATTTTATGGTCAAATTTATTCAAATGAAAGAATGAGGAAGGAAGGACTGCCGAACCATAATTTCCGGAATTTGTAGATATAATACATCTCTATTGTTATATATCAAGTCGTTAGCCTCAAATTACATAATGCATGTTCAGTAGATTATAAACTTCATCCACGTCAGGAGCGGATCCAGAGGGGGAGGGGGTCCAAACCCCCCCCTGTTCAGCTACATAAAAAGATAGTAAGCTGGCACTGCCAGGCAGGATACGCCCACATTTTCGAGAGATGGATAGAGAACAAGCAAAACCGAAAGTGATTTTTCCTACAATCAAAGGCTATAATTCATTAAATTACAATTTGATATGCGCAAAAAGTTTTATCAAAATCGAATTAAAATTGTGACCTATACTGGGTCCACAACCTTGATATACCATATTTTAACACTATTAGCGTACAAACGGCGGCCATTTTGTCTGGCAATTATGGTCCGATTGCCCTGAAATTCTAACTCAACCTTCCGTGTGGTGGAACGGTGATAGAGTCAAGCGTTTTTTTAAATCGGATAATAATCGTGACCTCGAGAGGGACCATAGGCGATTTTTCGGACAATCAAGTGCCATAATTCAGGAAGTTATAATCTGATATGTGCAAATAACGAAAGGAACCAAGATCTTCGGGTTATAACCATGCATTTCAAGTTTCATCAATATTGAATCAAAATTGTGACCTATACTGGGTCCACAACCTTGATATACCATTTTATAACAGTATTCGCGTACACGCGGCGGCCATTTTGTATGGCAATTTTGTTCCGAATTTTTCCGAAATTCTAACTCAACCTTCCTTAGAGTGTAACGGTGATATAATCAAACGATTTTTTAAATCGGATAATAATTGTGACCTCCAGAGGGTCCACAAGCTAAACAAAGACGATTTTGCGTATAATCAGGGGCCATAATTCAGGAAGTTACGATCCGATATGTGCAAATATTGAAAGGAACCAGGATCTTTGGGTTATAACCATGCATTTCAAGTTTCATCAAAATCGAATTAAAATTGTGACCTCTACAGGGTCCACAACCTTGATATACCATTTTTTACAGTATTCGCGTAAGAATGGCGGCCATTTTGCATGGCAATTTCGGTCCAATTTTTCCGAAATTCGAACTCCTTAGGGCGTAACGGTGATATAATCAAATGATTTTTTAAATCAGATAATAATTGTGACCTCCAGAGTGACCACAAGCTAAACGAAGGCAATTTTGCGTATAATCAGGGGCCATAATTCAGGAAGTTACCATGGCATCCGATATGCGCAAATATCGAAGAAACCAAGATCTTTGGGTTATAACAATGCATTTCAAGTTTCATCACAATCGACTTAAAATTGTGACCTCTACAGGGTCTACAACTTTGATATACCATTTTTTAACAGTATTCACGTACGAATGGCAGCCATTTTGTATGGCAGTTTTGGTCCAATTTTTCCGAAATTCGAACTCAACCGTCCTTAGGGTGTAACGGTGATATAATCAAACGATTTTTTAAATCGGATAATTATTGTAACCTCCAGAGGGACCACAAGCTAAATCAAGGCGATTTTGCGTATAATCAGGCGCCATAATTCAGGAAGTTACGATCTGATATGCGCAAATATCAAAAGGAACCAAGATCTTTGGGTTATAACCATGCATTTCCAGTTGCATCAAAATCGAATTAAAATTGTGATCTCTACAGGGTCCACAACCTTGGTATACCATTTTTCAACAGTATTCGCGTACGAACGGCGGCCATTTTGTATGGTAATTTTGGTCCGATTTTTCTGAAATTTTAACTCAACTTTCCTTAGGGTTTAACGGTGATCTTATCGAACGTTTTTTCAAATCGAATAATAATTGTGACCTCCAGAGGTACCACGAGCTAAAATAGGTGATTTTTCGGACAATCAGGGGCCATAAATCAGGAAATTACGTTCCGATAGGCGCAAATATCGAAAGGAACCAAGATCTTTAGGTTATAAACATGCATGTTAAGTTTCATCAAAATCGGTTCAAAATTGTGACCTTTATAGGGTCCACAAGCTAAAAACGTGATTTTTCGTACAATCAGGGGCCATAATCCATGAAGTTTTGAACAATTGTGGACGGACGTACAGACGGATAGGCAGGGGCGACGACATAATACGTCCACATGATAATGTGGGCGATAAAAATCGTCATCAGATGGTTGTATGGGATAGACATTAAAACTGCGAAATAATGATATAGACATATGTAATGTCACAATTATTGCTTTGCATCAATGAAATTGATTCCTATTAATTCATTTTAAAAATTCACACTAACTGAATAGGGTATTGGATTTCCCTCTTTCAAAAACTCAATGTGTATGAACATGTATGCCTAGCTAATTTAGAGAAGATGATGGCATCATGCATTGTCAATTGTCAAACTCTTAACAGGAGCCTGGCAAACCCTGACCACTCCTGCAAAAATTCCGGATCCACACAACAAAGTAGTCATTGAACTGTTCAAAGTAATGGACGTCTAATGAGACCAGAAACCTATGATTCCTTTTATTTAATTTCACGTAACTAGTAGTGGGATATTTAAAAGGTAAGAGTAATGGAAAACTAATTGATCATCATATTCCACATGTCTGTAGATGGCTATAAAATACTATGTTTTTATTCCCTAGAGTTCACTTGATTGGTATTATAAATCAATAACATCACTACTTTAACATTCTGATTAAAGGGAAACATCACTACCGGTACTTTAACATTCTGATTAAAGGGAAACATTACTACTTATAAAAAAAACCTCCTGGGACTTGGAGCTTTTTGTCAAATATTGACATCAAATGTTGAACATACCCAGCCCCTCCATAAGTTGAAAACTACATGTAGGAGGTTCTTGGTGATCGAGACTAATTGTCTAGCAGAATATGTTTTTCTTTGTTCATTACAAATGGAGCCCACAGTCACAGAGAAAAACTATTCGTGATCTGATTTTACAATGTTCGTTATGTCTTACATATTGGATATTAGGATCCTATATTTTCACAGCCAGAAAAAACGACATCAATCAATATTGTTTAAATTGAACAAAAAATGAGTTCATAAGGAAGTATTTAATTTCAATATTAGGTTTAGCTACTTTTATATTATATGTAACAGCTTGAATCAATTTAATATTATCCAGCTGCCGTTTATTGGGATTTAAATAACCTATGGCTGTGTTGTATTTCTATATTAATTTTTTTATGTATTTTTCAACAATTACAATATCTATGTTAATACCACAGTCACTTGAAGGGATTAAAATAAAACGTCTTACTAGGCCTACTGCTTGACTATATATTATAGTATAACAAGGTATTTCAGTCGCCATCTTTGTTTTCACATCTTCAAGCTATTTCGTCTGCTAACATCTCACAATACTCACTAGTTATAACACTTCCCATCGTTTTTATTGCCAACGAGACCTTATTTGATCATAATACACCTTTCAATGTAATTAAATTCGCCATTTAACAGCGTTATTAATTACAAATCAAACTTGAAGCGCTGTCACTTGCCGAAATTCATCTTCATGAGACCGGAAATAAGTTTTGTTTGGTCAGTAAATGATAGAGCCTACGAAGCCAGGTTGCATGTGCAGTACGCCAGTAGGCCTGGTAAGAATTTTTACTTTAACCTAACCCCTTCAAGTGCCTGTGATTAATACTGAGAAAATGTCGAAAAAAAGAGGCCCTGTGTATACATTGGCATGCACTTGAAAGATTCCTTGACAGTTTGAATTTGATATTAAAGTAGTCCATAGTGCCAAAATTTCCAGCGTAGAACACTGTTTTGTGTATGCCCGTCTTTATTAGCCCAGTCAGAGCAGAACAATAGGATGTTAATGCTCATTTCCTTTCGAGCAAATGGATAAAATCTACCAGTAACTATTTACATTACAATTGTCAAGTTGTATATCCTGTTGCAACATCTTCCTGTCATTTTAACCCTATGACTATTGACATTTGATTAACCAATCATTGTTGATGTTTCTAGTGGGTTACCTACATTTCTGAGAAACTTGCTCCAAGGTAAAGGTCGCTTCAGACGTCAATCGATCGGCTTTTAATCCTATGACGTCAAACATTTGATTAACCAATCAACATTGATGTTTCTAGTAGGTTAGAGGGGTTGGATGGCTGAATGGTTAGCGTGTATGCGCCCACTGTATCATAAAGCCTGTCATCAAGTCAACTGGCGGGGTTTCAAAATACCTGGTTGTACGTGGCAAGGAGTAGGGTCGCCTGTCCAACCTCGTAGGTTTTTTCTACAAAACAGGATCTGTCCCTGTGTTTTAATCAGTTAGTGCGTGTAAAAGAAACGTTGGTCTATGGGTCATAAGTTGTGATCTTACCTTATTCCTTTATTTTCTAGTGGTAAAACAGTACTTATATACAAATCAAATTCTGGTAACGGTTTCTCTGCTTGCATGCAGTCAAAATCGGTTTTATAAAATTTTTGCTCTAAACCTGCTGGAAAAAAACAAAAAATTATACATATGAATATTTCACCCTGTATAAAAGAATAAGTTAAACAAAGATGATCAATCTAAACTTATCAAATCGCAAACTTAATTAACTGTAAGCCTGAAAATGAAACAGGGGTTTAACGTCCTACTGCTCTGAGAGAGAAGGGGTTTAAGGTCCACTCGATACAAACTAGGTCATTTTGGGACTTACATTTGGTTTAATTTTATTTTAATAAAACACTTGCACATAGGGGTCTTTAGCAGTGGGAGGAAATCGGAGGACCCGGAGAAAACACACAAGGTTGGACAGGCAACCCTACTCCTTGTCACGTACAACCAGGATTTTTTGAAAACACACTAGTTGACTCAATGATACAGTGCACACATGCTTACCATTTGGCCATCCAACCCCCTAATGTAAGCCTTGAAATAGGGCACCAGTACAGCAGCTTATCCAATCTGATTAATCAAAATACAGATCTATATTTCATTTTGCTTTTTTATACTTCCAATGGCCTACACTACATGAAGATTTGGCCAACTGTACTGGGAGGTTGCATCAGGGGCCATACGAGCGGCTTTTGGCCATATGATGTCAGACATTGATTAATCAATCAGTATTGACGTTTCTAGTTGTTTACCCTCAATTCAGTGCATTGCATGGCAAGATCTCGCTGTATCAGTATCATAGCTAATCCCACACATCATCCAGAATGCCTGTTACATTGTATATGACAACTCTTCCAGATCCTAGTGTAGTAAAGACAAGTAAAACGAAATTTTGAACTATTAAAAAATGACCTTGCAGTAGCCTTGCAGTAGCCTTGCAGTTATAGCAGCTGGGTCCGTAGTCAGCTTATAAAATTGAGCGGGGGGGGGGGGGGGGGGGGGGAGGGAAGGGGCTCAGCGGGCCTGATAGCAGCTTCTGAATAGACCAGCAACTTACCTGTATCTCTTTCTTCACTTTTATCTATTTCACCTTTTCTATTTAATAATTCTTTCTTTAAATGATTTAATACTGTAGCTCTATCTTCTTGTTTCATAAACGCTACTAAATCATACGGGCGTCGTAAATTAAAAACAGAATCAGCCTGAAAATTGAATAAAAAATTGTTTAAATATTATATTAGCTTTATTAAGGTCAATTTAAATCAACATTGATTTTGTTATCTTATCGTGAAATGTTTGGCTTCTGATATCCAATATTTAAGAAAAATTTTTTTTTTTAAATTGGCACATGAATGCTTTCAACCACCATTCGTATGAAGCAATTCGATGAACGAGGCTAATCATATCCCATGTAGGAGAATACTACCAGTGTAGACCCGAATAACTAGATGCCAAAGATTGCGATTCAATTCAGACTCTTCAAATATTCTGCCGAACATAACTGATTAGAAATTACTGAGTGATATTCATCCGTCATTCATGTTACATTATGTATGCACTGCAACCCATTTGTGTCCATATCTAGATGCCAAAGCAGAGGCGGATTTAAGGGGGGGCGCAAGGGGCGCGCACCCCCCCTAATTTTCGACAGTGCCCTTTTTTACTTCTCAAAGTGCCTTTTTTACTTCTGAAAGTGCCTTTTTTACTTCTGAAAGTGCCTTTTCTCAGACCCAAATATGTCCGAAAATATCAGCCAAATAGCTCTTGGAATTGCTACAGATGCGAGGAACAGGGATGTAGCCACCCCAGGCGGCACTATTTTCTGCCGCCATGGCAAGCACAAAGAAAAAATCGAAAAAAGACGCCCAGTCGTATTTAAACCCCCTCGACTTCGTCCTTCTCTGCACACACACTCAGCGCCCGAAATTTACCACGGCAAATGACAAAGCCATGATAAAAGACTACACAAAGCATGTCTGCCACAGCATTATTAATTTGTGTATGCCGTAGTATAGACCCCGTCATCAGAATTTACGGCACTCCAATGTTAAAGGTTTAGATGTCGTTAATGGTGTCGTACGTTCGGTTTTACGATCAATTTTGAAGGTACTGTTTAAATCTACGGTTAATCCAAGCCTATCCACATTGTCAATGTTTCTTATTTTATTTCTTGCCTGTGTTGATCATGGATTTGCTACGGCCCGGTAGTAGGGCTAGGAGGACGATGAGAGCTTTCTCAACTTCTGTTTGACCTGATTATCATTCCAGCGTAATAATAATATAATTTGTGAGACACAAGTCATACAAAACAGCGTGTTTAATTATCAATATCTACCTGTAGGCATAGTTCGTTGAACTCAAATAAAACACAAACACCGTTTTAAGAATAGGCCTATATAAATTTGAATATATAAATAGAAATTGATTTGCAATGAAGCAAATAAAAGACAGCAAATGCCCTTAAAATACACCAATAAGGATTGAATTTTCATAAAAGACCACGCCCACCTCCCAAAATTTTTTTGGCTCCCTACGCTCGCAAAAGATTGTTTCCACCACTCAACTCAGCGACGTGCCCTCATTTTGCCGCGCCCCCCCTTTCAGAAATTCCTAGATCCGCCCCTGCAAAGAATAGTGATTAAGCTCCTTTAACTCTATACAAATAATGTTTTCGTTACAAGTAAAGTTTTGAGCTGGGTTGATCTGATGTCTTCGTTTAATTAGTGATGCCAATGATTAGACAAGATTAATACAATACAAATAAACTTTCGTTTGGAAATATAAAAACAGCTATCATCATTACTAAAGTCGGTTCGATAAAAAACATAGTCTCCATTTTATAATTTCATGATTAAATCAGGAATGAAAATTGAGCAGCATATGGGATTCTAATTCAGTAAATATTGCAGGCTAGCGATGACATTGAGAGTTCATTTATGGTCTGGATAAGTTAATATCTAATTAATAATTTAGATAAAAACACAGGCCTAAAGAAAGACCTACAATAGGCCGAGTTAGCTCTTGCATAATGTATGGTCTGGATAAGTTAATTACTGTCTAATTTATAATTTAGAGAACATTTAATTCAGGCCTAAAGTAAGACTTGTAATAGGCCGAGTTAGCTCTTGCACAATGTATGGTCCATCCTCCTCGCAGTGTTCCGTTTGATTAGAGCTAATCTGACTACTCCCTGCTGGACTGAGTGGGTATTATTGTCACTAGTTATGACTGGCCAGTGGTCCTATTACTGACCAATCACTGAATTCGTTACAAAGGTATTACCTTTAAAACAAGACGTTTAATTAGGACAACTGTGTTTACGTAACGTTACGTCATGGCTGCACGGTTTTTTTATGCTATATTAACCAGCGCGTAGCAGGATATTGCAGCAAAACTAATTGCGTGACAAACGAGGCTATCGGTATTGACGTAAAGTAAACACTACGGTATGGTAACGAACAGACTTTTAACGTTTTTAATAACTTAAATCTTTGTCCAAAATATTAAGGAAGACCCAAGATTAAACGACGGAATGTCATGTAACTGTACGTAAGTAGTAGATTTGATTGAACGAGAAGAATAGACACATTTACTTAAATGTCAAGAATCCGAAGCGAATCCAGCAATGGCCAGAGAGGGATTTCTCGGGCCGTTGCTTCAGGAATATGTGTATGGTCTGGATAAGTTAATGTCTAATAAATAATTTAGATAAAAACACAGGCCTAAAGACAGACCTACAATAGACCAAGTTAGCTCTTGCATAATTGATGGTCTGGATAAGTTAATTAATGTCTAATTAATAATTTAGATAGCAATACAGGCCTAAAGAAAGACCTACAATAGGCAGATTTAGCTCTTGTATAATGTATGTTTAATATACATAGTGTCAGGGGCTTATCATAGAAATTGATGAGTTTATTGAAAGGTAATCAATAAATAATCTTCTTACATGTAGTAAAATAACTATTATTTGATAAATATTATAAACATTCAGTTGGGATTGGGTTGAATGGCCCAGAATAGTTCACAAAATGAAATGAAGTTTAGGGCCATACAGTGTGTTATGAGGAAATTTTTAATACTACAGCAACTGATATCAGGATGTTTGTTATCATGATCATTATGATATCATAATACAGGAAGATAATTCAATGCAGGAAGATAATTCTTAATTGACCTATTGCGTGTTGTCTGAAAGTTTCAGGATGGATTTGATGACAAAATTCATGATTTTTATTTAGATGATAATACATGTAACTATTCATAGATTTAAAGGATGTTTGCAGGAATATAGATATGACATAGTAGTTGTTTAATTTTAAATTTATCCTCAACATTTCTATAAAGCAGGAGAATACAAATGTCAATGACCTCCTCCCTCAAAAACGATAGATCTAGATTTGATGTATGCCATCAAAGGTACTTAAAATTAAAACTAAATTCAGATCTCGATTTTAATTGGGTGTAATGATGTTTTTGCATATTAAGATTTTAATTTTTACTTTAAATGACAATTATTTCATGAAATGATAATATTAGAACTATTCATATATTTTAATTGTTAGAATGGATGCAAAGAGAAAGATGTAAAAATTTCACTCAAGAAACTGAAAATCCCTGTCATTACCACAATATTCAAAAAGCTAACGTATTTGAAATATTGGTACCGGTCCAGTAGATCTGTTGGCTAGATAGCAGAATTTGTTCACAATTATATCGCAAACAAACAAGATTGTTTAGAGTTAAATTGTGCAAAAAAAAAAGGCATTTAATGTTCTAGTACTTCTACTCCTAAACTGGGCTAATGAAGAAAGGCATACACCATACAGTGTGCTATGAGGGAAATTTTGCCCGGGCAACGGCGCTCAGGATTACTCTTATATCAAATTTCAACTGCCAAGGTATATTTTATGGGTTAGAGAGAGAGAGAAATAGGGTTTAACGTCCACTTGACACAAACTAGGTCATTTCGGGACTAACATGATTCAATTTTATTTCAATAATTTGCTTGCATGTAGGGATCTTTAGCAGTGGGAGGAAACCGGAGGACAACCCTACGCCGTGTCACGTACAACCAGGGATTCGAAGAAATGGGGTTAACATATACTTGTATGTAACAGTATATAATATGTATAATAAATATCTTGTATACAGTGTGCATATGTGTACTAAGTGATATATATCATTTCCTATCAGGTTATAATGTTATCATCAATGACCATTGTACTTATAAACATTTGTCTTTATGTGTCTGTCATTAATTGTATGCAGTATTGGCTCATCATTACAACTGTATAACATTATATATAATTGATGAGTATTACTCTTATATCGAGTTTTTGCAACCTTAGAGCATCTAAATGGGGTTTAACATTCACTTTAATTTTAACCCCATTTCTCTCTTTCTCGCTGGGGGGTGGATGGCCGAATGGTTAGCATGTGCGCTCGCTGTATCATAAAGCCTGTCATTGAGTCAACTGGAATGGTTTCGAATCCCCGGTTGTCTGTGGCAATGAGTAGGGTCGCCTGTCCAACCTCGTGGGTTTTCTCCGGGTCCCAACTGCTAAATTGAAATAAAATGAAAACCATGTTAGACCAAAAATGGCCTAGTTTGTGTCAAGTGGACGTTAAACCCCATTTCTCTCTCTCTCTCTCTGCACAAATATCTTTAAAAGCAGAAAACAAATATTGATACATATAATGTCAAAGTTTCCATAAGAATTTCAGCAATAAATTATACATTTTACGATATGCTTGAGGAGGCAGCAAGTCTACCATAAGTGTGCAAGAGATAACATTGTTACTTTGTTATTTGCAACAAAAGATCACAGCTCAAATTTCTCCGTGAACCTTTTTTAAACAACAATCAATAGAAGCAATACACATTCACTCTCATACAGGCGCCTAGTCTTAGGGGCCATCCATAAAGTACGTACGCTCAAAATGGGTAAAATTCAAACCCCCCCCTCCCCTTTCTGTACGCTCCTGTACGTACGTTTTGCCATTTGAATTTAAGCACCTGTACGTTTTTGGCGTGACCCCCCCTCCCCCCTTCAAGCGTACGTACTTTATGGATGACCCCTTATAGTACTGTACATTTTTATCAACTTATAAAATACAACGAGCAAATTAGTTTGCCATACGGTAACAATAAAAAACAATTACATTTTTTTTTAAATCTCAAATGTCAATTATCCAGGTGTATCAACAGTAGGCCTATCATGGCATGATATGTTCTGATTGTATCTTCTTACCAAAAATCAATAATTAATCATAACTATGGCAATGAACTCGCATCGACAATCTGGGAAACTTTAACGGTAAATTGATTCTTTTGAGTCTTGATATATGATACTGTATCAATACAAATGAAATGAAATAGGGTTTAACATTCTTTTTTTCTGCCCCTATTGGGCTAATGAACAATGGAGATGGGCATTAGCCATGCTGGGAACTATCTATGATAAGAGAATGATGAGAGAAACTTTGTCTGAAAAGTGGCGCTACTTACGACTTAATCTTAATTCAAGTTCCAACTATCAAATGTCCTTTTACATGAATCCAAAAGAAATATGACTTCAACCAATTTCCATCATATTGATTTTAATTTAAAACTTGTCTGGACTATCAAGCTAAAGCGTAGAAGTAAAGTTTTTGTCACATTTCCCAATTAAATTAACAGAAAGATAATGTATTGAGGGTCAATTTTTATTTTTATCAATATTTCTCCTCTCGACTCTTTTCTTAAACTAAAATGTTAGTATACTGGTAGGCCTACTGTTCAAAAATTTAAATGTACAATCTATTTGGCCTTTATTCTTTTTTCAAATAAAATGTAAATTTATTACCAGTACATAAACTCACAATGGTTGTTAGGATACAATATGAAACTTTATCCACATTGCATTCAGATTTTCACATGAGTGAAAATAAACAGTTGTTTGAAGTTCAAATGGGGTCATGCTCAAAATTAAACTTCCCAAGAAACTGACCAAAATAACATTGTCAGTATTGTAATGAATATGAATCGTTGTTGGATCACAAGACTTTGTATAAATGTTTCTTCAAATTTGTGAATGAAATGACATTACCCTACCTAGTGCAAGGTTAAAATACAAAGGCAAAATTTGGGACACATAGGTGAAGAAGGCTTTCAAATAACACTGTTTATAACAGCAACAGTTTCTGCTACCAGTGCCACCAGGTGAGGTAGGCCTACATATTGCAAGTCTGCTGCACAACATTCAGCTGGGCGTTGATTGATACACAATGCGGCTGAATGCCATTTGTACATTACCTCTGATAAATTATTGCCAATGCATGACAATGTCATTAATAACAGTTTACCTTTATTTGCTTTGCTTTGACAGGTATAAAATTATAAATGAAAAAAAAACATGCATGCCCATGACAATCAAATCAATAGGCCTAGTAGCAAGTAGGCCTATACATACAGGTAATTAATCTTATTTGTCCTACATAGAATATTTATCCTTGACATTAATAACATGTTCAATAATTATTTGTATTAACATGTTATTAAATAACCGTCTATGTAAATAAACCATGATGAAATATAGTAACAGTAAACCCGAGTGAATGGATCTCACAAGTTCATAACACTGAACACAGGCCTACGCTACGGAATGGAATACGGTCACCACCAGCCTTTGGCTCATTATTAATCAACACACCACACATCATATCATTTAAACGTTATGTCAAGAATTACCTGTGATTGTACTCTCCCATCTTCTGTTACAACCCAGTGAATTGACCCCCGCGTTAGTAAACATTGCTCAAAAATGAAGTGGAGTAGTACTACTACTACCACCACCGACGCCATGTTGTTTTCTTATGAATATGCAGTAGTGTCGCTACGGCGCTTGATAAAGGACGAACTATGACCCATGGTAAGAATGAGATAGACGTGTCGCGTGCTCAGACAGACAGCACGTATAGCAATGTATACTAGGCTAATAATATTATTTCCCATTTTTGGATCAGCAAATCGTTGTGACATTTAATGAGAGCAAGCATTATTTGTGTCAAAATGAAATAGGCCTAAATTTAGAATTATAACCCAATAATATGAACACTAGGCTACAGCTTTATGCAGCTCGTGTTTATTTTAGAAAAATATTAAATTAAATAGGCCTACAATGTTTTAATCGGAAGGATCGAATATTGCTTTTGTTTCCAATATAATTATAATGATGCAACTTCGTGTCCAGTTAAAGTTTAAAAATACTCTATTCGTCAGGAAACAGGCCCTGGCATCTGAAAGCATAGGCCTATAGTCATTCGGATAGGACAACAAAACAAGGACCTGTGTAGGCCTACACATTGGCGTGCACCTAAAAGATCCCTGGCAGTTGGAATTCATTATTAGAGTAGGCCTTTGCGCCGTTGTCTGGGCAAAATTTCCCTCCCCCATGGCACACTCTATGGTGCATGACCATCTTAATTAGCCCATGGAGTTGACACGGAACAGCAGCGTGAGTACGATGAACAGACTTAGAGCAATGTCGATCCGAATTTCATTTGACTGTGTCAAAATAGTAGTAAGGTCGCCTGTCCAACCTCGTAGGTTTTCTCCGGGTCCTCCGGTTTCCTCCCACTGCTAAAGACCCCTACGCACGTGTAAGCGAATTATTGAAATAAAGTTGTATCGCGTGGGTGTTAAACTCTCTCTCTCTCTCTCTCTGACTTCTCTCTCTCTCTCTCTCTCGTCAAAAAAAACTATTTTGGATAATATGTTACTAGCCTACATAGTGCGTATAGACACTGAGCATAGCAGAGTTGAGTGTGTGAAATAGGATTTTTTAACGTCCGCTTCCACCGAAGTGATATCGTAGACAAGACAGAGTTGACATTGTATATAACCTATATGGACTCGTACGTATATTGAAGAGGCCTTCATAAATAGGCTACACACCTTTTAACATTGTGCACATCAAATCTAAAAAGTAAATGATTTCACTAGAATAATTTCAAAATTATTGATAAGGGAAACTGAAAAAAGGGAAACACCCTTGTCGCTGATTAGTAAGACCGTTTATGTCCCAAATTACCTCTATTCATGTGGGGGGGGGGGGGTAGGCCTATTGTTGGCCGAATGGTTAACACGTGCGTGCTTTATAATAAAGCCTGTCGTTGAGTCAACTGGCGTGGTTTAGATTCCACGGTTGTGCGTGACAAGGAGTGGGGTCGCCTTTCCAACCTCAAGGGTCCCCCCCCCCCACTGCTAAAGACACATACGCACAAGCGCTGTATTGAAATAAAATTAAACTATTTGTTAGTTTAAACCTCTCTCTCTCTCTATTGGGGGGGGGGGGCAGCTCATATCCCATTCAGTATATTCAAAGATATGATGAACTGAAATGTTCTCAACGTTCAACATGACGACATAAAGAGACCAGCGCCACTTGTAAGTGCAGTTTGGTAAAACAAGTCCGATGAGCTTCTTTTTTTTTATTTCGTTTGGGTGTTAGCCAGAGAATATCTACCGTATATAGATTTTTGTTTTATTATAAGCCTGTATGTTGTTCGATAAATGCAAATAAGGATTATCTTGAGTAAATACTGAAGTTTGCAGATGGAAAAAAGCGATCGAGGAAGATCATAATATAAAACATGTCATACTGACATTGCATCAAAGGCTTTATTAATGCAATAGTTGTGTTTTGTTATTAGCTGATCGATATTAACTAGTATGATTCTTTATCACAAGCTTTCGATTTTCTTTCTCTTAAGAGCTAACACACCGGTTCTAAAAATTTATATATAATCAATCGGCAAACCTCAGCAGTTACTACAGACTCATCCTACCTGCAGAGAAGTGACTCTGACTCTGACACAGTAAACAGCCATGATATCCACATGACGTTATCTAAACGTCACAGGTCTCGAGGTCAAAGCATAGAAGTCAGTTTGTAAACAAACCAACGAAAGTACAATGACTTCGATGAACAGAAAACCTGCGTCGTATCAGGGTTGTCTGTGCAATAACGCACGGACACAACTCGGACACAACAGAATTAGCAAGTTTAAACGGACATTTGACATACACGGGGGCCGCACTATTGGCACTATTTGGTGCTTCGGTCGGGTCTATTTCACATATACATAATGAATTCTGCAAATGTTTATAGCGTGGGGATTGACTAATAGTTAATTTATTTCAGTTCTAAACAAAAATTTAAAACTTTAATGCAATTTTTTTTTAAAAAAGCCAAATTTTGGCTGGGATTACTGAACAAAATGGCCATTCACTGGATACGTGCGAAAAAAAGCCAGCTACCATAAATTTCGTCACGTTAGTTACGTACGCAGATTCCAGTATCCTACATCCAGAGCCTTCTAGATTGATGTAGCAATGTAGGGTACCGGAATCTTTCGAGGTTTGTCGAATGATATAATGCCTGGCTATATTATACGTCAGGTAGTCAGTAGGCCTATATTAAAATTATGCAAATAGGCCTATTCGTTTAAATAATTTTAATTTCATAAAGCAGAGCCACACAAAAAGTCCAATGTAGGCCTACAGTTATAATAGTAAACCAAACTTAAAGAAATTAAATGGAGTTTAAAGTCCTACTTTTCTGCATCTAATAGAACAGAACAGAACAGGACGGAACAAGGACAGGACAGGAACAAGAATAGAGCAGAACAGAACAGAACAAAATATAATTTTATAACAAAACAGAACAGAACAAAATAAAATTTTATAATTTTACTTTGAGGACAGCATACAATTTTAACAGGATGTCTATATGGGCCCATCGAATTGTCCTTTCAGAGTCAATGGTTAGTTGTGTGTGTCTGTGTAGGGGGGGGGGGTATTGTGTGTTATTGGGTTGACATTCGAAGTTATTGGGTAATCCGACGTGCCGCTCTATACCATTGGCAAGGGCGGGGCAACGCTGTAAACACCCAACACCGTGGCTCCCACGAGCAAAAAAAATAACGAACGAGTCTCACCAGCCCCCCCCCCACCTTGCCTCGATTCGTTTGATAGTCACCCCTCTCTTCTAAACATTGCTTTATGCTATATCACGATACGATTGAAATCGCGATTTTAATCGGGGAGTAACCGTGCAGTGATCTTATTGGGCAGAGGCGGACCCAGGAAATCCTGTTAGGGGGGGGGGGGTTGAAAAAATCGGGGTGTCAGTGGTGATTTGTGGCGCATATCTATTTTTATACGCCCACATTTTCATGTGGACGTATTATGTCGTCGCCCCTGTCCGTCCGTCCGGACGTCCGTCCGGACGTCCGTCCGGACGTCCGTCCACAATTGTTTGTGG
This sequence comes from Patella pellucida, assembly GCA_917208275.1. Classification (NCBI taxonomy): domain Eukaryota; kingdom Metazoa; phylum Mollusca; class Gastropoda; family Patellidae; genus Patella; species Patella pellucida. The sequence goes on from OU795041.1 coordinate 15,191,635, forward strand.
ACTCTCTACAGGTCACAATTCTTACCTGATTTCGACGAAACTTGAAATATAGGTTTATCCCCCAAAGATCTCGGCTGCTTTCGATATTGGCACGTATCGGATCAAAACTTCATGGATTATGGCCCCTGATTGTACGAAAAATCACGTTTTTAGCTTGTGGACCCTATAGAGGTCACAATTTTGAACCGATTTTGATGAAACTTGACATGCATGTTTATATCCCAAAGATCTTGGTTCCTTTCGATATTTGCGCCTATCGGAACGTAATTTCCTGAATTATGGCCCCTGATTGTCCGAAAAATCACCTATTTTAGCTCGTGGTACCTCTGGAAGTCACAATTATTATCCGATTTAAAAAACCGTTCAATTATATCACCGGTACACCCTAAGGACGGTTGAGTTCAAATTTCGGAAAAATCGGACCAAAATTACCATACAAAATGGCCGCCGTTCGTACGCGAATACTGTTAAAAAATGGTATATCCAGGTTGTGGACCCTGTAGGGATCACAATTTTAATTTGATTTTGATGAAACTTGAAATGCATGGTTATAACCCAAAGATCTTGGTTCCTTTCAATATTTGCGCATATCAGATCGTAACTTCCTGAATTATGGCCCCTAATTATACGCAAAATCGTCTTTGATTAGCTTGTGGTCCCTCTGGAGGTTACAATAATTATCCGATTTAAAAAATCGTTTGATTATATCACCGTTACACCCTAAGAAAGGTTGAGTTCGAATTTCGGTAAAATTGGACAAAAATTGCCATACAAAATGGCCGCCATTCGTACGCGAATACTGTTAAAATATGGTATATCAAGGTTGTGGACCCTGTAGAGGTCACAATTTTAATTCGATTTTGATGAAACTTGAAATGCATGGTTATAACCCAAAGATCTTGGTTCCTTTCAATATTTGGGCATATCGGATTGTAACTTCCTGAATTATGGCCCCTGATAATACGCAAAATCGTCTTTGTTTAGCTTGTGGTCCCTCTGGAGGTCACAATTATTATCCGATTTAAAAAATCATTTGATTATATCACCGTTACACCCTAAGGATGGTTGGGTTTGAATTTCGGAAAAATTCGGAACAAAATTGCCATACAAAATGGCCGCCGCATGTACGCGAATACTGTTATAAAAAGGTATATCAAGGTTGTGGACTCAGTATAGGTCACAATTTTGATTCAATTTTGATAAACTTAAAATGCATGGTTATAACCCAAAGATCTTGGTCCCTTTCGTTATTTGCGCATATCATATCGTAGCTTTCTGAATTATGGCCCCTGATTGCCCGAAAAATCGCCTATGGTCCCTCTGGAGGTTATGATTATTATCCGATTGAAAAAAAGCTTGACTATATCACCGTTACACCATACCGAAGGTTGAGTTTGAATTTCAGGGAAATCGTACCATAATTGCCAGACAAAATGGCCGCCGTTTGTACTCTAATAGTGTTAAAATATGGTATATCAAGGTTGTGGACCCAGTATAGGTCACAATTTTGATTCGATTTTGATGAAACTTGAAATGCATGTTTATAACCTAAAGATCTTGATTCTTTTCGATATTTGCGCATATCAAATTGTAATTTAATGAATTATAGCCTTTGATTGTAGGAAAAATCACTTTCGGTTTTGCTTGTTCTCTAACCATCTCTCGAAAATGTGGGCGTATCCTGCCTGGCAGTGCCAGCTTACTATCTTTTATACTGTTTTTGATCCTGGATCCGCCTCTGTTATCGGGTCCTATCATATATTGAGGTCGTAGCAATCGTGTTGATGGCATCGAAACGTATCCGAACTGCATGTACCAGATCGTGGACACAATATGGACAATCTTATCGTAAGACATCGTACGATGGTGGGAACATAGCATTAGTAATCTAAGTGCAAGAACCAACAAGATTGTTTTTTTGATCAATAGCGAACAAAGTGTTGAAAACAAAATGACAACAACCAGGAAATAAAAGATTGGTAGAAATTTCCTTGTCGGGTGTTTTTTGCACTATACTGGGGTGGGGTTGTTTTTTTTTGGGGGGGGGGGCGTCTAATCGCAAAATAAAACAGCCCATGTCGATTTATATATAAAACTTGGAAATAAAATGTCCTACATATAGCTTGCACTTTTGGTACTCCCCATGTCTACATGGAAAATGAAAGTTTGTTTTTCTTCGAAAAAGTTATCACCCTGTTCCAAACAAACTGATCAGCAGTAAAACTATTCGCGAAGGCTTTCGCACTACCTCTGTACTACAGATTGAGTCCCAGATAGTTGAACGGGAGAAGGATAAATGTTTCCACGCAGAATTCGAGGTGCAGGACGGAGAGGTTTTTTCTGAAGTCTTACTTCCCAAGCATAACCGAAGTCGATGACTTTACCTTGCATATAAACATGTACGTAAAATGTAAATTTCTTATTCTAGGAAGAAAAATCTTATATCATGTTTTCTTATGGAAAAAACTATACTGGAAAAGATGACCTGTTACAGGTTTAAAGAACAACTTTAGAAGAACAGCCCCAAAGTCATCGGTATATATACAAATTCCCCCCCCCCCCTACACACACACACACACTCACAGACACCGACTTATAGACCGCAAGTTACAAAGGTGGACCCAGGAAATCCTGTTAGGGGTGAACAAATCGGGGTGTCAGTGGTGATTTGTGGCGTATATCTATTCTTTATACTGTTATTTAGGGGGGCCCCGGTAATAAAATATACCCCAAAAATGAAAGAGGTTTACACCGTTGTTATAGGTTTATAATCTCGGTGAAAGAGGAGTTAACTCCCTTCAGTGGTTGCTCTGGAGTTCTCGACTGATCAACTAAGTAACAACTAGAGATTCTCTAAGGTTAAGAAAATAAAATCTTTATGTCTTTACGAAATTACCCCACTGTAGATACTTTCATGACCGAATAGCTAGCACGGAACGGATACAAAAGCAAATAACAAGGATAGGTATATAATGATGTACAATAAAAACTTTAAATACAAACAAAACAATGGATAACAATGACTTTCAAAAAGAGGAATATTTACAGGTGATAGGCCTATGTATGTAATAATATACTATCAAGCATGCTGAAATAATTAAAATGATTTTCATGAGACTCAATCGGATTAAAATACATATCTTTATTTCGTTTCATTTTTTTTTATACTTTCGATGGCTTCTACTAATGTAGTAAAGACTAGTAAAACGAAATTTTTAACTATAAAAAACGTTACGGAATAACATGATCGTGTTTTAATCAGATTACATTAGGATTAGACTAAGCATACTCAGGGAATATTATAAATGCCACGAGTTTCATTGTATTATCTTATAACAATGACGTATTTTGTAAACTTATCACATAGCTGATATTAAATAAATGAACCTTTTTCATTTCAATTTTATATTCTGCATTGAGCAGCATTCTTGTCAAATTATTTAACACAATTATAGCACCACACAATTTGTTATGCAAAGGCTACACTTTGTAAAAGCTGTGCATCGTTGTATGCTACCGACATGGAGAAGTTTATGAGTTCAGAGTTTTGTAAAAAAATAGACATATTTCAAATTAGGATTTAACAGGAAGATCGTTTGCCAAACATTATACTTGTACTATCTTGACACTGTTTTGTAATACCCATGAAACGATGCGCATCGTTGTATCATACCAACGCGGAGAAGTTTTGTAAAAAAAAAAATAGGCATATTTCAATTTTATTTCAGCATGAGTCGTACACAGCAATACATCCATTATCACTTGCAACTACCACAGCCAGGCCATCGTCACTGAAAGTAGAGCTAGTGAGAACACACGTCACCATGTGAGGATTATCAATAGTTCTTCCAACACGTTCCTGAACACCGTCATCCGTTATGCGATGAATGAGGCCCGTTTTTCGATCCACGACAATGAAACAGTCATCTTTGTAATAGGTCAATCCCATGGGTTCACCATGTGAGGATTATCAATAGTTCTTCCAACACGTTCCTGAACACCGTCATCCGTTATGCGATGAATGAGGCCCGTTTTTCGATCCACGACAATGAAACAGTCATCTTTGTAATAGGTCAATCCCATGGGTTCCTTTAAATCCCATTCACCCTGCCCCCGATATCTGCAAACCACATCTCCCTCATCTGTCATTAGCACCACCTCCTTAACTGTCCAATCAGACATAGCAACGATCTTTCCGGGAGATGTGTCGATGCTCCGAGGATAGGTAACAACGTCTTTGTGAACTCGGAGAATTATACCTTTCATGGATATGACGTGAATTTCGGGAGGCCCATAGGGATTGCAAACTCCACAAACAAGTGTTTTGTCATTAATGCACCCCAGAGATGAATATCCTACATTTGTGGATATTTCTGAACTCAGTTTTAAGTCGAGATGAAGACGTTTAGTTTTTGAGGTGTTGATAATCGAGACAACAATAATCGTTTTGGCACCAGGGCACGTCACTGCAACATCATTACGTTCAAAGGATAGCACCCGAGTTGCGTCCCACGGTTCCATGCTGTTACCAAATTGAATGTATTTCATTCCCTGCCCGTTTAAACGAACGAGTTTTATGTTTTGATTAAAGCGATCTACTACCACAAATGTGTCCTCTTTAACAGCAGTTAAGCCAACGATTTTACAAGTTCTAGTATCAGTTGGCAATCGACATGATAAAGTTGCTGTTCTTTTAAGTTCGTCCATTTCTTCTCGGTCACTTACTGTACGATCCAAGAAAAATCTATCGGGGTTTTGACTCGGTTTGACGTACTTTTTAAAGGAACGTCTTTGCGCTGGTCTCTGTGGTCCCTGGGCAAAGTTAGTTTGCGGTTGGTAACGACTAAATGGTTGATGTCCGTATTGTGGAGGCGCAGTATAATAAGGTTGTGGCGGCGGAGAAACGTAAGGTTGTGCTGCTTGAGGCGCATAACTTTGGGGTTCACGATACTGGTATGGAATTGGTTGTTGCGTGAAAGTGGGTTGTGGCCACGAGGGCCGATAGGCTGCTGCGGCATTAAGACTCTCGTAGGACGGCTCAAGTGCAGGAGCTGAAGGGATGGTCGAACTCGCCGTTACCGTGGATACTGGTAGTTCAGGTGTTTTTTCAGTTTTCTCCAGCTCACGGTCACTGCCATCGACTACATCTCCGATTTTCACGTTTTTCAAAATGTCATTTATTTCCAAGTCTGGGACATACTTAATGTTATTGACGTCGCTTTTTGACTCAATTTTGACCACATCTTCATTCAATTTTTCTAACAAAATTTCCAAGGTCTTCAAATATTCGAGGGACACAAAGGTCCCCTTGACAGAAAGCTTCTCCAGCTGCTCCAGTTTCTTTTCAGAAGATTGGGTTATGGTCTTGCATTCGTCTACTGCTTCTTCTGTCTTCTTTTCTTCTTCTTTTAGTATATTTTGAAGTTTTGTCGTGACTTCCTTTTCACGATCTATAAGATGTTTTACAAATTTGTTCCTAACCGCAGAAAAATTCTCCGATATTTCCATCAGAAGTTCGTCTTTTCTGTGGCGTAAATTTAAAGGTTTTGCTTCCAATTTGTCTTGGAGCCCTTTAGACACACCGTGGAGTGTGTCTGTTTTATCAGTTAGCACAGTTGTCAATGACGCTACTTTGGTTCTGGCAGCTTGGAGAGAAATGTGATCTGTTCCACACGAGGAATGGTTCGGACTACAGATAGAGCATACGGTTACTTTCTGAGACGTGCAATATTCGTCTGCAGCAACCGACGGGTGATTTTGACAGCTATCGTCGTCCCTGCTGCTTTCTTTAACGCTGCATTCCGGGTAACCACCGCCGCCCTTCCTGGCCACAGAGCTCACTAGACTTGCGATATAGAAATTATCAGGAAAGTCATCCGCTGGATCCGAAAACTCGTGGCTTGGAGGAGAGATGTTTTTCCGGCACATTGGACAAGGAAAAACCACGAGACCCCCTTTATCACATGCCTTAATATGGTCAGATAAACAGTCTCTACAGAAGGAATGTAAACAAGCAAGTTGCTTTGGATCGGTGTACATGTTCAAACAGATACTACACGTTAGAAAGTCCTCCGACAATTCTTGTAGGGCATCCATCTTGAATATTCGTCTACTTACTTTAATTCACGTACCGGTATTATTGTAGCTTCTAGGTTCATATTGAGTCATCAGTACAATATAAGCGGGAGGTAGCTTCCGAGAAAAAAGGTTAAAGTTACATAAAATGTCCTTTGTGACACAGACGACGACTACAGTCCTCCGATAATTCTTGTAGGGCATCATCCATCTTGAAAATTCGTCTACTTACTTTAATTCACGTATTATTATAGCTTCTAGGTTCTCACTCAGTCATCAGTACAATATAATAGTGAGGCAGCTTCCACGAAAAAAGGATAAAAATAAATAAAATGTCCTTTATGACACAGACGACTACATTCTTTATCTACCTGTTATTAAAGTAGGTCAGGGTATTTTTAGCTCAGGTGAGATCCTGTATACACTGTCACTGTGTAGTGACGTGTGGTATTAACCAACAGCCTAACGGTTTTTTTTATCAATATCAAGAATGCGCACTCGTATTAAAGTCATTGAGAATGGGTATTCAGTATTGGCCCCTTTTGTACATATTTGCATATCAATGGAGTTACAACTGATTATCCCTGAATTAATATTTCTTTTCCCGACAAACGTGATATGTGTCTATTATGTGACACTGTGATATTTGGAAGGGGAGATAATTTAAATCAATAATGAATACAATGAGGGCTTGGGTCTCACTGACACTACAGAAATGAAATGGGGTTTAACTAACACTACTCTTGGATCATTCTGCATTTATCCTGTTCTTCGATTTTTAACGGTTCTATTTACCCCGTCAAACATACATCGATACGGGGTCGGGACTAACATATAGTTCAATTTTATTTCAATAATTTGCTTTCGCGTAGGGGTATTTAGCATGGCAGAGGGAGGAAACCGTATGACACGGAGAAAACACACAAGGTTGTACATGCAACCATATTCCTTGTCACGTACACAAGTTGACTCAATGACAGACCTTATGATACAACGAACACGCGCTAACCATTCGGCCATCCAATGAATGCAATCTGAGTGTAACTGGCAGTGGTGAACGGTCTGTTAAATTTGACCATATAATTAATTGAAATACAATTAATCTATAACATAACTTAATTAGTACAATCTCCTAAACAGAGTTGTCTTCCATTGCGTAGAGAATGTAGGCTACTTAGTAGTCTAGTTAGAATTGCCTCACCACCAGCTTCACTCGCACAAACAAAAACTCCAGTTCACCTTTTTTATCCAATTGTGTCAAAAATAAAAGTAACTAAACGAAAAGATGACAAAATATTTGTTCAGACTTTATATAAAAGGTTACTGGCCTAAATGCATCTTCAATAGAAGGCTTGATCTCGCCTTGACTACATACATCTTATCAAGCCCTTCACGTAATACTCTGCATATTTCAGCACTAAGTTTGATTGGGTATAGGCCCAGATTATGGTCCAATCAGATTCCTTGGTTGTCAGGAATACCAAGTCTCGCGCTTTCAAGCTAAAATGTATACCTGTGGTGATAATCGAGTTCCAAAGTTCAAAGTTCGACCAATGTCAAGGTTTCCTAGAAGGTCGCGATGTTACAACCTCTGAGTTTGTTGACGTGTCTGCAGATAATGTATCTATAATGTCGGGAATTGCATAGTATTGAAGCAACGGTTATATGTTTTAAATCGCGGCCGTTGCTTCGGGAAGGCCATGATTGCATGAAGCATTTGTTTCCATCCATCGGAGCCTGGTGGTATGGCGTCATAATATGTGGATTGTGGGTTAGGATAAGGATTGGCCCAGTCTACATCTCGAGACTCTGACGAAATTTGCAGGCCACAACCCTTACCCTAGCCCACAATCCACATATGACGTCATAACACCAGGCTCTGCATTCTCCACGCAAGTCTTGCTATCCAGCATTAGCCTAGTGTGGGGTGCAACGGAAGACAACTCTGTTTGGGAGATTGCAGGGACAAAATTTCCCCACTAAGCCAAATGAATAACTGTAGCCAGCTCATACAATATAGTGGGGCTACAGATCCCATCGAAGACTGAAAGTGATATGATGTTTTTTGAAATTAGAAATTTACACCGTTAACTTAATTTGGATAAAAACCAACGAACTGTAGAAAACCAGTTTGGTAATGCAGATGATCCTAACACATGCCAATTACAATACTGGGTGAATAAAGGCAATTAACCTTCGGCACACCTATTGGCACCACTCGGCCGATTCCGGTACCCTGATAAAAAATGTTAGAATGATTACAATTAGTAACAGAGCTGTGTGCTATTGGTGACACGGCTAGGTGACATTGTCTGGTTGGTGGGTTATGATCTAGAGAAAGAGAGAAATAGGGTTTGACGTCCACTCAACACAAACTAGGTCATTTAGAGACTAACACATGGTTCAATTTTATTTCAATAATTTGCTTGCATGTAGTGGTCTTTTAGCAGTGGGAGGAACCGGAGAACCCGGATAAAACCCTAGGTTGGACAGGCAACCCTTCTCCTTGTCACGTACAACCGGGGATCAAAAGCACATGCTTACCATTTGGCAATCCAACCCCCTGGGTAATGATCTAGTAAAGGAGTCAGCCCTCGGTATAGATTACAGAGAGAGAGAGAGAAATGGGGTTTAACCTTCCACTCAACACAAACTAGGTCATTTCGGAACTGACACATGGTTCATTTTTATTTCAATAATTTTCTTGCCAGTGGTCTTTCAGCAGTTGGAAAAAAACCGAGGACCCTGAGAAAACCCTAGGTTGGACAGACGACCCTACTCCTTGTCACGTAAAAACCAGGGGAACGAATCCACGCCAGTTGACTCAATGACATATCTTATGATTCAGCGTGAACATGCTTACCATTCGGCAATCCCTCCCCCCCCCTCCTGTGTAATGATCTAGTAAAGGAGTCATCCCTCAGTATAGATTACAGAATCATAGCCCTGTACTCCAGGTTTCAATAGAAGGAAGAAGACCAAATTTAATTTATAGTTCTTTTATTTACACTTTACACATGACTTACTATTGAACAAGTAGAAAATGGAGTATACAGTTCTTTATATTTACATAATGCAAAACAATGACAAAATGATTATCAGTAACAAATTATGTACATCTTTGTAAAAATATACACACTTACAATTTAATTTTTTTTTTCTACATAGATATATTTTGTCCGGAAACCAAATACAATTTAGTCGAGGAATTCAACAAGCGGGATGAAAGGAAAACGATGGAAAGTAAAGTGATATTTTAACATAAATAACCTTGCACAAGCAATTCACTAAATAATAGCATATGATTCAACACATTTATGTAACTACTGAGATATTCATGTTGTGGGGAATAACATCATACAAAATAACAGTACAATGTATTAACCACTGTGGAATTATTTCAGGAACAATGGCACTGATATAGATCTGGCATTCAACTCAAAAATTCTATGAAATTAATAATTAATTTAACCTGCAAGAAGAAGATACGGTAAGTACTGAAATGCATCAAGTGTGACTTGATTCGTCCAACATTGAAGCTTCTGATCTGTGTCTACGGGATTAGGAATTTCTTGCAAACAAAAAAATTGGTGAAAATTGAATTTTTAAAAGGAATATTAGTCCAAAAATAGTACAATTTATTTGGGCTAAATCTATTTGTTAAGGCCAGCTCAATTTCCGTAAAGGTCGTTGAGATGTAAATTAGGTTAGGTCACGCGATTGTTGGCGAGATTGTATGTTAGGGGTAAGGTAAACCAAAGAGCAAATATCAGCAGCTTTAATTTCAACACCTTTTTCTGATGTAAAATATGGAGTGACTGGACAGTCTAAAAGTTTAAATATACATTAATTCACAAACAGCCTGATTTAATATTATTGAGGCCGATTGAGTGTAGATTGAACTGTTATTGCACACTATATGGCAACGTATATTCGAACACATGATATAGTTATAATAATCTGATTTTCTGTTCTTCCAGGGGTCTTGATAAATGAATAGCCATTTAAATCATGTGAAAGATGTTTCGTTTAAAATTTTAATACCTAAAAATTTGGAAGTATAAGCTTTTAAACGGTGCAGCTGATTACTTTTCATTTTAATTTTAAAAGGTGTTCCTGAAGATTTTTTTTTCATTCTTTAATGCATTGGATATATAATTTTAAGAAAGTCTTTAACTCATAGTATAAATAATATATAACTATTCAAAATCTTCACTAACAACATTACAGTGAAATTATTGTAAGATTTATAATTTGTTCAGACATAAAAGTGTATTCAAAACCAATACATTAAATCTTTTTGAAATAAGGGTGAATCGACTTATTTAATTACCGGTATTGACTTTGTACCCTGAAATTTCTGAATTTTAAAGATGCATTATGTAAGCATTAGATAAAGAGCTGGTCGTTCTAATTTGGCTATTGTAGTTCAAAATGTAGAGTAGTGTGTTTATTATTGTAGTAAAGGCACTTCACAATATCTATTTTAAATGAAATGAAATGGTGTTTAATGTCCTACTGTACTGCTCCGAAGTCCAGCATACAGTGTGAAATTTTGCCAGGGCAGCGATACTATGACCTACTCTTTTATCGAATGCCAACTGCTGAGGGATCTTTAGGTGACAATGTATACACAGGACCTCCGTTTTTCATCCTATCCGAATGACTAGAGAACTGAAATTGGCAAAATTAGCTCTTGCATAATGCATCTTTAAATACCGTAATTAATTATAACTTTGTAATCAAGTTCATTAACATAAATTCACAAAAATAACAAATATGAAAAAATTAGAAGCAATTTGAATTCAATCAATTCATTATTTCCCAAGCGTACAAACATAAACAGATAATGCAAAAATAACAAGATTTACCGAAAAATCTTTCCTGAAAATTGCTAAAAATCTTTGAACAGCATGACCAGTAATTTAATTTTAAAAACTCTTAAAGAAAACAAAACTACATCTTTTTATCTGAATTAAATTAATTGAATATCGAACTCAATTCAAGGTTCCACGGCAGCCCTGAGCACCACACAAACAAGGAATTTTTTCGTCTTCGAGGGGGAATTTATAATCGTAGGTTATTTCTTCGTTCACATCAATGTCTCGTTTTGAATAAATTACAATTTTCTTATGGGAGTCCATGGTAATAATTTTTGCATAACAGTTCGGCTGAAATGAAAAATCATTGTTTTATATTAATTACACTTATCTCTTGGGAAAGAGAGAGAAATGGGGTTCACTAGGTCAGTTTGGGACTAACATATGGTTCGATTTTAAAATCGATTAAAAAAGTCTTTAGCAGTGGGAGGAAACCGAATGACCTGGAGATAACCCATGTGGTTGGACAGGTAACCCTACTCTTTGCCATTGACAAATAAAGTTGAGTTTAACGTCCTACTGTTCTGCTCCGAAATGGGCTATTGAAGACGGGCATAAACCATACAGTGTGCTTTGAAGGAAATTTGGCTATGACAACTTCAAGGGATCTTTTACATGAACGCCAAAGTGTACATTCGAACGACTAGACAGCTGTCCTTGTCAGGCCTTCCATTCTGCATCACTGACAAGGGGGAGCCACTCCGGAAAATCTTGTGTCAATGAAAGACCTTATGATACAATGCGCACACGCTAACCATACTTCCATCCACCCCCTAGAAAATGAATAATTACAATGAGCTGAAGTCATTTCACCCCCTTTATTAGTACAGCATATACTTACGCTACAGCAATGGTTAATAAATCGTGCCAGATTTCCTACACGTGTGGCGTCGATAATAGTATCATGATCCACACGGAACAAATAACTACTACCGATACCGTCCTCTTCGTACTTCTTCTCCCGTAAATTAGCCAATGAATGACGAATATTCTGACCGACGTATTCTATCACCATCTCATCTGCTGCTATAGGTTCCAGAGCGAACAGACCCCAGTCGTGAATAGGACTCTTTGCAAAGCGTAACTGTTTTTTACGGAACTGAAATAATAAAAGACACACAGACAATAAATAATCCTTTTTTCTCCTAAAACACTTTAATTCCAAATAGCTCCAATCTGTGAATATGAGATGGGGTTTAACGTCCATTCAACGTGGTGATTAACATATGGTTCAATTTAATTTCAATAATTTGCTTACGTGTAGGGGTCTTTGGCAGTTAGAGGAAACAGAAGGACCCATAGAAAACCCACTAGGTTGGACCGGCGACCCTACTCAGGAAATCGAAACCATGCCATTCCACTCAATGCTAACAATTCGGACAACCACCCCTCTTACAAAAAAAGGAACCGTGGTAATACAAACTGCAGTAGACAGCGTTGAATATTTCTTACTTTAAGGTTAAGCTTTGTATAAAAGATAGAAAAAGTGAATAAACCATACCTTAAGCTGGTTGAATTTAAGAAGATCACCCATTTCAGTAATTGCTGCAAATGAAGATTGGAGTCGACGATTTTCACTTCTGGCATCCCTCTGAGTTTGAACAGTCTTTTTGGCAGTGGCTTTCTGTAAAATCAAAGTGGAGATATAAACAAATGTGATCCGACTAGAATTGTAAATTCTGTCCATTACTCGAAAGGATCATGCATAGACACAAATAAAAGTACAAAATAAATTCGAGAGACAGAAAGAGAGAGAGAAATGGGGTTAAACCTCCACTTGACAAAAACAAGGTCATTTCGTGACTAACATATCATTCAATTTTATTTCAATAATTCCCTTGCACATAGGGGTCTTTAGCAGTGGGTGGAAACCAGATGACCCAGAGAAAACCCACGACGTTGGACAGATGACCCTATTCCCTGTCATATAGTGTGCTATGAGCAAAATTTTGTCATACCGGTATATGATAAATATTGGTATCAGTCATTCGAAGCGGAAAAAAAGTTAGCATACTCTGCCCTACACATTGCACCTGTCATAACTAGGGCTGTCAGGGTTTCTGCCAGACAAATCTTGAAGGGGGTACAATTCATACGGTCGACCAATAAGCACTCGCCTAATACCACTAATAAAAAGTCAAGAAGGCAGGCTGTACATGTATCAACCTGAATGGCAGAAAAGATGCACTCTAGGCCTATCACATCTTGAGATGTTATATGATATTTCTTTAGTTACAGATCATTTAAACACTCTTTCTCTTACACAAAACACTTTTTGAAAACATTACTCAGGTGACTGAAGGGGGATATGCACCCCCCTTCTTCAAGCAAAGGGGGGTACATGCACCCCCCACTGGCTGAAACCCTGGCTGTCAAATATATTGATATTTTTCTACTTTAATTTTATATTCAAATGTGTATTCACATAATCAGTCATATTATGTGAATAAAAGCCTAAAGATTTGCCATGGAAATACCCCAATTATTTGTTCATCCCAGTGACAAAAAATACAGTGAATACTTACAGCCTTAGAGACAGAAACTTTTGATACATTCCTGGCATTCCATAGATACGGTGCTTTTTCTTGTTCTGTTAATTTATAATACCCTTCAGTTCTACAACAACCTGCAAAAAACATTATACAACTCAGAATTTCAAAGGGATTCTTATTTAGGAAATGAAATGAAGTGTAACGTCCTACTGTTCTGCGCCGACTGGGCTAATGAAGACAATCTATAATACTGTGCAAAAAACATTATACAACTTAAAATTTCAATGGGGTTCTTATTTAGGAAATGAAATGGGGTTTAATGTCCTACTGTTCTGCTCCGACTTGGCTAATGAAGACATGAGAGAGAGAGAGAATTAAGGTTCAACGCCCAATCGACACAAACTAGGTAATTTCGGGACTAACATGGTTTAATTCTATTTTTAAATAATTCGCTTGTTCATAGGGCTCTTTAGCAGTGGGAAGAAACCGTAGAAAACCCACGAGGTTGGACAGGCGATCCTAGATCTTGTCACGTTCAACGGGGGAATAGAAACACCAACAATTGACTCAATGACAGATCTCACGATACTAAGTGCACGAGCTACCCATTCAGACACCCACTCATCTATAAATATATTCAGTATACCTGATCTATGTGTTTTAACTTGTGGTGGTTCATCAAGCTTTCTCTTCTTTCTAGGTGGTGTGGGATCAGGTATATTGGTGTGTGGATGATCCACCCATAATATAGAACTCAACCAATAAAACACAGGATCATCGGATTGCATGAGATCATCGTATGTGCGTTTCATGTACCGAATATCTTCTTCGTCAATACCCTTACTAAATATCTCAAAAAATATTTGTCGTTCTTCTTGTAACGTTCTGGATGTATAAGTCGGCTTTGGTTTCGGCGTGGGAGGAGGTAAGATACTCGCCAACTCGCGACTGCCTTTTAATTTGTTCGTAATGTCTTTCAATTTTTCTGCCTTTTTGCCTTTAGGTGCTGGTGGTTTTTTAGGTTTCTTTTGCAAAATAGCATCAGAGAGATCAGATTCACTATTGTCTGTTTTAGCACTAAAACTTGTCGCCCACGCGGACGTATCACTATCAAGCGGTATTTCTTCCCCTTTGACCTCAAAATCATATTTAGCTGGAGGTAAGCAGTAACTATGATCCATCCAAATTTCTCTCGACATTCCGCTACTTTCTTCATCTGCGGATTCTGTTGCATCCGACTCAAATCCAGATTGAGGAGGAGCCGCGAAGTAATCATGTTCTGCAATAGCTGGATTAACGTAAGGCTTCTTCTCAATATCTGCAAGGGTAACCTCTTGAGTTGCTTCCACGGGTACTGGAGATACCTCTGGAGGCTTAATTTGTTCTGGTGCTTTAGGTGGGGTCTTTGGTTTTGGTCCTCTTTTTTTTGGTACCTTTTGCGGTGTTGAGCTTTTAACAGGAGATGCACTGGACTCTGTTGATGAGGTGGAGGAGGAGGTTGAACTGGAAGTTGCAGTAGTTGTTGATGCCGAAAGTGTCTTGGATTCCTGAACAGGTTTTTTAGTAGGAGAGACTGCTGAATCGGTGGTCGATGATTCCTCTTCTGACTCAACAGTAGAAACATCAACTTCCATGGATTCTTCATCTTCTTTCTCTACCTCCTTTACTTTTTCTTTTTCTTCAACCGTTTCAATCTTGGATTTTGTTTTGTCTTCTTCAATTTCTTCTGTTATCGGCGATAATGGTTTCTTTGAGACTTCAGATTTAGAGTCATCCAATTCACTGAAATAATTTAAGGGGGTTTCATTTTAAAAATTTCTGATGGACAGATCTATAATATAATTTTTTAGACAATGACAATCCAAATTGTGTTTTTTGGGTGTTATTTCATGCAAATGAGACTTGATTTACGATATTTCTCTACAGTTCTTTATCGTGTGTATCTGCCAGATATTGTTTGAAAACTACGCAAACCCAAATGGAAGCCAACTGTTTCAGTGGAGATAAGGAAATTTGTGAATAGTTTGCAAATTTGAGTGAAGAACTGCAACACAATGTTTTAGAATCTCTGACACACAACCTCCATAGAGAGAGAGAGAAATGGGGTTTAACATACACTCGACACAAACTAGGTCATTTCGGGAGCCGGAGAAAACCCAAGAGGTTGGCAACCTCCATAGAAAGCCCTTTTTCTTTGAATGACCAACAATTACCTCTCTTTACTTTCATCTTCATCACTTGAAGACGAAGAAGATTCCTCATCCTCCTTGTCTTCTGTTACTTTCTCTACATCTACATCAATCTCTTCCCTAGAAACATTACAAACACATATTAAAATGAATGAGGTTGCCTTTGTAAGGTATTTCAGACATTTTGAGAAGAGAGGGTGGGAGGAATACCAAGACTGGCATGAGTTTGTTTTTTTTATATCCTGGGTTGGGTACAGGGATCTTCAGATAAACTACAAAAACATCATTATCACGATTTTATACAAAAAGAGATAATTAAATTGTGTCATTTAGGGACTAAATATGGTTCAATTTTATTTCAATAATATGCTGGTGCATACAGGGCTTTAGCAGAAGGAGGAAACTGGAGAACATGCAGAATAACCATGAGCTTTGACGGACACTACTCCTTAAATACACTAGTAGCTGTTTTCCATAAGTATGTGTTTTGTTGTTACAACCAAGTACGAACAATCCATACCATTAGACAAAATGAAAGTCCTAAAAAAACGGTATAGGCAAAAATAGTGTAATCAGTCTAAAAAGTGTAATCAGCTTTTTTCATACTAAAGCCGAAGTAAATGAAGATAACTTACTTATCAGAAGTTGCATCTTTAGCATCAGTTTTAACATCTTCTTCTTCCTCCTCTACATCTTCATCATCATCATCATCTTCATCATCACTTTCAGCTTCAGATGATTCTTCCTCCGATTCCTCCTCTTCACTACTTTCATCACTAGACTCGTCTTCTGAAACTATAAACAGAGAAATATATTTTGAGACAGAGAGAGAGATGGGGTTTAACTTCCACTCGTCTCAAACTAGGTCATTTTGGGACTAACATATGGTTTAATTTTATTTCGATAATTTGCTGGCGCGTAGGAGTCTTTAGAAGTGGAAGGAAACTGGAGAAAACCTACGAGGCTGGACAGGCTTCCCTACTTCTTGTCACGTACAACAGGGGATACGGCCATCCAACCCCCCTGAAATACATTTTGTATCAGTTAGTGAACTTCCAATCGAAATAAGTGGTATCAGGTGTTCTAGAAAGATTAAGTATACAATAGCTCATGCAGAATATCCATGACAACTCAGATATCAGGTGTTCTAGAGAGAGTAAGAGTACAATAGCTCATGCAGAATATCCATGACAACTCAGATATCAGGTGTTCTAGAAAGAGTAAGAGTACAATAGCTCATGCAGAACACCCATCACAACTTCGATCAGGTGTTCTACATCCATCACAACTCAGATTTTGTTAACTGAAGCTGCTAAGTAAATGGTAAATTAAACAGGGATTAACCCATTTAGCACTTAGATCACCTGAAACATTAATAAGAAACTATGTGCAAAGTTTTGTTTTTCTGGATCAGCGATATTTCTCATAAAGTTGAGTAAATTCTTCCTACTTTTGGGTGGTAACTACGCTAATGGGAAAACGGTAATCATTAGAAAATGGCTAAAAGAAGAAAACTAAGGATTGTTTGATGGTCCTGGTCAGTTCACTGAAATCTGCACATCTTCTGATAATATTTGATCTTACCTCCCGATTGTGTTTTTTCTTCTTCTGATTCATCTTCACTCTCACTAACTATGGGACGTTTTATTCTTGATTTACGATCAGAATCTTCTTGATCTATTTTAAAAAGACGAAAAAAATAAACCAATGTGATAAAGCAGAATTTCATTAGTGTTATTCTGTTAGACAAAATATTAAAGTTTTTGATAGCCATACGAGATATTTTTAACCCTTTGTTAATACAATATTATTTGAGTTGAACTCGAAGAACATCAGTCTAAAAAAAAAAAATGTATTCATCATTTAAATAGACATAAAGAATGGTCAAACAAGCAAGAGCCTTTATAAATCCATTCTTAAATTTTTTGATGGGCTTCTTTTCAATCTGGAAGAATCCAAGCCTGGAAATAATCTACATATACATGTACCATATGCTAAATAACTAATCTGAGCATGTGACGTCTGGTAAGTGACTTTACTTGAAGCTACTTTTCACCCCAAATGTTTCAACACCCTACATTAATCAGTCTGTACTAACGGTTTAATCTCACTGTGCCCCCTAATCAACTGGTGTTATAGGCTAGTGGTGTTAAAACTTAAGTAAACAAGGGATTATAGACTGTATCCTTATTAGTACTGTTCATCCAGTAAAGATTTAATTATTTTAACGATTAAAATATATAAGTTAAAGCCCCAATACCACTCTTGTTGTAACTGAATAATATGCTCCAATCTTTATTCTGGTCAACAATTTGTACTATTTTACAATATTTCAATTAAAATATGATACCAATTTCATCTAAACACACCTAATTTAAAAAATTGGAATAATTCAACTACATGTCGTAACATGGTTTGAATAGCCTTACGTAAGCACTTTCAAATGCAACTTGGATTTAAACATATTTTCGAATCCTCTGAACAAACAAGATAGGATGTAATGGATAATTTACACAACAGGTAGGACACTTAAACATCTTGTAGTTAGAATAAGGCTATTTTTTTTTCTGGGCCTGTCAAGCCAGCAAGAGTGTTATTGTCCCTTTAAGTTCACGTGTCATCGGTTAACGAGTATCTTAAATATTATTCACCTACCTTCTATTCAGACAGTAATTGTAAATCAATCAAATATATGTTTAGAAACTCGCTATCATTATAAAAGGATATTTGTCAACCCGAATTACATTATATCTTTTAAAATGGCTCAAGTTTGTGTACGGTTTATTCCTAATTCTCAAGGCGATCAAAATTTAGTTGGGGTATAAGTACAGAGTAAAAAACAGAAACCCAATAGCACCCATTGGCGATGTTGCAAAACGACTTGTCACGCATCTAAATAATAATCTAAAAATCGAACTATTAAATGGAATAAAAAGTGCAATTGAATACACCGACGCCATATCCCATTTAGTAGGGTTATGAAATATGTTTGATACATGTATTTGTTGTTACAATATGTGTTGTTACTTGTATTGTGAATAAAGTCGTTAATTAGTTTAATGCTAGTAGACTTGAAAAATAGACTATACCTTCAACACCATTGTATTCGATAATCCCCTAGCTTGATTAATCCCTCCATGAGAACAATAGCAGGGGGCACAGTGAGATGTTCCCGTACTAACTAGCCTAGAGCCTTTTACACTACAATTTCTGCTTTATTTTAATGTTTATTGATTCATTTTCTATGCTATTGCTACCAAATATATTTAATATTCGGCAAACCAAATATTTTCGTTGCCACCAAATTTTTTCGTTGCGACCAAACTTTTTCCTTGCGACAAAATATTTTCCTACCTGAATCATGTTCAACGGTAGCTGCTGACATGTTAGTTTTAGAATCTTCATCTTCTACTGGTGGTGGTGACGGTGGACGGAACTTTTTCTACAATAAATATATTTATACAATTATAGGTGATGTAGTGGGAGCCACAGTGGATAAGGGGGTAAGATGCTGGCTTGCTAGCCTGGAGGTCGCGTGTTCAATCCCTACATTGGTCGAGAAAGTTCATCAGGATTTTGCAAGGAAAGAGGGCATGACAAGGACAGCTGTCTAGTTATTCGGCTTCCGTGGAGGTCACTGTTGACGTGTCTGCAGATAACGTAGCTAAAAGTTCGGGCATTGCCTAGTATTGAAGCAATGGTTAGATGTTGTAAAACTTGCAGTCATTGCTTCAGGAACATGCTCTTATGACCTCCGATGTGATGTATCACTACAACTTGTCAGATCTTCATGTAGTGCAGGTCATCGAAAGTAAGGAAAAGAAATATAGATCTGTATTTTAATCTGATTTTAATTACCTTAAATGAGGGGAGTTTTGGCATTCCACCTCTAATACCCAATAAACCACCCATACCAAAACCTCGACCAAAACCTAATCCTGCTTCTAAACCACCATCTCGACCCCATGGATGTCGAGCTTCAAATAATGACGCTAATGTTGAACTGAGACCGGCATCTTTAGAAAGTGGTTTGTTGACACCCGTTTTTTCTGTAGTTTTATCTGTGGTTGTAGGTAACTTTGCCGTCTGAAATTATACGAGAAAAACATGGGTAATTATTGTCTGAGTTCAACAAGTTCATACGAAAAAGCAGAGGTGGCATTTCATCAAATCATAAAAATAAATAACTCTATAGTTGTATATCGGTAGATAATCAGCAGATATCATGGAGAAATAGAGAGAGCGAAATGGGGTTTAACGTCCACTCGACACAAACTAGGTCATTTTGGAACAAACATATGGTTTAATTGTATTTCAATAATTCGCTTGTGCATTGGGGTCTTTAGCAGTGGGAGGAAACTGGAGGACCCGGAGAAAACCCACGAGGCTGGACAGGCAACCTTACTCCTTGGTCATATACAACAGGGGATTTGAAGCTACGCCAGTTGATTCAATGACAGGCTTTATGATACAGCGCCCATGTGCTAACCATTCAGCCATTCAACACCCGAGATATTATGGCCTTTATAGAGTATAACATACATGTAGTGAAAAGTTACTCATTTGCTAATCAATTAACATAAAATGCTAATTATCAATTTCCTGATTGATTAGCATTTTTTTAAAAAACATTCAATAACTGCTAATCAATTATTTTTACTTATCGTATTCCCTGATGCCACAGGAGGCAGCCTCACAACCTTACACAATCGAATATAATTCAAAAGTCATTTTATTAACAAATAAACATTCTGGGCACTGTTTCACAAAATTTTAACTAAGATAAAATCCAAATTTTAGTAATTTGATTGGATAATATGAGATTGATTTTAGTGCTTAGCCAATCAAATTTGAAGTATTTACTAAAATTTTGATTTTATCTTTAGTTAAGATTTGTTTAAACAGGGCCCTTGTCTAAAAATGAACCAGATTGCAATGTGTCTTAGACAAACAGTCTGTAGTAAGAATAACTGTACTATTTCTTACATGCCAAACCTGATGTCTACATGAACATAAAGGATTCTTATGCTCAATTATATGCTTACTCATATTTTTAATAATAGTGTATATTTTTGATCACATTAACAATTTGCTAAACCTTTATGTACTCAAATAGTGCATATTTTTGACCATATCTATGATCTGGCCGATGGAGTTCACAATCTCAAGACTTCAGTTAAGAATTTACTCAACTTTTAATCACTGTTTATGAGAGATATATTTGATCAAGAAACACAAAACTTTGCACATAGTTTCTTATTGATGTATTTGATACATTAAAACAACAAAAGTTTTATAAGGCCACACTTTTTTTTTTACTTGGTTTATAGATTTTCAAGAGGAATTTTGTTGTCAGTGGTAAAAAAAAAAAAAGAAAAAAAAAAGTCTCTTCAGTGCTTCACATTCTCCGAAAATTAACAGAAAATATCGTGCATTTAAATAAAATGTCCTACCAGACATAAATTAATATGTCTTACATTTCAATAAACATGTTAAATTTACTGTCCGGTAGCAACAATCATTCGATTTGTTTTACTCATCTCTTCAGTGCTTCACATTCTCCGAAAATTAACAGAAAATATCGTGCATTTAAATTTACTGTACGGTAGCAACAATCATTCGATTTGTTTTACTCATCTCTTCAGTGCTTCACATTCTCCGAAAATTAACAGAAAATATCGTGCATTTAAATAAAATGTCCTACCAGACATTAATTAATATGTCTTACATTTCAATAAACATGTTAAATTTACTGTCCGGTAGCAACAATCATTCGATTTGTTTTACTCATCATCATGACGTGTGGAACTGTGAAATGAAATACCGTGACCCTTTTCAAAATGAAAGTAAACTATCAGTGCTGTTTGGTGGACGACACGTCATTTTTTATCATTTTTAAACTGACCTGATGTCACTAGTTGGGAAAGCCCATATTTATGAAACAATAAACTCTTTGTTATTATTCTTCCTATGACAAATTGTACGTGCCTGTTTTCGAAGACTTAGGTCTCCATTACGGTAGTGAAATCTGCATTAATAAATAGACTTCATAATCAAGTCTGCTATTAAATCACGAGATTTAGAAAGAATGGCGGGAAAAGCCATTCGTTTCTCGCTGGAATTATATTGTTACCAGTACTAAGGCTTTCAGGGAATTTCAGCTCTGCTTTTTCTATTTCATTTTTACAAGACAAAGGATTTATATCATGTGAATTTTTATTCTTGGATCATGACAGCACAGGTACAGTAGATGGACTGACCTAGTTTCGTAGCACATGTTAGATTTCATAATTGAAGGAATATATGCCGGATTATTAATGCACGTGTATTCAATATCGGATAAAAACAAATAAGACCGTAAATAAGGCATACTATCGGAGCACAAACTTATCTATTCCACATTTGATCAAAAGGGTTAAATAGTATTCAGCCAAGCTCTGGGAGCGTGCTGATATTTGCAAGCACAACCTCACTCCTACAACGATAATTTCTTGCCGCCCTAATATATTTCAGTGGACAAGATTATTTTCATTTCCGATAATAAAATATCTGGATGAAATATATTCCGGATATAAATAGGGACAATATAAATATTTTCAAAGGAGAATTTTATAGAACCGAACAAAATATCCACGACAAAAACACTCGGCTCACAGGGCCGACCCACCATCTTCAAAATAAAATTTTAAGATGTCGGCCCACCAAGTTATTTATCGGTGCCGGGCCAACGGACCGACGTAAATTTTAAACACTGTTATGTACGGTCAGTTGAACGATTTATTTTGTTGTAACATCCCAATATTCTTCTAAAAAAATTTTAATGATTGTCAATTTATTTCGTCGGCGGTATTTTAAAAATAGGCAAATTTGAATTTTATTTTTTTTCCAATTTAACAAAAATTACGGTCGGCGGATCCGTAAACCAAGTAAAAAAAAGTGTGGCCTAAAGGGCAATATTTAAGTGAAAAATAAGGCAAACCATTTTAAGTAAATTCTTAATTAAGTCTGCGAATGCTTTTCATACTCAGGGTCTGGCTTGTTGTGCATTTAATTTGTCCATGCCAATTCAAGTAACCTTACAAATTATTGAAATTCTGTACATTTCTACCATAATCCTGAATATTACAGCCGCCTTCCCGTATATTACATTCCCATATATTCCTACCTTACTACGGCCTTCTTCATCATCCCACCATTTCTCATAACACTTAAACGCTGAACTAACCACCATCTTTTTACACAGATCTTTCTGCATCACTTGTTTCAACTCTTTCACAAAACCATTAAGAACAGACATAAACATGCGATCGTTCATGGCCAAGTGATCCGTCGAGTTGCCCATATTACCGTTTGTCATATTATCATGATACTGGTTCAGATAGTTTCTATTATAAGCACTACTATCTACAAAGTTCATATTAAATCCCAGCGGCCATCCACCGGCCATTACAGACTCCTGATTAAAAGACGATTCGTTGAACGAAGAAGAGGTTGTAGCCTGATTAAACGCTGCGTTCTGATTATAGGCATCAGACGTGGCTTGTGAGAACTGAGTAGGAGTGGAAGGGGGGAAAGATGAAGGCGTAGGAGGCATGAAAGGAGAACTGCCAGATAATTGAGTGAAGGGAGATGGCGTAGATGGAATGAAGGGACTCTGTGGGATCTGATTGTATGAGGCTGGAGTCATATGTCCGTATGAAGGGGTCTGGGGGGTAAATGCAACTGGGGTGGGGGGTATGAATGGGGTCGACTGCTGTGGATTCATGTGCAACTTTTGTTCTCCGCTGCTGATGGATGCTAAACTCATGCGATCATCCGATTCCATACTTCCGCGACTATTTTCATCTTGTAATGGGGTGTTACTATGAGAGTGTTTGGGGCTCTCAGATCGTCTTTTGGAATCCTTCACTAGATGAGAATGATGCGATTTTCTATCGCCACGCCCCCCTCTGTCTCGGTGTCTCGAGTCCCACGAAGAATGATTACTGGATGAATTATGAGACCAATCCGAATGACTATGCTTATCATGACCTCCAGAATACTGTGAGTTTCTATCACTACTCTTCTCACTATAGTTTGATTTCGATCGAGACCAACTGTCTGAATTGTTTGTATGTGCTGGTTCAGGCACATCCACTGGTTTTTTAGCACTACTATCATCAGCACTTCCCGTGTTCAACAGTGATTGAATACGCGATTCTAAACTTAAAAATCTGGGAACTTCCTCCTCTGGTGTTTTAGGCCTAGGAGGAGGAGGAGGTTCCGGTTTCTTTTCTTTATGCCTTGATTTGTCCCGATCTCTGTCTCTACCAAACCTATCACGATCACTATGATTATCTCGATTATCTCTATTGTCCCGATTATCTCGATTGTCCCGATTATCTCGATTGTATCTTTCACTATCTCGATTGTATCTGTCACCATCACGATAACGACTGTCTTTATCTCGATAGCGATTTTTATCCCATTCTCTATCTCGATCGTAACTGCCTCTACGATTATGTCTTCGATCCCCGTCTCCTTTATGGTGACCGCGATCACTATCCCCTCTATTTCGGCCATTACGATCATACCTGCCTTTATTATTCCCGCGATCATAATCTCTCGAGTTATAACCTTGTTCTATTTTTGGCGGATTATCGAAGGAATTATTTTCCTCCGTTGCATATTTCGGCTGACTGAAATCCTCTGTGTATGGTTGATTGAAAGGTTCTGCACTATAACCATAATTCTGTGCCACGTTTTGATGATTAAGATTATCCGATGGAGTGTCGTAACCATATCCCACGTTGAAAGCGGGTTCTGTGTTGGGTATAAGTGAGGGGGTAGCCGTGATATAACCAAGATCCGAATGACTTGAGAAACTTGTTGTTTCAGACTGAGGAGTTGGATAAACATCTAGCTTGGGTTTTCGATGTCCGAAGTCAAATTCATTATCCCCTGGATCGTAGGCTTC
The DNA here is from genome assembly GCA_917208275.1 of Patella pellucida. Lineage (NCBI taxonomy): Eukaryota > Metazoa > Mollusca > Gastropoda > Patellidae > Patella > Patella pellucida. The sequence goes on from OU795041.1 coordinate 15,216,227, forward strand.
CCTTTTCTTGTCCTCATCACCTATTTTGCGATCACCAATTAAAGTTTCAATCATCACTTGCCTTTCTTTACCTACAACAACAAAAATCAAGAATTAATCATATATAAATTACATTGAGATTGGAAAGACAACCCTATCCTTGTAGCCAGGAGATCACATGTTCGATTCCTGCATTTGCGGAAAATTTCATCTGCGATTTTCCGACATTGTTTCCACTTTTCAGTAGAGCAGGATGAATGGAATGAAAAAACGAGATCCTATGTCGGAGCAGAACCATTTGGCAACAATTCTCTAGGGAAGAGAGAGAGAAATGGGGTTAAATGTATAAGGATCTTATTTATTTCAGCTTATTTAGATAGCACACTCCCACAATTCTTGTGCTTACTTAAATTCGAAATTTCACGGTATACAGGGAACTCAATTCCAAAAGGTTCATTCAATTAAAGAAAAAACAAATGTTTATCTTTTTTTAAAGAGATAGAGAAATGGGGTTTAACGTCCACTCGACACAAACTAGGTCATTTTGGGACTAACATATGGTTTAATTTTAATTAATAATTCGCTTGCGCGTAGGGGTCTTTAGCAGTGGGAGGAAACCGAAAAATTTTTTTTTAAAGAAGAACATACCCATAGTATCCAGGATAACTGTCATGATATTCCCCATCTTTGATGTTTGATTGAGTTTATCAACACATGACTTGGCAGCCTTAGATGATGTGAACAGAACCTGTAAACAAATCAATAAATATAAATACATCTAAAAGAGAGTTAGCTCCCTTGGTTCAGATACACCCTTAAATGCAACATTTTAATCTAATTATTAAATGCTGCTTTGCCTAAACAGTATTGGCTACTTTTCTGTAGTTAGACAAAGGTCTAAAACGTGTATAAACTGACGTGTAACAATGTCAAACATCAAAATATGTTGGGCATAATAAAACAGAATTAAATCCATTTTTTAAATGGTATTTCTACAAAAATTTAACAATGCGTATGTTTGTAATCATTTTCTATTTATATAAGGGAATAAATTTTATCGCTCAAAAACTATTTGGAGTGATTTTACAATCAATCCACAACTAACCCTTCTCATATATTTTATTCTAACAATGTCAGTGGTTGGTAGATTATGATATTTTTTTTCAACTATCAAAATTTTACCTTTCCAACTCCAAGATGTTTTTTTGTCTTGGGATTGAAATAAATCTTGCATTCTTCAATCTTTCCAAAGCCTTTGCACATATTTTCGAGAAAATCATTGTTGATGTTGTCATTGAGGTTGGTAAATGTAACCTCTTTAGGTGGAACGACAGCAACAAAATACTGATCATACTGAAAAAAGAAAGAATTTTGACGCTAGTTTTGAAACTTTCTACTGTTCTGCAACAATGGTTGCTAAATAAGACGGTCATAAGCCATACAATAAGCTATGAGCGACAGCGCCATTTGCATCTACTATTCTTGGAAGTCCAAGTGGCCAAAGGATCTTTTAGGTCAATGCCGATGTACAAACAGAACCTTGTTTTTTGTCACATCCTGAAGTAAATGTCCATTATCTTCCAAATCAATACAATATTTTTCTTTTCAAAATTTGAATTGGAGACAAAAAGCAGTTCTATTCCATTGGTTTAATTGACATGGAATATCAGTAACCAAATTATTGGGTTGTAATATATCCTTTTTCCATTATAGATGCCTGATAACTTGTAACCATGAGACTTAAACCGCACCTGATTTAACATCTTAAGACAACTATATTAGTAAGTGCAGGGGGACTGCACCACACATAATTTACATAAAAACAAATATATGGAGAAGACATCATACTCAGAAACAACAAACACACAAACACTTCAAAAAGAGTGAATGGATCCGGGGGACTAGCCGTAAGCGTCCACGGCGCAGCTAACTTATAGTTGGTTGTTCATGTATATCAGAATAAGCTTTAACCGGACAGATTTTTATCTTTCTATGTATGTGTCTACCGTAAACATGGAAGCATTTGTACTTTTATCTACTTTTATATTAATATTTTTATATACCTTAAATTTTGGAACAGGTAAATCTGCAGGCTGCCGTCTACACCATATTCTCTGAAACCTAGGTCTAGGATCTTTAACATCAACTACTTTCGTCTCCTGAAAATAAATAAATTTGCCTTGTTGAACCACATACAGTGTGCTATGAGGCAAATTTTGACAGGGCAGCGACACTATGGTCTACTCTTATATCAAATTCCAACTGTCAAGGGATCTTTTTCATGCAGGATTAGACAGCTCTCCTTGTCAGACTTTCCGTCATGCACCACTGACAAGGGGAAACCACGTCAGAAAATCCTGATGAACATTCTCGGCCAATGTAGGGATCGAGGACGAGGTTTGACTAAGTGTTTAATAAATAATACATAAACATGTAAATAAGGCTGTGGCCAAAAGAATTTCTCAGAGAAATGAATTTATATTTGCATACAACTGAAAATTCTCTACAACGATTCTAAAATAAATTATAGACAGCATCATCAGGACAGTCATATTTTGTCATATTCCAGAACAATGGTTATAATCATTACAAGCTAATTAACTATTGCTGCAATAGCTAACATAGAATCTTTCTAACTCCCAGATTATCCATTTAACCCATTCAGTGAACCATTGAAGCAATTTGGAAAAAATTCATTAAAATCACATCAAAATTTTAATGCCATGCCATGTACTTTTCTTAATGCATGGTATTGAGGATTTAGCAGACCTTTGAAATCAATGAATTACTATATCTAATGCAGCAGTTGTTAAACAGAAGCTGGTAATGCGCTCATATCCACTGCTTCAGAAATATGAATTTTTTGACAAAAAGATTGTTAATATAAAATGAAGACGGGCATCACCATACAGTGTGCTATGAGGGAAATTTCCAACTATCAAGGGATCTATTACGTCGTGCATGCCAATGTTTACACAGGACCTCCATTTTTCATGACATCCGAAAGACTAGACAGCTGTCCTTCTCAGGCCCTTCATCCTGCATCACTGACAAGGGAAGACTGCTAATTGAATAAGTACTGTTTATTATAATTTTTTGTTCAAAATTAACATACTCAGATTGTCAACTTTACATAATAGTGCATCTGATGCACACAACATAGTTTATCAAAATCCGAAAGACTAGACAGCTGTCCTTCTCAGGCCCTCCATCCTGCATCACTGACAAGGGACGACTGCTAATTGAATAAGTACTGTTTATTATAATTTTTTGTTCAAAATTAACATACTCATGCAGATTGTCAACTTTACATAATAGTGCATCTGATGCACACAACATAGTTTATCAAAATAGTCATAATACTATGTTTTTTTGGTCTCTGCCAATTGATCCCATTACAAATTCTGGATTTACTGAACTCAGCAAACTTGATTGAAACACAAGACTTTTTAGGGTTAGGACTAGGGTTTGATGAATATTGTTAACTAACAATAGGCCTACTGGTACAATCATTAACCCTTAACAACAAAACTTGTACGATAATGGAAGACAATCGTAGAATCAAATTTTGTGAATGCATTTCAGTACAATATAAATCCAAAATTTCCACTATACAGTGTTTTATGGATGTTTGTTTTAAATTGCATGTTGGATTCAAAATGCAACTATAATTGCCAGTTACAATTTTTTTTTAAATTGTGTCTGACATTTTGTGGCTCATGCTTACCCCTGGAACTAAACCATTAAATCGGTAAACTTTGTGTTGCCCTCTATGGATAAAAGGATCAGCAACCAACTTATAGTTGTGGTTGTGCTTCTTTTTATCCATTTGGCTGTCAGGTTGCGGTTTGGCTCCATTGATAACTGCAAATAAAAAAAAAGATACATTCAATTAAAAATAATGACAACAAAGTGGACATAATAGGAATTTGATCGTTGACAAGTAAAAATCAAAAACAAGTGATTTGTGATGCTTTCAAGTGTGTTATTCTTTATTTACAATCAAAGAATGAAGAATACTACACACATGAGCTGCTTTTTCTTTCATGTTCCATCTTTCACCAGATGAACTAAGAGTATTTTGGTAAGCATAGTCCCTCTTAGTAGACACTTAGGAACTTCTCTACGCAAAAACTCATCCCCTTATCTATATTATGACAATATAAATAGCCGATTATTTGCAGTAGTTTCAACAAACTTCTCTCTACCACAAATTACACTCAATCCCACAATTCCCCGTAATCAGATTGCTCTTGTTTTCGTATAAAAGAAGTCATGACGAAATAGTGAACTTAAATGGTATTTTTTAAATTTTTCATCAAATTTTTATTATCACCATCAGAGAGTCTATTTCTTAGTTTACATTTGAGACAAATAAATGAATACGATTATACGAAAAAATGGGCTATCAGTATTCGAACCTAACAATAGATACTACACGCTATCTGATTGGCCAGAGTCTCATGTACTGATCCATTCACTGAGCTTGTTGAATAATCTACCACACGTGTTTGGGCTAAATTTATAATTTCATCACAGAACCCCAAGAAGAAGTCAATTAAAAATGCAAATGGACAAAAAATCCAAAAAGTTTTTAAAAGCCCTTGCTCGAAAATTGACCGAAGGTTTAATTTGTTTCAATTTTGATTACATTTAACATAAAAATGCTGTCCATTACCCTTTAACAGCACAAAACCAGTCACAAAAATATTGAAATCGAAAGTAGACGACAATTTTATTGAGAGGCAAAATAAAATTATAGTTGATCCCTCAAATTTTTAAATGGATGGTGTTAAATAGATCATTGTAAATGTTATCTATAATTTCTTGCCAACCATTCCAATTGAATTATTGTAGTAATTGTTATCCATGTGAGGCATAATATGTTTACTATTAATATAAATTGAAAAAAAAAACAAAAGTAGAAATAAGATCACATGTACTGTGTTGTGTTATATTATGTTCAGTCGCTAAATGCCTTTCAAAAATATAAGATCACATGTATTTTTGATATAACTTAGGTCGTGTTTTAAAATCTGAGTAAACTGCTGTTTTTCATGGTTATGTGTTGCAATTTTTTAGCACTGTAAAGGTCACAAAACAGATCTTGAATAAGTAATGTGTTACCGGTAATCTCTTATTTGCATCTGTTTTGTCGTCGGAAGGACAAGAGACAGTTTAATTAAATTTCATTCTATCCAAGAGATAATTCAATTTCCTTTCATTCCATATGCTGGCTGGGCTGGAGTGAGACGTGAAAAACATGTACATGGATGAAGATTAGAGTTACAATTAAATATTAAAACTGCAGCTAATTTACAACTAAAAACTTAAAACTAAAAATGATTAACTTCGTTTTGAAATTTGGTATTGTAGGGCCTACTGTTGGTTGTAGCACCTGTAGCCTACTTATCATCTTAAGTAATAAATCAGTTTGCCATATGATTTCTAAATATGTATGTGATTAGGCTAAAATAACAATGACAGACCTGGGGCCTGTTTCACGAAATTTTAACTTAAAATAAAATCCAAATTTAAGTACATACTCAAATCTGATTGGCTAAGCGCTAAAATCAATCTAATACTATCCAATCGAATTACTAAAATCGGATTTTATCTTAGTTAAAATTTCGTGAAACAGGCCCCTGGCCCAGTAATACTGTATGCATGCTCACAACCCGACCCTGTAATAGACCTACTGTATGCATGCTCACTGAAAACAATTATAAATTTTTTTTTTTTAAACGAATTACTGACTACTTTATTTCAGATGATAGACTTATTAAAAGTAAAGATCTAAAGAAAACGTTTTCTAGAGCTGTTACAGGATTACCAGAATGTACATTACAGAAAGTTTTACAAGACAATTTTACAGAATGTTTAGAATTCTTGAAAACGTAAGTTACGCAATGCTAAGTTATTATAGGAGTTAAGCTGGAGTTAACTATTGAGGTTTAGAACTGTATGACACAAATGAGGTTTAGAACTGTATGAGGTTTAGAACTGTATGACACAAATGAGGTTTAGAACTGTATGAGGTTTAGAACTGTATGACACAAATGAGGTTTAGAACTGTATGACACAAATGAGGTTTAGAACTGTATGACACAAATGAGGTTTAGAACTGTATGAGGTTTAGAACTGTATGACACAAATGAAATTAAATGGGGTTGAACATATGCTACTTTTCCTGCATAATTTCATCACTTATGATGATGCACAAGGAACCAAGCCTTAAACACAGTCACAGAGTCAAACTGGTGCTTAGGGGACATATTTATATCAAACAATGGGTAATTCTCATGACCATTATCTGTCAACAGTTGCTGCGTGTGAAATAGCTAGCTGTATTTAACACCCACTTCCACTGAAGTGATATTGCCAACAATGGTTTTCATATGCAAACATTTCATGTGGGAGAATATTTACATCACCACTTTAACTGTTGCCTGTCTGTCTGTCCGTTGAAATATCTTGTAAAAACTTTATTGAGTTAACTTCTAAAGAGTGTTCAAACTTGTAGATTCGAATTATTTTCCGACCTTGAAAACATGACCGTCACCCTTGAAAAGCTGCTGCTTTAAAGAGCTGATGTATTGGATATTTGGAAAATGAAAATATTTAAGCTTAATTTAATAAAAAAATTATTTCAGAAGAATAAAGAAACTTCAAGATAAATTAGAAGTGGTTTTGTCTATTAAAAAAGAAAAAGAGGACACAGGAGATGAGGTACAAGAAGAAGAAGAAGAAGAAGAAGAAGAAATAGTTGATAATAAATATTTTATAACCGATAATGAGCATAAATTTCCTTATAATTTTTATTTAACTGAAAGATCAAATGTATTGAAAAATCCGGACAGTCAAGATAATCAAGTTGGTATGATATATTTTTTCTTCTGATCTTTTTAAATGCATGTTAGAGAATATTGTATAATTTGTGGGCAGAGGTCATGGTTGGTCTTTAGTTAAAAGCATAACATTTAAAAAAAAAATTTTGGGACTTTTAATTATATATAATAGTGCATATTTTTGTTATTTAAAGGAGCTAAATCGCTAACATTTGGGACTTAGATATTCACAAAAGTGGGTCGCAACGCATATAATACTGTAATATGATTGTATATAAACTAATTTTCATTCAATGGTTTCCGTTTTTATTCCAATTTCAAATCAGTTATGTTCTGCGAAATAAGCCATCAATGTCAATCATGTGCAAATTTCTAGCGCCTGGTTATTCCAGTCTACATACGGCCGTTTGATTTGATGCAATGTGTCTAGCCTTGTCCCTCAAGTCTCTCATCACAACTGGGACTGAAGCGCAATATGGTACACAATTCGTTTGTGTTAAACAAATTATTTTATCTTCAATATCGGATATCAAAGCTAATCTTTACCCAGTTAGTTTATATCATCAATGTTGATCTAAATTGACCAATAATTCGTGTTTTTGATTTAATTTTTCCCTTTTCGAAACATATTTTTCGGTTTTACCATAATTGATTACATGAATTAATTGGCTCGTGGTCTTAAGCTTTTCAAATGTAAGTCTAAGCTATAGATACTGACAGGTATTGTAAAGAATATAGTTACTATAGTTACACTTTCCAGAACACCCATTACCACTTCTTTTCAATTTCGAAGCAGGTAGATATTCTTCTCTATCGTGTTAACCCAAGGAAGATTATCTCAAATGAGAAATGGACAAATCAAACTGGATATAGACTGAGAAATTGATTCTCCAATATTGTTATTTCAGAAAACCAGTTTTTCCTTTTAAAAATTCAACAAGAAGACAATCAGAATGCTGTTATTAAACTAGTCAAAGAATTTCAGGTAATGTGAATTGGATAGGATGAAAAACCGAGGTCCTGTGTATGCATTGGCATGCGCGTTAAAGATCCTTGCCGGTTGGAATTTGATTTATTAGCCAAAATTAATTGAATTTAGAATGGACTCAACTAGTAATTCTCTCCCTGTGGACATCAATGTCAAATACATGACAATGGGCGTCCTCGCTAGAGGAATTCCCACCAGGTGTCGTTAGTAAAAACTCGTTTCCATATGACCTGATCGATGGTAAGAGAGCCGTATAAGTATTAAATCGATATTAACATCAAAAACTAATGTTTGTCAACACACGAGTTCGTTATGAATGTACAGGAAATCTGTGCTAGAAGGTAAACAAGGAGATCATATGGGACCGCCTCCCCTATAAATTATGTCCCTTTATCTCTAGCGAGGATGCCCATTCTTGGCCTATAGGCATGACAGAGGCCTGACAAGGAAAGCCAAGTCATGTTTGATTACCAGAGTTACTTCCCCTTATTTAAAACAATTCCTGAATAATTATATTCTCCATATCTTTCATATATTCAGTCAATTCCATAAATATTATTACTATAATGATTTTACAAACAAAGAAAAATTTAGCTGAAGAAATCGTTAACAATGACACGGAAAACTACATAAACGGGAACAATAAAGCAAGGCAATTCTGGAAATTGAAATGGATAAATTAAATGAAATATTATTGAACCGAAATGACCTAGTTTTGTTAAAGTAGAAATCTATGAGTGACGAGTTAAGTAAACATGAAACCCCATTCTCTCTCCCTCTTTTTATATATACAAGTACTGAATTCTGAATACAAAATTCTATCTTTATTTTCAGCGTGTCACACAGGAGAAAAGCATTATGACAGCATTAGATCAACTGTTAGTTTTCTCTACTGGAATTAAAGATATTAAACTTGTAAAAAAACTTTTATCTGTCTATCTTAGGTAAGTAGAGATACAATACCGTTATTAAATTTACTATTCAATCTTAAAACTACAAATCATGTCAGACGGTCTTTATTAGTCTGGCGCGGTTTCAATATTCCCAGGTTGTGCGTGACAAGGAGTAGGGTCGTCTGTCAAACCTCATGGGTTTTCTCTGGGTCTTCTGGTTTCCTCCTACTGCTAAGGACCCCCTACAGGCAAGCAAATTATTGAAATAAAATTAAATCATATGTCAGTCCCGAAAAAGTTGCTCGTCTGCGCCTGGCTTTACTCCCCTTCTCTCTCTCTCGCTCTCTCATTATTATAAAATTATACATAAAATGCCTATTAATATTAATCTTATATAATTTGTATATTTTTAGAAAAATGCAGCCATTAACTGAAAAATATTTAGAAGAAGAAAATACAAAGAAGTAAGTTGTCCTAGATTCTTGAAGTTAAGAATTAAAGCAATATGTTGGGTTGGCCGAATGGTTAGCCTGTGCACGTTGTATCATAAGGTCTGTCATGTCATAGAGTCTTGGTTTCCTCCCACAACAAAAGACCCAAATGCGCAAGCCGAATTATTTCTCTCTCTCTCTCTCTCTCTCTCTCTCTCTCATGGCTCCTACTATTAACCTGTTAAAACCTTTTCATTTACAGAATTTCTATAGTTCATGAAAATCTACACAAGCTTCTGTACGTGTCTCATATGAGATACCACTCTATCAAGGTAATGAAAGTAACTTTTATTGTTAATTTATAATTTAAGGATAATTGATTCAACTGGCGTGGTTTCGAATCCCTGGTTGAGAGTGACAAGGATTAGGGTCGACTGTCCAACCTTTTGAGGGGTTTTCTGGGTCCTCCGTTTTCCTCCCACTGCTAAAAACCCCTATGTTAAACCCCATTACCGCTCTCTCTCCCTATCCACAAGATCTAAAAGCAATATTAAAACATTCTACTAAATCATTTTTGATAAATCCAAACAAGTTTTAAATAATCTCCTTTTTTGGATCCAAAGGTCATAGCATGTAAAGTTTGAAAGTTTTAATAAAGATAACATGATGTATCTCCCTTTTTACTTCCGGTGTATTGAATTGTATTGAGACGTTTTTTCGTATCTATATATATATATATATATGTATTGTACGAGCGGCAAGCGACCGCTTGTTTTGTGTTGAATTAAAGTATGGAGAACCGACATTTGTCAAAGTTATATCAGCATAGGAACCAGCATGTGCCAACCGAGTTATTATTCGATATGTTTTATGTTTTTGTTTGTATTTTACAGTCAGAAGTAAAAGAAGAGAAGCCATGTTATAAAGATTTAGTAGCATCATTATTATCAGTTTATTTAGATTTATCCGTATTTCTCTTTAGGTTTGTCAAAGTTTTATCTTTTCATTATTTCAACCTCATAGGTTTTCCCCGGGTCCTCCGGTTTCCTACTAATGCTAAAGACCCCTACGCACAAGCAAATTTTTGAAATATAATTGAAACATTTACCGGGTTGTGTCGAGTTTAAACCCCATCTCTCTCTCCCTTTTCAATATTACAACATTGTATCAGTTGATGACATAATTTGATTTTAAAGCATGAAGACTTAATGTAATTATTACGGTTGTCCTGATCACAACGGAGGGGTTTGATGGCCGAGTGGTTAGGGAGTGCGCAGTGTATCGTAAGGTCCTTAATTGAGTCAACTGGCGTGGTTTCAATTTCCCTACGTGACAAGGAGTAGGGTCACCTGTCAAATTGCTTGGGTTTTCTCTGGGTTCTTCAGTTTCCTATCAATGCTAAAAGACCCCTAAGGGCAAGCTAGTTATTAAAATAAAATTGAACCATGTTAGTCTCAAAATTACCTCATTTGTGTCGAGTGGGCGTTAAACCCCATTTCTCTTTCTCTCTCTCTCTCCTTATCGATTAATATAACATGGAATTATTGAGATTGGCCTCAACTACACTCAGATTAATTGATAACTTTTTGGACAGCCATTTTGAGGTTTAGCTCCTTCAACTTTAGTGAACCTGAACTGATTCTTTTAAAATTATGGTTTAAAGTAATAGCTTTTGGCAAGGAGATGAGTGTTTTTGTGAAATTCTTTATTTTATTTTACATAGAAATGAAGAAATAAAGATAAAACTATCCCGATTATTATATGGATTTATAAGTTTTATGACGACTGATTTTCCCGATCAGAGATACGATGTTTTACTCCAGTTAACTCAGATGCAAGATGATCAAGTTCAGCTCATCTTCCCTTTAATACAGTAAGTTTATTTATTAGTGTGAGGCAACATGGCTTTATCTTTATTCTACAGTTGTACATGACAAGAAGTAGAGACGCCTGTCAAACCTCATGGGTGTTCTCTGGGTCCTCCGGTTTCCTCTCACTGCTAAAGACCCCTACATAACAGACCTACACACAAGTGAAGTAATGAAATAAAATGGAACCATATGTTAGTCACAAAATGACCTAGTTTGTGTCTAGTGGACGTTGAACCCCATTTTTCTCTCTCTGCTTCTGGACGTGGAATTAAGGACTTGACTCAAACATAATAAACAAGAGTACACAAATTTGACGATACGTATGTGTCACTCTCAGATCTAGCCATATTCTTTTAGACTAGTGGGAGCCGCAGTGGCTTTATAAGTAAGACTTTGGCTCGTTAATTTGAAGCTCTCCTGTTTGATCCCTGTGTTGCCCAAGAAAATTCATCGCGTTTCCCCCTTGTCTGATGTAGGACGGAAAACCAAAGTGCCATGTACGCCCTTGTCTGGTCTGGAAAACCACAGTGCCATGTACCCATTGCCGTGCACTTGACAGTTGGAATTCAAAATAATTTGTGCACTTTAGATCATAAGGTCTGTCATTGAGTATAGTGGTTTCGATTCCCCGCTTGAATGTGACAAGGAGTGGGATCACCTGTCCATCCTTGTGGGTTTCTCCAGGTTCCCTGCGCACATTGATATATTGAAATAAAATTGAAGTTGTATTGAGTGGATGTTAAACCCCGAATGATTAGCATGTAAGCGCTGTATCATAAGGTCTGTCAACTGGCGTGGTTTTGATTCCCCGGTTGTACGTAAAAAAGAATAGTGTTTCCTGTCCAACCTCGTGGGTTTTCTCCAGATTTCCCCCTCTGCAAGAACCCCCTACACTCAAGTTTGTGTCGAGTGGACGTCCAACCCCATTTCTCCTCTCTTTACTTACAGATATTGTATCGAGAAGACTCCAGATGATAAGGATAGCCAGTCCTATATAAAATATATTGTATCTGTAGGCTTGGTCAGTAGACTCAGTCAACAAGCTCAGCTTACTTTTCAACATGGTATAAAAGTATGTATAATTATCTGTATTCTCGCGTCAGATCATAATTTTTTTGATCTCATCTTGTAAAGTTATTTTTTTCAGTGTTATTAAAGCCAAAGGGTCACAGTATTTACAAATGCACTATTCAAGAGCTAAATTTGCCTATTGCAAATGTTATTTCAATTTTAGGCCTGAAATGTTATTTCAATTTTAGGCCTGAAATGTTATTTCAATTATAAATTAGACAAAAAGCAATTCTTTGCCTGAATTTGTGCTGATGTTGTTAGTGTCTTTTGACTTATATTCAGTCTGGTGCCTAAGTGGGTAAGACACTGACTTGTTAACCTGGAGGTTGGTTGTTCAATCCCTGCATTGGCTGAGAAAGTAAATCATGATTTTCCGATGTGGTTTCCCTTGTCAGTGGTGCAGGATGGAGGGCCTGACAAACACAGCTGTTAAGTCTTTTGGGATGGGACAAAAAATCAAGGTCCAATGTATACATTGGCATACATGTAAAAGGTCCCTTGGCAGTTGGATTTCGATATAAGAGTACGCCATACTGCAGCTGCCCAGGCAAAATTTCTCTCCTAGCATATGCTCCTTTTTATTAGCCCTGTGAAAACAGAGCAGTAGGATATTAAACCCCATTTCATTTATATTCAGTCTTGTAATTTATTATTAGACTGGCACAGCTCATATGTCTATGATCAACCATTTGATTCATAATAATATTGTTTTGTATTTTTCATATTTTATTAGAGAGCAAGAACTATTGTTCCACCACCAGGAACAGAAAGATGGCTGGCTGAACATATACCAGAGTTAACAGATGTAGATGAGGAACTTGATAATCTTTCTACATATCTATTAGATAATATGACAGACTCTCTACAATCAAAGCTAATTGATGTATGTAAACATCAAGTCACTTTTATAACGTATAATAAGGGGGAGGGGGATGGCAAATGGTTAGCATGTGCGTGTTGTATCATATAGCCTGTCACTGAGTCAACTGGCGTGGTTTCGAAACTCCATGAGGTTTTCTCCAGGTCCTCCATTTTTCCCCCCACTGCTAAAGACCCCTACGAGCAAGCGAATTATTGAAATAAAATTAAACCATTTGTTAGTCTCGAAATGACGTAGTTTGTGTCGAGTGGACGTTCAACCCAATTTCTCTCTCTCTCTATAACTTATGAAAGCATGATCTAGGGGCGAGACTTATTCTTCAGTAACTGGCTGATGTTCAACGTGGTGATATTCTAAAATTAGTATGAAGTAATGGAAACTTTAGATGGTCAGAACTAAAGTTAGAAATTATCGGTTTTAATGCATTAAAGTAACCATGTGTCATTTGTATTTTTCGCTAAAATATCAATATTTTTACTGCTTAATCTACGCTAAAATACCAATGCTAGATAACCTCCTGGCTTGGATTCAGTCGAATTTATAACAGGCCTATCATTTCTGTTCACCCATTACAAAATGGTGACAGGCTTATTACATATCGAGCAGCGCAGATTGATGAATTCCAATTAAATATATCTTTGGAAAAAAAGTACTGATATTCCTATTAAGAGATTCATATTTTACAATGCAGTGTTGCTAAAATGACACAGTGACACTTTAATGTTCGTCAACCTACATTTTAAGTCAAAGATAGTAAGCTGGCACTGCCAGGCAGGATACGCCCACATTTTCGAGAGATGGATAAAGAACAAGCAATACCTACAATCAAAGGCCATAATTCATTAAAGCCCCAATACAACTGAATAATATGCCCCAAATTTTATTCTGATTAACAAATTGTACTATTTTACAATATTTCAATTAATTGATGATACAAATTTCATCTTAAAACACGTAATTGAAAAAATTGGAAAAATTCAACTGTATGATAATGAAAGGCCTTACGTAAACACTTTCAAAATGTAACTTAGATTTAAACACATTTTCGAACCCTCTGGACAAGTAAAATAGGATGTAATAGATAATTTACACAACAGGTAGGACACTTAATCATCTTGTAGTTAGAATAAGGCTAAAAAAAATGTCTGGACCTGTCAAGCCAGCCAGAGTGTTATTGTCCCTTTAAGTTACAATTTGATATGCGCAAATATCGAAAAGAATCAAGATCTTTAGGTTATAAACATGCATTTCAAGTTTAATCAAAATAGAATTAAAATTGTGACCTCTACAGGGTACAACACTTTGATGTACCATATTTTGACAATATTCACGTACAAATGGCGGCCATTTTGTCAGGCAATTATGGTCCAATTTTCTTGAAATTCGAACTCAACCTTCCGTGGGGTGTAACGGTGATAGAGTCAAACGTTTTTTTTTAATTGGATAATAATTGTGACCTCCAGAGGGACCATAGGCGATTTTTCGGACAAACAGGGGCCATAATTCAGGAAGTTACGATCCGATATGCGCAAATAACGAAAGGAACCAAGATCTTTGGGTTAAACCATGCATTCCAAGTTTCATCAAAATTGAATCAAAATAGTGACCTATACAGGGCCCACAACCATGATATACCATTTTTTAACAGTATTCGCGTACAAACAGTGGCCATTTTGTCTGTCAATTTTGGTCCGATTTTCCCGAAATTTGACTTCAAACCTTCCTGAAGGTATAACAGGGATATAATCAAAAGTTTTTTTAAATCGGAAAATAATTGTGACTTCCAAAGGGATTACAAGCTTAAAAGGCGATTTTGCGTACAATCAGGGGCTATGATTCAGGAAGTTAGGATCCGATATGCACAATCATCACAAGGAACCAAGACCTTTGGGTTAAAGCCATGCATTTCAAGTTTCATCAAAATCAAATTAAAATTATGACCTCTACAGGGTCCACAACCTTGATATACCATTTTTTAACAGTATTCGCGTACAAAAAGTCACCCAATTAATGGCCCCTGTGGTGTCTCCCCCATTTTTATGTCAAATGTAAATTTGTGATTGATTTTTCCAGAGTTTGTGTGATGATGAGGGTATAAGAGATGATGAAGATGAGGATATAAAAGAGGAAGAAGATGAAGGGGAACAGAAGATGGAGGAAGATGAGATATTAGTATTTAATCCAGATTTATCAGACAGAAATTTCTTTGGATCACCCAATTCTGCTCAGGTACCTTTACACCCACAGTTTATGTGGAAGCCTGTTTTTTTCGCCCGATCTCATTAAAACACAGATAAATTTATAGAAGGTATTCAAAATCTGTTAATGGGAATTGGTATAATTTATACATGACATTTTAAGTGTATATAAGATATTAAAGATCTTTGAATAAAGAATTAGTATAATTTATACTTGATATTGTAGATGTCATCAGGAGATGATGATATGGGTGATATTTTTATGGTGGATAGAAAAGGGAAGAACGACAAAAAGAAAAATCAAGTAAGTTGGATAATGGTAAAAACGAATGTAACCATAACAGGGTTAGCGAAACATTGTATCATAAGGTTTCGCCATTGAGTCAACTGGTGTGGCTTTGATTTCCCGGTTGTATGTGACAGGGAGTATGGCTGCCTGTCCAGTCTGATGTTTTTTTTCTGGTTTTCTCCCACTGCGAAAAGACCCCTTCAAACAAACAACTTATTGAAATAGAATTGAACCATGTGTTAGTTCCGAAATGACATGGTTTCTGCCAGCATGTTAAACTCCATCTCTCTTTCTTTCTCTCTCTCTCTGATATAATATATGCTAAGGCTCTCTCTGATAAATATATGCTAAGGCTCTCTCTCATATAATATATGCTAAGACTCGGTCTTACTTTCTTTTCAGATTGTAAAGACAGAAGAGGATGATATTGCTGCTGAAGATAAAGATGAAGTCGATTTTGGAAATCTAATGTCACTAAATAAAACGGATTTTGTCAGTCCAACAAAGTTTGCATATTCTGGAAAGAAAACGTTGCAGTCACCTGCTATTAAATCTAGTCCAAGAATGATAGCCATAGTATCTCCAAATAGGCAAATAAAACAAGAGGCAGCAAGTGAGGAGGAAGACAAGGCTATTTCTTCAGATGATTTTAGAAAAACAAAGAAGCATATTACAGCTTCACCAGACAAATCAACTGGTGTTCAGTCTCCCAAGAAAACCACAAATGATGCATCAGTTATTTCCCCTAAATTAAGATCAACTGCCAAATATATTAGTGCATCGTCATCAAGGTCAAATGTTATTTCACCATCTAACTTATTAGATGAACTTTCACCAAAGTCAAAATCACCCACTAAGTCACAAAAGTTGAAATCACCTGATCATTCTGGAATAAAATCACCAAGTCAATCAGAAGTGAAATCTCCAACTCCAGCAAATGTGAAGCCTGCTAAGTTGAATTCTCCTGTCCAGCAAGAAGTGCAGTCACCAGGAATTAAATCCCCTAAAATGAAACCGCCCAATCAACCAGAAATTGGATTACCTAAATTTAAATCGCCAAGTCAATCAGAAATTAGATCACCTAAAATGAAATCACCCAGTCAACCAGAAATTGGATCACCTAAAATCAAATCACCAAGTCAACCAGAAATTGGATCACCTAAAATGAAATCTCCCAGTCAACGTGAAATTAAATCACCTAAAATCAAATCAGAAATTGGATCACCTAAAATGAAATTGCCCAATCAATCAGAAATGAAATCACCTAAAATCAAATCACCCAGTCAACCAGAAATCGGATCACCTAAAATGAAATTACAAATTGGATCACCTAAAATTAAATCAGAAATTGGATCACCTAAAATCAAATCACCCAGTCAACCAGATATCGGATCACCTAAAATGAAATCAGAAATTGGATCACCTAAAATTAAATCACCCAGTCAACCAGAAATCGGATCACCTAAAATGAAATTACAAATTGGATCACCTAAAAACAAATCACCCAGTCAACCAGAAAATGGATCACCTAAAATCAAATCAGAAATTGGATCACCTAAAATGAAATCTCCAAGTCAACCAGGTATTGGATCACCTAAAATTAAATCGCCCAGACAACATGAAATTAAATCCCCTGTTCGAGAAATTCAGTCGCCTAAATTAAAATCAGATGTGATGTCCGAAACAAAAGAGTCTGATTTATCACCAAAATTAAAATCACCTAAAACTATGTCGCCAACAAGATTAACTTCACCTTTAAGACAAGTAACCCAACAATCTCCTACAGTCTTACAAGACCCATTCATTGATCATAAAGTGATTGACTTATCGTCAGAGAGTTCAATGGAGGCCAGTAAATCTCCAAGCCTTAGAAAAGGAAGTCGAACCAGGAAACCATCTCGGAAAGCAGAGAATTCTGTAAGATCTCCGTCATCAGGTGACCAAGACAGTGATGTACAATTTATTTCTGCTCTCGATACCAGGAAGATGAATACTTCTATCAAAGAATATACAATAATATCAGACTCCGAGGGTACTGACGTGGAGCCAATGCTTAGAAGTTCCAGGAAAAGAATCTCTGAAATTCCTGATTTGGCTGTTCATTTGAATAAATCACGCAGAACATCATCCTCTGAATCGGACACACAATCGAAATCAAAACGTCGTAGTCGGACGTCTGAATCTAGTTCTGAGAATACCCAATTCACTTCTCTTATGTCTCCACGGCCAGTCAAACATTCTCGTAAGGGATCAAATGATGCATTAAACAATGAAGAACTTTCCGGAAAACAAATGTTGGGCATTTTAGAAGTCGTGAAAGAAGACGAAGAAATGATTACAGGACATAAAACAACAGCTGCCAAATTGCGTTCACCAATTGGATTACGGAAACGTTCAACATCAGAATCGCAAATTAGCGAGATACGTACACCCAGTAAAAGATCAAGTCGGAGGTCGGTTTCTGATAACGAAACTTCAGAAAGATCGAAGACACCAAAAAGTATCGAGACTCGAATGAGAACAAGACGAACATCAACTGGTTCAATGAGTGATGACGAGACGAAGAAATTGCCTTTAGGAAGGGAGACAATACAACACATTCCAAGTCACCAGACAGTGAAAGTAACAAGAGAAACGCACTTGGTTAGTATTACGGTATATTTATTCATATACCCCCACACACACAAAGCAAACTGTTATCTGTCTGTCAAAATTGCTCCCTTTGACTACCAATAGTCGGTCAAAATAGCAAGAGAAACAAACTTGGTTAGTGTTATTGTATATTTACTGATATCCCTCCCCCATCCCAACAGCGGAATGGTTGTCAGTCTGTCGATACTTGCTCCTTTTGACTACCTATATCAAATTTTGCATATCCTTCTCCCACCCACCCCTGCGTAACGGTTGTCAGTCTGTCAACACTTGCTCTTTTTGACTACCTATAACTAATTTTGATCAAATTTCCAGGAATGGTTAGTATGAGACAAATAATAATGATATTCAAGAGGTAGGATCACCGGTCTAATCTTGTAGTTTTCTCCCGCTCTCAAAAGCTCTGCATGCACACAAATTAAGCTGTGTTGAGTGTACAATATCTTGACCTTGAACTGTGTTTTAAAAAGTGTACAATATCATGACCATGAACTGTGTTGAGTATACAATATCTCTACCTTGAACTGTCTGGAGGTCTGGTGTTCGATCTCTGCATTGGCCGAGAAAGTTCATCTCGATTTTCCGGCATGGTTTCCTCTTATCAGGGCCTGACATAGACAGCTGCCTAGTCATTCGTATGGGTCGAAAAACTGAGGTCCTGTGTACACATTAGCGTGCACGTAAAAGATCCCTTGGCAGTTGGAATCCAGTTGCTGCCCGGGCAAAAATTTCCCTCATAGCACACTGTATGGCGTATTCCCGTCTTCATTTAGACCAGGTTAGGTGCAGAAGCGTAGGACGTTAAACCCCATTTCATTCATTCATTCATTGAACTGCTCTATCATTATTCTATCATTATACAAATAGAAGATGATAATTTGATAAAAGAGTTGTTTTTTTTGTACTTCAGGAGAAGATAGAAGAAAGTGATTTAGAAACTACCACTGAAAAATCTTCACCAAAGAAACGAAAGTAAGCTTTTTGTTTTTCACTACTTAACATCATAATTTAACCTCTGTGGTCATACCAAACAAACTTGAAACTACTTTTGGACTGATAGTCCTTGTAGAGAATTTTACAATATTCTAATTTGCAAGAGATTCCTCAAACCTTCAGTGGCTTTTCATGTTTTTATTAAAAAAAAAAAAAGAAAAAAAGTTTTCTATAGCGCTGAACATTCAGTCAGTCTGAATGCTCTGTGGCGCTTTTAATGTTATTTACATTTCACTACTGTAAGATCAAACTACTACTTTTGTGTTCAACTGACCTTACCTCACCTTTCATCCAGTCATGGGGAGTCACGGTGGCTAAGTGAGTAAGATGCTAGTTCGCTAGCCTAGAGGTTGCATGTTTGTTCCCTGCATCGACTAAGAAAGTTCATCAGGATTTTCCAGCGTGGTTTCCCCTTGTCACTGATGCTGGATGGAGGGATGATAAAAAACTAAGGTCCTGTGTATACATGGGCATGCACATAAAATATCCTTTGGCAGTTGGAATCTGATATAAGAATAGGCCATAGTGCCGCTGTCCAGGCAAAATTGCGCTCATAGCACATTGTATGGCTACCCTTGTCTTCATTCTTTATTAGCCCAGTTGGAACAGAGAAGAACAGCAAGACGTTACACCTCACCCCATTTCATTTTTAAAAATTTATTCCTGAACCTATCACAGGGTCTAAAATTTAAAGGTTCAAATTAAAAGCCGAAATGAAATAATGATCAGGAGGGGGGGTGGATGGCTGAATGGTTAGTGCCTGTCATTGAATCAACTGGCGTGGTTTTGAATATCCGGTTGTACGTGGCAAGTAGTAGGGTCACCTGTCCAACCTAATGGGTTTTCTCCGGGTCCTCCATCTTCCTCCCACTCCTAAAGACCCCTACGGCCAAGCAAATTATTGAAATAAAATTAAACCATATGTTAGTCCCGAAATGACCTAGTTTGTGTCGAGTTGACGTTAAACCCCATTTCTCTAACTTTCTGTCTCTGCAATATTGATCAACAATAACTAGATTGTAAAAAAAGAAAAACAGATTTCTTTCACATTGTATCATTTTATATATTTGTATATTTAGATCATTATCACCGAGAAGTGATGGAACTATATCCAGACTTTCACTGAAGAAAAAGAGTCCAAGTCGAAGTGAGTAAATACTGTCATTTCTTGATCATAGTTGATTTATGTAGTTAGGACACTTAGAATTTGCTGGGTTTAAATACTGATAGGGGTCAATATGACCCATTAGGGTTTACACAAGCCATGTTTCTGGGGAATGGTTAGCATGTGCGCGCTGTATCATAAAGCCTGTCATTGTGTCAACTGGTGTGGTTTGGAATCCCTGGTTGTACGTGACAAGGAGTAGGGTCGCCTGTCCAACCTTGTGGGTTTTCTCCAGGTCCTCTGGCTTCTTCCCACTTCTAAAGACCCCTACATGCAAGCGAATTATTGAAATAAAATTAAACCATATGTTAGTCCCGAAATGACCTAGTTTGTGTCGTATGGACGTTAAGCTCCATTTCTCTATCTCTCTTTTCCAACTTTTTGTGTTAGCTGGAAATTACAGTATATATAGAGGAAAAAATTGACCATAAACACAAAGTAAACTTAAAGGGACAATACCACTCTTGCTGGCTTGACAGGTCCAGAAATTTTTTTCAGCCTTATTCTAACTACTAGATGTTTAAGTGTCCTACCTGTTGTGTAAATTATTCATTACATCCTATTTTACTTGTCCAGAGGGTTCGAAAATATGTTTAAATCCAAGTTGCATTTGAAAGTGTTTACGTAAAGCTTTTCAAACCATGTTGTTGAATTTTTCCAATTTTTTAAATTCGGTGTGTAAAGAGGAAATTTATATCATCGATTAATTTGAATATTGTAAAATAGTATAATTTGTTGATCAGAATAATGATTGGGGCATATTATTCAGTTACAACAAGAGTGGTATTGGGGCTTTAAGATAAGACTTAGAACACGTCTTCAATTGAACATTTTACTATTCATTTCTTTTAAAAATTTATCTGTATTGAACTTTTTTGACACTTCGTGATGCAGGATCCAAGTGTACCTGTGCTTTGAAGTCAGCTATGCTTGTTAATATTTTGTTATTTTTTTTTTCTTTCAGGATATTCTCTACGAACAAGATAAAATTTCACATGAATCTGGGTGCATAATATTAATGTGATAAAAGGGAACAAACATTGTTAAATATACATTATGGAAGATTAGATAAAAAGCTGGCAGTTTTCACTGTTAAAGTTAACCAAATAATGTAAAGGGAATATGCTGAAAATATCAGTCAAATTCCTCGATCATTATTACTAGCGAATCGATAAAAAAAAAAAAAAAATAGTTCCTATTATCAATTTTTGGATTTAATCATCAATGAGCATTGAGCAGCAGATCGGATTCAAATCCAGTGATTTTCTGACAATTAAGATGACATCAAGAGTTGATAATAAATGTTTAATTAGTAGTTTATACACCATTTCTGGCCTAAAAAAAGACCTACAATAGGTAGATTTAGCTCTTACATAATGTATGTTTAACTGGCATAAAGAAAATGTTATATTAGAATGGGAGAACTATAATTTGTTATAATAGATTTTGTTATGTAAATGTTATTGAAAAGGAGAATAAAAAAAATGTCTAAATGGTACATGCTCTCTTTTTAAAAAGGAATTGTTTTAGTTTTTACTTTAAGCAGATGGCTGAGATGCCACAACAAATAAAATCTAGTTAATGTTGAAGCCTTCCAATATATATATCTCTGAGCACAGAGTTGATATAGCTTTGTAGCTGTAGTTACACCAAGTTCTTGGTTTTTAGTGATAAGCCCTGGCGTGAACACACCTAGCTCTTTATAGCAACATGCTCTTACCCCAAAATAACACCTAGCTCTTACCACAATAAGCTCTTACCACAACAGAACACCTAGATCTTTGTGGCAAGACCATAAGCTAACATGACGCCTAACTCTAGGCAACAGGCAGGTGCCCTAACAGCACACCTCCTCTTATGATCAAGCCTTAACCTAACAGCACACCTCCTCTTATGATCAAGCCTGAACCTAACAGCAAACCTCCTCTTATGATCAAGCCTGAACCTAACAGCACACCTAATCATTGGCATGTCTGACAGGGGCATTAGCAACAAGCCCCCACACCTTGCTCTTAGCATAGCAGTATACCCAGTTAGCAACAAGCTCTCACACTTTAATAGTACACCTTGGCAACAATTAGCTGTTAGCAATACGCTCTGATCCTAACGGTACGTGATAGGGAGTAGGGCCGACTGCCCAACCTCGCCCCCCCTCCAACATACACACACACACTTCTAAAGACCTCTAAGCGCAAGCGAATCATTGAAGCCAGCTAAGTTCAAAGGGACAGTTTAAATATGCCGTGGAATATGGAATGGGAGTTGGCCGTATCATTGCATACCTCATGGCGTACATACCCACCTTTACTAGCCGGGACATATTTCATTTCAATTTTATTATATAAAAAATAGTTATTTTTTGTGTGATGAACTTGTCCATGAGAATAGAAGAATTTTTTTTTTTATACCTATGGATGTTGCCATTAAGAAATCTGCTTGTAACCAAGATTTTTTTCCCGCCAAAAATAGCACTTTCGTCACGGCGAAGAAGTGATCTTAAAATCGTTTGTTTTGTATCTTAGCGGTTACTTTACTATGTTTAACATCCTACTGTTCTGCTCCGACTTGGAAAATGAAGACGGACCCTGTTTATGTTTGTTTTGGTCAGGCGATGTTTTAATCATGGATTTGCCTAATTAGCAAAATGAATTTAACGACATAGGCCTACATCAAACTGTAACTGGATTAATCTGCTGTATACGTCGACTACTAAACGGAGGGACCGCGATGGTCAACTATAATGTTTCAGGATAAAACCCCGACGTGGGCCCAGACAAAGCCCGGCTTCGTTGTAAAAAGAAAAAACCGAATTCCAGATGAAAGTTTCACGGCGGTAATCGATCAAGCGGAGATTGAATTATCCCCAACCTTCTATGCGAAGTTCCACGCGGTGATCGGTCTATGCTTCAAGACGTGTATGCCATTCGGAACAAGTTGCCAAGTTAGTTAATACTCATATTCCTGAAGCAACGGCCCGAGAAATCCCTCTCTAATCAAACGGAACGGATGGTTAATACTATAGAAACTTAATCCCAAGAAGATGACGAAATACAATAGAAACTTTCCCGGGCTGCTACCAACTACATCTATATTCTATACCTCAAAGTGGTTAATCCTATTAATTAAATATTCTAATTAACTCTATTGTTTATAGAATTAACGCCATATCGGTATAGACGAGTCGAACATCTGACTACATGTAAAGCTACGTATATACATAAAATAATATCATTTTCGATGAATAAGTTGTATTAACAAAAAGTCAACAATATAACATGACGTATAAATATAAGCTTCATAGCTTTTTTCCGAATCAATATAATTTATTATGCATTAATTGTTAATATGTCATATGTTAATATAAATAAATACTGTTTAAACCAAAAAGCTTATATAATATATAGACTCATCATACGTTCTACGGTGTTGATTTTTAATCTGTGATCTTCTGATTAATCTGGTTCTGGTTAAAATTGAGAAAGAAGATGTATTAAGTCAACAAATTAGCCGAGGCGAATCTAGAGAGGCGCGGGGGGGGGGGGGGTCCAGCTACGTAATATTTTTAAAACAAACTCCTTATATGAGAAAAGGGTCACGGTCGTGTGCTTTATCCTTTATCATCAGATGACTTGATGGTGATGTGGGATTGGCAATCAAAGCGCGAGATATAGACATATGTTGTTTTGTTGGGGTAATCACGCAGTCACTCGAAGGATTAAAAAAAAAAATCTTACTGCTATACTTGACTATATATTAGGCTACAATTTATTAGTTTTATCTAAATCCCTTCAGGTTCTTGTGGAGGCGATGTAGCTGATGACAGAGAGAGACGGAGAGAAATATGGTGTTTAACGTCCACTCGACACAAACTACGTCATTTCGGGACTAACATTGTTTTTAAGTTTATTTCAATAATTCGCTTGCGTGTAGGGGTCTTTAACAGTGGGAGGAAACCGGAGGACCCGGTTATCACGTGCGCGTTGTATCATAACGTCTGTCATTGAGTCGGCTGGAGTGGTCGATTCCCCAGTTGTACGTGACAAGAAGTTGGGTCCCTTGTCAAACCTCGTGCGTTTTCTTCGGGTCCTCCGGTTTCCTCCCACTGCTAAACACCCCTATATACGCACAAGCGAATTATTGAAATAAAATGTAACCATATGTTAGTCCCGAAACGACCTAGTTCGTGTCGAGTGGATGTTAAACCCCATTTCCTGCTTCTCTGTATCCGTGTCCTTGTTTCTGAATGAGCATACACATAAATTTGCTTCTGTCATAGCCCATACATAACACGCGTATCCGCATCCGTGATTAGCCTATAGTTCTTTCAATAATGTTAGCCCGAAGATTGAAAGATGGAAAAGATGAAGGTATTATCGGCTAACTCGAGACAGAAAATGTCTTCACAACTAAGTTTTTGGTTGTAAAATCTATTATTATTTGACAGTGAACTTTACAAGTCGTTTATAGGCCTACTATAATACTACAAATGTAGTGAAATACAGAATATAGGCCTATGTTTATCCGCTTGTTAATGTAAAGGCTGATAACTATCACAAATTCTCCGTTTAGTTAAAATATGCATGTATTGTCCACTGTTTCAATATTGTTTGTCACTTGATTATTAACAACTGGCGTCTAAATATGTATATATGTACATTTTTACACCGCTGTGTCATGGTTAGGGGGTCATGAACCACTATTTACTTAACAATTGAGCTTGGAATTCGGCCGCACTGACTCACAAAAGGCGGAAGGAAAAGGAGTTACCATGTATATATTTTCTCTAGACATTTTTTCTTTTAGCATTTTTTTTTTGTTCGTTTCAATTAGATGTTTGTGAAAATCTTATGCGTTTATAATTTTATGTAAACATCATTTTATTAGATCATGAGTAAATGCGCTGCAGGGGATATTAAATTTTTACTGTGGATTTAATGCAGTGGTTACCTCCCTTAGACAGTTCTCCGATAGAGGGAGTTGCATATCGCACTTGTTCCGAAGGCACTAAAATGTCAATAGAACTTGGCCACCAAGTTTAAGAACCGTTATTTTCGTCTAAAATGTCATCGTTGCATTTACCGCGAAAGGTTAGCCAGAGAGGGAAAAGTTCCCTTGAGGTCGAGCGTGAAAATTTTGAACGAAGACAGGTGAGTAGTATAGAAAAACAAAAGTGTTTCGAAATGCATTTCAGTGATTGACATTTCAATGTAATAATAATCGGCTGTGATGGAATCTCACCGAGTACAGATTGTGATTGGGCATGATGCCTTTGTTGACAATCGACTAATGGATTATTGGTTGAACATGGTGTTTACAAATTACATCTCCCCAATGTGAACAAAAATAGAAGAGCCTTGACTGTGGACTGGAGAATGAATTTATTGAACATCTGTTTCAGATAAGATGCAATAAAAATCTAAACAAAACCTCATTAAAACGTTGATTTAAAGGGACAAGCTAAAGAGGAGAATCAGTAGATAACCTCAGGTTGATTCCAGTTGGTTGTTATCTCTATTGTATTCTGTGTAACGAGATTTTAGACTGAAAATTGTTTAATTGCCATGATGATGTCCAACTTTTTTAAAAACTGAAAGTTATATGTTAACGAGATACAATCACTAGTTTTATTCTAATAGTAAATGCAGGAGGACTGCACTACACGCAAAACAAAAAAAACAAAAAAAAATCTACAAGATAAACCTGCGGACAAGACAGAAAATAGACGTTTCGACAAGTATCCTCTCATCATTATCAAGCACAACAAGAATTTGATATTTTAGCATCTACAATACTGCATAGGCCTGCATGCAAAGCTAAGTTTTTGTTAGGAGATGGTTAAATACATACATGTAACTACATAATAATGTCATCATGGTGACAACCTACATGTATTGGTATTATCAAAAATTTATTCAACAGTGTATTTTCAATTCATATACCTATGGCTTCCCTAATATAATACAGAGATTTCACACTTTTGAGAATTTAAGCTTGAGTAAGATTCTCTGTGGAAAGATTTGAGGGGAGCAGTTATAAAATGATCACAAATTCTTCTTGTTGATGAAAAGTTCACATTTTGAAAAAAGTTTCATGTAGCACTAAAATCCTCTGATGAATAATTTTCATTACCATCCTTGTTAAATCTTGTACTTCTTAAACCTGCACTATTATGCATGTATTATTCATTGGGCCTGAAATGTTATCTAAATTATTAATTGGACATTAATTAACTTATCCAGAACATAATCAATTCTCAATGCCACCGTTAGCTTGCGATATTTATTGGATCTGGACTGAATACAGTTTTAGATGGATAATTTAATGTAAATATGGATAATCAAGACTTTGTTTGTTATCATACATGTACCAACGTCAGGAATGACAACCATGACCTGTCTAAAATTCAAAGCGACAGTAGCAGTGAAGCAATTTGACTGAAATTTTTAGCACAATTTTTTTTCATTATCTATTTTTTTTGACTAGTAAAGTGAGAACTTTCAGCTCTTTATCTAATCTTACCTAATGCTCCTATAATTCATAATATGTAACATTAAATAGAGAATGATTGGAATTAGATTGTTTTAATAGGATTGACTAGTACAGTACATGTACAAGCTTCTTGGTATTTTAATGCACAAACAGGGAAATTATACAAGTTTGGATGACCAAATCCTATGAGTCAAACAATAAATAGTTTCTGTTACAGTTACACATATTTGTAACACTTATTGTACACTTATTGTAAAGAGAGGGAAACGAAGAAATATTATTATTATTATTGAAAAGAAAACACACACAGTTCGTTGTGCAACCGACACTACTCCTTGTGACAAACCAGGCCAATTAGCAGACCTTGTGATCTAAAGTGCATCACTCCTTTATAAGAATAGCCTAAAACATACTCTTAAGATCACAACTTTGTCTACATGATTTTGCCGGTATGTGCTCTCACTTTTTATACGCTCACATTGAAATGCATATAGTGCCATCACCTCTGTTTTTCTGACGTCTACATTTGCTTGTCATGAGATGAAGAAACAAATTTTGATAATTACCCTTCGAGTTATGTCCCTTGATCACTTTAAAATATCTTGTAGAAGCTCTATCTAGAGGCTAAAGTTAATATCCGATCGACTTTCAATTTATACACTGTGTTTAATTATTAATTAAGGTCATGAAACACAGAATCTGATAGACTTTCAACCCTTTCCGATAACTACTGCCAGAGTTATTGCCCTTGATCAATTCTGGCCCATTTAGAAATTAAAGTTAATATCTAATCGAATTTAGATTTATACAGTGTTTAAGGTCATCAGTTGAGGACACCTATATCTTTTCAAAGATTTCCAATAATTACTGCCAAAGTTATGGCCCTTGATTACATCGAAAAATCTTGTGGTGGCTTAAGATTGTGACAAGGTACGGTACATTGATTTTCAATGACCATTGATATCTTGAACAGCTAATCCATGATATTACAGTAAATGTTTTGTATTCTAAACGTTGGCACTGGATAGAACTAGAAGCCAAACAAATTTTCTTGAATTTATGATAATATAACTCAATGAGTTGTTACTCGTAATAAGGTTTCAGTGTATTATAATTGTTTTATTACCGACAAAAGAAAAAAAGAAATGCTGTCCGTGCATGTTCATTGTCTGGCAACCTATCATTGTATATCTCGCTGTCTGCATGTATGTGTTTGTCTTGTGTGTTACTAGTTGGTTGTAAAGTATAAAGTATGGGGCAGTTGTTTGGTACATGTGCTAACATATTATTCTATTTAATACTATTCATTGTAAAGATTGACAAACAGAAAATCTCAACAAAATCTGAAATTAATAGCAGATGCATGGAAGGTTACTGAATGGTCTGTTTTTGGTAATGATAAAGACCTGGACTTTTATTTAAATTAGTAACTTACAATGAACCACACATGTTTTATAATGCACGTACACAGATGTACCAGGGTATTGGTGCTATGCATTTATAAATAGTATAGTACATGTATAATATGAGTACCGGTAGGGTAGGCAAATTTAAATCTTGAAAGACATGCTGCAAACATGTCCCAGATAAGCTTTGAATCCCAGATTGGTCTTGAGAAGTATCTTTCCCTGTCAGGTTCAGCACTTGTGGAATTGACAATGACTGTTTGTTGTGTAATTTAGTTGGGATCTTGCACAAAAAAGTTTTCTTGAAGGACAATTATAGTAGATAAAATTAACAATGTTAGTCTCATAATGATTTTAGCAGTGACATATTGATTTGACGGTGAACTCAGTTCTATTCCATTGCCACCAATACATGAATGTGAAATGCAGGACATATGTATCATGATAATCAAATTAGTGATGTACGGTATAATTAATTCATAAAAGAAATTATATCCAATCCTTGCATTGAGTAAAATAATTGTAGCCACCTACAGCTAGTCTTTTCTGACAAACTTTCAGATTTTTCAAATGTCATTTGAAAACAGATTTTTAAATTCATTTGGTAATTAAACATACATTATGTAAGAACTAAATCTGCCTTTTGCAGGTCTCTCAATAGTCCTGAAATGTTTTCTAAACTATTAATTAAGCATAATCAACTTTAGATGTTATCGTTAGCCTGCGATATTTACTGGATTATGATCCGATTTGCTACTCAACTTTTATTCATGATTTGGATAATCGAGACTATGTTTTTTATCATAACAACTTAAGTAATGATGATAGAGGCTAGGTTGACGCTCATTGATGATTTAACCCAAGAATGGATAATTGAGACTATGTTTTTTATTGTATCGACTTTGGTAATGATGATCGAGGCTAGGTCCAAAATTCGAAAGCTTATATCTCGAGTGGAGCAACTTGACTGAAATTTTCAGCAAATTCTCTTTACATTATCTAGTTTTTTTAAACTATTATAGTGACTGCCATTCTTCCATACTTATGTAACATTATGCCCCTTTAAAATGACATTTGTTTATAGTATAAGTAAGCAAAGTTATAGAGAGATAGTAATTCAAGAGGATTGCATACATGTATGTATAACTCAGTTTAAAAACCTGTCATTATTCCTAAATTAACGGGTATCCTCAAAGGCAGACACGATCATACATCAAAAACTTAATTCTAAAATGATAGGTAGATCTATAAACTGATATAACAACAAATTATTTCGATTTACATCTAGTAAAGACGATTGTTTGTATATATCCTTTTATTGATTTATATATAGATTTTATCATCCATATCACTAACCATTAATTAATTGGATTGAGTAACAGCAATATGACTATATTCATGATCAGTGATTATTGTGTAATTATAGGTGATTGGTTTATTGCTGGTTTAAAATAGATACATGTATTGACACACATATGTCCATATGTGTACACATATAGGCGTACTGGTGATCTATATGACTAATCAATTACACAAATTGTTTCCTTACTTTTAACTGCATGTAGTGTAGGCGTTATTAATGTGTTCAGCTTTAATTGCATTTGATTATTATCTTTGTATCATATGTGTTCACATGTAGGCCTACTGGTGATCTACAGTATATGACTAATTAATTACACAAATTGTTTCCTTCTTTTAACGACATGTAAGCTAAAGATCTCCATGCCCCAGCAAATTATTGAAATAAAATTGAACCATATGTTAGTCCAAAAATTAACTAGTCTCTCTCTCTCTCTCTTTATCTCTCTCTCTGTCCAGGTCATGGAGTTATTACTTGTACTAATTAGTGTTGATCTAAAGAAATCTAACTTTTATTTTACTTAGTAAGATCAACATGGCTTCTTTTTAAATTAAAATAGCTGTTGTGTCTCAACTACTGTGTCCATTTCTAAGAGATATTTTCATGGTTTATCAAGCTGTAACTAGGCACTTGTAACAAATGCTTTGATCTGAGTCTATTAAATATGATCTATGAAATTACCGGTAATTATATTTATTTACTTGTTGAAAGTGCTAATGGCTCTTTAAATATGGACAGAAAAATAATTTGGTTTTGAACTTTGACTTTGTTATTCTATACATAAATAGATATTTGGCATTCATTGCATATAATGATAGTAATAAATAGGCCTTAATCTTTTGTGGTCTGTCCTTAAGACCTAAATGAGCTAACCTTATACGACCTAACCTTTATATTGACAGGCCACCATGTCTTGTTGTCTAATATGTACTTGGCAGACCTTTAACCACTTCATTATTTAACACTTTATTATATTTATTACCTACAGTGGTATATACATGTAATATGAATATCAATTTTTAAAGGTCCCTTTACATGTAGGTTAAAAAAATCCTTTATTTTAATTATCTTAAAATATTTTGTTTATGAATCACATGAACTCCTCAAATGAGGGCAATACCAGGTATGAGGTATGCCATGTCTTGTAGCATATGCACGTTGTACGATAGTATATATGTGATATCATAAAAATTAACTTTTAAAGGTCCCCTTACTACATGTAGGTTAAAAAAATCCTTTATATTTTGTTTATGCCAATATGGCACCACATAAACTCTTGAGGAGCGATATCAGTAAACTTGTTCTTAAAAGTGTATGTATGCCCTTTCTAGTACATAGTCGTTTTTTTTTTTAGAGTTGACGTTAAGCCTTATTTGTCTCTCTCTCTTTTACATCATTTATAACTATCAAATTTTTTATTGATCTTAGAATATTTACTTGTGTATGGGACCCTATTAACACCCCAGGAGGGATATTGGGTCCCGGTTTCACAAAACTTTCTCC
The DNA here is from genome assembly GCA_917208275.1 of Patella pellucida. NCBI lineage: Eukaryota > Metazoa > Mollusca > Gastropoda > Patellidae > Patella > Patella pellucida. Next base: position 15,247,243 of record OU795041.1, read on the forward strand.
AACTTAAATTAAGAATTTATTCAAACTTGTTTGCCTTATTTCAATTAAAATATAGTCCCTGTTGTTGTTTTAATGCATCAGATACATCAATAAGAAACTGTGCAAAGTTTTGTGGTTTTGGATCAAAGATATTTCTCATAAATAATGATTGAAAGTTGAGTAAATTCTTAACTTAAAGCGGCATTATGTAGGATTAGATTGAGAACTGACATTTCTCATTATAACAGTTAAAAATAGATAATGTAAAGGGAAAATGCTTAAAATATCAGTCAAATTACTTCACTTTAACTTAAGCTAAGCCAAGAGAACCTTATTTCTATAACACTGGAGCCTCGATTAGCATTGTTACTGTTCTTATTAGATAATAAATATAGTCTCGATTATCGTTTTTGCATCACCACCAATCTGATTTGAATCTGTTGAAAATCGGACCCCCAGATAACATCAGGAGTTGATTATGGTGTGTGCTGGTCGTTTCATCGCACGACCGGTTTACTTCGGACTGCTTCATCCCACACCTGATTTTCTATCAGGATGTAATCATATCTAATTAATAGTTTACATAACATTTGAGGCCAAGAGAAAGACTTTGTGAAACCATGGCCAGGTTTTTAGAAAGTATGCCCTAAGCTCAACTGATACGCATTGCTACATGTACATACATCACTGAATTTCAGAAACTACTTCGTTTTAAGATTACCTTAAGGCCATCCGTAAAGTCACACGCCCACCTGTAACCCCAGGGTTTTATTTTGGTATATTATAATTTTATTATCATTATATCTCCGATTACTTTTACTCAGTCATCTGGAATAATACATTGGAATAACATGATATAATGAAATGAAAATATAATAAGATATATACATGTACCATTGGGATGATACAATGAAAATATGAAGTACATAAATGTATAATGACAGAGAGCTTATTTCAAATACAGCATGTGTTATATGTTTTGTTTAAGATATTATACATAAGATTAAGAAAGAGATCTGGTTGTACATGTACATGTACGTGACAAGAAGTAGGGTCGCCTGTCCAACCTCGTGTGTTTTCTCCAGTTTCCTCCCACTGCTAAAGACACCTATGCGCAAGCGAATTATTGAGATAAAATTCAACCGTGAACTAGTTTGTGTCGAGTGGATATTAAAACCTATTTCTCTCTCTCTCTAAGAATGAGATAGTTTTTTTGATAAAATTAAAATAAATCTAGGGTTTTGTTCAGAATAAGCTATAAATACATGTACAGGTAGGCACTGGTAATAATTTGGATATTAAACTGCCATGTTTACAGAATTTATATCATAGGCATGTTAATTTTGTTCAAATAGCGAGTTTCAGTGAGCAGTAAATTTGCTGATTCATCGATACGATTGTCCGTGATTGCTTTTAGTGCATTGATGCATAAAATTTTATCTTGATATCAGAGCACTATAATTTACTCTATGATTTATATATTTGATTATCAAGGCATTACTTTGATATATATACTTGGTTATCCAGGCACACTTATAGCATGGAACTGAGGACTAGGAATAAACCTGGAGATAAGACACAAATTATCATACAACTTAGGTTATAATATGTGTACATTGTGCCTTATCTCTCTGCCTTGTACATGTATACATGGACATTGTGTGACAAGTACCTTGTGTTCAGACTTGAAAAAGAATATGATTATGAGAGAGAGAGAGGAAGAGATCCACTCCATACAAACTAGATCATTTTTGGACTAACATATTGTTCAATTTTTTTTTTCAATAATTAGCTTGCACGTAGCAGTGGGAGAAAACCCATCAGGTTTGAGAGGCAACCCTACATGTACAACCAGGAAATCGAAACCATGCCAGTTGTCTAAATGACCTTATGATACATGTACGACGCGCATGCGCTAACCATTCGGCCATTCAAACCCCTATATGAAGTGTAAGATTATATTGCATGGTAAAATGTTGTTTCAGTGTGATCAGTGTTTGGGAACATAGACGGCTGTCCTTATTTTCTTTAAATTTAAATGAAGGAAAATGATTTTTGGCCTTGGCATATTGCATAGTAATAAGTAAGGGTATTGATTTATGAAAGCTTTAGGTTCTGAATATGATAAGTTCTAAAAACACTTTACAACAAGACACTGTGTATATAGATTATATAGTATTGTACCTGAACAATGAACCTACATTTATATACAGTATAGGTATATTATCAATCAATAATCAATGCTTTAACATTTATTAAAGGGGAACTCTAGATTGTGTGGATTATGGTTCATGTATATTTAATTAAATGAAATAATTATTTGTTGTCTTGTATCTAGTAAGGGGGGTGGATGGCAGAATGGTTAGTGCCCAAAGCTTTGTCATTGAGTCAACTGACGTGGTTTCGATTCTCTGGTTGTACCTAACAAGAAATAGACCTGGTAGTTTGTCCAACCCCGTTGGTTTTCTCTGGTTCCTCCGGTTTCATCACACTTCTAAAGAACAAATTATTGAAATAAAATTGAACAATTTGTTACTCATTTTTTTCAAGATGTACCGGTAATAAATAAAAAGAATCTGCAACAAGTTAAATTCCCCTTTAACTAAATTGACTGAAAGTTGTTTATGATTACTGGGCTGGATAATATGTAGGACCTTGTTTGTGTCTAGTGGATGTTAAACCTCATTTATTCTCTCTCTCTCTCACTCTCTCTCTCTCACTTGTTTTAGAGATGGTGGGGTCCAAATGGCTCGATTCACTTAAATTTGATGGAAAATGAAATTAATGTCCTAAAGTGATTTTATTGTCACAGTTTTGGTTTATTGCTAGAATCAGAAATAAGTTACAAGAACAGGACAGAAATCTTTCAAATAACAGGCTGAACCCTCCTTCAACACATACAACTTCTCACAGCTTCCCAAACCACATACATGTATTCATGTATCCTAACCCTTTAGTACATATGAATAGCCGGAGCTACGGTGACTCAGTGGGTAAGATGTTAACGAGCTAACATGGAGGTTTCATGTTTGATCTTGGTGTTGGCCGAAAAAGTTCATCTGCATTTTCTGGCATGGTTCCTCCTTGTATACTCGATCAAAAGGGAACCTGCCTGATCGGACGGGAGACCAAATATCCCTCTCACTTACAACGATAAAGTTCTTGCCCTGAGCTGAGATTGAACCTTCGACGCTACATGTACATCTTCCATCGTTGCATTGGGAGAAGCCGCCTCTCTATCGCCACGGCTATTTGACCAGCTTGTCCTCCAAATTCACTACCAACTAATCTGCTGAAGAAATCTATAGATGAACTAATGTCTGTAATTCTGAATTTAGGTAAAACCTTGCTATCTGATGGACATTTCTCAGTCTCATTTAAAAATTTAATGTAAGAAAATTGCTTAAAAATTTATCATGTTTTAAAAAATAATAGGCCGGTATAACCAGTTAAGTTTGGTTTCTGGTAGTGAGAGAGAGAAATGGGGTTTAACATCCACTTGACAGGTTTCTGGTAGTTCATGTGCTATAAGCTGGGTTGATAACTGAAGTATATGTCTCCTCTATTGATTGTTGCTTTACAAGTTTACAACAATTTAAAAATGGAGCTGGTATGTAAATTATCCAATTGAGGTAACAATGACTACTTGTTGTTTAAGTTTGGGTAATTGTAAAATGATATTGAAGTAGGTTTACAAGTAGAATTTGTTAATTAGTGAACAAGTTTTATACAAAGTTAAGAGAACATTACATTAATCATGTCCTCTTCATGATGTCATGGTTTTATGACATTATACATTATCGGGACTGGACTGCATTAACCATTAACTAAAGTTGTCTGGCTGCGAACATTAATCGTTTGGTTTTATGTCATCGTCACAAAATCATGGCAGTACAATATGTTTGTTTATCAATAGTTTGAAACCCTGGTTGTTCATGACAAGGTGTAGGCTAGCCTGTCCAACCTCGTGGGTTTCCTCCAGGTCTTCTGGTTTCCCCCTATTGCTAATGACCCCTAGGTGCAAGCGAATTTTTGAAATAAGATTAAACCATATGTTAGTCCCAAAATGACCTAGTTTGTGACGAGTGGACATTAAACCCCATTTCACTCTCTCTCTCTTTATCAGTAGGTTTACGTCATCTTCACAATATCATGGCGATACAACATTCTCGGACTGCATAAACTAAAATTGTCACGCTTACATTTAATTATTTTATAGAGAAAATTTGTGCCTGTTGGTGTAATACTACGAATTTAGCTAAAGTATTATACATGTAGATATTATGATTTACTGTTGATATGGGATATTTGTATGTATACTGATTTTCATATTTTAATTAGAATTTAAGTATTCTGTACAAACTTTTTATTTTCACTTGATATTTTTCAGACAAATGCCATTCATAAAGCTGTAAATAGTCAAGAAACACCTGTTAAAGAGAAGCATGTTAGAAGTATCCTTTCTTAATATGATTCACTGAATAAAATGAAATCTTGGCATTAAAGTGGGAGCTATGTAAATAAACTTAAAGCGCCGCGAATTCTTTAAAGTGACCATCCTGTGTATGAATGAATTTAAACACCAAAATATAGAGGAATGGTGTATTTACCTTGTAGCAAAATTGAGTCATTTTGATGTAAACGTCAAAACTGCTTACCAGTATCTGGACACGCGTAACCCTTTTAAGATTTTAGTTCAATTTTTGGGGGGGATGACCTAATAATTTCTTGCAGTTCCTTTTGAGGTCAAAACAGTGTGGGATGCATGTTCAACTGTAAGGTAGAGTATTTTTGGGGCTTTTAATAAAAAATAAAGCAGTTAGATTCTTCAAAATATAATTGGTCCTTTGACATGTTCACTTTAGACCATAGCGTCTGTCATTGAGTCCAACTGGTGTTTTTTGGATTCCCTGCTTGTACATGACCAAGGAGTTTTTTCGTCTGTCCTTCCTCATGGGTTTTCTCTGGGTGCTCCAGTTTCCTCCCTACGATCGAGCTTGCTTATCATTGAAATGAACCATATGTTAGTCCCAAAATAACATATTTTTTTGTCAAGCAGACTTTACATCCCATTCCCTCTATTTCTATTCTATGTTTATTTACCAAAAGCTAACAAAAGTGACTTTAACTTTGTGAAGATACAATTTTGGGCAGTTTCCAAGATGGAGGAGCAAGTATGTTTTGGACAATCACTGGCAAACTTCCCCTACAAGGCAACCCTATTGTTTGCTGGAAGTTTTGCCATGTGCTACACAAGCTAATGAGAGATGGACACCAGCATGTAAGTTTGTTTTACTAAAGTAAATTATATTATTGGACTTGACTGAAGTTATGTTTACCCAGAATTTGTCCTCTCCATTTATTTTTATTGACCAAATAAACCTTCACGAATATAAGTGTTCATGATGTAGACCTTCATATTGATAAAACTCTCCTAAATTTACAAATCTGTGGAAACGCTTGCTTTCTCTTATAATTGTTTTACTTTGGATTGATTATGAGGAGAGACTCGTGTGTAGTTTTAGTGACTGATTTACACTTCCGTGCCAGATAAAATTTGTAGCAAAAGGCAAATATAGACTTTCAGTCCAAACACATTGCTAGCGGGGGGTGGGTGGGGGTGTTGATGGCTGAATGGTCAGCACGCGCACGCTGTATCATAAAGCATGTCATTGAGTCAACTGGCATGGTTTCGAATTGTAGGTGACAAGTACATGTAGTAGGGTCGCCTGTTCAGCCTCGTGAGTTTTCTCCGGGTCCTCCGGTTTACTCCCACTGCTAAAGACCCCTACGCGCAAGCGAATTATGAAAATAAATTTGAACTGCGTGTTAGTCACCAAATGGCCTAGTTTGTATTGAGTGGATGTTAAACCCCATTTCTTTCTCTCCATACACATTGCTAAGATCTTGAAGAAGATAAACTGATGTTTAAATTGCTCACTGGAGTGCGAAAGTCATCATTATCCTGTAACATAAAGTTTTGACGAGGAAGGGCTGATATTTTATTCAAATTTTTTAAAAGAATTGATTTTTGTTTTGCTATAATCATGTTCTATAAAAACTTAAATCTCGGAAAATAATTAAATTTTTGACATAAGATACTTGGTGCATCTTAAACTTGAGATCTTCAATTTTGGCAAACTGACCAATGTGGTATATGTTGATGCTTTGACCCACAATGCTTATATCACTCATTAAGCTTAAGGATACGATACAGTACACAATATTTTAAAATGAATACTTTCAACATGAATTTCACTTTAGTTTAATATAAAATTTGCTTTTCTTCTTTCCTCTAGGTTGTACATGATTCTATGAAATATAGAAGCCATTTAAAAGATCTGGGAAAATTGTGGGTAAGTTTATAACTATGTCTATTCTCCATTTCTTGACCTGACGTCAGAGGTTTGGGGAATTATTTGAAACAACTAATAAAAAATTAGTGCATAGCCTACATCTTCATAACCTATAATAGAGTTATTTCAAAGCCCTCATTAGTTTAGAAAACTTTAAACTTAAGAGTCAAAATGGTTAGGAGCTTTGAGTCAATGCAAATAAGCATAATCATGATTGCAAATTTCTTAGCCGAATATCCAGTGCTAAAGATCGACCCCAATCCATCTGTGACGTCACACTGACACTATATATAGAGGGCAACTGCCCATTCTCAATCAAGTCTGAGGAGTTCGAATTGAAACGAAACAAGTAGCTGAGAGAAATCTTGGAAGGCTGTTCGCCTATTTACAGATTCTTTACCTAAAACCAATTTTCATATTGAAACTACATGTATAAGACCACGCTGAGATAAATAAATCAGTCTGGGTCGACAAAAAATCTGAAAGGACAACGTTCTGAATTTTGTCAGATGTAGTAGGGCGTAAGGTGGAACCCTATTTATATTAAGAATATGTCGCGGAAACTTGAAAGTTTTATGTGATTAACATAACATTAGTAAATGTGTCTCTTTAAATTAAACTGTCCAACTTTAACAGTTTTCTCCAGTTTACTGCTCTGACATGTTAGTTGGGAGGGTGAAGGGGGAGGTGAATGGTTAAAACGTACACGTTGTATTATAAGGTCTATCATTGAGGCATCTGTGACAAGGAGTATGATCGCCTGTGGGCATCCATTTTACTACAAGTGCTAAAGACCCCTTCACGCTTATAAATTATTGAAATACAATTAAACCATGTTAGTCCCGAAATGACCTAGTTTGTCTCCAGTGGAGTCTAAACCCCATCTCTCTCATTTCTCTATTGGCAGACTAGTTTAATTATTTTGATTTTCTTTCAGGGACATTTAAAAGACGGCTATGGTAAACTTATAGCATCCTATTGTCGATTTTTAATACAAAGATTGAATTTTCATAGAAAGGTAGGAACAATCAATGGTATAAAAAAAAGACTTGGGTCCTATGCACATCTCACTTGTCAATTCCCTTGGTTTTGGATTTAAAAAAAGACTTAGGTCCCATATACAAATTGTTGGTGCATATAAAAGATCATTTTCATACTGGTCAATTCCCTCGAATATATGACACGGCGTAGGATCCCCTGTCCAACCTCGTGGGGTTTTCTCCGGGTCCTCGTGTTTCCTCACACTGCTAAAAATCCCTATGGGCAAGTAGATTATTGTGTTAGTCGAGTAGCCATTAAACCTTATTTCTTTCCCCCCCCCCCTCCATTACATTAGAAAGAAGGAAACAGCCTATATTTACCTACTTGAACAAAAGTAACATTACAGTATTTGTAACGAATAACTGTTATACAACTTTAAATGGATTGCCAGTGTAATCAGCCTTTAAAATTAGATGAATAATAAATCCTTTATAAACAAATTGAATATATTGTTTTGTTTATTTTAGTTTCCACGGATACCAGGCAACCTGATGATGAGTGATGATCAATTTAATAAAATATGTGGAACAGATGTTAATAATTAGTAAGTTTATTATTTGAACTGTTATCTTAGACAGGCAATTTTAATTTGTCATATCTTTTCTGTATTCACCACTTAAAGGGCAAATCCCGATAATATATTTTCAAACAACTTAAACCCGTCATTTTTTATCTGAAAATGGAGACTGGTATCCCAAGCTGTATTATGCTGTGTCTCGATAAAACCAAACTTTAATTTCATAAAAATGATGTGTAGACAAAAAATTTACCTTTCGTTACCAGGTTTAACACCTTGACCTACGGTCTCTGTGTTAAACCTGTTAACTCATGAAAGCTGTGCTATAAATATAACTTGTGGCCATTTGTTATTTACATTGGTTTATGTTGATTTTTTAAAACCATTGGTGATAATTCTAGCATTATTTTTTAAAAGTCAACCAAGTTCTCATGAATGTTTTTTTTATACTTTCCAATGTACTGAAATACATAATAACTTTTAATCAAAGCAAAACATATTTATTTGAATTAAATTAAATGTGATTTGTATCTCTTGCTGTGTCTTTATTCTGTTTTGATTATCAATAGGCTTGCATGGAAACCGTTATTCTTATCAATAGGTTGCATGGAAACAGTTACTGTTATCAATAGGCTTGCATGGAAACAGTTATTGTGAAATAATTATTTGAAATTTTGTAATCAGTAGATTTCCAATAATGTCAGTAAATGTCGAAATAGATTGTTTTATTAGATCAATAAATGAAATAAAGTTTGATGTCCTACTGTCTACATAGGCAATACAGTGTGCCATGAGAAAAAATTTGCCCTGGCACTGACCCTATGGCCTACTCTTATATTGAATTTCAACTGCCAAAGGTTCTTTTATGTGTATGTCAATGACAGGTGCTTGATTAATTTTGTCCCATCTGAACAACCAGACAGCTGTCCTTGTCAGATCCTCTGTTCTGCATCACTGACAAGGGGAAACCATACGGTCAATGCAGGGATCAAACGTATATCCTTTTGGCTAGCGAGTCAGTGTCTTATCCACTTAGCCACCATGGCCCCCTCTTTGTATATGAACTTTGGGGTATATTAAAAAATTACGTGTAGTAACCAGGCTAAATAAATAGTTTTATTTAAAGAAATCTGTACATCACACATTGTCAGAAATAAAAAATTTGAATAAATGTTTTTTAAAAAAGTGCATCATAATTACCAAAGTCTGTAACGTATTTACAGTTGAAAAGTGCATCATAATTACCAAAGTCTGTAACGTATTTACAGTTGAATGATACTCAGAATAGAATTATGAAAATGGAGCACTTGCAAAGTCCCCCCAATCATTTGGCAGCAAGTACTCTTTTCTCCAGGTTATTGCAGCCCCTGGACCTTCGCCTATAAGGACATATAATGGCAGCCCCCCCCCCCCCCCCATCAATTGCTGCATAATTACTTATTGTTTTTATTAAGTATTATTATGTGTCACTAATAACAAGCGATGAATCATCAGTAGGCCTTTTATAATCAACTAGAAAATCAATACAATATACATGTGTTGGTATATGTACATAGTAGATTATATATTGAGATATTTAGGTCAAAGTAATAGATAATCCATTTAGACCAGTTCAGCTTTAATGGTTATTACTCCCACATTGTAAACATATGGTTGTATGTTGCTGTGCGTTCATCAACCACAATTAACTGTTAACTCTCTACATGCTACATTTTGTCCACCAATCTTTTTAACTAATATGTTGTTTGCATTAGGGGGCATTGGATGGCAGAATAGTTAGCATGTATCATAATGTCTGTCATTGTGTCAACTGGCATGGTTTCGAATCCACGGTTGTTTATGACAAAGGAGTAGGATCGCCGGTCCACTCGTGGGTTATCTTAGGGTCCTCCGGTTTTTCCCACTGCGAATTATTAAAATAAATTTAAAACCATATGTTAGTCCCAAATTGAGCTAGTTTGTGTCGAGTGGACGTTAAACCCCAATTATCTCTTTCTCTCTGTTTGCATTAGTAAGATAACTTCTGATGATAACTTACAGAGTTATTGCCCTTGATTTTTTTGTAGAATCTATCAAATTCCAATAATTGCCATTAATTACTAGTACAGTTATTGCTTTTGCACAGTTTATAGAATCTTGTGAACACTCTAGCAACATAAAATACCATCTGGTTTGAACAATTTGTTAGTTATTTCAGCAAAAAAATCATCACCTGATTAAATTCATGTTCATTGTTTTAGGTTTTGCAATGAATAACACAGCGGTTCATGATTCTTTCCAATCTCTCGTGTTTCCTCTTTGTCCTCTGGTTTCCTCACACTGCTAAAGCCCCCTTTTGCACAAGCGTATTATTGAAATAAAATTGAACCATATGTTAGTGTTGAAATGAACTAGTTTCTCTCTGTCTCTCTCTATCTTTAATCATGTAACTATTAACATGACACAGTTTTATGGGAAACAATCACTGGTTTATTCTAAACGTTAACGATAAGAGGATACTTGTCGAATCGTCAGGCTTTTAGAATAAACCAGTTATTGTTTCCCATAAAAACTGTGTTCTGTTAATGTGTTTCCCAATCGCTAAATGCCACTTAAAGATTATGTTATCATTGTCTTTTCAGTTTTGAATTTTCTATTGATATGTTAGATTTACTTGATGAAATTATTCATCTACAACAAAATGGTAAGAAAATGCTAATTTTTCTGTTTTTCACTGTTTTTAAGACAATTTTCAATTTGAGTTTAGGCCTTTTTATACAATAAAAACCAAGTTTTGATTGAGTCAGGTCTTCGATTGCCATGAGTAATGCTGTAGGTCCTTCTATTTACGTTTTGGATTACACAGAAAATATAGATTGATTAGAATAAAAATCTTATTATTTAAAGCTGACAACAGTGTAAGATTCAAAATAAATTTATTGATTTTATGATTATTGATTTTGATTCTCATTGATGTTTTTCAGTTTTTGGTTCCCTGGACATGTCTCGATCGAATTCTATGACAACTGCTGGCCAGTGTCGTCTGGCGCCATTAATATTGGCCATTTTGGATTCTTGTCAACTTTATGATTACCTCGTTAAATCTCTATTTAGACTTCACGCAAGTACGTACATACTGGTATTTTGTATTAAAGCCACACAAATTTAATTTTCTGGTTTTCTGTGTCTTGATCAATAAATAGTCACTTGAATCACATGAAATAAAGATGTTTAGTTTAAAATTTCAAAACTTAGAAATTTTGAGCAATCAATGACTTTTAGTTTTTAAATTTGTCTTTTCTCAAAGAAGTAATTTTTTAAACTGGCGTTACCAAGAAACATTTTTTTAACATGCGTTACCAAAGAACATACAATCAAATTGTTTTATAGGAAAAATCTTTTTAAAAAATGCCTTTGTAATTAATTATGATTTAGGGTAGATTCAAATGCGAGATTTATCGTTTAAATTAGGAATTTTTTTAATCGCATGACATTTTTAAATTTTTTATTTGTTACTATACAGGTTTAACACCAGACACATTAGCTGGCCACAGAGAAAGATTTTTAAATGGTTATAAAAAGTAAGTACGTCTTTGATTTGCCTGGTGTGAATAAAATTTATTGCTGATAGAATTGGCTGAATGATATATTGACATATTTTATGAAAAAATGACCTTGCTAAACCTATGAGATGTTATTTTGTGATTTTTTTACAGATTAAAACAGTTTTATCATAGCAGTAGTAATTTACAGTATTTTAAAACTCTAGTCCAAGTTCCTGCACTACCTGAGGTTTGTTAATCTATCTGTCTTTAATACATATTATGCAGGGGTTGGGTGGTTTAACATGCATTTTAGATCCCAAGGTCTACCATTGAGTCAAGTGGAGCTGATTTTTGAGTGCTCTACAAAAGTTAACACTGATTGATTAATCAATGTCTGTAGCATAGGGTTCAAAGACGTTCGTATGACCCCTGACGCGACCTCCCACTACAACCGGTCAGATCTTCGTGTAGTAGAGGACATCGATAGTATAAAAAAAACCTGAAATATTTTAATCAGATTGTGTGTTCCTGTAATTATAAATCATCCTGTATTTATATCATCCACATACAAATCTGTGCCAGCTGAATATATCCGGGTGTTTTTTAACAATTGAGTTTAACATATTTGCATGTTTTGTCTTGCAAGAACAGTCAACTGGCACAGTTTTGAATCCCCAGTTGTAGGGTCGTCTGTCTAATCTTGTGGGTTTTCTCTGAGGGTCCCCCAGTTTCCTCCCACTGTTAAAGACCCCTATTAATTTTTAAAAAAACAACATGTTAGTTTGTGTCGAGTGGACTTTAAACCCCATTTCTCTCTCTCTCTCTCTTGCAGGAACCGCCCAATTTTTTGATGGCATCTGATTTTAGTAAACATGTAAAGCCAGTAGCTGTTGTTCCACAAGAAGCGGAAGCGGAACCAGAACAAGACCTCGACACACCAGATGATTCATTACTGGATCTCACAGATCCGCAGGTAATATTATATTAATATTTACTTCCATGTGGCCAAATTCATTGATTATTTCAACTTTTTCAATTTTCTGAGACAATAAAACAGAGTATTTTAGTATTAGGCCACAAAAATGAGATATTCTGGTTCTCCTAAATCCGGGGATTACCGATTAATCAAGTACAGTTGCTGTAGATATGTTATAATAACATGACATTGTGAAGATATAAATATTATAAGAGATAAAGTGGCTTTGGAGACCTAGTTATCCCGAATGTCAGTGACTAGTTTCGTTCGTATTGAACTCTTCAGACTGGTTGGACTCATGCGTTGGGCGATTTTATTTATACTATTCCGAAACCCCGGTGGAGTTTCTATGGTTACTATTGTCGGCTTTACCGGGGTTTACCCCTTGGCGGGGATTGCAATTTTTTTACCGGGGTCAGTAGCTCGCTTACCGGGGTTGTACAGTGGTTTAACAAATTGAAGGAATTTCGGATTTGTTACCGGGGTTCGTATAGTCATAAATCTTGACTCTTATACAAATTAACCATTTGGTACTATTTCGTACCTATATATATATCATATTAAACCCCACCGGCGCCATGTTGAATTACACAGTATTTAGCGTTCTAAAACCTAGCTACTTCATGGAATCAATGACAAATCTAAACTTGGGCACTCCAACCACTTTTATTTTTGTTTAAGATATAAATATTATATAAATTGCTTCATATGATCACTATTGATTTCAGCAACCGGATCAGTTTGATCAGACATTCGGTGAGAATAATATGGGATCTTTTAATTTTAATGGCCGACCTCCTGAACCAGATGAAAGGTAATTTGTGATTTCTCTTCGATTTCATGGATTATGATTAGAAATGACCCGGTTAAAATTTGAAAACCTCCTGCAGGCAATTCTGTTGATGCTGAGGGAGGTCGGATGGCCGAATAGTTAGCACGTGCGCACTGTATCATAAAGTCTGTTATTGAGTCAACTGTCGTGGTTTCGAATCTCCGGTAGTACATGACAAGGAATAGGGTCACCTGTCAAACCTTGTAGGTTTTCTCTGGGTCCTCCGGTTTTCTCCCACTGCTAAAGCGAATTATTAATATAAAATTAAACCATATGTTTGTCCCAAAATGAACTAGTTTGGGTCGGGTGGACGTTAAACCCAATTTCTCTCTCTCTTTCTGTTGATGCAGTGTTGTAAGCAAATCTAGTGTTTGGCCTGGTTTTGACAGTAACTTCCTACATTCCTACAATCTTATTGATTTAATTCCCAATGGGCCATAAATTGGATCTGCTGTCTGTTGCCCCAAGCAACGATATTTCCAAGAGCATATTGTTAGAATAATTCAGACAGATCGATTTCATCAGATAAATGGCCATTCTGCACACAGAGATCATCTACTGGTTCTTCATACTTTAAGAATTAATCTCTGCCCTAAATGGCCGTCATTTCCAAAAATTAGTATATTGTTTGGTTGAGCGGTTCTACTCCGTTTCACATATGTTACACACACAAAGACTAAATAAACTTTTTCTATTTTATTAAATGGAAGTAGAATAAAAATTTAACAAAATTCTTGAAGTATAGTGATCAATTATATATTTTATTTTCTCCTTTTAGAGATTTGTTGATTGACAGACTACAGAAAGAAATAGAACAATTAAAAGAAGAATTGCAACGAGTTAAAGCAGAGGTATTTTATGATAAAAATTGTTTTATTAGGAACTTGGAGAACCTGTTTTAATGATAATTTTCTTTTGTTAATTTCCTATTAATGAAATATTAAAAGTCAAATACTATATTTTGTATCTATCTGGTGATATTTCATTTTTAGGAGATTTTCTCACCAAGAAAATTAACACCCTTTATTAAAACATGTACTTAAGATCACTGACTCTGCCATTAAGTCAAGTGGCGTGTTTTCGATTCACAGTTTGTACAAAGTCCCCTGTCCAACCTTGGGGATCATCCATTTACCTCCTGCTGCTAAAGACCTGTAAACACAGGCGATTGATAGATAAAATTGAACCATATGTTTGTGTCGATTGGACATTAAACCCTAATTATTTCTCTCTATATTCGCACCAGCACACGTTAAACTCATTCAAAACATTTAAAAATTGTTTATAACTTGATAGTTAAACATCTACATATTATATATATGCCAATCTCTACAATGGCATGGCAGATTGTCTAAAATGAAAATTTAATTTAAATTAATCCAGATGCAAATTTGTACTAAACCTTCTTTAATAATGATCATTTAGATTGGTATCTGAGAGATTTGTATTTATCATGTTGACTGATTTTATCATTACAGGACCAAAGAGTGATATTATCATTAAAAGATGAAATAAATAAATTAGAGAAGATCTTATCAGAATTACGATTGTCTGCTGATAAGGCATTGAAGGTAGACTTATATAAGTTTAATTTTAGCTAACAACTAATTTCATTTGATCTCTAGTTCATTCGGTGGAATGGTGAGCGTGTGCGTGCACGTTATATCATAAGGTCTGTCATTGAGTCAACTGGCGTGACAAGGAGTGGTGTCCCCTGTCCAATCTTATCGGGTTTCTTCAGGTCTTCTGGTTTCCTCTCAATGCTAAAGACCCATAGGCGCAAAGGAAGTTATTGAAATAATTGTGTAGAGTGGACATTAAACCCAATTTCTCTCTCTCTCTCTCTAGAAATATCACAGGAGAATAGTCTATTAAAAATGTTACTTTACAGGGTAATGATAGACTTACCATGTTTATATTACAGGACAATTAATAATTTATGTTTATGTTACAGTAGAATGATAATTTATGTTTATATTGCAGTGGAATGATAGTTTATGTTTTTATTACAGTAGATCGATATTTTTATTACAGTAGAATGATAGATTATGTTACAGTAGAATGATTATTTATGCTTTTATTACAGTAGAATGATAGAATGATAGTTTAGTTTATTTTACAGGAGAAGGATAGACTGTTTATAATATAGTAGAATGATAATTTATGTTTATATTTACAGGAGAATGATAGTTTAAAGAAAGAAGTAGAAGATGCCAGAGTAGCCGTCGTAGCTGCAGAAAAACTAGGAGATGCTGAAAGTATGTACAGTTATCTTCTATCAAATTGATCAAATATTTACTTGAATACACATACATTTAATAAGACACATATTGTCATCCATGATCAGTCCGTCCAACATTTGAGGGGATGAGTGGTCCAGGTCTTGCGACTGTCATTGAGCCAAGTGATGTCTGTCCAAGTTTTGGTGAAATCTATTGCAGTGATTGATTTGTTCAATTAGTGGTATGGTCAAACCCTATTGCTGTTCTTTTTTTTTGTTTGGCGACCCAAGACAGTTTGCTTGATCATTTTGGAGTTCTGTATCGTCAGAACCCTTTCCCCCTATCCGGATTTATCTAAAACTAACGGCTGATTTATGTTGATGAGTGTTGCTCTGACTTCCTATCCAGGAGATCCTTGCTTTGATCTGAATGTCGTCAAGAAAGTTCCTCAGAATTTTCCAGCCTGTTTTTCTCTCATAAGTATAGGACGACAGAGGGCCTGGCTAGGAATACATGTAGTCATTCGGATAGGACTATAACCCGAGATTCATCAGTGTTCTCTATTGGCATGATTCCCTGGTTGTACCAGTTAGAATTTGTTGAAGAGTTACCAAAAATGCCATTGTTTGGTCAAAATTTACCTCATACCTCATAGTTCACTGCTTGGATTATGTCTGCTCTTAATAGCCCGATTGATGTATGTTAAACTGCATTTCATTGTTAAAAGTTGATGTGGATTTTGGACGATTAACAATTTAAAAAGCTTTTATCATATCTCACAATGTTTTATTTGTTTATAACAGAAACAGCCAATGGTAGGCCATTAAAATCTCCATTATTTATTAACAAATAATATTCTTAATAATATTAATAGTTATAGAAATAGACATCCTGTATTAATAAGAGGATCTTTAAGTAGTATACAACATTAAAAACAGCACCAGTAGTTATATTGATATTACACTTTCTTTATAACCAGGGGCCTGTTTCACAAAGTATTAACTAAGATAGAATCAAATTTTTAGTATTTTGATTGGATGATATTAATATTGATTTTAGTGCTTAACCAATCAAAATTGAATTATCTACTACAATTTGAATTTTATCTTTAGTTAAGATTTCGAGAAACGGGGCCCCGCGTTAAAAGTAGATATTTAACTATATCAGATAGTAGTTAGAAACTTGATACATTGAATGTATTGTTTTTATTATATGATAACAACCATCCTTAAATTCTATTCATTGTCCATTATCTGTAACTCCTCCCCTCCCACACCCTTTAACAGCGTGATATTTATTGAAGGACATGCTATTTAATGTCCTTTAATGAAACTAATGAAATAGTACCTGTCATTTTCAACTTAGTGGCAGACATTTATTAATAATATCAATAAAAAAGAAAAATCAGTTCCGGACAAAACAGTGCTGACATTGTTATTGACAGGTGTCTTATTACAAGGCTTGTTTCTATAACTAGTCACTATCTTAGTCAATTAAATTAAGATAGAACTCTCTAATTAAAATAAAAATTAATTGGAATCTATATGGTAAGCATGTCATTCTCTCGATAAAGTATTATAGATCAACTAATTCCTAATTAACCATGGACCACTAATTCTCCTGGCCACCAATAAATAGGAAATATTAATTAAAAATGATATATGCATGATGATTTGCTCATATAAACTTGAACTTTTATTACTATCCTTATAAAGCCCTTCAATATGAACTACTGGGCGTATGCCTACCTTTATTAGCCCAGTCGGAGCAGAACAGTAGAATGTAAAACCCCTGTTTCATTTTGTTAAGCACTGCTTTAGTATGTCATAAATGTATTCATTATAGATTAACAAAACTCACCAGAATAAAATCAGCCATGTTTTAAATTTTAAAGATCATTATATCTTTATTAGAGCTTTCTTTGATGTTCCTTGTCTTAGTTTTACATACCTGTAGTGTTATCAATCACATTACCTTAATCTAGAATTTCTTCTGTTACGGATACCCAAATAATATTTTCATATGCTATTGTAAAACGTCTTTTGATATTTTATACCTGGATTGAATTCTTTCAATCCCTCAAGTGTTGTCCATTGAGTAAATAAGAGAATTTGTATCAGGCAAGGCATACACCTACTAAGTGTATTATGCAATATTTCCACAAATCATTTTAGAGCTGAATCCCTTGATAACTATGACAAGATCCATACCCATGAAATTCAGAACTTCTCTAGTTGTCAACCAATTCAAGCACCCCTTATGATCGATTGCATCCAATTATTTAGATCTGTATTTTACGTCACAAGTGTGATCACCTATTCCTTGCATATGATTATAGAACTATTAAAAACTCACATTTTTTCAGTGACACTGTTACATCGTTTTAAAAATATAATTTAAGTCATGTTTAACCAGTCTTCCATAATCTACATGTATGCATTACTATTTGATTTGTCTTGATGAGTTAGATTTCTGTCCACATTAGTCAGAGCACCATAGAGAAGTCAGTCTACAATTTCAAGAAATTAAAGAATCCCATTCTCAGTCATAATTAATAGCGAGGGCATGATCGAATCCATCAATGGTTAGCAAAGTTTAGCAGCATTCATGATTTGTTATTTCAGCGTCACTTTTTACTCAATTCTGCATGATTACATCTCATTTCGGTGCGGTGTTATTTCAGTCTTAGGTCATTTCTGACTCCCAAAAATATGTCCTAAACATTTCGGACTCGGGTAGGTGACATTTAGGAGTCGAGTAGATGACATTTCGGACTCGCGTACATGTAGATGACGTTTCAGACTCGGGTAGATGACGTTTTGGACTCGGTTATAGATTTATAAAACACTGATGTCAATTTACTTTATAAACTATTTTATTTAGAAAAAGTAACATAGCATAAAACGATAACAACCATTTATTTATAACAACTGGAATATCTATTTGATGAAATAATAGCTTCAGTCGGGTATTCATTTATAAAACAATCATTTATTGTATAAAATACATAATCATACATTAACATAGCATTTATAACAACTGGAATATTTTTCAGACGCCTAAACGACTTTGTGTTGAGTCCGTAATGATGTGGGGCCGAAATGACAAGCTACCGTCTGCATGAGAGTTTGCTCAGTTAGGATGGTTTTAATTTTTGATGTTGAAGTTCGCATTTATTTTTAACTTGATTGATTTTCTAAATTTATTTAAACTTATGCCTTTGAATATAAACGATCTGTCCTCGAAAGTTTAATTTAATGAACTTTTAACTATATAAATGACTTTATGAATTCTTTGTTTCCAGAGCAAAGTAAGGCTAACCAAGAAAAGTTTCAGAAAATGAAAGATATTTACAGTAAATTACGAGAAGAACATGTACAGTTATTGAGAACAGTCAGTTTTATTATATTATATATTATTTCCACTTGAAATAATTCCTCTTCATAATCAGGGGGATGGATGGCCGTATCGATAGTGGTTGTACGTAACGAGGAATAGGGTTGCCTGTCCAACCTTGTGGGTTTTCTCCAGGTCTTTCGGTTTCCTCCCACAGTTAAAGACCCCTATGCACAAGCATATTATTGAGATCAAATTGAACCATAATCGTTTTTGTGTTGAGAGGATGTTGAACCCCATCTATCTCTCTCTCTCTCTCTCAAAATCACTGAAGTAACCCCATTCCATCAGGTTCCCATGACAAGTTGCGTGTGTGCAAACATGATTACATAAGATGTATCGTACTAAACCGAGTAAGTTCTTCAAAATATTGCCAGATTAAATCATCCAATAAAAATTTGAAGTTCTTATAGAATATATTTGAAGTATGGTGATTGATTCAATGATTGTTTTATATTTAAACAGCATGCTGAAGCTTCCAAACAATTGACTGCTGATAAAACTGCTCTAGACGAAAAAGAACAGATCATAAAGGTATGTTGCTTTCAAAATTATTATTTATTTTCAAATTAGTTTTTAATTAAAATTGGCTGGGTCCTCCAGTTTCTTCACACTGCTAAAAATTCTACATGCAAGCGAAATATTGAAATATAATTTAACCATATGGTAGTCTCGAAATGACCTAGTTTGTGTCAAGTGGACTACAAATCCAATTTCTATCTATCTTTAGACTTAAACTAAAAAATAATATCCAGTTTGATTAATCATGGCCTGATTCTCTCTTGTTATATATAACCATTATTTCAAACAAATATTTATTTGTTCAACGTGCTTGCTGTATCATAAAGCCTGTCATTGAGTCAACTGGCATGGTTTTGAATCCTCGGTTGTATGTGACAAGGAGTAGGGGGTCGTCTGTCCAGTCTTGTGGGTTTTCTATGGATCCTCTGGTTCCCTCCCACTTCTAAAGACCCCTACACACAAGCAATTATTGAAATAAAATTGACCATATATTAGTCCTGAAATGGCCTAATTTGTGTCGAGTGGACGTTAAACCCCATTTTTCTCTTTCTCTAAGAGCAGTGTGGTTAAATCAAATGAAATTGTCTTCCGATTGTGGTTATATAAATCTTTAATTAATTGTAAAATGTTTTAAGATTTGGCATGGTTAATTGTGCATAAATTAATGTCGTAAATTCTTATTATTTCAATACTAATTGAAATTACCGATTGTAGTAATTATTTCAATTGTTAGTTGTTCAAGTTACATGTTTTACTAATCTTTCTGGTTAGCAAATTGTAGATTTCTCAGGTGAGCATTGTTGAAATGAAGGACAATACATGTACTTCAAGTTAAAGGACAATATTGGTGTCAGTCATTATTACATATGTGGTAGAACTGGTTAAACATGTTCCAAATATGATTGTAACACAGATGTCATTGCTACAATAGAAGCGTTATGGAGATTTCAAGAAAGGGAAGTGACAAACATAAAAAGAAAACACAAGTTATCCTTCTATATATATGGCTGAATGAGAAGTGATAACAGATACACAGGCAATACTCTGCTCACTAATAATTCCTTCGAAGACCAAAAGTTGTTATGTGGGACTATCATATTTGGAATGTGTTTAAACAATTCTATCATATTTGGAATGTTTTTAAACAATTATATCACATGTGTGATAATGACTGACACCAATATTGTCCTTTAACTTGAAGTATTGGGCTAGGGCCCTCTTAAAAACTAGAATATTTGAAGGGCTTCCTTTTCATTGGATGAGATTTAAACAGGGTTAAGGATTCATCTAATGAAAAGGAATAAGTATTAAAATTTTAGTGAATAAGAGACAACAATTATGCTAACCAATAGAACTTATTTCATTTCAAGGAATTTAACTTTACCTTTGCATCTCTATTTGTTTACCTAAATCTGATTAAAACATAGATTCTGTTTTGTTTCGTTCTTTATAGTTCAAAATTTTTGTTTGACTTGTCTTTGCTACACTAGGATCTGGAAGAGTTGTTACGACAAATTTTTTAGTGAGGTGCACGGTACTTTGGGTAACCCACAAGAAACAACAACGGTGATTTGTTAATCAAATGTTTGATGCCATAGGGTCAAAAATCGCTTGTATGACCTCTGACGCGACCTTCCTCTAGAACTGATTAGATCTACATGTAGTAGAGGCCATTGAAAAAATGAAAAAAAAGAAAAATGAAAGGAAATACAGATCTGTATTTTAATCAGAATCTATTTGCGTAAAACTGTACTAATCTACTCTACTGATTAAAACTACGCTCTTTTCTTTGATTGTAGCATTAAAATTATTGTGTGCATAATGTTTGTGATTTTTTCTATGAAATTTTTGGTGTGTTTCTACAAAACAATATTTTGGGTAACCACGATTAAAAGTTCATAATTTATTATTACCATTACTCGTATGTCGCTATATCGCAGAGTGCCAATCCTCAGTGCGGTTCAAGAAAACATGATTTTACAATATTAAAGTATGGTCATCCCCCCATATTAATAATTAACTAAATTAAGCACAAACTTCAGATGTTTAAAATGATAAATTAAGAAGTTATAGACAGTGATTAGGTATAAAGTACATGTATCAGGATGCATCTCATTCCGTTCTACTGCATTATACCCTGGGTTCATCCATGGGATATTCATGTTTTCAGATTATCTGCCCTTGACTGTAGCTTAATTCTGCGTACCAATCAAATAACAGTTTACAAACCACTTTTAGCCTCATTGCTTACGATAACAATATGGTGGCTTGTTTGTTACAACAAGATAAAAGTTACTTCATTTCTTCAACTTTCTATGTATTTAACAATGTTTTTGATTGGTCGATACAAATAGCACAGTCAATTAAGGGCAGATAATTTGAATACAGGTCTCCCCCATTGATGAACCCAGGAGCTGGTGCAGTTGAATGGAATGAGACCACTGGGGATAACGAGGATGAAAAAGTGACTACACAGACCAAACAGACTGTGTTATTTAATAAATCGGTTTGGATATTTGAAGTTGTTTATCATTAGTTTTGACAAGTTTCGAGCATGATTTTTAACTGCATGTTATGTTTTTGATTGTTTGGTAGGAAAGTACAATAGAGAATGAACGTTTAGAGAAAGAACGGAATGCCGTACAGGACACCTTACAAAAGAGCGCTGATGATGTCACACAACAACTCTCTATTGTTGAAGTGGCAAAATCTCAACTGGAAATAGACAAAAAAGTAGGTTTGAGAATACAATGTAATTGGTGGCAGTATGTGTTCATTGATTATCATTTGCACTAAATGACAACTGAAGAAAATTTGATGAATCTACTTTTAGTCTGGTTGAAGGAGATCAGGGGAGGTTGGTTGGGGTCCTAGATCTAGATAGACATAAAAATGAAGATGATGTCCGGAAGTCGATTGTTTCAATAAAATAGGATGTATCCATTTTCAATCTGGTTGAAGGGAAGTTGTTGGGGGGGGGGGTCCAGATAGACAAGACTAGGGTAAGAGCTCGGGCTAGAAATACCAACACTAACTGAATATTCAAATAGATAAATTTCCAGTATAGAAATGACCTCCCCTACCGACCTGATAATAGACAGCAACGATGATATAAGGTACAGTACATTGTTATAGTCTGAGTAGTCTGGTTGAAGGAGATCAGGGGAGGTTGGTTGGGGTCCTAGATCTAGATAGACATAAAAATGAAGATGATGTCCGGAAGTCGATTGTTTCAATAAAATAGGATGTATCCATTTTCAATCTGGTTGAAGGGAAGTTGTTGGGGGGGGGTCCAGATAGACAAGACTAGGGTAAGAGCTCGGGCTAGAAATACCAACACTAACTGAATATTCAAATAGATAAATTTCCAGTATAGAAATGACCTCCCCTACCGACCTGATAATAGACAGCAACGATGATATAAGGTACAGTACATTGTTATAGTCTGAGTAAACTTTCATGAAGAAAATATGTCCACATTGTTGTAGAGGTAAGTGAAAATTCAACTTCTAATTTTCAATACCAAAATTTATCAGATAAACAGTGGTGTAGCAGGGATGGAGCAGGCAGGGTTTGGTTTGAGCGTGTGTGAAGCATATCAAGGTCTGTCATTGAGTCAATTGCCGTGGTTTTGATTCCCCGATTATTGTATGTGACAAGGAGAAGGGTCGTCTGTCCAACGTGATGTGTTTTCTTTGGTCCTCTGAGTTCCTCAAACTGCTAAAGACCCCTGACACTCCAGCGAATTATCTAATAAAAATTGAACCATATGTTAGTCCAAAAGTTTGTGACAAGTGGATGTTAGACCCCTTTTCTCTCTCTCTCTTTGACCACGAAGAAGTAAGAAGAATTCTACTTTATGTATTTTGTAAATAATGCTTATTAAAGGTAAGTTGTTTTTATGTATGTGTTATTGTTGTTAGTTATAGAGAAGCATGGCATCCTACCTACTGACAGCATGGTGTGTTATATATATTTATGTAGACCAGGTAGGTATTTTATATATATATATCTATATTATCAACAGGCAGCAGGTTTAGATCAATTCTATGAAGGTTGGCAGAAGAGTCAGGTAGTATATCACACATATTATATATTCTTCATTTTTATTACATCGGCTTTGTTTAAAGGGACAATAATAGCCTTATTCTAACTACTAGATGTTGTGTAAATTATCTATTACATCCTATTTCACTTGTCCAGAGGGTTTGAAAATATTTTAAAATCTAAGTTACATTTGAAAAGGTTTACATAAAGCTTTTCAAACCATGTAGTTGAATTTTTCCAATTTTTTAAATTCATAGTGTTAAGATGAAATTTGTATCATCAATTAATTGGAATATTGTAAAATAGTACAATTTGTTGACCAGAATAATGATTGGGACATATTATTCAGTTACAACAAGAGTGTTATTGGGCCTTTAACCATCTCAATATCACCTAGCAAGCTGCCATAGCTCAGTGAGTAAGACCCTGATTCACTAACCAGAAGGTCTGGGGTTTGCTCCATGAGTACAGTTTCTCTGGATTTTCCTGGGTGGTTTCCATTTGTCACTTATGCAGGATGGAAGGCCTGACAAGGTACAGTGTCATTCAGATGGTACAGAAATCGAGACCTTGTGTATACACTGCACTTAAATGAACCATTGACAGTTAGGAAATTAAGAGTAGGCTGTAGTGCCACTGTCCAGACAAAATTGCCAAATGGTTGGCCTGTGCGCACTGTACATTTAAATCTGTCATTGAGTCAACTGGTGTGGTTTTGATTCCCCGGTTTTACGTTACAAGGAGTAGGGTCGCCTGACCAACCTTGTGGGTTTTCTCCACGTCCTCCGGTTTCCTGCATCTGCTAAAGACCCTTACACGCAAGGGAATTTTTAATATAATAAATTTAAACCATATAGTAGTCTCAAAATGACCGAGTGGACCCCTTACCCCATTTCTCTCTTACGAAAAATCATATAGTTACATGACATTTATTTCAGGAATTAGAGAATAAAGTGCAAGATTTGGAGAATTGTAAAGTCACACTAGATTCTGAGTTACAGGAAAGTCATGAAGCTGCTTCCACACTGACAGCCCAATTACTGGAATCGCAACAAGCAATGGAACAAAAGGAACAGCAATTAGGAGCCCAACTTGCGGAACTACAGGGACAACTAGCCCTGACCCTCGAAGAAAAAAATAAAAACGAGGGCAGCCTCGGTGGACAGTTGTCTGATCTTCAGAATAAGTTCGACTCCACCTTAGCCGAACGTTTAGCAGTAGAGGATAAATTATCTCAAGATATTCAGTCGTTACAGCAAAGATTGGAGCAGACGGAAAAAGATGGCCTAGAAACGCAGGCTAAACTTAAAGAAAATATTGATGAACTACATAGAAAACTTCTAGGTAAAGATATATTTCATTTATATGTTGATGAGGATAGTCTTGTTGCATAAAGCATGTTGATTTAAATGTCTCTAGGAGTCTAGATAGTTTGCATAATTAAAAGTCTATTGGTATTTGCATAATTAAAAGTCTACCAGTGATTAACATGATTAAAAGTCTATTAAATATTTACATGATTAAAAGTCTATTAGTGATTTACATGATTAAAAGTCTATTAGTGATTTACATGATCAAAAGTCTATTAGTGATTTGCATAATACAAAGTCTATCAGTGATTTACATGATTAAAAGTCTATTAGTGATTTACACGATTAGAAGCCTATTAGTGATTTTCATGATTAAAAGTCTATCGGTGATTTACATAATTTAAAGTCTTGGTGATTTGCATAATTAAAAGTCTATTAGTGATTTACTTGATGAAAATTCTTTTAGTGATTTACATGATTAAAAGTCTATTTGTGATTTACTTGATTAAAAGTCTATTAGTGATTTACATGATTAAAGGTCTTTTAGTGATTTATATGATTAAAATTGAAAACAAGCCTCAGGCTTAATTTGCTACCCCTGTAAAATGATGAGATTATTATTATTATTACTATTAAGTCAATTAGTGACTTACATGATTAAAAGTCTATTAGTGATTGACATGATTAAAAGTATATCAGTGATTTACATGATTAAAAGCCTATTGGTAATTTACATGATTAGGTCTATTGGTAATTTACATGATTAAGTCTATTGGTAATTTACATGATTAAGTCTATTGGTAATTTACATGATTAAAAGTCTATTAGTGATTTACATAATTAAAATTCTTATTAGTGATTTACATGATTAAAAGTCTATTAGTGATTTACATGATTAAAAGTCTAGTGGTAATTTACATGATTAAAAGTTTATTAGTGATTTACATGATTAAAAGTCTACTAGTGATTTAAATGATTAAAAGTCTATTGGTAATTTACATGATTAAAAGTCTATTAGTGATTTACATAATTAAAAGTCTATCAGTGATTTACATGATTAAAAGCCTATCGGTGATTTGCATAATTAAAAAGTCTATTGGTAATTTACATAAAGTTTATTAGTGATTAACATGATTGTGAGTCTATTGGTGGTTTACATAATTAAAAGTCTATTAGTGATTTAAATGATTAAAAGTTTATTAGTGATTTACATGATTAAAAGTCTATTAGTGATTTAAATGATTTAAAGTTTATTAGTGATTTACATGATTAAGAGTCTTTTAGTGATTTACATAATTAAAAGTCTATTGGTAATTACATGATTAAAAGTCTATTAGTGATTTATTTACATAATTAAAAGAAACTAACCACTTAATTTCCTTTTCTTTCCCTTATAAAGATCTATTTTAAATTATATTTTCAGGTAGTTGTGTAGCAGAAGGTAAAATAATTATAAACGATGCGTTAGAACAACATGATAATCCAACACATACAACAGTCACGTGTACAGCAGGTTTGTACAATTACACAGGTTGTTTTTACTTATTTTCGTTATTGTCTTATGGAAGGCATATAACCACAGACAAAAGCTAGCACATCTTTTAATCTTTCTGATTAAACATCCTAAAACTAAACTAATAAATACAAATTTACATTATTACTCATTTTAGAGTAGATCTATTTAATTCTTAACCTTTTGATGAATTTATGCATATTGTATCGTCGCCACTGATTCTGCAAAAGCTACGACAACCAATAATTTTATTTAAGTAGAATCTTAAAACTAAACTTAGTAAACAAAATTTACATCATTTGTTTAAAAGAAGGTCTCTTAAATTTTCACCTTTTGAGGAAATTTATGTATCAGCACCGCTGAGCAACCTTGAGTGTATCTATTTGGACAAGAGATGACTATAAAGCTATAATGACAGAAAGGATCACAGCATCTCACTTTAACAGTGATTTGAGTCAAAATGCTTTTGTATAATTTTAGAATATTTATTATTGCGAGCTGAACCAGCCTTGTCTAGTCTCAAGAAATTGAAATCCAGTTACGATGTATATAATACAGATAAAAAAGGTAATTAAATTATATGATGATAATCATTTTTACCCAGAACTAAGCAGAAGTTTAGGCTCTTGGAACCCATCTTGAGTTCCATTGCCCCTGGCATCCTACTAGTCGGCCTTTTATTGCGAGTTTTGGCACAAAATAGCCAGGTTGGTGTTACTTATCATTAAATTTAAACAACATTTCATTCATTTATTAACAGTTGTCTTTCTCGTATCATTGGTAATAAATGGAGGTGACTTTTTCTGAACGACTCTATGAGTGGTACTCGATTGGACGTTCCAGAATTGAATTCGAGTGAAACCGAATTTCGGAGTACAACTCATGTGCCGACTGCATAAAAAACATCTTAACCAATCATGACAGCTGAAACATATTTGTTACTTAAAATGTCACAATTCTACTCACACCACCTCAGCTTTCGGGACTGACAGAACTGTGACAGGACTGAATCCCTCGTCACTCGATTGCAATACTCTCAATGCGGACATTCTGGACTGTGAATCGAGCATCCCCTAAATAACATAATAGATGGGAGGTTACTCTTACCCAGATTGAAAACAAAATAGAAAACAAAGATGTAAATGTAGTATAAATGTTTAGAAAAAAAACCTAAACGTGTCTGATTAGATAAATTTATTAGCTGCTATTTTAATTAGTTGCATTTTAAGTAGAGCAGAAGAGATAAAGTGGATAAAACTTGCCCCCCTTACTTTTGTAATCAGTTTATATTTTTATTAATGACCATCATAATAAAAGTATATTTTGTAATATGTTTTATCTCTATATTTATTTAATTACAGAGTTAGAAGAATTAAAGAGATAAAGTGGATAAAACTTGCCCCCCTTACTTTTGTAATCAGTTTATATTTTTATTAACTCATTGGGTCCGTTTGCTTAAATATAAGGGCCAATTAAACCCCTCTCTAATACCGATTGCTTAAATATACGGTCCACTGCTTTTTAGTGTCATACCCGAGAGACTTAAATTCGCGGTCCCGTTGATGCATTGTTTCCTCGAAGCACAATTGTTAAATAAAAGCCAATTGGCTAACTAAAAGTAATTAATCAAATCAAATATAGTTTTGGCTAACGAATGACCACAAAAAATGCGTACGTCACAACAAAAGTTTAGGGGTTATAAGGTCATGAACTTTGTGGTACAAATTTTTTTCACTGGTCGCCATATTGTTTTTAGTTACGTATTATTATCGATTATTACTGCGTTCCGTTTTCTTACAATATCTTCATTATGGAAAGTGATACGGACTCGGAATTCGAAGGGTTTTTACCCGAAGATATTTTGGATGGTGATATCGATATTATTAATGCCGTGGGAAGTGATTTTTCCGATATTTCGAGCGAAGAAGACGAGAATCTTGATATAAACAACGGCCAGCAAAAAAACAGCATGGCGCGTCTTACAGTATAACGAGTTTGGCAAACAACATTAAATCCAGTGACCAGTCGGTCATTTTTAGGGCCTGAGCAAGGGCCAACAATATATTAGAAGAGGGGAAGAACGAGTTTGATTTATTTAGTTTGTTTGTCGGATTAAATTTATACACGTTAATCGCTGATGAAATGAATCGGTACCACGTGTGACGATTCTAAAAATATGAAAATGGAGAGAAGAATAGGAGAAACATGACCCCGGAAGAAATTCGAGAATTTTTGGCTTTACGTGTGTTTATGAGTATATCAACGCAGCCAAGAAGTAATATGTATTGGTCGCGAAACTATTATTTAGGTACGGTAATTACAAAATTGCTGGTATAATGACCAGAGACCGGTACGTTTAATAAAACAACAGTTGTAAACAGACATCTTGATTGATAAACTTTACTCAGTGCTAATCATTTATAATCTGTTGTGAACTAAAATCCCAAATGGCTAAATCCACACTGATATTCTTGTAAACCTATAATAATATTATATATATTTGGACGAACTATTTTTTTCAAATTGTTGACTTAAAAAGACATTTTAGGAAGAATTATTGACTTGCCAAAATGTATAATCTTGTAATGTGAATGTTTTTTTTTAATAAATAATAACTCTGTTGTTATTTTGTATTATTGATTAAATTTTATACCATTGCAATGCCTGATTTTTTATCTGCATTTGATAATATAAACATTTTTTGATTGGAGTGATAGTTTTCGTGTTATTTTGTTTAATCTACAGTATATGAGATTAATGGATAATCCTTTAATTAGCTCCAGGGAGATAAGCTATTGTCTAGTTTATTGGCTCAGGGAGATTAAGGGGTAGTTACTTAATTAGGTCTAGGGTTCAATGAGTTAATGACCATCATAATAAAAGTATATTTTGTAATATGTTTTATCTCTATATTTATTTAATTACAGAGTTAGAAGAATTAGTAAGTAATATAAATGAATTCTCCCATCACCTTGGAGATTGTATAATACATGGGTTCGCTACATCTCATTCTGCACAAATAGAACCAGGACAACGTAAGTTATAAATAGATTTTATCTAGAACATCTCATACCACTTTCATGTATTAAATCAGTTCATATGATGACAACAGTTGATGTTGTTGTGAGGAAACTTTTTCGAATGTTCAAGTCTAGTTCCTGTTTTTCTACAGTTGTACTTTTGTGCTGGAGAAGAAATTGTTGGTTAAAAGTTTGGATAAAATGAAAGGCATAGTTCACCAAATGTTTACATATTGATGAGCCGGTGTAAAGGACCCATGAAAGTTTAAATTTGAAAACCAATAGGCACTGCCAAGGCACAATTCCCATTTTTTTATATTGCAAACATTGATCATAGTCTGTATTGTGTTTTCGTAATGACTAGGGTAATTTGTTAATGAGATGTTAAACTCAATTCTTTTCGATATCATTTTCTGTTAAAGACATGAAATAAATGAAGGAAACCGGCATATTTTCCGATTTGAATGTTGATAGTATAATTGTATATGAGTTATTTTTTGTAGAATTGGCATCAATATGTAAAGATGTTGGCGTATCTGGTGTAGAATTATTAGATAGTGTAGAAAAACGTAAGTTTATTTGATTCTTCTTGATTGTTGATTGTTTAACACATGCGTGTTGTATCAAAAGACTGTCGCCATTGAAGAGACGACCACTTACAAGATCGGTCGCATTTTTTGTGTAAATCATTTTAGTGAAGCCTGTACCAAGACAGGCCCGGGACTGTACAGAGCAGTGGACGCTTACGGCTGGCCCCCGGATCCATTCACTTGATTTAATGATTGTTTAGTTTTTGCAATGTCTATTTTCTGTCTTGTCCGCAGGTTTATCTTGTAGATTTTTTGTTTTTTTTGTTTTGCGTGTAGTGCAGTCCTCCTGCATTTACTATTGAGAGTCAACTGGCGTGGTTTCGAATCCCTGGTTGTACTTGACAAGGAGTTAGGTCTCATGCCCAACCTAGTGGGTTTTCTCTGGGTCCTCCAGTTTCCTCTCACTACTTGACCCCTATCCACAAGCGAAATATTGAAATAGAATTGAACCATTTCTCTCTCTCTCTCTCCTCTCTTTTCCCCTCTCTCCCTCTCTTTTTAAATTATGTGAGTTTCAACTATATAATGGAACAATCCTACCCAATTATAATGTAGATATTTCTTGTTGACAGGAAGTGATGTAACCAGTCAGATAGATAAAACTGTACAAAAGGTTAATGATTTAATGAAATTAGCAGAAGATTTATTACCAAAGATGGAGGATGTTAAAGCTGAGGAGATTGGAGATTTAGTGGATAAAGAAATGTCTTCTACAACAGCTGCCATTGAAGCTGCAGCTGCCAAAATAGAGGTCAGTTATAAATAATTTGAACAGGCAGAAATTGCCATCAGGTCGTTTTAAGATCAGTTTTCGACAATCTGGCCTCAAGTTCACAAAGCATTCTCCTACTTAAGTTAAGAATTTTTTCAACTTTCAATCACTGTTTATAAGAAATATCTTTGATCTAGAATAACATAATTTATTTGATACATTCAAACAACTCAAAATTTATAAAGGGCTATATTTTAGTCAGAATAAGGCCAACAATATTGAGTAAATTCTTAACCTAAGTCTGAGAATTCTTTGTGCACTTAGGGCCTGAGCTTCAGGTCTGAATATTGTATAGAGTAAGATTCTCAGGTGTTCTGGCAGTTGGGCTGACAAAGGTGCTTAGGTAACGATTCTCATGTGTAAATGTTCCGTAAAAACAAATGATCTTAAAAGAATAAAATAATAAAATATCTTTTTTTTTACAGGAAATGTTAAAGAAAACACGAGAAGTAACGACTGGTACAGAATTAGAAGTTAATGAAAGAATATTAGATGCCTGTACTGCTTTAATGATAGTATGTATCTCACTGAAAAGATGTGGTTTTAATGTCTGCTCTTTCAAATCCCAGGTTAAACATGACGAGGAGTAGTGTCGTCTGTCTCACCTCCTTGGTTTTCTATGCACAAGCGAATCATGTTTTAGTCCCGAAATGAGCTAGGTTGTGTCGAGTTGACGTTAAATCTCATTTCTCTCGTTCTCTCTTTTAATGTCTGCTGCCACTTGATAAACCTTGGAAATGCTCTCTTATATATGAGTGTGGTGGGTATATGTATATCTTTGAAAGTCCTATAATAAATTAAATTGGTTTGTGCCGCTGAGAAGAACCTTAGAAGAGTAGGCACAAATGCTACTGAGCAGCAATATTTTTTGCTATTTTACATGTAGAAATAAAGATTACTATTTTTGTCTCAAAATAACCTAATAATTAATGAATCATTCACAATACACTCACCTGTCCATAGCTTAAACCCCACTCCAGTCAAGTTGATTGTTTTCTTCCTATGATTGTACTAGTGGATATTTTATTTTATTTCTTTCTACCAGGCAATAAAAGAATTAATGGAACAGTCTCGAGATCTACAGAGAGAAATTATAGCACAAGGAAGGGTAAGTCTACTTCACATTATCTGGCTGTGTGGTGCTCTACTTGGAAATCTTGGCAATGCATGTATAATAAATGACATTTTGACTTAAAGATACATCATGGAAGATTGGATAAAGAGCTGGGAGTTCTCACTATAATGGTTTAAAACTATTAACAGAACACAGTTTTTATGGGATACAATCACTAGTTTATTCTAAAGCACGTTGTTTCGACAATGTCATGCTTTAGAATAAACTAGTGATTGTATCCCATAAAAACTGTGTTCTGTTAATGTGTTTCCCGTTCGCTAAATGCCACTAAAAGATTAGGTTTAAAACTAGACGATGTAAATGGATTATGCATAAAATTTCAGTCAAATTGCTTCATTCTTAGTTGAGAAAATCTTATTTTAAAATCTCTCTAGCCTCGATTATCACTATAATGGTTTAAAACTATTAACAGAACACAGTTTTTATGGGATACAATCACTAGTTTATTCTAAAGCACGACGTTTCGACAATGTCATGCTTTAGAATAAACTAGTGATTGTATCCCATAAAAACTGTGTTCTGTTAATGTGTTTCCCGATCGCTAAATGCCATTAAAAGATTAGGTTTAAAACTAGACGATGGAAATGGATTATGCATAAAATTTCAGTCAAATTGCTTCATTCTTAGTTGAGAAAATCTTATTTTAAAACCCTCTAGCCTCGATTATCATTATTACCGCTGTCACAGTAATTAAAGTTTCGATTTACCTCTTGCATAAGGGGACGTGAATTTGGCTCGTTGTTCGTTATTCGTTGTTCGTCATTGGTGAATAACGAACAACGAACCAGCTCGTTGTTCGTTATTCGCCAATAACGAACAACAAACCAGCTCGTTACTCGTTATTCACCAATATGAAACTGCTAGTTGTTTGGGTAGAAAAACAGACTGTTAGAATCTTTTTCCCGACATTTTGAAGATTTATTAACAAATTAGATCCATAAAAAACCACTCCCGGCATATTCTCTCTAAAAATGTCTTTACTATGTTACTAATTCCATATCTGGTGAATAACGAACGACGAACCAGCTCGTTGTTCGTTATTCGCCAATAACGAACAACTAACCAGCTCGTTGTTCGTTATTCACCAATATGAAACTGCTAGTTGTTCGGGTAGAGAAACAGACTGTTAGAATCTTTTTCCAAAGATTTTGAAGATTTATTAACCAATTAGAATCATTAAAACCCACTACCGGCATATTCTCTCTAAAAGTGCCTTTATTATGTTACTAATTCCATATCTGGTGAATAATGAACAACGAACCAGCTCGTTGTAGGTTATTCGCCAATAACGAACACCAAACCAGCTCGTTGTTCGTTATTCACCAATATGAAACTGCTAGTTGTTCGCGTAGAAAAACAGACTGTTAGAATCTTTTTCCAAAGATTTTGAAGATTTATTAACCAATTAGCTCGTTGTTCGTTATTCACCAATATGAAACTGCTAGTTGTTCGGGTAGAAAAACAGACTGTTAGAATCTTTTTCCAAAGATTTTGAAGATTTATTAACCAATTAGAATCATTAAAACCCACTACCGGCATATTATCTCTAAAAGTGCCTTCATTATGTTACTAATTCCATATCTAGTGAATAACGAACAACCAACCAGCTCGTTGTAGGTTATTCGCCAATAACGAACAACAAACCAGCTCGTTGTTCGTTATTCACCAATATGAAACTACTAGTTGTTCGGGTAGACAAACAGACTGTTAGAATCTTTTTCAAAAGATTTTGAAGATTTATTAACCGATTCGACTCATAAAAACCCACTCCCGACATACTCTCTCTAAAAGTGCCTTTATTATGTTACTAATTCCATATCTGGTGAATAACGAACAACGAACCAGCTCGTTGTTCGTTGTTTGTTTTTCGCCAATAACGAACAACAAACCAGCTCGTTGTTCGTTGTTCGTTATTCGCCAATAACGATCGAACAACAAACCAGATCGTTGTTTGTTATTCACCAATATAAAACTGCTAGTTGTCGATTTATTAACCAATTCGACTCATAAAAACC
This sequence comes from Patella pellucida, assembly GCA_917208275.1. Taxonomy (NCBI): domain Eukaryota; kingdom Metazoa; phylum Mollusca; class Gastropoda; family Patellidae; genus Patella; species Patella pellucida. The sequence goes on from OU795041.1 coordinate 15,281,010, forward strand.
CACTCCCGACATACTCTCTCTAAAAGTGCCTTTATTATGTTACTAATTCCATATCTGGTGAATAACGAACAACGAACCAGCTCGTTGTTCGTTTTTCGCCAATAACGAACAACAAACCAGCTCGTTGTTCGTTGTTCGTTATTCGCCAATAACGATCGAACAACAAACCAGATCGTTGTTTGTTATTCACCAATATAAAACTGCTAGTTGTCGGGTAGAAAAACAGACTGTTAGAATCTTTTCCCCAAGATTTTGAAGATTTATTAACCAATTAGACTCATAAAAACCCACTCCCGGCATATTCTCTCTAAAAGTGTCTTTATTATGTTACTAATTCCATATCTAGTGAATAACGAACAACGAGCCAGCTCGTTGTTCGTTATTCACCAATATGAAACTCCTAGTTGTTCGCGTAGAAAAACAGATAAACCAATTATGCGTGTTAAAACCCACTCCCGGCATATTCTCTCTAAAAGTGCCTTTATTATGTTACTAATTCCTTATCTGGTAAATAACGAACAACGAACCAGCTCATTGTTCGTTATTCGCCAATAACGAACAACAAACCAGCTCGTTGTTCGTTATTCACCAATATGAAACTGCTAGTTGTTCGGGTAGAAAAACAGACTGTTCGAATCTTTTTCCCAAGATTTTAAAGATTTATTAACCAATTAGGCGTGTAAAAACCACTCCCACCATATTCTGTCTAAAAGTGCCTTTATTATGTTACTAATTCCATATCTGGTGAATAACGAACAACAAACCAGCTCGTTGTTCGTTATTTGCCAATAACGAACAACAAACCAGCTCGTTGTTCGTTATTCACCAATATGAAACTGCTAGTTGTTCGGGTTGAAAAACAGACTGTTCGAAACTTTTTCCCAAGATTTTGAAGAGTTATTAACCAATTAGGCGTGTAAAAACCCACTCCCGGCATATTCTCTCTAAAAGTGCCTTTATTATGTTACTAATTCCATATCTTGTGAATAACGAACAACGAACCAGCTCGTTGTTCGTTATTCACCAATATGAAACTACTAGTTGTTCGGGTAGAAAACAGACTGTTAGAATCTTTTTCCCAAGATTTTGAAGATTTATTAACCAATTCGACTCATAAAAACCCAATCCCGACATATTCTATCTTAAAGTGCCTTTTATATGTTACTAATTCCATATCTAGTGAATAACGAACAACAAACCAGCTCGTTGTTCGTTATTCACCAATATGAAACTGCTAGTTGTTCGCGTAGAAAAACAGACTGTTAGAATCTTTTCCCCAAGATTTTGAGATTTATAAACCAATTAGACTCATAAAAACCCACTCCCGGCATATTCTCTCTAAAAGTGCCTTTATTATGTTACTAATTCCATATCTGGTGAATAAAGAACAACAAACCAGCTCGTTGTTCGTTATTTACCAATATGAAACTGCTAGTTGTTCGCGTAGAAAAACAGACTGTTAGAATATTTTTTCAAAGATTTTGAGATTTAAAAACCAATTAGGCGTGTAAAAACCCACTCCCCGCATATTCCCTCTAAAAGTGCCTTTATTGTGTTACTAATTCCTTATCTGGTGAATAAAGAACAACGAACCAGCTCGTTGTTCGTTATTCGCCAATAACGAACAACAAACCAGATCGTTGTTCGTTATTCACCAATATGAAACTACTATAGTTGTTCGGGTTGAAAAACAGACTGTTAGAATCTTTTTCCCAAGATTTTGAAGATTTATTAACCAATTCGACTCATAAAAACCCTCTCCCGGCATATTCTCTCTAAAAGTGCCTTTATTATGTTACTAATTCCATATCTGGTGAATAACGAACAACGAACCAGCTCGTTGTTCGTTATTCGCCAATAACGAACAACAAACCAGCTCGTTGTTCGTTATTCACCAAAATGAAACTGCTAGTTGTCGGGTAGAAAAACAGACTGTTAGAATCTTTTTCCCAAGATTTTGAAGATTTATTAACCAATTAGACTCATAAAAACCCACTCCCGGCATAGTCTCTCTAAAAGTGCCTTTATTATGTTACTAATTCCAAATCTGGTGAATAACGAACAACAAACCAGCTCGTTGTTCGTTATTCACCAATATGAAACTGCTAGTTTTTCGCGTAGAAAAACAGACTGTTAGAATCTTTTCCCCAAGATTTTGAGATTTATTAACCCATTAAACTCATAAAAACCCACTCCCGGCATTTTCTCTCTAAAAGTGCCTTTATTATATTACTAATTCCATATCTGGTGAATAACGAACAACGAACCAGCTCGTTGTTCGTTATTCGCCAATAACGAACAACAAACCAGCTCGTTGTTCGTTATTCGCGAATAACGAACAACGAATAACGAACAACGAGCTACCTTCACGTCCCCCTTGCATAATGCATGCATGTTTTTAAGATGTATCCAATTTCTTTCTTTTTTTTAAATTAAAAGACAAAGTTTTTTGTTTATTTCATGGAGATACTAACAAAAATAAAACACAAAAAGGCTTTGTTTTGATATTGTGAATATCTTACAGGGAACGTCATCAGCTAAAGATTTTTATAAGAAGAATCATCGTTGGACAGAAGGCTTGTTATCAGCTGCTAAAACTGTTGGCTTTGGAGCTTCCTCTCTCATGTGAGTAACTTCTGCTAGTAATTTGGTTTTTACTTATATAGCCTGATCAATTCCATGGAAGATAAATCAAAATTAAGGGAAGAATATTGGATTGGGTTCGAAGTGTCCGTCCGTCCGTCCAGCCTGGCAAGAGTTTCCTTGATGTCTTGTTTACATTTGTCTGAAAGGTTATGTGTCTTTAGTTACAAGTAAAAACAAGTTGTAGGTGAATTCCCTTAAAATAAGTGGTAACACAGAAGATGATGTTCAAATTGTCAACCAATTTGTTTATTGTAATATTCGGGTTGTTGGATCCTAGGGGTGTTATACAGTTACATGTGGGTGAAAATAAAAGTCAACCATTCTCCATGTTAGAATTCCAAATCTCTCTTTATAACTCCAAAAGGCAGAAGAACTACAACATAAGGGAGACAACTTGTGTCGGCTTAAATATAAGGTTTCAGACCACAATGATATAGAATATAACACATAATGACATTATGATTGATTTTATAGATGATGTGATTGTTTTTCAGGGAATCTGCTGATCGTGTGGTAAAGGGTGAAGGTAAATTTGAAGAGTTGATTGTATTTGCCCAGGATATCGCAGCCAGTACAGCTCAACTTGTTGTCGCATCTAAAGTTAAAGCGGATAAAAACAGTAAAACATTAGGCCTGTTATCCAATGCCTCAAAACGTGTTAATAACGCTACAGGCAACGTGGTGGCTTCAGCTAAAACTGGTTCACAAGTCATAGAAGATCAAGGTATGTACAGATTTCCATTCACTGCTTTTTGAAATATTTAAACATCAGGAACCTTATTTATGAAATATTTTCAAAATAATAATAAGTATTCCTAAGTGTGGCAGCGCCTAAACTGTGGAACAGTCTTCCACTAGATCTGAGAGCTATCACAAAACTCTCTGTTCAAATCAAACCTGGAAACCCATATCTTTCGACAACATTTTTGCCCCTGAAAACTATTTTATATTTATATTTTAATGTTATTATTTTCATGTTTTTTATGATTTTATGTTTTTATTTAGTTACCATTGAAATGCTCGTTCTTATAACTTTGTACAGACTGTGGAGACATTTGTGTAACGGTCTATATTATTAAATACTGACTATCTACAGAACTTATTGTGAATAGAAATAAAAGAATTAAGTGTCTAGCACTAACCTATGAAGGGGAGTTGGATGGCCGAATGGTTAGCATGTGCATGATGTATCATAAAGCCTGTCATTGAGTCAACTGGCATGGTTTTTGATTCCCCGGTTGTATGTGACAAGGAGTAGGCACCTGTCCAACCTCGTGTGTTTTCTCTATGTCCTCCGGTCTCCACCCAACTGCTAAAGACCCCTACGAGTAAGCAAATTATTGTAATAAAATTAAACCAGATGTTAGTCCCAAAATGACCTAGTTTGTGTTGAGTGGATATTAAACCCCATTTCTCTCTCCTATCAACGATTGACTAATTATTTTTCAGGATTAATGGACTTTAGTAAATTGACATTGTATCAAAGTAAAAAGATGGAGATGGAAGCTCAAGTGAAAGTTTTAGAATTAGAGAATGAATTAAAGAAAGAGAGAATGAGACTGGGAGAATTACGTAAACAACATTATCAATTAGCAGGAGAAAGTGAAGGCTGGGAGGTCGATCAGGTAGGTTTCAACTTCCTATTCTCTTTTTTATCTTGGGGTGTATGATATAATAGGGTAATTTGCTTGAATTAGTATTTAATCAGACAATCCTATGGGACGGCAACATTTATATTTTTACAGCAATTGTTGTCATCCCTGTCTGCTGTTTGGTCATCCACGGTTGCATGTGGATGCTCCAGATTCGCTTTGATGATTACTCTCAGAGTTATCACCCTTGATAAATTTAATAATCTACAGACTAAAGTTATCATATGTTTAAGGAATTCATTTTTGTAAAATAGCTGAATTTCTTCTTAGACTACGGAGAAATCAGAATAATTTTTATATGATTAAAATATGGGGATATGTTTTGGTTATTTGGGATCCTGTCTGACATTTTCAACGTATGTTCTAAAATATGGGGATGGTTATTGGGAGTCTGGCTGATATTTTCAACCTATTAATATTATCACAAGTTATCTGTCTTAGCACTTTATTTTTTTGTTTTAATTTATTTTTTATTTACTTTAGTTTAGTTCTATCATGGTGTAAATTATTTTATTTTTTCAATCATGCCTCATCTTTTCATCTGTTATTTTCATTATTCAAACACTACAGTAGTAGAAATGTATAGATTAAGCAGGATTGTGTCACTGTAAACAATCCGGATTATTATAGAATAGATTTTATTCTCTAACTACATGCTAATACAAGCAAATATCATTGAATACAGCCATGGTTGTATTCAATGGATTTGACACATACTACTTTTGTCCAGATTGACGTCACTTTCAGAATTACGTCAAACTGTAATGACGTCACCACAAGCCAACCCCAATTTTTGAAGCTAAGTTAATTTTAACATTATTGGTGATGATTTTTTTTTGATAATCTGGATAGTACAGTGTATTTTGATATTTGCAATGTAGTTATAGAATAAAACCAGAACTTAGTGACTATTATATATATATAAATGTTAGTATGTTTAATTATATATAAAATACTAGGAAAACGATGAAAGTGAAGGAGATCATAGTATACCTTTAACAGTAAGTTATATAGTAGATAGAACAGCCTGTAAACTAGATTTATAGACAGAATGAATGTTGTTTTAATTAGAACATTAACATAATTACTATAACTAACATGTTCATTGGTATTTGCCACTCTTACTTTAGCTGAAGTCGTACTATTTTCACTCTCTCAGTTTAAATGAAATTAAAATCTGTTTGTGGATTGGAGAACAGTCTTCCAAGATTCCTCACTGTAAGCTAGACTAGTTTTGTTCTATTCGAACTCAATCAAACAAAAACGCCTCTGTCCCCTATATATATAGTCAATGGGGACCACAGTAAGCGTCAAAATTTGTCTTTACAGCAGCCCTACAGCTTACTCTTATATCAAATGCTAACTGCCAAGGGTTCTTTGCGTGCACACCAATGTGTAGGCCTACACAGGACCTCAGTTGTTTGTCCCATCCAAATGACTGGACAGCTGCCCTTGTCAGTCCCTCCATCCTGCACCTCTGACATGAACTTCCCCAGCCAACACTGTGAGAGAACCTGCGACCTCCCGGCTAGTGAGCCAGCATCTTACCCACTTAGCCACTGTGGCCCCCAACACTTATTGGTAATGCTGGCTTGTTTACATATAGTCTGCAGATAATTCTGAATATTGCACAAATTTCATTTCGCCATGTCTCTACATTGGTGTGCACGTAAAAGATCTCCTGGCAGTTGGAATTAGTTATGCAATAGTGTCGCTGCCCGGCAAAAAATTCCCTCATAGCACACTGTATTGCGTATACCCATCTTCATTAGTCCAATCGAAGCAGAACCCCATTTCATTTCTTTTTATTTCTAAAGTAATGATCAGCAGCTTTAAGAGTATCGCTTCAGCTAAAGTCAGGGTAGTTGATACGACCCTTAATTTAAAAATATGTGTATGAAACTGTAGAAAAATAATTCAGTGAGAGAACCTTGTTCTGTCAGCTTTCCATAGCTTATTTCACTCGAAATCAAGCAATTAAAAAATGTCAGTGTAAAATTAATAATTTATAACAGTAAATATAAAACTAGATATTGTAATAACAAATTGATGTTGTGCTTAATTCATCGCATGAAGTATAATAATCTTCTTTACGTATCGGCAAAAATGTGACATTTACAAAAAACTGTCTTGATAAACATGTGGTTCATTTCTGGATGTGCTTGTGGAAATTTGCAGCTTTTACAGCAAAGTCGGTCAATATAAATTTAAGTTAAATGTGTCAACGTTGTATTCAAGCTTTTATGGACAAGTTGAGTTGTTCCTATGGGCAATGTGGGTTCAATTGTCCAGACCATATTCTCAATGTGGGTTTCAGAGTGGTAGCTTCTAATTGTCTTAATGCTAGCCAATCCACTGTCAAACGTCTGGAAGTTGGCTGTATTTGCATGAACTCAATTGCTTCATTAGGTAATGCTTTCAATTAATTTAGTTATTTAAAGGGGCCGATCTGAATAATTGTGCATTTTCGGTCAATTCCTAATTTTTCACAGCTTATTTAATTCATGCCAAAATGTACTCAGTTTTCAACAGCTTTATTTATTGACATCAATCTTAAAGACTAATAAAACACCATTTACAGAAGAGAATTACTTTAAATGCATTGTCTTTGAATTTGATGAAATTTGATTTAACTGATGCATTATAATGGCTATGGGAAGGGTTGGATGACCGAATGGTAAGCTTGTGAGGGTTGTTTCATAAGGCCTGTCACTGACTCAACTGGCATGGTTTTAATTTCAATGGTTGTACGTGACAAGGAGTAGGGTCGTCTTTCCAACCTTGTGGGTTTTCTCTGTATCCTGTTTCCTTCCACTGCGAAAGACCCCTGTGCACAAGCAAATCATTGAAATAAACTTGAACCATGTGTTAGTCCCAAAATGACCTAGTTTGTGTTGAGTGTACGTTAAATCCCATTTCTCTCTCTCTATAATGACCATGATCATACCAAAAAACTTAGTGAAATCAGTCTTATTATTATTACATAAATCAAAGAGATTATGTCTAATTAATTTTAAAGTATGTTTTTTTTCCCTACAATTTTATATTATTAGTATTTTTGGATTGAGAGAATGTGTTGCTTTATAAGTTTTGTTTTCGATTGCAGACACATGTTTGATTGCAGGAATGTGGATTCTTTTAAAACTTGAATCCTTATTTTTTATTGAATTCACTTTATTGAAGATACAGATAAAATGATAATCCCAAAATGTAATCCTTCCATAATTTGAAATAAGAGAATTTAGAAACATACATATAATACTGACGATGCAATCCAAAATATCAGTATCATATTTAATAACTGTAAATAATTTGTTGATGTACAATTTCTTTTGCCTTTTTATTTTCGAATAAAGGCGTATTGTTTTTAGAATGCAGCTTCTAATCAAGATGGGTGGCCGAATGGTCTAACAAATGCCCCTTAGATCTTGAGGCCTGTTATGGAGTTGGGAGTGGGTGGGGGGTGAATGGTGAAATGGTTTGCACATTCATGTTGTATCGTAAGGTCTGTCATTGAGTCAACTGGCATGGTTTGGATTCTCCAGTTGTATGTGACAAGGAGTCTTTCAGGTTTTCTCTGACTGCTAAAGACCCCTACGGCCTACGCACAAGCAAATTATTGAAATAAAGTAGAACTATATGTTAGTCCCCACATGACCTAGTTTGCAGGGAGTGGACATTAAACCACATTTCTCTCTCTCTTTGTTATTGTACTTACTATTTATAAATATATTACAGTTAGCTGATTTAGGTGTGCCTGAATGGGCGGAACCGTGGGAATCAGATATGTTATAGGTATATTGGTAAGACAGCATGGAGTGATTTGCTGTGAAAATTCAGAATTGTGCTATGCAAATTTTTATTGAACTAAGTTACCCCGTATAACATACCCCATCTGATCGTATTACACGCCATCAGAACGTATTTTATACCCTATCTGATATTATTACATATCTCATCTGATAGTATTGCATATCTCATCAGGCTGTATGACATACCCCATCAGATCATATACCCAGCCCATGAGAATCAGATCATATTACATACCTCATCAGATCATATTACATACCTCATCAGATCATATTACATACCTCATCAGATCATATTACATACCTCATCAGATCATATTACATACCTCATTAAATGGTATTACATACCTCATCAGATCATATTACATAACTCATCAAATGGTATTACATACCTCATCAGATCATATAACACATCCTATCAGATAGTATTACACACCCATCAGATCATATAACACACCCTATCAGATAGTATTACATACCTCATCAGATCATATAACACACCCTATCAGATAGTATTACACACCCATCAGATCATATAACACACCCTATCAGATAGTATTACACACCCATCAGATCATATAACACACCCTATCAGATAGTATTACACACCCATCGGATCATATAACACAATTTATCAGATAGTATTACACACCCATCGGATCATATAACACACCCTATCAGATAGTATTACACACCCATCAGATCATATAACACACCCTATCAGATAGTATTACACACTAATCAGATCGTATTACATACCCTATCTGATAGTATTACCTCACCAGATCAAATTACATAGTATTAGATGTATCTCATCAGATCGTACCCTGAGTTTAATATCCAATCAGATTGAGTTTAACATCCTGACTGAGTTTCATGTCTCATCCTGACTGAGTTTCATGTCTCATCCTGACTGAGTTTCATGTCTCATCCTGACTGAGTTTCATGTCACATGTCACATCCTGACTGAGTTTCATGTCTCATCCTGACTGAGTTTCATGTCACATCCTGACTGAGTTTCATGTCTCATCAGATTGAGATTCACTGAATGAGTTACATTACATCCCCATTTAAATATTCCAAATTCAAAGAACTAATTTTTCCCACCGTTCTGTCAGACCGATAACAGATGAGTTGTCAGTAGAATTGTGATGTTATTTAGGCTTAGAGACATGTTTTATTCCCGTATATTCACATGTTCCTAAAGCAATGCTGCGAGTTTTACATCACCTAGACATTGCTAGATTACTTCACAATTCCCTAACTTATAGCTACGTTATCTTCAGACTGAGTAATCGCGACGACCGAGGAATCTGATAGGCTCACAAGCTCGGTTTTTACCCAATCAAACTTAGTGCTGAAATATGCAGGGTATTACGTGAAGGCCTAGATAAGATGTATGTAGTTAAAGCGAGATCAAGCCTTCTATTGAAGATGATATATTCATTGATTTTCACTGTTTGTGATATTAAGAGAATTCAATTTCAGAATGTTTAATTGACTACTGTATGACAAATGTTTTTTTTATGAAGAATGTTTACCATTGCTGTGCTTATCATATTAATGTAATGATCATAGTAATATATTTGATAAATCTGTATATGGATTAGTGTATTTGACAGAGTTAGTGTTGTTTATTGTTTCAGCATGTGGTTTATTTCAGATGATGATTGATCAGAGCGTGGATTAATTACTGTATCAAAAACTTTAATAATGTGACTAAATAAAACTTCGTCTCTCCCTCTCTATCTCAGTCAAAAATTACATGTCAACATGAATACTTACTTGTAGTAGACTAGCAATTATTAAGTATATCATCACATTATAATTTTAAATCATATCTTATTTTTGTAGTCTTAATATCAATCATCAAAATTTACTTTTACTTTTATTTATAATGTTTTATTATTTTTAAAATGTTACAATCATCTTTGTGTTTTTATATATTGCTTATCCCTTCATCACCATCTTCATTGATTTGTTTTATTTTTTAATCTGACGCACGGTACAGCACATTGTATAATATACAGTCATTGATCTGGGCCCTGTTTCTCGAAATCTTAACTAAAGATAAAATCCCAATTCTAGTAGATACTTCAATTTTTCTTGGCTAAACCCTAAAATCAATCTAATATCATCCAATCAAATTACTAGAATTTGGATTTTTATCTTAGTTAAAATTTCGTGAAACAGGCCCCTGCTTCTTTAATAAAAAAATAACCCAATTATTATCTTCTATTTTTCAGGGAAAGAAGAGTTGACCATCTTTTAGCAACAATACCCAGATAACAAGGGGACATAATTAGTGCATAGACAGCATTCATCAATATATATATATATATATATATATATATTAACAGGCATAACAATATATATATACACTACCAGTATAATCGAACATTGGCGTTTTCATTTATTTTAAATAACGCTTTCAAGAAAATTGGCCAGGGTTTATTTTCGTTTTTTTGTAGATATGAAATTATTTTATGAGTTTTTATATCAATTGTATATTTGTGTTTTGATTATAAATGAATTAAATATTTATTTGGATGTAATATATATCGTGGATGACATAAGAAATTTATTTGAATTTTAAATGCACTAGTCTTCTGTTGGATTTTATTGTGAAGATAAATGACAATTTTATTTTTAAGAAATATTTTATGTTATTTCATTGTTTGGTTATCCTTCCATAAGGTAAATGATTTTAAAATCAGAAGTTTTTAGTCTCTAATATCTAGATTACATTTAATATTTATGGTGAAAACGTTGCGAATTTGATAAAGAAATCAACTTATACACGCAACCTAAATTTGACGGAGATGGATGAAAATCATGCAAATCTTGCTTATATCCATTTCAATTGGGTTGATTTTTATGAGTTGTCTCTCTCTCTCTCTCTCCGTCATGATAGAGTGCTCTGATTGGTCAATTGCTATAAACTAACCAAGGGATACTCTGTTTGTGAATGGACATGGGGAGCAAATCATTGACAATTGACTCTCTCTCTTGACCGAGAGCTCTAATTGGTCACTAGCTGTAAACTGAACAACCCATATTTGTTCATACCCCGTTTGTGAATGGACACCATGAGCAAGACACTGATAATTTGCTCTCTCTCATGATAGAGTGTTCTGATTGGTCACTTGCTCTAAACTAACCAATCCATAATTGATCATACTGTGTTTGTGAATGGACATCATGAGCAAGACAGTGATAATTGGCTCTCTGATTGGTCACTTGCTATAAACTAACCAACCCATATTTGATTATACTGTGTTTGTGAATGGACACCATGAGCAAGACATTGATGGTGGATGATTAGTGTATTTTAATTTATGTTTATTTGTTATTATGTGATTATAATATAACTGTGTGGTTATTAATAACTATGTTAATACAAATTGTTATTATATCTATTATATATGTGTTATATATTTTGTTTTATGAGGCAGGGACTTGTAGTAGTTTTATATCTTCTCATTTACCATTCATAAATACAGGAAGCTATTGGCAATTAAATCATCTAATAAGCATAAAGCACAGGGCACACAGACAACTAAATCATCCAATAAGCTTTAAGCACAGGGCATGTAGACAGTTGCTGTTGACAACTTAACCATCCAATAAGCTGTAAGCACAAGGCGCTCTGACAGTTGCTATTGGCAACTAAATCATCCAATAAGCTTTAAGCACAGGGCACACAGACAGTTCCTGTTGGCAACAAATCATCCAACTGTATTCGAGTGTCCACTTAAGTTAAATTGCTCATTGATGTGTCTCATGTAATCACGGGACTATTCAGTACTACAGACATTCTGTGTAATGTTTGTTCGGGGCCGTTGCAAAAATTCCACTCTTTGGTCCAAATGAATAATAACCCACAGATAGATCTTGACGCCCCCCGCCACCTTGGCAGACGGAGCAATAAAATGTTGACACAGATGGATTTTGTAGCTAGTTGAAGACTGTAAGCACCACTACGGTTGTACTTGACAAGGAGTACGGTCAAATGTCAAACCTTATGGGTTTTCTCTGGGTCCCCCCACTGCTAAATACCCCTACGCGCAAGCGAATTATTGAAATAAAATTAAACCATATGTTAATCCCGAAATGACCTAGTTTGTGGCGAGTGGACGTTAAATCCCATTTCTCTCTTACTCTCTTTGTAAGCATCACATAACTACATGTCATCTTCTGATTATCTGCATTTATCCTAAACCATATATTGATCATGGACTAGCATCACAGGCAGTACCAAACGTAATCACTAATGACTAGAATTTTCACCATTTTCGAACTCTCGACACTCTGAATTCAATTAAGGCTACATCAGTTTCCCATTTAGGCAGGAGGGATTTGATGGCCGAATTTTTAGCATGTGCTCATTGTATCATTAAGGTCTGTCATTGAGTCAACTGCTATGGTTTCGATTCCCCGGTTGTACAGGACAAGGAGTTGGGTCGCCTGTCCAACTTCTTGCATTTTCTTTGGGTCCTACGGTTTCCTTCCACTGCTAAAGACCTCTATGTGCAAGCAAATTGTTGAAATAAAAGTGAACTCTATTTTAGTCCTAGAATGACCTAATTTGTGTCTAGTAGACAGTAAAAACCATTACTCTCTCCCCCACCCCCACCCCTAATTTAGGCTAGTGTGTGCGCTGTGCTTTATATACTAGCATTAAATATATTTTGTTGAATCGTATGATTAGTTTTTTTGTGTATAGAACAGAGAGCATGCCATATTATTTTTATTTAGATAGTTGTATCTAATAGATGTACTTATTTCAATAACAGGGTTTATAAAATCATACATAATAAACATAGAATTAAATCGCTTTTTACCAAAAACATGAAAATATTGTGTTTGCATATTAATTCTACAGGTGTAAATGACTAGCTAGAGGTAATCAAGGTGAAATTAATATTAAGAAGAGGTTATTCGATTCGTTGCCATAGTATTTAGGCCTAGGGTTAGGGCAACTTTTTTATTGGGACTCTGGATAATAAACATGTACAAGGGTTAGGGTTAGTTAAGTTTAGTTCAATGATTGTTATCCTTTCCTTACAATGCATCATCTATACATCAAAAGGAATTACGAGGTAATCTTAATTCATTAAGGGGCGTTGGATGGCCGAATAGTAAGCTTGTGCGCTGTGTATCATAAGGGGGTTTCGATTCCCTGGCTGTATGTGACAAGGAGTAAGGTCGCTTGTCCAGCCTTGTGGGTTTTTTCCGTGTAAAGACCCCTACGTATGCGCAAGCAAATTATTGAAATACAAATGAACCATTCTTAGAGTTTAGTTAAGAATTTACTCAACTCTCAATCACTTTTCATGAGAAATATCTTTCATCCAGAAACACAAAACTTTGCACACAGTTTCTTATTGATGTATTTGATATGTTAAAACAACTATATTTTGGTTATATGTGAACGATTTTGAGTAAATTCTTAACTTAAGTCTGAGAATGCTTTTTGAACTTGTTGCAAGATTTTTTTAGGGGAAGGTGATCAAATATAAAAACTGATTATTAAAAAGTGAATATTATAAATACACCTGACTAATATGATATAAACTTTTTTTTCAATTTTAAAATCTCTTGATATTTTATAACTATTTACTAATATTTTGTGGAATACATATTTACATTATTCCTGTAAGCATTTTTTTTCTGACACTAGTTATTCAGTAAATATTTACATACTATAAAAGTACACTATATGATTGTGGCATCTGAAAACAAGCCAGAATTTATATCAATTCGTCAACCCAGGGCCCAGAGCATTCTTCTAATACAGCAAAGGTTTACCAGTAAAAAAAATTTCTGATACTATTTATTCAATAAATATTTACATATTATAAAAGTACACTGTATAATTGTTGGATCTTAAACAAGCCAGAGTTTATATCAATTCATCACCCCAGAGCATTATAAAAGTACATTATTTAATTGTGGGATCTTAAAACAAGCTGGAGTTTATATAAATTCATTTCTCCTGAAAGCATTTGAATTGATGCACATGAATTTTATCTGGTCATTGTCTTTAATTTCATTTTTTTTCTTCTTTTTAAAAAAATAAATACATTATTTGATATCCTTTTTTCTTCTATTGAAGTTGTTAAGATTTTTATTTCTGACTATGTATAAAATATTGACTATTTGGGGTCATGTTTGAACCTTTGGTTAATTACCTTTCAATATTCAAAACCTGTTTTTTTAATGAATGAAATAAGTATAATTGAAATTATGATGTATATATATGTATGTAATTTATTTAGCATTTTCATCTTTAATTCCTAGACAAATTCTGTCATAAAGAATCTCCCTGCTAACGGATCAATTGGCCGGCAATGACGGAGAACAGTAGATCAGAGACCGTCTTTCACATTTTAGCACTGTTTCTGTCAAACAGATATTCATTTTGCTTCCTACAGATTTCAATATCAAATCCATAAACTTAAATCTGCCTCAGGGAGTTAATTCTTGTCCAGATCGGTTTTTGATTTCTGAATGACATCCATTTTGATTCTAAAGCGTTCACTAAAAAATGCCTCTTCACAGATCCATGCATGTCGATTTCATATTTGATTATATGCTGTAAACAGAGAATGGATTATAAATCTGGAAAGAACCTAGATTAAAATCGCCCTTTGTTTACTTGTCTGTATTATTAAAAGCAAAACCTCTTAATTTTCACTAGTTGTGTCATTAACTTTTTATTAATTAAAACTTTAACATCATACATTTTATGCTGCCTGTTTAAGAGATGTCATACATTTTCTGAAAATTATATTATTTTTATCATTATTGGTGAATACAGAGGATATAAATGTAGACTCCATGACCTTTCAGATAAAAATTATAAAGATCAGGTCGTCATTAAGTTGATCAAAAATTTGATATTATTTTTGGTTATTAAAGGGAATATTCCCTGTTTTTATTTTTATCAGATTGAAGCATGTAAATGGTAACTCTTTGTCAGATTTAACAGTAAGGGTTAAATTTCAAAAACACAAACCTGACTTAAGTTATTGTTAAAGTGTTACACATGGGCCTTAATAGTTTTGATCGCTCTATCCCAAATTGTCTCCCCTTTGACCACATTGAACATTGGTCTAAACTAAATACAATATCGAATTCCAACTGTCAAGGGATCAAGTTTGGACTAGAGCAATTGAGACAAGGTCCACGGTTAAAAACTGCCTGCAAGAAAACCAAACTAACTATGACAACACAAATTGTTGATTGTATTTTTATTTATTTGCTATATGTTTTTTTTTGTTTATATATTTGATAAGACTTTGTGTACAGAACTTTTAAATAAACACGTCACAATAACAAGACAATCAATAGATACATTGTATATGAACAGACATTAAAAATTATATAAAAATATATCACAGTCAATTTGCTTATCTTTTTACTTTTAAGAAAACAATATATTTATTCATGAAAACATGGGGGTTGGATGGCCAAATGGTTAGCATGTGCACCACTGTATCATAAGGTCTGTCAATGAGTGAACTGGCGTGGTTTCGATACCCTGTTTGTGGATGTCCTACGGTTTGTTTCCACTGCTAAAGACCCTTACATGCAAGCGAATTATTGAAATAAAAATTGAACCATATGCTAGTGCCGAGTGGACTTTAAGCCCATTTCTCTTTCATGAAAACATCACCTGTAGTGACAACTACCGTAATAGAAACCCACGAGAGAGAAATGCTATTTAATGAAGGGGACTATTTAATTAAGTGAATGGATGTGAAAGGTCATACTGAGGCATTTGAAACTAACTGGGTATTAATCGGTCCAACATTAAATACAGAAACTCCTGCTAAAACAACACAACTACATGATTCCCGAGCTGTAGTGTACATTTTCGTGAATATGGACTCACTATCTCCATCACAAATAGAGAAAGTCTTTTTGAATGAGTATTGAAAATTGTCAAGCGGACAAAAGCATCTCATCCATTGTATAGTTAAAGATACATTGTGTAAAGGTTAAATCCACTAAATATCGCAATATGGTATCGAGAGTTGATCGTGGTCTTGCTAAGTTTATTAATGTCTAATTAATAATTTAGATAATATTTCAAGTCTAAAGAAAGATCTGCAATAGACAGACTAAGCTCTTGCATAATTCATGGTGAGGTATTTCCAACAATATGATAAAATAAACATGTAACTCAGCCATGTTCAATGTATTTGCCAACAATATGATAAATAAATGAACATTTTTCAACATCCTCTGCTGGCAATGTAAACATGCTAAGTAAAATGAATGGACCTTTTCTTAATCTGCTTGAATTCAAGCTGTGATATTAACTACCATGAGTATAGTTTAGTGTAGAATGTGGAGTGAAAAACTAAAGCAGTGGACACATTAGTCGAATGGGTGGACACACTAGACGAATTTCGACACATATTGATTCAGCCGAATCATTCGGCTAGTGTGTCCAACGCTTAAGCTATTGTTCGAAAAAACTCACAATCATCGGCCACTTAAAGTATGAAATCATTTACAATACAATAGTTCTAAATTTAAAAATAAATAAATTAGGAATCCCTTTCAATATATTACTGAAGTTTGTGACTAGATAAAAACAGGCAGTTTTAAACCTTGTAGGAGACATTTTCTGTGTGAAATTATTGAAATAACATGAAGCAGAAATTGAATAAACGAAAGGTTTTACAATAATTATAAGAAAAACAAAATTGTAATTTAATCGTAAATCTGTTGAAAGGATGTCATTCCTTTAGGTTCCATTTCATCAACAAAAGATTCTGAAAAATGAAATGAAAACAAATTTGATTACTTTAGTTCGTTAACAAAACAGGATACAAGTGCAATAGAAGACAGACAATAATAATAATAATAATGTACATTTTTGATTGCACCCTCTTTAACCATATTGCATGCTCTAAGCAAGTGGAAGATAATAGCTGCTAATCCTGATAATATGAGTGTTATGTTTGGATTTGAACAAAGCTAATGTTTGAGAACTCTGTATCTCCAGTGGTAAGTTATTCCACAAACGCGGTCCACAGACACTGAAAGATTTATCACCATAGGCATAGGATTTGAGTTTAGCTTATGGAACCAACAAGGGCTTATATTGTTAGCGAACATTAAGGGAAAATCCCTGACTTACAATATCCTAACAGTTCTAGTCGACACACACACACACACATCATGTGAAGCTAGAACTTTTAAATGGTGGATCCAGTTTAGGTCGGCACATGCCTAGTTTAAACCTGGAGTCATGAGTCCAGTTTGGTCAGCGCCAACATGACGTGAACTTGGAATATTCAAGTTGATAGTCCAGTTCTGGTCAGCACAAATTTGAGTTGTAAATCTCGGCCCAAGTTCACAAAGCATTCTCAGACATAAATTAAGAATTTACTTAACTTTCATTCACTGTTTATGTGAAATATCTTTGATCCAGAAACACAAAACTTTGCTCATTAAAACAACAAAAGTTTTATAAAGGGCTATATTGCAGTTTAAAAAGGTGAACAGTTTTAAGTAAATTCTTAACTTAAGTCTGAGAATGCTATTTGAACCGGGGGCCTGTTCCTTAAACACACAAGTACTACAGCTAATCAACCAAGTAATCTTACCCTGGTCACTCATAAATACAAATGAAAACATGGAGAAAGCTTCCATTTGTTTTGGTGTTGTTAATTTATCCATTTGTTCAGTCAGGTGGTTAATGGCTGTCTCCATATCTGAAATATATTAAGAAAAGACTTTAACATTTGTATCAGTGAAAAGTGTTTGCCCAATATATTTGTATTCTATTTATGGCTCAGTGGATAGGATGTTCGTTCGCTAAGCTGGAGGTCTCACGTTCGATCACTGATTGGCTGAGAAATTTTATCGTGGTTTTCCAGTGTGGTTCACACTTGTCAGTGATGTAGGACAGAGAGTCTGACTAGGAACAATGTAAAGTCATTCGGATGGGATAAAAAACTGACATTCCGCGTACATATTGGCATGCCCTTGAAAGTTGGAATTTGAAATAAGAATGGGCCGTAGAGCTGCTAATGATCAAAATTGCCCTCATAGCACACTGTATGCCTGTCTTCATTAGCCAAGTAGGAGCAGTTCAACTTTTACCCCATTCCATTTCATTTTTATTTATAGACACCAATATGACATGAATAATAACTACTGTGTTCATCAGCGCTCTAGATTTGTTTCTTAGGCCTGTACATAATCTAATTTGAGCACAACCTATTCAATTGTACAGCCAGTCAAATCACATTCTGAGTTTTCCTACTGATCAGCAAAGGTATATGTACCTGTTTTAATGATGTCCGTTTTCTGTAGTTTATATAGATAGGGTTGTAATAAACTATTATGTTGTTGTAGAGATGGCACCAGACTTGTTAAATCATCCGGCAAGACAATAGATACACAATGTAATATAGCTTGAATAATCTGTAATGTAATAAAATAGAAATAGACACATGATGTAACATATCTTGAATAATATGTAAAGTAATAAAATATAGCTTGAATAATCTGTAATGTAATAAAATAGATACACAATGTAATATAGCTTGAATAATCTGTAATGTAATAAAATAGAAATAGACACATGATGTAACATATCTTGAATAATATGTAAAGTAATAAAATATAGCTTGAATAATCTGTAATGTAATAAAATAGATACACAATGTAATATAGCTTGAATAATCTGTAATGTAATAAAATAGAAATAGACACATGATGTAACATATCTTGAATAATATGTAAAGTAATAAAATACAGCTTGAATAATCTGTAATGTAATAAAATAGATACACAATGTAATATAGCTTGAATAATTTGTAATGTAATAAATAGACACACAACATAATATAGCTTGAATAATCTGTAATGTAATAAAATAGACACACAACATAATATAGCTTGAATAATCTGTAATGTAATAAAATAGATACACAATGTAATATAGCTTGAATAATCTGTAATGTAATAAAAAAGATACACAATTTAATATAGCTTGAATAATATGTAATGTAATAAATAGACACATAATGTAATAAAACTTGAATAAAAAAAGACATGCAATGTAGCTTAAATTAAACATACATTATACAAGAGCTAAATCTGCCTATTGTGGGTCTTTCTTTAGGCCTAAAACGTTATCTAAATTTTCTAAATAAACATTAATTAACTTATCTAGACAATATTCAACTCTCAATGCCATCTTTAGCCTGTGATATTTACTGGATTTGAATACATTTTGTAATGGAAGATTTAGGGTCAAAATTGATAATCAGGACCTTGTGTTTTATCGTACCGACTTAGTAATGATGATCAAGGCTAGGCCTATAATTCAATTGCTAATATCTCGGTTTAAAATGGAGCAATTTGAGCGAGATTTTCAGCATATTCTCTTTACGTTATCTATTACCTTTACAGTGAGAACTGTCAACTCTTTCTCTAATCTGCCATAATTCCCCTTTCACTATATTTATTTTAACTAAATATAACTGTTCTAATCCTCAATTAACCAAATGACTTACAAGTCCCTGAACATTTTGTGAACTCTATACAAGGTTTCTCGGACCAAGACATCAGAAAACAATATTACCTGTTCTGTGAGATTATCCCTGTATTTAAATTCTGCGAAGTCTGTTATATCTTCCGATGTTTTTAAAGCAACAATCAAACTATTCCAGACAAAGGTAAACAATTCCACATCACCATAGAAACCTCTGTCTTTTAATGATGAAAGAGCCAGAGCAGCATTAATTCGAACTTTAAAATTTTTACACTCTGTCACCACACTTCCTAGAGCATGTATGATATCAATCTGAAATAAATATGACATGTATTTACATCGATTGTCTTGAAATTCGAGACATTTCAACATGTAATAGTTTTATATCCACCACTATCGGTAATTGTATCTGATATATTGCCGTCAATATCTGATAACAGTAAAACTGATAGTAGCCAAATCAGACCATCACTAATTCATACTAATTTAATATTCATAATTAAAGGGGCAGAAAAAAGAAAGAAAATTAATGAGTTTCGAAACGATATATCTAATAATATTAGCTGACAAATTATTCAAATCAATCTTTTCTAATTTTTAGATATTGGCTTTCAAGGTCAATAAATATTAAAATTAATTATTCAAACCTTTGGATTTTTCATATCAAAATCCATCAATTCTAACTTATAATTGATACTAAGTATATTTTTGGGCCAGATATTAAAATATGATATAGTACTTACTGTCCATTGAGTTTCACCATGTGGTAAACCATTATTTTTAAACATATTACTGATAGCATAACAGGCATTCCACCTTACCTACAAAACAGTTCAATCATATTACACAAGTTATTCATTTAATTTTAATATATATTTATATATATATATTTTTAAACATATTACTGATAGCATAACAGGCATTCCATCTTACCTACAAAACAGTTCAATCATTGATATTAATATACATATAAATAAAGGTAAATATATTTCATTGTGTGACCTTAATATACCGGTACTAGTTTAATATTAATGTCACAGCACAGTAGGCCTATATAGAAACACCTCAGATGGCTCTATTCACTGTGATGCACAACCAGACAGTTGAAGAAAAATATTTCAAATATGAAAGTAATCTGTTCTGATCTGTCTGTGAATGTGGTACTGATTTGTCTGTGAATGTGGTACTGATTTGTCTGTGAATGTGGTACTGATCTGTCTGTGAATGTGGTACTGATCGTTTTTTTAAAATAAAATAAATACAATATATAATAGTGTTACCTTCATGGTACCAGAGAGTATATTTTTAACCAATATTTGTACACTGTTCTGTATAGCAGCTGTAAAATTACTCTTTCCTGAAAAAAACCCAATGTAGGTGGAAATACAAATTAGAGCTCAATTCAACCAAATGATAAATGCATGGGATGGATGGAGTGAGAAAATGAAATGAGAGGAGAAATGAGATGGATGAATTTTTAATATGTGGAGAATTTTGGCAAGACAGTGGCATTTCCACTTACTTATCATCAAATTTCAACTGTCAATGATGGGTTTAACCTTCACTCGACACAAACTAGGTCATTTGGGACATACATACGGTTCAATTTTTTTTCAGTAATTTGCTTGAGCATACGGGTCTTTAGCAATGGGAGACCTTATGATACAACGTGCCCACTAACCATTCGGCCATGCAACTCCCCTTAAAAACATAAAACTGTAGTAATACTGACCTAGTCGAGCCTTCAATTAATGTAGGAACAAGAGATTTAATAAGGGCCATATAAGCCTGCATCTTATCCATACTCCATAGATGTTTAGTGTTTAATTGGGGAATTGAAATCCTGCCAGTTGAATCAATGACAGACCTTACATTACAACGCGCATGCGTTAACCATTCGGCAATCCCCCATCGCTGAATAGTATGAAATTAAGTATAAGAAATGCTTTATTACCCAAGCTTCTATGAGGGAGATATCTGAGAGCATTTCCTACAGCTCTAACAGCATTAGATTTAACTTTATCACTATCTTGAGATGATTTGGTGGCCGTCATCAGTAGTTTTAATAATAACATATCAGAGAAATCTTCTATAAACTCGACAGCATTAGTATCTCTGTAAGTATATTCATGAAACAACAATTAACAATATATACAAGATATCCCCATATAAAATTGTATTGTCAGTCGTTGTTGTTCGTAGTTTAAAGGAGAGCCGAAAAAAGCTCCCCCTAATCAACAAATTAGAAAATCGCTCCCCTAAAAAAACTCTTCTAGTTCCGATAAGAGCGATCTGAAATTAAGGAGAGTGATCTGATATTAAGGAGAGTGATCTGATATTAAGGAGAGTGATCTGATATTAAGGAGAGTGATCTGATATTAAGGAGAGTGATCTGATATTAAGGAGAGTGATCTGATATTAAGGAGAGTGATCTGATATTAAGGAGAGTGATCTGATATTAAGGGAGAGTGATTAGTTGTGTGTATGGGAAATGGTTCTGAAGATCAATAACTGCATGTTTGGGGGCCATTCCTGGTTTCATAAATAATAATAAACCCCCCCATGACTTTGTGAAGGAGAGGGATTTTCATTTTTAAGGGGAGAATAACCTTCCCCCATCACTCAACATTCAGAGATGTGCAGCAGGGGCTCGAGAGCGATCACTCGCCTTAAAAAACAATGATTGGATACACTTTAACTCAACAAAATAAAACAGAGAGAGAGAGAGAGAGAGAGAGAAATGGGGTTTAACATCCACTAGACACAAACTAGGTCATTTCGAGACTAACATAATTGATTAATCAGACTGAAAGAATCTCTGACACGGAAGACAAACGACTATACCTTTTACTTTAAATATGACAGTAACTTACTTATTTAAGACTAGAGCATCACAGAGATTAGCCATGGCCCAGGCTGCCTTCATTCTAACATTTATACTAGAATCTTCCATACACATTAACACAGCATTAGCAGTATCAGCAACAAAATTTACATTCTACAAAAATAAAACCCAAACATCCATAGTTTATTGTTTATTAATCCATAGAATATAATTAGGAAGAAGGAAAATAAGAGCAAGCTGCTCTTGTTACAAATAAAAGGGGTTTAATGTCCACACAGCACAAACTAGGTAAATACTGGACTAACATATGGTTAAATTTTATTTAAATAATTTGGTAGCAGGTAGGATCGTAGGGGACATTATCAGTGGGAGGAAACCTGAGGCTGGACAGTCAACACTACTCCTTGCCAAGTACAACCGAGGAATTGAAACCATGCCAGTTGACTCAATGATAGACCTTATGATACATTGCGTATGTGCTAACCATTCAGCCATCCAACTCCCCTATACATATATAAAGATAAGAAGAGATATTACCTCTTTAAGACAAGGGTATAAAATATAAACACCAAGAGCTCGTACAGCAGCAGATTTCACAAGTTTATCCTCATCATTAGTTAAACCTAATACCAGTGTTATACACATTATTCTCTTATCAAACTATAATATACATAAAATATATAAACAATAGAAAAACAGATTAAAATACAAACTATAATATACATAAAATATATATATATGCTAGAAAACATTTATAAACAATAGGCAATCTAATTAAAACACAAACTATAATGTACATGAAACAAAATATAACATACATTATATAGGTTGCTGAGAGAGAGAGAGAGGGGGGGGAGAGAGAGAGAGAGAGAGAGAGAGAGAGAGAGAAATGGGGTTTAACGTCCACTTGACACATACTAGATTATTTCGGGACTAACATATGGTTTTATTTTTATTTCAATAATTCGCTTGTGTGTAGGAGTCTTTAGCAGTTGGAGGAAACCGGAGGACCCGGAGAAAACCCACGAGGCTGGATAGGCGACCCTACTCCTTGCCAAGTACAACCGGGAATTCTAAACCACACCAGTTGACTCAATGACAGGCTTTATGATGCAGCGTGTGCACGCTCCTCATTCAGCCATCCAACCCCCCACATAGGTTGCTAGGCAATCTGATTAAAACACAAACTATAATATACATAAAGTAAAATATAACATAGGTTGCCAGCCAACATAATCATAATTCACAGTAACCAAGTTGTTCGAGCTATTTATAAAGGTTTTGTAGCAATTTGAATATTTAGGTAAAATCTTAATCTTGTATAAAAATGAAATGGGGTAACAATGTCCTTCTATTCTGCTCCTACGCCATACAGTGTGCTGTGAGGGAAATTATGAGACATTATGGCCTACTCTTATATTGAATTCCAACTGACAAGGGATCTTTTATGTGCACCTTAATGTATACACTTAACCTCGATTTTAGCCATCACCCAACTACTCGTCACTATTAATGTTCAAAGAAAGCCTCTTTCTGAGTAAATTATATTTAGTGAGTTCTTGTCATCATAACAAATTTGTTAAACTTGTAATTACCTTCCAGTTAGATCAAGTATTATAATAAATATTGTTATAAACTTACCGGTAGATCTTTAAATACATCCATACCAACATTTGATATACAATCACAGGCGTTGGCTCTCACAGGATTTATACCGTCTGATTGTAATATACCAGGTAAAGGACCATTTAAAAACGACATCCAGAACTCTAACATCTATATACAAATAAAATATAAATATAAGTGAAATGAAATGGGGTTTAATGTCCTGCTCCTATACTGGGCTAATGAAGACAGGCATATGTCATACAAGGTGCTACGAGGGAAATTTTGACGGGCAGCGGCATTACCGCCTACTCTTATTTCGAATTTAAACTGCCAAGGCATCTTTGATGTGCACGCCAATGTATACACAGGACCTCAGTTTTTTGTCCCATCCAAAGGAAAAGACAGCTGTCCTTGTCAGGCCCAACACAAGACCCATTACTCAATGAAATACTGTTTAAAGTGTATTTAACATTTTATTCATATGCTACACCAATTCAAAATTTTACTCTGAAGGAACAACAATTAATTATGCTATTAAAACTGGTGAACCAAAACCATGACAGATCTTATGATACAACCAATCAGGCCATCATCCCCCCACCTCACCTTTCAACAACTTCTTAAAACATTCACATGAACTTATTTAAATAATGTTGTATATACTAACCTGTTGTTTTGTAATGGCCTCTGGTCCAGCGTTGGTTGCGTTCTGAAATTCTTGTAACATCACCTGACTTAATTCATCCAATAATTTGGTACCGTGTAATTTAACGACAGGATCTGTGTCTGCTAAACACGACAATATCAGATCTTTCATCAATATAACACTCTTTCTACAATAAATAAAAGATAATTCTTAAAAAACAATAAAGATATAGCATAATATAAAATGAAATGAAAAGTGGTTTAACACGTCCGACTTGGCTAATGAGGGATAGGCCATACTGTGTGCTATGCGGGAAATTTGGCCCGGGCAGCGGCACCATGGCCTACTAGTATTATATCAAATTCCAACAGCCAAGAGATCTTTTACATTCATGCTAATGGATACGAGGGGCCTTGTTTTTTGTCCAATCTTGATGAACTTTCTTTGACAATGCAGGGATTGAACACGCGACCCCCAGGATAGAGAGCCAGCGTCCTACCCACTTAACCACCGTGGCTTCCTAATATCTTTAAAAAACTATCATAATATCTGAAAAATCCAAAACAATCTGAAAAGTAAAATCTGGATAAAATCTTTAAAACTTAACCATACTGGCTAAAAAAGTCTACTAACCTTAATATAGGGAAATAACCTTTAGTTAGATTGGCTAAAACTTGTAATGATTCCAGTCTAACAGGGATAGGTTCATAAACTTGTTGTGGTGTTTCCCATGGTGGCGCAAAATCATTCCGAACTGATGTATCAGCTTTCTGTGATAAAACGTTCTTAATACATAATTTGATCACCCAGGACGTGTCATGAGCATAATTCTGAAGAGTCTGATCCGAGAAAACTGGCGTCTGTATTCCCGTACACGCAGCCAACACCGGCGTTCGAGATCCTGAATTGTTATCTGTTTTTTGATTGGTTGAATTGTTTTCAAGTGAGCCATTAGATGTGGAGGTTTCAGTCTGACTATTAAATCCTGAATCTCTTGTCGGTGTAGAATTGTCTTCTGATACGGAATTTCTCGTTGTGTTTTCTCCGCTATGATATATTCTGGTTCCGACTGGTGGTCGTGAAGGTTGAACTATGTGACATATCTCTAATAATGGCGGTTGTATGCTGACTATCGCTCCTAAACATGTCAAACATGCCACTCGAACATTCGGATCTGAAATAAAAATAAAATACTGTAAGACGAGAAATGAATGTTTCAAAAAATTAAAGGAGCCATTACTATTAAAATTTTTGTGAATCATAGGTTCATTCTGTGTAGGCGACTCCTGCAATCTGATTAAATAAATGTCTACATGCCTGTTTTAATTAAAAATTTAAACAATTGAACAGTTGGATTCTCGGAGTAATATTACTAGCCATCACTTTCAGACAAGCTATTTGGGCAATTTCTTCAGATTGTGAAGGTCAAACTGCATACCCAAACCCAGTTTTATGAAACCAGTGATAGCTCCTCTAAAATGTTAGCCAGCTGGCTTCTCGTTAGGACATCAATTATCATTACAGACCTGAACTTTACTTGCAGCCGCTGTAGCCTGACTTGCCTATCATGAAATGGACTCGTCAGCCATGTGCATGCCTGCAGCCGACGTGAATCACTCCCTTGATCGGTCTTCGTTCGTAACACAAGGCCATGACAGTTATGATGATGAACCCTTTTCCTAGCTTGATCGTTTTTTGTTCGCCATGATGGTGATGATGAAACACCTTTTCTAGCATGGTATTATCTTACTTACCTCTATGTTGTAGAAAATGTCTGATTTGTTTGACTGTTCTACTCAATAATCCTGGTTGTAATCTGTGATATGGTGCATTACTCAATAACATACCAATACACTAGAAATATGTAAAACATATCATTACTGAATAACATACCTATATACTAGAAATATGTAAAACATATCATTACTGAATAACATACCAATATACTAGAAATATGTAAAACATATCATTACTGAATAACATACCAATACACTAGAAATATGTAAAACATATCATTACTGAATAACATACCTATATACTAGAAATATACAAAATTGACAACTTTAAAGATACATTATGGTAAAATTACAGTGGACGCTTACGGCGAGCCCCCGGATCCATTCACTTGATTTGATAATTGTTTATATTTTCCAATGTCTATTTCTGTCTTGTCCGCAGGTTTATCTTGTATATTTTTGTTTTGCGTGTAGTGCGGTTCTCCTGCACTTACTATAAAGAGCTGTCAGTTCTCATTATAATATTCAAAAACTAGATAATGTAAAGGTAATAATTATGCTGGTTTGTGGCCATATTGGTGTGTCAAGGGAGATAATTATTTAATTGATGTGTCAAGGGAGATAATTTGGCTGGTTTATTTCTTAGGAGGACCTGGTAAATTATTTATAGCGGCATCTCCATATTCAAAGACATAGATCTGGTGTGTGGTGCAGTCTTTCTGCATTGATATATAATATTATAGAAATGAAAACTACCTACTTTTATTAATTGTGTTAAAGTAACAGGATAGTTTTCAGCAACAAGAGCCATTAATAAACATCGATGTAATTCTTTTATCATGGATCCTAGTACAGCAGAAAATGATGTAAACGCTGATCGAGATCCCATGCTAAAACAGAACAATATAGGTTTTACAATTTATCCTGATAATACATGTACATATGTCTTTGTAGCTCAAGATGGACTTAGGGAAAATTTTTTTTTAAAAGTTGCCTCATTAAATAAATTTTTTATTATTATAATTATATGTCAATACTTCTAAACATCTATTTTGAAATACCTGATGTGTCATTTGCAGCATCAATAAAATATCAAATTTCTCACGGCTTAACCCATCCCCGCTAAATATGTACCAACAATAGATGATATCCTGGCTTGAATTCAATCAAATTTAAAGCAGACCCATCAGGTTTATAGGCCACTATTAATAGTGACAGCGCTTTCAATAGCGAGCAACAGAGATTGATGAAATTTCAATTTATCATAACTTTGCAAATACTGAAAGTAATTGAACAATTTGTTAAATATATATTTACCTATCTTCAGCTGCAGCTAAATATGGTTTTGTTCCATCTATCATGGCTGTTAATGTTGCTAAAGCTCCCATACGACACTATAATAGTATAATATCAACCTTGTTTACTCAATACAATATAATAAAAGAAATTTAAACATACACATTCAAAATTAAAGATACATTCCAGTATACTAAATGGATTTTTGTCATGTCTCGTCCAGTGGGTGTTTTTTAAGGCATTCAGTATTTTTCTAGTACGATTGTGGGTTTATATTTTCCATACATATATATAACAAAATTGACATACTTTTCTATCCGATAAATACTTTTGTGGGAATCTTTAAAATGTTCCTTTAGTATGATTGTTTTGAAGTTATTGATTACGGTAATTAGATTCAGTTTTCTACCTTAGGTGCCGGATCTTTAAGTATAGAAGTGAATAAAGTTTGTGACTGTGTGGCATTGGTTCCTGATATAACATCTGGTATAAAAGATGACCAATAACCAAATATTATCTTTTTATCTGTATTCTGAAATAATAATAAATCAAATTTTCTATATGCATGTTCAGGATACAACCAATCTCCACTGAAGACACTGAAGAGATTAGATAAAGAACCGTCAGTTCTCACTATAATAGTTAAAAACTAGATAATGTAAATGGATTACGCTGAAGACTTCAGTCAAATTGCTGGACACGAGGCCGAAAAAAAAACTTATTTTAAAATCTTTGTAGCCTCGATTGTCATTTACACTGCTGTCACGATAACTAATTAAGTCTTGATTATCCATTTTTGCGTTTAATCATCGACAGACGTTGGACAGCAAATCGGATTTAAATCTAGGAAAATCATACACAAATGATGGCATCGGGAGTTGATTATGGTCTTTTTGTGTTAATAAATGTCTAATTATTAGTTCATGTAACATTTTAGGCCTAACAAAAACGACCTGCAATTAAAGCCTCTCTTTCCTTCTCTTCCAATATCAATTTCAATGACTGATACTTAGTGGTTTAGTTATTTAAAATAAGAGAATGATTTATAGGGAAAAACTAAAATAAAATTTGGCCAGTAATCAGAGATATTTCAGGCAAATGTACTATTTTAGGTCAGTATTTATTAATAAAGTTGACAGTTGACAGCCTCCTTCATGAAAAAGGGTTCTGTATGCCAATGATACAGTAATTGTGTATCCATAAAATTGTACCTTGTGTTTATATCTTCAATTACTAAATGCCAATCAAAGAATGAATCAAATACTTTCTACAACATGAACCTAAAAACAGACTTAGAAAAAAGGTCTCATATAATAATTACCTTTATAATAGTATGGAGGCAATTCAGTGCACACTGTCGGACTTTTGTATAAGCTGAGCGAACTCTCGATGACTGGCCAGCTTCTGTATCAGAATATTCGGAATCAGAACTGTGGAATTTGGCCCATGAGGGTCTTAAATGAATCGAATCCTCTTCAGTTCCTTTAGCAGTATTTTTAATCTCTGGTTTTTCTACATTTTTTTCCACTTGAGCAGCTTCTGATTTTTCTTGTTTCTTTTTCCGATTTTTCTTTCCCTTGTTTTTTCCTGATTCTTTGTTGGAATCTGTTTCCTTCTGTTCTGTATCAGTCACCGTCTGTTTGGCAGCAGGTTTTGCTGGATTCGGATCATACTGACTTAGAGGTGTTGGACACAGACTATCAGGAATATGAGTAGCCTGACTACCTAATCCATGATGTATGTAGGCCTATAATATAATATATACCATACAAATTACCGACTAGATTTTTTTTACATTAACAATTTATTTTTCTTGATAATTCAATCTGTAGAATGCCTTTTTGACATCAATGTGAATTATTCAAATGAAAAACAAAGAAAAATAATAAAGTTTTGATAACACTCCACCAAAAGTCAACATATTTGGCATAAACAAATTAAATTTTAGGGGTTAAATAAGAAGAGAGAGTTTTAAAAAATGTAATTTCCTTAGCTGGTAGCATATTTTCTAAGGAATTTGACTGATTCTAAAATTAATCACTGGACAAAACATCCAAGCAAGTCTTACTTTTCATTTTTTTCATAACTCAGCTAATAAAGACAGACAAACGCCATACAGTGGGCTATGATGGAAATTTTGCCCAGACAGCGGCACTATGGCCTTCTCTTATTGAATTCCAACTGCCAAGGAATCTTTAATGTGCACGCCCATGTAAACGCAGTACACTGGTTTTTCCTCCCACCCGAGTTACTAGACAGCTGTGCTTGTTAGGCGCTCTGTCGAGCACCACTGACAAGGGAAAAACCCTGTCAGAAAATTTCGATGAACTTTCTCTCCCAATGCAGGGATCAAACATATGACTTCCAGACTAATGATCCAGCATCTTAGTCACTAAGCCCCTGTGTTTCTCATATTTTATATTTCATATACAGATACACAACAATTGAACAACATCAGTCTCATATACAGATTCAAATATTTATACACTCACCCTAACAGCTGCTAATAATGGTCCTAAATCTTTAGTAATGTTTATCTTTGTGGTTAACAGTATATTATGAAGTCCACGTAAAGCACAGATCAGTACCTGAAAATCAAACAGATAATAATAATATTGAGAGAGAGAGAGGTTTTAAGGTCCACTCGACACAAACCAGGTCATTCCGGGACTAACATATGATTTCATTAATTTTATTTTAATAATTCGCTTACGCATAGGGATATTATGAGTGGACGGAAACCAGAGACTCAGAGGATACCCACAAAGTTTGAGAAAATAATAATAATAATAGAGAGAGAGAGAAATGGGTTTTAAGGTCCTCTTGACACAAACCAGTTCAATTTTGGAGTCAAACCAGTTCATTTCAGGAGTAACATATGGTTTGATTCTATTTCACTAATTTGCTGGTGTCTAGGGCATGGGACTTTAACAGTGGGAGGTAAACCCGAGGATCCAGAAAAAAACTACAAGGTTTGACAATTGACAGGCCACCCTACCCCTTGTCACGTACAACTGGGGAATCAAAACCATGCCAGTGAACTCAATGACAGACCATTGAGAATGTTACTTGATAATCAAGAATATTTGGGTGGAGTTATCGTCTGTCAAACAATCGGTAATTCTCAGAGGAGGTTCAGAGAAAGTTGATGCCTATTTCTAATCCAAACTTCTTTCAGAATAAAGTAATTAATTTGACTGAAATTTTCAATATTTTCTTTTTTTTATCCTCTATTTTTGAATTACACAGGGTACAATTTTATGGATACACAATTACTGTGTTTGATACTAAGCGACGTTTCGACAAGGATACTCTCGTCTTTATCAAGCAAATGATACAAAAAAATATGCATGTGGGCAAATATATACAGAATATGCAACAAAGATAATAATGCAACAAAGACAATAATCAAATCCAATTAAAACTTAACACCTTATTGTAGCAAGAATGATCAATGTTTAAGATGTTATATATTTGAAAGTTTACCTTGTTTTGAATATTTGGATCCATCTTATGTTTCTGAACATTATGTAACACCTGTACAAAGATATTATAACATATAATATAATATTCCTCAGGTAGATAATCTTGTCCAGGTACTCTGTAAATAAATAGAATGAATGAATGAAATGGGGTTTAAAGTCCTACTACTATGCACCTAACATGGGCTAATGGAAGACGGGCATACGCCATACAGTGTGCTATGAGGGAAATTTTTTTCCCGGGCAGCGACGCTACGGCCTACTCTTATATCGAATTCCAACTGCCAAGGGATATTTTACGTGCACTCCAATGTGTACACGGGACATCTTTTTTTGTCCCATCCGAACAACTAGGCAGCTGTCCTTGTCAGGCCCTCCTTCTGCATCACTGACAAGGGGAAATCACGCCGGAAAATCGAGATGAACTTTCTCAGCCAATGCAGGGATCGAACACCCGACCTCCAGTCTAGAAACCCAGCGCCTTATCCCTTTAGCCACCGTCATCCCCGTAAATAAATAGAGGTTATCTCTTAAATAACATCTATATTTTAATCTTTTACAAATATGGCAAACTATACAAGAGAGAGAGATAGATAGAGAGAAATGGGGCTTAACATCCACTCTACACAAACTAAGTCATTTCAGGCCTAACATATGGTTCAACTGTATTTCAATAATTCTTTGGGCTTAGGGGTCTTTAGCAGTGGGAGGACCCAGAGAAAACCCATGAAGTTGGACAGGCAACCCTACTCCTTTTCACGTACAACCGAGGAATCGAAACCATGCTAGTTGACTTCATGACAGACCTAACGATATAACGCACACACGCTAACCATTCAGCCACCCACCCCCTCACTATTTGTTAAGACTTTCTGAATAGAATCATAAAATTTAAACTTACTTTGTGGTAAGATTTTCAAGGCACTGTACAGCACCACTAAATACATCTTCATCTATATCTGTATCAGATACAAGCTGTGGTAATATTCCATCCTTACCCAACAATATATCATAAAACTACAAGAGAAACACAAAGTCAATAAATCAATTGGTGTCATGGAACAATGGAAGTACTTTTTTTCTGTGGCATCTGACTGAAGGTGATTTCCCTATTCAGACTTGATTAATCCCCCCCCCCTCATCGATTGAGATCAAATATGTTATGTAAAAGGTGAGAAAAGGAACTATGACTGCCTCTGCTGTGCACAGTAAGTACCGGTACATTTTTATGGATGCTTTATCCAAGAACATGTTATTCAATCAAAGGCAATGATGGGCAGAGTGCCCCATAT
Organism: Patella pellucida; assembly: GCA_917208275.1. Classification (NCBI taxonomy): domain Eukaryota; kingdom Metazoa; phylum Mollusca; class Gastropoda; family Patellidae; genus Patella; species Patella pellucida. Next base: position 15,313,546 of record OU795041.1, read on the forward strand.
TTTGTACTTTTATATTTTTCGACATCTTGGGGGACAACCCGCACTAATCTTCGAAACTTTTCCAAGAAACAAGAACATGTTATTCAATTAAAAGCATGGATCGGTCAAATGCCCAATACATTTTGTTCTGTTATATTTCTGGACATCAGGGGGGACAACCTCTACTAACCTTTGAAACTTTTCCAATATTATTATAAAGAACAGCTGTTAATGAATGTAGAATGTCTGCATGAGTCCAATTTGGACATCTTTGTAGAGCTGTTATTAAAAACTCCACCGCTATTTCAATATGATGATCATATAATAAGACCTGTGTAAAATAATCATACATAAAATGGCATTCTTGTTTATAGTAATTACAATATAAGGCAGAGGGAGAGAGAGAGAGAAATGGGGTTTAACAGTCACTGGACACAAACTAGGTTATTTCGCGACTAACACATGGTTCTATTTTATTTCAATAATTTTCTTGCATGTAGGGGTCTTTAGCAGTGGGAGTAAACCTGAAAAAAACCTACGAAGTTGGACAGATGGCCCTACTCCTTTTCATGTAGAACTGGGGAATAGAAACCATTCCAGTTTACTCTATGACAGACCTTATGATACAGCGTGCATTTGCCAACCATTCGGCCATCCGTCCCCCCTACAGTATATATATATAAGGCAGGTTTCAATATCAGTCCTAGTGCCAGTGTACATATGTATACATTTTGGGTTATTCATTATTATGACTGTTCTGTGTCGCTGTGTGCCAACTCAGAACCTTGTCATCAGTGGCTAGTCAATCATGGCTAACAGGTTAATACAATTTTCTTCACGACCTGGGAATCAAGAAACACAAACATGTATTACAGATATGTGATATGTGTAGTCGCAAAGATCATGTGGCTTTCTTAAATGTTTATTATCAACAGCTATTTTGTTAATTTTATGTTATTAATGTAAATACTGACCTGTTGTCTAACAGATAAGTTGATGATGGTTTGACAAGCTTTAGTTAATATTCTCTCCTGATGGAATGGTATAGTTTTACACAGATGTATAATTAATCTGTTCCCATCCTGAAAAACAAAAAACTTTCAAATCTTAGAATCTTAATTCAATAATATTTAGGTGGCCTGATTTCGTGTAGCCGTTGGGTTTAATCAAATCATATAATTACATGTAATTATGCAGTAAGAAGACTTCATTTCAATAGGAATTGGTTTAATTTTATATGTTAAGAATAAGAGAGAGAGAAATGAGGTTTAACGTCCACTTGACACAAACTAGGTCATTTCGGGACTAACAATGGTTTAATTTTATTTCAATAATTCGCTTGCACGTAGATATTTTTAGCAGTGGGAGGAATAAGATAATGTGCAGTACAGTGTGGGGTCAGTTCACGTGGAAATTAAGGAACATATATATATATATAGGCCAGTAACGTTTTTGTAGTCATTTGACTAAAACTTGACCTACGGAACTGCTTAGAATGATCCTACTGTGGCTGGAGTAAGACAGAAGTTATCAGTAGTGGAGCCATTTCTATGTAGCCTACCGGGTACTGGTATCTTATTACCAGTAGCTTAAAACGTTGAGATATACTGGTGTGTTTGTTTTTAGCTACGATTTGCACCCTTCAATTTGACGTTGCAAACTCAAATTTTTTATTAATGCATGTAACATTTAAAACAAGATAAGTTTATGCTATTATGCCTAATTAAACTTGCAGGGGCAAAATAGTGGCACAACTATGGCCTAACTCTAAATATTCGCGTTTAAAGTATTGAAGCATAGTTTCAGTTTGACATCCACCACCATAAACATTCTTTCATGGTTACACTGCTTTGCACACGCCCCTGTAGTACACGCCTCTTTTATCATATCCTGTCGGATACGATGTCCAAAATTGCCTTTTTGATTGGTTGTTATAAAAGCCCCATATTTAGACCGCCTTCATAGTGGTAGCCGTTAAAATATGCCGTTTAAAAAGATGGCGATCTTAGTAACGACTTAATGGCTCTATTTTAAATACGGTGATTTGTACCCGTTTCCAGTAGGATAAAGTCCTTAATTGTAGTTATTGGTGTGGCGGAATGGTATAAATAACAATACCGGTAATCAATTGTTGTTTCGATGAAAATACTGTCAAATTTGGGTGATGTTAGCGAGAGTGATCTAGGACGGGATGTGCAACGTTGGAGGTAATGGCACAAAACCTTATCTCGAAACAGGGAGGATGGAGAGATAAGGTTTTGTTATCTGGAAAAAACATTAACTACTAATAGTTCTTAATTCAATAATTGCAGATAACTATCAGCGTGGAAAGTTAAAATATTGGGCATTTTGAGCTAATAACAGAAATGAAACAGAAAAGTCATAAACATAGTATGAACAGAGTTTTATGTCATACTGTCATACTGACACAGAGAACTTACTAACTCAGTGATGAGTGAGTCAGTCATCTCATCATCATAGAATTCGAACATAGCAACAGCAAAATCATACCTCTCTTGAAACTAAACTCTGGGAATAATCCACAGAATTCAATTCATCTAGTAAAACATTCAAATTGGTTCGACTGGAATCTTCATCTTTGTAAACAAACGTCACTAAAGATGTAAAACAACGCTGATATTTGTCGCTGTCGCAAAACATCTCTACTTCGGCGGCCATGCTTCAACTGGAATTTTTAGGGACCAGTCATTTTGCAGTGTCTACCCGTTTGCATTTCAATATCATTTAACTCCAAACTGTTTAGATTGTCATTGGTAATAATGTTTATTAATCTTCAAAAGAGTAGTCATTTTGAATTTAATTCAATTTCCCAAATATAGATTTACAGAATTTGATATCGAATGTATATAGCCCTATACCGCAATGACTCTTCCCGAAAATGGCTGCGCCCATGGCAAGACGAAGCTCTGTGATAATAAATAACATTTTTAGCAATTTTATAAGAAAAAATATTTCAAAATGTAAAAGATCGATATCTTTTTCAAGGGTTAGTAGTGGGGATCACACATCGCAAACCCATTTTGGTTATGAAAATATTCCCGAAGATGAAAAGGAAGAAAGAGGTAACATACTTATAAATTCTTGCGTTTTACAGTGTGGCTAAATCGAAAGTAGTGGAGTTTATTTTACATACCACAATACAGTTTGTGGTGCTACTTATTTTGGCGTGTATATCATGAAGAAATTACAAGTAACTTTCAGTAAATCAAATTTGTCTAACCTTCACAAACTATTTGAGGTCATACTCAAATTATTATTATAATACCGGTACTTAGTATACGGTAACTAATAATAATAGTAATAAGAAGAATTTATCATGTTTCCAAATACATTAAAAAACATATCACAATATAAATTGATAATGGCTATTTAATGTTTTAATGTTGTGAACAAATGGACAGATTTTGAGCACTAATCTAAAAACGAATATGATATCCAAATGTGCTTTTAATAGTAAGTGCAGGGGGACTATGCCACATATGATTTACATAAAAGACAAATAAAACGACAAGACATCATACTCCGAAACAACAAACAAACAATTAGGTTAAAGATCATTAGGCCTATTTTGCTTTACACATGTGTGGTGTTTTTTTTTCTTCTGCTGCAGTGTATAAAGTTTTTGAAAATGTTGCAAGTAAATATGATCTGATGAATGATGCCATGAGTGCCGGAATACATAGATTATGGAAGGATTATTTTATAAGCAAAATGGCACCAACACCAGGAACACAATTAGTAGATGTTGCTGGAGGGACAGGTGTGTATTAACCAATGTGGCATTCTAATTCTAAGGCGAAAACAGAATTAGTTCAGACTGATGTCATTGTTTGTAGGGGGGGGGGTCAACGTGCCTAAGTGGGTGAAATGCTAGTTCGCTTGTCTGGAGGTTCACTTGTCTGCATTGACCGAGAAAGTTCATTCAGATTTTCCGATGGGGTTCCCCCTTGTCAGTGATGCTGGATCGAGTGTCTGATAAGGACAACTGTCTAGTTGTTTGGATAGGAGAAAAAACTGAGGTCCCGTGTACACATTGGCATGCACATAAAAGACCCCTTGACAGTTGGAACTCGATATAAGAGTAGGCTGTGGTGCCGCTGTCCAGGCAAAATTTCTCTCATTGCACAATGTCTGGCGTATGCCTCTCTTCATTACCTCAGTTTGGAGCAGAACAGTAGGTCGTTAAACCCCATTTATTTTCCTTCCATTCATTAAAAGTTTTGTTAAACTGTACCTTATTTTAAAAAAAATTTGTTGTCTCATACATTGCACCAGTACTAAAAATATTTCCTGTACCTGTATTCCAGAAGCTGTCCAATATTTAAAACATATCAACCCTCCTATATTCCAATAACTATTTAAAATTTATATTCCTAATCTTCAATTTGTTCATGGCACATGTCATTCAGTTATCTATCCTAATATCTTTGTAATTTTTCTTTCTTAACTGGAGGTTGGGATGGCCTAGTGGTCTAGAGTGCTGCGCTTAGACCTCTAGCCGGTCGGCCACCTCTGGCTCGCGGCCGAGGTTTCAAGCCCTGGTGTGAGCGTATGTGACATGGAGATAGGGGCGCTTCTCAACCTTGTGGGTTTCCTCCGGGCACTCCGGTTTCCTCCCACTACTAAAGACCCCTACGCACAAGCGAATTATTGAAATAAAAAAATTAAACCATATATTAGTTCACAAAATGACCTAGTTAAACCCCATTTCTCTCTCTCTCCCCCTTTCTTAACTAATGTCTCAAATTTTGTTACAGGTGATATTGCATTTAGATTTTTAAATTATGTTAGAAATGAAGAAAGTGAAGATTATAATAATCAAAACAGACAATTTGATGTAGAAACTCCTCCAGAATTACGAAGCATTTCAGAATTAGATGAAACTTCAGAATCCGGAGAAGGCAAGACAGAAAAAGCAAAAAGTTTTGTTACAGTTTGTGATATAAATCAAGCTATGTTAGACGTAGGAAAATCAAAAGCAGAGAAATTAGGTTTCTCATCAGGTACAGTACTGTAAGTCAGCACATATATTCACTCAGGCCATATAAAAACAAAACTTTGCTTCTTAGCTTCTTGTACTTAAATTGGGGAGCATGATCCATTTTAATTTGTAAAAATATACAATAATAGTTTAACAGTAAAGGGAAGTAACTCTATTAAATGTTTACGTTTGATTTAAAAATTGCCAGACGACTCAGTTATGATTTTACACAGCCCTGATAAATATTTTTGGCAATCATAAATAGCACTGGATTATCATAAATTGATTCATTTTTATCAGGCCCTGGTGTGAGCGTATGTGGCATGGAGATAGGGGCGCCTTCTCAACCTCGTGGATTTCCTCCCGGCACTCCGGTTTCCTCCCACTGCTAAAGACCCCTACGAGCAAGCGAATTATTCAAATAAAATTAAACCATATGTTAGCCCAAAATGACCTAACTGTGTTGAGTGGATGTTAAATCCCATTTCTCTCTCTCGTTGTTATCAGGAAATCGCTCCCATTAATTTGTCTGTGGAATTTTAAAGTTTTGTCAAGTTAATTATTTTATGGATTATGATGTGTAGAGAACATCTAGTAATGAGAAAGGAATGAATGCAAGTGAGAGAGAGAATTGGGAGAGGGGAGGAGAGAGGTCATTTCTGGACTAACATGGTTCAATTTTATTTCAAAAAATTTGCTTGCAGGTAGGGGTCTTTAGCAATGGGAGAAAACAAGAACCCCACGTGGTTAGACAGGCCAGGAACATAAGATGTTATGCCCTATTTCAATTCGTTTAAGGGGGCGTGGATGGCCGAATGGTTAGCACGTGTGTTCTGTGTCATTGAGTCAACTAGTGTTGTTTCGAATTCCCGGTTGTACGTGACAAGGAGTAGGGTGGCCTGTCCAACCTAGTGGGTTTACTTCGGTTTCCCTACACAGCTTAAGACTCCTGTGCACAAGAAGCGAATTATGGAATTAAAATTAAACCATATGTTAGTCCCGAAAAACCTAGTTTCTGTCGAGTGGACGTTAACCCCATTTCTCTCTCTCTCAATTTGTTACTTTTGATGTGTGATAAAACTCTTTCTTAACATAAAGTTTTATTTTGTATTTCAGAGACTTGTTTTATCCAAGGAAATGCTGAGAATTTACCACTAGAAAGTAATAAATATGATGTGTATACTATAGCCTATGGTATCAGAAACTGTACACATATAGATAAGGTAGGCTTTATTTTGCTTGGTTTAAGGAGTCTTTTTTGGTTAATTTGGCATTTATGTAGTTTAATACCGGTGTTTATGAGCTCAGATTTGGATTTAGAAAAGAGACAAAATGCGTTCTGAAGCTTGAAGTAAAACAAATGTGATTCATTGCATTGAAACACTCCTGGTTGTGTCTTATGTCTGGATTCAGATTTTTATTATCTTTTGGAAACAAATAAAATCAACTCTTATATTTGAAAAGAATCAAGATTTGTATTTGTTGCAATGAAATATGTGTAGGATATGTGTTTATCTGTCTGTCTGTCTGTCTGTAATTGACTGTTTATAATCTCTCTAGGTGTTACAAGAGGCTTATAGAGTATTAAAACCTGGTGGTAGATTTATGTGTTTAGAATTTAGTCATGTGACTAATCCTGTAATACAACAGTAAGTAGATTCAATTGTATTTTTTCGAGGGATAATCTGATAAATAATCAGATTACTGAAAAACATGAGATCTATTTGATTTTATAAGGTTCCAGCATTAATTTAGATATCTTGAAGTTAATCCTAAAACAAACGGTACACTAGTCTAAAAAATGTATTTGTTTGTTGCTTGTTTATTAGTATACAAAGGACATTTATTTATGAGAACTTTTTTATCTCCAATGGGAGGGGGGGGTGTTCAGTGCATGCTAGTTGTATCATAAGGTCTGTCATTGAGCCAATTGACATGTCGTTGTTTCGTTTCCCCGGATGTACCGAACAAGGAGTAGGGTCGAAGCTTGTGGGTTTTCTCCAGATTCTCCCACTGCTAAAGACCTTACACTCCAACGAATAATTGAAATAAAATTGAACCATATGTTAAGTCCCAAAATGACCGATCGAATATTAAACTCTATTTATCGCTTTCTTTTATCTCCAATTTTGTTACTTTAAACCATTATTCTGTCAGTAAGCCAGTGCCAAATGATGAAGCCAGTTGCTTCACCAGTCATTCATAACCTTTATTTGCACTTAATGGAATGTGTATTTCTGTTGTGAGCTATTAATGCTCCGTCCAGCATCATTCAAAAGGGAAACCTCGTTGGAGAATCCAGGTTCTCCATGTCGGTGAGCCAGTGCTAAATGACAGAGTCAAGGTGGCTTCATCAGTCATTCATAACCTATATTTGCACATAATGGTATGTGTATTTCTGTTGTGAGATAATAGAGAGGTTTCGCAACTTAACAGTTACACTTACATTTAGATAAGCGAAAGTGTAACTGTACATTATGACGTTTCGCTAAATTCACAGTTACATTTACACCTAGTAAGTGGCGACACAAACTTGGTCCACGATCTTGAAAGGCCTTCATCACGGATAGGTTGTTGAAGATTAAATTGGTAACTGTTTTATCTCGGCCTCTTCTTATTTTATCTACATGAAGAAGAAGGTCCTCTCTGAGGATTTAGTTGGTGAAAACCACACTTTAGAGAAAAATTATGGACTTTATCGTTGACATTAAACAAGGTTTAGCTAAGTGTTGTGAACGTACAGTTATGGAGGCTGATATCCGTCAGTCACACTTTTATGACGTGCGCTTCACGTCATACGTCACAAAAACTGATGACGTTTAACCGTCTAAATGTAAATGTAAGTTTAAATGTAAACTTGCGAAACCTCTCTATTAACGCTCTGAACTGCTGATGTACATTCACATTATTAAACAATAAAGTATATCCAGACGAAGATATTTGGTTTCAAATCAACAGTTTTGTCAAGACCAATGTATTTTTGTTTCAGACTTTATGATAGTTATTCTTTTCAAGTGATACCAGTAATGGGTCAGGTCCTAGCACAAGACTGGAAATCTTATCAATATCTAGTAGAAAGCATCAGACAATTTCCAAAACAGGTAGAAAATATTCTCAATTTATTGTCAGAATTTTAATTGCTATCACCAAGTGGCTTTGGAATGGATCACTTTAGGTCATATACAAACAAGATTCTAGTTCTTATAAGACAATCCTTGATATCCTAGGTTCCCATTATTGTAAGATGCGTTACGATAGGATTGTCCCTATTAAGTCCACGATCTGGTACATTTCAATACGATCAACACAAAATCTATAACTCACCTCAGTTGGATGACCATGAATACTCCACGATTAAAACCACAATTTCAATCGCAGCACGAATTGTGATGGTGGGAACCTAGCATAAAAAAATAATCTGCTAGAAGGTTTTTTATTAACCAGTGTTTTTTTTTTGTTTTGTTTGGGTTTATTGTCAAAAGATCATATGGTTATGTGACCATTGAGGTTACCATCTTTTATTTCAATAATTTCGTGTAGGGGTCTTTAGCAGTGGGAGGAAACCGGAGGATTCAGAGAAAACTCATAAGGTTAGACAGGCGGCCCTTCTCCTTGTCACATACAACCGGGGAATTGAAACAAAGCTAGTTGTCTCAATGACAGACCTTATGATAGAACATGCATGCCTAACCATTCGGCCATACACCCCACCCACCCCTCTTGTCAGTAGGGAAATGGGAATATGATGACATTGACACAGGTATTTCCATAAGTATGATGCAAGGGTACTTTTTTCAGAATGGAGGGTAGTATAACAGAAAAAGGAGGGAACATTTTTCAAAAAGGGAGGGTACTTTTTTCAAAAAGGGAGGGTACCTTTTTCAAAAAGGGAGGGTACTTTTTTCAAAAAGGGACTGCACCTTTTTTAAAAAGGGAGGTAAAAAAAACAGCTATACCCTGGTTGGAAATCTCATCGGACTTATCAAACATTTCCGGTCTTGTTCTATTTTCGGATTTATGATGGTAGTTTTATCATAATATGTAGAATAGAGTCAATCTTGCAGTTAAAAGAAATTAACATTTTGTACTAGAATGTTCAGTCACTAAAATATTTTTTGACAACAATTTGACATGAAGGTCAACAGTACTGAACAAATTGAGTATGTTTATTTATTTAATATTTTTTTTATTGTGGCAAGATACCCCTTTTTGCATAAATAGACTCATCCTCTGTTTAATGATTGCATTACACAAATGCATTTTTTGGATCAGTCCATTATACATGAAAGGTGAATTTGTTTCCTTGACACATCTGTGTATGCAATAAAAATGTTACGTGATAGTTAATGTTTTAACCAGAGTTTCAGGTTCTTACAAGACTTCATATGTTTATTTTTGTAAGATAAGATACTGATATATATATTAATAGAAACAGGTGGGAATCCATTACATGTAACTTAAACTGATAACACGAAAAATATTATTCATAACCGTTCTACAGATTTATCTATAGCAGAAAGGATATACATGAATTTAAAATACATCATAAGAGGAAATATTAGAGATGGGTTTTAGGATGAGATTTAAATTGCATTTTTTGGATAAATAGGTGTAGAGATTATTATTCATGCTTTTAAATTCTCAATCTATGAAATTTGATTTACTGAATTCTCTTTAACTGTACATATATTGTGGGATCGGAGTGGATTTTAAAATTGCTTAAATGGATGTTAAAGTGGAGAGGTATTTGGTAAATGCTGGTGACCTAGCTAAAAAGGCTACAATATGGTTGGACAATACTCCTATCCTCTGATTGATGATTCTCATAATATGGACAAAAAAAAACCCAATGGATAATATTCTAAGTTCTTGTTGACAAAAATATACATTTGGAATGGAAGTGCGGCCTTGCACACTACCCATACAATCTGAGACCAAAACAAGGTGTATCATCTCCTAAAAGCTGAACAATTAGTAAATTTGCGATAAAGATGACCAAACATGTTCACAGAAAAATCTGAGCTTCACTACTGCTGACAATACTGTTACATTGCAATGCCTATATAAAGGTGCATGGAGCTACAAACCATGTACTGGTACATGTATTTAGCTTGATGTTATACATACTATACAAGTTCACATTTTCTTCTTTATATTATGGGGGGGGGGGGGGGCCTAGTGGTCTAGAGTGCTGCGCTTCGACCTCTAGCTGGCAAGCCACCTCTGGCTTGCGGCTGTGGTTTTGAGCCCTGGTGTGAGCGTATGTGACATGGAGATAGGGGCTCCTTCTCAACCTTGTGGGTTTCCTCCCACTGCCAAAGACCCCTACATGCAAGAGAATTATTGAAAAAAAAATTGAAAACCATACGTTAGTCCCAAAATGACCTAGTTTGTGGACGTTAAACCCCATTTCTATCTCTCTCTTTATATTATGGGGCTAAGTAAGTGGGTAACCTGGAAGTCGTGTGTTTGATCCCTGCATTGGTTTTCCAACTTGGTTTCCCCTTCATCGGTGCAGGGCGAGGGGCCGGAGAAGGACAGCTGTCTAGTTGTTCGTAGTTGGACGAAAAAATAAGTCCCATGTATATATTGGCAGGCACCTAAAAGATCCCTTGGCAATTGGAATTTGACTTAACAGTGCCGCTGTATAACACACTGTTTGGAGTATGTCTGTCTTCATTAGTCCAGTCGGAGCAGAACAGTAGGACGTTAAACACCATTTCAATTCAATGGAATTGGGACTTTTGCTGAAACATTGTTACAAGGCCTAGAAAAGCATCAAATGATTGCAGTATTTTCAGGCTGTGGGTTTGTAAATTCTATCTGATAATTCACATAAAATCAATAACATATTTACACATTGTGGGGATTTTAAGATTGTATCGGATGATAATTCAACTGAAATCGTTAACATTTTTTCTTTCTGTTCCAAAAAACACCTCAGATTACCCACCATCTGTTTCATTACAAAATTGATTTTTGTAAAATTATATATATATTATGTCTGAAAGTTGAACTAAAACAGCTTTTCTAGACAAACTCCCACACACACATGCAATTTTGTATGGCATTATGGTAGATTGTTAGACTTATATGGAACAAAGTTTGTTCAACAAATGTATACAACATAATAAATAAAATGATTAAATACTTTAATAAAATACAAGATTGGACCTAATTTGGGGACTGCAACCCAGTCACCCTTGTAATACTGTGGAATTCTGGATACTAGCATTTTTCTAGTCAGGGGGGTTGGGTGTGACAAAGAGTAGGGTCGAACCATGTGAGTTTTGTCTGGGACCACTGGTTTCCTCCCACTGCTCAAGACCCCTACACATAAGCAAATAATTGAAATAACATTAAACCATATGTAAGTCTTGAAATGACCTAGTTCTGTGTCGAGTGGATGTTAAATCCAATTTCTCTCTGTTATTGAATCAGATTCAAGTAATTAATGTTTTATTACCTGTAAAATAACAGTTTTTATTGTCTTTTAATTGCTCTCGTTGCCCACAGCAACCTTTATGAAATGCCAGACGACTTAGCATCTGTTTGCATATGATTTGTTCCGCATTGGGGGGGGGAATGGTTAGCAGGTTTGTGCTGTATCATAGAGCCTGCCATTGAGTAAACGGGCGTGGTTTCGAATCCCCGGTTGTACGAGACAAGGAGTAGGGTCGCTTGTCCAACCTCGTGGGTTTTTTCCAGGTCCTACGGTTTCCTCCCACTGCTAAAGAATCCCTAGGAGCCAGTGAATTATTGAAATAAAATTAAACCATGTTAGTCCCGAAATTACCTAGTTTGTGTCAAGTGGACGTTAAACCCCATTTCGGTCTCTGGTTTGGCAAGGTGTTAAATCTGGTACATTATTTAACCCAATGTAACCTGTTTGGCGCTTTTATTTTTCAGGAGGAATTTGTTGAAATGATGAGGAATGCAGGTTTTAAAATGGCAAAATATGAAAACATAACATTTGGAGTGACAGCAATACATTCTGGATTTAAAATTTAAATTATGATAAAAATAAAATTGTATAGATAAGACTTTTAAATACAGTGTATTAATATATAAATTTGAGAGGTGTTGCTTTTACTATAGTTAAAGGGCAATATTAGTGTCCGTCATTATCACAATATATTTGGAATGTGTTTAACCAGTTCTATCACATATTATGTGAAAATGACCGATACCAATATTGTCCTTGAAGGCAAATATCTCACTAGTGGATTGGCCCTTTAAAACAAAACATAGCAAAAGTGTTCAAGTTACTTTCCCAACGAACAGAGTGATTTGGTGATATATTTTGACTAATAACATATTCAAACCAATCCAAATCTTTTTCAAAACATTGAATTTGTGAGGGAAACTCTATTATATAAAATAGATTATGTTTTTGTGTCACCTGTCTTAGTACCAGGCAATGGGTGTGAAGCCTGAGGAGAATTCATTATCATACTTTTTATTGGAAATCCCCCCAATAAATATGTTTCTGGGAAAGTATCTTTAAATCCTTTTAGGTTGGTTATCAGCTATTTTGAGAAGAATTACTTGTCCGTTCGTAAAACATATACTTTGGATTTTTCAGTAGGCTCAAATTTCTTTGAGGCAAAATATTACCGTACACAATATGAATGAATAAAGGATTTTTACTATGTATCGGTTTTGCTTAGCAAATAAGAGCCTGACTAATGCACAGGGCCTCCAATAATATGATTGGCGCAGTCACAGGCCTTATTATAGTGTGGTCCAGGGGACAGCCCATCCCCCAAAATCAACCTGACCTTCCATCAAAATAAATTGGAGGCATTTTAACTTCACTGGATCCTTTTGAAACCTTCCACAAGATCCGAGTACCAAATTCAAGAGTTACCCCCCTTTCTATTAATACTAAAATGGGAGACAGACCACTGGTCGGCCGTAAAAAAAAAGTGGCTAATTTTAATCAGCGCGATCGGGAGAAAAAATACGCTCGTCTGTACTTATAACATGGACACAGCAAGCACACTGCATGCGAAATCTCAATTACACTTGACTAAGGGAAGAACATGCAAAAAAACACCCTGAAAAGACTCATTTAGTCATTATTCATCTGAATTCACATGCATAGAGATTAACAAAGGGATGCATTAATTTTAAATGAGGAAAAGCATTTAAAAACTATTAGTAGGATTTTTACACTTTTATATACTTGTTCTTCACATTTTAATATACAAGATACATAAAACTCAACAATGTAAGAAATACAAAATAGAAATTATAAAAGTTAAATAAATTTTGAGGTCATCGAACATAAATCACTGAAGCAATAAACTGAGAATAAATGCAATGACGCTGGAGTTGACAGCAGCTTGAATCTTGCAGTTTAATAAAATGAAATGACTACATCAATGACACTTGCAGCAACCTTGCTTAACTGTTCATAGAATTTAATGTTTGTTTCCATAATATACAGATTTCCCAAAGGCCTAAGTCCAGTCAAATGATTTATCCAGATTTGAAGAGAAGGATGGCAACTTGTCCAAGATAAAAGTAGATGAAATGCTTAGTTTCGTGGGTAACGTAGCTTCCAAAGTTTCTACCAACAATGCAATGCCATGTTGGGTTGTACTTTTTGTCGAATTCCTTTTTAATGTAAGCAGCAATATCCTTCTCAATATTAAATTTTTCTAAGGCATTAGAGGCACATTCAATGGAATCACTTTGCATATCTTCAGCCATGTCGGCATTCTTGATAACAGCCTTTCGTTCCGTCATTCTGAAAGAAAACAGATTAGTCTTGTTTAAGTTGTTAGATCTACACATTTTATAAACCTTTTGGAAAAACTGTATTTTATTACAGATTTAAAAAAAAAAAAAATAAAAAAACAAGTGTAGCCTAAGCTTTGGTCTAGAATATTTCAAATTTCACTGATTACAAAAAAAATAACCCTTTTTCTTTCTAAGATCTAAGCTTATTTACAATGGTGTTTAGTCTAAAATAATTGGAATCAACCTACACACAGGGGATAGGTTCCGATTAGGATGATAAGATCCAGGTAGGCTAACGAACTCAACATTGGTCTGGTGACTGACTGAGTAGATAGAATTGAGCGTCTAATCTTTTGTGGGATAATAAATTCGATTAATAATTAACTTAGATAATCACTACTTCGTTAAGATAGGAAGAAATAAATATAATAACTCACCTGATTTGTCTTGAATTTTTTTCAATGCAAAATCTAAGAATATTCCCAACAAGTTGCTCTGTCTGTGTCTCTAATGAATACAGAATTTAACGTTCGCTATTAAAGGCACTAGACTCAATTTTGATTGGATGGCTCCTGTGTGGCCATTGGCTACTTTTTGTCTTCCCGCAGTGGTTTCTATCAACGAAAGCGCGTGCTCGGTAGGTTACCAAGGCATTTACCGTTAATCTGGTTTCATATAACTTCAAACAAGCTCGGACTCATTCATAATAATTTGACATACAACACACAAGTATCCATAACTGACTAGATTGGAATATTGCCAGATTTTGGTAACCAAAGCAAATGACCACTCCTTTTAACACATATTAACATGTTTAACACGTTTCTGCAGTTGTCTGTTCACCTGGCAGTACGAAATGTAGGCTAGATCAAAACTGAACAGATATAAAAAGGTTAGGTCCAGAAAACAGGGCCCTTTTTCACGAAATCTTAAAGCCCCAATACCACTCTTGTTGTAACTGAATAATATTTCCCAATCTTTATTCTGGTCAACAAATTGTAGCCTACTATGGTACAATATTTCAATTAAAAAATGATACATATTTCATCTTAACACACCTTATTTTAAAACTTGGAAAAATTCAACTACACGCTGTAACATGGTTTGAAAAGCCTTAGGCCCTACGCAGTGCCGTAACTAGGGATACATTTCTGGGGGGGGGGGGGGGTATCCAAATGCCGATTTTACCGACGGGTCGATAAATAGAAAAATGTGCTATTTTACATAGCTTTTTAAAAGCGGGTTAGATATAGCCTAATGACTACACTTTTCAGGGGCGGATCCAGGAAATTACGAAAGGGGGGCGTACTTTGAGGGCGAAGCTCGAATTATAAGCGCCGCAGGTGCGAAGTAGCTGCGGGGGGTCTGGGGTTCCCCCCCCCCCCCCAGAATTTTTTTTAAGATAAGGCTCCATTTATGCGATTTCCTGGCATCTGATCTTCAAATATTAAGCACAACTCCCACCCTATTTTCAGTGTTTTTTGTCGATACAATTTTATTTACAGCTTGCCCCCCCGACCCCCCGTGGATCCGCGCCTGCTTTCAAGGATTCTAGTTCATATAAGATTTATTTAGAATTCAGAGCAGTTCTATACAGGGGTGTTTTGGCGAATTAAGACATTCGAAAGTTCGGTAATGAAAGAAACAGTGTAATACCGAAGAATCTGGTCGGTAAATCATGATTCAAATATTTGCTATATAACTCTTGAAATTTACCGACTGATGGTTTCGAAATTTCTGTAACGAAACAGTGTTATACCGAAGAATCTGGTCGGTAAATCATGATACAAATATTTTCTATATAACTCTTGAAATTTTCCGACTGACGGTTTCGGAATTCCTGTAATATAATTATAGAACACTGTAATACCGAAGAATCTGGTCGGTAAATCATGATACAAATATTTGCTATATAACTCTTGAAATTTACCGACTGACGGTTTCGAAATTTCTGTAACGAAACAGTGTAATACCGAAGAATCTGGTCGGTAAATCATGATAAAAACAGTTTCTATATAACTTTTTTAATTTACCGACTGACATTTTCAATTTACCGACAAACACGAGAATTTACCGACTGAATGCAAAATAGTGTGGGGGGGGTACATACCCCCCATACCCCCCCGGTAGTTACGCCTCTGGCCCTACGTAAGTACTTTCAAATGCAACTTGGATTTAAAAACATATTTTCGAACCCTCTGGACAAGTAAGATAGGTTGTAATGGATAATTTACACAACAGGTAGCCTAATTTACACAAACATCTTGTAGTTAGAATAAGGCTAATTTTTTTTTCTAGACCTGTCAAGCCAGCAAGAGTGTTATTGTCCCTTTAACTAAAGATAAAATCCAAATTTTAGTAGATACTTCAATTTTGATAATTGGCTAAGCGCTAATATCATTCTCATATCTAATCAAATAACTAAAATTTAGATTTTAAATGTTAGTTAAAATTTTGTGAAACAGGCCCCTGATCTAAGTCCCATCTTGAACGAAAGAGTACATATATATACGGTAGGCCTAATCCGGAATAGATTTATGATCAAAAACAGCCAGATACACTTTACTAAAACATGGACACATCATTATCAGTCGAAAATTGATTTCAAATCTGTCATATTTAAGATGACAAATTGAAGTATATTATTATGTTCCATATAATTTAAAATTCGGCATGAGCGTAACAGGGGATATGCGGTGTCTCCTTCCCACTTTTATTTACACCGTTATGTTGGTCTATATTTGGTCATGATAGGTAATAGGCCTACAGTTCAATGATTTGGTCGAAATTACAAATATCACCCCGATTGAACTTGATATGTCACTCATGTCAATCAGGCCTGTATCTAGATATATAGGCCTATCAAGCGGGGGGGGGGGAGGCATTACCTTTCGGTAGGGGGGGGGGACATTTTGAGGAAATTTTCAGAAAGGTCATTCTAGCAGACTGCTGTAATCATTATGCTATGTAATTACCTAGGCGTCTAATAAGCATCCTAAAATAAGTATTCAAACCCAAAAAAATCGTGATTTTTAAAAAAAAATTTAATACTATTTTAGATTAATACCAAAAAGATGGTTTATAATGGTTCTGAGTAGGGGGGGGGAGCATTTCACGCGGAGGGCCATGCCCCCCCCCCCCGCGCCCCCTGTAGATACGGGCCTGATGTCAATGGCATAGAATATCGTCACCATGGCTAGGCTATATTTCTATTGACAGTACTTAAAAATACTATAGATAGAGATAGGTCGCCCAGGTGCACGGTCTATATTATTCAATATCCAGAACAAAAAACACACCAAAGTATCATGAGATTTAAAATTGGAGCTCGATGAGTGGTGAAAGTACTTCGGGTACGGGACCAACACACACACACCAATACCCACACCAAAGAAAAATTTGACAGGGGTTCACTAGTCAATGGGCCCACTAGTCTAGTCCGCCGCATGCCGCTATAATAGTAGGCCAAAGTGCAGGCGGACCGCACTAAACGCGTACACGCAAAACAAAAATTTACATCCCACTTATACCTCGTTGCCAGTGGCAACCTTTGATAAAAGTGGCCTGTTTATTTCCAATACAGGCTTAAAAGTATCCGTGTATCAAAAATGAACAGTACACTTTTTAAAAAGAGTACTGTTCATTCCCGACAAACGAACACTTCTACACCGTATAAGATACCATTCAAGCAATAAGTAGCGGACGTTTAGTCCGGCCCAGATCGCAATGATAACGATAGCTCTATTCAAAGCAGCCTGATAAATCACACCAAACAAGTAGTCAAAATCACTGTAACAACACAAACCGGGTGGAACAAACTGGCAGTTCAAAAATATATACAATAAAATTAAATTAAAATAAAAACATACATGTATTACAAAAATCAATTATTATACATATCAATTGGCATCTATTCCACAATTTGGTTTGATTTATATTAATATGCAAAACATATAAATTAGAATACTAAATAATTATATCAATTGTGAGGATAGAAGGCGCAGTTCTCTTGCTGGACACTTCACAGGCATTAAAAATAAGCAGGATGAAAAAGAAACGCCTAGAAAGACATACACTTTATTACAAATAATTCGCTGATGCATACTTTCACCAGGAATGACCCACGTTTCGCATTTCCTTTACACTACATTTAATAATAATATTATTAATATCGCAGTCCTCTTCGCCATAGACAAGTTGTTTTGTCGATGTGGTCTAAACAAACACGTGATAGTTTTACTCCCAGCGGTATACCAATACGCACGTGTAAATACTATTCAGGTCGTCTCTCCACTGCGCAATCATTCTACCATGAAATGTAACGTGAGGCTCAAAAAGGGATAAATGAAAGAGTATTTGACACGTTTCGGTTGAAACGACTCGATACTAAATACTATTTTCACATTTTCCTTCACAATACTCGATAGAAATGTGATGTAAGTCAGTTATTAGCACCTTTCCTCGGTGTATCGGTGAATATCAGGACAGTTTTGGTCGGGGACCGCCTCGGCTGAACCCCCGACCAAAACTGTCCTGATATTCACCGATACACCTCGGAAAGGGTGCTAATAACTACTACATACAAGATAAACCTGCGGACAAGACAGAAAATAGACATTGCAAATAATAAACAATTATCAAATCAAGTGAAATACTTTATAAATATGTGTATCAATAAATCTAACCCTAACCCAATGGTTCTCTATGGCGGTATATTAGTGCCAAAATTCTAACATGCTACCGTCGAACTCATAATGACGGTTGCTAAGGTGGTCGTATCAAATTCTTAATTTGTTCAATGTTCATACTAAACATGTTAAGCGTTGTTGAAATGAAAATTTGTCCTTACAATAATAGAAATAACATGAGATAAAATAAAAATTGCAAGATTAGAAGGCACCATTTACGAGGAACAAATTAAGAAATTAGAATATACATTGTCTTAGAAAGAAGTTACACGAATAGACGTTAGAAGTTAGACGGTAGCATGTTAGAATTTTGGCACTAATATACCGCCATAGTTCTCTACCTTTGTTTGCCAACGGCACACCCTGAAACACATGACAACATAGCGGCACACCTCCTAGCCTATATATGAAAACTATTTGAATTTTTAATATCTATTAAAATATATTTATATGAAACACCTCACTGGTTTGCACGAATAAAACGAATAGCCAGACCTTTTAGGCTCCATATACGCCACCAAATTCGGCCCTCTGAGTGAAAATAAAATAGATATTTGAGTAACGTTCTTGCTGAATTAGTATGCCAATATAGGCCTAATAATAAAGAGAAAGAGGGGGGGGGGGGGGGAACGTCAACTCGACACAAACTAGGTCTTTCGGGACTAACATATTGTTTCATTTTTTTTTTCAATAATTCGCTTGCGCGTGCGGGAGAAAGGGAGAAAACCCACAAGGTTGGATATAATATAAAGATGGCAGTGTGGACTTGTATACATATGTATTTCATCAACAATAAATAATTATGGTTTGTGTATTCCTTATTTTATTTTATACATTTGGAGCATGACGTAATATTAAAAATTTTCGACAAGCAGAAGCCTGTTATAATGGCTATTTCCCGTTTCACCGATGTTCTCTTACCAAGATAAATCTAGAAATTTACATTTGGTCATGACGTGATTTTTTTTTTTTTTTTTTTAATAACCAGGGGTCGGTTGCTCAAAACTAAGTTATTTAAACGATCCGTTAAGTTCTAACGGACATATCTTGGTAACGTGTTGTTTGCGTTGAATTTACTAAAGAAAACACTATAGAATACTTTATTTTTTCCATTAGAAATATTAGCATAAATCTATAGGAAAAAATTGCACCACAGAATGTTTGGGGCCTTTATTTCCAGCAACAATCTTTCTTTCCCTTAAAGTTAACGGATCGTTAAAAGATAACGGATCGTTAAAAGATAACGGACCTTTGAGCAATCGGCCCCAGAAGCTTTTTATGAAGGGTGTTTTACATTTCATCGGTGCAATTTTACCAAGATAAATCATATAAAATTATACATAAAATGGCCCCGTGTTCATAGGCCTACGAAATCGAGGAATATTTGAAAATGTGTCTTTTCTCGAACTCGTTTTTCTGTTTTTTCAGCGCGTGAATACAGCAAATTCAATGTGTTCTAATATAGCGTACCTTAGATGACTTACCCGAACCCAAATCCCAAACAACCAATTAATCATCTCGGGGGAAGGGGGCCTCAAACTCCCCGAGAAAATTTAGAAAATTTAACCGTCGCAAATGCGTCTTTCTGCTATTCTAGCCCGTAACTTAAGCAGCTTCAAACTTTCCAATCTAAATCACACTCTATGCCGACCTGAATTCAAACCACCAAATCAGACAAGCAGCTGTAGTAACAAATAATCGATGCCCAAAACACGTCGCACAAAGTAGAGTGGCTCAAGACAAAATGCTTTAATCCATAGTCAATTCAGCACGAATTCGTGGTAATCAATTAAAATAATGGTAAAATTAGCGTGTTATTATATTTTGACAACTAGATCAGTAGATGAAATTATGAAATAATAATTTTTGTTTTCACTTTACTCGTCTGCCCGAAAAGTCAGATTGTCTGAAAGTTAGAGTAGGTCGTAGTGCCGCTGTGCAGCAACATTTCCATCATAGCACACTGCATGTCGTACACGCCCGTCTACAAACCCCATTTCATTTCATTCTTTTAATCAACTGTGCTTATTTTTTTTATAAACATTTTGTAACTGTAAGAGTGAATCATTCGTGTCGTTTTGGTTTATTTTACTGAGCATGAGTTACTAGGGTAATACGGAATGCTACAGAATTACCCATAATTCCTTTCGACCGGGTCGCTGCCATTTTGGACTTCTCAGTTCTCAAAGAAAGCTTCACCTGCTTTGTTTCAAATTTCCTACAACAAAACAATTAATTATGTCTTACCGACCAACTAATGACAGCAGAATATATGTTGGCAATCTTCCACCAGACATAAGAAATAAGGATATTGAAGATTTATTTTACAAATTTGGACGAATTACATTTATTGACTTGAAAAACAGACGCGGTCCGCCATTCGCTTTTGTTGAATTTGAAGACCCAAGGTAAACACATTTAGATTGTTTTTTAATTTAAATCTAAAAGAAAAATAATTGGAAATTATTCGACAGCAAGGAAACCTTTCACAGCAAAGTTGATTTTGAACATTTTAAAATTTCAAACAAATGGAAATCCGAAATGGGGGTTTCAGGTCAAAGTTTTAAATGAGAGAAAAACATTTTTTTTAAATATTTTTTGAAAATATACATAAAATGCTACCCAATACTTTTTATTTCATCAAAATATTCTAATTAGATCGAAAGTTATGGAATTTTAAAATCCGAGATTGACGTCAATAATTTATTAGGGGTTTCAGGTGAAAGTTTTAAATGAGAGAAAAAAAATTATTTTAAATATATTTTGAAAATATACATAAAATGCTACCCAATATTTTTTATTTCATCAAAATATTCTATATAGATCCAAAGTTATGGAATTTTAAAATCCGAGATCGACGTCAATAATGTACCGGTAATCAAACTGCTCTATACCCGTCAATGTGTCTCACGGCACCAAACTAAGTCATAAGTGCTTTTCAGTCATATTTGAGTGACGTCGTAAGTGGTATTTCCCCTTCAGAATCGCTAGTACTAATTTTAAAACTGAAATCCGATCGTTATTGTCAGCTAAGATTTATTAAAATCGTAATAATTTGAATGATAATATGTCAAATATTTATAATCTGTATGATACCTCAAGAAATTTTTTTTATATTTAGTCGAAATTTAGCAATTTTCAGTCATCAAAACAGATAAATTCCATTTTCTAGGGCTCTAATAATTGTCCGATCTCGAGGTATCACGTACAATAATAATCACAAAAATGTTATCTATCGTTTGAATGGTTCTATATGAAAATCCCCTGAAAATTAACGATCGGAATCACCAATGAAGTGGGCCGTAGCAATGCCGTCAGTGGAAATTTACCGGCCGCGTGACGTCAGAGCGGTATTTCCCGCTAGCGTCTCCTGTAAACAAACCGTAATTTCGCTAACATATCGATACTTTTTTAGCCCGAATCTTTGCAGATATTGACATTGATATTAAACTATTGCAATACAATTGTTAGGAATGCATTTACATAAATTAGTAATTCAGAATCGTAGAGTGAAGTGGGCTATATTTCAGCTGCTGGCTGTCCCGATTTGAACCTAAAGTCACGTGACGTGAAACCCCTACAATAATGTAATCAAACTGCTCTATACCCGTCAATGCGTAGCACGACACCAAAATAAGTGCTTTTCCGTCATATTTGGGTGACGTCGTAAGCGGTATTTCCCCTTCAGAATCGCTAGTACTAATTTTAAAGGGACAATAACACTCTTGCTGGCTTGACAGGTCCAGAAAAAAAAAATTAGTCTTATTCTAACTACAAGATGTTTAACTGTCCTGCCTGTTGTGTAAATTATCCATTACAATCTATCTTACTTGTCCAGAGGGTTCGAAAATATGTTTAAATCCAAGTTGCATCTGAAAGTGCTTACGTAAGGCTTTTCAAATCATGATACGGCATGTAGTTGAATTTTTCCAATTTTTAAAATTAAGTGTGTTATTGTTAAGATAAAAAAATTATCATTTTTTAATTGAAATATTGTAAAATAGTACAAATTGTTGACCAGAATAAAGATTGGAACATATTCAGTTACAACAAGAGTGTTATTGGGGCTTTAAAACTGAAATCCGATCGTTATTATCAGCTAAAATTTATTACAATCATAATAATTTGAATGATAATATGTCAAATATTTATAATCTGGATGATACCTCAAGAATTTTTTTTTATATTTATTCGAAATTTAGCAATTTTCAGTCATCAAAACAGATAAATTCCATTTTCTAGGGCTCTAATTGTCAGATTTCGAGGTATAACGTACAATAATAATCACAAAAATGTTATCTATCGTTTGATTGGTTCTATATGAAAACCCCCTGAAAACTAACGATCGGATTCACCAATGAAGTGGGCCGTAGCAATGCCATAAATGGAAATTTACCAGCCGTGTGACGTCAGAGCGGTATTTTCCCGCCAGCGTCTCCTGTAAACAAACGGTAATTTCACTGTCTGTCTTCACTACTGATGTCTTCCGCCCACTTCAGCTAGACCGTGAACCGTATGGCAGAGACTCGGACCAAAGAGCCTTCGTTGCCTGTCCATCTATATACGGTCCATGGCTAGACTCGGTAGTGGTTTGTTGTGTACAGAGTTCCTTGGCGCAGGTTTTTTAGTCAAATGACTACAAAAAAGTTTCTGGCCTATAGCTTCCTTAATTTACACATTAACTGACCCAAATCAGTACTGCACATGAGCTTCACGAATACCTGACCACTCGGACCAAAGACCACTAGGAGTCGGACCAAGACCACTCGGACCAAACTCGCGCCGATCATAGACATCAAAAAATAAACAACAAAAAATATTTAAAAAAAACACTTTAAGTCCGCCAACGCCGTCCCAAGCCCGGGTGCAAAAGGAGGAGGGTTATGCTTGTAAAAGTTGATGGTACGAATGAACTAAGAACGAAGCAGTCAGACTACGAAACAGTTGACATCAGAAGTAATAATATGAACATTTGCTGTTTTGTACAGACCCGTACAAAGGCATCGGGCATATTAAAATATCTAATAAATTGAATATTTTTTTATGTACTTGGCAAATACGGAAGACATTTTGCTTGGTCCGAGTGGTCTTTTTATGGTCCGAGTGGTCAGGATACCAGCTTCACATATAATAAATCAATTCCAATTGAATTGAAATAAAGGTGAAGCCCGCGCTAGTTCACTTTCGACCTCTACCAGTTCCAGTGGTCGTACAGGATGTAATTTTAAATGGTGTAATGGCGGCTTATTTGCGTAATACATCATTTCAAGAACATCGCTATGCAAATGTAGAACGCATTACCACAAAGAAAAACTGTTTGGTAACTTTTTTATTGTAGTGGTCCAGTCTTCACTATTTGTCATAGAATTACCAAACTGTAATGGTATGTGTTGACAATTGTGCGTTTGAGCCTATTTGAACTTGTGTAAAGGGTCTTAGACTGTACCAATTTTAACTAAATGGCAGTAGCTTTGAAACTGGATCAAATATTTCTTACACTTCATAGTTAAAAATTCAAAAACGAGGCGAAAAGCTGGTCTTTTACAAAAATAACCACATTTGCCAAGATTTGAAGCCCCAAGGAACAAAAACCGATACGCAAATCACACTGTCATATCTGCTTATTACTTTAACTCTTTTGTAAGAACAGCCACAGGAACAAAGCTAGACAATTTACCAAAAAATGTGGAGAATGGTATTTGAATTAATTAGTACATAGATTCATGGAGTTTTGAACTAGCTGGCGTTAAGTGTAACTGTAATTACTATACATGCTGCTACAGAATGTGAGTATGGCAAGTGTGAGTATTTAATATTTAGTCAAGCTCCAAAAATTTTAATTTAAGGGATGCTGAAGATGCAGTACACCACAGAGATGGATATAATTATGATGGTTATACACTGAGAGTAGAATTTCCACGTGGAGCAAGTGGTAGTGGAGGAGGTGGACCTATTGAAGGAGTTGGTAGCAGTGGTGGTGGTGGGGGAGGAGGAGGAGGAGGCGGATATAGTGAACGTGGAAGAGGAGGGGGAGGAGGATTTCAGCGAAGTGAAAGAGGAGGATTTGGTGGAGGTGGTGGTGGCGGCGGGAGAGGAAGAGGTGGCCCTCCATCAAGACGTTCAGAGTTTAGAGTTCTTGTTTCTGGTATGATGATAGTTTAATGTAAATAAAAGACAAAATTTCCTCCTTCACAAAAACTACAAATTGGAATAACGTTTTGAATTCTGTAAATAAAGGTCATGACTCAATTAACTAAAGGGCCAGGTAGTTTGGGTAGATTAAAACTGAGATCCCGTGTGTACACACTTTGGCATACACTTAAAAGAACCCTGCCATTCAAATTCAGCCTGTGGATACTTTTTTCTGTTGCCTGACAAACAATCTTTACAAATCCACCCTCAAAAAATAATTCTTGCAATACTGAAAATAAAAAAACCTTTGATCTGTCATTGGTAAGAATTGAACGATCAATTCCACATGAAAATGTATTTAATAAATTGATTAATAAAATATTTTCAGGTCTGCCACCAACTGGTAGTTGGCAAGATTTAAAAGATCATATGCGAGAAGCTGGAGATGTTTGTTACGCAGATGTTTTTAAAGATGGTACTGGTGTCGTAGAATTTCTGAGAAAAGAAGATATGAAATACGCTGTGAAGAAACTAGATGACTCAAAATTTAGATCACATGAGGTTTGTGTTTCAAGAGTTGATATAATTTCTTCCCACCAGAAAGGAGTTTGATGGCCAAATGGTTAGTGCATGCACATGGTATCATAAGGTCTGTCATTGAGTCAACTGCCGTGGTTTTGATTCCCCTGGTGTGTGTTACAAGTAGTAGGGTGGCCTGTCAAACTTTGTGGGTTTTCTCTGGGTCCTCTGGTTTCCTCCTACAGCTAGGTCCTTTGAGCAAACTAGGGTCTTTCTATAGTAAACACTGTATCTGAGGTACCCACTTTATAATCTTAACAAATCAAATTGACGGATTTACTTTAGTTAAAAAATTTCAACTGAAAATGTACGAAATTAATCTGAGAATATAATGTATTATATTTCAGGGAGAAAATTCATACATCAGAGTAAAGGAAGATTACAGAGGAGGAGGTGGTGGTGGTGGTGGTCCTGCTGGAGCTATGGGCAGAACATCAAGATCTCGAAGTCGCAGTTTCTCACCCAGAAATGCTCGTGGTTCACCAAGATACTCCCCTATGCGTTCACGTTCTCCTTCATTTAATCCTCAAAGAGGAAGGATGAATCGATCACGATCACCTTATTGAATGGGAGATTGGGTCCTTTCATATTATATTGAACATTCTTGTGAAAATGCCAAATCGCTTTAAAGTTAGTAATACTAATTGTCTTTTATGCCAAAACATTTAAATAAATGAATACACATTTCAGCTAATTAAAAAGCAATCAGGTATCTTCACAATAATGTCCTATCATATATCACATGTCATGAATTGTAGCACCAAATTGTTATCCAGGCATTTTAACCATTTTCATAAACTTGCTTTTTTTTATTGAATTAATTGTACATACAGGGGAACGTAAATATTCACTCTTTTCAAAATCAAAACTATTTAAATTGAACCATTCTTAATACCATAATTCTAGTCATTGAAATGTGGCATTGACAATATTTGGGGTTGTGGAGTTTTTAACAATAATCCAGCTGTTTTGTTCACATGTTAATAATTTTTTACTTTTTTTTATTGAACAGTTCCTATGGTGGAATCATCTTAGGAAGATCTTTCTGGGATAAGATTCCACTCAATTTAGTAAATGGACTTGCATTTGCCAATATGAACATCGAGGGACTTGGGATGTATATACTGGACTAGTGGGGAGGATTCAACATTTTAAGGATCATTAAGTGCTAAAAATTACAAGGAAGGAATCAAAATTCAGTTTTGTTGCTTTAACGTTCTTGGATTGGATTAATCTTTGTAAGATGGTATGCGGTCGATATTTAGGTTTTTGGGAATAATCATGTTATTTTTACTTAAACAAGCCTTTAAGATTGCAAGCCAGGATTCAGATGCAATCTTAAGGAATACTAAATTTCTTGAAATTGAACCTTAAGGATGGTAAAAACTAACAATCAGTTTCCTAATATTCAACCAAATAAATTGGGATGGATTAAAACCAACCTTAAGGATTCTACAATGGGAAAAGTCTTGAGGATCATATAGGCAAAAGGAAATTTAGCGTTTAATCATGCATAACAACAAACCTTAAGGATTACTAAGAGGGGTTAGGGGGATTAGGGATTTCTTTGGGAGGATTGCGACCAAATTCTACTTTGAATATCAAGGATCTTAAAGAAGGATCAAAAGTATACCTTAAGGATTACTTGGAAGGATTCACACTGGACCTTAAGGATTGCTTGGACGGATTTGATATACATCTAGGATCACTAGGAAAGGATTAAAATTAAACTGTAAGGATCAATTTGAGGAATTGCTAGTATGGATTGGAACAAAACTTAAAGGATTGTTAGGGAGGATTCTAAAATAATTTTGATGGATTCAGAATAAAACCATTAGGATTGCTGAATTCATACTACACCTTTAGGAACGTATGGAAGGATTTTACGGCCCCTGTTAGGACGGATTCAAACTGATGCTTAAGGATTGTGCAAAAAAATTATAATTGAACCTTAAGTATTGGGAATGGGAAGGATTCACACTACTCCTTAAGGAATTTTGGCCATGATTCAAACCATCCTTAAGGAACTAGAATGGATTCATGCTAAACCTTAATAATTTTAGGGGAAGGATTTAACCTAATCATTAAGTATCATTGGGGACAATTCAAGCTATATCTAAAGGATCATTGGGGACAATTCAAGCTATATCTAAAGGATTATTAGCAGAGATTCATGCAATTCTTTAGGACCACAGGGAATGAATCCTGCTTTACCTCCAGTTGTACAGGGAAGGATTCATGCTTAACCTTAAGGATCATGATAAAGATTTAAATTAAGGATTCAGGTTTAGACATTTGGGAGGATACAACAACCGTAAAAATTTTGGGACTCGGAACAAAGAGGTTGGAGGCATGGATTCATGTTAAGTCTTAAAGATCATGGGTAAGGATTCTGATTATACTAAACTTAACGGATCATGGGTTCCAACTGACCCTTAAGGATTACTAAGATTGGCTCCAACTGTCCCTTAAGGATTTCTAAGATTGGCTCCAACTGTCCCTTAAGGATTACTAAGATTGGCTCCAACTGACCCTTAAGGATTACTAAGATTGACTCCAACTGACCCTTAAGGATTACTAAGATTGGCTCCAACTGTCCCTTAAGGATTACTAAGCTTGGCTCCAACTGACCCTTAAGGATTACTTAGCTTGGCTCCAACTGACCCTTAAGAATTACTAAGCTTGGCTCCAGCCTCCAACTGACCCTTAAGGAATACTAGATTGGTTCCAACTGACCCTTAAGGAGTACTAGGAAGGATTCATACTTCAGCATAAGGAATACTAATCTCAATTCAAAATGAAAATCATAGACGTAAGTGAACTGTGGACTGATAGGATGGACTCAGTAAAAAAACCTTCAAGATTTCCACTTGGGACTTAACTTCTAGTAACCTTGAGTAATGTTAGGTATAATATCTTTGAAACAAAACCTTTTGAGATTTATAGGGAAGGGAATAGGGCTTTTAGGATTTAAAGGAATTGATGGAATTATTGAAATTAAACTTAGGGATTACTCTCTATCTATTGTAACTTTGATATAGTATATTATTATTAGTCAAAACTAAATACACAATGTTGTAGTGTTGTGAAGTCTTTAGACTTAGCATCATACCAAAAACAATATAGAGTGCATGGAAAGTAGGGGTATTGAGTAACTTTATCTTTCTCTTTCAAATAAATTTACTAATGTAGCTTAGAAAAATGGATCTTGAATTAAAAAGGCAAGAGATTGTTTACATGTACATTTAAAATGTTCGCTATTTCTTCATCATGGCCCATGTGTGATATTACCATTGCAAATGGATGCCTTAAGAAGAACTTTTAGGATGGAAAAAGGACCAATAGAACTTTGGAAAAGGAAAAAAAATATACATGGGAAATTCATAGGAAAAGACAACGTTGGATTTCAGTTTTAAGGGCAGTTGTGATAACAAATTACGGATCTTAAATGACAATGCTTCTTTTTATCGCTGCGTTTGGAGCTTCTCATAATCTAAGCCTGCAACATCTCGCCTTGGATCATCACCTAAGTGAATTCATTCTGAGGTTGTATTTGCGGCATGGCAAGATAATGCAAAGGAGCCTCATTTAAAGATAGGAATAAATTTCGCATAGGAAATATGGTAAGTAATGGAGTAAAACGTAAGTGTATTAATTATCTCCCTTGTCTTTGAACATTTTTATTGGTCCTTTTCCAAAGTTTTAAATTGCATCATCTAATGAACATGTTGATCATAATTCATTATACTGATTTTAATAATGACATGTTGTGTCTAATAAAGTAATAATATCATGCAATTCTCAAACTTGTTATTTTAAGTTATATGTAAGAGAGGGGTTCATAAGTCTGGGTGTGGGGGGTAAGGCGATCGCTCGATAGCCTGGCAGTCAGGTGTTTGATCCCTGCATTGGCAGAGAAAGTTCATCCAGATCTTCCGGCATGATTCCCCCTTGTCAGTGACAGCTGTCTAGTCGTTTTGAGGGAACGAAAAACCGAGGTCCTGTCCTGTGTACACATTAGTCCGTGGGTGCCTAAAGCGGTGGACACACTAGCCCAATCATTCGTTGTTGAAGTTAGCCTGGTGTGTCCAGTATCATTTGGTCAAATGATTTGCCCGAATCAAACATGGTTGATATATTCGGCCGAATTATTTTTGCCTAGTGGGTCCACTTTGCCAAAGTGTTCAGCTGAATGTAGAATTTATTAGACATGATTGGCACCATGTTTAATCATGTGATCTGAAAGGTGATGCAATCAACAGGGGAATGGGCAAAGTGTCCACCCATTTGGTCAAATAATATTCGCTGCCGATTGATCCGGCTTATGTGTCCACCACTTTAGTATAGAAACAATGTTTCAAATTTGGCTGTTTACCATAACGCAAATTTAGTCGATTGGAATACAAGTAAGAAGTTGAAACAAAGGTTCGGATTGGATTGGTATCCATTGGCTCATTTGTCCAATCAATTTTGGGGAAAAATCCTTTGTCATTGTGGATGGGTTGCATTTCATTGTCAAGTTGGTTGTCTCACGTAATTGTAAGGGTTGATCGATAAGTCAGGGTTGGTGCATCATTTCATGGTCAGAGTTCGTTATGGGTGTGCATTTACGAGTGATCATCAATCGTAAAAATTGCAATAGATATCGGTGGTTGACTATGGAGCATTTGCCATATAGCTACCCCTGCCCGACCGTCCCTTTCAATAATTAACCTAGAAATGCTGGGAAATAAATAAACACTTGACAGGACTTAAAAGATTAGTTCAGTTACTTCTATCCAATCTTGCCCCACAAATATAGAGAGAAATGGTGTTTAACGTCCACTTGACACAAACTAGGTCATTTCAGGACTAACATGGTTTAATTTTATATTTCAATAATTCGCATGTGTGTAGGGATCTTTAGTAGTGGATAGAAAACGGAGGACAGGAGAAAACCCATGAGGTTGGACAGACAACCGTACTCCTTGTGACATACAACCGGGGAATCCAAACCCCGCAAGTTAGTTGATTCAACCCTAATTTTTGATGACCAAGTAACTATAAACACTGGTAATTATTTGATTTGGCACAATTCAATCTAAATAAATATTTTGAACACTGTGAAAAACAAAAAGCAGCTATAACTTAGAAAAAATATTTAATTGTATGTTACAAAAAAGATAACACTGTAAGTATATTTGCTGAAACCAAAGGAGGCACAGGGAAAAGGTAAGCAAGATACATCATGTAACCAACAAATAGTTCTATTGATAAACTATAACATACTTATGGAAGAACAATTACTGATTTATTTAGGCAACGTTACGAAGAGTTTTCTCTCAACGTTTTCAAGCAAGTACAGTAAAAAAATGTGTGAGGCAAATATTTATAGACAAGCAATAACAACAAATCAGTAAACATGTTCTCTGCAGGAAGATTATTCAAATCTGAATTATTTACATTTCTGACATGCAACTTGTCACACGGCAACATATTTCAATACACAAGTAGATAAAAAAAAGTAGCAATTAATTAGCTACATGTATCAACAAAGATAGGTTGCCAGGCAACGAAACATACGCCCACAGCAGCTAAATCGTCCGGGCAGTCAACAAGAGTTGTCGCATATTTTACTTTTTTCAGTAATGAAACATTTATAATACATTAGAATCATACAACAAGTAACAATTCATTATGTAATTATCAGAAAATCATTCGAATTTGTTTGGCTTTGATAAAGTTCTCCTCCATGCTAACGTTTAGTATACGAAACACTTAATATTCTGAAAATCAATAGGATTCTTCGTCTCATGAACATCAATACTGTGTATAAATTTCAAGTCAATCGGATATTAACTTTAGCCTCTAGAGCATCAACAAGATTTTTTGAAGTGATCAAGGGCCATAACTCTGGCAGTAATTATCGGAACTCGCTGAAAATCAATAGGCTTCTTCGTCTCATGACCCTAAACACTGTGTATAAATTTGAAGTCAATCGAATATTACCTTTAGCCTCTAGAGCGTTCACAAGATTTTTCAAAGTGATCAAGGGCCATAACTCTGGCAGTAATTATCGGATATCGCTGATAATCCCTAGGCTTCTTCGTCTCATGACCGTAAACACTGTGTATAAATTTAAATTCAATCGGATATTACCTTTAGCCTCTTGAGCTTTCACAAGATTTTTCAAAGTGATCAAGGGCCATAACTCTGGCAGTAATTATCAGATATCGCTAATAATCCCTAGGCTTCTTCGTCTCATGACCGTAAACACTGTGTATAAATTTAAATTCAATCGGATATTACCTTTAGCCTCTAGAGCTTTCATAAGAATTTTCAAAGTGATCAAGGGCCATAACTCTGGCAGTAATTATCGGATATCGCTGACAATCCCTAGGCTTCTTTGTCTCATGGCCTTAAACACTGTGTATAAATCTTAATTCAATTAGATATTAACTTTAGCCTCTAAAGCGTTCACAAGATTTTTCAAAATGATCAAGGGACATAACTCTGGATGCAATTATCGGATATCGCTGAAAATCAATAGGGGACTTCCTCTGATGACCTTTAACACTGTGTATAAATTTAAAGTCAATCGGATTTTAACTTTAGCCTCTAGTGCGTTCACAAGATTTTTTGAATTGATAAAGGGCCATAACTTTGACAGCAATTATCGGAAATCGCTGAAAATCAATAGGGGTCTTCCTCTGATGACCTTAAACACTGTGTATAAATTTAAAGTCGATCGGATATTAACTTTAGCCTCTAGTGCGTTCACAAGAAATTGTGGACGATGGACGGACGGACGGACGGACCGACGGACGGACGGACGGACGGGGGCGACGGCAATATACGACCACATTTCTATGTGGGCGTATAAAAAGGCAAACAAGGAGGAAAAAACCTGCCTTTCTACGTGTTTTTGCAGTTCCATATCATGTGAACAGCAAGGACTTTCATAACAAACCTTCAGAATTAAATGTAGAATCTGAATATATCAAAAACTAGATTTTCATGAGGATCCTTTATCCAGAGCTGGTCACTTATTTGAAAATATTTTATTCTTATTAAATGATCCAGAACACTAGCAAATAGCAATTCTTGCCAAAAAAACTATTTCCATATGAAATTGTCTGCAAGATATTAAATCGTCTTTAGTTATCTTGTCACTCAAATTCTATTCTGTATTATATCAGTTCATCCTTTATTCTTAGGTTTCAAGGGAATATTTCCTGCAAATAGAAATAAAAACAGACTATCAATGACATGTGAAGTTTCAACTAAGAAAAGACAAAACCACTCACAAGAGTTATTTCCCTTGATATAGCAGGCAAGAAATGGGGGAATAAATCATATTTAAGTAAAGATTTGCCATACTGGTGTTAGAAGAAATATGAATCCCCAAAGAATCATACTGAATATAAATTCCGAAGAGTGCTTTCATAGAAATTGATCTTGCTAAATTTCCCCCGTAATAATCAAATTAACTTTCATGAAAACAATCCATTCATATAAAAAAGCAATTTATAGTTTGTTTCAGGATCTTAGACAATGAGAATAACAATAATATTGCTAATTTAAGTAATCACCTGGTGGGGCTACAAAATAGTCTTCTTCTGTTTTGACTGCATTCATCAACACATCTTTCTTACAATTACCTTCTGTCACTTCATCTTCCCTCAAATACACAGCACTGAAATATATAATAGAAACCATAATAGTGAAAGAGAAATGGGGTCCACTACCACTATAGGTAATTTCGAGTTTAACATATGGTTCAGTTGTATTTCAATAACTGCTTGTGTCTTCAATTAGCCCAGGTTAAGAGAAGAAGAGTAGGATGTTAAACCCCATTTCATTTTAGAAACCATGAGAGAGAGAAATGGGGACCACTAGGTCATTTCGATTCTAACAAATAGTTCAGTTTTTTTTCAATAATTGCTTGCGTGTCAGGGTCTTTCGTGGGAGGAAACTAGTTGACCTGGAGATGTCAAGTACAAATGGGGAATTGAAACCACACACTTCGGCCATCTTATTGGTGATGGGTAATCCATAAAACTTCAGCAAGAGCTATCAACCTATCTTTTGATTTATTTAATATTCAAAAAGCCATTTTAATATCAGTACCTGTTTTCTAAAACAGTATCTAAAGGTTTCACACCTTCTGTTCCAACAACATGGAGTTGGTTTGCCGTTTTGATAGCTTCAGTTAATCTATCAATAGCTTCTTCATTATTTAGCTCAACCAAACCCAATCTCTCTAACTGATCTATCTGTTCTTTACTTATATTTGGAATCTAAAATAAGAATTTAGTAAATTTTTATAAAAACAAATGGTCCAGGGACCTTATTCATCAGTATGCACAGAACATTTTGCTTTACCGGTACCTTCTCCTTTATTTCCAGCTCTATTTAATTAAAAACAATTTGTCCAGGGATTTTACTTTAATCCTTTATTTCCCGCTCTATTATTATAGACGATTTATACCTTTGGTAAGTTTTCTGAACTTTTCAAGTTATTCCATGTTGAAACAAAGGGTACCTGAAATCGAAGATAAACAAAATATTATTATTATAAAATCTGGGGCTTGGTGGGCCTATCATTGTACATTGCAGAATGGGCAGCAATTTATAGGCCTACTTGTATGTAATTATGTAGACTTGAGTGTACAAGAACACTCCAAAAGCTAAACACAGGACATTGGATTCACTTTCTATTTCAATGACTGTCACTAATGCTGTGTAGGCTTAGCCTACTACTTGTCAGTCCTGCAATGTGCCTATAATTAGCCTAATTGCCAAAATAGGATAGGTCCTGTTATGTCAACAACAAAAAATAACAACGCTATTGCTTTGGGGCTGTGACAGGTTTCAAACCCCTCCCTCAACTCATTTAAAATCTAGTTGAGACACTATGTAGGCCTACTACTTTAAGGCTAGCCTACTCTGGTCTGATGTAGGCCTAGCTTATTAAAAGTTTAAAACGTTTTAATTTAGTGTTTTAGTTTTATTTCATCAATAATAATAATATCAATTGTGTTACAACCGGCGTAATTACTTTGGTATGTACGTGCTTGTTGTGCAACAAATATTGCCTTCCAAACAAAACAAAACAATTAACTTGACGAAATTTGAACATTTCAATTGCACTCTTTCCAGGCTCTTTTCATAAAATTTAATTTACAGTGCAAGGGCACTTGCGTGATTGGCGTAGGAATATATCCAGGGTCCTGTTAAAATACTACATTGATAATAAATTATACGTGAATTTAAACATATATTATTACAAACGTAAATGAGCCATGGTATTTTTGTTGTAGTTTTAAAAGATTTTATCGTTGATTGGTATTAATAATTAATAAGGGTTCTCGGTACTATATACCGGAAATGTAAGTTGTTTATTTACAGGGTGTTGCTAGGCACTTCCGTTATTTCATTAACGTGTTCTGAAATTCTTTATCCTAAACTCAAAATGAATAGTATTGGTGAAGAATGTACCACTCTAAAAAGAAATTACGAAGATTGCTTTAATAAATGGTTTTCTGAGAAATTTTTAAAAGGAAATAATGAGGACGACTGTGCTCCCCTTTTCAAAGTGTATCAGACCTGCATCAAGGTAAAGACAAATATTTTGCCAATTTTAGGACTTTGACATTTCTGATGAAATCGTATGATCTAGATTATCATACCATTATTGATTCATTTAATTAACATATCGGAGCTAAACAACTCAACAGATTTCAAAGGAGAATGGCTGGCCACCTCTGGCTTGCGACTGTGGTTTCGAGCCCTGATGTGAGCGTAGGCCCTATATGTGGCATCACTGGCATGGAAAAAGGGGAGCCTTCTCAATCTCGTGGGTTTCCTCCGGGCACTCCGGTTTTCTTCCCACTGCTAAAGACCCCTACGCCCAAGCGAATTAATGAAATAAAATTAAACCATGTTAGTCCTGAAATGACCTAGTTGTGTTGAGTGGACAATAAACCCCATTTCTCTCTCTCTCTTCAAAGGAGAAGTTACAGTTTTCTTTAGCATCATCGGCAGAAATGTGGGATCATTTCATGGACCTTATATTAATAATTATAACCATGATGCATGGTGATGGTGTGATTAAGTAGGCTTATGGTTATGCAACTTTGAATGTGAAGTAATATTATTGTAAGGTTCGAATACACTGAGCTGTATTTCTTTTCGTCTATTTTAAGGTTTAGGAGTCTGGAAATTCGTGGCTTTCCAAATGATTTAATTATTGTAAACTTGAGTGCCTGGAAAGGCAAGGCTTGGTGTTTTTTGGTACTTCCGCCTTGTTCGCGGGTTAAAAATTTAATAAGTAAAGTTCGTGGTTTTACTTAAGTATGGGTGAAGTTCGTGGTTTTGCCTATACATGTACGTTAAGCTATGGTGGATAACAAATCTGGTAACTATTGTCGCATATTTAATTACTATATAAAGTTATAAGGTTCTCTATTCCTTGCATTTAAAGAATTTGTAGTCATGTATTGTAAAGCATGCTTCCCCTAGTTTTCGTAGATTTGTGGTCATACTGAGTCGTAATGTTTGCAAGTACATGTATCCTTTATTTCGTTGGTTTAGTGCTATTACTATTATTAGTATTATGTTAGTTTTTGATGAATTATTTAGACTTTCGTTAACAAGTCTTTGTAAAGTTCATCACAGCGGTTCCCCGTCCCTGTACGTTAAGTGTAGTTGTCTCCCTTCAATCATTCTTGTAAATAATTCTTGTCATTTCTCTGTTTAATTTGTTGTATTATTATTATATATTTCAGTTAATCGTTCCAATCAGAAATTTCGTTGTTTGTTTTTTTTATCTGAAAGGGCGCATTGATAGCCACCCCACCTAAACCCGCCCTTCGTGGAAACTTGGCAGGAATGTACAGACTACATATATTAACAGATTTATTCATCTAGCCGTCATCAATCATGGAGTCGGGAAACGATGTTAACCCCGAGGACAGTATTTCTCAGACATCCGGGAATTCTAGAAGATCTGTTCGTTTAAAACAAGAACGGGAAAATGCAGAACTGATAGAAAGGCAGAAATTTGTTTTAAGAAAACAGAAGTTAGAAAGGGAGCGACTTAAGTTACGACAAAAGGAAGAGTTATTGAATATTGAAGAAGAAATAGCCATAGCTAATGCCAGAACACAAGTGGTGCTAGACATTAGTAATAGTAATGAGGAGACTCTAATTACAAGAAGTGTTGCTAATTCTGATTCAGAACTGAATTTTAATATTATCCGTTCCCCTACTAATGCACAAGAACAAAAACATTTTGCAGAATTAAATGATAATCATCTCCGTGCCTCTGCTTACGTGCAAGGTCAACAACCTCCTTCATTTTTTAATAATATTGACACCCAGCCTTCGCAGACATCGGTCACTACCGAGATAGTTCAACATTTAAGGAGACCCGCAACAGAAATCAAGAAGTTTGGTGGAAATCCGATAGAATTTCCTCAGTTCATGAGACAGTTTCGTACTAAGGTGGTAAGTTGTACCTCAAACGACGATGAGCGCCTTAACTATTTGGAGCAGTATACGTATGGACAGCCGAATAAGATTGTATGTGGTTACAGTTATCTGGAAGCTTGTATAGCCTACCCTGCAGCTGTCAAGGAATTGGAGGAACGCTATGGAGATCCCAATATTATTGCCAATGCTTTTGTTAAGCGAGCTTTGGACTGGCCAACTATAAAGTCAGATAATCCCCGTTCCCTAGACGAATTTGGTATTTTTCTAACAGAGTGCTTGAACGCAATACGTGGAATAGATGCAATTAGAGTCCTTCAGTACCCTGATAACATGAAGAAACTAATCTGCAAGTTACCATTTTACCTTCACGACCGTTGGAGGAATATAGTACAGAAAAACAGAGACCACGGCGACGATGTCAACTTTAAACACTTGGTGGATTTTGTTAAGCTAGAAGGAAAGAAATCTACTGACCCCCTTTATGGAAAGGATGCTTTGTATGATAACTCCAGGAAGGAATCAAGTAAACATTCTAATTCGTCATATGGTAATAATTCTTCAAGTCAGCCAAGGTCAAAGGGCACATTTATAACTCAAACTAGACCAAGCCTTAATCCTGCGTGTGAACCGAAAATCAAGTTTGAGTGTGAACACTGTAATGGAAATCACAAACTTGAAGACTGTCAGTCGCTTTATAAACTTACACAGGAAGAAAGATTAGTTGCCATTAGAAACCTCAACCTTTGCTTCGCCTGTCTTAAACCAGGACACTTTAGTCCAGCCTGCCTAAATCGTTTGATATGCAAACACTGCAAAAGGTTACACCCGTCTGTATTACATATTAATTACGCAAACACACAGCCCAAGACTGCAGCATATGTAACACATGGGAGTTATACGAGGGCCGGAGAAGCCAACTCAAAATTAGTTACGATGCCCATAATTCCTGTAAAGGTCACAACTACCGATGGATTGGTCATAGTGGATACGTACGCTTTTATGGATCCAGGAAGCAGTGTATGCTTTATAAGAAACTCTCTTATGGAAAGGTTAGGCATTTTCGCACCAAAAACTCACCTGGATATTGAAACTATGCAGGGTTCCGGCTTCATATCTTCATCTTTAGTTAAGAATTTAGAAGTTTTTAATCCTGATTTAAGCGATAAAGTCTGTATACCTGCTTGTTATTCGAAAGACCGCATACCTGTTACCAGACAACATATCCCACTTAAAAGTGACATCAAAAGGTGGACCCACCTGTCAGAGATTTACATACCAGACTTACCCAAAGATGTTGAAATTGGTTTACTTATTGGTAATAATATGGCAGAGGCATACACCCCATTTGATATGAAAGTTGGACCTAAGGGAAGTCCCTACGCTTCAAGATCTGCACTCGGTTGGATTTTGTGGAACGTTGTTCGAGAAATTGGTTCCCCATGTAATGTAGTTCAAGTTAATAGATTAGAAGCTAGAATTATTTCAGAGGCAGAGTATCTTAAATCGTTGGACCTACTTGTAAGAAGAAGTTTCGATTTTGATTTCCCAGAAAGTATTGTTAACGATAAAACAGAAAAGTCAGTTGAAGATAAATTATTTATTAAAAAGGTTGAAGATACAATTTCATTCAAAGGTGGACATTACGAGGTCGCCCTCCCTTTGAAAGATGATAATTTATCACTGCCAGATAATTACTTGCAAGTTTACAACAGGCTCATTTCCCTGAAAAAGAAAATGGAGAAGAATGAAAATTTTCGTCACGACTACGTTTCGTTCATGGCTAATTTAATTAGAAATGGTTATGCTGAAAAAATTCCTGAAGTTGAAATTCACACCAATAATGTTGTATGGTACGTACCACACCATGGTGTATACCACAAACGCAAGAATAAACTACGCACAGTCTTTGATTGTTCCGCCCGTCAGGATGGCATTTCGTTAAATGATGTCCTACTGCAAGGTCCTGATTTAGCTAACTCGCTAATTGGTGTTCTACTTAGATTTCGTTTTGGAAGATACGCCTTTATGTCTGACATTGAGGCGATGTTTCACCAGGTCAAGATTCCTAAAGATGACCGTGACAAATTTCGTTTCCTTTGGTGGCCTGATGGTTCGTGGGACAGTCCGCCTGCAAAATATAGGATGACAGCTTACTTATTTGGTGCTGTTTCCTCTCCAAGCGTTGCCAACTTTTCCCTGAAAAGAACAGCACTTGATAATAAAGAAGATTTTGATGATGAAACAACAGAAACTTTACTTAATGACTTTTATGTGGATGATTGTTTACATTCTCTTGACGATGAACATTCAGCCATCAGGTTAATACAAGAACTGGTGGAACTTTGTAAACGTGGTGGATTCAGGTTACATAAATGGATTTGTAATAGTCAATCGATACTTACGACAATTCCGGAATCCGAGAGAGCAAATGACAATTTGTTTATGTTGGGGGAAACAGAAGATGTCATAGAACGTGCACTTGGTGTGTATTGGAATGTGTCAAACGACTCATTTACCTTTAAAGTAAATTTTCAAGATCAGCCTAATACACGTAGAGGTCTTTTGTCAATTTTGTCATCTGTTTTTGATCCACTTGGACTGGTATCTCCCGGAATTCTACCTGCAAAAAGACTTATGCAAAAACTGTGTACAAATGGATGCACATGGGATCAACCAATTGATGGAGAACAACTTATTAAGTGGAGAGAATGGATTGAAAACTTACGGTTATTAGAAGGCCTTGAAGTACCTCGCTGTTTGAAACCTACAAGCTTTGGCCAAGTAACTTCTTGTCAGCTACACTATTTCGCAGACGCAAGTGACATTGGATACGGTATAGCTTGCTATATGAGATTTGTAGATATATATGGTAATATATCATGCAATCTATTGTTAGGAAAATCCAGAGTGGCTCCAATTAAACAACAGACAATCCCAAGAATGGAATTAACAGCAGCTACAGTAGCCGTGAAAATGAGTTTGAAGATGAGTCAAGAGCTAAATGTTCGAGTAGATCATACCTACTTTTGGACGGATAGCACGACAGTATTAGGGTATATTAGTAATAGAACAACCAGGTTTAAAACTTTCGTGTCCAACAGGATTTCTTTAATCCAAGAAGCTACAGATTTCAGTCAGTGGAGATATGTTAGTAGCAAATTAAATCCGGCGGATGATGCATCAAGGGGATTAACCTTTGATAAGTTGATCGGTCATAAAAGATGGTTCAATGGCCCAGAATTTCTTAAAAAACCAGAAGCTGACTGGCCCGAACAAGTAAATAAATTTCAAATAGCTGAAGATGATGTTAATGTTAAAGTCAATATCTATGCTACAATTGAAACAACTCAAGAAGAAAAGCCTTTGGATAAATTAATACAGCACTACTCAGATCACAATAAGTTGATTAGAGCTGTAGCATGGTGGAAATTGTACTTCAAATACTCACGGAAGGATACGTTGTCAGGAAGAAATTTGAATCTGGAGGATATTACTGATGCAGAAATGGTAATTATTAAACACGAACAATCTAAAGCGTGGGGTATTGACCCCAATCAAAATTTGAATATAAACTCTTTAAAAAAGCTAGATCCAGTTGTATTAGATGGTGTATTACGAGTTGGTGGTAGACTAAGCAAAGCTGATATTCCATTTCATTCTAAGCACCAGATAATTATTCCGAAAACATCGAAATTATCAAGCCTCATTATTAGAAAGGCTCACAAAATGGTTGGTCATCTTGGCAAGAATGCAGTATTATCTGAAATTCGAAAAACATATTGGATAGTTGGCTGTAGTACTTTAATTAAACAGATACTCTCAAAGTGTGTGATATGTAGAAGATATAAGGCACAAACATTAAATCAAAAAATGGCAGACTTACCTATTGAGAGAATTGAACCATTTCATAAACCCTTTTATCATTCTGGAATGGATTACCTAGGTCCATTTGAAATTAAACGTGGCCGTTCTGTGGTTAAAAGATACGGAGTAATATTTACTTGTTTTAATTCTCGCGCAGTGCACTTGGAAATCGCTGATACGCTCGACACAGACTCCTGTGTGAACGCTATAAGGAGATTCGTTGCGCGAAGAGGTCATGTGCATTCAATTAGAAGCGATAATGGGACTAACATAGTTGGTGCTGCTGCGGATCTTAAAAGAAGTATTAGAGAACTTAACAACAATAAAATAGCTGGTGAACTTTTACAACGTGGTATCCAATGGTACTTTAACCCCCCTTCCGCCTCGCATTTCGGTGGGGCCTGGGAGAGGCTTATTCGTGAAGTAAGAAAGGTTTTATATTCGCTTCAGCATGAACAATTAAGCAGAATGGATGACGAAGGTTTCAGAACTCTGTTTTGTGAAATAGAAGCAATATTAAATAAGAGACCTATAACTAAACATTCAGATTCTGTAGATGATTTGGATTGTCTCTCACCTAATCATCTACTTGGACTTGGTGATAACAGTGAATATTCTATTACTGTTTCGAATAAAACCGATAATTATATTAAGAGAAGATGGAAACAGGTCCAGTATTTAAGTGATATTTTCTGGAAGAGATGGGTACAAGAATATCTCCCTAATCTACAGGAAAGACAAAAGTGGCTTAAACCCAAAGCAAATGTAAACATTGGTGACATTGTTCTTCTTGTGGAAGGAACTGTTAGAAATTCGTGGGCTTTGGGTCGCGTAACTGATGTGACATTTGATAAACGTGGTTTTGTTCGTATTGTTACTCTCAAGACAAAAACAGCAACATTATCTAGACCTATACATAAGTTGTGTACTATATTAGAAGCTGACAATTCGTAAATTATCGCTGATTCGTTAGAGACACTAACTTAAGTGTGCATGATATTTGAACTGTGTTTATATTTTGTGCATGCATTTTGTTTACATGTCAATGTTTTATTTAAAATATTTTTTTAATCGTTAGCATAGAATGTAACAATTAAGAGGGCCGGTATGTAAGGTTCGAATACACTGAGCTGTATTTCTTTTCGTCTATTTTAAGGTTTAGGAGTCTGGAAATTCGTGGCTTTCCAAATGATTTAATTATTGTAAACTTGAGTGCCTGGAAAGGCAAGGCTTGGTGTTTTTTGGTACTTCCGCCTTGTTCGCGGGTTAAAAATTTAATAAGTAAAGTTCGTGGTTTTACTTAAGTATGGGTGAAGTTCGTGGTTTTGCCTATACATGTACGTTAAGCTATGGTGGATAACAAATCTGGTAACTATTGTCGCATATTTAATTACTATATAAAGTTATAAGGTTCTCTATTCCTTGCATTTAAAGAATTTGTAGTCATGTATTGTAAAGCATGCTTCCCCTAGTTTTCGTAGATTTGTGGTCATACTGAGTCGTAATGTTTGCAAGTACATGTATCCTTTATTTCGTTGGTTTAGTGCTATTACTATTATTAGTATTATGTTAGTTTTTGATGAATTATTTAGACTTTCGTTAACAAGTCTTTGTAAAGTTCATCACAGCGGTTCCCCGTCCCTGTACGTTAAGTGTAGTTGTCTCCCTTCAATCATTCTTGTAAATAATTCTTGTCATTTCTCTGTTTAATTTGTTGTATTATTATTATATATTTCAGTTAATCGTTCCAATCAGAAATTTCGTTGTTTGTTTTTTTTATCTGAAAGGGCGCATTGATAGCCACCCCACCTAAACCCGCCCTTCGTGGAAACTTGGCAGGAATGTACAGACTACAATTATATTGAGCCGTTTGTTTGGAAATGATCTTCAAAACAATATATTATATGAGTACATAATATTTTTAAAGTCTCACCTCTGTCCTTTGACGTTATAAACCTGACAATTCCATAATCTTAATAATAATATCACAATTTTAAAAGGTCTATTTTTTTCTTCTTTTTTGTAGAAAGCCATTAAAGAAAAAAATCTAGATTTAGATAGCATGGAAAATGATGTACTGGGGACAGAGTTTGAGAAACCACCACCGCCAGTGTCCAAATAACTCAGTGAAGAAGATAAATGCATCATTTTGATTATTTCATGAATGTGTGAGTGTGATCCATATTCATCATTCATATCCCTTTGTTCTGAAGTGAGAGGCTGGTGTGTGATATTGTTTTTTTGTAAGGTTGTTAGTGGAAATGGAACTAATATTAACATTTCTTTATTAATATTTATACAAGAGGCAAAGAACTGTCATTATATTAATTTGTAATGAATGCAATTTTTTATAATTGTTGATTTAAGTAAAATGTCTTTTTTTACTTGTAGTTGTGCATACTAACTAAAAGAATCATTAAATAAAACTGGGTTTATGCCAATATATATGCTATTAGGATTATTGATTTTTAAAAGGCCTGTCAGCTTTTACAGTGTTTGTTAGTTTTTGCAGATAGTTTTTACTTGCTGTTAAGTTTCATTTTGGCTACTCAGGGCTAATTCTTGAAATTTCTAAGGCTTGACAATTGACAATTTGAAGTTACTTAACCTAAAAGCGAGAATTTTAAATTTTATATGTATTTTGCTCAAAAGGTTTTCAACTCACTATTATACGAGCATGGGCATTATTTCCCACCCTTAAAAATCACTGACACAGGAAATTACCACCATTGTTTTATTATTGCCAACATGGACAGTCACATTCAATTGTTGTAATTTGCAGTTGAAAATGATATATTTGCCAATTTCTCAGCTAGCAATAGTGAATTATGGGATTATTCTTTAACAAGGTAGGAATGGTTATGGATACCATCTATTTTAAGGCTTTATTTTAATAAATTTTAAAAATATAACTTAAAAATTTGATATTTCCGCTTTAACAGATGTTCTTTCCTCATCTATACATCTTATCATGTGAGAAACAGTAGTCTTTGTACATGTCTAATGAGCTAATTAATTGCTTTTTTGTACATTATTAGAGAGAGTATATTTTTATATTGTAAGACATATTGAATATTGAGACAGTACAAATGTACATGTACTTGAATATTATTAGTTATTAAAATTTTGTTAACTAAATGAGTACCTGTATCTTTTTGTGTTAATTTTTTTGTCTGTTATATCTTATTAACCAGATTTCACTTGATTTGATAGTACTGGTACTCTTATTGTTCACAATACCCATGAACTATCAGTCCGGATGGGCTAGTGGTCTAGAATGCCGCGCTTCAACCTCTAGCTGGCCGGTCACCTCTGGCTTGCAGTTTCCTCCGGGCACTCCAGTTTCCTCCAACTACTAAAGACCCCCACGCACAAGCATATTGAAATAAAATTAAACCATGTCCCGAAATCACCTAGTTGTGTTGAGTGGAATTTAACCCTTTTTCTCTCACTCTCTCTCCGTACG
The DNA here is from genome assembly GCA_917208275.1 of Patella pellucida. Classification (NCBI taxonomy): domain Eukaryota; kingdom Metazoa; phylum Mollusca; class Gastropoda; family Patellidae; genus Patella; species Patella pellucida. The sequence goes on from OU795041.1 coordinate 15,357,479, forward strand.
TAACTAACAAAAGTACGAAAATTGGTTGGTGGCAGTTAGCGTGTCCTAGATGTTTAGAATGCTATGAGTCTTGTCCTGGCTTTTTTTCTAGTTTTCTATTTGTTTATATGTGATGTGGTTATCCAGCATCATTGTTTCACACTTGACACCACTACTGGCACTAGTTTTGTTTTTAAGTCCTACTCATATTATACCACAGCAAGGACTGGGTTTGCAAATTTTTTTCCCACAACGGAGAGAAAGAGAAATGGGGTTTAAGATCCACTCGATGCAAACTATGTTATTTCGGGACTAACATATGGTTTAATTTTATTTCAGTCATTTGCTTGTGCGTAGGGGTCTTTAGCAATGGGAGGAAACCAGAGGACCCAAAGAAAACCCACGAGGTTGGATACTCACAACAGTGGGATTTACCATGCTTATTTGGTTGAAATGATGCTGTTGGTTGATTTTGTATTCTGTTTTGACTGCAGATGGCAAGCCTCTGTTGCTTTTGCAAGTCATAGCTAAGCAAAATAGTCTCTTCTTAGTGTTACTAACTTTTAAACAGCAGATCATGTCATTTAAGTACGTAATAATAATGTTAAGACTATTGCATACGGTCCATAGAATAATAAGTACCAGTGTGTGAAGTATGTCTGTTTATTGGTTGGTTTTGCCTTTTCATTCAACACAAAATAGGTCATTTAAGGACTTACATCTGGTTCAATTTTATTTCAAAAATTTGTATGCATGTAGGGGTCTGTAGCAGTGGAAGAAACACACACGGTTGGACAGAAGGCCCTATTTGACATGCAAGGGGGAATCAAAACCATGCAACGAAACCGGCTTTATGATGCAACTTGCATATTATGTTCACCATTGAGCCACCCACCACCCCCTGGATAGCAAAGAGGCAAGACAATAATTAATCATTGTAGAACTTCGGAAGTCTATCAGAACTATAAAAACATATTTTAGGATTTTTATTTTAATTCTCTGTTATGTACATAAATAATTAGTTTTCTTTACACATGTAAATATCTACCTCAACATACAGAATTTGGGACAATCTCTCTCAGATTGCTTCAATATATCTGGATAAGAATTTTAATGACAAATAAATTATCTTATTGACAGTGAAATGATTCCTATACATTAACATTAATTATTGTATTATATAAACATAGCTTCCAACAATATATAGTTTATATATAAAATATCTAACATTTATCTCAATATCAACCACATAAAAATATCAATATCCTTTTTACTGAAATAATGTTCATTAACATGCAGTCAAATGGGTTTACTGTTGGATCCCGTCTCAGCCATCTTTATACTAATCCAATGATTCTCAACCAGTGTGCTGCGAAATTTTGAACGGCACACTGTGAAAATGCGTAAAACCAATTGATCCCAGTTGAGTATTCATAAGTGTCTATTGGTACGTTCATAGCTGTGGGGGTTTTTAAATTTAGTTTTGAATTATTCTGTCTCTATGACTTGTCTCTGTCTATACAGTTGTATGCCGTCTTTTACTTGCCATGTTTTTATTTTGCAAAATTCAAATATATTTCGCTATTTTTCATGTGTTCCAAGGTTGAGAACCAGAACCACTGTAATAAGCCAATGTCCGACTGAAAAATCTAAGTGTTAATTTTTTTAGCCTAATTGTCCAGATATATACATGTATATTTTTTGTTTTTAAAAATATAAAATAGTCAGGACAGGATATAATTGCTCCAATTAACACTTGAAGCTCATGCCTGGTTAAACATGCTCCTAAACTTTTTTATGTGTGGTTGCTGCATTTTTAGCCACTCATTTACTTTTACTTTTCTTTTCAATATAAGCTTATTTTGGCAAAAAAAGAGGAAAAAATATGTTATGTTTCTGGCTATTTCTTATCACAATATATATGTAAGAGAATACTTGGATTTTGGCAAAAAATCTATAGTACATACATGTAAAATATGCAGCATCATAAAATATATAAGAAAAGATAATCAAATTCTTTTACCACTAAATCAAGTCAAATACCGGTATTACAAAATAAATGTAAAATCCAAAACAAAGTGGCTATTGTTACGACGATTCTGAGCAAAGTTTACAGCGAATTCCAAAATGGCTGCCAATCTCCCCAAAACCAGCTTTGAAAAAGGAGCAGTATTTTCAACGTTTTCTGAACTGAACGCAGCAATTAAGAGATGAGAAGGGTTAGGCTTAGGACTATTGTTAGGACTATTTTGACGACTATTCAGTCTTTAACTTCGCCGATGGAAGGCTTTGAAAGCATTGTCGTAACAATAGCCACTGCCAATCCAAAAAACAAAAGAATTTACTTAGGCTTTGATATTCATGGTAAATGTACAGCGCCTAACGACAAATACAACTGCAAAATAGATTCTCCCTCAATCAAGTAACGTAATAAACAAGGCTGATAAAATAGATTCTTTGGCATGGGGTACTTTACTTCTGATGTTTTGAAAGGGACTTGAAGCAATAAATTAGTTTAAATATGGTTTTAGTTCAAATATATCAAATCACACAGCTTGTTTGTACAGGGGAAAACTCCTTAATTTGGTGGTTACCAAGTTACGACACTTGTGTTATAAATATTAATTATGTCCTAATTTTGGTGCAATCTGATTAAAACACAGAGATCCTATTTCGTTTCTTTTTTTAGTTTAAAATTTTGTTTTGCTTGTCTTTAATATACTAGGATATGGAAAAATTGTATAATCTGCGTTCTGGATTACGTAAGGGATTAGCCAATGAAACGGTCTGTGTTTGGCTTGAGATGCAGGGAACCTGACCTTCCACTAGAATCGGTCAGATCTTCATGTAGTAGAGGCCATTAAAAGTACAAAACGCAACAAAATATAGATTTGTATTTAAATCAGATTGAATTTTGGTTGTTATTACAAGTTACAACAATATCTTAATTTAAATTTAGTTTTAATATCGGTTTGCCTGAAAAGTAAATCACAGAATATTTAGGTTTATTACAATTACAAATATATCACACAATTTTCATGTTGTTATATACAGTAAAATTCTATTTATGGATGCAGTCAAATAAAACATCCAAGAATTGCTCAACACTACACAATACAATCTACATGTATGTAACCAGTTGACTAATCCACTTTCACAGCTGAATAATTTGAGAAAACTTCCCACTACAACATGAAATAGATATTGTCCATATTTAATTATTTAATCCATTTCCATTGGAAAAGAACAAGATGTATAATATGTAATAAGTTGACCCTAGCATCACATACATGTAACTTTGCATTCTCCACACAAATGATCGAGCTATTAGCAGAGGTTAATGTGAACTGCAAGGGAAGATAACTCTGTTTGGGAGATTGGTAACTCTGATCACATCCTACCTCAACCATTCACAAAGCCCAACACAGAATTCATTGTAAAACTTATTGTCTATTTTAATGTTCCTATTTGTAACAGAGGAAGCCTAATACAACATCAGTTTCATTTCAGGACAACCCAAGATCACGATAAAGGTACACTTGGAATTGAAACCTTAGCTTAATGCCGCCTCAAACGATCAACTCTTTCGTGTTTTTCATCCCCATCTTCATCACTATGGTAACCACTACGTCCAACAGTATATCCCCTAGTTGCTTGCATCAACTCGGCATCTGGACCTTTATCTCTGTGCTCATAGAGCAAAATATTTAAAGTTTCTTCGTATATTCTCGCTTCAGGAAACTCAACCTACAAATGAAAAATAATTTTTACACACTGAAAATTCAAATTTCAACTATTTAAAAGACAAAAGCATTAGGAAAGCCGATTTCCCTAAATAAAAATAACAGACAGCTTCTTTTGATCCTTTGACACAGTTTAACAAAGCATATGTATCTCACTCAAATGTAAATGTAAGTCCCTTTTCTCATTGCTTCATGATGGAAAATTGTCTAACATTATGATAAATAAAGGGTACCTGCAACTTTATGTAATACTAAGTTACCACTATTACGATTCGGACTACAATTGAAAACAGGGTTTTAATCATGGTGCTCCTGTCCAGTATTATCATAATATATTAAGGTCAGTCATAGCAATCGACTTGATGGTATTGAAACATTTCTGAACGTATCTGCATCTTTCTGTCTGAGGAAAGATTAAAGTATCTGAAGCCATTATTACGTCCACTCGGCTTGCGCTTAGGTGTCTTTAGCAGTGGGGAGGGGAGACCGAGGACCCTGAGAAAACCCACGAGGTTGGACAGGTGATCCAACTCCTTGTCACGTCAATGCCTTTGAAGATTCACTTTTTCAATACAATCCCAGCCCTGATAATGAAAAAATATAATATTGTACCTTTGTGTGTTTCTTGTCTGTTCCATACACAATTGATGTACAACAGACTTCTGCTATCTTCTGAGCATGTCCGTAAAATGACCAACAGCAGATTTCATTACTGCCGATAACATCTTTAATAAACATGACACGTCTGTTAAAGCGTAACGACAGCTTATCAAATAACTCCAAATTCTTTAATAAATTATCATCTGAATTACTGAAAAATAAAAAAGAGAATATCAAATAGTTAGAGAGAGAGAGAGAGGAGAGAGAGAAATGGGAATTAACCTCCACTCCACACAAACCATTAACATATGGTTTAATTTTATTTCAATCATTCGTGCGTAGGGGTAGAAAAAACGGAGAAAACCTGTGAGGTTGGACAAATAGTAACAAATTGGCTAATAAATCTCTGCGATTCAATCTCTAAAAACATTTGCTATTTCATTTCTTATAGGTGCTCGATTGTGACTCCTAGAGATAGAGAAAGAGAGAAATGGGGTTTAACATCCACTTAACACAAACCAGGTCATTTTGGGACTAACACATGGTTCAATCTTCTTACAATAATTTGCCTGCGCGTGTAGGGGTCCTTAACAGCGGGAGGACACCAGAGGGTCAGGAGAAAACCATAGAGGTTGGACAGGCGACCTACTCCTTGTCACATACAACTGCGGAATGGAAACCAAGCCATTTGCTCAATGATCCAAACCCCCTCCTAATTATAAAGATGTGGAGTGGAGTGATGTTCATGTAAGTAAAAAGAATCATGGCAAAATCAAACATGGTGAACTTATTTCATGCAGTGATTGGTAGAGATTTATTCTTACTGAAGTTGTCTACATTGTTGCTTGATATTCTTTAGTGCGCATTGTAGTTATTTTGGGGGCAAAGAAACAATACAATTCTAGAATATTGAATTGAATATAATGATATTTGAAAAGAAAAAAAAATACTTTGTAATCTTACGCTTCTGTACATTCAATAATACCTACCTTGTGTAAGAATATTTATTATTGTGACGATTACATATCAATTTAACTACAGGCTGAAATTAAAATAAATATACCAAATTAATTTATCATATAAATAAAAATTTATTTATCATATTAACACCATAAAAAATGAAACATTCATTATGCAAAAGCTAACTCTGCCTATTGCAGATCTTTCTTTTGGCCTGAAATGTTAGCTAAATCATTAGACATTAATTAACTGATCCAGACCATAATCTACTCTAGATGACATTGCTAGACGTTGGTATTTTAATACATTTTGTGATCGATTATTTGATGTCAAAATGGATAATTGAGACTTTGTTTTTTATCATGCCAACTATAGTAATGATGATTGTGGCTAGGTCTAAACTTCAATTGCTAATATCTCAGTTCAGGCGGGAGCAATTTGACTGAAATTTCCAGCATATTTTTTTTATGTTACCTATTTATAACTATTATAGTGAGAACTTCTAGCTCTTGGTCTAATTTACCTTTAGAGATCTTTTACCTCTTTATACCACTGTTTCATACACTGTGACTGTTGCCCGAAAAGTTTTTATTTTTTTGTTTGATTACCCTTTATTGGACAGAATTGATGGGAGATAGAGAGAGAAATGGGGTTTAACGAGTACTTGACACAAACTAGGTCATTTCGGGACTAACATATGGTTTAATTTTATTTCAATAACTTGCTTGTGCCTTTGGGTCTTTAGCAGTTGGAGGAAACCGGAGGACCCGGATAAAACCCAAGAGATTTGACAGGTGACCCTACTCCTTGTTAGTACAACCACGAATTGATTTGAAACTATGCCAGTCTTCTCAATGACAGGCTTTATGAAACAGCAGCCCGTACATGCTAACCATTCGGCCATCCAACCCCCAAGAATTGATGGGAGAGATTGGTGACAGGGACAAACTCCTGACCGCTTCAATCCCCATTGTAGCTGTAGATTTATATAATTACCTTAAATGTACTGGATACCAGTTGTTGCTCTTCTCTGGAGGAAGTAATTAAAGGGACTTTACAGATTGGTTCAAGTTCTTCACGATTCTTTAATGCTGTTTCTATCTGTGTGACTAGATCCGAGACCAGGTAATACTTGGCTTCTTGAAGTAATTCCATCAGTTCTCTTCTTAATTCTGGTAATGGAACTGTACTGTCTCGTAAAAAATTTAAAATAGAACCAAAGTGCTTTCCACATCTATCGATCAAGATCCATCCTGAAATTTGAAAAAAGAAATCATTTTAATAATAAGTGAAATTTGAATTATCTTTCAGCTGGGCTAACAATGAATATAAATGTGATATTCAACAGATCAAATACAATGATGTATAGTCTTATTAAGATTAAGAACGGTCTCAATATTAGAAGTCTTTGCCATTGGAGTTTTCAATAAAGATGGTTCTAATCATATATTTCTCCACTCTGATTGCTTTATATATGCTTAGATGTATATATCCGAATAGATGTTGCCAATTAGCTCATGTATTATGTATACATGTCTGATGTGAGTGATGTCGATATCACCCTTGGTGGTGGAAGTGGATGTTCAACTCCATAAACAAACGAACGAAGCCAATAACTCTAGGCCTGTCACAAACCATTTTTTCATGTAGGCTATTAATTAGTATGCTACTTAGTATAGTAGTGTTGAGTAAAGAAGCACAAGATCTCCAACATACCTTCTGAGTCTGTCAAAACTTCCATTCTTCCACTGAACATAGCTCGAAGCATTGTATCATGTTTTGTGAGCGTTCCAATTGTCGTATAATGTAACGATCCACCAACATTGAGCTTAACATATTTAGATGTATTTCCCTTTATCACAGTTTTGTGAGAATCACCAGACATGATTGGTGTTAATTCTTTCAAATCTTGGGATTGGGAAACAATATATCCATTAACTTCCAGCTTTGTTTTCTCTTTCCCACCTAAGACCTCTAGTCTTAGTGGTTGTCCCGATTGTCTAATATAAATAAAAGTGAATGAGTCAGGAGAAAGGTCCTTTAGTTTCAATTGAGATAAAAGATTAAGTGAACCCTGAAAAGAATATTTCAATTCCTCAGCCTCACTCACTACTCAGTCGTCAGTCATTGACTCATCAGACTATAGTTCGTTCATCAAATTTAGGATTTTGAGTACCCTGGCATATGAAAATGCAGTCAGTCTGCTTCGACCATCTCGACTCGTTGATAAATCCTCACCTACACAGATCGATAGACATTTAAATAAACTATAAATAAACTCGAAAACACTTATATTGGGCTGAAATGACTTCTATTTTTAGCTTGCTTATCGTATTACAAACAGGAAGTCGTAATATATGACGTCATTGAATGCAAGGTGTACTCGATTACCAACATCTTACTTTTCTGCACCTGGAAATGAAGATGGGCAAACGTCTTGCAAGGACATTTTGTCCAAGGCTACTCTTTCTGAGATCTGAGGTCTTATAAAACGACAATTTGGGAACCATAATGAAACATTTCTGAGAATTCCTGTAAACCATTGACGTTAATTAAAGTGCATAAAACGTATAATAATTTGCATAAGATTAATGAGATATAATCTCTGTTAATGTTAATGTATAGAGTGACTGTGACATAAAAAAAAGAAATATCAACATAAATAGCGTAGGCCTGCTTCATACAATTTACTATATATAGTACCGTAATTAGAGTCTGATAAGCTGATGCTGATGACACATAGTCACGCTGTGCCTAGATAAAACTCCTTTAAAATTAATCCAATATCAAAACCACGAAACTAATTTTAATGACCGGGAAATCTTAAAAGGGCCACGTGTCCGGATAAGTGGTTTTGACGTTCACGTCGTCGACACGACTCATTATTTTGAGCTGAAATTTTGAGACATTCCCCATAAGTTATGGGGAATTGACAGTCTCGGTGGCAGCGAAAAGTTTCGTCTTCAAACGTTCATTCCCGTCGTGGACAGGCTCATTGCCGAAATGGAAAAGCGTCAATGTGCATATGCTTGTCTAAATTCCAGATTCGGCTTTTTAACGGACAGAAATATGCCCAGTTTGACTACGGCGAGTCACGCTAAAAAACTTTTTGAATATTATTCGGACGATCTCGAGGCTGCATTTGTAGACGAGTTTCCGTTATTTTCTGAAATTTACCAGGATAAATTAACAGCACAGGAAATAATTGAGCGCCGCAGGCGCGAATATGCTAGGGGGGTTTGGGGGCATGCCCCCCCCCCCCCAAAAGTTTATTTCTAGAAGCTGGGAGATGCATTTTAAAGCCATTTTGTGACACTAAAAATATATGTTAATGCCGTGCGTCATATCGATATTTCACGTTGGCGGACGAAAGTTTATTTATCATTTAAATTAACAGGATAAATTAACAGCACAGGAAATAATTGAGCGCCGCAGGCGCGAATATGCTAGGGGGGTTTGGGGGCATGCCCCCCCCCAAAAAAAAGTTTATTTCTAGAAGCTGGGAGATGCATTTTAAAGCCATTTTGTGACACTAAAAATATATGTTAATGCCGTGCGTCATATCGATATTTCACGTTGGCGGACGAAAGTTTATTTATCATTTAGTTTTCTATATTATTAATCCCTAAAGAAGTCAATCTGCCTACGAAATGGTTAATCCAGGCCTGATAATGGGACGGGACGGCAAATAGTACCCTAAAAACCGGGACTGCCCGGTAAAACCGGGACGTATAATTGGTAATCCCATGTGTGTATCGAGAAACTTTGGCAGTTTTAAACTCCTTTAAATTTAAGAAAAAAACCAACTAAAATGACATTTATATGTAATATATTCTTATGATCATGTACATGAGAAATACGAATATTTTACGCATAATCAAATTTAAACAGTTTAATGTCATTCTTTTAAAACTATTGGTTCACTGGTTTTTAAATGTGAACTTTCCGACGATTTTGATGCGCGAATTCTTTAATGATGTGGTCAAAATTGAGACGTTTTAGAATCTCGCTTTCAATTGATAGCACTGCCAGAGATGTTAATCTGCCTTGTCCCATGGTAGATCGCAAACAATTTTTTATTCGTTTTAGTTTAGAGAATGACCGTTCTCCCTGCGGCGCTCAATTATTCGCGCCTGCGGCGCTCAAACATAGGTTTTAAAATGTATTAATAGGGCCTACAATTTCTTTTGTGCCTAGGGCCTACGAAAGGGTTAATCCGGGCCTGCCCATAACTGCTGTAAAATATCATATCATGTACATAATATTGCCACCTCTATCCTCCTGTTTTTATTATAAATTTGAATGTATTAAATGAATCATATTTCTGTGTGTGTATATTACATGATCATATTTTTAAATACTTCTACACAGTATTGTTATTATATCAGTTTTAATGTAGCATGTGTTTATATGTAAAGCGCGTTGAAACTTCTGTGTATATATTATTATTATTATTATTATTATTATAACGTACACGGACTTTTATTGCTGAAACTCTGTTAAAATCAGAAGGATTAGCATAGTGATCCCAATCAAGTTGGACCAAGATTATACTAAACTAAAATAGATTTATTTCTTCTTATCATTGCAGAACTTAAAACTATGTTTTTGGCAACAATACAATATTGAATCATTTCAGATATATTTCTCGCACGTTGAACTTGAAACTGAAAAAAAAAAGAATACGAAAGTAATTGTTGTGACTCTTCTTAGAAACAACATTTACATTCCAAAACAACATGGCAGACGAAGCTCTCGCAAAAGCTGGACTTCACTTTGATGAACTGAATAAAATACGAGTTCTTGAACCAGAAGTTGCCCAACAGACATCGGAATTGAAAGAAGATTGCAAAGACTTTGTTGAAAGTAACTAGGCATAATATTTTTTTTTGAATATTTGATGAATCAATGAATGAGATTGCCAGATTGAGATTCAGTTGCTGAGTTGGCTTGTAAATTTATTTATGAAGTATAGAGAGAGAGAAATGGGGTTTGACGTCCACTCGACACACACTAGGTCATTTCGGGACCAACATATGGTTTTAATTTAATTTCAATAATTTGCTTGCGCGTAGGGGTCTTTAGCAGTGGGAGGAAACCCGAGTGCGTGGAGGAAACCCACGATGTTGAGAAGGCGCCCCTATCTCCATGCCAAATACGCTCACACCAGGGCTCGAAACCTCAGCCGCAAGCCAGAGGTAGCCGGCCAGCTAGAGGTCGAAGCGCGGCTCTCTAGACCAATAGGCCATCCCAACCCCCCACCCTTTATTTGAGAAGGAATGAAGATTAAGCTATACTAGCCTTTCTTACATCCTGCTTCTTCAACTGGAACTTCGTAATGATTGTTGTCATACCATAAATCTTCCAATAGTTTTGAGTAATAATAGTAGTACTAGCCTAGTATCACAATCATCAAGCGGTGGACACATTCACTACGACACTAGTCAGACAATTTATGGGGGGTTGGATGGCCGAATGGTTAGCATGTGAGTCAACTGGTGTGGTTTTGAATCCCTGGTTGTACGTGAGAAGGAGTAGGGTCGCCTGTCCAACCTCATGTAGGGTCGCCTGTCCGTCCGTCCGTCCACAATTGTTTGTGGACTCTCTACAGGTCACAATTCTTGTCCGATTTTGACGAAACGTGAAATATAGGTTTATCCCCAAAATATCTCGGCTGCTTTCGATATTGGCATGTATCGGATCAAAACTTCATGGATTATGGCCCCTGATTGTACGAAAAATCACGTTTTTAGCTTGTGGACCCTATAGAGGTCACAATTTTGAGCCGATTTTGATGAAACTTTATATGCATGTTTATAACCCAAAGATCTTGGTTCCTTTCGATATTTGCACCTATCGGAACGTAAATTCCTGAATTATGGCCCCTGATTGTCCGAAAATTCACCTATTTTAGCTCGTGGTACCTCTGGAGGTTACAATTATTATCCGATTTGAAAAACCGTTCGATTATATCACCGTTACACCCTAAGGAAGGTTGAGTTCAAATTTTGGAAAAATCGGACCAAAATTACCATACAAAATGGCCGCCGTTCGTACGCAAATACTGTTAAAAAATGGTATATCAAGGTTGTGGACCCTGTAGAGATCACAATTTTAATTCGATTTTGATGAAATTTGAAATGCATGGTTATAACCCAAAGATCTTGGTTCCTTTCGATATTTGCGCATATCGGATCGTAACTTCCTGAATTATGGTCCCTGATTATACGCAAAATCGTCTTCGTTTAGCCTGTGGTCCCTCTGGAGGTTATATTTATTATCCGATTTAAAAAATCGTTTGATTATATCACCGTTACACCCTAAGGAAGGTTGAGTTTGAATTTCAGAAAAATGGGACCAAAATTGCCATACTAAATGGCCGCCATTCGTACGCAAATACTGTTATAAAATGGTATATCAAGGTTGTGGATCCTGTAGAGGTCAAAATTTTAATTCGATTTTGATGAAACTTAAAATGCATGGTTATAACCCAAAGATCTTGGTTCCTTTCAATATTTGCGCATATCGGATCGTAACTTCCTGAATTATGGCCCCTGATTATACGCAAAATCGTCTTGGTTTAGCTTGTGGTCCCTCTGGAGGTTACAATAATTAACCGATTTAAAAAATCGTTTGATAATATCACTGTTACACCCTAAGGAAGGTTGAGTTCAAATTTCGGAAAAATCGGACCAAAATTACCATACAAAATGGCCGCCGTTCGTACGCGAATACTGTTAAAAAATGGTATATCAAGGTTGTGGACCCTGTAGAGATCACAATTTTAATTCAATTTTGATGAAACTTGAAATGCACGGTTATAACCCAAAGATCTTGGTTCCTTTTGATATTTGCGCATATCTGATCGTAACTTCCTGAATTACGGCCCCTGATTATACGCAAAATCGTCTTTGTTTAGCTTGTGGTCCCTCTGGAGGTCACAATTATTATCTGATTTAAAAAATCGTTTGATTATATCACCGTTACACCCTAAGGAAGGTTGAGTTCGAATTTCGGGAAAATTCGGAACAAAATTGCCATACAAAATGGCTGCCGTTCGTACGCAAATACTGTTAAAAAATGGTATATCAAGGTTGTGGATCCTGTAGAGGTCACAATTTTAATTCGATTTTGATGAAACTTAAAATGCATGGTTATAACCTAAAGATCTTGGTTCCTTTCAATATTTGTGCATATCGAATCGTAACTTCCTGAATTATGGCCCCTGATTATACGCAAAATCGTCTTAGTTTAGCTTGTGGTCCCTCTGGAGGTTACAATAATTAACCGATTTAAAAAATCGTTTGATTATATCACCGTTACACCCTAAGGAAGGTTGAGTTCAAATTTCGGAAAAATCGGACCAAAATTACCATACAAAATAGCCGCCGTTCGTACGCGAATACGTTAAAAAATGGTATATCAAGGTTGTGGACCCAGTATAGGTCACAATTTTAATTCGATTTTGATGAAACTTGAAATGCATGTTTATAACCTAAAGATCTTGATTCTTTTCGATATTTGCGCATATCAAATTGTAATTTAATGAATTATAGCCTTTGATTGTAGGAAAAATCACTTTCGATTTTGCTTGTTCTCTAACCATCTCTCGAAAATGTGGGCGTATCCTGCCTGGCAGTGCCAGCTTACTATCTTTTTTACAGATATTTAGTTTCCGCCCATTGCTAAATACCCCTACGAGCAAGCGAATAGTTGAAATACAATTAAACCATTATTTTGTTAGTCTAGAAATGAGCTAGTTTGTGTCGAGTTGACGTTAACCCCATTTCTCCCTCTTTCTCAGACAATTTATATAAATTTCTAACCGCAATTAGCACTGTAGCAGGGCAATTTATATAAAATATAACAGTTCTATGGATAACAATCACTATATTATATACACACACTGTTTTGACAAGAATTCTTTGTGAACCATGTAAAAATGTCATTGTTTTTTCTTATATTATTCAGAAATTGGAGATTTTCAGAAAATAGTTGGTACATTTATTGAAGTTGTTGATAATGTTGCTACAGAGGTGGAAAAAGAGAAAATGAAGGTAAACATTATGTTATTTATTTTTGAGATGGGGTTTAACTTCCACTTAAGGCAAACTAGGTCATTTAATTTTATTTCACTAATTCTCTTGCGCGTAGGGGTTTTTAGCAGTGGGAGGACCCGGAGAAAACCCACAAGGTTGGACAGGTGACCCTACTCCTTGTCACGTACAAATGGGGATTCGAAACCACGCCAGTTAACTCATTGACAGGCTTTATGATACAGCATAGCATGCCCATGCTAACCCCCCGACAAGAGAATAAACAAAACACTAATCTTTTTATCCTTATTTCTAAAAAATAAAAATCTGAATTTTGGTAATAAAATGTTTACAGAAATTAACAGAATTTTTTTATCTTGTAGGCTATAGGTGCAAGAAATTTACTGAAGTCAATAGCAAAACAAAGAGAATCTCATCAACAGCAGTTGCGTGCACTAATCACAGAAAAGAAAATGCAGCTAGAAAGGTAGAATATTAAAACTTGATAATCCCAAGCTTAGTAATCAGACATGATTTTTTCCCGCTTGAAAGCCGATTTCCCCTTTAAGTCCCGTCTGGTTCTTATTTTTTGCGATCGGTTCCGATTATTGATAACGCTTTTGTTACGATATTGTTCTGCTTTAATTCAAGTACCTTGTTTCAAAAGTGTAATATCAATAAAAAATCATTAATTTCTAACTGATGTAAATACTGACATATGATGTCGTGGACTGACACAAGATTGAACGAGATTGCCTGTGTACAAGTAACATATCTATGATGGTACGTAATCGTCATCAGTTCTTTCGCACTATGACTATGGCCTTAGATCGAGTTGTCAACACCTAAGTTGGAAAGCAAGGCGAAGGCAAGTTTGTGAGATGTGCTATTCGTAAAGTTAATGTTCGAAGAGTCGTGAATTATTAATATTATTACGGAGGGAGGGGGATGGAGAAGTTTAGAGCAACACAATCTATTCTAGAAAATTATACAGGGAAAATCAGAAGATCGGATCCGTAGTTTAAACATTTTTTTTTGTTAGTTAGCATTCTGTAAATGGTAGAGAAATAAATTAAATATAAATTGAGCCAAAATTTGTAATAAATTAGTAGACAAATGTGAAATACCAGAATTTTAAAATTCATTATCAGCCGCCCCTTACTTATTTTAAGATCGCCTTTGACCTCACAACACACTGGCATTGCGGTATCCAGTTACATACTCATGGCCCTGACTCATTTGTTCAGTAGCAGCATATTTAGTCCAAGGTACGCTCAGTGCATCCGGGCTCACAGAATAAAGATGGCTTCATTATGCATTTAAGATCAGTGATTGAATTAATCAAGTCAAGAGAGATAACTCCTAAGTTTAAACTATTCTATATGTGGTTTGTAATCTGTCTTTTAATTTATATGTTTGTTTTTTTCTTCAGATTACGAATTCAACACGATGCTTTAGTGAAAGAAGAAAGTGAACAAAATGACTTTATAGAACAATTAATATTACAAAAATAGTTTGTGATAATGGTTAATGTGATATTTATTCTGTGCAGTATGTATGTGATGAACTTTCAACTGTGACATTTTAATCCTGAAGAAAAACAATCCGTCCTAACTTCTTTTTTTTTTAGAAATGTGGTTTAACGTCCACTCGACACAAGTAGGTCATTTCAGGACTTACATATAGTTTAATAATTCGCATGCGCGTAGGGGTCTTTAGCAGTTGGAGGAAACCAGAGTGCCCGGAGGAAACCCACAAGGTTGGGAAGGCGCCCCTATCTCCATGTCACATACACGCACACTAGGGCTCGAAACCACAGCCACAAGCCAGAGGTCACCGGCCAGCTACAGGTCGAAGCCCCGCACTCTAGACCACTAAACCATCCCAACCCCCCATTCGTCCTAACACACGTTGTGCACCATAGGAGCAATCTTTTATACCATAGACCCCTTTAATTTATAATATATATCTTTAATTTTTGAAAACTAGAAATTGTCACAGAGTAGGTTTTTTTCAAGTAGTTTTTGTGAATAAAGACTTATATCGAGCATAAAGATGGCGCAAGCATGTTTATAGGGCTTTAAACAAAACGACTGTTAACCAAAAATGACCCCAAATTTTTTTATTCAAAACGACCACTGATTTGTCTGAATGATCATTACAATAAAAAAAAGTCCATTGATTAAATGTTTGTTGTTTAAAACGAATCCTGTGATAAATAATTAGTTGAGTTTAGATATGACCTGGTTTGTATCCGCATTAGGCCGAGGGAACACTATGTATTGTATTACCATAAGGTATAAGAGAGACACCCTGGTCACTACCCACTTCCAAAACCGAGACATTCCTGTCAAAATTTTGACTATCCAATAATTAAACAACTTAGTACAAACCCTAACCTTACAAAATATAGACTACTACTATACTAACGATCTGTCTTCATTAGCCCAGAAGGAGCAAAACAATAGGACATTAAACCCCATTTCATTTCACATAGTATCAACTACAGAATCTGAAATCTGTCATGCAACACTCTCGCTCTGGATATTTTTACTTTGGGTTTATTTTTAGCGTCCAAACCCTGCTACAGGTGCTAAACAACATCGATGCTATTTCACATACCACCATTTTTTTTTTTTTAAATGTTTCAGTCTTCTGTAAACACTGTTTTGTCATATATTTTACGGGGTTAAATCAAAACATCACACCAATCCAATCGTTATCATGTTTAAGTCATGGTGTGCCGTATTCATATTTTTTTCATGACTTTTTCCAAATGAGTCACTGTGTCCCCCTGGAATAAATGAACAGGATATATACAATATGCTTTATTTTATACATTTTATATTTATTCCATATAAAATAAATATTTAACCATTTATGAATGTTAAAATGAAATTTTATTATTTATAAATATTAAAGTAAAAATATCAAAATATTTATTAATATTAAAATAAAAATATATAATTATCTAAAATATTTTTAAAAATATATATTATTTATAAATATTAAAATAAAAATATATATTATTTATAAATATTAAAATAAAAATATATAATTATCTAAAATATTTAAAAAAAAATATTTAAAAAAATAAATATTATAATTATCTAAAATATTAAAATAAAAATATATAATTATCTAATATAAAGTAAAAGTAAAAATATTATATATAATATAATTATCTAAATATTAAAATATAAAAATAAAAATATTATATAATATAATTATCTAAATATTAAAATTAAAATATTATAATTATTTATGTAAATATATTTGTAAAATATTTTTAAAAAAATACTATATATAATTATTTATATAAATATATTTATAAATATAAGAATAAAAAAATATATAATTATTTATATATATTATGTAAATTTAGATGTAAATATTTATAAAAATAAAAATAAATATATTTATATATTTATTAATATTAAAATACATATATTAAAATATTTATTAATATAAAAATAAATATATGTAAATATTAAAGAAATATTAGACTAAGTACTTTTTATATCAATAATAATCTGCTTTTTATATTAATAATAATATTCTTTTAATTTTACTGGGACTGTCCTTGATTTGGATTTGTCATCAATGATGTAAATACACTAGATATGTCTGACATATCTATCCCACCCAACCCACTTCTCACATCGAAAAATGATCTTACAATAGTTTAATTCATTATTCGAATATTTGATTAAATTAAAATTTAAAAGCGCTTAAAGTTATTTGAAACTAAATTCCATATCCCAAATATAAGTGTTTTAAATTATGAAGCAGTACTTTATGATTGCTCGATAGGTAAGGTCTGGCTGATTATGGATTGAATCTCCATTGATCGTAAATTTTTGATTGAATCCCCACTGATTGTAAATTATTGATTGAATCTCCATTGTTCATAAATTTTTGTTAAATTTGGTGACATTTCTCCCGTCTATCTTTCACTATCTGGCTAGGTTGTTCACAACTTGGAAAAAAAGAGAGAAAAAATCCAAATGAATCAAGCTCACAACTAACTACAGAATAATAAGCAACCAAAGCTAGCAAAATAAAATGGGGTTTAACGCCCTACCGTTCCTCTCTGATTGGGCTAATGAAGTTGGACACACACCATACAGTTAGTTACTATACTTGTATCGTTTAACTGTCTGGGGAGTAAGGCGGAAGACATCAGTAGTGGAACCATTTCTAACCCATACAGTGTGCTATGAGGGAAATTTCCCGGGACAGCGGCGATATGGCCTACTGTTATATCAAATTTCAATTGCCAAGGGTACTATTTTCGTGCACCACAATGTGAACAGAGCACATCTGCCCCACAACGATGTTACCTGTGGAGGCCTGAACCACTGTTGGTCAGTCGGCCTATACCATTGACAATTGTCAATTATAAAAATGAGTTGTTTTCTGACCACTTCGAAAAAAAAGAAAGGAGAAAAACAACAGAATAAATAATAAATTTATAAATCGGTTACTTACTTAAAGTGGAGATATCTTTATCATCAATCTTTAATTCCTTTATTCCATCATATTTCTGTCTATTTTCACCACGAAACTCGTTATTTTTATTTCTTTAGTCCATGGAGTATCATTCTTTAATTCCTTTATTCCAGTATCTGCTCCCTTCTCTCTATTTTCTTCATCAGCCATGTCAATTATTTCTTCAGTCCACGAAACATCAATCTTTAATTCCTTTAACCCAGTATCTGTTTCCATCTGTCTATTTTCTTCATCAGCCATGTCAATTATTTCTGCAGTCCACGGAACTTCAATCTTTAATTCCTTCAATCCAGCCTCTATTTTTATCTCTCTATTTTCTCCTTCCTGCCATCTTATTATTGTATTACTATCTGTATCTATTACAACCCATTTGTATTCATATCTTTGGCCTTGTTCTAATTCAACACGAACTGTCCAGTATTCCCATGCAGTAGCGGATTTCCATTGAGGCTGATGAGGCTGCAGCCTCAGGCCCAAAGATTTTGTAAAAACATTTTTTTTAAAATTTGTCTTATTGTATACGATTAAAAACGCATAGACAATGAATGTTAGGGGGTGTGGTTAAGGCCCAACGGGAACCAGCATAGGCCCTGACCCGAAATAAATTAGGCCCACGCCATTTTAAACAGGCTCCTATAGGCCTTCCAGCAACTGCCGCCTCAGGCCTTGGTGGAGCTAAATCCGCCACTGTTCCCATGAGTATTTCACGACAGTGACGGCGGCATCAGCTTGCCAATTACCTAAACCTGGACCAGATCCAACTATACCAATTTGTTCATTGTAGTTCAGTATATTATAATGCGTATTAAATTCCACAATGCATCCAGCACGTGAAACAAACGACGATTTTGTATCTCCGTAAAATGTTGAAATGTTCCCTCCATACTCCCAAATAATGTTACCTTTACAGCTACCTGTGTCTTCCATTTGAATTTTTCTCGTATTGGAAAACGAAAACCAGTTAAAGAAGAAGAAACTTTTAGCGGGAAGTTTCATTTCGAATCGATTCTCCAAACAAAACTATTGTTCATCTTCTTGGCTTCGACCCCTTTATGCCATGGTAGTTCCAAGCTCCTTTAAGAACCTACCAACCGTGGCGTATCTCCTTCGAATTTAGGATAATACGTAACCTCGAATGTTACAAATGAAATGAATGAATGAAATATTGTTTAATGGCACTTGAGCTCCAACCGGGCCATATTGCGCCAAACATATGATATGATATCTTGAGACAAACTAGAAATATATTATCACAATTTTATCTGTATATACATAAATAAAAACAAATATCACAGTAAATACCAATAAAAATAAACATAGACTTTATGTATATAAATTTAAAACATTAAACGGAAAATTAGATATTTACAATTAAAATTTTCGATAAAAATTTGTCTCTTTTAAAAAGTCCAGCGCTTTACAATATAAACCCGGTTGAGCAAACAACTGATTAAGTGTTTGGCAATGTTACAGGAACTCTCTTTTGAGATAATATTAACGGATCGTTAAAATTATACATTTTTCTCACCGGAGATGCAAAAATATTGAAGATAATTCGTAAAAAGCAGCTGATCTTGTAGATAAAATGCCTCGAATGATTGTGACGTCATAATTAACATATTTATGCCATGACGTCATGCCGATTGTGATGTAATTTACTTGTGTAGTATGCAGAAATGTAGTCTGCATGTACCATAGGCCTAGTACTATCTTTTTAGACATTAGACCGTAAATAGACATAATAATATTACATCGTTAAAAATCTACCCAACATAAACACGATATTCAAAAATTCTAACCGGGTCCAAAAATATGCCAAATCGGTACACTGAAGACTGTAACACAGCGATATCATTTATGATTTGGGTGCATAGAGCTTAATGAACTCTGCTATAGTGTTGACAATACCTACATGATTTTGACGTTCACCTTTATATAAACTGCTATCGAGGCACGATCCATTAAACATCTAATTTATTCAATATGTTCTGTGTACAAGACCCAAGCGACTTCAAAGGATTATGCACATGCCGTGACGAGATAGAAAAGACAATTGCAGATATGACCATGTGTGCAAAGGGTAGGGGCCTACATATTCTGGAGTTCGCTGACAGTTAGTAAGCGAGGAGCCGGGAGAGAAGAAATGCTTGGACGGGCGTATGGACTCACCTGAGTCCAGTCGATCCCTTGGCAGAGGGGCAGAATAGTAAATGTTGTATTATGTAGATTTGTTCCTGTAGATGTGTTCCCGTAGTAGTAATAGTTCCAGTATTATGTATTGCTGTTGTAGGCCCTATTCATGTTAAATGTATGTAGGCGAAGCTGTTTTAGATACCTGATGTAAATAAATCCTTTATCTACGAAACTGTTATCTGTTATTACAACGATAGTGTTACAAGATAAGGCTATAATATTTTGAAAAAAAGGTGAATTCCGACTAGGACGTGTAATGCAATATTTATGACGTTAGTCTTGACTATTCTGGTTTGTAGGAAAGCAAAGTTTATGCAGATCTGAAGGATCTCATGGTTTAGGGGGGGGGGGGGCGTTTCATTGCAAAAAGGGAGAGAGAAAAAAATATTCAAATTCCAGATGAAAGTTCTACAGTAATCAGTCTAGCGGCGTGAGGGTGGAGACCGGGCTATCCCTCAACCTTCTATATGATGTTCCACTAGGTGATCGGTCTATGTTTCTAGATTTGTATGCAATTCGGAACTCAATAGATTTCGCATGTGATCAGATATTAATCTTGTATTACAGACCGTTTAATTGTGTGTTGCGCATGCGTGCCATGCAAAAGGATATGAAATAGTTTTTTCGTAAAGTTAGGGGCTCCGCGGTTCTACTCTATAGTAAGGCCCAGGGCCCCGCTCCGGTTGAGCTTGGCTTGGCTACTAGGCGGCGGAAACTATCCGCGCATCCGACGTCTCGCAACACGAAAAGGAAAAATCTATGGCATGTTGTCGGTTAGCATTAGTTACCAATTCTGTGTGTGTTCAAAGATATTTTTGTTGCGTCTATACTCTTACTTCTAAAATCGTGTATAGGCCTACGATACACAAGTAGTGTACACAGTGCCGGACTGGTGGGCCGAAGGCCCACTTGCCATACCTGTGACAAGGCCCACGAGCAAACGGCGGGCGAAGCCCGCCTACGAGCGCCACAGATGCGAAGCGCGAGCGCTCGAGGAGGTCTGGGGGAAAAATTTTGAAAAATAAACAGTCGCAAACCCATTTTCCAAGCACCTCAGGCCAGAGCAGCGGATGGAGATATATGGTGACCTGCGAGCGCTATAATCACAGATTGTCGGTTTATAATGCTGTCACCATCTTGAGGTTAAACTCATGAATTTATGCATAATTTCACCAGGTGGTAGAATTTGTTTCTTCCAACGAAATCTATCTTTCTGCTTTTCTTTCCTTTCCTTTCCCCGTTTCCTCTCCTCCCCTCTTTTACTACCTTTTCTTTTTCTTTTTTTTACTTTTTTCTTTTTTTCTTTGAGGCTTAGGCCCATATTTTTTTGGGGGCTTAGGCCCACTTGCCATTGGCAAGTGGGCAAGTGGGCCCAGTCCGGCACTGAGTGTACACGGAAATATATTAAAGGACCTAAGTCCGTAACTCAAAATCCTCCAAAATCTTCGACATCGAAAACACGAATTATTGGTCAATTCAAATAAACATTGATGTTGTGACCTTACCTAGAAATAGTAGGCCTCTGATATCCAATATTTAAAACAAAATAAACATTTTACCATTGGTACACGAATCGTGTACCATAGAGCGTCTCAGTGTCACTTTTAACAAGTGACCAGAAAGAACGAGGCTAGACCCCTGTCAAACAACGAGACCACTTTTTATCTGGTGGGCATGCGCAGTAGACTAGAATAACCAGACACTGGAAATACTTAATACCGCTGAGACTCATGCCGTATTTTTTCTGGACAAAACTGATTTGAAATTAGAGTCAAAACGGAAACAATTTAATGTAAATCAGTGTATATACAATCAGATTATATTATTATATGTGTTGCGACCCATTAGGGTCGATGTTCAGGTCCCAAATATTAGCGATTTAGCTCCTTTAAACAAATAAACAAATTCAAAAAAATATATTTTTAATAGAATTAATCATAAAGGTGGGCGTCCTTTGCAAAAAGCATTACTGGATCTTTATAGAAGTTGTTAATAAATGCATCTGCTCCAGGATGTCCCCTGTAAGGTGTCCACTTCTGGCATTCCTGAAGACAGATGTTCGCCCAGGCATGGAGATAAGCTATACACGTTCCTTTTGTTGAGTTCTTCAAGGGTTCTAAGATATGGTCACTCCAGAAGTTCGGCATCTTATCAATTGCGTTATCGAATATGCCTACTTCTGTCACGGCGGGAATTTTATGACGATCTTCGGCTAGCTCAACGACATCGATAACCTTGTTTACAAAAGTATCTGTAGATTCTGCGCCGCCGTGATAATAAAAGTCCATTCCTAAAATATCGACATAGTCGTCACCGGGATATAATTTCAGGTAGTCGGCTTTATCTTGGAATCTATCTGGACTGTAAGCATACAAAACGTTGTGAACTTGCTTGGTATCTCTCAAATATTTGACAGTATATCGATATAGCTCTTGGATTTCTTGAACCGTGTTTTGAGCTTTGTTGTTAAAACCCCACCAAAACCAACCACCATTGAGCTCGTGAAACGGTCTGAAGACAATGGGTATAGTTTGTCCTGATGACGTTTTAAAGCCCTTCATGGAAGCGGCAACAGAATCAAGACGGCGTCTGTATACTTCGTGGAAATCACCACCTGGTAAAATTCGTTTAATAGTGTGAAGGGTATCGCCGTTATCTGTACCTATCCAGGCAGTTCCATTCGTTACTGGGTTATGTTGATGATGAGCCGAAACTATAAGTTCACCTCGTTCGTAGGATCTTCTGACAATGTAATCATTCAATACTTTATTATTGTGATCCAGTTCACCATAACCAATACCATTAACAGCCGGGTAATCTCCCGTTAGTTTCTGAATATCACATAGGCTGTCCGGTATCCCATTCTCTATCATATCCGACTGAAAAAACAAATGAATGAAATGGGGTTTAACGTCCTACTGTTATGCACTTAACCTGAGCTAATTGAAGACGGGCTGAAAAAACAAAGACATTACTCGTCATTATACATTCAATGGGTTAGAAATCTGATTAAAATACAGATCTGACCGGTTGTAGGGGAAGGTGACGTCAGGGGTCGTACAAACGGATTTTTACCCTATGGCGTCACACAATAAATTAACCAGTCACCGTTGATGTTTCTATTGGAATGCCCACAGTTCCGTGCACCGTACGCCAAGAACTCGCCGTAACACACCGTTTCATTGGCCAATCCCTTACATCAATCAAAACGCGGGTTATATAACAACTCTTCTAGAACTTTTAAACTATAAAAAGCAAAATGAAAGAGGATCTGTGTTTTAATGAGATTGATTGGGTGCAAGGTTTCACGGTGCCGCTCCGTTTTTTTTAAATTAGTATGTATGAAGCCCCACTTTAATTGGAATGGTCATGTTTTGAAAGATTTTTCGGTGTGGTTTCACTTTGTCAGTGGTGCAAGGGACCTGACAAAGACAGCTGTCTAGTCGGTCGGATGAGACGTAAACCGAGGTCCCGTGTACACATCGGTATGCATGTAAACGATTCCTTGGCAGTTGGAATTCGATATAAGGGTAGACCATAGCGCCACTGTGATGGCAAAATTCTCCCCACAGCACGCTGTATGGTGTATGCCCTACTTCATTAACTAAGTCGGGGCAGTACAGTAGGACGTTAAACCCCATTTCATGTTTTGTAAATATTGAAAATAACAAACCCTGTATAACCATCCTTTGACGTTGCCATCATGAGGCCTACCAACACTGTATGGAGAGACCCCACCTTCCGCACCCCAAACAGTGTTAGCCTCCTGACCAAATAGAATCTTTTTCGGATCTCTTGCCATGTTTGTTAGTTTGTCGTATAATTTCCTTGCTTCTGGACCAGCATTTTGATCAACAATAGCATTCTGCGCGATCGGCAATACAGCAGCCACAAGTATTAAAAATCTGGAATGTAAATATACGATTTTTTTTTGATTAAAAAGGGTTAGTCACCTCAGTGGTTAACCTGCAAAAGACTCCTGATGGATAGCGAAATAACATTGATCCATATTATGCAAGAGCGATTTATGTGGGTTTAGAGTCTAAACTTTAGACAGATGGGAAGTTTATATGTTCATTAGACATGCTTGAATACGTAATCCTGGCTAATATAATATATTTTAGAAGGAAAATGTTACTGAGTTTTGGTCTAAAAATCTGCAATGATATTATTATTAAAGTCCTTGGTGTAGTCTATATTGTAACACTTGTCGGTTCATTGCCGAGACAAAAAATGTGTGGCAGGATTGGATCGCCGTGACATCGGAATTTGCTACACTGCTCGTATTCTAATTCTGAGCACCGGGACCCATCTACTTTATACTTCGAGAATAAATGTCATTCCTGAATGGCCGCCATATCCAACAATAAGTATATTGTTTCGTACAGCGGTTGTGCGCCGTTTGCCGTCTTCAGTCTGCAGTAGTCCAGTCGGAACAGAACAGTAGGATGTTAAACCACACTTAATTTCATTTCTACTCCTATTGACATTTGTCATACACACAAAGACTAAAGAAACCTATTCAATTCTGTTAAATGAAAGCAGAATAAATACTACTCAATATTCTAGAAGTATACATAGTGTTTTCGACTAAAATCGCCGATTTTAGACTTAAAGTTTCGGTTAGCTAGCTTAGTGTCTGTTCTCAAGCGGAGCTAACTGTAGACAGGCAGCCCAAGTTAAGTATGCACGGCTTGGTCCATGAATATTCCACGCGAAAAATGGAATACCGTACTTACCTCATGTTTCGCAGTTCGGATCCGAATTTGACCAGATTGATTGAGTCCTTATCTTATCACCGCTCGTATCTCTAGTTTTATTCAAGACAAAATCTGCTATATATATTGGTGTAAAGTACTGAGAAACAGGTCAAGGAAAAAGGCACCTAAATCATTATGATATATACCATATTTTTACACGATTTGCGTACGAGGGGTGGACATTTTATCCGGCAGTTTTGATCCGATTTTCACGAGCCGTTTATGAATGGTGGTTATATGCTTCCAAACTAGTGTACCCGCCAAATCTGAACAGACAAACCAGATAAACATTGTTTTGCACAACCTTTTCTTTGGCAAGAGGGGGGTTGGGATGGCCTAGTGGTCTAGAGTGCCGCGCTTCGACCTCTAGCTGGCCGGTCACCTCTGGCTTGCGGCTGTGGTTTCGACCCCTGGTGTGAGCGTATGTGGCATGGAGAAAGGGGCGCCTTCTCAACCTCGTGGGTTTCCCCCGGGCACTCCGGTTTCCCCCGACTACTAAAAGACCCCTACGCGCAAGCAAATTATTGAAATAAAATTAAACCATTGGTCCCGAAATGACCTAGCTGTGTTGGATGGACCGTTAACCCCCATTTCTCTCTCTCTCTCTCTCTCTTTGGCAAGGATTTTTTGAATTGGCGCTTATCAATTTCAGTGTGTGAGTTCTTAGCTATATACATGTTATATAAATCCGAGCATATTGCAAAATTGCATGAAATGCATTCTTCCTTGGATTAAATTTTGGATGTCCTAACCTCGATATTACTCCAATTGATGTATAACACTAACTAAAAATTTCCATCTTTTGATTTGACACCAAACGGGCCAGCAAATTTCTGGTTTTTAAAAAGAAGATATATCAGACGGATATAATAATGCAAGTTGATAAGCTTTCCAACACGTGTTTAGGTGGAACTTTTTCGCGCGAAATCTTCAGATAAATCAGATCCCTCCATTATGTCAATACTAAGGTGGTCTTTGAGTGCCATACCTTGATTTATACCCTTTAAACTGCGGAGAATAGGTTTACACCGCGGAGAAAACTTTATACCGCGGAGAAAAGGTTTACACCAAGCAGGGGCGGATTGGCCCATCGGAAGGGCCGGTCGGAAAATAATGAAAAGGGCCGGTCGGACAAAAATTTTTTTTTTTTTTGTTGTTGTCCAATTCGTCTAAAAAAAAAAACTTTTCTGCCGAACATAATATGGGATGGGGGGGGGGGCCGGCCATGATCATGTTTTATGTGGCCGGTGGCTTTAACGGGTCGCCAGGTCATCACTGGAGTCTAGAATGGGCTGGTATAATAGACTTTCTGGGCCGGTTGTGCTGGGTGTGGGCCGGAATTCGGAATCATGCAACGGGTATACCGAATTTCATTCGAAATTGTCATCGGATTCACCCGTCACTGTCGCTCGCAAATCTACCAATTATTACGTTACCTGCACCCTGTTTGTGGGGATACGCCAGAAACGTCTGCCGATGGTTCGTTACTCCCCCAAAAATTCAATTTCAGTGCAATTTGGTCATAGCTGGTCTGCTGGCTGAATATGAGTGTGAGACGCTTTCCTGAGTTTCGGGCAAGCTGACTTTTAGGGTATACGGGTAAAGCGGGAAGAAAAATCCTTTTTTATCTACTTGGCAGAATAAAGTGCCCGAAATCTATAAAAATATTAATTTTACGGGCTGGAATAGCAGTAAAACGCGTTTGCGGCCGTAAAGCTGCCAAAATTTTCTTAGGGTGTCCATACGAGGTCATCTCCGCTTCTTCGCCTCTCGAAGAAAACCGGTACCGCTGTCTGTAAACCTGAATTTTTTTCGGGCATTTCTAGTTTTGCTTCCCTAACTGTCATCGAGCGCTAATAAAACACTAATTTCCCTTTTTTAATTGAATACCACGAATTTATATTGGTATCGATTATTATTTGAAGCTGATTGGAATGAATGAATGAAACGGGGTTTAGCGTCCTACTGTTATGCACTTAATATACGCCATACAGTGTGCTATGAGGGAAATTTTGCCCGGGCAGCGGCGCTACGGCCTTATATCGAATTCCAACTGCCAAGGAATCTTTTACGCGCACTCCAATGTGTACACGGGACCTGAAGCTGATTGGATGGTTGGAATTTAGAGTGGTGAACAGTCCATTTGCTGATTACACTATTTCGCCTTTACAGTTTTTTTTAAGAATTTTTGTTCTTACTTGGATTTAATTTTATTTCGGTTACAAAACCATTGGATACTTTCTGAGTTGTTTACACGGGCGTTTGCGGTGGTTAAATTTTCAAAATTTTCTCCGGGAGGGTGAAGCCCCCATACCCCGCGACGATTGATGGGTTGTTTGAAATTCTGGTCAGCCAGGTATATAGGCTATATTGGACCAAATTGAAGTTGGTGTATTCACAGACTGGAATAGCAGGAACACGCGTTTGCGGCAGTTAAATTTCCAAAATTTTCTCCCAACGGTCCCATCTTCGTGGACTGTAAACGATTTATTGGAATTCAAGTCATCCGTATTAATTAGACTATATTAGACCACTTAGAATTTGCTTTGTTCACTGGCTGAAATAGCAGGAAAAGGTGTTTTCAGCCGTCAAATATTCCAAAATATTCTTGGGGGGGGGGGGGTCTGCCTCCCAGCGAAAGAACGTTATCTCAGTCCCCGTCCCCATAAATCAGATATACCACCAAATATTTGGGGTTCATTTTCAAAATTTTCCCGAGGAAGAGCTACATGTACTGGCTCCCCGTCCGGGCTCCGCGGTCAGTAAAAGGGGCCGCTCCGACATGGGAGCCCTGGCCGGTTCCCGGCCCCAATCCGCCCCTGACACCAAGAAGAAAACTTTATACCAGGGAGAATAGGTACGACGTCTCGCCACACGAAACAGAAAACATTACGGCATGTAGTCCGTTACCAATTCTGTGTATTCAAAGATATTTTTTGCGTCTCTTACTTCTAAAATTGTTTATAGGCCTATGATGCACGAGTAGTGTACACGGAAATATATTAAACAATTAAACAAATTCAAAAAAATATATTTTTAATAGAATTAATCATAAAGGTGGGCGTCCTTTGCAAAAAGCATTACTGGATCTTTATAGAAGTTGTTAATAAATGCATCTGCTCCAGGATGTCCCCTGTAAGGTGTCCACTTCTGGCATTTTTGAAGACAGATGTTCGCCCAGGCATGGAGATAAGCTATACGCGTTCCTTTTGTTGAGTTCTTCAAGGGTTCTAAGATATGGTCACTCCAGAAGTTCGGCATCGTATCAATTCTGTTACCGAATATGCCTACTTCTGTCACGGCGGATATTTTATGACGATCTTCGGCTAGCTCAACGACATCGATAACCTTGTTTACAAAAATATCTGTAGATTCTGCGCCGCTACGATAATAAAAGTCCATTCCTAAAATATCGACATAGTCGTCACCGGGATATAATTTCAGGTAGTCGGCTTTATCTTGGAATCTATCTGGACTGTAAGCATACAACACATTGTGAACATGCTTGGTATCTCTCAAATATTTGACAGTATATCGATATAGTTCTTGGATTTCTTGAACCGTGTTTTGAGCTTTGTTATTAAAACCCCACCAAAACCAACTACCATTGAGCTCGTGGAACGGTTTGAAGACAATGGGTATCGTTTGTCCTGATGACGTTTTAAAGCCCTTCATGGAAGCGGCAACAGAATCAAGACGGCGCCTGTAAACTTTGTGGAAGTCACCACCGGGTAAAATTCGTTTAATAGTGTGAAGGGTATCGCCGTTATCTGTACCTATCCAGGCAGTTCCATTCGTTACTGGGTTATGCTGATGATGACCCGAAACTATAAGTTGACCTCGTTCGTAGGATCTTCTGACAATGTAATCATTCAATACTTTATTATTGTGATCCAGTTCACCATAACCAATACCATTACCAGCCGGGTAATCTCCCGTTAGTCTCTGAATATCACATAGGCTGTCCGGTATCCCATTCTCTATCATATCCGACTGAAATAAAAAGACATTGCTCGTCATTATACATTCAATGGGAAAGAAATCTGATTAAAATACAGATCTGACCGGTTGCAGTGGAAGGTCACGTCAGGGGTCGTACAAACATGTTTTTACCAAATGACGTCACAAAGTTGATTAACCAATCAGCGTTGATGTTTCTATTTGAATACCCACAGTCCAGTGCACAGTACGCCAAGAACTCACCGTAACAGACCGTTTCATTGGCCAATATCTTACTTCAATCAAAACGCGGGTTATATAACAACTCTTCTGGATCCTAGTGTAGTAAAAACAACTAAAACGAAATTTTAAACTATAACAAGCAAAATGAAAGAGGATTTGTGTTTTAATCAGATTAATCAGGTTTGACAGTGACACTCCGTTTTGTTAAATTAGTTTGTATAAAGCCCCACTTTAACGTATCTGCGCGTTACTTGGATATGTTTTGAAAGATATTTCGTTGTGGTTTCCCCTTGTCAGTGGTACAAGGGACCTGACAAAGACAGTTGTCTAGTTGGTCGGGAAAGACGTAAACCGAGGTCCCGTGTACACATTGGCGTGCATGTAAACGATTCCTTGGCAGTTGGAATTCGATATAAGAGTAGACCACAGCGCCGATGTCCTGGCAAAATTGCCCCCACAGCTCACTGTATGTGTATGCCCGTCTTCATTAGCCCAGTCGAGGCAGAACCCCATTTCATTTCAATTTATTTCATGTTTTGTAAAAATTTGAAAAAACAAACCCTGTATAACCATCCTTTGACGTTGCCATCACGAGGCCTACCAACACTATATGGAGAGACCCCACCTTCAGCACCCCAAACAGTGTTAGCCTCCTGACCAAATAGAATCTTTTTCGGATCTCTTGCCATGTTTTTTAGTTTATCGTATAATTTCCTTGCTTCTGGAACAGCATTTTGATCAACAATAGCATTCTGCGCGATCGGCAATACAGCAGCCACTAGTATTAAAAATCTGGAATGTAAATATACGATTCTATTTTATTAAATAGGGTTAATCACCTATAGTAAACCTGCAAAAGACTCCTGGTGGATAGCGAAATAACATTGATCCATATTATGCAAGAACTATTTGTATGGGTTCAGCCAGATAGGAACACGGTTTAATGAGACAAATGCTTGAATACATAATCCTGGCGGATATAATATATCTTAGAAAGGAATTGTTACCAAGTTTTGTTCTAAAAAAATGCAATGATATTATTAAAGTCCTTGGTGTAGTCTATATTGTAACCCTTGTCGGTTCACTGCCGAGACACAAAAATGTGTGGCAGGATTGGATCGCCGTGACTTCGGAATTTGCTACACTGCTCGTATTCTGATTCTGAACACCGGGACCCATCTACTTTATACTTCGAGAATAAATGTCATCCCTGAATGGCCGCCATATCCAACAATAAGTATATTGTTTAGTAAAGCGGTTCTGCGCCGTTTGCCGTCTTCAGTAGTCGACTCCAGTCGGAACAGAACAGTAGGACGTTAAACCACATTTCATTTCATTTCTACTCCCATTGACATCTGTCTTTCACATAAAGACTAAAGAAACGCATGCAATGCCCTTGAATGGAAGCAGAATGAATACTACTCAATATTCCCGAAGTATACATAGTGTTTTCGACTAAAATCGTCTATTTAAGACTTAAAACGTCGGTCCACTAGCTTAGTGTTTGTCCTCAAGCGGAGCTAACTGTAGACAGGCAGCCTAAGTTTAATATGCACGGATTGGACCATAAATATTTCACGCGAAAAATGGAATACCGTACTTACCTCATGTTTCGCAGTTCGGATCCGAATTTGACCAGATTGATTGAATCCTTGTCTTATCACCGCTCGTATCTCTAGTCTTTATTTATCAAACAACACAAAACTTGTGTTGGAACTTGAGTGAAAATATACACAATACTTGTGTTGAAATTTCTAAAACTTGTGTTGAAAATCTGAAACCTGTGTTGAAATTTCTGAATCTTGTGTTAAAATTTCTGAAACTTGTGTTAGTTCATACAAACTTGTGTATAACTACCAACAAACACTTGTTTTGTATTTTACCATTTATATCCAGTAGAGCACACAACCCTCTCCGCTTGTTCTGTTTAAACTATAATGCTTGATAAATAACATAAAAAATAATTGTTTGTTAAATTAATATTTATTCAATAAATGAAATGAAAAATTAAATTAATGCCAAATCAATACTAAACAGACATCTCGAGTGTTAATAACCAAAGTTAATTCAATACTGATAAAATTGTGTTATACAATAAAAAAAATACCGCCCCACCCCACCCAATCATAAAAAAAATAATAGCTATTGAAAAAAAAAACCAAACAAAACAAGCATTGACACATGTGGTATATTAATTAACAAAGTTAATTCCAATACTAATAAAATTGTGTTCTTTCCCCACTCCCTAATCACAAAATTAAAAAAAAGCTATTTAATTTTTGTTTTACAATTAACCTTAAAAAGAGCTCAGGTCATAATAAATATGTACACAATATCCCTATGTGCCACCCCCACTCCTCAGCCCCAGTGAGAGACTGGTGTATCTGCTCTTTAATAAATTATTGATGATATACTCTTGGGACTACACCGTGCCACTAATACATGCGGCACTAGGATGATTACCCTTTGCTCCTATGTAAGCCCCCCACCACCCTCGACAAAATCCTGGATCCGGGCCTGATTATAAGCGGGAAATTTTGTGACATGTATTTCGCCATTTCTTCTCGTTTACTGTACTTTATCCTGATTATGTAGACTGATGGCTTCTACCGCGAGGTGTAGCTAGGCTGAATAAGCATGAATATTTTCAGGAACGAATGGTAGGATGGATTATTGAGTGGTCAAGTTTATATAGATTCGCCGTGATTTGAACAGCTGGGTTTTTAATTGAACGGAAGTACATTTTCATTATTCTTCCTATATGAGAGATCGTTGCCTGTTAACACGAGAGAGAAAGAGAGAGAGAGAGAGAGAGAGATAAAGATATAATACGAGCAGATTATTGGGGGGGGGGGGCGGCAGCCCCCTCGCTTCCGACGGGCAGGGCGTGGTTTCCCCTTGTCAGTGATGCAGGACGGAGGGCCTGATAAGAACAGCTGTATAGTCGATCGGAAGGGACATAAAATATCTCTTGGCAGTTAGAATTCGATATAAGAGTATGGCCGTCTTCATTATAGCCCAGGTTAGGAGCAGAACAGTAGAACGTTAACCCCCATTTTATTTCATCCAATCGACCTCAGGTATATATACATCTGTGTGAAAAATGCCTTTATGGTGATCCTGTACGATTGCTCTATTTAGAATACACACAATAAGTAATTCCAGAAATAGAACTTCAATAAAATAGATCAAATAATGTCACGTTTATTGTTTGTATAGGGGTTTATTAATCAAATATAGATAAACACTGCCTATAGAATTATAATCAACACTTACACTGTGACAAGTCTATCAGTATACACAATACACCTTAATTCATATATCTTTACACAGAATAGATAAAAGCGAGGATTTATAAATAGTTGTTTATTCTAGTGAATAAAAGTGATATGCCTCTCTTATTAGTTTGTTGGTATAAAAGAAATTGTGTATAAACAGGGCTGGATATGAATATATGTGGATAAGTGGAAAATAAATTGAAATATTCTCGGATATGTAAACTTACATTATCTTGACCAGATGTCATTTTTATGACATTTTAACTAAGATAAAATCCAAATTTTAGTTATTTGATAGGATAATATTAGATTTTAGTGCAATCTAATTAAAATTAGAGAGAGAGAGAGAGATGGAGTTTAACCTCCACTCCACACAAACTAGGTCATTTCGGGACTAACATGATTTAATTTTATTTTAATAATTTGCTTGTGCTAGGGGTCTTCAGCAGTTTGAGGAAATCAGAGGACCAGGAGAAAATTTGGATTTTATCTTGAGTTAAGATTACAAGAAACAGGGACCTGAAGTTACTATATCCTTATATTATGTTCTATGCAATTTATAATATGGTGCTCAAAATTCAGACACTTGAAATGGGAGAATAAATCAAATGAGATTTAACGTCCTACTGTTAGGATAATGAAGATATGCCATACAGTGTACTATGAGGGAAATTTTGCCGAGGCAGCGGAGTGGCACTATGGCCTACTCTTACATTGAATTCCAACTGCCTAGGGATCTTTTATGTGCATGCCAAGCCAATGTATACACAGGACCTGCCTTTTCATAATATCCGAATGACTAGACAGCTGTCCTTGTCAGGCCCTTCATCCTGCACCTATGACAAGGGAAACCATGTCGGAAAATCCCAATGTACTAGCGAGCCAGCGAGCTAAGTTGGAGCTAATCAAAATTATTAACTTGGCTTTTTTTGAATTTCAACAGTAAAATTGGGGTTTACACAAACTAGGTCATTTCGGGACTAAAATAATATGCTTCAATTTTATTTCAAAAATTTGCTCGCGTGTATGGGTCTTTACCAGTGGGAGGGAAACCGGAGGACCAGGAGAAAACCCAAGAGGTTGGACAGACGACCCTACTCCTTGTCCAGTACAGCCAGAATAAATAACACCCATGCCAGTTGACTCAATGATAGACCTTATGATACAACACGCACACGCTAACCATTTCTGAATAAATTTACTCACAGAATTACACAACCTAGTCAAGACTTATCATTTGAATTAGAGACTTATTAATTACGTCACTGAATAAAAAATTTTTATGGTTGAAATAAGGATTGTACAATGTCACATCATATTTATACTTCGCTTATGACAACTGAGGAAATAATGATTTATTTTTCATTATCGCCACCTGAAAATTATAAGGAAATAATACATAAAATAATGTTAATCACACACAATGGAAACATCTACGTACGACATAATAACAATTATCATTTTAATAATATGTCACAAGCTTATGATGTAGCTTGGGGATGCTACTTCACCTGTATATTCTGACATTTTCCAAATATAAGACCAGAAATATGCCCATTCGGACATCAAGATATGGTGAATAATAATTCCAAATTATATTAGGTTAAACAATATTTTTTTCATTCGAAAAGGATTGAACAAGGGGCAAAGCCTATATAAGTTTTTCCCGGAACTTGACTGTACTGAGTGTATAAATATTACTCATCTCGATTATCGTTGTTGATTATAGGCTGGATTACACTGTCACTGCAGATTACATAGAAGAGGTCAAAAGGTAAAAAGGATAATGCTGTAGAGAAATGTAAAAGCTGACATTAACAAACACTTAAACCGCAAGGCATTTACAACACAAAAACATATTGATTTAACAAAAATATATTAATTTAACAAAAAATTAAATAATTTTTGATTTGACTACTGAATAATCATATGCATTCTAGAGAGTTAACATCTGATCTGTATTGAAAACGTCAGGTTCGTGAAATCGAAATCTATCTGTCGCTCAATTATTGACGGCAAAAAAAAGGAGTCAAGTCTTGTTCAAGAATAGATTCAGTCTCGAATGTGGTAGCTTAAGCGGCAAAGTGCACATAAAAATATATTTAGAAACATCAATATATTTTAGCAATTGATAAATTGATATAGGGTAAGCTTACACAATAAATTACATCTAAATGTATCTTGTCAATGTATCTTAACATAAAATGTATCTTGTTGATGTATCTTCTTAACATAAAATGTAACTTGTCGATGTATCTTAACATAAAATATATCTTATAGATGTATCTTCTTAACATAAAAGGTATCTTGTTGATGTAACTTAACATAAAATGTACCTTGTTGATGTGTCTTAACATAAAATGTACCTTGTTGATGTATCTTAACATAAAATGTATCTTTAAACATTCCAGAAATTAAGCAGAAGTCAATCCCTTATCTACTTGCAATTAATTTTTTAGTAATTACACTATTCAGAAGACAATGTAAATATTAATTTCAATCAAAATAAGTCACCTTTTCATTTAATGATGTCTTTTTAATAAAACCATTTCACCTGTTACAGTACATTTTTTTACCCCTGCTGAATTCAAGTTCATGAATACAAATTATATAAAACACAGAAAAGAATATTGACACTTTTTTTCAAATAAAAAAAAAAACAATTACAGTACCTGACACTATTATTAGGGTGATCAACAATGTCTGAACTTAAACTGCGAATTTTGTTTAATGCAAGATTCTAAAGCAGCTAATGTCCTATGCTAATAGCTTTTGCATCACCCAATAATGAAAGATTTTGGCTGCTGCGAATAATACTAACAGTAGAGAATTCATTAATACCCCCTTCTTTTCTTATATCTACGCTTGTATCTTCTGACAGTGGGAACCCATTAACGCCATATTGATTTACCCAACCTAAACCTTTCAGCTGAGCAGCAGCAAGGTAACGCTTTCTGCGATTGATTTTATATACATGAATTCTCTCCCTTTCCATATCTTTACTTGTAAGTTCATTTTCCCATCGAACACTTTCACTTACAACAGGAGCGTATTTTGGAGTTTCCACAATATTAGGCATAACAACAGAGTTCAAAGAAGTTGCTTGTTTCACATCTGGAGTTTTCTTAGTTTTGGCACTGCCACTGTCCTTCTTTCCAGCACTACCAGATTTATTTTTAGATTTTGAATTTTTGTTTTTTAAACTTATATTAGATAATTTAGCACTGATGGAGTCTGCAGATTGCGGTTTTGAACGAGGTACAGCAGTTTTTTTGTCTGTTTGTTGAGTGTTAGAGAATTTTGTACTTTGACTATCTGTTGAAACTGGTCTTGGATTAGACTTGCATTTCACAGTTATATCTGATACAGAAAGTTTTGGTAAAAGTGGCGTCTTTGTGCTGGAGGAGTCATCTGTGTCATCTATATCTAAAATTAGAAAATACAAAAGGAAAAACATTTATTCAAAGTTTCTTAATACAAGACAATTGGATTAATGAAAAAACTTAACAAAATATGTGTGTATGCTATGCTTATTTTTCTCGGTTCAACTGTAATATAAATTATTTTGTCACTAATTCACTGACATGCCCATAGGGGCCATCCATAAAGTACGTACGCTTGAAGGGGGGAGGGGGGGTCACGCCAAAAACGTACAGGTGCGTAAATTCATTGGCAAAACGTACGTACAGGAGTGTACAAGGGGGAGGGGGTTTGAATTTTACCCATTTCGAGCGGACGTACTTTATGGATGGCCCCATAATCAACTTTTCTAAATTTTTGTCGCAAAGAACAGGTAAGGACCTCAAAATTGTTATAATATCAACCAATGGGGAATAAATTCTGGTTCTTTGCTTTGCAATGATCAAGAACCATATTCGGTCATATAATTGACTGCCTTGAATTTATAACACTTTTAAAGTTTATTACAATTTTAAGGTAGGCCTACTACCGTACAAATATTAAAATGGAAATTGGATTTTTCTTTGAATTTCACCTAGGGAGATATAATAAATCTACAAAATGTGTTTACATGCATGCTTTAATCAATTTTAAAATATCAACACTGGCTTAAAAAATCCATAATTACTCCCAATTGCCTGTGACTGTCCTTCAAAATGGCTTAGACTAAAGCAAGACATTTTGGACCTGAAAAAGAACTGTCAACTGTGACGTGATTAAAAATATTACCGTCATTCTGATAGCGTGTTCCTTCTATTTCCAAACTATTAACATCTTTATGAATCAACCCTTCTTTAGACTCTAATTTCGCTGATTTCTTAGACTTTTTCTTCTTTTTTGATTTCTTCGCCTTGTCACTTGTTAAAGAGCCTCTTTTGCTGTTACTGTTACTTGATTTAACAACCGGTTTTTGATCCCCTGTCGGCATAGCAAACGCATTTATTAAGCATAATTTTCTGTTAAAATAAAACTCAGGTTAGCGTAATTGGTTGATGATTACACTTATTTGTTTTTTATCGGAAACTATTGTTTAATTATCTTTTAATCATTGTTTATCTACCGGAATTCCCAATTTTGACACATTCACTCGCCATGTTGTTTACAACTGCCTAACAACAAACCAACTGAACTAAATATCCAGGAGCGGAGAAAACGAAATAGTTCCTATTTGTGAGCATAAGCAATCTGATTTCCAAAATATTTAAAAGGGTATTATTTCTTAGTTTGTTTGTGGTGATTTCTTACATGGCTATTCTTGTTAATGAATATACAAGAAACATTAAAGATAAGGACACGGAATGATTTGTGGTTACGTGAGTTTTCGAAAATAGTCCAAAATGGCCGATTTCACCAAGCCTGGAAATGGCTCGAAATATGAAGATACCTTAAAAAAGTACATTAATGATTCAGACCTATGGGATGATGATATCAGTGACGAAATATTGTCATCGTATGGTAGTGGTATATTCATTTGTTTTAAACTAGGCCTGTTGATCAGTTAGCACGTCATCTATCAATGATCTAAAAAGAAATAGGTGCACCATAAAATAGAGTAGTCTCCCTTTGTAAGAAATAATTCATTCTAGGCCTTTGCATGTCGACACGTGCAGTCGGTCTTTACGGCAAGAACCGCAATGACAAAAACATCTTGAAGAGCTCACACATAGAAGTATATCCTACGTGCAGGACGGAAGGTCCGTGCAGGACGGAAGGTCTGACAAGGAGGTCAGCTGTCAAGTTCACAAGTTGATTGATTGGGACGGAAATCCAATATCCCATGTACACAGAGGAGAGCACATAAATAAAAGATCCCTTTGCAATTGGAATTTGATGTAAGAGTGCGGCGTCGTGCCGTTAAGTCTAGGCAAAATGTCCCTCATCATAGCACACTGTATGGCGTATTCTCGTCTTCATTAGCCCTGTTGGAGCACGCCACAAGAGAAGGCCGTTAAACCCCAATTTATTTCATTATGTTATTTTTAATCTTTCTATTTTCAGACATATTATCAATGCCAGATGAAAAGCAAAGATCCAATAAAGAAATGACAGTAAAAGGAGACATTAAAGTTTCATCAGAAGATCAACTTGCCCGTCATGGAACCCCACTTGAGAGATTTCGACCAGGCTATTTGTGGGTTTCTGATTTGACAAAACAGAATTGGTGTGAACAACAACTGTATTATTCGTTTACTATGTCTGGTATTATAGAAGTAAACCCTGTCGTACAAAAAGCTATGACGGAAGGGTCAAATCTTCACTTAGCAAGAGGTCAAGTTTTACAAACTAAATTAGATTAAATTTTTGTTTCTTTTTCTTTTAGCCAAGCTGATATAAACAGATCCTATATCCTTTAAAAGGGGTTTGGATGACCGAATAGTTAGCATGTGCGAGCTGTACTATATGGCCTGTCAGAATTGAGTCAACTGGCAGGGTTTCGAATCCCCTGTTGTACGTAACAAGAAGTAGGGTTGCCTGTCCAACCTTGTGGGTTTTCTCCGGGTCCTCCAGTACCCTCCCACTACTAAAGACCCCTACGCACAAGCGAATTATTAAAATAAAATAATATGTTAGTCCCGGAATGATCTAGTTTGTGTCAACTTGAGGTTACCACATTTCTCTCTCTCCATCTCATTCTCTCTCTCTCTTTCTCTCCCTCTCTC
Organism: Patella pellucida; assembly: GCA_917208275.1. Lineage (NCBI taxonomy): Eukaryota > Metazoa > Mollusca > Gastropoda > Patellidae > Patella > Patella pellucida. Next base: position 15,395,841 of record OU795041.1, read on the forward strand.
CCTTCAAAGTATCTAAGTCATCCAAAGTCTTTGACCTTTAAAACATGAAATATTTGCCAAATTAAATCAGCATTGATGTTGTGATCTTACTGTGAATAGATGGACTTCTGATATCCAATATCTAAGACAAAATATTTTTCTATTGGTACACGAATTGTGGACCATAATACATCTCAGTGCCATTTGTAACAAGGGACTCGAAGAACGAACCTAAACATATTCCACATGTACATGTCAAACGGTGACGCCATAATTCTTATCTAATCAGCATGCGCAATAAATACTTTCTGTGTAGACTGGAATAACCGGATGCTAGAGATTGCCATTGGATTGATTCTTCTGTCATATTTTGCCGAAAATAACTATAACCGATTAAAATTACAGTTAACAGAAACGAATGAATGTATATCAGTTTATATTCTTTCATATTACATTATTATATGCGTTGCGACCCATTTATCCCAAATATTAGTGATTTAGCTTTTTTAACTTTATATTTAATATATAATGTCCCAACATAACTTTTAAATGTTTTTTTTATTTTCTAGAGTTGGCAGTACATGATACTGTTCCTGTTAAGGTTACATCAAATGAAGATATATGGGCGATAAAAGTCATCAACTTATTGAATGCTGTACAAGGATTTCTCAATGGTGTCACATTAGCTCGGGAAGTACCTATTTTTGGAGCTCCCTTTCAGCAGGATGTGTTTTTTGTGGGTTTAATAGATGAGTTACGATTTGATCCAGAGTCTTATAACATTGATTTATTAGAATTAAAGACAAAGGCCTTCAAATCCCCACCGAGTAAAGCTCAAAAATCACAACACAGACTACAGGTGCTTTTATATAAAAAGCTATTCGATGACATAGTAAAAGGGAATTTATCAAAAGCAACTGTTGCCAAACATTTGCGACTTGATCTGAAAAGAGATTTTGGCGAGGCTGTATTACAGGAACTGACCAAACATTTGGTTGAATTTCAGAATTTGGATGGACTTTTGGAGCATCTGTTTCAAAGAATGCAATGCTTGACGTGTGTTAGTCAATTACATATTGAGTATGTCCATCAAGAAAGTAAACAAACTTTGTATCATCGTACAGAGGACTATGATGATAATGATCTCTATAATATTTTCGAAGATTACTTAAAATTTTGGAGAGGTCAAAGGCCAGTTGCTGGTGTGGATATTGAAGAAGCGTGGAAATGCCAGAAGTGTGATTTTGCTGATATTTGTGAGTGGAGAGCAAAAAAATCAGAAGAATACTCTTCAAAAAATAAAGATAAAATGAAATAATTTAAAAAGCGAGAGAGAAGTGGGCTAACACATGTTTCAATTTTATTTCAATGATTTGGCTGTGGCAGTGGGAGGAAACTTGAGGACCAGGAGAAAACCCATGAGGTTGGACAGGCGACCCTACTCTTTGTCACGTACAACCGGGAATCAAAACCACACCAGTTGACTCAATGACAGACCTTATGAATATGATACTGTGCACACTCGCTAACCATTCAGCCATCCAACGCACCTAAACTTAGTCAAATAGATGGAGAGAAATAAGGTTTGACATCCACTCGACACAAACTAGGTCATTTTGGGACTAACATATGGTTCCATTTTATTTCAATAATTAGGTTGTGGCAGTGAGAGGAAACAGGAGGACCAGGAGGAGAAAACACATGAGGTTGGAAATGACCCTATCCCTTGTCATGTTCAACTGGGGAATCAAAACCATGCCAGTTGACTCATTGACAGACCTTATGATACAAGGAGATACCCCATGAGGTTGGACAGGCGACCCCACTCCTTGTCACATTCAACCAGGAATCAAAACCATGCCAGTTGACTCGATGGCAGACCGTATGATAAAGTAGGCATGCGCTTACCATTCTGCCATGATCCATCCCCCCAAAACTTAGAAAAGTCAAATAGAGAGAGAGAGAGAGATGGTGTTTAACATCCATGGACACAAACTAGGTCATTTTGGGACTGACATATGACTCAATTTTATTTTAATAATTCGGTTGTGGCAGTGGGGGGGAAACCAGGGAATCGAAACCACACCAGTTGACTCAATGATAGACAATTTCCACCAACCCACCCATCTCTGGTAGTGTTATTGTTAAAGATAGAGATGAATAGGGCCGTGTGATCCACTCTCCATTTTAACAGCATCTAGTTAATTTTATATTGAACTTTTCCGACTGCTAGTAAAATATTAGAGTATGTTTTAAGATTATTTTGTATTGTTTGTATTAAGAATATATTGTTTTTATATTAAAAATATATTGTTGCTAATGGTATATGACCTGTTGCTAATGGTATACTTCGACTGACAGTCGGCTAATGCCATCGTTAAAGACATAATGGAGTCCAACACCTCCGTTAATTTTAACGTCAAATTAACATGTAACAGGGCTTCCAGGAACAGACTTTCTCACCGTTAAAGATAACAATCCATTAACTCCATATTAACGACTGGTTAATAGTTAATGGAGCTATGAACAACCGGCCCCTGGAATTTAAAAATATGTAAACTGAGGCACTTGATTGTGATAGATAAGATTTAAGTTACGTGAGATTGCACCCTTGATTCCGGCTTCCCTGTTTGCTCTATAAAGTAGAATTACAAATAAATGAGGAATTATTGATGGTAGATTGCTGTACAATCTGATTAAAACACAAATCTTATTTCGTTTTTCTTTTTATAGTTCAAAATTTTGTACTACTATGATCTGGAAAGTTGTTATGTAACCCGCATTGTATATTGATGTGAGGGATTAGCCAATGAAATGGTCTGTTAAAGCGAGTTTTAGGCGCGAATTGCACGGAACTGTGGGTAACCCACTGTATACGCTGATTGGTTAATCAAATGCCTGACGTCATATGATAGAAAGCCTCTCGTGCGACTGGCCAGATCTTCATGTACTATAGGCCATCAAAAGTATTTAATCAAACGAAATGGATCTTTATTTTAATCAGATTGATTGCTGTATATTTTATACACGCAAATTTCAGTGTGGGTGTATTATTTCGTCCACTGGATAACAAACCTCATCTCCCAAACTCAACATGTGTAGCTACGTTCTCGTAGCTAGTCCTCCCCCATCATCAATATAAGGCTTGATCTCGCCTTTACTAGAACTAGCAATCATTGCTTAGGGACATAGCCGCCCCCCTGTCTGTCTGTCTGTCGTTCCCCCAACAATTGGCATGCGAACACGATAGAAACCAACACACTCCAAACATGTTTTAAAAAAAGGTCAAATGAAACCTCCTTAATTTAGTTAAGCAACGGTTGTTATACATAATGAAACTAGTTGTCCGAAAAACAATTGAATAGTTTCATCGTTGGACTCTATCCTGCAGGCCCGTGGATTTTCGGGAATCCCAATCCTGGAAAAACGACGTTAATCTGTGGCCGGAAAACATGTTTATTCGACGACGAGATTAAAAGTTTGCAAATCTTTTATTAGTTTTCATGAATTTCGCCGGAACACGGACACAGATGAAACCAACGGGTGCATAGTAGCTCACGGGATATAAATGTCGTTCTGGTAAATGTTACCGGGGAGAACTTTGGCAGGATTTTTGACGCGGCCTGCAGACTTGAGTCAAGAATAAACTATTCAATTGTGTTTTTTTTCCAGACAACTAGTATCATTATTTGTTTATTAAGGTTTTAATTCAGTTTTTTTATCGAGCTGTCTGCTCTTTAGCCACGGCCCCCTAGGTGGCGCCCTACAATTGTCTTACCCCTCTAGAGGGTAATTTGATTCCTGCAACCCCCATAAGAAGAATGAGTTCGCACCTTGGCAGATTGTCTACGATATCACCCTAGTTGGAAGTGGACGTTAAACCCAGATTCGCCCCCCCCCCTCGCCTTGGCAGAACGCGTTGCAAGCTCAAGCAAGTGTCAGCTCTCACGTAGCAAGCATGGGCTATATACTTTCTCTGTTTAACTTCTTTGTCGTAATAGGGCCCATACACGATCCAACATGTTTGATAAAACATGTTGGATCAAACATGCTTGACAGCTTGACGTTGCCCATACACGTTCAAACTTGTTTGTCAAACATTAGTTTGTGCCAAGAGTTCGTAATGGACGGACCAACAGCAACCCTTTCTTTAGCCTTGTGAAAAAAACAAAACAGAAAAAAAAAGAATGTGGGCCAAAAATTGGTTTTTGCAGCGCAAAAAGTTTGGCCATTCTAAATTATTGTATGAATTGCGTTGTACTGAGCCCAGTGATTTTGGAATTTTTTGGCGGATGGACGTAGATTCATTTGATGAACTTTTTGAGCTTGTGAGACCTTTTATAACAAAACAAAATACAAATATGCGTGATGCCATATTTCCTACTGACAGACTATCAATAACTCTGCGATCTTTGGCAACTGGGAACACTTTTGAAGACCTAAAGTTTGATCAAATATTTTTGATTAAACATATTTGATGGATATTTGATCGTGTATGTGTAAATTTGATGTCCAGAAATGTTTGACGTCAAATGTTTGATGGATCTGATTTATGTTGATATTTTTCGTCAAACAGTCAAACATGTTGGATCGTGTATGGGCTTCATCAAACTTGTTTGTCCAACATTATTTTTTCAGAAGCAGCCGGATAGATAAGATCGACTGAAAACATCCTCATATGTTGGACAAACAAGTTTGATGAAGCCCATACACGATCCAACATGTTTGACTGTTTGACGAACAAACTAATGTTTGACAAACAAGTTTGAACGTGTATGGGCAACGTCAAGCTTTCAAACATGTTTGATCCAACATGTTTGATGGATATTTGATCGTGTATGTGTAAGTTTGATGGCCAAAAATGTTTGACGTCAAATGTTTGATGGATCTGATTTCTGTTGATATTTTTCGTCAAACATGTTGGATCGTGTATGGGCTTCATCAAACTTGTTTGTCAACATTATTTTTTCAGAAGCAGCCGGATAGATAAGATCGACTGAAAACATCCTCATATGTGGGACAAACAAGTTTGATGAAGCCCATACACGATCCAACATGTTTGACTGTTTGACGAACAAACTAATGTTTGACAAACAAGTTTGAACGTGTATAGGCAACGTCAAGCTTTCAAACATGTTTGATCCAACATGTTTGATGGATATTTGATCGTGTATGTGTAAGTTTGATGGCCAAAAATGTTTGACGTCAAATGTTTGATGGATCTGATTTCTGTTGATATTTTTCGTCAAACAGTCAAACATGTTGGATCGTGTATAGGCTTCATCAAACTTGTTTGTCAAACATTATTTTTATACGCCCACATTTTCATGTGGACGTATTATGTCGTCGCCCCTGTCCGTCCGGACGTCCGTCCACAATTGTTTGTGGACTCTCTACAGGTCACAATTCTTGTCGGATTTTAACGATACTTAAAAAATAGGTTTATCCCCAAAAGATCTCGGCTGCTTTCGATATTGGCATGGATCGGATCAAAACTTCATGGATTATGGCCCCTGATTGTACGAAAAATCACGTTTTTAGCTTGTGGACCCTGTAGAGATCACAATTTTAATCCGATTTTGATGAAACTTGACATGCATGTTTATAACCCAAAGATCTTGGTTCCTTTCGATAATTGCGCCTATCGAAACGTAATTTCCTGAATTATGGCCCCTGATTGTCCGAAAAATCACCTATTTTAGCTTGTGGTACCTCTGGAGGTCAAAATTATTATCTGATTTGTAAAACCGTTCGATTATATCACCGTTACACCCTAAGGAGGGTTGAGTTCAAATTTCGGAAAAATCGGACCGAAATTATCATACAAAATGGCCGCCGTTCGTAGACGAATACGGTTAAAAAATGGTATATCAAGGTTGTGGACCCTGTAGAGATCACAATTTTAATTCGATTTTGATGAAACTTGAAATGCATGGTTATAACCCAAAGATCTTGGTTCCTTTCGATAATTGCGCATATCGGATTGTAACTTCCTGAATTATGGCCCCTGATTATACGCAAAATCACCTTGGTTTAGCTTGTGGTCACTCTGGAGGTAACAATAATTATCCGATTTGAAAAATCGTTTGATTATATCAACGTTACACCCTAAGAAAGGTTGAGTTCGAATTTCGGAAAAATTGGACCAAAATTGCCATACAAAATGGCCGCCATTCGTACGGGAATACTGTTTAAAAAATAGTATATCAAGGTTGTGGACCCAGTAGAGGTCACAATTTTAATTCGATTTTAATAAAACTTGAAATGCACGGTTATAACCCAAAGATCTTGGTTCCTTTCGATATTTGCGCCTATCGGAACGTAATTTCCTGAATTATGGCCCCTGATTATCCGAAAAATCACCTATTTTAGCTTGTGGTACCTCTGAAGGTCACAATTATTATCCGATTTAAAAAACCGTTCTATTATGTCACCGTTACACCCTAAGGAGGGTTGAGTTCAAATTTCGGAAAAATCGGACTAAAATTACCATACAAAATGGCCGTCGTTCAAACGCGAATACTGTTAAAAAATGGTATATCAAGGTTGTGGACCCTGTAGAGATCACAATTTTAATTCGATTTCGATGAAACTTGAAATGCATGGTTATAACCGAAAGATCTTGGTTCCTTTCGATATTTGCGCATATCGGATCGTAACTTCCTGAATTATGGCCCCTGATTATACGCAAAATCGTTTGATTATATCACTGTTACACCCTAAGGAAGGTTGAGTTTGAATTTTGGAAAAATTGTCATACAAAATGGCCGCCATTCGTAAGCGAATACTGTTAAAAAATGGTATATCAAGGTTGTGGACCGTGTAGAGGTAACAATTTTAATTCGATTTTAATGAAACTTGAAATGCATGGTTATAACCCAAAGATCTTGGTTCCTTTCGATATTTGCGCATATTGGATCGTAACTTCCTGAATTATGGCCCCTGATTATACGCAAAATCGTCTTTGTTTGTCTTGTGGTCTCTCTGGAGGTCACAATTATTATCCGATTTAAAAAATCGTTTGATTATATCACCGTTACACCCTAAGGAAGGTTGAATTCGGATCGTAACTTCCTGAATTATGGCCCCTGATTATACGCTAAATCGTCTTTGTTTGTCTTGTGGTCTCTCTGGAGGTCACAATTATTATCCGATTTAAAAAATCGTTTGATTATATCACCGTTACACCCTAAGGAAGGTTGAACTCGAATTTCGAAAAAATTCGGAACAAAATTGCCATACAAAATGGCCGCCGCGTGTACGCGAATACTGTTATAAAATGGTATATCAAGGTTGTGGACCCAGTATAGGTCACAATTTTGATTCAATTTTGATGAAACTTTAAATGCGATCACAATTATTATCCGATTTAAAAAACATTTGATTATATCATCGTTACATTGTAATGAAGGTTGAGTTTGAATTTTGTGAAATTGAACCACAACTGCCGGACAAAATGGCCGCCACTTGTATGCGAATATTGTGTAAAAATATGGTTTATCAAGGTTGTGAACCCTGTAGAAGTCATAATTTTAATCCGATTTTGAAGTACCTTGAAATGCATGTTCATAACCCATTCAAAGATCTTGGTTCCATTCGATATATGCGCATATCGATTTGTAACTTCATGAGTTATTGTCCTTGATTGTAGGAAAAATCACTTTCTTTTTAGCTTGTTCTCTATCCAACTCTTGTATGTGGGCGTATCCTGCCTGGCAGCCGCTGGTTTCAGAAGCAGCCGGATAGATAAGATCGACTGAAAACATACTCATATGTTGGACAAACAAGTTTGATGAAGCCCATACACGATCCAACATGTTTGACTGTTTGACGAACAAAAAAGGGCGCCATACACGATCCAACATGTTTGATCAAATATTTTTGATCAAACATTTTTGATGGATATTTGATCGTGTATGTGTAAATTTGATGGCCAGAAATGTTTGACGTCAAATGTTTGATGGATCTGATTTATGTTGATATTTTTCGTCAAACAGTCAAACATGTTGGATCGTGTATGGGCTTCATCAAACTTGTTTGTCCAACATTATTTTTTCAGACGCAGTCGGATAGATAAGATCGACTGAAAACATCCTCATATGTTGGACAAACAACTTTGATGAAGCCCATACACGATCCAACATGTTTGACTGTTTGACGAACAAACTAATGTTTGACAAACAAGTTTGAACGTGTATGGGCAACGTCAAGCTTTCAAACATGTTTGATCCAACATGTTTTATCAAACATGTTGGATCGTGTATGGGCCCTATAATGGGCAACGTCAAGCTTTCAAACATGTTTGATCCAACATGTTGGATCAAACATTTTTGATGGATATTTGATCGTGTATGTGTAAATTTGATGGCCAAAAATGTTTGACGTCAAATGTTTGATGGATCTGATTTCTGTTGATATTTTTAGTCAAACAGTCAAACAAGTTGGATCGTGTATGGGCTTCATCAAACTTGTTTGTCCAACATTATTTTTTCAGAAGCAGCCGGATAGATAAGATCGACTGAAAACATCCTCATATGTTTGAAAAACAAGTTTGATGAAGCCCATACACGATCCAACATGTTTGATTGCCTGACGAACAAACTAATGTTTGACAAACAAGTTTGAACGTGTATGGGCAACGTCAAGCTTTCAAACATGTTTGATTCAACATGTTTTATCAAACATGTTGGATCGTGTATGGGCCCTATTAGTTTCTGAACCTGATTCGGACGCCGGTGCAGAACATAGAAAGAATACTAATAATGGAAATGGAGACTTGGCATTCACTCGGCTGGTCACATCACACAATGGCGACTTTGGTAAAAATGGGATTTGATTGTATCAGAGGCCCTGGCTCTGTTGGAAGCAGGCCCGTAGCCAGGAAGTTGTTTTGTGTGTTTGTTTTTTTTTTTGGTGGGGGGGGGGGTGCAATGGTGTTTTCGGGAGGGCCAAATAGCATGGGCATCTGCATGAATTTTGCGTAAAGGCAAATTTAATTTTCTTGTGATATTGGGGGGGGGGGCAAGACTCAGTATTGGGAGGGCATTTGCCCCCCTGGCTACGGGTCTGGTTGGAAGTGGAAGATCTCGCCGACGTAGATATCAAAAAGGCCAAAGAAAACTCTTCTTGTTTGCGGCACGGAAAGTGGCATTTTTCCAGACACAACTAACAGAAGCACACACCGAATGCCGCGAAAATTCGGAGGCCGGATGTAGCGCGTGCAAATATGACGGAGGATGTGTACATGCAAAAGTTAATTGAGGCGGGGCGACTGATCCGGTACAGATTACAGGGGACAGCGGCAGTTACGGAAGTTCCAAAATAATGTCGCCAGACACCATTGGGCGATCATCACGGTTTCTAGCTGTGGTATATCCTTGGGTGCGCGCTCTCTTAATAACGATATCACCCCAAAGAGACAAAGACCGTGATTGCTGCCCCTCGCCTTTCTAATAAACGGGTCATTTGATTGCTATCGTCTAGATTTCTTCCACAGGTTTTGCAATCTGTATTACGGCACCAAAACAATTATGTAGCACTATGCATTGCGATGAGTCGCTGGTTAGATATGGAAATCGATTCCGCAAACCCCAAAATCTAACGTGTGACGCATACATATTCTCTCTTCTTTGTTACATATTTTCAGGGTTAAAATCCTATGTCACTGGCACAAAACAGGACATCGTGACACTATCCTTTGTCGCGACAGCCAAATAGACAATGTGACACTATGGAAGGTTTTGATAGAACTTTAGGATTATAATCTCAGAATACCTGGTTTAACATCTGAATACGAATCCAAAATTGGAAAATGCTGGGAATGCGACGGATACGGGCCTGTTTGTGGTTTCTTGAAGCATATTCGTGAGGTAAAAAGATGGCGTTGCTATTGCCCAATGTTAACTGTAGGTTTAGAACAGGTGGAATGTCTTTAGAAATAACCAGCTACGGTTAGGGTAATTCATTGTAGATGATTTGCTAATGAGAACTAATGGGGTATAAAACTGTTAATGGAGCTAAATCGCTAACATTTGGGATCTAGAAACTGGCAAAAGTGGGTCGCAACGCATAGGCCTATAATACCGTAATATGATTGTATAGAAACGGATTTACATTCAATGGTTTCCGTTTTTACTCCAATTTCAAATCAGTTTTCTTCGGCGAAATAAGCCATTCAGTCTCAATCCAGTGCAAATTTATAGCGTCTAGTTATTCCAGTCTACATATGCCGTGTGATATATAGTGCATTGTGTCTAGCCTCGTCCCTCGAGTCTCTCAATACCACTAGGGCTGAAGCACAATTCGTGTACCAATGTTCGAAAAATTATTTTATCTTAAATATCGGATATCGGAAGCTCATCTTTTACCGGTAAGTTTACATCATCTATGTTGATTTAAATTGACCAATAATTCGTGTTTTCGATGTCGAAGATTTTGGAGGATTTTAAGTTAGGGACTTAGGTCCCTTAATACTGTTTTAGAATTCTGATGATTAAAGAAGTTAATTTTAATTAAGAATTATCTTAGGCTTATATTTAAATGAAGTTTTAGATTAAACTACTTAGTTTTTGGTCCGATAACAATGACATGTTTGATTTGAGGATGGATTAATTTATCCCGTCAAACGAAGTGCCGATTAAAAATTCTTAGAAGAGGGAACTTGTAAAAAAACGAAATACCTTACTTAGAAGAAGAAGACGATGACAGCTGAAACTGACCAATGGAAATCCAAGATGATGAATTGACGAAGTTTAAGTGAAACCGAACTTTAAGAAATTTAAGACAAATGTAATAATATTTTGAAATTAGGACACTTGAATAATTCAGAAACATTTCAGTTAAATTCTTCTGTGTTTAGGTTAAAGTGAAACAAACGAACAATATGACAGTGAAAGTACCTTGACCTTAAAACAGTGTTATTTATTGTGTTATAACGTGAATCGGTGTATTTATATCAGTGTATTGATATTATTTTAGAAGTAGGACTTGAAATCTGTAATGGACAACTAGAAGTTTTAAGTAACTATTAATTAATTAAGCAACGGTGCTTATTTGACGCGTTGCAACGGGGCGTATTTTTTTAACACTATAGGATTATTTTAGTTCTCGGAAAAGTGTTCTGTTCAGTATAGAAATCTTTTTTACATGATGTGTGACGACAACTAGGGCTATGAAGTAGTTCGCATTATCATATACTACCTCAGAGTCTAGACTTAGACTAACTCACCCCAGTTATGTCAATGTCTATTTCTAGAAAGTAGGGTATTATCGTCCACAGATTAGTACAATTAACTAGAATAATGTTGGCGTTAAACGGTGCCTAAATGAAACACTTAACAAAAAATGGTAACTGTCCCACCCTAATAGCTGGGGCATTATACTTCTATATTATAGAGCGGGTTTGATTTAACTCAGACAATCATTCGGAGCTCAAGGGGAGCATACCTATAGCCTCCTCGGCTAAAGGCTATGGTGAACACATCATCCTAGTGCGAACGATCAAGATGTATGTGGCTCTTGCCACGGTTAAGCCGTTGGGTCTGACTTAGAGAGGATATCAAACTCAGACCGTGGATATTTTAAATAACTCCTGAAGAAACTATCAAGATATTGTAGTTTGCTGTACGTAACCTTTGTAGTTTGCTGTAATCGTTATATAAACATAGTAAAAACATAGACAGGGTTCCAGAATCAGTTACTTGAATATTGAAGTAATTGATCTAACAACGTGAAGTCCTAGATGCAAGTCCAAGACGATAATGTCACAACACTTTATTAGAAAACTGTAGCGGTCGTGTGTATCATCCTTTATCATCCAATAATACATTTGACAGTAGATATCGCTTGTGTGTTAAATGTGATATCTACAGTGTGGTGATATCACTTTAGTGATATATACACAGTGTGGTGAGATCACTTTACATACATTTGATTGGTCAATCAAAAAGGAACTACCTTCTTTTATTTTAAAGAAACCACTTAGTTTAAAGGACCTAAGTCCGTAACTCAAAATCCTCCAAAATCGTCGACATCGAAAACACGAATTATTGGTCAATTTAAATCAACATTGCTGATGTAAACTTACCGGGAAAAGATGAGCTTCTGATATCCGATATTTAAGAAAAAATATTTTTTTTAACATTGGTACACGAATCGTGTACCATAATGCGCTTCAGCTCCAGTTGTATTGAGAGACTCGAGGGACGAGGCTAGACACATTGCAATAAGTCAGACGGAGTTAGTAGACTGGAATAACTAGACGCTCGACTTTTGCACATGTTTGACGTTGATGGCTTATTTCGCCAAACATAACTGATTTGAAATTGGAGTAAACACGGAAACCATTGAATGTAAATCAGTTTATTTACATTCATATTACAGTATTATATGCGTTGCGAACCACTTTTATGAATTTCTAGGCTCCAAATGTTAGCGATTTAGCTCCTTTAAGTAAAGAGTGACTTTTTAAAAAAAAAAGAAACTGCTTTTATTAAAATGACCTTGAAGGAAAAAACTGGGTCAGTATACAGGGCTATACAATAGCTAAACTGCTGTCAAAAAATGATGTATCACTACGCTATAATGTAATTAGGATCGGTAAAAGTGAAATCTTTAGGAAAGAATTATATTTATTTATTTGTGCATGTAAGAAAGGATTGGGTGATAAATAAAATCTCCAACTCGTGTTTATTGATACCAAAAAATATCAACACTCGTTGATAAAGTAAAAAAAAACTCGAAAGAGCCTCGGTTTTTTTTTACTTTATCAACTTGTGTTGATATTTTTTGATATCAAAAAACACTCGTAGGGGATTCTCTATTTATTATCAGTTGGTGGAATGGGGCTGGTATTCAAAGCGGGATATAATAATGTGTACGTGATATCACAATTAATCCTTTGCATTAATGAAATGGAATCACGGTGTGATCCTATTACTTCACAATAGGTATTGGCAGCAAACGGGGTGTTAGATTTCTCTCTTTAAAAGCTCATTGTGTATGCACGCCCCATGGCCTCCACCAGAGTGATATAAGAAAGTTTGTTTTAGGGCAAACGAATCAGGTACCCATTGGCGTGCGGGCGCCCTTAAAGGGACAATTCCGAATTAAACTGAGGCCCAAAAATAAAAGTCTGAGAATGTATGAAAATAAATCGCCAAAATATAGAGGAATGGTGTATTTACCTTGTCTTAAAATTTCAACTCAAAATATTGAGTCGTTTGGACGTGAACGCCAAAACTGCTTACCCGGACACGTAACCCTTTTAAGATTTCGGGTCAAATACACAATATTTTTATAAACAAATGTTTGGTTTAATCCAGATACCACAAAATACAACTTGGGGCACCGGTCTCAAATTTCAGATGAAGACTGACGGATTTAAGTCGTTTGAAAACGTATCATAAATACTGAAGTAGTTGCTCGGCCCTTGACTCAAATATTTTAAGGGATTTTAACACAAAATTAAGCAGTTTTATTACCAAAACAAACTTCGGGATTCGCCCTTTAAAACCGACTGTCTGGTCAGTGCCTTGAGAGCATCATTGTGTGATCATAATCAAGTGTACGATTTTATAAATGAAAGGGGCGCCATATTTTTCTCTTTTAAAAGCTGTGTGTGTATGCATACCTATTTACGTAATTTAGAGACGACGATGGCATCATACATTGTCATCTGTCAAATTTCCTTAACAGGAGTCTGGCTAAACTCCTCCTGCAAAAAATCCTGGATTCTCCCCGGATATATTTACTTTTTATTTCACCAACAAACAATATTAGATAATGAAAACACTATGAAATCGAACCGGATCTTTCAATGTCAAACTTGGCCAGCATTTCTTTTTCAAACTTGGCCAGAATTTCCTTTTCAAATTCTTCATCTAGTATATCTGTGAGTTTTTTACTATCAAACATCGTCGATGTGGGAGTCGGGTAGGGTTTGATGTTTCTTCTACAAGATTTTGTTCTCGATCGGTCAGTCTCGATCGATTCTATCAACAAATCAGCATCTTCGGGCAACTTGGTCCGGATTCGGAGTTTGTAAAAGTTGTGACCCCCATCCACGCTGTTCTTCAACTTACTTAAACTGTTCCGGGTCATTAGGTCCTCTTGTAACTGTTTCTGCTCGTTGAAATACGACTCCATTGTTGATTTGCTGAAATCGGGAAACTCTCTCTTGGCCTTTTCGCGTTCTTTTTCCTGGCGATGTTTTTTTGTCTTTTCGTCCACCATGCTGGCAAAGAAATTTCCATTACGGCAGTTGTTAATTTTTGGCAGGGAACTGGGAACGGCTGATTCTGTTAATCTTGGAACAGCAGGATTTGTTCTTGATCGGTTGGGTTTTACAAGGACCGGCATTGACAAGTTATTTCCGAAACCAGAGACCTGTTTCGACTGTCGACGTTCGTCGGCACCTTTGAGCTTAGACCAACTATTAGAAGCCGCAACGGGTTCCTCCTCCCTGTGACTATTCAGACAATTTTCAACTTGATATGAGCGCTCGCTTGTTTCCATCAGCTGCTTTTCTAAGGCACTGTTGATCATTTCATCAAAGGACTTTATGGATTCGCACAGGGTTTTCTGTTGACCAAAAACCATGGACCATTTTCTCAAGATATCTCTTTTCTGGCACTCGATGTTCGTCTTGGCTCTCGTGATGTCTTTATCGAATTTTAATAACCGAACACCCAGATATTTGATCTCATTTTTATTGGTTCTGTAAATGACCTCACCAGTTTTGCTTTTGGACACGCTGATAGAAGCTCCCTTCGTCACCTTGCTTTTGTCCGTATCACCATCAGTAGTGTTTACTGGGTCCACACATTCTTGCATCTTAGTGTGGTTAGTGGGAAACTGAAGAGTAATGTGGTAGAAAATGTATTAACTTCTGTCTTATTTCATACAAATACCAACGTACACCTACACAGACACAGAGAGAGAGAGAGAGAGAGAGAGAGAGAGAGAGAGAGAGAGAGGGGGGGGGGGGTAATGTCCACTTGATATATTGATCTCAGTCTCAACTATAATTTGTATCTATATTGATTTATTGATAACACCTAAACCATTTATTAAATCCAATATAGAAATGAAATGAAATGGGGTTCAACATCCTACTATTCTGCGCTTTGACCTCTAACTGGCCGGTCATCTCTGGCTTGCGGCTGTGGTTTCGAGCCCTGGTATGGGCGTATGTGGCATGGAGATAGGGGCGCCTTCTCAACCTCGTGGGTTTCCTCCGGGTACACTGCTAAAGACCCCTACGCACAAGCGAATTATAGAAATAAACCACATGTTAGTCCCGAAATGGCCTAGTTTGTGTTGAGTGGACGTTAAACCCCATTCCTCTCTCTCTCTCTCTCTCTCTCTCTCTCTCTCTCTCTCCCTAAACTGGGATAATGAAGACGGGCAGCGGCACTACGGCCTATTCTTATATCGAATTCTAACTGCCAAGGGAACAATGTATACACAGGACCTCGGTTTTTGTCCCATCCGAGTCACTAGACGGCTGTCCTTGTCAGGCCCACCAACAAAGGGAAACCACGCCGGAAAATCGGGATGAACTTTCTCGACCAGTGCAGGGATCGAACACATCCAATATATAAGTGGCCAGTTGCTTATATTATTCCTTTAGTACACTATGGCCGAAAATGTTTAGATACGTTGGTTTCCATTTAATAATATTAATTTTAAACTGTTTGAGAAACGAAACGAAACGGATATCAATCTTGCAAATGGTCTGAAAACGCCTTTTTTCAAAAGTAATAACCTAAATGTCTTCTCAAATCCGCTGGTTCTAAATATTTCAGTAAGTAAACGGGTTGGTACGGAGAGCATCCGAAAACAAAACTTGGAACCTTTTATCTATACGCAAAAAAACATTGAAACTCGTCCTAAAATTCAGGGCCCTGTTTCTCGAAATCTTAACTAAAGATAAAATCCAAATTTTAGGAGATACTTCAATTTTGATTTGCAAAGCACTAAAATCAATCTGATATCATCCAATTAAATTACTAAAATTTGGATTTGTATCTTAGTTAAAATATCGTGAAACAGGTCCCAGATTGAAATTTGTCCTAAATTTCAGATTGTTGTGCATAAAATCAGACAAAATCAATAACCTTACCCCCATGTTTTAGTTGTTTTCCAATTCTCAACGTAAACTAAACTAAAATAACAAACCGCTTAATCTTAATCTAGTCACGTGATTAGTTAATCTGTGAGATATTGGGTATTAACAAAAATGGCCGTTGTCAACGATTAGCGTTTTATTATATGGATTAGTTGATAATTATGTAAATGTAGGTTTTATAATTGCCATTTGGTGTTTGATTTTTGGCAAGACAGAAAAAGTTACTCAATTTTCTTTCTCCGTAATAAACTAGGTTATAACGGTAAACACCGAACGTGTATTATCCAGATGAGAATGTGGTATTATTACAGGATAAGCTTGAACCCTAAAATTGAATAATCAATCTATGCAGGGAACATGTCTAAATCTGATAACCATGGCCGGGATGACACCCCCACGCAACGACTGTCAATTTAGGCCTGATCTATGATAAGTTATATGGAGTTAAAGCGAGATCAAGTCTTCCACTCTTAGGGTTCTCTCTCGTTGGCCCGAGAAAATAATTACAAAACCTCCAGGGACTGATTTGCTTATCAATTTCAATTCATCAAGCCACCAGAATAATACCGGCCCCAACTACGCAAGAGAGAGAGAGAGAGAGAGAGAGAAGAGAGTGAGAGAGAGAGAGATGGGGTTTAACGTCCACTCGACACAAACTAGATCATTTCGGGACTAACATATGGTTTAATGTTATTTCAATAATTCGCTTGCGCGTAGGGGTCTTTATGGCATATGCTCGTATTCATTAGCCTAGTTTAGGAGCAGACCAGTAGGACGTTAAACCCAATTTCATTTCATTTCTTTATGTACCCCATATAGTCTACCATATACAAAGGCAAATGAATGAATGAAATGGGGTTTAACGTCCTACTGTTATGCACTTAACCTGAGCTAATTGAAGACGGGCATACGCCATGCAGTGTGCTATAAGGGAAATTTTGCCCGGGCAGCGGCGCTACGGCCTACTCTTATATCGAATTCCAACTGCCAAGAGGTCTTTTACGTGCACTCCAATGTGTACACGGGACCTCGGTTTTACGTCCCATCCGAATGACTAGGCAGCTGTCCTTGTCAGGCCCTCCTTCTGCATCACTGACAAGGGGAAGTCACGTCGGAAAATCGAGATGAGCTCGTTCACAGTTCTTCTCTACTGATAATATCAGATAAAGATGGAACATCTTGTGATTTCTTGTCGACGGAATTGATATTTCATAGGTGATCTAGTAGAAAATTAAATATATTTACCATCCTTTTCGCGGCAGCTAGCATTATGGTGTAGCAAGATGGCTTCCCCGGAAAATACAAAATCCAACGACCTACAGTTGCTGTCGCTTCTACAAATACTTTAATCGCCTATCATGTCGTTATATATCCCCCCCCCCCACACACACACACGGACAAATTAATCAAACAATCAACACCACTACTTGATTAATGAGGCGCTCAAAACGACGTGATCTGTGGGGTGCCTTATCCTGGAGCGGCACTTCAATGGGGCGCCCAAAACGACCTGATTGATAGGGTACCTCTAGTACCCCATACCGGAGGGGCTCCAATAATGCCTAGATTGGTGGGGGTCGACGCCGGAAGAAATCTACCATAAGAAAGCCAACGGGAGATTGTAGGAAATGTTCAGGTTAAATTCCCGATGGTGATCAGATTGATTCAAGCCCGCAATAGGCGTGATAATCTGCACAATTTAAACAAGTCGCGCTCTCACCCGATTTCGAAATTTTCGTTTTTAAAATATTTTAGGTACGCTAAATTTGTATTCCTTCCTTCAATTTTTTAAAATGTTCACATCAAAATATCATTTTACGCCAATATCGCACATTTAGCCTCAGAATTGAATTGAAATTTTCCATCACTTTCAGAGTCCCTCTCCTCTGGTGCAAACCCTATAATCTTCCAAAGGGAGGCGCGTCAACGGTGTCGTTCGCTGTGAACCGTCAAGTGTAGGTACATTGGCATCCGGAAGCCATTGCCCCTCCCCCCATTTTTGGGCCGGGTTTGGATGGTTTCTTTTCAAATTTACTGTGAAGCATTATGGTCATGTGAGAGGGAATCGTATCGGTATTCAGCGTTCTGCGACCGTTAGTTCTAGAGTTATCCCCCCTTTGCCAAAACCCCTAGAGACTACAGTTTTAACCCCCCAAAATACTTTGATCTAAAGCATTAGGGTCATAGGAGGAACGGAATAAGGGGTACGGATTTTTCTTTCAAATTGGGTGTGAAGCGACCGGGTCCATTGAGGACGAACTTTATCGATATAACCTTCCACCTCCAGCCCACTTAAAAGTTTGTGAACGCGATAGAGACAACAGGTTTTAACCGATTTTTCCAAGCTTGGTGACCAACCAAGTTTTTCTTTCGGATAATCTGTTGTCTATGTCAATCTTGCCGTGTAGGCGTGTATACGCTTTGCGTTGGACATCTCTTTCAAAGTTGCGGGAATTGTTTACTTGGATAAACCTTCATCGAAATGTAAGTTTTCTATTGCTACTAGCAGATTTGTTTCCCCATTTTGTGGGGGGTGGGATGGCCTAGTAGTCTAGAGTGCCGCGCTTCGACCTCTAGCTGGTCGGCCACCTCTGGCTTGCGGCTGTGGTTTCGAGCCCTGTGAGCGTATGTGGCATGGTAATAGGGGCGCCTTCTCAACCTCGTGGGTTTCCTCCGGGCACTCCGGTTTCCTCCCACTGCTAAAGACTCATACGCGCGAGCGAATTATTGAAATAAAATTATATGTTAGTCCCGAAATGACCTAGTTGTGTTGAGTGGGCGTTAAACCCCATCTCTCTCTCTCTCTTTCCCCATTTTGTTCAAACTAATGAAAACTTGTGATTCTCTGGCGTCCTATAGTTTGATTCCCGCCTGTATTCGAGTCGGGATCCAATATTTCTCCATGTCTTCGCGTGACATACGGAAATCGGTCAAGATTTAAGAGAACCATATCGAATTTCAAGAGGTATTCATTTCGAAAGTGTTGTCTTCGTGTTATGCTATAATTTTAACACATGGGTTTTTTTTGCCCGTTGGGTGGGTAACATCATATGGTCTCTAGGTCTGGTGTTCGATCCCTGCATTAGCCGAGAAAGTTCATACAGATTTTCCGGCGTTATTTCCCCTTGTCAGTGATGCAGGGCGGAGGGCCTGGCAAGGACAGCTGTCTAGTCGTTCGGATGGGACGTAAATCCGAGGTCCCGTTTACACATTGGCGTCTGCGTATAAGATCCCTTGGCAGTTGGAATTCGATAAAAGAGTGGGCCGTAGCCGCCGCTGCCCGGGCAAAATTCCCCCCATAGCACACTGTATAGCGTATATCCGTCTTCATTAGCCCAGTTTAGGAGCAAAACAGTAGGACGCTTAACCCCATTTCATTTCAGTTCTCTAGTTACATGTGCGTAGCAACGTGCTCTGTGGTGTAGTATAGGATACCGTGAAGGGTAGGCATACTATCATTTATCTGTTTGGGCTGTCAATTGAAGATATGTTATAGATAATTATAGCTTAAATACTGTAAACATATACAGAAAGATTGTATCTCTATAGGATCCATTTCAGATAGATCCTACGAAGAGCGAATCAAAGTACAATCTTCTTAAGCATTTTTTCCAAGCATAATAAAACATTTCAACTGATTTATGGGGAAAATCCCATAGCTGACATGCATATACTAGTAAATGACATGCAAAAAGTTCTGGACAGGTTATATTTTATCTATGTGTATAAAAATTTAAAAAACTTTTAAGGGTGATATTAACCTTAGAATAGATCACGAAGGGCGAATCAAAATAAGGGGAGAGGGGTACGTATACTCTAAAATTGCTTTTGAAAGGTCGTAGAGTTTAAAAAATAGTCTCTATTACAATAACCATTATCAATTTCTTCCAATGAGAAGATTTAGTCGCCCGTTTCCATGAAGTTTTTGATGGCTTCTAGTAAGTGTCACCCCCACCCCACCCACCCCGCGCTAACAAAATTTCTGTATATCTACTTTTGCCTGGTCTCGTATAATATGCGAACGACATTATATCACAGCCTAGCTACCCAACCTTTTATTAGCTTCACTCAAAGTGTTTTGCCGGGAGTTTTCCAGCAAGAAAGGTGCATACGGATTATATATAGTTTCATTATTATTGGATTAGCGTAAAACCAAGCGTCAGAAGGGATAATCTCGTTTACACAAATGAGTCGAGAGGTCTAACATTATGAAGTTACGAATTGGAAACTGACAGAGTGGCTATTATAGCCTACTTTAGGTGGAGTTTATTTCTAAGGTTGTATGCATGAAAACGACGACAGCGTTGTAGGCTATTGATTGTGTTGGCATCTTGTTTTTAGTTCTGAAGACGTGATTTTATATCAATAATATGTACTTTAACAGACTGTGTGGTGGGTCAAGGTTTCACAATGGAACGAGATGACAGAATCGAGGTTCATGGATTGTTTTACGTCAAGGCATTTCAATAGAACTCAATTGTGATCGAAATGAATTGTGGCTAAGTACCCTTATCTTTGAAAATGGACATAGGAGGCCCTCGACTTAAAAATAGACCTATCTGTTATGATATGAAACTGTCAACAAAGCGTGGTTCTCTTAAATCTCGACCGAGTTCCGTCTGCCATGACTTCTATAATAAATGGGCCAGGCGAAGAAATGGAGAAGCAATGGAGTCCGACTCAGACACGGGCGGGAATCCAACATGGATGCCAGCGGAATCACCTTCACCAAGATTCGCTAAGCAACGGAGAACACCCGTTAATCAGCTATTCAAACATTCTACCCCGTGCACAGGCCCGAATCCCCGGAATTTTAATAGACCCAAATCAAGAAATAGAATATATTTGGATAGGGCTGGATCGTGTGTGTATCCATCCGATTTGGAACCGAAAAACATCAATGATCCTAGACTTGCAAAATCTGCTCTGGATTTTCAGAGCTTATCGACGCTCCCTTCCATAAACTCTCAGAAATTAGTCCGCCCTGGCACCAACACGTCGGGGTATCCCTCGCCGCGTTCTTATAAGAAATCGAAATCCAAGGCCGATCAGCAAGTACCGTTTCATATGAACAATGCGGTTTTGAATTTTACAGAAGACATTGTGCTAAGGGGAGATAAGTACGTTTTTATTGATCAACTCTACAGAAAATGTAAGGATACGAGAGCGTCGGTGACGGTTGAAAGAGTGACTGTCAATAACCAGTCCGGTGAAAGACATTTAGCAAGAGCACAGTTGATCGATTTCGGAGAAATTAAACAAATTTTGGGTTTGAGACGAGAAAGGCTACAGAAGGAGAGATTGGAGAATTTACGGAAAAGTGATTATACATCGATTTCAGTGCCCGGGAAAGCATAAAGTGAACAGTCTGTTACGACGAGATTGAGCAAAGTTTAGAACGAATTCCAAAATGGCTGCCAATCTCCCCAAAAATAGCTTTGAAAAAAAAAGCCGTATTTTCAACGTTTTCAGAACTGAAGGCAGTAATTACGAGATGGAAATGGTTAGGGTTCGGGTTAGGATCATTTTTACGACTTTTCAGTTTTTAACTTCTCCTATAGATAGACATATTCCTGAAGCAACGGCCCGAGAAATTCCTCTCTGGCCATTGCTGGATTCGCTTCGGATTCTTGACATTTAAGTAAATGTGTCTATTCTTCTCGTTCAATCAAATCTACTACTTACGTACAGTAACATGACATTCCGTCGTTTAATTTTGGGTCTTCCTTAATATTTTGGACAAAGATTTAAGTTATTAAAAACGTTGAAAGTCTGTTTGTTACCATACCGTAGTGTTTACTTTAAGTCAATACCGATAGTCTCGTTTGTCACGCAATTAGTTTTGCTGCAATATCCTGCTATGCGCTGGTTAATATAGCATAAAAAAACCATGCAGCCATGACGTAACGTTACGTAAACACAGTTGTCCTAATTAAACGTCTTGTCTTAAAGGTAATACCTTTGTAACGAATTCAGTGATTGGTCAGTAATAGGACCACTGGCCAGTCATAATTAGTGACAATAATACCCACTCAGTCCAGCAGGGAGTAGTCAGATTAGCTCTAATCAAACGGAACCCTGCGAGGAGGATGATAGATAGAGGGCTTTGAAAACATTGTCGTAACCATAGCCTGGAGACTATTTTTACGACTCGTCGTAGCAATAGCCACTTCCTAAAGTGAAACTATAGACTATACTGAGAAGTTTCGACTTGATAGTATGACTGGAGAAATTCGCCCAGTAATAAGCAGTAATTGTACGGCCGTCAAACGGGGTGAAGTTGGCCATTTTTTTTAGTTTTTCAAATATATTTTGATTATTACTCATACTAGCCTGGAAATATTTACCTGTAAGCTTATAGATTGATTAGTTATTGGAAAGTAACAGTAACTTATAGGACTGTTATATTCCAAATTTTCAGAATATGGAAAAATGTATGTGGCCAAGTTGACCCCACAGTATGGGGTGAACTTGGCCGTACCCTAACCCTGCCTTTTTTTAAGAAGATTATGTGGGCGTGAACAAGAGAAATTGTAAAGTCCACTTGATACAAGCCATGTTACTTATAGGAACTAACATATGGCTACCCCCCCCTGGCTTTTTTTTTCCAGACCAGGTACAAGTTTGGGTTAGGTCAATTCCAAATCGATTTAATGAACGACCTTATATATATTTGTGGATTTGAATACAAATGAAAAACTGTTTCAATAACTTTTAATAAAATTAAAAATTTTCATAAACAAAAAATTAAATTTGTTACATATTATTTCATTTTTGGCACTTTGGTATTTAAAAAAATAAATTTAATAAAATCTGCAATAAAAATTTCATCCTTAAATATTTCATTGTTAGCACTTTGGTATATTAAAATTTAATTCGAAAACAGTACAATAGTAACAGGTAAAACGATTTCATTGTAAATTATATCCATCAAAGTTAATCTGAAATTTATGGTGATTTCTTTTCGATATGGTTGGGAATGGCAACACTTTAAGGATATCAGCCCACTTAATAGTATCGATGTCTTCTTTTATCGGTGGCACAAAGGTATTCGCAACTCTCTTTGACTTTCGCAGGAAGCTTATAACATAAAATAGAATTTCATTTTCTCTGGACTCGTCATCATCTGATAAAGTGGTATCAATAATGCGACCAATGTAATGAATACATCTGGATTTCACCAGATAACGAACGATAACCCATTTACCAACAGTAACCTCAAAATTATCATCATCAGGAGCGATAGAATCATTTGACGATAGACTTGAACAAGATGATTCATCATCGGAGGATTCAAGATTACTTGATGCAGGTTCTTCTAAAACATCCTTTGTCTTCTTACATTTACTTGATGATGGACCAGCAGTTTCCAAATCATCAGCCGATATACTTTTTCCAGGTTCAACAGATACACGTTTTCGGCGGATAGTAGGTGTTTCTTGGTTGTAACGTAGATTATCTAATGAAGTAAGGAATATATCAGAGAAAATATCAATACGAACAGCATTATTAGTTTTATTTGGTAGTCTGACAATTACTTCTTCTCTGTTTAGTGGAAATATGCCAGTTTTTTTGAATCCACTAATGATATTGGATGACATTGTTGTGTTTCTTTCAACTAGCTTCTTTAGAAGTCTGGGGAAAACATCTTTTGTTATACAGGCAGCCTTGCGGCCAGGCCCTTCCTTCCATTCGGTAAGAATCGACCTCCATGCAACCTTTACAGATGAAAAAACACTCACATCGAGTGGTTGACAGAGGTGAGTGCTGTTAGGTGGGAAACAAATGAATTCAATATTATATTCTTTACAAAGTTTCAAAACTTCAATCGAAAAATGGGATGACAAATTATCCCCAAGAACAACTTTTTTCCCAGGAAGATCCTGTGCCCATGGCAGAACAACACTCCTAAACCAATCTGTAAAACAGACATTATCAAACCATCCAGACTTAGACCGGTTATATCTGGCATTTTTTGGACCTGATTCAGTCCATGTATTCATAAGATGTTTGGATCTATAAACCACATACAGTGGAAGTAATTTGCCAGATGCAGTGGCAGTAAACATAAGTGATGTTGATGATTTCGTTGAGTTCATTATCCTTTCAGGATATTTTGATCCTCTACGAAATATACATTTTTTTTTTCCAGGGTCATCTGTAAGATTCGTTTCATCATAATTCAGAATATTGCTACTCGGAACATCAGCTAAACTAGACTCAAGATTGTTAAAGTATTGATTAATGGACTCGACCGATACCTCTGCTCGTTTAACTTTAATATTTTGGCAAAATCGAGAAGTCAGATTGGCCTTGTGCCGTTTTACAAAACATTGCACCCAGTCACTGCTCGGCAAGTTGTTCTTGAACCTCTTCTCAGTTCGCTTACATTTATCAAGATACGACTTTACAATGCAACGGAAATCAAATGCATCTAAGGGGAATCCCCATGTCGACAACAAAGTTAGATATTCAGAAAATATTAGTTCTTCTTCTGAGTCAAAGACAGTCTGTCCGCCATGTTGCTTTTTGAACCTACCAGCAAGTCTATTCTGAAGGGTACCTCTAGGTATGCCAAACTGTTCGCAGGCCTTTCTCTGACTTAAAATCCCTCTCTCACATGCTACGATTGCTGTTTGAAGATTTTCAGCAGAATACTGACAAAGTTTTCTACTTTCTGGTTTTGGGGTATAACGTCGGGGCATTTCTGAAAAGAAGAAAAACAGAGATTACACATATGTACAGAACACATCTAAGAAATTTGACATAAGAAAAATCAAAATTTATATTTAAATTATGTTCTGGGGTGAAGTTGGCCAGGTCGCCAAAGGCGGCCAACTTCACCCCAAATTGTGGCCAAGTTCACCCTGTTGCACTAAATGACCCCTATGTCCTTGACCTTGGCTTAGTCAGTCACAACATTACTCTTGTTTGTCTAGGCATTGGACCCATAATACAAACTGTGTATTCATGCTAAAGCACTAGCTTTTATTATTATCCCCCGGTCTAATTATAATCTGCCCACATAAATCCACTTTTTGAAATCAATTTCTTAACTAAACATAAATCTTACCTAAATCGTAGAATGAATTTCAAAATGTGTACACAGCAAACTTTCACTGTAACCTTGCACCAAATAACCTTGAGTAGATTAAAATTCTGGATTGGCAAGAAAAAAAAGAACCGAAAAGAAATATACCGAAAACGGCCAAGTTCACCCCCATGGCCAAATTCACCCCGTTTGACGGTATTCCAAAGAATTGTAAGCTGTATATACCAGGGCCCTGTTTCACGAACTTTTAACTAAAGATAAAATCCAAATTTTAGTAGATACTACCATTTGGTTGGCTAAGAAGTAATGTCAATCATATATCACCCAATGAAATTACTAAAATTTGAATTTTATCTTAGTTAAAATTTCGTGTAACAGGCCCCTGGTCAATTACTAAATGCCATTGAAACAATTCATACTGAGAATGGATGCACGTCTTCTTTGGAATCCAGCCGCATGACCTTCCCAATATCTGTATCTGATTGTTATTTTCTTCTTTTATTCCAACGTATATATTTTCTTCTTGAAGAGAATACGATATTAGTTTAAAGGATCACATTAACGTCCGCGACAACGAGAAACTTGTCTACACATGAAATGTATTATGTAGTTAGTTCCAACTGCACCCTATCGGTATTGGTTGCAGTCTACGAAACTGTGGTGAAAAGAATGACGACAAAACAATTAAAAATTGTGCGCATGACGTGTAAAACCACAGCATACCAGAATAAACGTTAAATATTGAGTTCAAGACATAATAACATTATACGTTTTTAACGTTTAATATAATATGTAGACCATGTAGACCATCTCGCTTTTTGTGTCTTTTAAAATGTTAGCGACTGCTTTTTTCTTGCAGCAAGATCTATATGAGCAGGTGTGGATTGAGAAAGAGTCTGCAAGGGTGAGGACGTCCAAAACAGAAAGAAGTTAATGTTCTTACCGAGTTTGGGGACCGTTCTTTGTCTTGAATAAACGTCGTTTTTGATGCTTAATTGGAATGATTTAATCATATATTTCTCGATAATTTGCATTCTCTGGAGGGCTAGTAGTAGGCTACTCAGAATAAACTTTAGAAAGCACAATTTACAGTCAGTTTTCAATATTTAAAAAATATATCACCTTCCAGAAAGGGGCCCCCAATGGGCCAAGCACAGGGGCCTCCATCCTAAGTTAGTCCTTGGCCTTTTTCTAATGATTGTTTAATTTTAAGACATAAATGTATTGCGAGAATGGCTTAAATTGTGATATTTATATAGCCACACGCACTGAAAGAGAAGAAAAAAAACCCCGTCAATCTTACATTGAGTCTGGTTTCGAATCCCCGGTTGCACGTGACAAGGAGAAGGGTCGCCTGACCAACCTCGTGGGTTTTCTCCGGTTTCCTCCCACTGCTAAAGACGTCTACGCAAAAGCGAATTATTGAAATAAAATTAAACCATATGTTAGTCCCGAAATGACCTAGCTTGTGTCGAGTGGACATTAAATCCCATGTATCTCTCTCCCTCTCTGAGCCATTAAGTTTGAAATGCCAGGGTGGGATTTACCTAGTGTAGGGCTTGTACATGAAGAGGTCCTAAATTACCGCACAACCATTACAATAATACGCCCAATCGACGCCGATGGTTTCCTGAAAATGCAGGACCATAATGCTATTTTTGATAGCAGATTTTTGTCCAATAACATAATATATACTAGGGACTGAGCTCTGGGAACATTCTACGGTCTTACAGTAGGTCATTTGGAAACAATTCTCCTATAAAACTATCATTATACCTGAATATGTAAGCCTAAACCAACACGGAGAACTATTAAACACTGGCGGCACCAGTTGTTATGGATGTGGGTATGTTATGGGAGGTCCGGTGTTTGATTCCGCATTGTCCGAGAAAATTCTTCCAGATTTCTGGTGTGGTTCCTACATGCCAGTGATGTAGGGCGGATGGTCTGACCAGGACAGTCCGGGCAAAGTTCCCCCATAGCACACTGTATAGCGTATGCCCGTCTTCATTATCCCAGTTTGTGTCACAACAGTAGGACGTTAGACTCCATTTCATTTCATTTCGTTATGGGTATAAACTGTGGTAGCAATGTTGCGGCAGTGGGCTGGTGTTCTAGGGAGTCCTAAAACCGTATCAACCGGCTATGGGTTCCCAACATAATATGTGTCCCTCTTAAAAGAAGAAAAGTCCAAGGCGTTGAATTCAATATGTGTGTGATAAATTTGGGGATCGGTACCCCATGGTTAGCAAATTAATGGTTGCACCATTTTGAACTGGAACGAAGGGTCCGGTTTAATTTATTTATGTTAGATTCCCACTATCACCATTCGCGGTACGAATACGATGGAAATTGTGGAAATCCTATCAGGTTTTCTCGTATATTGAGGTCAGTCGTACATTTGTAGCAATCGCGTTGGTTGTATCAAAACGTATCTGCATGTACCAGATCGTGGACACATTAGAGACTTTTGGCAAACGTAAATTCCTGGTCCGTATAGCGTATCCGTATCAAGGAGCTTTAAAGCTCCTTGATCCGTATCGATTTTGCGTGTGACGTCAACAATGCGTGGGGTTATATCATACGTCATACGGCAGCACGTATCGAACAGCTTTCATACGAAAAGGCTCGTATAACGTCGCTGTCTTTTTACCGTATTTTTCGCTGCTTTTAGACGCTGAAATGTTGTGCCGACTTTACTCCCTCCAGTATTCTTAAAATCTGACATCCCTGATCCCTTATTTTGAGGCACCCAAAAACTTCTATATGTTAATACAGAATTCTTGTGTGTGGGACATAGCAACCCAGTCAATTCAATTCATATCTAAAATCTTTGATATGGGAGAGACAAGAGTGTTTAACCTCCACTCGATACAAACTATATCGTTTCAGGACTAACATATGGTTCAATTTTATTTCAATAATTTGCATGTGCATGTCTTTCTTTAGCAGTTGGGGAAAACCAGAGGACCTAGATAAAACCCATGAGGTTGGGCAGACGACCCTACTCCTTATCGTGTACAATCAGTGAATTGAAATCATGCCAGTTGACTCAATCAATGACAGACCTTATGAGCCAGCGCACAACGTGCACGCATTTGGCCATCCACTCCCCACTCCCACCCTCTTGGAATAAAAGACAGATATCAGGGTTTAATGTCCATCCAAACAATTCTTAGGGATAGGTCTTCAATAGCGGAGAAAGAATCCCTAATCAGTCATTCTGATTCAAACACAGATCCTATTTCGTTTTGTTTTTATAGTTCAAAATGGCGTTTTACTTGTCTGGACTACAGTAGCATCTGGATGATGTGAGGAATTAGCTAATGAAACTGTCTGTTACTGCGAGTTCTAGGCCTGTTGATGCACAGAACTGTGGGTAAACCACTAGAAACATCAACATTGATCACTAACGTTAACTCCCACTATAACTTGTCAGAAATTCATGTAGTGTGGGCCAACAAAAGTATAAAAAACGAAACGAAATATGGATCTGTATTTAAATCAGATTGCTCGGCCACCCAATATTTATATAATCAACTATAAAACAGTATATTTTAAGTTATATTTTACAAATTTATACAATAAATTATTTTAAAAAAATTAATTTCTTTTATACATATACAATAAATATAAAAATATAAAATCCTTATAATGCTACTTGTTTGATATAAGCAATGCTGTGATTTTGTACTTACAATAAATAATTCTCTATAAAATTACATAAATCAAGAGTATTTCACACTGTGTGCAATAGGTTGTTTTTACAGAATTTCAGAAGGCGAGTGGAGCGGGGTCACACAATTTGTTCAATTACTCACCGTAAATGGATATTAAATGGAAAGTTTTGGGATGTAGACTTCGAACACAAATTTTTGATTGAAAAAATGTAAGCATTATTATTTCGCCGTCCACTTTTTTCCGTCCATTATTATTTTAGATAAGCCCAAGAAAAAATTATAACAGCCAACAGTGTGGTCCTGAATAATACGCTACTGAAGCTGTTAATGAGACAATAGGGAACATTCCAGACAGAGAGAGAGGGAGAAATGGGGTTTAACGTCCACTCAACACAAACTAGGTCATTTTGGCACTAACATGTGTTTTTTTAATTTTATTTCAATAATTCACTAGCGCATAGGGGTAGCAGTGGGAGGACCCGGAATAAAACTAACTAGGTTGGACTGTTGACACTATTCCTTGTCATGTACAACTTGGGTTTCGAAACCACGCCAGTTGACTCAATGACAGGCTTTATGATACAGCATGCACTTGCTAACCATTCGGCCATCGAACCCCCTTCATATTCATAAGTAACTCTTTAGCACTTACACCCATAAGCATATGCAAAGGTTTGGTGCATGCAAAATGGTTCTCTAATACAGCAAGTTATTCACATACACACACTGATCAGCAGTGAATATTCTCTCTGATAAAAATGACATTTGTGCAGGTTTAGGAGCCCCACAATATTTACTCTTTTAATCCGACAAATTAAATTCTAAAACACTGTTTTAGCCTTAGAAAAATGATTTAAAAAATGATGAATTTTTTTTTCTAAGTTTTCAAAACATGTGATCTTATTGTCAAGCACATCAATCCAGTAAAATAATTATTCTATTTTATAAAGACTGTCTCGATTGTCTTAATTCTGCAGCACGTCTTTCTTCCCGCCATTTTTGGATTAAAATCATCATTTGATCGCTGATTTCCTGCTGTTTGTCATATGGCATGGAATCAAACTCTCCTGGCTGTAATCTATGACCCATAACTTGTGTCTGGATAATTAAAGAGAGTGTTTCATATTATGTCAAGTGAAGTTATATAAGAGAGTGTTTCATATTATTTTAAGTCAAGTTATCAATCACTAAAGGTCGTGAATATACCCTACAGAAATAAATGCGAGAGAGAGACAGAAATGTGGTTTAACGTCCACTTGACACAAACTAGGTCATTTTGGGACAAATGTATGTTTTTCAATTTTTATTTTAATAATTTGCTTGCGCGTAGGGGTCTTTAGCAGTGGGGGGAAACCAGAGTGCCCAGAGCAAACCCAGGAGGTTCACATAAATTCACACCAGGGCTCAAAACCACAGCTGCAAGCCAGAAGTGACCGGCCAGGTAGAGGTCGAAGCTCAGAACTCTAGACCACTAGGCCATCCCAACCCCCAGAATTATGTGCATGTAAAAGGATATAACCAGTAACGCATTACAAGAGGAGTCGGATTTATAAACTTTGGAACAAATTCATAATTAATCCTAGAACATGCCTGACTATGAACTTTTTTTTAACAGACTACATTAAACGTTAGAACATCCGATGACAGTGGATATTTGGGTAAGACGCTGGCTCATTAGTCTTGAGGTCCGGTGTTTAATCCCTGCATTGGCGTGGGCAAAATTTCCCTTATAGCTCACTTAGGCAGCTGAAATTCAATATAAGAGTAGGCTGAGTGCCGTTGTAAGGACAAAATTTCCCTCATAGCACACTGTATTAGTTAGTGCAGGGGGACTGCGCCACATATGATTTACATAAAGGACAAATATAACGACAAGACATCATACTTCGAAACAGCAAACAAAACAAACAAAAAACCAATTCAAAATAGAGTGAATGGATCCGGGGGCTAGCTGTAAGCGTCCACTGCGCTGTACAGTCCCGGGCCTGTCTTGGTACAGGCTTCACTAAAATGATTTACATAAAAGACGTATAGCCCAGTAGGACGTTAGATACCATTTTATTTTCACATACCTCAGCTCTCTTTATGTCATCTATATTTTGATCTACAAATTTATCTGTTTCTCTTTCTAATGTCTCCCTATCTGAACCTTCACCATGAGCAACTAAAATATATATCAAATTATTAATCAGATATCCACCAGTACAGAAATATTATACTGTAGAGGCATTTGACATGAGAGGCAATTTATCAGTTTGTTTACTACAATGCAATGTTTCAAAAAGATTCCCAAAGTTCCTTTAAAACAAAAACCTAATGTAGGTGTAATGTTTGAATATTAAGGTTTTGCCTGAAAACTACTTTGAAATGTTGTTGAAACATTCTACTGGTATAATATGCACTCTACTGGTGGTATAATATACATTCTACTAGTATAATATACACTCTACTGGTATAATATACATTCTACTGGTATAATATACATTCTATTGGTATAATATACACTCTACTGGTATGATATACATTCTACTGGTATCATATACATTCTACTGGTATGATATACATTCTACTGGTATGATATACATTCTACTGGTATGATATACATTCTTCTGGTATGATATACATTCTACTGGTATGATATACATTCTACTGGTATAATATACATTCTACCGGTATAATATGCACTCTACTAGTACAATATGCAGGGTACGAAATAAGTCGCGAACGGTCGTTCAGGTTACGCATCGGTTACCATGACCCAGAAACACGCGAACGGACGTCCGTTCTCGACCACGTCAAAGCTATAATTTATAAACTGAAGGATTCAGTAAAAATATTCCTCCAAAATATTACAACGATCATAAAGCACCTGTCATTTCACAGCAGTGAATTGGCTCGCGGATTCATCATACCGGGCAACGGCATTAGCGAACGTAATCAACTTCCTGTATTTACGTAATAGGTCAGAGGTGAAAATTCACACCGTGTCACATGACTTCGGCATTATTCCATATTTTTACGTTTTCATTTTTACGGATTATAATTGTATAATATGGAGAGCGAAATGGAATTAGATAATTTATGATTTACTGTCAGGCATATCGTGGAATATGATATGTCGAAGAAATCAGCTATTTATTTTTATTTCTTTTTGAAGTTGTGATTCGAAGAAAACGTATGCTCCAGCCGAGATCAAGCGTGTCGGCCGCCTATTTTGGATACGCTTTCAGACGGGCGATATCCAAAAAACTTATGGCTATTAATTCTAGACTTTGGAAAGCTAAATTGAATCAAAACTTTTAGGATTAAATACAAGCTACATAGAGGAATATTACATTGTCAAAGATGTCAACTATACATTTTTTATTTTCGACGCCATCATGAAGCAAAGAGACACAATTCCCACCAGAAATGTAAAAATGCTGATACTGTATATCGTCATCGATGAAATGACGGCCGTTGATTTGAGGCGATATTTCTTTTTAAAAATTATATTTATATTTACTTTAAACGTCTGTTCTATTTTTAAAAATCCTTAGGAGATACTTGTTCAGGTTTTTTTACCATTATGACAGAGGAAAGTTATAATTTAGTGGAACTGACTTTGCAATATTATTTATTTATAGTAATAATACCATTGTTACTTTGTACAATTGAATTTTATATCATTGGATACAAAACACAAGAGTCTTTCTTTGAATAACAAATAAATTTGTTTTAATTATTTGCATTTTTGTGAAGGGTATTCGAATTAACAATAATTCACTAATTGGCTTAGTGATATATGTGGCCCTGTTATTAGTTTAGGAGCTGACTAATCTTTAAATTTGCTCTGGGGTTAAATAGTGGTGTAAAATCGATATGATTGCAAATTGATGCATCGTAACCTATAGGTTACCATTTCAAATTTCAGGCAGATTAGCGTAACCTATTTCGAGGTTACCATATAAGAGGCTTATTTCATACCCTGATATGCACTCTACTAGTATAATATACACTCTACTGGTATAATATACACTCTACTGGTATAATATACATTCTACTGGTGGTATAATATACAGTCTACTAGTATAATATACATTCTACTGGTATAATATACATTCTACTGGTATAATATACATTCTACTGCTGGTATAATATACAGTCTACTAGTATAATATACATTCTACTGGTATAATATACATTCTACTGGTATAATATACATTCTACTGGTGGTATAATATACAGTCTACTAGTATAATATACATTCTACTGGTATAATATACATTCTACTGGTATAATATACATTCTACTGGTATAATATACACTCTACTGGTATAATATACACTCTACTGGTATAATATACATTCTACTGGTATAATATACATTCTACTGGTATAATATACATTCTACTGGTATAATATACATTCTACTGGTATAATATACATTCTACTGGTGATATAATATACATTCTACTGGTGGTATAATATACATTCTACTAGTATAATATACACTCTACTGGTATAATATACATTCTACTGGTATAATATACATTCTACTGGTATAATATACATTCTACTGGTATGATATGCTATCTACTGGTATAATATACATTCTACTGGTATAATATACATTCTACTGGTATGAAATACATTCTACTGGTATAATATACATTCTACTGGTATAGTATACACTCTACTGGTATAATATACATTCTACTGGTATAATATACATTCTACTGGTATAATATACATTCTACTGGTATAATATACATTCTACTGGTGATATAATATACATTCTACTGGTGGTATAATATACATTCTACTAGTATAATATACATTCTCCTGCTGGTATAATATACATTCTACTGCTGGTATAATATACATTCTACCGGTATAATATACATTCTACTAGTATAATATACATTCTACTGGTACAATATACATTCTACTGGTACAATATACATTCTACTGGTACAATATACATTCTACTGGTATAATATACACTCTACTGGTATAATATACACTCTACTGGTATAATATACATTCTACTGGTGGTATAATATACATTCTACTGGTGGTAAAATATACATTCTACTGGTATGATATACATTCTACTAGTATAATATACATTCTACTGGTATAATATACATTCTACTGGTATAATATACATTCTACTGGTATGATATACATACTTCTGGTATGATATACATTCTACTGGTATAATATACATTCGACTGGCATAATATACATCCCAATCAATGACAGACCTTATGAGCCAACGCACAACATGCACGCATTCGGCCATCCACTCCCACCCTCTTGGAATAAAAGACAGATATCAGGGTTTAATGTCCATCCAAACAATATTAGGGATAGGTCTTCAATAGCGGAGAAAGAATCCCTAATCAGTCATTCTGATTCAAACACAGATCCTATTTCATTTTGTTTTTATAGTTCAAAATGGCGTTTTACTTGTCTGGACAACACCAGCATCTGGATAATGTGAGGAATTAGCTAATGAAACTGTCTGTTACTGTAAGTTCTACTGGTGGTATAATATACATTCTGCTGGTATAATGTATATTTTATATTATGATGTATATTATAATGTATATTCTACTGGTATAATAATGCTTGTGGTTAATATATTTTAATATAGAATATACATCATAATACACCAGTAGAATATACATTATAATATACACTATAATATAGATTATACATTATAATATATATGAGAGAAATGGGGTTTAACGTCCACTCGACACATTTTGGGACTAACGTATGGTTTTCAATTTTTATTTCAATAATTTGCTTGTGTGTAGGGGTCTTTAGCAGTGGGAGGAAACCAGAGTGCCTGGAGGAAACCCACAAGGTTGAGAAGGCGCCCCTATCTCCATGTCACATACGCTCACACTAGGGCTCGAAACCAAAGCCGCAAGCCAGAGGTAACCGGCCAGCTAGAGGTCGAAGCGTGGCACTCTAGACCACTAGGCCATCCCAACCCCTCTCATCATAATATAGAACATACATCATAATATACCAGTAGAATATACATCATAATATACCAGTAGTGTATATTTCATATTCTGATGTAGATTCTACATTATAATATACCAGTAGAATAAACAATAAAACTTACTGTTATCTAATGTCTTTCGAACTTTGCTTAAAAAGTGTAACACCACATTTTCTGTTTGTTGCTGTGGTGTGTGTGTTCTAGAGGGTGTTCTACCCGGTGATTCTAATATTGGGGGCATACCGTTTGTTCCTGAATAATGTGAGGCTCGTGTTGGAGGTGGTGGTAACAAAACACGACTGTTAATAAA